>CM076409.1:46045995-48508495 GCA_038363315.1 Mugilogobius chulae | reverse complement strand
CGCGCACACACACACTCAACATACAAAACACTACGCTGTAATGTAAACATCATGGCACGCAACATTCCAAGCCCACCAATATGATCTTCACCGACACATCAGTATAGTTATGTTTTTCAAAATTGATTTTACAATACACCTCGACAGCGGGAATGATGACAAATGAGCTTCTAATTTTAGCTTATTATTATCATTGCAGTCCTACCGCGTTGACAGTGCCTATAGTGTGGGCCATTATGCATGTTTTATACGACCCAGAAAACAGGCATAATAGGCAGATTTGAATTGATTTGCGTTCGTATTCATTTACTTTTCCAAGGAGCCAAAAATATTTCAGCGAGCCTTGTGCCATGTTCATTATAATTCTAATGAAGTCGGAATCTCCACAAAAGAGGGAAAAGAGAGCGACAGGAAGACGGCAAGCCTAAACAACAACAAAACAAGCTCTTTCTCTCTTCATTACTCCTGCTCTCCTCTCCTCTGGTGTCGTATTGTTTCAGCGCTGAGTTGCTGAATATTTCTGCGAGAAAAACTGGTGGATTTTTGCTGTTAATGAGCTATCAGCCACTGTGGAGAGCACACCTGACCCCCAACACATCTTCAAACATTGTGTTTGTATATTTTGCCCAAATATACACTTTCATCATTATACATACCACCTGCGTCTCTATTTTTCATTTCTGTTAAGATATAATTGAGCATGCCATGACTGCAACTTTTCTCACTAATGAAAGGGGACAAATGAATGTCCCTGTTGAGGATCTACTAATGGAAACAGAACCATGCACAGCCAACACAACTTAAAAAAAAAAATAATAATAATAATATTGATAATAGTAATAACAATATTGTGAAAGTCAAGTGCAACTGCAATCTGAATTAAGTGAATAAAAGATATACAAACATATAACCTACTCTAACACTGTGAATAATGGACAAGAGGCAACAAAAAATCTAAAGATATAAACTGGGATAATTATCTCAATGAAAAACACAAGCCCAGCTTTTGAAGTTAATTAGGTTAATTGGCATAATTTCAGAAACAAGTGGGAATAAAAGCAGCATTTTAGAAAAGCCGAGTCGGTAATATTTGGATTGGATGGTTGGTGATTGATGCTCAAACTCTTTTGGGTGCTCAATCAAACCCTATTAGCATTACGATGCGCAGCACTAATAAGTGTAGTATAACTCTGATGTAGAAATAATTCTTCATTTGAAATGGAAGAGCAAATATTCATAATTTGATTCTAAAGAGAAAAACACAAATTTGACTTTGTGAGACACAATATACTGAGCCTCCAGTGTGGTGCCAAGCTTAGCTGAAGGTCTGATGGTCCACTGCACTCCCATGCAGTGCTCAAAAGAAAACTCTCTATTGGCTCAAGTCATGATCGGACAGCACAAAGAAGAATTAGAATGTTAACTTTCCTTAAATAATGTGCAGAACTACAACTGAATAACTCCAGAATACAGACATCTGATTTGAAAAAGGGCTTTCAGATTGCAATTGCCACTTGACTAACTGTCGATTTCCCGACCACATCAGTTTAAGAGCATTTCAGAATTGTTATAAAGTGCATGCGCTATAATATTGCACTCTTCTGACATTTCATTTTGGAACTATCTTTTTAAATTGTAAGAAGCAAAGGATATAATTTACTTTCATTGGACGTGTAGAAGAAAATCACATCTCTATTACAGTTTGAAAAATTACTCGCATGAGATTAAATTACAAAGGCATGTTTATGTGCATAATGTTTAAAATAGACATAGGGTCAGTGAGAAAGTGGGCATATGCTATCCTATATTTTTCCCACTAAAGTGTTCCTAATCCTAGAGCCATTTTGCCTCTAAGCCCGCTCCATGGGTGACCTCCAGGGAAGATTGTTTCTGCTCTTAGAGTACAGAAGAGTTGATTAGGAGGCAGCACAGGGGCTTTGTTCTAAGCATATGCCCGTCCTTGGCTTTGGAGAGGAGAGGGGTAAACCAGGGTGAGAGAGTTGAAACAGAAGTCTTATCGGTCCTTGGGGGTCTGCTGCATGCTTTCATTCCAGATTGTCTTGGTGACCTTCTGGCCCGCTCTAGTTCATCCTGACCCATGCCTGCCTCACTTGTTTACTGTTCCATAATGACATTGTCACTGGATACAATACATCCGCTTATCTGGAGGTGTCAGCCACAACAATGGTTGAATGACAATGTATTAGGGAGTTTTTGGTCCCGTTGTCATCACCGACCCTTTTGAGGCACACATTGTCTGTGCCAGTGGAAGATAAGATTAATTCGTCATATTGTAGGATGATTGCAGGATGTTGTATGTGATTTGTTTTTTCTTCACCTTTCACGTTGTGTCTTTTCTTTTAAGCTGAGGAGTCAAGCAATTGGACCTGCTTGTTAAGGAAAAAATCTAAATAATTTATCTATGTTTGGTGCATTTTCCTACTCTAGAATAGAAACTGAACAGCAAAAGAGAAGAATAAAGCCTTTTTTTCCTCTGGCAAACGTGATGCGCATGCTGAGAAGAGAAGAGAAAAGGAAGTGAGTGAAGGAGAGACACAGTTGAAAGAAGTTAACCCTCAGCAGTCGCTCAACTGGAGAGGGGCCTGAGAGGTGGCTTCAGACTTTGGTAATCCTTCTTTTATTAAAGTTAAGCCAAGCTCAGCAAAATGCATGCTCACAGACATAACAGCAGCGTTCACAACTGTCTGTTTTTAGGTCTCTGTCAGGTTACATGCAGATCTGCCTCATTGTCACTGGCACAGGCCCACCCCTGCCATTTGCCAGGCCAGTAAGCTGCCAGTCAATTACAGCCACATCCAGGCCCCGCTTGCAGCACTGTTGTTCTGCACACTTTGAGCACACCCTGTCAAGCCCCAAGTCTTTTGATCCTGTTGGGGTCCTGGCCTCTTGTTTGGCACATAAATCTTCTTGCACCATCACGGAGTACTGCATGTTACCATGACAACCCCTTTACATCACTTAGTGCCCCCTGTGCAGCCATTGGGCACTGACCTTTCACTGTCAGAGTGTGTTAGGGGGAGAGAGTGTCTGGTATAGAGAGAGGCTCGCTGGCCTCAAACAACACATGATTAGGTCATTAGATTGTAAACATTCTTAAAAAATTATAATTGATTTAGATCACCAAGGGTTAGTGCAAGTTTGTGTCAGTAACTGAAGCAACAAGATGTTCTCTAAAGAAAAGAGAAGTAGATGCCAGTGGATGTAAAAGCTGAATATATTTCTATATACATACATCATACATACATACATACATACATACACACATACTTGTTTTTCTATCTTAGTGAGGACATTCATAGTCATAATGTATTACCCAGCCCCTTACCCTAACCTTAACCATCCAAACTAACCCCCTAGCCCTAACCCTAGCCCTAATCCTAACCTTAACCCAATTCTAACCCTAACTCTAAAACCTCATCTTGACCCTCCAACAGGCCAAAACAGGCCCTTCAGAAAGTGAGGACTGGCCAAAATGTCCTCACTTCCCAAAAATGTCCTCACTCTGTTGGTTAAAAACTCAAAACGGTCCTCACTAAGATGCAAAAACAAGTACACACATACATACATACATACATACATACATACATACATACATACTTGTTTTTCTATCTTAGTGAGGACATTCATAGTCATAATGTATTACCCAGCCCCTTACCCTAACCCTAACCATCCAAACTAACCCCCTAGCCCTAACCCTAACCTTAATCCGAACCTGAACCCAATTCTAACCCTAGCTTTAAAACCACATCTTGACCCTCAAACAGGCCCTTCGCCAAATGAGGACCGGCCAAAATGTCCTCACTTCCTAAAAATGTCCTCACTCTGTTCATTAAAAACTCAAAACAGTTCTCACAAAGATGCAAAATCAAGAATATATACATACATACATACATTCATTTATACATCCATACATCCATACATCCATCCATCCATACATCCATACATACATCCATCCATACATCCATACATACATACATACATACATACATACATACTTACATACTTACTTACTTACTTACTTACTTATCAGATGTTTTTGAATATGTAGCAAATCCCCTGTAAGGTTTTTGAAGGACCTTCACTTGGCTTGGCATACTGTGGACATGGGGTTGCCAGAGTAACCTCCAGGTCAAGTCTGGCCAATTCGCTGCCATATGTCCTCTAATGTCCAACGGTACCTTTTGCCACAGAGGCAGGGAGCAGGTGGAGGAGGCACAAACAGACAGATAGCAGCTTTCACAGAGCTTCATTGTGGAGGAAATAGATTTAGAGGAGAATGGATTTAAAATTGCTCAGTTGTTACATGAAATGGAACACCAAGGGCAAGTGGACTGGAGAGTGTTCAGACAGCATGTCGAGCATGAACATATTAGCTTGAGTTTTATTAGTTACACAGAAGATGTGCTCAAGAAGTGCATTTCAGGTTTGAATAAAATTTCAGTTTATTAATGTTCCAATTCTAAAAATGTCTTTGTATTTCATCGTGATAGTAGGTTATCTTGTACATAGGCTTTGGACAGTCAACAATGCTTCACAAGTCCTGTAAATTATTTTAGAAGTTATTTCATTATATTTCTGTGCATATCAGGCTAACGAAATACGACTACCATTTAGCTCTCAGTGTATTCCTATACATATCCAGGTAGCTACAAGTAGATTCAGTTTCAATCTTACTAGATATTCATCCTTTATGTAATCAAACAGTGTGTCTTACACACATACAAGATGGGAAAATGTCCATATGACAGATTATTTTTTTTTTTTCTCATTTTGACTTACTTTGTTGTGATAGTCCTTGTGGTAAATATTTAAAAAGAAAAAGAAATTGACAACTAAAAGTAAAAAATTACAGGAAGTAATTGGAGTTCTAAAACAGAATCCCTCCACATGTGTCGTCAAAAACACCAAAATACAAAGACAATTTACACACAACTGACACAGTTTCCTGGAGCTTAAGCAACATTTTAACACTGGTAAAGTGTTATCAGTTATAATATTTGGTCACGTTGTCACTTGTTATTTATGTACATGGTAAATGGCCTATTTATATAGCACTTTTCTACCTTTTTGGCACTCAAAGCAGTTTACAGTCTCCCATCCAAGTACTAACCAGGCCCTAGCTTGCTTAGCTTCTGAGATCTGACGGTATCAGGCTTTCACAAGCAGGTATGGCAGGTATGTTGATTTTGACCCAGATTTACAATGTGGTTGCTACATTTGTAGATTCTCCTCCACATGTCATATATATTGGACAAAAGACAGATAAAAAAGAAAGATAAAACTTCACCAAAACAACTGGGTAGAAACAAGCTAAATGTTTTGTGAAATCTTAATCATAATCTTGTTAACCATGTTTTACTAAAAATGTAGTCTAACCTGCGTACACACAGTTAACATGACCCTCACAGTCCCTGATCTACTGACTCCTCATCGTGATTAAACTGGATGCTGTCATAGCATCAGCTAAACCTTCATAGAAGAAACAGTATACTTGGATGTATTGCAGTGCATCAGATGGTCAGCGTTTGTGTGATATGCTGAGCGTTTATCTACCATTATTGACCATTGTTTTGCACACTTCCCATGAGTAAATATTTGTCCCCATTGCGTGCCTGAGATCTGTTTTGGAGGCGACAAAGACCAATGAGAGGCCAATCTGATTTCAATGGCAAATAACAAAGGTGGAAATAGATAATTAGGTTAGAAGTTAGCAAAAGAGTTCCCTGCATGTTAATGCCAAAGCACACCAGTTACTTTGAGGGGTTTAATTTCAATTGTTTTGTGTGAGTGTGATCATGTGTGCGTGTGTGTGTGGGAAGGGGTTGGGTGGTACAAGTGTTTTTTGGGGACAGGTCCGTTTTGCCCCGTATGCCAAACATTCTAATGAAGCTCACATGCAATCCATAATCCTAACTATTCCCACCTGCCAGCTCACCACAAACGCACACTTAACAGCACAACAGGCATAGATAGGGATTGCGCACAGGCATGCACACAATATGTACTAATGAAGCTGTTTTGCACTCTGCTATTTTTTGTCCCTGGCTCAGCGAAACATGCATAAATCATAATAAACAAAGAGATGAATATTTAATCAGCAGTTCCCCGGCTGTGTCTTCAGTCCCAGTCTCCTATGGGGAGCGAAGCTGTGATGTGGCACGTAGAGCAGAGCTTCCTTTGGGACGGACACTCACTGAGACATGCCTGTCCACAAGGCTTCTGGCTGTGACATGCTGGACCGAGCCACTTGTCCCTGCAGGGAGGCTTAGGGCACAGCCAGGTGGGATGGGGGTACAAATTAAATATGCTCTAGGTCTTTATGCATAACAAGCTACTTGGTTTCACTGTTACCCTGCGGGTGGTGTGATGTGGTGGCTTATAAAATTGCAAACTTACTGCACATATGCAGTGCACATTTGCTAAAACAACCTTCAGACCATTATTCAAAAAAAAATAATAAAATCTTCTTTGCAGAATGTTTTTATCTATTTAGAGTATTGGATCCTTATCTGGTGAGATTGGCCTGAGAGTGGATGGATATGACCTTCTACATGACAGGGAGTACCTATCCTTACTTGGGCTATGAATTCTAAAGTAATGTTGATTGTTGGCTTGGTCCTATGTCACACTGAGACAGACCCAGTGGACGTGCATACAGTCCATTTACAAGCCCAACTACACGGTTTGAGAGCTGTGGCATTAGGCTCAAATAGGCCCACAACATAACAGAGTGCGCTGAGCTGTCACAGGGGATTACTTCAGCAGGCAGGCCAATGGGGTCTCCACTGCTCCATTGCAAAAGAGAGAGATAGAGTCAAGGAAATACTTTTGACAGGCATCCATAAATCATGGCATGTTGAGTTTATTATTATTATTATTATTATTATTATTATTATTATTATTATTATTATTATTATTCAGTATATGTATGGCTAGGTCAGTTGCATATAAAGCAAGCATGGAACAAAGGTGGGTTTTAGATGACATCACAACCTTCTACAAGCCGATGTAATTTCAATGAGGTGGAGGGCAGCTAAAATAAATATTGTTTAAATGCAATTTATTTTTGTAATACAAATGAGTAGTGGGTCTAGTCATTATAGAAATAATCCCTTTTTAAATTAGCTAAATATTTT
Source organism: Mugilogobius chulae (assembly GCA_038363315.1). Taxonomy (NCBI): domain Eukaryota; kingdom Metazoa; phylum Chordata; class Actinopteri; order Gobiiformes; family Gobiidae; genus Mugilogobius; species Mugilogobius chulae. The sequence goes on along the minus strand of CM076409.1, from coordinate 48,501,338 downwards.
TTTGAATTATTCCACGACAAAGTCCAATGTTATTAATAGGAAAATCTGGCTTATAACTGCCAAGAATAGAATGTGAAACCCACCTATTCAAATCATAAATCTAGATGGAATAAATAGCCCAAAGGAAAACAAAACTGTGGTGAAATAGTAGGTTGTTTTAGCAAAAACTTAAAACAGTATAAAACATGTATTTGATTTTTTTTTTTTTTTCTGAAGCCAAAATTAGATTTTTGTTTGTTTGTTTTTTCTTCGACAAACTTCTCTTAATGTCACTTGTGCACTTTGGATTTGTAGGTGCTTTTGAAGCACATTTTTGCTTGTTCTTGCAGTGGAGTCTGAGTGCACTGCCCTTGTTGTCATCAGTGCAGGGTTCACTTGGGACAAGCAGCCGAGGAAACGCACTGTAGATTTTCTGACCCAGATGCTGCATTCCTCCAGAGGATTGTTACATGTGCCATTGTTGGATGGCTGCCTGTGCAAGCGTGTCCGTGCAGTAGGACTTACCAGTGTCTGTCTGCTGTCTCAGCCTTCCACTGACGTGAGGAGGACTGAACCGACCTGGCCCATGTGCCCCTGTGTACAGAAGGTTACTCACTGCTTCCCTGTTTGTCCGCAAACACATACAACAAAAGCACCTTTCTGTTGGTAATGTGCTTATCTCTTGCTGTTTAAGTTCTTCGCTCTTATTCAGGCAACAGGATAGCTTAGGAGAAAGTTACCAGTAAATAAAGATAGGACTGCTTTTCCTATTACTTTTACCAATTATTTTGGCAGCTTGACCTTATAAGAAACATAATCTGTAAAATTTTATTTATACACATGATGCTGTGGCTGTTTTCTTCCCATTTTTTTTTCATACTTGAAATTTTTCTCCCACTAAGCTATGAATAAAGATTTTAATTGTCCGCTCAGTGGCAAGTGCTAGGAACTTTTACCGATAAATGTATTTTTTATTAATTTTTTTCCTGACAACCATATACACTTTAGAAAGTAAGTTTTTGGCATTTTAAATTGTAAAGCATGAATACTAATTTAAAATAATGCTTTATGTGTCTGCTCAGCAGATCATATGTCTATTTGAAAAATGATTGAGGAAGTTTTCACCCTCATAGTGAGGCGTGTTTTGTGGATACTACACTGTAAAACTCATCTGTTGAGTTGAAATAACTGATTAAGTGTTGTGGAGCTTGGTGCCATGTTACATTTAAACGCCTCAGTGGTTGATCATCTGTGAAGTCAACACTCAATAGATTCATTTAATTTTACGTTTCTCACAGTCCAGCAAAACACAACATCAGGCTGCTCCTTTCAGACAGCTCACTGTCTCTGTAACTAAAGTGTGTCCTTACTTGCACTTGAGAAAAGAAATTAGGCATAGTTATTTTAAATTTAAAAAACTCAATAAATAAATAAATAGTGGAGAGATACAGCAAAGACATTCAGCAATAGCTTAGGCTGGGAAGCAAACCCATAACAGTTGAGTTGGTACCACCGGCGAGCCACAAATCATTTTCAGTTAGCCTTTGCCTTGTCATTTTTACAATGGAGCTGCCCATCCCCTCACTTTATATTCACATCTAATGGTGTGGAGAATATTAGTCTGCTATTAAAGATATGACCCACAGTTTGGAGTCATTGCCTCTTCCTCCCATTACCCCTTTGATGGGTCAGGCCAATAGGCTTTAAAACGGCTTATTCCATCCCCTCCCTCACCTTCTCAGAGTGTCTTTGTGAATGGGAGAAAAACAGGCACCTGCTACAAAGAGCTCACCTTGTCTCCACTACAACAATTTAATCTGCAGAGCACCTTTTCAATCAAAGTGTGTCAGCCGGGGCCTCCTCGAACACGGCTCTCATACAATGCATGGACACACACGTATAGGAAGTGGGTCTGGGCAAATAAATCTGACAAACAAATCGATAATAGCTCAGGTAAGGAGATCCATTGGTTCTCTTCTCGCTATCGCGTCACCTTGAGTAGATTTTTATCCGGCCATTGCATATTTGGTTCAGTGCAGTAAATTTTTTGTGAAGGTTATTATATCTTTATATTATTTGTATAAAATAAAAGAAAGGGCAATAAAAGAGAGAACATTTTAGAGAACATGACATGTAAGCAAGAAAGAGAAAGTAATTTTTAATAATTCTTATTCTTGATCCAAAAAGTGAAAATCAGAGCAAATCAACACTGAATATTTCTGTCTTTCACATGCAACTTTAGTTGACATGAAACATCTATGTGTTTCATGTCTAATGTGATTTTTTCTGGCAAAAGAGCAGGTGATGGGTTATATTAAAGTAATATGTTTCATGCAGGTTTTGATGCCTGTAGTCACTTTTGTTTAGAAGGTAGATAAAAAAGGGAATGGGAAGATGCATAAGTCTTAAATGGATGCCTATGTCAGAGGGGAAGTGGGACAACACATGGCCTCGGCGCTTGCAGGTACATCAAATGTGTGAATATGCCTGTGAAATGAATTGAAATGGGTGTGAAAGTGCATCTATTTGGAGGCGGATACACCTCCCTTTGTGTATTGTGAATGTGCATATGAGTGTAATTGCAGGGCACCTTCCATGTGTGCATATTTGGCTCATGCGTTGTATTTTATCATTTATTCCTCTCCCACCACTGTGTATGCCTGTGCGTGTGTGAGAGTGTGTTGATTGTGTGTTGGTTGTTATCAGAATGACACCATCCAGCAGCCCCAGAGGATCAGTGGAGCTGCACCAGTTTCAAATGAAAATAAATGAGAGGCAGTGACCGCTACTGCCTGGGTCCCACTTTAATGAGGAGATAGAGCAGGAGGGGGCGGTGGGGCTGGTGAGGTAGGGGAGAGGACGGGATGGGTGGGCAGGAGGTGGAGTGGGTGAAATTGGAAATAGAGGGAAAGATTGGTCAGATTTGGGGACAGAGGAGGCCGAGAGAGACAAATGGTGAGGAACAGGGCCATGGTGATGAATGGAGGGGTTCCTCATTGGCCAATTACAGCTGCAGGCCGCACAGATGCACTGCAGGTGGAGCAGACAGGATGGACTGAGTGGACTTGGAATATTCATTCAAAAAAGACCTGTTCCATTATTAATTGAAACAACTAAGATGGACATAGAAGTCCTATCATCAGTTGATTGTTTGGTTGGTTTAGCTACCTCACAACTTGGTTTTCTTTTTAAAGACTCATTTATCAAAATAGTGTATGTCAAAATTTGGGTTTACAACAAAACAAGAGTATGCCCTAAAGAAGGCCTGACTGGCCAAAACGCGTAGGTCCCTTGCTCTGTAATAAAGGACTTTTATTATCAGATGTGCCTCAGATTTTACCCTCGTTCACGTTCTTATAGAAGGGTTATGTCCTGCTTTTAAAACAAGGTTTTAAACAACATAAGAGGTTGTGTAAATGGTTCGCCAATTTCAAACAATCACTAACAAAAAAAACACTGGAAACCAATTTTAGCTGCACAAATTGTTTTGTCCTACTGCAGTGAAATCATCCTAATTTAGCATAAACTACGACCAGTAGGATATCCTTAAATGTTCTTTGTTGAGACTGAACCTTTTCACATTATAAAGCCCATTCCAAATTAAGCAGTCAGCAAAATTATTTTTGAATAAACACATCCTGAACTTATACAGGTCACAGCAAAACCAACGGCTTAACCAAAAGCAGACTCACCAAAGCATAATTACATAAAGTCCTGAGTCCGGTTCTGATCCTGCAGTCGTGCTCCACACGCTAATACCGGTGAAAGTGACTGTAGTACAGCGGACTAAGTTCGAATCATTTAGTCACTGGTTTGGATGGGTACCGTTGATGTGAGCAGTGCCGTGCGCTGTTCACTGGTACTGAGCGTGGTAGTTTGGGTCTGGTCTCATGTACCTTCACAGCAGTCTGGGTCCAGATGGGTTCGGTCGTGTACATGGTTCACACGCATGCCTGGTTCCGATGCTAACCGAAGCATTCAGTCATTGCACTGATCAAGCCAAGGAAATGATGAGTGTGAGTGAGCAGTAGATCGGTCCGGACGAGTTCAGGCTGCAGTCTTTTTCTTGTGATCTTGTGAGGCTCCATCGGCGCAGTTGATGCTGTTGGTGTCCTGCTTTCTGATCTAAATGGTCTCTTTAGTTAGTAAGTTAGTTAGTTAGTTAGTTAGTTGAAAATTACTCAGTCTTTAAATACATTTTCCAGACAACTTTGAAGCCTACTTTGAGGTGGAGGGTAGCTAAAATGAATATCATTTACCTGCAGTCTTTTGTTAAAGCAAAGAGTAAATGGGTCACCTGCTAAAATCACCACATTTTAAATTTGTGAAATAATTTCTTAAATCATTTATGGCAAATTCTGCCTCTTGTCGCTAATTATGTCTATAATAACTAACTTCAGTGATGTATTTATTTGATAAATAACTTGAATGATTACTTAAATAGGTGTTGGTTAGAGTCTAGGTTAAGACCAGTCTCCATTACAGAAAGACAAATCTGTGTAATATCTTCAAAAGGATGAAAAGCCAACAGGTGTCTCTGGATGTGTGTGTGTGAGTGTGTCATGTCAGGATCACTGATGCAGACAGTGTTATATAAGGATCAGTGACCAGGTCAAAGGGCATCTGTCAGACAGTGTCAGTGTCTTACAGAGACTTGGTTAGTGTCATGTTTGCACTTCTGTAGCAGTTTTAGTTATGTATTCAAAGAAAAAAAAAATACTCAAAGTCCTTTATTGTATTGCAGTATTTTTGAACTTTATACAGTATAAAATATAGTTCATGTAGCATTCAAAAGTACTACAGGGAGATGTGACTCTGAATGGTATTGTTGTGGATTTCTGCATTGTCAGATCATGTGCAAATCAGGTCAGTGAGCATTTAGCGCCCGCAGTCTCACAGGTAGAGCTCAAATTTGTGTTGGAACACCATGTCCTTACCACAGACCAGAAGAAATGAAAGAAGAATTATGGAAATGGATAGAGACACAGCACCAAAGAGACAAGAGAAAATACACTTCTGTTTGCATCTTGGGAACAATTTAGGATCATGGATACACCGGCAAAGATGAGAGGTCATGCAAGGTTTTCTGACTGTTTGAGTGGTCAGAAAATGAGCAGCCAGAATCCGTCTGATTCAAGCCTTCTCCCATGTCCATTTACACACAAACACAACTGCTTACTTTGCTGAATTATTCATGAAACCATCATTAAATATTCACGCGTGAAAACTGGGGACAATCAGCAACCCACAATCCTTTCCTCCTGTGAGTATATACAAGCACAACAAAACAATAGTATGGTATGGATCAACTTCATTACATGTTTTAGTTGCTTTATGAAACAATGCTATTTCTGTTTTTGGCTCACCCATCTCTGTATGCCCCTTCCTCCTGTAAGTGATCGATTTATTATTATTATTTTTTAAGGCAGCTGAGCCCCCCAGCCTGAGGTGAAAGAGAGTGAGATGAAGGAACAGGGAGAAGATAGAAATAAACTAGACGGGGAGGGGTGGGGGTGGTGAGAAAGACAAAAGTGCAAGCGAGGGCAAAGGCAGACCTTGCCACGAGCAGGATTCAGCAGAACATGGGGTCCTTGATGATAACGTGTAGATACAAGACACGATTGGTGAATGGGGAACAGGACACAACAGAAAAGAAAAAGAAAGAAAACATGCACAGCATTAGAGTTTACTTGTGTAGAATATTGCTACAAATTATGCTCTAATGCAACACTTTTGTGCTTGTCTCAAACTCAGACATTGCATTGAGTAAGGCAGTGGTTCAATGGATGCCACATTTTGGGGATAGCAAAATGATTCAAGTTGTAAAATATTAATTGTAGCTCAATATTTGATTAAAATTATAATCAGTATGTGTCAGTGAATCATAAATCACCAAAACTCGAAATGGTTACAAACACCAATTACATTTGTGATAGGGGTCGTGACTCAGTTGCATGGTTATTAGGAGGTCTGAAAAGTTTGACAACCACTTGAGTAGGGCATTCAACCAAAATTGGATGAAAATTATCAAGGGCAAAAACAAAAGAAATTTAGGAAGGAATTTACTATCAACACATTTAAAAGCACATACTGAAACTATTAAGATGTAAAACTATGATGTTGAATACATATTTAGGTCAACATTTTGTTAGATTAGTTCCCTGTTGATCACTATCTCGGCTATTTCAGGGTGTATATTTGACCCAGAGATACCAAAATACAATAGAAACTAAGTTTTCTAATGAGGTGCCTTGTTTCCTTGCAGTGGTCACTCCTGCACTATTTTCACACATCCCCTGAAGGCGCTTCATTGACTCTATAGTGTGGGCAATGGGTTAGATACCACCTCTCTTCTGAAGGGTCAAGTGTGGTGAAACATGGCTAGTTCTCCCCACTCCTGGGACACTTCTCACCCTGAGGCTCTGATGTAGGATCAGCCTTTCACATCCACACTCTGACCTCGGCCCTTGCAAGTAAACACGCATGCTGACCCCCGAGCAGCGCTGCGGGCCAAGTCCCACCCACACCATACACTTCCCCTTCTCTACGTGTGCATACTGAGCACATTTTTTCCCATTGACCCAGATACTCATATTCTTCCTCCAGAGAGCTATCTCTCTGTCTAAGAGAGGCTCATTATTTTACTGGAGAGCCCTGCCTCTTCTTCAGTAGAGGAGGAGGAAGTGGAGCAACACAGGGGCTGCACAGTGGTGCATTCAAGCCCATTCCGACTCCAGGGATCCATACTAGGTCCACACAATTAACACTATATAAAGCGACTCAGCATTTCTGCATATAATCATGAGCTGCTTCATTATTACTCAGCCAGCCCCATGTGGAATGCATCGCTCCAAATTTGTCCTGACCCTTAACCATAATTCACAAATGTGGACTAGGAGTGTTATTTTTTTATTTATTCAGATGCTGGCTATTCTATATGAAGTCTTGTATGTAGAATATAGCATGCATAGTGTGCATTAATTAGCAGACTTCTTATCTCCAGTCATTGCCTCGATGTAAGACACTCAATGATGTAAAAGTGTGTTTCAATCTGCCATTATTAGAGCTCCATTATTACAGTCAGTCAGCAGTTATAGACTCGAAACATACAGAGCTGGGGAGACCCAACAGTTAAAGATCAGCTGCAGTGTTCCGGGCCACGCCTCCCGCTCGGCACCTGGCTGGCTGACTCTCCCACAGTTCGTGAGTCGCGCTGTTGCAGAGCGGATTTGCACACAGGATCGCGCGGAACAGAAACCGGCGCAAATAGACGCAAATGGGGGCGCGCGAGGAAGGGAGAACGTGACAACTGCTGGATGCGGACAGAGTGTGTGCAGCTGGCTACACTGCCTTTGGGGAGGCCTCGGCTGGTGCACCTGTCCCTCTCCGTCTCCGTGGCCAGGCGCAGTTTGAGTGAGAGCAACGCGCCTGTGTTTATCAGACAGGGCTCTACAGCGGCGAAGGCGGACGCGCGCTCTCCTCGCCTCACACACACTCCTCACACAACACCACACACACAGCAGGGCAGGCAGGCAACATGACTTCATCCTACAATCTGGATTTCTGCCCGATATGATGGTGGAGAGCCGCCTGCTTGTTCCCGGAGACAGAATGTGAGTTTCTTTTCTCCTTTCTCTCTTTGTGACTGTGTGCGCCTGGGCTGCTGTCCTGAAACGCGGCTGTCCGATGTGGAAATGTCCCTTGCTCCTGTAGAGGCTGTGTGATTAGAATCGAGGTCAAAACAAGCGCTGTGGTCCGTGACTGCATGTTGTGAGTGGCTTTTGGTGTTGCTGCGTTAGTTGCTTTTTCATATGCGTCGATAAACGATGTAGAGATTGCAGGAGCGCCCGGGGCTGTTACGAGCCTCAGACAGGATGGTGATGATGAATGAGCGCCATTACGGAGAATTAATGCTAGTTTCGTGTATAAACCTTGTCTTTATGGCGCTATATTCTCTGCTCAGTGGCGTTAAACAGACCACCTCGTCATGTAAAGCGGTTAAAGCAGCTTGTCATCGCTTTTAGGGGAACAGAGATGGGAGGAAGTTGCTGCTGGGATTTGCAGAAGACGCCCTGTCTTGTCTCGGTGTCTTTGAGGTTGTGGACCGGGTGAAGTCAACACACTGGGAGACACTGTGTAAACTCTGCACGTTATCCCTTTAGTTGCTGGGTCAAAAAGCGCAGGGAGAGACGAGAGTGATCCGGACTCACATGAGTGGGCTTGTAAACTCCTTTAGAGGCGTTTTCGACCCTCATCTCGCGCTAATCTCCACACTTTTGGACACTCACGCGCAATGTGGCGACACAAGGGGTTTTTGAAAGCGCTCAGGAATGCATGGAGGAGTTGTATGTTCCAATTGGGTTTGAGCTAATTCATTTAAACTTGGCATTTTTTCTAGCAGAGACAAAGAGAGGGTTTCATGGTCATGTGTTCCACCCTCTCTCTCCTTCACAGAGCATGTCCCACTTCTGTCCCCTCAGCTCACAGAAGCATGTGGCTGATGTCTCGTGTTTGTGCCTTGTTAAATATGAACATGTATATGCGTCCTACTTCTTCTTCTTCTGAGCTTTATCTTTGTTGTTGACTATTATGCGTTTTGTTCTTATGCTGTAAAATATAAATGAGTGGGTCTATACTGTAGGGCAAGTGTTTTAGTTCAGATTACAAACTGCACTGAAGGACCCGCTGATAAACTGTTCCCATTCATTGTTCCCATTGTACAGATTATATTTGATTTGAAGTTAAAACTCAATGCCTTTATTGCATTTTGCAGTAATAGTATTTGTTGTTTTGTAAGTTTTATGTGGAGGAAGTCGATATTTGAAAGCAGTACATTTGGAATCTTTAAGTTATGAAGTTGTGCCATGTAGTTTGAAGTAACATACTCAGTGAAAATATGATCAAAGTCAGATTACAAATGAACATTTTAATGTACCATATTTGTGAAGTTGCTAGATTACAAGTATAGTTCATGGAAGCGTCAGTCACATGTCGAGCTTGTATCAAATGACATTACACAAGCACAACACCGCTCTCTGAGTCATGAGTTGGGATGACTCCAGCCCATAGTAGACCTTTACTGTGACAGTGCAGAACTAATTACTAGCATAAACTGAACAACCTCTATTCAGAAAGTTCCCCTTTTTGGCTTCACTTTAACCTGTGGAGTCCACGTTTACTCCGGTCATGATTTCACATTATACAGAGTGAGCTTGTCATTAATCATAGTCATTGAGACAGGAAAGTGGAGTTGCATGTCCGCCAAACTATTTCAGTTGTGCATGCTTTAATAGAAAGTATGTCAAGAATGACCAAAAGCAGTGATATGGCTCACTCTGACAGAGTTCAGAGAAATGCAAGGCGTTCATGGTGGTCTTTTTACTCAGGGCAGGCAGTGAGGAGGCGGACAGGTTGAAGCAGAAATGATACTTTATATTTATGTGAACACAAGACTGGCCATTAACCTCACAATAGCTCCAAGAGATCTTCTGATTTTGTTTTATCTTTTTAGGCTTGACAGCAATAGCTTTTTTCAACTCGATAAGTATTGGATTCACTCTGGTTCCTGTTTCCTTTAGCTCTCATAACAGTGTACTGACCTGATCTCTGTGTGTCCCAGTTCATCATTGTTGGTGCGAAAACATGTTCTCAACCAAAAGTCATTTTTGGCTAAATGTCACCACCACATAAAGTAAGACAACTTTATCGTTAGTACTGTTACTTGGTGGTAGAAAAACTAGAGATAAATCTTTTATTTTTACAATTGCAGTGAATTTTGTATCAAGTTCCATCACGATGGGTCTGGTTTGACAATTAAAATGTTTTAGCAGCAACACTGAGCAAAACTAGTAATAATTTATCTGAATCATTTCAGCCATGACATGACAAGGAACCATGTGAGAGGTTTTGAAGAAAACAGCAGGACCAATGCCCTTTTCTTCCCCTACTCCCATCTCTCTGAGAAAAAATGTGACCTCTCACCGTTCTGCACTCGGGACTCACACATTCAGTTGCAAAAAGCCACGTTATAGAGGCAGTCATTTTAGTCCAATATTCAAATATATCACAATAAAGAGCAGGAACACTGAGCTGCTAACTTTGACAAGCACAGCATTGCCTCTGTGCACACTGCCCATCACTTAGACTTTATTCTCTGTGAGCATATAACACATGTATCCATGCAGACTCTTTACAAACTCTTTGCCTCACTTCCTCCTCCTGACAGGAATCACCACTAAGTCCAGGCCTATGGGTTCAGTGCACAACAGCTGAACGGGCCTCTCAGCCAACAGTGCATGTGTGTCTGTACATGTGATATACTGTTGCCTATATGTACAAGACATGTCTCTCTGTCTTTCTCTGTCTCGGTCTCTGTCTCTCTCTTTCTCTGTGTGTGCATGTCTCGCTCTCTATCCCGTGCTTACTATGCAAAAAAAGGCAAGTTTCACTTAACATTTGTTTTCTGCGATCTGTGAGTGAAAAGCATTTCTTAAATTTTTCTGCTTTCATGCAGACTCATAAGCACATCAGATCACATTACTTTCATTTTCAAATGGAATGAAACACAATCAGCAGCAAAGAACCATAATTTGTGCCTAAAAACACATGTAGTAGGCCTTTAAACACCTGTGAAAGGTTTACCCTGGATGTTTTTACCCTGTGCAGTAGAATGCTTAACTAAATCAAATAAGCTTTGATGTAGCTGGCTGCATTTTCAGTGGTTCTACTAGAATTGCGATAAATTCTAATAACTGCTCTCTTTCAGTTCTTAAGATTTGCCGCACACTCTCCTTACGCCATACTAACACATGTAAGTCTCTAGCTGAAACTCTACCCTGTCAGCTCATGTGTGAAATAAAACCAAAGTGAGGTGCTGGTGAATTTTAGTGCAAATGGAGATGATGATGCAAATGTGTGTGACTAATCCTGGAAGTGTAAAATGAAGGAGAACAGAGGACAGCAGAGTGAGAATAGACATGTGCAGGCTGGGAGGAGCAGAGGTGTGAAGGAGAGCGGGATGTGATGGTTTGACAGCCGCGGACTCCCTGGACGGACGGCTGCTGGGATTTGTCTGATGCCAAGATTAGGAGAAAATGAACGGACAGGAAAAGGCAGAATTGGTGTTGGTAGGTTTATCTCTCTCCTGAGGAACTTTTTGATGCTTCAATGTGCAAACACCTTAAAATGAAGAAAACATAGTGGCAGTATGAGAAACCCTCCTGTCATTTCTGTGTTTGTTGACAATATTACTTAATCACAAACTGTATGTGCGATATATGGGGTGATGAAGTTGTCTTCATGCATCTCCGGCTGCAACATTGTTTTCTGTGGCTTTCTCTGAATGTGTTTGTGTGTGGTGTCATTATGATGAATGTCTTTGCTTTGCTGGGGTTCAGGAGCAGTTGTCTATGGCTGACACTGGCGTGCGAAGGTGGTAATATATCAGGACTGTGTGTCGGAGGTCTCTGTGTATGTGATATGTTCACAGTGTGCTAAATAATAGGCCAGGCCTCACAAATGTCATAATTGTGAGTTCAATGTTCCCAAACCCCAAAGTTTAAGATTAGGGTACCAGTAATCAAGTTATTGTATTTATTTTTATGTATTATTTATATTTGCTCAATAGAAGAATGGTTAGAGCTCTGGCTTCCCAACTAGGAGATTGTGGGTTTGACTTCCGGGTCGAGCCAAGTCAACATCTCACTATCTGTCTTGGTGGAGCTGGCATGTTTTCCTGTGTTACCATGGGTTTACTTCAGGTACTCCAGCTTCCTCCCACCTTCAACCACATGCATGTTCAGGTGTAAAGGGCAAGTGATTGAATGAGAGAGTGAATAGTTGTCTGTCTCTAACCCTACGATGAGTTGACCACTGTCCAGGGTGTTCCCCCACCCAAGGCCCAAAGTCACTGGGATAGGCTCCAGTAACCTGCAACTCCTATCAAAACTTTTCTTAATTCAAGGTGTCCAGGTTGTAGAAAAAGTAATATCTATTCTCTAGAAATATGATCTATAGATTTATGACATCCTTTTTTTGATTTTATTGTGTTCCATCAAACGTGACATTTTCAGACTTGTGGTAAGGTTGCTAAGTGAACAGCTTCAATGACATGAAACTGGGTAAATTGTACACTTTATTGTGTCAATTTTTTCTGGTAAATGAGTGAATTCTCTCACCCTGCATGAACTGCTTGCCCTGATGTGCACTGATGGCTGCACTTTTGTTTCTCCAACAGTGGGCAGAAAACTTTCTGACTCTTACGTTTGGTAAAACAATTGTTTTTACTATAAATATTACATCTCATTCATATGGATTCAGACCTGTATTAGAGCATAATCATTATTCTGCAAAAAGTCAAACACACCTATTGCCCTGCAGCACACTACTTTATGAATTGAGGCTTGCTAATAGAGTGAGTGTAATTTCATGTATGATAGGGCACTGTGTCAATGTATTATTCCTCTTGTGAACTATTTCAGTGCTTGGCCTTGAAGCGAATGAAGCGTGCAAAGGCTTTCAGTGCACAGCGCGCACAGAGCCACCCACATATACACTCCTGCATACTCACATGTGTTACACGCATAGTTAATGTTGTTAGGTTGTTCGCGTCATGTCTCTGGGCAGTGATTATGGGCAGAAAAATAACTGAAACCTAAGAGTCTTAACAGAACACAATAATGATCTCTCATCCTCTTGAGCTATGCCATATCTCTCCTCTGCTCCAGTTTTTTTGTCTCTCTCTCTCTCTCTTCGTCAATCACCAGCCAATGTGTCTCTTATGTACACTGAGAAACAGTGCCTCGCCAGAAGGAGAGCTTACCTCATGCATGCCTGTAGATTCTATTTTTTGCCTTCTATGCTTTTCATTCCTGCATCCCCTCTGTATATAGAGGTCTGTATCTTCCTCTCGTTCTCGGCACTCCCACTCATTTTCTCACTCTCTCTTCTTCATTCCGCCACACCAAATGCTTTACCTCTGTTAACTCTTGAGACTGCATAAACCAGGTTACTGAAGAGAAGTGGAGGACTTCAGTTCTGAACCCAGACTGTCTAAAGCAGACTCTGAATAATTGAAAATTATGTAAAACACAAACAATTCCATTGAGGTATACTTATTAAAACTTGGCTGGAGTGCTTTGCCTTCTCCAATCTTCCAATGAGAGTAGCAGCTGTTCAGGGCTATTACATTGAACTCCAGTGGGCTTTTTACCTTTGCTTGATGTCTTCATGGCTTTTTAGTTACCTGTTGAACTGCTCCCATCTTGTTAACAGATTTATATTGCACAATTATATTGAAGCTGCTATTAAAAATCTATTTGGTGCACAGTTGGAATGTAGCAGTCTAGTACATGAGGACACGTTATCAAGGTCAAGATTTAGTGGCAAGCTGTATGCACTGCCCTCAAAGACAAGATTTCAAGAAGAATTACCCATGACTAAGTATTTAATATGTTGAATGCTTAGCAGCTGGGTGGAACCATAAAAAACAAGTTGTGATCTACATTTGTGTTAGCTGAGACACACTGCAAAAGTGTATATAATTAATGTTACTCATATTTCAATCAACTATTGGTTGAACATTGTAGAGTGTTTGGAATCTTGCTGTCTCTTCTCTGCTCTAACTGTTAACAAGATAAAAGTCTGTTTGGTATTGTTATTTAACACACAGTGCAGGAGATAAAGGGAAAAGCATGTTATCAAAAGTTTAATAAGATACAACAATAGCTAGTTTGCAAGTGAATGCTGTTTGAGTATGTTCTATTAGGACATAAAAGGTGTTATAGCTTATTTTGGAAAAAGAGTGTTTTTGTCTCTGTTAGAAAAGATAAACCTTTGTTATGGAGGCAGTACTCTACTCTGTCATATAGCTAAGACGTTTTATGGCTGGGCAGTATCATATCATGTAGCAGGTTGAAGGGAAGCAGACACACATCCTAGAAAATTATTGCAATCACTATCAGAAGAATGTAGAGGCTCTGCAGAGGTAAAGGCAATAATAATGACATATAAAAGGGTGAAAGCAGAACTTTGAGCAACAGCTTTGTAGTTTGAAAGAAGCACATTACACTGGTGACTCAAACTTTCTTTATACTATAATTAAAAATGCTAGGCCACATTGCCCCACCTTAGTTTCAAAAAGTTGGCATACTCACCAGAATTATTTAGAAATCTTGGGTGAAATAATTCTTTGAGTGCAAGTACTCTATTGTTTTCCCACATAAATATGAGCCAGTCTTGGACAATATATTGCTTCCACATTTGGATCTATTTTGTGAGTGAGAACATTTGGATGAGTGTCAGTCCATGAAATCTGTGTAAATCACTCCAACTCATTGAAAGTGCCTGTGCCAATGTGTGGGACTGTGCAGTGCCAGTATGAGAAAGTATAACTCGTGTAAACTCGAGTGTTTGTATTGGCTCCAGTCGGCTTCAGGAGATGAGGGAATCATTGAGTTATTCTCAGCTGTTATTGCTTTATTATATCCTTTTATAAACCATTGAAGAACTCAATATTGGAGCTCAATCAAACTTGAGAACGCTTACTGCTGTGTCTTTGGACATGAGTCCAACTCCAAATGTAATTACAGCATTATTAAAAGGATCAAAGTCATTTGTTTTAAAATATTTTTCTGTCCCAAGCCAGGTCAAATCAAACTCATTGTGCATATAAAATCAATTCCCACATTTTGTTTTGCTGGGGTAGAGGAAAAGCACAAGGAAAAAACACCTAATTTACAGATTTACTTTATGCTCATCTCAAGTATGAATGAATGTACATGTATTTATTTTTATAATTTGGAGATGAAGCTCTTTACTGTAATATCTATATGCCTAATATTGCTGCTTATCACATGTGGATATCCCCAAAGGGAAAGCCCTAAGCAAGCAGAAGAATTGAGTTAAAGAAGACTGTAAAATATAGGTGAAAAGCAGAGGAAAGTTCTTGACATGTTTATTTTAAAACATGATGTAGTGCACTGCCCCAGGACTCCTAGATGTAGTTAGTGAGGGGAGGGAAAGGCAAAAATATAAATGTGAATCTTGTGACAGTGAATGGATTGATGTGGCGGAAGTGTGCTTGGGAGGGAAGTGAAGAGCTAGGAAATGGAGGCAGAAAGCTAGGATGATGCAGAGGTGGGAATAAAAGTGGAGGTTATCAGCAAATGGTTATCTGCTGTATCCTGGGGGCTTGTGCAGTCATAACAGTGATCTAATCTGCTCACACACACATGCATACGCTCAGGCTCTTGGTGCCCAGGCTACCTATCATCCATTTAAATCATCATCTGTCTGCACTTCACCCAATACATCGAATTACCGCCAGATTCCCACTTTTTAATTTATCTTTGCCTTTATTCAGCAGAATTGCATCCATCCTTCTGTCAAAGCTGCCTGTGCTCAGCCCCATTCCCGTTGTCACCCGCTGCCTGAGCTTTTTCTTACAGGCAAAGAAAGTTATGCCGAGAAACTGCAACAGAGCTGCTGACGGCAGATGTTTTGGAGAGATTTTCAGGCACTCTTCAAGTCAATAGGTTGTGACAAGTTATGCTTGTGACAGGGTCATAAGTCAATGAACTCTTTTTGTCTCAAACCAGGAAAAAGGGAGTGATTTCAATAAGAGCAACCAATTAAATATGTAAATCATTTAAGCTATTATTCAAAATGAGACATGGCATGAGCATGGGTGCGTAAGAATAGGACATAATAATAATTTGACATAAAATATGTTCAATTGACAAATTTAGCCTCTAAATGTTTGTTATGAGAGTCAGTTATTGATTAGACATTGTGATAAAATTAGGTTTTACAGAAACCATTTTCTTGACACAGACATCGCCACATCTCTAGGCAAAGAAATCTCTGAAGGACACTTTTGACTTACAGCCTGAGTATATTTTGTTCCATCTTTGAAGTTTGAAGCTTGTGTTTGTGAACATTTGGTCACTGCTGACATCCTATCCTTTTGCAGCAGCTACCGTGTGATATCTGCCTATGCCTGGATCACGTGGAAGTCCAGTATGCCTGTCCCCTATAGGTCTGCTGTATAGAGTGACAGGTGCTCTGGGCATAAGTGGGGCAGTAAAATGTGTGGGTGTAGCGCTGCTGCGGTAATGACACCATCACTCATGCTAGCACCAGAGAAAGCATTTAAACAATATCTGATTTTCTCTCTTAAATTCTAGACAACTGGATTATGACACCGCCAAAGTATTAAAAACTGGGGTTACTGATGGTACTGCTACCACTTTTGTAGCTAAAGAATAGGAGCTGTTTACAACGTGCACTTTGAAGAAATTGAATTTTAACATTTTTTAATATATCAGAAATCTACATTTTCCCTCCATCTTTATATTTGAAATGGGTAATGGTTAAGTTATATTTAGAAACTGTATGAATTTCAAAATGAAATCGAAGTGACCATGAATGCAGGATTTAAATTAGTTAAATTAAAAGTAAACTGAAAAAACTTTAATTACCGTAATTTCTGGATTATAAGCCGCTACTTTTTTCATTAGCTTTGAACTATGCAGCTTATAAGGCAATGCAGCAAAATTATAGATTCTCATAGACTTACTATTAACAGTAAATGATTTTAAACTCTTGTCACGATCTTGATCAGAACTGTCAGAAATAAATAATTTTCAAATGTGTGCAGCACTAGTTTTCGATCTACCAGACTGCACTAATAAACACTTCTAAATGCCCCAGGCTTTGTGTCTGTTTTCCTTTCAGTCATAACATAGCATGAAGTTCTATATGTGTTCACTTCACATCTAGTAAAAAGGCATAGGTGGGCATAATAAGTACTCTCATAATGGAGCGCTTGTCAGGGGTCAAAGCTTTCCCTGACAAAAGTGGCAGTCTAAAACCACCGGCTGATTTTCACTCTATTCAAAAACCTAGTCTTCTTGTGGAGCTGCAAGATTCTCTTCTTTCAAATTCCTCCCCTGCAAGGGGATTGTACTTTCTCAAGGAGCTTAAACATGAAGTGACTTCAGAGTCACTGATTCTGTTGACCTAAACCTTGCCATTGACAGGAAATAAGGAAGCTATTTGCAGATGAAGTTGGTAAAATTTTGCATTTCATTTTCTAATGGGAGCATGAATGTTTGAGATGGAGCAGACTACTCAGTCATGCATACGGAAATCCAACTGTGTTTTAGTCTATTCTGTAATAACCCACCATAAGGAATGATGCAAATGGCCTCTTCTTTCCTCCAGGAAGTACCTTGTTTCACCCCTCCAAGCTAGTGCTGATCAAACAGGCTTGATGGTTTTGGCAGGGGCAAATGCTGAAGGCACCACTGGAAAGACATTAAAACGAGGGGAAAAGAACCTTAAAGGAGCAAAGTGGCAATCTTGGCTGTCTGGCTCATTTGCCTCAGCACAGATCCATTTTACAACATCCCAGACCATTTCCCACCCAGAATCCTCCGCTGCTGTGATCTCCTTACATGTTCATATGGGTGTGCTATCAAAGCAGGGCTCGGTTCGACTCAATTGTATAATTGAAAACTGCCAACTGATGTGCACTTAGAAGTAGGGCACAGAGCAACGACACACACCAGACATTTCTGATACATAAATTAACATCTCACAAAATGACATTTAGCCCACTGCATCTCTTGCACATTCACCACATCAAGACTGACACAAATCAGGACTAAAGGCTAGACCAGAACTGGGCAGGGACTAGAGCAGGGACAAACCAAGCAATATAAAACCAAATAATAACAAGTAAGAAAACATATCCTGACATTCATCAAAAAAGTAAAAAAAGAGTACATGCATAAAATTACTTGCATCAATCAAACTGTCCCCATTTATTACACAGAGAAAATCATAGTTGGTAGCTAAAGCACTGCATGAGCTGAGTGCTATTGCTCCTATCACTGTTCAAATGCCTGAAGCTTGAACTGAAATAACACGGAGCTGAGTGGATAATTCATTATAATTCTTCAAGAAATCATAATAACTTGGGTTGCAACGACCAGCTTTTTAGTAGTGCTGTAGTCCTTCAGTCGTATTCAGTTCGCCAAAATGTGTTTTTGTCGACTAATATCTTTATTTAGATGGTAAGGAATTGATGTTTTAATCAGGTTCTTGCCACATTTTAGAATAAATTATACTTTTATTTTTTATTTGGTTGACTTAGCTATATGTCTGCTCTTGTGCTCTTTATAGATATAATCTATATGTTGCAGATATTTTCTTGCAGTACTAATAATAATTATACCCCCTGATCTAATCTGTCTTTTTAGATATAAATACATTGTTTCCTGTTAATTTTCATTATAAATCCATTGCATTTTCCCAGTTTTAGTCAAAGCAAAACAATACTATTTTCGCTTCAGAGCTTTTACTACGCTCCCTTTTTTAGTCCATGAAGCCTATCTTAAGTCGACCAAATATTTTTTGGGCGACTAAGGAGTTATTTGTTCATTATCCAGTGAAAACAAAGCAGGCTTTGTACAGGCTTTGGGCTGATAAGGAACAATGACAGTGGCCGGATTTGAAGCGTGAAGACTTTGCAGGTGACATATGGTTTGATTTCATTAACGTGGCATTACAGACGGATTACATTGAATCACCATCATTGGGAATTATAAATCTCTAATGCAGTGCTATTTGAAAAATGGCCAAGTCTTTGTATACATTGTGAGCGCTGGTGTGTGCCTGCAGCCCGCGGCCACATTGTGATGCCTGCTTGGCTGAGTGCCCTCATTCTGCTGTCCCTATCGACGCTGTGGCCTACATGGCTGTGAACAGGCCTGCTTTCCACTCTGGGTCGATACAAACGCAACGCTGAAGGACAGCCCCGGGCATACACACATCGTACACGCGCACACTCACACATTTGCAGATGCTTGCATTTAAACACTTACAAGCATGAAAACACAACGATATCACCATGATTCAAATGGACAGCCTGTTCCTGGAAGTGAAGGTGACAAGGGATTAGCACCGTCCGCTGTGGGCTGCTGCTGCTGTTCTGTCAGGTTTTCCTGATTAGCGACTTAATCCATCTTGATATAATATGTTTGTTGTATGTTTGGTTTGATTGATATTTAGCACCCAATAAATCGTTTCTTTCTGAAATATTTTAAAACAAATGGTGTATGATTTATGGGTATTTCAGAAATAGTTTATTTTCAAAAGAGTAAAATGTTTTGCACTTTATTTACATTTTATTGGGGGGAAATATGAAGATACACTAATCAACTTATGTCTTCCTTGGTTATCTGTATGAAAACAAACAATTAACAAATCAGTTCACAGCAATGAATATTCGAAGTAGAGCAAGATCATTGCTGAGTCAGAATGTGTTTGTTGTGGGAGTTGGTGTTTTCTGCAGGAAGTGAACTTTGGTGACACATTTGGTGTGGAAGAGTGGATTCAGCACTATAGATATATTCTTAACTACTGTGATACAAGAGTGGGTCAGTGTGGAGCGGTGGGCAGGCACTGTGCTGCTCTGCTACAGTAGATGTGTACATGCCTGGAATGTGTGTCAGCAGCAGGGTTGTGTGGACCTGGTGTAGCATTTCAGACAACTAGTTCTAATATGCACTGTTAAAGGCCAAGAAGGATAATTTTGGAAGGAATCAATATTTTACACTTTTATGATCTTTCCAAATGTAACCAAGCACCTATTGCTGAAAACAAGAGCAAGTCATGAAGAAGAAAATAGATAGATTTCTATATCCAGTGTGCTTGGAGATTTTTGAGGAATATCATACAGTAAGCGTTACAAATAAAGCACGTGGGGAGTAGGCGCTGGCTGCTGTGGACTAATCCTTTTGCTGAGCTAAACGCATACCACAATGTATAACTTGAAGACATGATTCTTATGCTATAATTTTAAGGCCAATTTCCATCTAAATGTTGATTAACAGATCACAGTATTGAAGGGTTTTGTATGAGCGTGTATGTGTGTGAGTTGTCAGTGAGCACAACCATAGGCCTGTGAGAGAATGACAGCTGTGACCAAAAAAACTGTGAGCAAGGGAGAGAGAGAGAGAGAGAGAGAGAGAAAGAAAGAAACAGAGAGAGACACAGAGAGTAAGAGAAAGAAGCCTCAAGGGATCTCAAACTTTCTCATACTTGGCTCAGACTTGCACTTGTGAGTGGCAAGAAAAGGGTGATGAAGCAAAATCTGAATAGCTCTTAGTTGTGATTAAAAAAAAAACAACCCAGTTTGTATAGCATCTAATCTGCATAGAGGAATTATCGACCAACAAGAGCCAGCTGTTTCGATCAGGTCTTAACCTGCATGACGGAAGCTTGAGACAATGTTTTCTCAGTGTTTTTTTTTTTTCACCAGAATGTAATGTGAATGAGTTGTAAAGACAAATTTCATTCACAAATGTTGTTTTAGTAGCATAGCTTTTGTTTTCGCACAATGATAAAGTTTGTAGTTAGTGGACAACAGCAGTGGCTAGTGAATCAGCCACAGCTCTTTCTGCGATCAGGTAGTGCGTGTTGATAAACAAATAATCCCTTTATATAGTTTAAAAAAATATTGTTTTGTCTCTCAATTATTGAACATTAAGAATTACTGTGACAGACACAGTCTGGAGCAGGATTCTAGCTTCATATTAATTATCTTGCATTAGATAAATAAACTGTATCTGGTCATGTTTGTTTTGAAACTTCACAACAGTGATGGTTAAAACAAGCTCACTCACTCAGAGACTAAGTAGTAGGAAAAAGGACACAGACATGTCCATATCGCCAAGCTCTTGTGCTATTATTGGTATGTTTATGAAAAAGTGAGACTTAAAAAATCATTGGTTTGTGTTTCTGTAATGTGCACATCAGCCATTATAGGGCCTGTGTGTGGAAGAGGGACAAAGGGGCGAAGGCTGCTGTGTTCACAAGGTGGGTCTGTATTGAGTTTAGTGCGCTTCATTAGTTTATATTGTAAAATCAATGTTGCCCATTGTGGTGTGACCCGCCTCTGTTCTACACATTAGATATGTGTGTGAGTTTCTTTATGTGTGCCTCTGCTCAGTAATAGCAACCCCTGGGAATAAATTGGGCATGGGGAGGGAGCTGTAAGTCACCTGGAAAGTAGAGCCATCTATCAAGTCATTCTCCCTTCAATCCTTTTGTTGTCTTTTTGTCTCCCCTACAGGCCTATTACAGCAATCACTGCTCTTAAAGTTGCTCTTGGACCTGGGGTGTTCACCTGAGTGTACAGTGAATGAAAAAGGATGATTCTTCTCTTCGCTCTCTGTAGAGTTGTGTTATGTGTGTTTAATCCAAGCTACAGGCCCCATAAAGTCTAAAAGTGTGTGGAGAGAGAGTAAAGAATGAATCCAAGAACAAAAGATAAAAAAGCTTATAAGGAAGGATTAATTATAAAAGCATTCATATCTATTCACCAGTACACATTATAAGAATTAAATACTTCAAATGTTGTCTGAATTGTGTGTATTTGCTGCCTCTGCTGTTGTATCTGATGGCCCATCTATTTTAAGCAACATTTACTCTAATATACTTGTAATACTTTATGATTGTGGTTGTTTGCTACATTATAAAATATTGTCAATTCCACCATGTATAGAGTTTGATGGGAACTTGCCTGAAATTGCAAAGCACATAAAATACACTGAAAAAAGAGATTCTGGGCCATAGTTGGAGTAAAGTAAAATTCTATAGGAATTAAAAGTACATTTTTGAGTTATAGTCGTTTTCTCACTGTAAAGTACATTTATGTCTCAAATCAACTTGACTTTCCCAAGTTTGTTGATAAAGTGCAATAAGAAGTCCATCCAATGTGCATTTATCAAGTTTAGGCTTGTGAGTGCGTGAGATGTGTGACGTATGCACGTAATCCTCCCGCCTTTCGACTGGCAGTTGCCAGTAGCAACCGGAGAGAAAATTCAAATTTGACTGCACTGAAGACCGGTGCTCAGTGATTGAGCTGAATTAAGGGTAAGTTTTTCCAGAAATGTTACGTTATTAACTGTAAATTATTTTTGAAGTGATTGTTTATAGCTCCGTTGGTAAAAAATGACGTTATTTTGTAATATAGCCTATTTAACTTTAACTAGTTGGAACAAACGGCGCCAACGTTAAGTGGAAAATTACTGTTAACAAACCTACTATTTAGCCATAGCTAAAAATATGCCAATTTTAAGCAAATTATTTTCATAACAAGCCCACAAAGCTCAGCTCCCGACTGTCTAGCCTCACGACCTTTTCTCTGCTGAAGGTCCGGCGGACCCTGGGCCTTCCCCGGCTGCCTCCGCAGGCTGTAGCCGCTAGACGAGCTCTATCCCGCGGCTGGATGTCTTGCCTTGCGCCGGCGGCGCCGCCATTACGACGTAAGTTAAAAGTTAAAATAATTTTGTTTATAAGCGTCAAATCTAAACTTTGAGACCATTTGAGGCGAGAAGTAGTGGGTATTATTACCAATTCCGCGGTCTAGCCTCACGTTACCCCGGCTGCTGGTTGAACAGCGGCCACGGGCCGGTAAAAGCCGACTGGACCGGGGCGCTTATCGAACTTCATTTCCCACAATGCTGTGCTCCGGTAGCCCGCTCTTTGCTTCTTGTTGTCCGCTAATGTAGCTTTTTAATGTGTTTTTGTCTCGTGTAGTAATGGCGACACAGAAGAGAAGACCGACCGAGCTCACGCACGGTTGAAAACAGGATGGAGTCCCGGAAAAGTCTTTCTGCGGCGGCCTCACGGCGAGCGGACGTTCCCGGGCAGGAGCCGCGGTGAACGGGAGAAATAAGGAGGAGCAGCACTAGCGAGAGGCTCCGGAGCAAACACAGGTATTAAACATGGACAAATAAAGATTAGTTTGAGCGCATTGTCGGTCTTTACATTATGTCCACACATTATTTCATTTTGGTTCTCCCCGTAACGAGGAATTTGAGACTGAAGGTTTGAATCTTTATTGTCGTAATTTCTGGAGTCTCTGCAGTGACCAAAACGTGTGTTTCTCTCAAAACCACCAGCACTTAAGGCTTTGTCTCAAACCTAGAGTCTGGAGAGAACAAAAAGCAGGACTGAAACAAGACTAAAGCAGGACTAAACTAGGACTAATATTGTTAATAAAAAGAACAATAGTAATAAGTATAAATTTGCAAAAAAAAAAAAAAAAAGACCAACTACATGTGTGCTGGATTTATAACGTAAATGAAACAAACATTTAAACCAGAGGAGTACATTTTATCTTGATCATTATAAAATATAATATGACAGACAGATATCTCGCATCAGTTTTAGCCAATATGTAATGTCAATGTGTGTATTTCTCTATTTCAGCTTCAGTCAAAGACTCCTAAAGAATTGTTTTATTATATTTATGAACTCATGGTTATTTTGAGTTTTAAGATATGCTACATTTTGTGCAAGCGACTGATGAAAAATAAGAATTGATTTGTTCATTTTTGTTTCTTTTTTTTAGTTTGTGATGAGACTGGAGCAATGTGATGACTTCAAAAGCAGGTGGGTTCTTTAAAATAAATCTAATAAAGTATGCTAAAATGCATTTTTTAAGTTATTATTTCACTTCAGTTACATTGTCACAATAATAACTGTTTGTTTCCCACAACATTACTGAACAAAATGACTAAAACTGTGTTCTGTGCCAGGCTTGGGGCTCAAGTTCAGAACAAACACTGGGACATGTCAGAGGAGCAGCAGCAGCAGTGACGGACCTGTTCAGGTAAATTTGTCTCATTCCATCACACAGTGGCCACTAACATAGGACATACATTAGGTAGAATACATTTAGTTGCAGCTGCCCTACAGAGCAAACACACAGTAATTGTTTGATATCACTGTTTTAGTTGCTTCAATGTTTTCTGAGTTTACTGAGTTACTAAGTTTTGCCCTGTTGGACAGACAAAGTTTGATCTGTACTTTGTTTAAGTTCTATTTGAGTCGAGTTGTAAATCCTGTTCAAGTGGTGGGCACAATGGCTTTAGTAGATAATTTTGTCTTTTGAATCATTATCTGGAATATTTGAGAATATTTTAGATTTTAATTTTTTTGTAAATGGAAAAAATGCATTCTAAATAGCATTTACATGTTTCTTCTCTTTAAATGAAATCTTTAACTTACTTTCACACGAGGCACTGAGTAGAATAAAGCATAAATATAGATGTATATTTGCACTGTACATGTTTTATGTACTTTTATTTAAGTGATGACACTCAGTATCTTCCCAAAGTGAAGTAAATGAATGTTTCTTCTTTGTTCACAGAGCGTCTGCTGACAGCTGCACAGAGTCGTCTTTAGTGGAAACACAAGACAGTCGTCTTCAGCTTCATCTGCAGGACTGCTCAGTGCAGGTATCACATGTTTATTATCTTTATGTAGGATCTCATGGAAAGAGTCACTTTTAAAGGCATGTTGTGTTCAGACAGTCCAATGTACTGGCTCTTTTATCTCTACAGTGTGTTTATGTTTTAAAGACAAATATGATGCATTTTTGTGTAGTTTTCTTTCTTCAAACATGCTCCTGAGCACCCTGCTTTGTAATCTCATGCACCAAACTATAAAAAGAAAGTAGTAAAGCACACATGAGAGTCATGTGTTTCCCACATCAGGAATTGAGTTAGAGCTCCATCTACTGACTGAAAAGGAATCAAATCAATCTTGCTGATGTACTAATGCTGCAGAAATGCTCAAAATGAGTCTGAATGATTTATAGACTTAAAACAGAGCAGAAAATCTCAAGATGTATCTATGCATGAAGTCAAGGCATCTGTCAATGTTTTTAATAAACATACAGTGATCTTTATCCCAGATTGCTCAGACCAGGATGTGTTCTTATTGTTCTAATATTTGGTTTGGTTTATGTCTCATTGCAGCTCAGAGAAGATGGTGCTGAGCTCCAGAGTTTCCTGATGGAGACAACAGGACAGTCTGCAGTGGCACAAGAAGAACCTCCAGAACACATGCACAAGCCTATGGACATTTGCTATGGACTAAACTCTGTGTCTGCTGAGTTTGGACTTGGTCTCTTCTCTTCACTTTTCTTCACATGACTTTACAAGTTTTCAACAAAGTATGAACTTTATGCTTCACAAGCTGCACCAGTAACAGTGAGTCCAACAATGCATTTTTTGCACTATGATGTTTAAGCTGTTCTGTTTTAAATTTTACTTCAACAAAATGTAATTTTTTTCAAATATTTGCTTTGTCAATGTTTGTTAAAGACTGTGTTTCATTCACTTTAAATGTCAGGTTTAAGAATCTGTATTTCATCCATACAAAACTGCATTCTTGTAAATGTGTACTTTGAACCAACTTGAATTGTGTAAGTTTGAGAATCGATACTTTTCCGATACTGAGTTGTATTATTGTAAATATGTACTTTGAACCAACTTGAACTTTCAATAAATTAAAAAAGAAAATACAAGTTGCATTATTATAAAAATACAATTTGATCCAACTTGAAAAACACAATTTGCAGTATTGTGAAAATGTAAGTTGATCCAACTTGAAATTTCAATCCTTTCACAATGACATTTTTTCTTTGCCCTGCAATGTATTTTTCAGTTGTATTTACTTCATATAATTTGGTGTTACCAATTGAAGAGCATTTATCAAGTTTAGCCAACTCATCTCTTTTTTCAGTGTATGCTTAGAGCACTATTTTTGAAGTAACTATAGATGAAATAAGGAGTCTTTTTAAGCCCATGATGTTTTGGCAAATGACAAATGTAAATATTTGTGGTGTTGTAATGAATGCTTGCATCCTCCAGCTATGCCCCAATAAAATAAACTAGCGAGAGAGAACAAGGTATAAATCATAGGTGTCAAGGTACACATTGCAGCCTCTAGATATTAGATGGAACATTAGAATTCCCTTGCCTCTGCTTAAGGCAGTTGAATATTTATTATTCAATAATGTTGTAACACACAGTACAGAATTTGTTTCCATTAGTGCTAAATAGATAACTTAGATATTTTGCAAAAAACTTGTCGAAACAGTTTTCCCCTACATATAAGTGGCTTGTTTGCCATCTAAATACCAGCATTTCCTAAGTGTGCAGTGTGGTCACAGTTTACAAGACATTTAAAAGGATCTTTTGCTACTCTTTAGCTTTGTTCAAAGAGTTTGTTGTCATTTTTTGTTGGTTAAAGCATAAACACTGTGGACATATTTGCTAAAATCTCACCACCAACTCACCTATTTGAGTATGTTTATGTATTATTTGCTATACTTCAGCACAATACTTCATGGCTCTCATTGAAATTATGTTCACACATAAGGGAGATCTATTGTGTAAAATCTATTTGACTAAGTTCTAAGTATGTTAAGTAAATAAGTAAATAATGTAAGTAAGTAAGTAAGTAATTATGTAAGTAAGTAAGTAAATAAGTAAGTAATAAGTAAGTAAATAAGTAAGTAAGTAAGTAAGTAAATAAGTAAGTAAGTAAGTAATAAGTAAGTAAGTAAGTAACTAAGTTAATAAGTAAGTAAGTAAGTAAGTAAGTATAAGTAAGTAGTAAGTAAATAAGTAAGTAAGTATGTACCGTAATTTGGTAAGTATGTAATAAGTAAGTAAGTAATTATGTAAGTAAGTAAGTAAGTAAATAAGTAATAAGTAAGTAAATAAGTAAGTAAGTAAGTAAGTAAGTGAGTAAATAAGTAAGTAAGTGAGTAAGTGAGTGAGTACCACTAAAACAATACAAATTACAAATGTAAAATCTTTTGCTTGTTACATTAAAATTTTACAGTGGAGAGGCGAGGCTAATCAGTTCTGTTTTGCACAGCACAAGTAAATGAACCTTTTTCTATTTCAAATTACATACATTTACAAAACCTTAAATATAAATTATTGATACATATATTATAGTTTATTACTATAGGTCCCCTTTGACCTGGCATAAGGATTGTCTTCACACTCATGAATTCGCCACCCTTTAATCGACTCCAGTGGCAGTTCTCTCCATTTTCCACAGGTGTAAGACCTTCATTTTTTTTTTATTTTATTTTTTTTTTTTTTTGAACATGCCCATGGAGAATCAGCTAAGGTCAAATAATGTGATCAGCTGCACTCGAGCATCAGGGAAGGTACCAATCAGAATCAGCATCACGTTCATCCCGCCCAGCGTGTTGCATCCTGAATACGATTGTGTGTGAGAGACAGCGGGAGGAGCAGGTTAAAAGAGATGATTAATCAGGAGTGTGGTACGAAAGGCCGGTGGGGGAGGGGCAGAGACAGTAGTGTGTGTGAATGGGGTGAATAGGGGTCTTTGGCGTCCAGAGGTAAGGTAATGAGAGGAGCCACAGTGTGCGCACTCTAGCCTCTGCAGCGGGAGAGGGAGGAGGCCATGAGGAGAATGCTGATGGAGCTGAGGGTTAGTCCTCAAACAAACTTGAAGCATATAGCCAGATTGTAGGTACTCTGTTTTTGTTTGTTTTTTTGCAATACAATAATTGAATTGTAGGATCAAAACAAACGTAATTCTAGTACATATCGTTATGAGACTGGGTTGCAATTTCGGTAGCTACACATTTGGCAGTGTTATTGATTTTTCCCGATAAATTCCTTTGGTCCTCATCTGATTAATCATAGTAGTAATACTGATGCTAATAGAAGCAACACCGTTTTTCCGTATTTAATATTAAAAAAGCTTAAATATCTGTCACAGCATTTTCGCAAAGCTTTTAACAGTGTAATAACAATTACAATGTAATGTATAATTGTGCCAAGGGTCATTTTTGGTGATTATATGTACCTTGGTGAAAATCACGGAAAACCAGAGCACCCGAGGGAGGAAAAAACACAGTGCCATTAGCTGCCTGTTCTGGTCTGTTCCCACTTGACATTATGGAGAAAATGACATGCTTTAGCAGTGACTGTTCATATAAGTGAGTTACCTCTGTCATTTAAACTTAAGAGCAGGTCGGTGCTGGCAGGAGCAGGCTTCTTAAGAATAACTGTGTTCCACAGATAAAACACCCAGCGAGATAGGAGCGTTCCTTTTACTGGGCTTTCAAAGTGCAATATCCCCTCATAATGTATTGTTCTAGTCAGTCAATGTACGTTTAGAGTGGAAGTTATCATGTGCCTTTTGATATTAGGACAAAAAGTCCAAACTGGATCTCAGAAAAACACGCATATGTGTTATTGCTTTGCATATACTGTAAATATTGTAGGTTCATTTCTGTGACAACCTGCGGTTTTGGTAAAATAGTCATATTGTGATTCACTGTTTTTTTTTTCTTTAGTTTGGTTGCTTCACTGTTGGGATTTTAACTTTCTGTTCGTTAAATTCACTCTTATAAAGCCCTTGAGGCGACTGTTGTTGCAATTTTTGAATGAAGAAATTTTTTTTTTTTTTTTTATGAAAAACATGAATTGTGATGAATACAAAACTGTGAACAGGCTCCTACATGTTTTGCCGTATCACTCGCCATCCATTTTGCTCATTTGACCTACTAGACTGAGACTGATAATAGTGTACCACCTCAGGCATTGACATTTATTGCCAGTTATAGTTAGCTACTGTTAATCTTTATTCTCTTAACCTTGCAACTGTATGTTACGGAAGTTCAGTACTGCCAACCTCTACT
Source organism: Mugilogobius chulae (assembly GCA_038363315.1). Taxonomy (NCBI): domain Eukaryota; kingdom Metazoa; phylum Chordata; class Actinopteri; order Gobiiformes; family Gobiidae; genus Mugilogobius; species Mugilogobius chulae. Next base: position 48,472,804 of record CM076409.1, on the reverse strand, counting down.
TAATTTTTTTCCCCAGCTGTATCACGAAATTTCATGATAACTATCACGTTTTTTTGTTTTTTTTTGGTATCACGTTATTACGTGATAGTATCACGTTATTTTGTGATAGTATCACGTTATTTCTGATAGTATCACGTTATTTTGTGATAGTTATCACGAAATTTCGTGATACAGCTGGAAAAAATAAATAAGTAGAGGCGTACTGACTTCGTAGTATGTAGCTCAACCTCACCTCACAGAAGTAACAAAGCACATGAACACAGTTTGATTGCTCTATAGCTCCTTGTCTCTTTAGTTTGCTTCAGTAGGCCTGACCCTATAGACCACCCCGTACCACGCTTTAGGTTTGTTTGTCCTCTGTTTTGTTTAATCATTAAAGTTGTCACACTGCATCTGGATCAAAGCAACTTGAGGAGGGGTGCAAATTAACGTCTTAAATATTAGTGCTGACACCTCATTAATGAGATATAATTTGTCAGAGCGGTGGCAAAATTGAGAAGGATTGCTGGAGAGACCCACAATAAAAGGGGTTCAATCAGTAAGATCATGCATTTTTAAAGCATTGTCACATACTTACAAAACAGAGATCGGCTGTTTGTTCAACAACATTATATTGAATACATTTCTTCACTGTGGCCACAAAACACACATGATAAAAAAAGAATATGTGTGTCTTTAGTTAAAAACTCATTATGAATGTATCATCCTTAATGTTCCTCTTCTTATTAATCTTGACTGAGGCACATCCAGTATGAGCATGTGAGCTGTGGTTACCTAGAGGCTGCGGCTTTCCTGTTGGCAGCAGTCTTTATAATTATCTGCTATGGCTGGATTTTTCAGGCCATTTTGCAGGTTGTCAGGCTGTGGAAGTGCTGGTGTGATGTGATTGACGGTGAGTGGGCACAGTGGTGAGGCTTGTGGTGGCTGTGGTTAGCTCAGATTGGCAGACTGCTTTCTCTTAATGCCTTTTTAACCATCTAACATTATAGCTTACTGGGAGCATTTACTGCTTCACTTCTTAGATTCTGGTTTTGGTTTCCTTTCTTCCTTGAAGTCTCACTCACTGGGCACACAGAAGTAGGCTACTGGTGAGGGATGGATGTTCGTGTTTACCCACTCCTCAATACTGTTCACTACACAAGCAGAAAGATCTTTGAGCAGTGACAGTAACTTTTATTGATGAACTACAAAATCTGTGAAGCTAAACATGGGTTTGTTTCTGTGTCAGGAGGTCATTCACTTTTTTGACATAATGTTGTGATAGTGTCAAGCAAACCAACTATGTGTCTACATGAAAGTTAAAAATCCATCAAACAATTCTTTTCATTTACCCTTGGTCGAGTTGCAAGGGAGGCAGGACTCATTGTTTTCATACGTAAGTTAGGTTAGGTTAGTAAAATAGTAAAAATCTTTTTAAATGTTGTGTTGAACTCTTTAAGTTTAATTACTGTAAACTTCTCAATTCAACATTTGGCTGAATGTTCTTTCTATTTGTCCTTTCATGCCCCAAAAAAGAGCAGCTGCAGGAGTTAGTTACATTTTTGTCCATTTATACCACAAACTCAGCCCCAGACAAATAAATCCCACTTGGCCATCCTGACATTTTCAAACTTCTTTCATTGCACTAGCTAGACTTCCTGTCAAATATCTTCTTAGAACAAACGGCCAGCTTGCGGTAGCTCTGGTGTGGGGAATCAGGAGGTGTTTGAGCTGCAGGTAGTATTAGCTGCATTTACCCTGTGCAAGCATTATGTCTTCATCTGCAGAGGATTAGCATGCAGCAGTAGCCGGTACTATGAGCTGAGCCTCCCTCTGATTAGCTGTGATGCATTTGAAGCCTCCACAGGGAGCGAGGACGGCACACTCTCCAGCGCTCAGCATACCGGAGCATTGTATTAAGGAGTGTGTGCAGGGTGTTAAGCAGATGTTTAGTGAATGCAGCTTAGCAGAGAATAGTGAGTGAGCCCAGGACTACTGCTCTACTGATGTGAATGTGTCCTGGACAGGTTTTTACATTTATCCATTCTTAAAAGGCAGGTAGATCAGTCTTGAGCAACGCTTTGAGGAATATTTCAAACCATTATTAGCGTATTGTTTGTCTTTTCAAATAAGAAGTAAACCTATTAAACATTTCAGCCAGGTCTCACAAAAATGCGGGTCAATACCACACAATGTTAATAGCGTAAGTATTATTATAATCCTAATCCTAATTTTAGCCAACTCCAGAGCTAATTAACTATGGACCCCAGCGTGGCCTCACCGGAACATTGGTCTAACGGACACCATAAATAGCATGTGTCTAAATCATGCTATACTTCCTATTTCTGTAAACTCAAATGACTTTGAATCCTAAAACTACTGGTGTAAGTGAATGGAAAGGTAATTGAAATAAGTCTGGAAAAGGTAAACAGGTGTGTGGCGAGTAGCAGACTGCAGCCATCTCACTTTGGGCGATTGCGCTGTGTGTGATGTGTGCACAGGAAAAGCTACAGATGAGTAATGGCCTCTGACGTGTATGTCTCTCTTGTCTCGTCTTCCATCCGTTTCATCATTACATGCCATCAATCTCTCCATCTCTCAATCTCCCTGTCAACATGCATTGTCCTCACCACTCTCTCCCTGCTTTCTCTTGCCCCCAAACATTGTCTGACAAACCCTTCAGGGTTTCTTTCTTTTACACTCTGACTCTTGGCTCATTTTCATCGAAATGTTAAAAACAAATCAGCTGTAGTAATGACCTTATAGAGAGTTGCCAGTGGAAGTTCTAAAATCTGGCTGACCACCCAGGTATCACACCACCAGTGAGCCTGAGACTGTTGGATATTGGCTACTAAATGTACTCATATATGAGTGCCATATTATAACATAGTAAGAAACACTGTACATACATACTTATATTTATTATTTGAAAATATTTGAAGTTTTGGTCTTGGCATATTCAAAAAGTTTTAATATTAATATTAATAAAAATATTAATAATTTTTTTTTTCCTAAAACAACATTCTCAAATAACAAACTTGTCTGTGGCAGCAAACTACTTGCAGTAATTTGATAGATTTTTATCCTGGAGGCTTCCTGCTGCCAACCACAATACAGTGACTAGAGAGGGGAATGGGACTGTCATATTTTTGTAAACTTGCGCAGCATCTCCAGGAAAATGCATCAGAATAAGTACCACTTCAAGTTCTGCTTTTGCGTCTTGCTGTAAAGCCCTGTCATCAGGTCTGTCTTGTCCATGGACACAATGCCACATAATACTGCATACTGACGCACAGCAAAAACATCAGTCAAAAGTAATGTGTTTAGTGTAATTCGGTGTTGTATCCTCTGCCTCTCAAAAAGAATCATTATAGAGATTACATAATGGAGGTCATTTTTCTTCCCGACATGTACAGCTGTGATGCCTGGACAAAGTGTTTGGGAGGCGGGAGGAGCATGTTAGCTGGGAGCTGAGAAGTAAATAGGTCCGGTGTGGAGAGACTAAATCAGTGGCTGTTAGTTTTGCTCCTCTCTGTTCAAATCCATCCCCATTACTCTTAACAAACCAGAATAGATCCACAGTATTGATTTGTTGGCAGGAAATACCGTGTTCACACATGCTGGCAGATAAAAGAGCATTATAGGGTGACTCAAAATGTCCTTATTATTTTGATAGCTGCACGTTTTTACTGAATATGATATGTATTTATATGTATGCTATAGCAGAGTTAAATATTGGCAAAACTAATATCCAGAATTTGCATTTAGTAATAATTGGAAAAACTAAAAGAGTAAAAAGTACATTCAAAAACAGAGGAAAAATGTTGTTAGGTTAAATGTGTGCGTGATTATATGTGTGCGCATAATATCGTTCTGGAAACTTTACTTTTTTTGTTTTGTACATTCAGCTTCAAAACAATGTAGTTCCCCATTGATACACCTCTAGATATGCTTCTGACGTCCGTTTTTTGATTCCTAGGGCAAATACAAATGATCTCACTGGTACTTTTATTTAAAGGGCTATGAAAGAGTAGAATATTTAATTACATTTAATTCATAGATAACAAGTTATCTATGAATTAAATGTAGTTTAAATGCCATCTAATTTATGAATGGGTTTTATAAAACATTTGCATACAGTTATTAAATTTAAATATGTTTAGCTATAATTAATAAATAAAGTTTTTTAGGTTCAAATATTTTTATGAAATCTTTGTTAAAATAGTGTCTTGGTTGTTTGTGTCGGGGCTCTGTATGAAATGGAGTTGCTTTAAATTAAGTTCGTTTTAAAAATCTATTGGATAAAATAAGCCTTTAGTTACTTTTGTTGTACTGTATTATGTTTTTGTAAATGATAATGACTGTTGATGTGTGAAATGTCATTCATCACATGTTGTTATGTGTATTTTCATTAAGGACCCAAGAGTAGCTGGCTATTATAAGCCCAGCTAATGGGGATCCTTTTGATACACAAAATAATAAACAACCTTAATTTTATACAGTACATGAAAATATATTTGCATGAGTGCATTAAATTCATCAAAATATGGAAAATAAAGTGAAGAAAAAGTTTATGGGTAAACAAATGTATGAACCAAGACCTCTTTGAAATGTGAGACTACAGCTTTAATAACATCCACTATGCTGTGCAATCATCAACACACAGTGGAGCCTATCCCAGTGACTTTGGGCCTTAGGCGGGGAACACCCTGGACAGTGGCCAACTTGCCGCAGGGTTAGACAGACAACCATTAACTCTCATTCACAGACAACCATTCACTCTCTCATTCACTCACAAGGGAAACTTTACAGTGATGCCCAATTAACCTAAACATGCATGTTTTGGAGGTGGGAGGAAACTGGAGAAAACCCACGGTGACACGGGGAGAACATGCAAACTCCACCCAGAGAGATCGTGAGATGTTGATATGGTCCGACCCGGGAGTCAAACCCACGACCTCCTTATTGGGAAGCCAGAGCTCTAATCGCTCTGCTACCGTGCACCCCCACAATTATTTTATTTGTAGAAACTATAGTTGTGTCTGTCCACAATGGTCTCTATCCTTCACAATAACCATTGATTTACAGTAAGCTACTGTTAATTAGATGTTGGATCTTGCTAATGAACACAGTCATTCTTCGTTCTCTCTGGCTCTTGTGTTCACGTGGCTCACTTCACTTCTGGAGTTGTGTTTAGCACCCTGTTTGATTTGCTTCGCTGGAGTAATGAGTTTGGAAAGCAGACAAAAATGGTGAAGTGTATTTTGAAGGAGCCTTAGGATGATTTGAAGTCCTGGGGGCTATGAGCAGCAGAAGTGCGCTCTCCTGCCTACTCCCACTCGTCTATGTATTTACACAGGGATGAGCGCGAGATGCACCCTGCACTGCATCATTTATCTACTGTGTTATCTGTGTGTTTTCAATGCACTCACACACAAACGTTATTGAGAGAAATCGGGAGAAAGGAGAATCACAAAAGACAACATTTTAGAATATTATTCTCCTTCTTGTAAAGTATGTGTGGCATAAAGCTGACACCAAAGACTTCTGTGAAAAAAAAATAATAATAAATCTGTCCTCTATAGGTTCAATGATTTGACTTGACACACCATTCTCTTTGACAAAATTTAGCAAGAGATAAAGCTTAAAAGTTCAAGCAGCAAATCTAACAATTGGATAAACAGCATAAGTGCTTAGACTCAGTGATTTACCAGGTAAAAGGAGCTTATTGGAACAAGTATGAGATAAGAGAGCGCTTTACAATGGAGAGATAAAGACAAGCGCTCTAGATTAGACCTAATATAACAGAGCAGCATTTATCTTCCCCGCCAAATCTTGTTGACTAAACAATAACAGCTGTGACTGTGGATTTTACAAATGCTCAAATCACAGCATCCTCTCATGCCAAAACAATTCCAGAAGACAAACACATAGAGATGGGAGCTCGACCGTGCCTGCTTACCCTGGTGATCGACATGAACAATGACTTGTGTCCAAGCAAACAGAAAAGTTATTCAAATTATGAGCAATTTTTAATATGTTTTACCAATGACAGTGAGGACTTTAAAAGACTGGAGAAAAGTATGGGACTGGGAGCAATAATAAAACAGTTATTTGCATTTATATTCCTTTTATACTCTTGATGAGACATTGTTGCGTGATGTCGCTATTATAATTGTTGTTTGTTTGTTTGTTTGTTTGTTTGTTTGTTTGTTTGTTTTTTTTTAATCTAGTAAGTAGCTATACCAGAAATATGAAGACAATCCAAACAGCCAAACATGTAGAGTACTTTTCTCACTACTGACCAAACAAGGCCATATTATTTACTGTTTCTGAGTTTATGTATCAGCATAGTGCTGTGTATTCACCCTTGCACACCTCTGTGTATTGTCCTATTTAGCATGGTTTCCACTCATGCATCCTAATGGCCCCAGAGAGCAGGGCCTTTGCTGCCTGCTATTAGTGAGCAGCACAGATCAATGGGCTCAGGGACTGCATTGCCAACCTGTTAGAGCATCCCCATTCAGAAGCACTCAGCTGTGGCTAACACTGCTGCTAAAGTGTTTGCTTGTATAGAGTGTAAAGAGGGGAGGGTCACCTGTACCAGCCCAGTTCACACCTCCGCTCCACAGCTCCTGACAACTGACGGCATCAGAAGGTCAAAACTCTATAATCATCCTCATGGAGCTGCTAGACTTTTAGGACTGCACTCACTGATCACAATAACTTATTCTTTCTGTATTTTGAAATAAATTATAAAATCTATTGCTATAAATTTATACCATCAGCCTACTTAACACCAATAAACCTGAGGAAGGTTTCTATTAATAGGCAGGATCTTAGAAAAAATGGGAAATTATATTAAATCATTTTTTTATTATTATTTGTAAAACCCAAAATCACAACAACCGTCATCTCAAAGGACTTCACATGATTGCTGACTCAGCAAACAGAATTGTCAAAAATCAAAGAGTGAAACAGAGGGAGGTGAGGAGGAATCCAAGTGAGCAGGGTCCCGGTTCTCAGTATCAGGGGGCATGCGAGGTCCAGGCCCCGACACTGAGCAGAAGCATCTGCTGCTCAATGTCGGGACACATATAATATAAACAGAGGGTAAATACACCAAGATTAAATAATAGTCAATAAAGGGGTTAAAGGGAATGTGTATGAAGATGAATATAGTAAGAAAAACTAAAACAAGACAAAGGAAGAAAAAAAAGAAAATAAAAAAACACACCTTATAGTGTAAGCAGTAGTTACAGAACACTGAAAACATGAAAAAGAAAAAAGATTTTGTATATATTCCATTACAAAGTCAAAGTCAAATCAGAGTGTTCGCTGTTTCGCTGATGTTTTTTAGTGCAATTTTGTTTTTTTGTTGTTTTTTTTTTTATAGTTCGTGGTCCTATAGACGTGTGCTGTAAGCGTGCTTTTTTCTCAAACTCACTGTTTGGGGACCGTATCACATCGCAACATTCACAGGCAATAGCACAGAAGCTCTTTTAGAAAACTTTAGACAGTTTGGATCAGGAAAAACGCTGTTCACGCTGGAACGTCATTTGTGTAGTTCAGAGATGTGTTTGAGGAGTTTGTTGTGACTTCACCAGAGTCCGGATGTGTTTTGTAGCTCTCGGCTCTGGAGTCCCTGTGATCCGTGGTTCTGCGGTCGGCTGTGAGCCAGCGGGACGGGCAACGTGCCAAAAGCAGAGCAGGCGAACGCCCACAGCACGTCCCTCTTTAAGCGATCACATAAACGACTCGCGCTGTTGAATCTGTCGGTGAATCATGTGTTCAGGCATTATTACCTGTACAAAAGACACTAAACATCAGAACCAGGCAGGTTATCAACTGAAATTACTGGTAAAAAATGAAGATCACTACTTCGCAGGTTTCGCCTTTCACAATTTATTTTTGGAACCTAACCCCCGTGATAAATGAGGGACCACTGTACAATGAATTAGCGTTTATTTATAGTTAGAAAAAAATAATTGAAATATTGAAAAATCACACATGCACTCATTATATTGTTCAAGTTTGTCCCTAGTTTGTGTTTTGAAATACCAAAATGTTTTCCTCAGATTAAAAAAAAAAACAAAAAAACTTTGTTACGAATAACTCCAAATAAAAAAAGTAACTTTTTCTAAATTAGTTAGCATTCTGAGCACTACATATTTTCAGTTCAAGTTTTTAGTCACTTCCCAACACTGAGCATAAATCACAGAGAACCTGTTTTAACCTAAAATTAAACCCACTGAATGTCAATGTCAGACTGTCTCGGTTCAGTTTAAGCGTGTCAGCTGTGGCCCTCACTGATCTTTGTGGGTCAAATGTTTGTGTTTATGCCTGGGAGCTCCACGAGACACTGAGCATATGCATGCTCACACAGGCACATGCATAATGAAGCCTGCCCTCTCTCTCCACCGCACACAATATGTCAGCATATGGCTCCCTCCTCTGAGACGCTGTAAAACAGACCTATTCAGGCTGGACTTGGCTTTCATTTTGACCTATGAATGACTGGTTAGAGTGGGAGGAGGAATAGAACTAATCATAAGGTGGAAGTCACTTTTAGGAAATATTTGATTTGACATTTCACACCAATTATTAAGTTTAAAGACACATATATATTTTCTTAAAATATTTGTTGTCAATATTGCTCAACCCTAAGTGTTGTTTGTTATTTTGGAGGATTAAGTCCATTCAGGTAAAATATTATCTGCTACATTATTATTTTTTATGGTGCATACCTGTGGCAACATTTGGTATGCAGTTCACTGTTGTTGAGGACAAAAACAATGAGAAGAATTACAACCTTCTATTTCCCTAATGTTCCATGTCATTCTTTCGTCTGCTCTCGAGAAGCAGCTTTCTCTTTGAGGTGACACATTGAACATCCTACTGCTTTGAAATTGTGAAAAAAAAAATATATATATATATATATAGACAACTTGACTCATCTTTTTTTATTACTGTGGAGCTGTTTGAAAAGTGTATGTAGGCATTGTCCTTTTTGACAGTGAGCTGAATCACACACAAAAAGAATAAATTCACTTTCTTAATGTATAAAGGCGATAAAAAGCTATAAATTGATGTAGATTTTTGTATTTAATCTGTGTATAGCTTCAAAACATCACTCTCAGTATTTTATGTTGATGTATCTCTACTACAAGTACCCCAATACTTTGTTAAATTACCACTTCCTTCATTAATTCAGTTATAAATCTTTCCACTAAAGCTTTGGGGCAGGGGTGATGGTGTGTACCAGTCTGCCTTTGTGCACAACAACATCATAAATGAGCAAAACAAACTGTGTGAGAGAAAAGCCACAAGCCACAGAGACAAACTGATTATGAGTCATTTTGCATGTATTGGAGAATAGGCATATGGATTAGACGTTGGTTGAATTTCCTACATCAACAGTGTGTGGTCAGCTTGTTCAAGGAGTGTTTTGCATTCAAAGATGGCCTGAGGTTGTAAAGGTGATGAGATGATCGGTCTTTCAGTATGTGCAGGAGTTTATGCCTTTAAGTCAACAGTGGCACTTGAGCGCTCTTCAGTACCAGCCAATTAACAACCCTCAAATACGCCATTTTTGCCCCAATTATTCAACAACACTCAGTGCATTTACATGATCAGAAGTCAGACCGGCTAAAAGTCTTGTTTAGGTTTTCCCATCAAACTGGGCGGACCAGTTTTGCTGCTGTTTACGTGAGAGAGTGAACCGATTACTCTGGAGAGACATGGTCCTGCTGGTTCAGATTCAATACTGTATGATCCAGGTGATTTACTTAAATTCTTATCGTTTGTAATGTGATCTGTAAAATGCCACACTTGTCTTTCTAGAACATGTAGGGTTGTGTTAAACATTTAAAACTGTGTTAAACATATAGTTAAATATGTAGCTGTGTGTGCCATCTATCCTTAAAATATGTAGTTAAATGAAGTGTCAAATGCTGTTTTATTCAGTCCATTTAAGTAGATGTGAAAAAAACAAAACAGTATAAGCAATTTTAGCAGTCTGTTGTGAAGGTTTTGTTGCCATCACAAACAACAGGGTCGGCCTATGTAGCAGATTACCAAACTTCTCAACCCTTTGTGCTAAAAACGATGCAGAGATTTGTTCACAATGAGATGTAATTGCATGCAGACTCATACAACATACAGTCATGATGTTAAATCAGAGCTGTTTTGTTACCAGCAGCCTTCGCTCTGTTTGTCTTTGTCTCTTACCGCTGCCCTGATTACGCCATTTTCAGACTGTACCCTGTGGTTTTCTCCTCAGTGCCCCCTTTAAAGGTGTCACGACCAATGTGCATGAACACTCCAGGGAGATTTATTGTTCAAGCCGTGCACAGCGGTGGAGGTGTTACATGTCGCACTGTTGGTGGAGCACTTTTGCTGGAAAATGGACACAACAAAAAATATGTTTGTTAAAGCCACTGATTTGTGTGTGGGTCCGAAATTCAGGTCAGCAGTGTCTCAGAACCAGCCTGTATGATGCAAGTATTTCTCGTTCAGTGGATCTAACTTACTTCAGGGCATCTGTGGCGCTTGGTAACTGACCAACACAGAAAACTTAATCACTGATTACTCTTAAGATTATTATAAATAATGTGAAAAAGGTCTGATTGATTTAGGGCTGTGCAATTATTCAAATTTCAATTTTAATTCTTGCTGTAATCGATCTTAAAAATTGTGTAATCATTATTATTAATCTATTCATAAGCACTCATGTTTCCTTGAGTTGTAAAAGTAGGTTTCAGACTTTACAATTGAAAAATACTGCATATTTTTGTGAGATCAGTCAGGTGATAATGTGCCCTCTCTAAGAAAAGAATTCTTTAAAATTATTGTGATTTCAGTCAAGATTTAAGTAATTGTGATTGTTATTTTCATCATAATTGAGCAGCCATAAATGAGAGGTACATTAATTCAACCAGACTGTGCCTCTATTATGCACAAAATATGCAAATATTACTTTTTTGAGTTTGTAAGGTTTTATTGTTCCCATAGGAAAATGTGTCCTCTGCATTTGATCTATTCTATAGTGAATGGGATTGCAAAGTGGGGGTACTCAGAAGCATAGCTAAAGCAGTGGTTCTCAACCTGGGGATCGAGACCCCCATGGGGGTTGCGAAGGGATTTCTAGGAGTCCCCTGATTATGTGGAAAATTTAACATTAAGAACTTAATCAAGGCTTAACAGCTTCAAACACAGTGATAGGTGTATATTCCTTTTTGCTGGCCTATAAGATGAATTTATCTAGGCGTATGTCTTCAAAAAAATAAGACTAAAGACAATTTATTTTTTGCAGGTAGCCTAATTTTGTGTCTGGGGGTCGCTAAAGGACTGGAACAATGCAAATAATGCACGACAATTGTTTTTTAATCAACTATTTTTAATTGCCGTTTTAGCAGATTATGCATTGCAGGACAAACAGGAGTCCCACTTGTGACCATGGCACCCTGCTGCACTTATTTTTTTGCAGACTGTCCCTGTGAGTGCAATGTCCACTCATGGTACTGAACCATTGTCATGCATAGCTTCTCAGGAGCCAACCTGAACAAGCACAAAAGAGTTTTGATAGTGTGCAAAGTAGGGTTGATAGTTGCATCATGTCTTTAGGAGAGGAGGGAATGTTTATTCACAGATTTGACTTCACTGCAGTGGCCCATTAAGATGTATTATCTCTCGTGTTGTGATATAGAGCTAGAGTGCCCATCATCTTACAGTGAACTACGACATGGTCTTTTCATACTACCCTTCCCCTAATAGACCTACTGTCTGCTGTTCACTGGATCAACATTGCTGGAGCATTTTATGGAGACATATTAGTCAAATGGGCCATCATCATCCCCATCGGCGAGTCAGATGATGACTTTTGGCAGAACCCAACAACAGCGCAACGCCAGACTGCCTGAGCTACTGCCATTCTATCCCACACATACACATGCACACACTCACACTACAAAAACAAGCTGTTCCTCATTAAGGCCACAAACATGAAAGATGGGAGTGTGAGAAATGGGATATGATGAAGAGGGCAACATACACTAAAAGTATAGAAAGACCAAGGACAGATAACTAAGGAAATGTTTTTGTTCCACTATCTTGGATAGAAAAGCTCCCTCAAGCCCCCGCCATGGCACCCTCGCCACCCTTCTCGCCATGCCCCAATCGACACTGGTGTTCCCATAGCAACAGGAAACAAGGAGGTGAGGAGGTAGGAAGAGAGGAAGTGTGCTAAAGATTAGAGAGGAATTTTGCTGCCGCTGCTGTTGCTGCTGCCTGGATTTGACCAATCTGGTGTTGAGGCTTTAAGATGCTCTAATTCTCTCCCCTACTTTCCCCTCTATCATCCACACACACAGTTGAAAGGAGACACCAGGTCAGGATGAAGAAACCATCTTAGAGAGATAATTCCAAGAACAGCTCTTCCGAGGAAGAAACAAAGACTATTCTTTGATGTGCTAATCAATATTTATGTTTTAACACATGGATATTGAGGCAAGAAATCTTTCTAGTGCACATTCTGACTTTATTTGGTCTAAAGTTCTAGACTACCTAACCTGTATTACATGAACAGTTTTTTATGATACATTTTAGGTACAACTAAGCTCATATTTTCACCATTTAATACAAAAAATGTTCTGTTAATTAAAATATTGTTTAATACATCAGTCCACGTTTGAGGAAAATTATAATTTTTCACCTCCACTTTTGTGCTTGTGTCATGTGTGTGCTCTCATTAGCAGGTGGCAGCACGCGGTTGCTTGTTAGCACAGAGCTAGCTGAGTGCTAGGGCATCGCTGCAGCTTCATTAGCTACTGTGACATTTATCTGATTGTTTCTCAGTGTCATGGTTACCAAATATGCACATGCTCATAAACAATGACAAACTCTTTCTTTCAGCTGATTATTTAGCCTAGGTCATTGTGTCAGCCCTTGACCAGGCTAAAAAGTGTAAGATAATTTTCTGCCAGATGTGTATTATTGATCACTGTATAGCAGAAATGCAGAAGAGCAGTGAGTCCGCTGACAGTCTTCTCTTGGGAACACTACTCTGTTTGGTTTTCCTTTTCCAAGTCACTGGCACGATACATGACTTTTTAAGGCCCATTCAGCCATTGTGTCTTTACTTGTTGTTGCATCATCCACAGTTTGGTGTGAGGTTTGTGTCAAAACCTGTCACTGAAGGTGTGTGTCCGATGTTAGCGACTCTGTGTGTGAACGCTGACCTCAGTTGCCCTTCTCCCCTGAGGGTGAAAGTGATGTTTCTCAGTCTAGTTGTCAACAAGATTAGTTTCCCTGTGGGACCGTTACACATCCAGCAAACGGACTGCAAATGAGAAAAGGAGTATGACAGGTTGATCCTTGCAAAACGTCACTTGCAGGGGTTTGTTTTCTGTGTGCTGCAGTTTTGAGGTTAAGGGAGTCAGCAAGGATATGTGTTTTAGAGCAGAAGCAGAAGGAGGAAACAGCAGGGCAATGAACGCAGTCAACCTGAACTGTAGTCCGTGTGTATGTGTGATATGGCTATGCATGTGTCTATGTGTTGGCTGCTTTCTGAGAGACCATGCTGAGCTCTGAGCTGTGCTTACTTCTAGACTTGGCTTGTATGCAGCTGTCTTTTCTCTTTCTCTTATTTTTTTATTCAAGCCCTACCTTCCTCAGTGTCTCAGACCTTTTTTCCACTGTCTGTTTGCACCAAGTATGCCAGTTGGGCTCCAGCTGTGAACAAGGCAAACACAGTGGATAGCAGGCAGGTTCTGAAGACCAGGCTGCTCATCCTGTGCACCCATTACCTTTAAAAGGGGAGTGTTTTCTTTTGCTCATGGCACAGTTGTGTCCACTAAGAACTAATTTTTTGTCGTTCTCTGTTCAAGCAGCTACTACATTATATTCCCACACCTATTAATTGTCTATAATTGGCCAAACTGCGAATTGCTCCACAATTGATATCAGTGACTTTGAAATCATAGCACATCTGACAAATAACAACAGAATGAACCACTAAGATGATGAGGGAAATAGAGAATTTGGGTGAAGAAGGAACAGGCAAATGAATCCAGTGTACCATTAAGCTATAATATCTGTGTGAGTTGCACTCTTCCTGAGACCTATTTGCTTCTGTATTTTATTTCAGTGTCAATAGTGAGCTCATATTCTCTGAAATAATTAACCAATAATTCTCTTAAGCTTAAAAAAGTGCATGTGAGGAGGTAACAAGATTATGATATACAGTGTATTTTTTAAGACTTCAGATATACTTACTCACAGAGAACAGAGTGCAGATCAAGTCTCAGTCACAGCCCTGGCTATAGAGAAACTGAAGTGATGGAAGCAATAGTTAAGCCATTAAGACAAACAATTGTCTCAAATTGAGAGGGAGAGAATGGAAAGGAAGAAAAGAGGGAGGGAGATGGAGAGCCTAACGCAGGAGTGGATCCACTCAACGACTTAATCTGAGCCCCAGGACACTCTCCTGCTGTGCTGCACACACTCTCACAAACATGTGCACACTGCACACCAATGCTCTGTGTGCATGCAATAACACCTTGTCAGTCTTGGCCAAGGGGCAAAGAGAGAGTGCTCATTCCTTTGTAGTGAGCAGCGTCACCTACTTCCAATCACCTCAGATACAACTGAGCATGCAATCTTCACAAGACTGATATTTACACGGCCCTGTGCCTTATGGCTGCAAAGTCAAACTATTCTTTGTCTCAGTGGGTGAAGAATGGCTGCTGGAGTACAGTGAGGACAATGTCCTGCATGAGGGAGGAGCAACTCTGACACCAGCCATTGTATGCTTTCCCCCATGGACTGGCTTGGACCTCACATAAAAAGCCAACAATGAGGAATTGTCTCCAGCGCTTATCCCTGGGTATTGCTGACATACTAGCACTGAAGGGATGGACAGGCTGCAGCACTTAGAACCCAGCAATACAGGTCCAGCCCTTTCAGTTATTGCACATTTATGGCCTTAAACATTGGCTTCAGAGCTTGATACGAGCACTACCGTTTGGCCCTACTTCCCTGAAGCCTCTGACCAAAGGGTTTCCCTTGCACTCAGGCAATTTATCGGACAGCTTAGTAGGAGCACTCGTGGCCCAAGGACTGTTAGCACTGGTTTGGCTCGTTGACTCTATCTCTGCTCTGGCATTTTATTTGACATGTCCTTTAAGTCCTTTAAAGAATTAGGCGTTTCTGCTGAGCGCCTCGGCTCTCTCTGCAAAAGATGGATGGTGCGCATGCAAAGGTCTGCATTTTTCCCTCTCTCTTTTCATCAATGTTTCTCTTTCTCCTAATGTAACTTTTCCTAGGTTTTTTAATGTTGTTACATGACGTGCTAGTACTGTCAGATAACATTTGGTTTTGTCTTTTAATTGACCCTTTCCATTTTTATTTGTAGCCATACTATGTATGTCTGCGATCTGCGCATTTGTCCTCAAGTGCCCTTAGTTATGTTGTGCCACAGCCTTATTCAAAGGCCTTTCAATTATATACATTTTCTTTAAATCATCTGTTGAGTAGCGAATAGCAGAGTCATCAGCCTATAGAGTCCACGTGTAAACTAAAGCGTGTGGTCGCATAAACATCTGTTAATAGTTGCCTATAGTGGTTTTGGAGCTAATCTCTAATACACAGCTTCACATTAGCAGCTGAAAAGCCTGGATTCATTCAGGCACTCAGACATAAGCAGATGCTTACACATGGCACTGCCTGGACAGCTGCAAGTCGACATACATTCAGTGAGTGTCTCTGCTTCTTATCACAGATCACATGTCAGCAGCACAGTGAATAGACCCACGTCTGCAGCAGACTTTAAATACAGACTTTGTGCTGGAAAGGCAGAACCAGAGAAGTGAAAGAAAGCATGTTTTATATGTAGGTTTTGTGCAAATGTATAAAAAGTAAGATATCTTTACATCTACACTTTTCAGTGTAGAAAAGGGAGGGATTATACAACATGTCTTATCTTTTTGGATCCATAAAACCTACTACCTGCTTTTGTTAAGCTGCATCACATCACATATGCATTGTAATGCCAAGTATATCAGTAGCCTAATATGTGATGCCTCGCTTTGCACATGCCTCATGCACATTGTTAGATGAGACTCAAACTGAATCAAAGGCCTAGGCTATCCAAATTTTCTCTCCATTGAGGTGCAATTTCAGTGAGAGAAGAGATTATAGGTTTTTGGTCAAGTGCATTTTTATTTACTTTTTTTGTGTGTGCCATCGATGCCATGCACAGTGTTTTTTTTGTTCACCACTGGTTTCCACATGTAATTTGGTTGATTTAATATAAATATAAATCAAGAACAAGTTTATGATCTTCGCTTGGTTTTCGTCATTTGTTACAGGCACTTTAAATTGTCCCCAACAGCTTCAAAGCATTGAAAGATTGATGCAAGTGTAGATGGTCTCCATGTTAACGCTGTAGATAAACCAGTTTTGTTTTTGTTATTATTTAACACCTAATCACAATTCAGTCATATTCAGTCATCCCAACTATCTGAATTGATCAATTAGAAAAATAGTTCACAACCTTTAGCAAAACCTTTTTTTTTTTGACTAAAAATTATTAAAATTTGTGTCTTGAGCCATTTTGGGCCTCTCTTCGCCTACCTAACCTTCCGTAAAAGTCCTCTTTCTTTTGCTATAATATTCCAGAGTACAAGATGAAACTGTTGTATATCAGTAAAGAATACCACAAACTAATGTTTTAACGTTCTATTTCAATGAGATTATTATTTCATTTTTTGCTTCCAGAAAGTTACATGGTGTCACTTTAACAACACCCATCAACACTTGCACACGCACATGCCTGATGACACTGCATGGCGATTGTCATTTGTAATGAATAAAACTTTCACCTTTATACTAACTCAAATTTGTTTCTCTTTTTACACAGTAATGGCACTCCCGGGAAGATGAACGGGGCACTGGAGCATTCGGACCAGCCTGACCCGGATGCCATCAAGATGTTTGTTGGTCAGATCCCGCGCTCCTGGTCGGAGAAAGAGCTCAAAGAACTGTTTGAGCCTTATGGAGCAGTTTACCAGATCAACATTCTCCGAGACCGCAGCCAGAACCCTCCACAGAGCAAAGGTAATAGTCTGTAAAGTACTGTAGCCTCAGAATATGGGCTTGTATTGCTTTGAGATGTACGCCAGCATGAAAGCCTCTACAAAAGATGTGCTATGTATGTGCTAAATTGCAGTTACATTTCATGCACCATTTAAAGACAAAGCCATGTCAGACTTTGGTGTTCAAATCCACAGCTATTCTCTCTAATTGCTTTTCACTTTTAAACACTTTTTCCCTCCATTGATGAATTTGCAGAGTAAGACGGCAAACAATAGAGACAGGCGCAATGAATAGGGAGACAATGGTGCTGCCATATTAACAGGCATCAGGCAGTGGGGGGGCTGATGACACTCTGATGGGACGTGTGAGTGGGAGGGAAGAGAGAATGAGGACATAAGGAAGGCAGATGCTGCATTTTCATCCAAGTGAAACACCAATGAGATGTCACAAAATATCCATCACAAGAGAAGGATTGACATGTCACTTATAGAAATAAGTCTTGTCTAAAAAAAGTCGTTTTTTAATGCCTCCACTATAATAGATTTAAAATATATACCAGCAACACTTACTCATAGTATTACTTTCTGTATACCCTGTCTCATTCTGACTAAAAACATCTCATTTTAAAGATTAGATCTGTAAAAACATTAACATTAAAATACAGATGATTCTTGTATTAACTTGTCAGTTCATATTTCATTTTGTTAATCCTTTTGGACAAGCTATAAGAGTCAGACTTTTAAAGCATGGATTGTACTGAGACACTGCCAATAAACAAGATCAAGAAATAAAATCACTTTTCTGACTCAGTATGAGCAGAGGTGTGCTTAACTATAGGCAAAATCCTTTAAAAGAATATCACTCAAATCTATCAGAAATGTTGGAAACAATAAAGACAATTGATTTTAAATTACAAATCGCTAATCAAATTGTAATCACAATACATGTGAAAAACACACACACACCATTGTGAAAGCAAATGAGGTGGTAGACATAAACAACAGTGACTCATTTGTGTTTTGAATGTGAAATCCTCTTTGAGGTGTGCTGTCCTTCACCTTCCTCTCCCACACAGTCCAGCTCCGCCTGCGTCTGTCTGTGTCTCCAGCTGCCTCTCCTCTCAGTCACATGAGTGAATGTACAAATCCAATGCCAAAATCTGCTCGTTACAGCATAAACATTTATATATGACTTTGTTTGTTACTTCTCTATTTATTTTGATAGCAGCATAAAAAGATTTTTTCAAGTTCTTTGCTTGCCTTCAATCTCTATTCAAATATTTATTTTTTCCTTGGACTAATGAAGTAAGTGTTTCACTTGATTCCACTTAAAACACAGAAAAATCCAGACAGACACTGTTCCATTCCCCTCTTTTCCCTAATTGAGATCTCTCGGCCTGATTCGTTTTCTATCTCGGAGTGAGGTGGAGTGTTTTAAAGGGAAATGTTGCATTTGATTGGGCTCTTAGTGGCCTTGGTTTGTGCAAGCTTTAAGCAATGCTGTTGTTTTTCCAAGTTAAGTACGCAGCCTGTCCTCATCTGCATGCACCAACTCAACTGAAGGAAAATGCATTTCCCATAAATACTTATAAAAAAAAAAAACTTGGCAATTTGGGATCCAAAACAGCGATACCACACAATGTGGTCTTGACCTTTACGTCTTCTTCAGCCGTTTTGGTTTAAATGAGTTTGCTAGCCCCACTGAGCAGAAGAGTTTACAGCTCCAGCAGCTCGACTTTACTGTTTCCAGTGTTTGTGTCCTCATTAGCTGGCACTTCTAAAATTGTTCGTTCAAAACACAACAACATCAAGAAAAATAGAGGAACTACGCAACATGACAAACACAAATTGACAGAAAAAGTTTGGCAAGCAACAGACTTGTCCTGGAAATTACTGGAACTTGAGAAAAGGACACAAAAAGTAGCATCATTATATGTGTGATTATTTTCCAGATTTTGTAAATGTATGTGCTACAGAAAGTTTGTTTTGTTTTCTTTTATTTTCTTGGAGCTGTAAAGGTCACCATTGCTGATCGGCCAACCATGAAATAACATGTAGGTCATTTTGGTTTGGCTTAATGAGTTTAATGGGTAATTAATTGGTTGAAATTTGTGAAATTGTAAAGCTTCTATGGAGAATAAACACCGAATGTTATTAATGTGATGTCGAGTTGATAAAAAACAGACTGGATAAGCTCGAAAAAGATGAACAGTTGAGCTTTTTTTCCCTGACACAGAATGAGAGATGAGATGGAGGAATGATAAACAAGGAATTAGAAAAAGAGAGCCAGAGGGGTAAACAGAAATGTCCTGTTTTTCTATGACACAACCTCTAGGGCTGTGTTTGTGTGCGTTTTTGTAGCAAGAGACAGTTTGTAACATTGATTTTAATTATAGGCTACCTGAGCAGATATCTATTCTATTTGTTGTATTCTGTAGCCGACATTGCTTTTCACCTCAAGGATATCTCCACATGTAACGTGACGACAAGTGGATATGAGAGAACAGTGAAAATAAACAACCCAGAGTTAGCCTTGCAATCGCTGTAAATAGATGTGGCATCGCACCAGAACAGAATCTCAAAGGGCCAACATGTGTGGTGTGTCGGTTGGGGAAAAAGGTGTTTCTATCTTTTTTCTTCAATAATGTGCTCGTGTTGTCACAATAGAGGTTATGCAGGTGAAATCACAGCATTCTAAATGTGAGTGCTAAGTGGCAATGATGCATGAGAGTTAATGGATATTTTCTCTTGTACAAGTTCAATAAACAGCTAAAACAGGAAAACTACAGATTGATAACAAATTCAATTCACAACAAGTCTAAAAAGAGAAAATCAAGTCAACAGTAGCAACAAGACTTTAGCTTCTCACATTTATCAGACATTGAAATCACACACAGTTTAACTTATTCCCTTTTTCTTCTTAAAAAAAATGTTTTGAGTCCATTTGTTGCAGTTAAAATGTCCTAAATCATAAACTGTTGTTAGCAGACAAGCCGTTGCCACGACAACAAAGAAATACATTGAAGAGATGCCACTCATTCTAAATGTTTTGGAAGCATTTTTGGAGCATAAAATTCTGTCAGTGTTTAACCTCTATACTAAAATTTCAAACTTGATTTCGAGTTTCGATCCGAGGGAATACACTTGATCTAATAATAATAATAATATTAGACCCATTTACTGTTAGTAAACAAAGATGGCTGCGCGCGCAAACTGGTGCCCTGAGTGGTGCCCGTCTCAGGCTTTTCAAGCTACGCAGTGCATTTTCATTAAAAAATCGCAAAACTCTCTTTAAAACTCAATTTAACGAGCAAGCGACTCCAGATCCATGTACAGTTAGCTACTGAATGTTAGCATGATGTTAGTAAGTGTACCGACATTCAGCACCTGATATTTACTTATATTTGATGGGAAAAACTCCCATCAAATATAAGTAAATATATGTGCAGAAGAGAAAAGCTTTGATCATACAAATCCATTGATGAGTTTGACGACGTAACTTGCGGAAAAGCACAGGAGGTGAGTTACCGTGACATTGCTTAAGGTTTTTTGTGCAAGTTGTGTTAATTATGTATCAATTATCAGTGGAGAATTAGACTCACAGTAAACTGCATCTGTGTGGCTTTATTTTGTGCTGATTTCTACAGAAGTTTATTGTATAAAAGACTCCAAGGATATACTTACATGACTCTGAGGCGATGTATTTGTTTTGATAGTGATCCCTCATTTTTTCTATAGGATTTAGCGGCAAGCTAGTTAGCCCGAAAAAATCACGAGTTATAAAAAACTGGTGCAAACCCAAGAAACACATTAGGAAGAGGTCAGAGCTTCGTTTGAAGTCATTGTTAAGTTTTCTAACCGTTTAATATCGTTAGTACAGCTTACTCGTTTTGTTTAGAAACTTATGGGGAAACTCTGCGGAGGGCACCACCAAAATTATTATAGAACGGGTCTATAATAATAATAATAATCATCCATTATCATCATCATCATCATCATATTTTTTTCACTTAATCTTTTAATGAATCTTAAGTTTCATCAGAACTAAAATGCTCAGTAGAGAAAATGTGATCATTGTTTTTTGATAATGGTGCTGAGTTGAGAGTCAAATACGTTACTTTGCATCAAACTTCAGTAAGAAAATGTTTTGTGACAGTTTTAGTATATTAAGTATAAAAAATACAAACAGTGCATTTGAAGGAAGCAGTATAATACTTGTGCTCATCAAATGTAAAAGGGAATCTATTGTTAAATCTGTTTAATCCCCCCAAAATGTTTTTGGGAGTAACACAAATGAAAAAATAAATACATCAAATACAAGTTTCACATGATATCTAATACATGAAACTAGCAACAAAAATAAATAAATGATTACAAAAATAGTAAGTATAGCACAATTAAAGATTATTCAAAAGACTGAGTAACATTTCCTTGTTCAAATGCTGCGTACCTTTGCCTAAAATACATACTGACTGTTCTCTTACAACACAGACCAAATACCTAACTGTCCAAGACAATTATGTGCTCTAATGGATTCTACTGAGACAGGGCCTACTCCAGACAGACAACTTGATTTATTTCATTCTTTCCTAAAGCAGAGACGCCAATTATGTGGCCTTAACTACATATAAGCTTTTTTAGCAACTTAGCCGAGCCCAATTAGGGAGCAGCCGCAGGTGCATTTTAATGGGGAGTATTCTCAACTCAGAATTTTGAATGAGACCATTTTTTTTTTTTTTTATCGTCTCAGTGTTTATACTTTTGCATGCCTCAGCAACATAGACTGTTGCCTGGTTCAATTGGCAGAGCAGGGATTTTACCCTTTACTGAAGTGTGCGTGTGCTGGCGTGAGTGTGCACTTCAGGGTTAGTCAGAAAATCGGCTTTGATTCCCAGAAAGTGCTTGTTGTCTCCAGAGATACAGAGAGGAAAAGGATTTGTGTTGATTAGTGTTATTCCCTCAGAAGTAACCTGAAAATGGTATAGCTTTGCCACACTAGGACCGTGTGCAATTTGCAATGCAATGCAATTTTTCTAAAAGAAAAGACTCCAATGTGTGTGTGTCAGGTGAATAGCTATTTTCTTTTATTGGCTGCTCTCTTGTAGCAATGAACATGTATGTTTGGTATGTCTTAATAAATTACATTGTGTTGCATCACACTCAAAAGGGTATATTGCTGCATTGATTAAGTACGTGAATAAAAACGATTTACATAATATAAAATTAGCAGTTAATTTCTACATTTGTAGATAATAAAATGTTTCACAGTTGAGCTACACAAAGCTTGGGAGCAGCAATGTTTAATTAGAGTTCAATAATGTTATGGCTAACAGAATGAAAGAACTGCAAAACCTGCTCCTCCCACAGCGATACCTCCTCCCTGAGTTTAGCACAGAGAAGTATCTGGTGTGAGTTGTCTCTTATGATGATCAGAGCACTTGATAAGCAGTGCTTGTCCAGAATGGTGGGAGAAAAAGTCCAAATGATTTCTGTCTGCTGTCCTCACCACCCTTTAAAGCAGGGTTACTCAAAGTCCGGACTCCGGTCCGGATCCGGACCTCGAGACCATTTTGTCCGGACCGCGGACAGCCGTTCCCTCGTATTTTTAATTCTGTGCTCTACAACACCCATGAGCGGACCTTGCGTTTACATGTTTACAGTGCTTCTCCACCAGAAGCGCTTCCTCCCTACCGCACGTCTCCGTCTCTCTCACTCCGTCTCTCTCCCTTTCTCTCTCTCTCTCCGTCTCTCTCTCTCTCCCTCCCTCGGGAAGCTGCGTGCATGCGACTGTCAGTGCAGCGTCAAAACAGAGCTATTTAACAGACAGATCGTTTCTTTGAGAAGCATTTCGAACTCCCAGTGATATTCTGTGAAATTGGAGGTTCATATTGATCTTTATTTTATTAAAATCTGCCTTCTATACACGGAGAAAAGGCCCAAAATGTACAGTGAAAGATAACGTGTGTAAATAACAGCGGAGAAAATCGCGCAAAACGGCGCACCGCGGAAATGTTTGAAGAGGTCTTTACAACTTTTACTTTTGCCTGAATGTGACATAAAACATACACTAACCTTACAAATGCAGCAGCTCCCGTGTTTTCCCTGCTTTGATCACTCAGGACAGTCCTGTCAGGTCGAGTCAGTCTGCCTGACGCTCCTAAAGCCCAGTTTTACAGGGGCGGAGCTAAAGGCATCTGGGGCTGGGGCCCCTAAATCTGGCCTCTATGGGGGGGCCCTATTTGTATTTTTGTTTATTTAACTGCCTCATGTCTTTTTAATTATATTAAAAATAACATCACACAATAGGATCATCACATCTAAAACGCACCAAAATACAGGAAATTGCATTGAATTTTTAAAAATTACACCAGAACCTTGTTAGATTGAGATATATTTGTATTTAAGAGCTTATGGGTCTAAGGGTCTGTCTGTAGATTTAAATGAAATACAAATTTATTTCGAGAGAGGGTTGGGGGCGTGGGGAGCACTACAATTTATATCTATCAGGGGCAGTGTTGGGTAAGTTACTCTAAAACTGTAATACATTATATATTACTAGTTACAGGGAGAAAAATGTAATACATTTGTATTACAATATTACTGTCTCAGAAATGTAACTGAGTTACACTACTTTTAGTTACTTTGAGGTAGGGCTGTGCGATATTGACAAAAATAAATATCTGGATATTTTTAGGGCATTTCTCGATGGCGATATTTGGACGATATTTCCTCAGTCCAACAGAATGTGTTAAAACGTTTACTCAGACTTTTTAGTTGATGTAATTTGGCTGTGTTCACTTTTTAGAATTTGATAACTCATTCACTTTTTGTGTTACAACTAATTTTAGCTACTTGATCCTAATTTCTATTAAATATTATTTGCCTTCCTGCTAGATTGACCCAAATTACAAAAAGTACAACATTTAATGTAAAATTTGAGCAACTCTTCTATAATGGTCAAAATAACAAACATTTTAATGTTAAACAAACTTAAAATGATTGTGTAATGCCTAATTAAACATGTGTTGGTGCATTAAATTTAGATCAAACGCAAAATTTTGAATGATTCACTTCACAGTCGTGTTTATACGGCCCTCAAATTTCCAAATTCGGCCCACTGGAAAAAAAAAATGTGGACACCCCTGGCCCACAGTATATAACAGGGTTACTCAAAGTCCGGACTCCGGTCCGGATCCGGACCTCGAGACCATTTTGTCCGGACCGCGGACAGCCGTTCCCTCGTATTTTTAATTCTGTGCTCTACAACACCCATGAGCGGACCTTGCGTTTACATGTTTACAGTGCTTCTCCACCAGAAGCGCTTCCTCCCTACCGCACGTCTCCGTCTCTCTCACTCCGTCTCTCTCCTT
Source organism: Mugilogobius chulae (assembly GCA_038363315.1). NCBI lineage: Eukaryota > Metazoa > Chordata > Actinopteri > Gobiiformes > Gobiidae > Mugilogobius > Mugilogobius chulae. The sequence continues at coordinate 48,448,362 of CM076409.1, read as the reverse complement.
TCTCTCTCTCTCTCCGTCTCTCTCTCTCTCCCTCCCTCGGGAAGCTGCGTGCATGCGACTGTCAGTGCAGCGTCAAAACAGAGCTATTTAACAGACAGATCGTTTCTTTGAGAAGCATTTCGAACTCCCAGTGATATTCTGTGAAATTGGAGGTTCATATTGATCTTTATTTTATTAAAATCTGCCTTCTATACACGGAGAAAAGGCCCAAAATGTACAGTGAAAGATAACGTGTGTAAATAACAGCGGAGAAAATCGCGCAAAACGGCGCACCGCGGAAATGTTTGAAGAGGTCTTTACAACTTTTACTTTTGCCTGAATGTGACATAAAACATACACTAACCTTACAAATGCAGCAGCTCCCGTGTTTTCCCTGCTTTGATCACTCAGGACAGTCCTGTCAGGTCGAGTCAGTCTGCCTGACGCTCCTAAAGCCCAGTTTTACAGGGGCGGAGCTAAAGGCATCTGGGGCTTGGGCCCCTAAATCTGGCCTCTATGGGGGGGCCCTATTTGTATTTTGTTTATTTAACTGCCTCATGTCTTTTTAATTATATTAAAAATAACATCACACAATAGGATCATCACATCTAAAACGCACCAAAATACAGGAAATTGCATTGAATTTTTTAAAAATTACACCAGAACCTTGTTAGATTGAGATATATTTGTATTTAAGAGCTTATGGGTCTAAGGGTCTGTCTGTAGATTTAAATGAAATACAATTTATTTCGAGAGAGGGGTTGGGGGCGTGGGGAGCACTACAATTTATATCTATCAGGGGCAGTGTTGGGTAAGTTACTCTAAAACTGTAATACATTATATATTACTAGTTACAGGAGAAAATGTAATACATTTGTATTACAATATTACTGTCTCAGAAATGTAACTGAGTTACACTACTTTTAGTTACTTTGAGGTAGGGCTGTGCGATATTGACAAAAATAAATATCTGGATATTTTTAGGGCATTTCTCGATGGCGATATTTGGACGATATTTCCTCAGTCCAACAGAAATGTGTTAAAACGTTTACTCAGACTTTTTAGTTGATGTAATTTGGCTGTGTTCACTTTTAGAATTTGATAACTCATTCACTTTTTGTGTTACAACTAATTTTAGCTACTTGATCCTAATTTCTATTAAATATTATTTGCCTTCCTGCTAGATTGACCCAAATTACAAAAAGTACAACATTTAATGTAAAATTTGAGCAACTCTTCTATAATGGTCAAAATAACAAACATTTTAATGTTAAACAAACTTAAATGATTGTGTAATGCCTAATTAAAATGTGTTGGTGCATTAAATTTAGATCAAACGCAAATTTTGAATGATTCACTTCACAGTCGTGTTTATACGGCCCTCAAATTTCCAAATTCGGCCCACTGGAAAAAAAAATGTGGACACCCTGGCCCACAGTATATATGTGTTTTCATATGACCACAACCTTTTGCAATACAAAGAAGAAATCAGTCACAAACTGTAAAATATGACTTTTGTATCCTTAGTTGAACGTTTACAGCATCACGCGATATACTCGATATTGAATTTTTGATATCTTGAAAGCAGCCTTCACGATATTATCTAAAATTCGATATATTGCACAGCTCTACTTTGAGGTAATCACACATTTGTTAAGACATTATACAACACTAATCCTGTTACATTTACACTTATTTACTGGTTAATTTGTGGAAATGTGATGTCACAACACGTTTTCCTCAAATAATTTGATTCACCTTTAAGCACAGACAGTATTTTAGTGGTGTTTTGGTCCTGATGTGTTGTTTTCAGTAGAATATAAAAGCAATTAATTTATATGAAAGTAACTTCAGTTACTCAGATTGTAAATGTAATATATTATTAACATTTTTACAAGTAATGAGTTACAATTACTTAGTTACTGAAAACTGGAATATATTACAGTAACTAGTTACTAAAAGTAACTAGTTACTCCCAACACTGATCAGGGGCACTGTTATCTCATAACATGCATTGAAATGCATGTTATGTTATGTTTACATGACTTTAATGTTTACACTCTGCTATAAGCACTTAATGTAATGTCATAAAGTTGAATAATAACAATAATAAATGTTATACTTTTTCATCCGACCTTTGAACTTGAATCGTGTTTTAATTTCGGACCTTTGGATAAAAGTTTGAGAACCCCTGCTTTAAAGGCTCTTCAGTCTGTACATTTGGCACGTTTGTATACTTTTTCCGTGTCAACTGAGGGAAATAGGTTGTATAGCTATCTAAAACAATTAAAACAATTCATGCAACATGCAATTAATTATGTTGTTTTGGGGTTTTTTTGTACATTTTGTCTTGTCATTGCACTGTGCAAATGTTAATTTTAGGTAGCTGTGCTGCCATCTGTGTAAACACATGAAAAATAATAGATTATATGCCTCAAGGTAAACAAAAGTGGATCCATGTATGTATTATTCAGCCATATGCTCAGCCATGGCATTATCTGACTGCAGATAGAATTATGCAACACTCTCACCTGTGTGTCTCTGCACCACATGCCTCTTCACCTCCGCTCTCCTCTCTGTCCTCCTGTGTTGGGCTGCAGGGCTGGGTCGACCTGGCGTCAGATGGGGGTTGATTAGTTGACAGTGGTGAGGAGCAAGGGTCTTCTCTCACTCTGAGAGCTTTGTCAACTGCCAAAACCATTTATACTTGTTCGTGGTAGCCATTTTTAACTGTTCCTCTCATATCTTGCTGCTGTTCTGTCAGACTTTGAGACATGAGCTTGTTAAAGGTTTCTCTATTCACTGGAGTTTTAAGTGTGTTCAAGTGTCTCTGTTCTGCAGCATAGCAAAGTGTGTTTCCGAGTACTATCTCTGAACTAAAGAACATCTCTCTTCCTAAGAACAAAACATATTTATGGCTCTTAGTAGAAAATATTACCCTTTGCCTAGATCTTTTAGCCTTTTGCTCCTGGTGACAAACTGTTTAACACCACTAAGATAATGGATTCATCATTCGTAGAAATGATATCAAAAGTTATGGAGAAACTCAAAGTGACAAGAACACAATTCTAGGCTAAAATAGGTTTCCTTATTTAATTTACATAAGATGCATCCAGAATAAAATTCACCAGTATCTCCAAAATGATATGAAATAAGCGTGTCAAGTCCTGGAGCTTTCTGTTTCCATGTAGCGAGCATGCTGACTCTTAAAAAGGAGAAAGTCGGTCTGGGCAAAGTGTGTGTGGCTGTGTGGTCCACCCCTCTGCTCTTTGATCCTGGTTTGACAGCACACCACCTGGGACCATCCACCGCACGCTGCTTGGCTCCCAGGCTCTGACTACACTATAGGAATCACAAAACACTAGCTATCGTGACGCTAACAGCTAGCCCTCCCTTCACTTTAGATGTCATCAGAAACATTAAAGCTTAGACCCAAAACTAACCAGCACCAATCCAATTCCTTGCTAACACAGTTGTAATTGCTAATGGCATTGAGGGGGTTCAGACATGAACATGGGTCAAACAACACCCAACACATTCTGAATTGGTCACCTCTCAGTAAAACAGTAAAATGTTTTTAAAGCATAACAGGCAAGGGCATGACTTTTGCATTAGACGACACAACAATTTCACAAGGTCAAGCCAAGAAATGAGGCAGGTTGGTTCTTTGGTAGGTAGGGGCAGGTAAAATTTTACCCTTATTAATTAACTTTTTGTTTGTTGTCTCTACATCCATGAGTTTCATTGTAATAAAACTCAAATTTCAAAGAACACATTATTCATGAGGCCGTGTCTCACTGTTCGAAATCTCTGTGTGAGCTGATTCACTCGGGCCTGTTTTCTACCCCATCTGCTCTGAGAAAGGCAAGTAACAATGAAATCATGGAAGAGAAAAAGGGAGAAGGAAAGGTGATGCAAAGGGGACACAAAACTCCCAATTCATTTCAACTATTAGTCATGTAGCTAATTTCCTCAGGTGCAGATTGTACAGGTTGTCACGAGCTGAGAGCTTTTTCATTTTCCAGACCTAATCAAACTGTAGTTCAAATTGTTCTGTATTTCAACATGCAACTTTTTGAATAGACTGGGGTAGAGATGAGAGTGAGAGGGAAGAAATAACAGCCACTGAGTTTTTCACTTAAAGAGACTTTCTGCTTCATTAACAGTTTTGACAATGATTAAGGGTAAGTGTATGTTTATTAGGACAATGTACAATTACATTAAGAACAAAGGCAGAGATGCTTGTACCAATAGTTTTATTATTACAATGTTATTGGCAGCAGCAAATGTCTCCAGCGTCCAAACACTCATTAACTCGGCAGCACCAAGCAACCATTGAAAATCTTCTGTCACCCATCTTTGGTCATAAAATTGTCTTTTTCTTGCAGTCATATAGTGTAGACCTTTTAGTTTTTACTGATGAATTGGGAATACCTATTGTAGTGGTGCCAAAGTGAGTTTTGGAGAAATCCAACATGATCTGTACATAGGCAGGAATACTATCATGCGGAAATGTCCGAGCAGGAGAAAGCAGAGAATTTATTTCCATCCAATAAACAAGCACAGAAATCCGGATGCTGTCGCGAGGCTAAGGGCCAACTATTCCAACAGATCTGAGACCCAGAGGGGTCACAGGATTTCAGCTCCATTACGCTCCCGGACTCATCAAAGGGGCCGAGGGATCAGGAGGATAAACCTGCTCCAGATGCTCACTGTTGGGTTTCACAGAGAAGCACCGCAGGGCAAGTGTCATCAGAAGTGAGGCCTGCAATACGTCTAACACAGCCTCAACTGTCTCTCCCATTAACACTTAGCAGCACAATGGGGATGTCAACAAAGCAGCTGTGAACAATGGAAAACATGTGGCTTGACATTATGCACATGTCATCTTGTTAGGTAGTCTATTGTGTATTGTAAAGAAATGGGATGTGGTGCTGTAAGCTCGCTTGGTTACGCTGAGTTGTGCACTCTCACATTTGCTACACATTTTAAAGATGTGAATCTGTTGTTTAAGTTTTTCATTGTACCAGTGAATACATATTGGGTGAATAGTTGTGTTTTAGCTTATACAAGCCAATGTGCTTAATCAGCTACCTTTAACAACTCTAGGTGTCTGTCATGTCTCTGCTTAAGTAAAACATACAGTGATTATTCTGGAATTAGGCCATGTGGGTCTCTTCCCAATAAATTACAATCTATGAGATGTGAGAAGACAAGAATGAGATACTTGAGCTATTTGTCTGAAATGAGCAATGTAATCAAAAGCTTTACCACTTGTTTATAAAAATCCTTATTTTTTTCACTCCATGCGAGTCTGTATAAATATTCGTTAGATGTAAAAGCCATAGAAGCCAAAGTGTAGTCATAAAGTGGCACAGAAAGCTGTGTTGTACATAGCTCAATAGCGTGCTGGTTTATAGAGTGAGATGAAAGCCTCGCACCTCTGTGTCTGGCCCTAATGTGCTCCCTCGCAGTTTTAACCTGACTGGGCGTTTTTATAGCACTGAGTCAGCAAAACCCAACCACGTCCAAAACAGTTTCTGCTTTGTTCTTTGGGGATTAAACATAATTAACTCAAACCCTTGCCCATATTTTTCACCTTTTGATTCCGAAAGTCCTGTGGGGTTCTTCTGTTTATGTTTATGGGCAAATAAAATGCACAACATACAGGATTTTGTACTTCACCTTCAATTATTGAAGCATGAAAATGCTGATAACTAACATAACTTCTGTATCATTTTGTTTCAAAGATAGGTCTGCATACTGAGTGACAAAAGAAACTGATCACTAAGGCTGTTTATTTTTAAGTATTTTGTAGACAAAAAAGTTGAAAACTAATTTTCATGTCAATTTGTTTATTTAAGGATCCCCATTAGTCTCTACAGTAGCAGAGACTACTCTTCCTGGGGTCCAAACTACCGTCAATAGTAAAACATATAGCTTTGTGGTCATAATAATAATGTAGTGGACATTGAAAGAAGTTGACCTATTGCAAGTCGGTATGTTATTTGCCACCAGATGTTACTCTGTAATTTGACTATAGGAATATGAGAAATAGTTTACAAAATGATTTATAAACCCACTGGACACAAGATACATCCATATCCTTTTGTTTTGAAAAGTGTGGTGGTTTGTCTGTCAGCACAAAACACATCCTTCTTGCTCATGTCTCAGAGGCTCAAGTCATCAGCGTCAAAACATATTCCAAAGTGTTGCCTTCTTCTGCTCTGTGTTTGCTCCTTAACATTCTCACAGTGTCGGCTCATGTCGACAGGTGATGCCGGAGATGAATAGAGGAAGTACTTTTGTTGCTGCTTGTGCTCATCCTTCTCTTTCTCCCTCTCTCCCCAGGCTGCTGTTTTGTACGTTTTACACAAGGAAAGCTGCCCTTGAAGCCAGAATGCACTGCATAACATAAAGACCTTAACAGGGGTGAGTGTGTGTCCTCATTTCTCTTATACTGTTGTCAAGTTGCAAACACGTGTCAACTGAGATTAAAACACATCTATAAAACACTTAAATATCCACTTCTGGCATGAATGGCTTACACAAAGTTTTACATAGTCTAACACTACTGAATGTACATCTAAATGCAGAATGCATTTCTAAGCTACAATGAAACCAAACATATTTGTGTTTTGCTGTTCCTGCGTCTGTTTAATATTCCTGCGTCCTTTTGGGCAAGAAGTATTATGTACAATAAATGTTTGTGCACATCTGGCATTGACACCGACAATAAAACTGTGCACACACTGTGACATTGCTTTCCTCATGTTGCATGCTCTGTGATTGTTCTGTCCTGGAGCACTGCAGGGAATGACGAAGGCAGTGGGCTGGAGAGTCTCTCAATCGTGCTCCTTTAGCCCTTGGTGGATATTTAGCGGCCCCGGATCCCTTCTGCTCGGGCTATTGGCTGTTTCTCCACCTCTCTCCTTGGCTGCACCAGCTAACTGGAAACTCATCATTGAGCGTGTGTGCCCACTTGCTTCTGTCAGTTGGATCAGTGGATAGGCCCCTGGGCAGGATGGGGCGGATACTGCAAACCCCATAAGAGCTATATCCACGATTTGTGCTGGGCTCCTGGTTCCTTTTCAAGCTTGTTGTTTTGCAGAGGCACCATGTTAATCGTTTGTGGATCAAGTGTGTTAAGTTTGTCATATTTTTGTAGAAGGTGAGAGTTAGTCATTTATCTTGTGTTGAAGGTGTGAAAGAGCCCCATGGGAGAACATGTTTTGGGAACACTCAATCTTCTTTTAACACTATGACTAAGCCCCTCCTCTGCTACTCTGACTTGATGTTTTTCATCCTCAGCTTTTCTGCCTCATGTTCAACCTTTTATGCCGCTGTCTAATCGAATAACACAGTCAAAACACATATTTCTCAGTTTTCCTGTATTACACACAAAAAGAACAAACACGTATACACAATAGATGGAATAGACTAAGTAGACAAACAATGCAAGAAGTGTGTGGTATTGAATTGATACTCTTTCACAATACTGTAAGGACATTTAAAGGCGTATTGCAATGAGAATCATCAATTAATTGCTGAATGAGTCAAGAGAAAATGAGTAAGCTCAGCAGATGAGGAGAGAAAGAAATGCAGTCCAAGGTCGGTAGAGGTGTTGTGCGGATGGGCAGGGATGAGTGGAGTGGAGCTCTTCAGTGTGCTGCAGGGCAAAGCAATAAACGGGCCGCAGTTAAAAACCAATACCTGCTTATTAACTTCTCTGCTCTCACGGCTTGTAAAAGCTGTAGAACAATGTTTGTATTGGCACTCTTCCCTGCCCTCACTCTATCTCTACTTCCAACCCATGCCCTAACAAGGGAAAGATGCAATCAGAGTGAAATCTGGATGGGGCCAAATTGACAAAAAGGGCACCAGTGTTGGCAGAACAAGTTGGCAGCCATAGTGTTAGGACAGTCAAGCACGGGTTCTACAGTTTAAGTTCATAATTTTTTTTTAATGCACTGCACTTTAATGAACCATTTATTTGTAAAGTCCACCTGGAGATTTGGCAGTATATGTGATAATGTGATGGACTACGAGCTACGTGTATATAATTATGAACACAGACAGGCAAGGGAACCATACCAGAGAGAATCACTGGCAAACAAGTCAGTGTTGTCTAGTTGAAACATCATAGCAGTTGACATGTCTATTGCTGCCATATGACAAGTATGCCTATGTTGTTAATAAGGTAATAGATCATTAAAATATGTCGTACCATAGTATCATGCTAGATATATGCAAAATGTAACACATATTCCTCATGTTATTTTTATTACACAGTAAAATCTTGCTTCACAAATAGACACTGGAGTATTGATTCAAAACACACAAGAACACAGAGTTTGACCTTATGTCTGGCTTTGAACAAGTTGTTTTACAAGGCTCTTGAGTAAAGCATTTGCCAGTACACAAGACTAAAAACCCTGAAGCAATAATGGAAACGCAACATTACAAGAATCTCTAATAGCTGTCCTTTGATACATCTGTTGTGGCATCTTTTTCATAGTATCTGCAGCTTTTAGCAATGTAACAGTTTACAAGTTGTAGCAAACAGATGGGTAGTTTTATATAGGACCATGAATTGAGTGGAACCTTTGAGTCCGAAGGTGGTAGCTTGGAACAGGCATTCTCAGACAGTCAGACATTGTACTTAATCCATGTACTCTGCAGTATATATTGATCTAGTACGACATTATGAACTATGAGTTTTAAAGCGACTCCCTATAGTCCGTTTCTAATGGCTTTTGCAAGTGGTGTTTGAACATGTAAGTGAATGTAGATACAGTAGATAGATAAATAGAAAAACAGTCATATGTAAAAGGTAAGGTCATGATTTAGACTAGATTTTAGGGGGAAAAACAACTGATTTGGCTTTGTTGTGAATGTGTGATTGTGACAAGAAATGCAATTTTAGCATGAAAGTATATTCTGTTTAAATGATTCTTTCAGTATTAATATTTGGGCGCTCAGTGGTGCAGCAGTGAGCGCACCAGCCACATATCAATAAGGTCTTTGTCCACTCTCATGCAGCATGGGGTCTTTCTATGTAGAATTTTGCATTTTGTGTGCTTTGTATTTTCCCAATCCCATCACCGAAAAACTTGTACAGTATAGGACCACCCCATCTCTCTTCTATCAGAACTCTCCAGAAAAAGAGAACTCAATCACAGACGGGCTTACCTGATTAAATATAGGTCAAGAAATAGATACATTTGAGAAAAGACGGCAGTGATTTTAATGCAATTTATATTAGACCGCCCTCTTTGAGAACAATTATGATCATAGCCAGTTGTTAAGATCTGAACATTGCTGAAGTAACAACACTGCATGAAGCATGGCATTAATTTGCATACAACACATGCTATGCCAGGCTTTTACCAATATTCTTGATTTTACTGAATAACAACAGTTTGCCAACTTGCTTCTAATGACCCGCTAATGAAGCTCCTGGGGGTGGAGACAGAGCCTGTGTCTGTCAGCGTGTTTGCCTGGAGTTCATCTCGTCAACACTCTAATAGCAGCAGTGAGCCTAAATACTGCGTTTTCCTCCCTTTTTCTCTCACATACACACAACACTCTAGTCTAGCTACTGCAGCAAAGATGCTTAGTACCCCTGGAGCGCCTTAAAGTCATAAGAGCAAACCCCCACTGCTCAGGCTGATGTGCGCCCCCTGCCGAACTTGTGCTCATAGCATGTCCCACCACTGACTTTATTACATTACATTGCATTCACTTTCACCTCTTTCTTCTCCCGATCCACTCCACGCATATCCAGAGATGTGTTTACAACAACAGCAGCGAGTTAAAGCCTGTCAGCGTGCCTGTCAGACAAGGTTGTTTGAGATTTTCCACTAAATTAAACTCTTTCATTAGAGGCTGACAGATGTCTAAATGCCCAGAGTTGGCTACCCCCCACCACCTCTGCTCAATGAGTGCTCCCGGAGGCCACTGCTCCATCTGAGGCCATGGTTCAGAGGAAAAGAAAGAGGATAGAAAGAAACCAGAGGGAGCAATGCATAAGGTTTCCTGTTCAGAGCACTCTTATTTTATTTGATTTTTGTCTTATATTATTATTGCTTTTTTTTTCAGTAACAACTGCTTTGTTTTTTTTTTGGATGGCTGGTTGATCCTATTTAGAAACATTTTGTCCAAGTCATGTTGTGAATCGTCCTTGTCTTGTGGATTGTCCTTGTCTTAGGTCACTTGATTCACTTATTTAAGAGATAGATTTGCATGCAATTTTTTTATATAAATTCTCATTCATACATCAATGAATTAAGTTATTTTAAAAAAATAATATTTTTTTATTTTAAATCAACAGTTTTGTATGTGCAGTTCAAATCTGCATTTATGAATTACTCACCGCCTGCATTCAGCTTTTAATCTTTTATTGCAATTAAATAAACATGTTGTGTTGGTATCCAATCCAATCTTTTCAATTTTTTTTTTTTTTTTTTTTTAAGATGAACACTTACCTAATAGATAAATAGATTATCATTTGCTGTGATAATGTTTCCATCTCTACATAAAAGGACTAATGCTTTATGTCACAATGTAAAGTGAAACCAAACACAGAATCAACTGTCAGACTGTGTGCATGGGGTCAAAACTGAATTATCTACTGTTGGACTGTTTTAGACATTTTTGTGCAAACTCACTGATTTTGCAGTTATGTGCGCAAAAACCGCGACTGTGTCAAACGCTGTCAGTGCATTTTCAGTACACACAGACGTCACAGTGAATTGATGCCACAGCCAAGCTGCACAAGTGGGCTGTTAAAACACCTTGAGACACCACCGCTGTGGCAAGTTAAAATGCAGTCACCCGCTGTGCAGTGACATCCTCATGATTTGGTTCATAAGGATATGGAGGTGCAATGGGTCCCAGATTTGAAACTCATGTCAGCATTTGTTTTTTCTTATTTTCAATTTTAGAAAATACTCAAATAAGCTCAAGCTTATGTAAAGGAAAAGGTTTCTTACATATATCTGCAAAAGGAATCTTGAAGCAACTAGACCTGTGCTGCACAGCCTCACAGCTGTAAACCTCACCACACGTCCGGACCGTTCCGACACAAAACTCGCATCACTCGCCAAGCTCGCTATTCATATTTCACGTTGTCAGTCAACGTCTGTTCACACGCACTGGGCATCCCTTAAAAGGCCTCGGGCATCTCCCACTTTGGCGAGCCTGTTTGGAGTGCAGTTGTGGGCGGAGTAAGTCTCGTGCTTAACCTCACTTTAAAATTAGGTGGACATCAATAGAAAAAAGAGCCAACTACAGCAACACTGCAGCTGTCAAGAAAAAAACAAACAAAAAAAAAATTGTGGGGTTATTTGAAAACTTGGATGAGCATACTGTAGTGGCTTTGACAAAAATTTGTAGCCTCTTCTTGCTTCTACTTTTTTCCTACAGTTCTTTTTTTGCCAGGTTCAGACATATACAGCTCTCATTCTGTAGAGCCAAGACAGACCCTCTTTGATGCGCCCTTGTCCCATTGTGACAGCGAGTTAGAGGGGAGTATTCGGTTGGTGACAGAGGGGGATCGTGGTGGAGGCTGGTCCGCACGGGCAATTCTATCCTCCATGTGGGTGGATCAGAGCGTTTTCCGTGCACTGAGCTTGATAAGAAGCATGGGGCTCATTAAAACCTGCCGTTGAACTGAGACCACACAAACCTAGATCCCACCTCCCTTACCTTTCTGTTGCCGAGATAATTAGTGATGCTCCGCTGGCAGCGTACAGGCGCGAGGTTGACTGTTCTCCAGCAAACCAAAGGCACATCAAAAGCCTCCATCAAAGTGAGTGCGATCTTGACTAAGGTTAAGGTTTAAAAGCTCTGAATTACAGCCCAAAGACGTAGCTCATTTAATCTGTCATTTATTGTCAAGTTGGTGGACAGAGTGCTGGATAAAGCTGAAGACTGTAAGTGATAATGTCTATTATCATTCTCAACCATGTGAGAAATCATTGACTTTCATGTTCAAGCCCTTGCAGCCTGGAGTCTGTCAGTATTTCTATGAGCAGACATGTAAATGAGGCTACCACATAGATATCTGACCTCTTTGTAGCTTTAAATTGCTGCAAATGGTATAGAAAACCAGAGCTTATATACGTCCAATATCTTGTATCAAATATTTAGGACTTCAGATCTTTAGACGCTTATCAAATATTCTGTCGGTGCTGTCTTAGTAAATTGTATTAGTTGACTAATTAGTTTAAGGATTTAGAGTCGAAGACAGCTGAAGACTTGTGATTAGTGAGTTTTTCACTTGTTGTGAATATTGAATTTTGTTTTGTGTTTATATCTAACAATTTCATTAAATTCAACAACATACTCAATCTACACCTAACGGATGTATTGTAAGAAAGGTAATTAGTGTGACTTAATTAAATATTGCTTTCATACTATGCATGTTGCCCACACATTAATGTGAATCCACTCAAGTAGCTGATAAACTGTTGACAGCTGGACAAAGCTGCGAATTGTGCGTGTGTTTGGGAAGCCTCTCGAGTAACCTGACAGTGCTGATTTGTCAGAAGTGGGTGAAAAAGGATATTCTTCTGCATGGTAAAATGGCATCTCATTGGGCATTTCAACACTGTCAAAATCTCTGAGTAAATAGTTGTGATGGAGTGAAGTGTTGCCCCGCCAGCCATTATTCAATCTATAAACCGCACTGTACACAGATCTATCACTTTCCAGTCAAGTACGATAGCATACTTTTTCTATTTTAATCATTTTATGACACACGCACCATTTATCCACAAACTGATACTTAAATCCGTTACACAAGAGCATATTTGGCATAGAGTGGGCGATAAGATAGGAGAACAACCTTATGTTTGCAGTCTATGTTTAATGTGTTTGTTCAGTACAAGCTGTCACACACATCACCTCGCCACCGCTAAAGCTTTCCTTGCAGCTCTTCAATCTTACAGAAAATAAATGAATTGACTTCAAATAGAGGAGAGATCACTCGATCGCTTGGATAGTGGCACAGAAGAACAGTTAGACAAGTAGCCGGGACTCAAGCAGGAAGTAGTGATTGTAGTAGTGATGGTAAGCTTGCAACAGCGGAAATATAGCAATGTAGCTTATTAAATGTATCATGTACCAAGCACTGTGTCATCAAACATTCATGTGTTATAGCCTGGAGGATATTATGCAACGCACTGAAAGGTTAGACCTCGAACAAGTGCTGGATAAAAAGGTTGAATGAAGACCAAAACACCTCACACAAGTGCTGTTCTGGTGTAAGTTGTACCTTCAAATTCTCTTTATATTCCGTATGCTTCATGTATATCTAGATCAAGCCAAAATATTCTGACCATGTGAAAGCAGCACTGTAAAAAAATCAGACCGGTGCCTGCTAATTAAAAAATGACTGTGCATAAGCCCTAGACATCGTGCATTTTAGTCCTTATCCATTTAAAATCAGGTATTCCAGCTTCAAAAAAAAAAAAAAAACACGTAAACGTAAAAAGTATTTTACTTTGTTTCGAACATTAAAACAACATTAAAAGGCAAACGTGACAGTCATGTTTCTCTCACATCTGGACTTGACTTAGAGGCCTTTTTCTGGCTACAAACCAAGATACATAGAGGAAACAATCAAACCAATCGTTTCTAATATGCAAATGCTGGCAGAAATGTTGTGACAATTTATGGACTAATAAGGCCAAGGCCACACTCAAGATATTTTAATAAACAGATATTTTTTCTCCAAACAAGAAAAATCTCTCTGTCTACATGCAGCATTTTGATTTTCACTGAACTATGAGCGGAAATTGCAAGACATAGCCTAGATTTTTTTTTTTTAGCAGACATGGTATAGGGACGGTTTTTCGTCTCTGACAATAGCTCAAGAGTTTTTCTGAAGCAGGCAAAGCTTCGTTCAAAACCTAGAGCTGATCATCATATCAACAGAGGAGATCACCAGCGTCATGTCTGGGTTTTGTTTTTCACTTAGTAGGCTAATCATGCACTTGCAGGCCACCAAATTCACCAAACCGAAAGAGACTTAATCATTAAAGAGGGGTATGGTTCATTACCTTATATGCATAAGGAGGCTGCGTGGTAGGTTACTGTGCAGAGGAGAAGCTTGTAGTACAGCAGACAAGTGCAGAAGGACCAGAACTCAACCAGCTCTGAACCAGAACAAATCCATGTTACACTATGGCACCTGCCCTCTCTGAAAATAGTTAAATAAATCCACAAAGGTTGTTGCCATCGCATGTTTAAGTCTTGCCTGAGCCGAGTCAGCTCACAGCATCTGATCCAAAACAGTTCGTGCTTTAGCGGTCGCTTAAATCTTAGCCATGCATGTTTTCAGTGGGTTTATTCAGTGGCAATAGTGGACGAATAGCCTAGCCGCCAGCCTTTAGGTAAAACAGTAAAGCTAACTTTCCTCATCACAGCAGAGACATACTGTTCAGAGATAAAAATATCCAGATCATCTGTCCACACGTCTGTGTTTTTAAAAATCTCCAATTTGGAGAACGTTTGTAAAAAATCTTCGTTTTAATGATGTAAAAATGTAGGTGTGTTTAGGTGTGTCCAGAGGACCCAAGCACAGAAAATATCTGCGTTTATAAAAATATCTGGATACTTGTGTCCATGGCCTAAAACAGCGTTAAAAATCTACCTTTTGGACACTTTCGAACCGTTTTCTGAGACTCAGAGAGAGAAGAATAGTATGTCTTGCTGTGTTTTTGATGAAGATGCAATGTTATAATGTAGTCCATTTTGCCTAAAGGTTGGAAAGTAGAAATTGATCATTTATTTATAATATATTTAGCAAACATTTATTGTAAATAGAGTCTTAACTATTGTAACTTTATATATATTTTAAGTCTATTTTAAATTATCTTGTTTGACTACATGTTTCATTCTCCCTGCTGTTCTTAAAATGTGCGTTGCAACACTGAAATTTCCCATTGTGGGACAAATAAAGGAATATCTTATCTTATTTATTTTTACATTCTAATGGTTGTTTACAACATATCCCTTTAATGTTGACTACATACTCACTGGCTTACTGGTTCCACGTGTGAATGCTGTTCATGATGAATAGACTGTTATTCTGCTGTCAATAACCATAATGGTTCGTCTGATTGGAGTAAGTCCGGTGGTTTCTTCTTTTCACAGCACACACACATTAGTACACACAAATGATTCCCACGGCAGTGCCATTACAGTGGCTCATTATCAAAATCAATTCAATTAAAGGCTGTAATTGCTGTAGTAAAGCTAAATGCTATCGCAAACACTTGCGAAGGATAGCAACATTATCAATGTAGGATTGTATGTGCGTGTTGTTATTTAACTGAAGAAATATTAATCGCACGTTTCGAATTAACTCTCCTAACCTCTTTTTCTCTCTGAGTTGGTGGCAACGCTTAAGCATATTGATTCGACAGCACGGAGGGAAAAAGAAAAGCAGGAAAACTAACTATGTTAAACACTTAGTGCAGTTAGCGCAGAGACAAGATGCAGCATACCTAATGCCAAATCCCTCAATCATTCTGCTCACATCCGCACTCTGGTTAATTGTTTACCAAGCTAAATGAAGTGGGGATAATGTAGGCTAACTGTGCACTAAGCAGCACTAAGACAAGGGATATTGTAAAGGACAATTTGATTTATAGTCATTTGTTTGCCCAAAGAAAAGAGAGAGAGTCTAAGTCAAACTTCATTTGTATCAAGGTGTTTGTTGAGAGTGATGTGAGGAAGCAGGGGAGGCAGGGCTGTTTGCCATGTGTCGAGTGTGTGCAGACTTAATTTAATTGTCACAAGTGTAGATGGTGCACAGGGGGAATTACACTTGAACACTTGTCTGGAAGAAATACACTTTGAAAATTCTGCTGCTAACTTTGGTTCTACTGGTTTAAATTTAAGGCCTATAGCTGCTGGACATAGCAACAGACACCTACAGTACACTGGACAGTAGGTTTCAGAGTGATGAAAAAGGGAAAATTGCTCATATAGACAAAAGCAAAAACCCATGAATGGATAAAATGCTAAATGAATGACTAAAAGCACTGTGAACACTGAACTTGCAAGTAGATAATAATGCATGACAAATCAAATCAAAACCATTATATTTTATTGTGCCGTTGTATGCATTGCCAATATCGAAAGTAATTGTGTTGTGCTTGGTGTCCAATTGACCAAAGTTTCTCTCAGAAGACTATCACAACAACAAGCTTCCAAATAGGCTTTTGTCTTTTAACGATGTTTGTCTGCTCAGTGTGAACAGTGGGTCAGAAAAGGTTAAAAAACATTTCTTTTTCTGCCCATACCCTAGTTTATTTGTCTAAATGGAAAGGTTCAGGTCAGATTTTTTGCATTAATTGGTATATTATTGTGTGACACTGGTGGTATCAAAACAGGCTGCACTGTGAAGCTCGTTTAGCCGTTTGGGTGTCTGTGTGTGTGCTTTCATCACTAATATTGAATTTAGACTGTGAGGCCATCTGTCTGACTTTGACCCAGTAGCTCACCGTCACACCTTCAGACTGGAAGGAGGAGTCCAGACATGAGACAGCACTCCCCTGGTTTTTGGCACTGTCCTGCTCATGTGTCTTGTGCTCGTTCAAGATTGCTGCCAAAGAGCACACAAACACACATAATAAAGGCCGAGGTTGGGCAATATCTCAGTGCAGCTGTTACATTTTTGATATTATAACAAAATTCTACATTTTTTATTTGATATTTTGTCCACTTCTAAAGAACTTGTCAAACTTTAACCTAAACCCTGTTAACTCATGCAGTTTAAGTCATGCCTTAGCTTTCTTTTTCTTGTAATAAGACAGTTATTAAGCGATTATTGAGTGCTCATTTACCTGACAGTTTCGGCGGCAGGACTTCCGGCTTAGTCAGAGGTGATGTCCGGTGTTGTCTCTTATAGAATATTCACAGATATAACCAGTTTGACAGATCTGCCAGACTGACCTTGTCTGCCCCCGACTCTGGTCTCTGGAAAGTGAGTCCCAGGTGTGAACCAAAGAAAAAGCTCCTTCGTCTCTGTTAATAGTCTGTGGCCCCACTTCCTGACCTCATATATGTATTTGTGTTCTTCTGTTCTAATTATTTTGTATTGTCCTAGTCCATAATTTGTTTTGTTGTTTTTTTCTTTTGTTGCGAATTTTAGGTTTTTCCTGTGTTGCTTTTTCTTTTTCTGCTCTTGGTAAATGTCCTTGTGTTTCTTTTTCACACTCTTTTGGTGTTCCTTTCTTCTTGGATTGAATGTTCTACCTAATGTTCTGCCTCTTCAATATAGATTTATTGCTTTTTTGCATGGAATTTGTAGATGACATTGCACTTTTTCTCTGGCTGTATTTTGTCTTTTGGGTGAACTAGCAGTTGTCTAAGTTTGATGTGGGCTTTTCATATTGTATTAATGTTTACCAAATGCTCTTTTTACCTGCTCTGTGAACCCCAATATATACAGTTGTAGCCTTATGAACCACCAAAGACATATTTTGAACTGTATTTTTCCATCATCTTAGAGGGACAAAAGGAATGCAGTCCTTCCCCCCCAAAACTGATCAAGTTTTACGACCCTCTGTGTCTTATCAACAAATGGCTATTGACTCTAGCACCAAAGCCCCTGCTGTGACCTGTTGCAAAGACTTGCAGGACAAGGACTTTCATTATAACTCATTTACTTTCATGGGTATTTTCATGTGTGCTCTCATGTCTATAACCTTGTCGAAATATGCATTTGGAAATTTTCTGTTCTTTGTCATTGCTTCATATATTTGTGATTGCGGCAGTTATGCTCAATATCCCAATTGAATTTCACAATTGAAAATGTAACAGTTTGAGATGTCAAAATGATTCCAATTGCATGTATGTTCTTGTTAATTGAATAAGTGAATAATAGCTAACTATTTACTGATTTAAATTTGAGTAAGGACATAGTAAGCCATAAGCCACTCCCAGCCCATGAGAGTCCGCCCTCCCCAGGACTCCACAAAGCCCACTCGTCAGTTGGTCACACTTCTACTTGGAACGTCCTGGCCTCCACTTCTTCACGGGCTGAACGGGGGTTGGGACAGAGCTGTGAGGAGCCTATTCAGGCCCTCCGGGCCTTGGCGGCCCTGCGGGGGCTAGCCTTGCCTGCTGCAAAACTGAAAGCAGGCCTACGGACGACTCTTCAGCCGGCATCCTCAAGCTACAGAATGGGACTCAACTAGAGCTGTGCAATATATCGAATTTTAGATCATATCGTGAATGTGGTTTTCAAGATTTTCAAAAATGGAATATCGAGTATATCGTTTATAGTTAAAATGGCCACAAAAAGAACCTGTAAGAATAGAAAATAGAGAGAATGATACCTTTGAACTTAGGATATAAATGTACTACGTCTGCACTTCTGTGATTCATTTACAAACATTTAACATTGTTCATGTGACATCCCAGTATTTTCCAGACCAATAACACTCACACAGATGTTTGCAGCACAAATATATGTTCAAAGTTGTAATACAAAAGTGATCGGGTCTAAGTCACTAAAGGAAATCACCAGATTGAAACAGTTTGAGATGATCTTTTAGATATTTCATGACAAACTACAAAAATCCGAAATCTTGTTCTAGATCAGACCTGGGCAAACTGTGGTTCGGGGCCAATTGCAGTCCTTGGACTGTTTTAATCTGGCCCCCAGCACTCTTTTGAGAACAAGTGTTACTCTTTACTTCTTTTATTCAATTGATTTTGCTATGAAACATGTGTCTTTGCTTGTTTTCCTAATATTTATCATCAAAATAGTGGATTAAAAAGCCTGTTTTACAAAAAAATGAGCTCATAATAATGATACTTTGTCACACCAATGACCACGGACCGGTCCTCCAGCAGTTTTCTGGGTTTGAATCTGGCCTCGGTGAAAATAACTGCCCACCTCTGGTCTAGATTCATGACAACGTTGCATTTTTCAACTTGAACGCAGCCTATTGACGTAATAATCGTCTGAATATCGTTATCGAGATGTGACCAAAAATATCGAGATATTCATTTTTGTCAATATGGCCCAGCCCTAGACTCAACTGCTGCTAAACCCATCGAACAGCAGCAACTGCACCCTTCGATCATGGCCCAAACAAGGAAAGGCCTCAAACTCGGTGGACACCAAGGAGCACCACATCTTCGGCCTCATGGGACGTAAGACTAAAATGGTGGCTGAATACAGAGTGGCTTAAGGTAGTTAGGGAAGTCTTGTTACTCCTAATTTAAACCAAATCAGATCTTACCATTGAAACTAGTGTTTACTGTAACTGTTTGGAAATGAATGATGAATGTTTATGTTTGTTTTTGTTTATTAAACCACACAAAATGTTACTGGTTACTTGATTTTATAATTAGGGCTTTGTCACTGCGATGAGAGAGCCGCGCCTTCAGACAGACAACGAGGAGTGTATAGGTTTCTTTAAATGTTAACTCTGGTGCCCCAAATTTGATTAATTTTATTAATCGCCTACACAATATAATAATTAATAATCAGCAATTAGTGCGCCATGCCACAATTAGCCGATTTTTAGCATATTATATTAAAACAAACCACTACATATCTGGTGCCGCGTGAGGCTGGTACACACTAATGTAGTAATAAATAAATCTGTTACACAGTACATATGGCAACGTGACTATGACTTTGTGTTCTGTGCTTTTCTGCTTTTTCTAGTTACTTTTGTTTGTTTGTTTGTTTGTTTGTTTGTTTGTTTTTCTTGTTTTCTGTTTTTTTTTACCCTTTTTATAGCCTATGTGGGATAGTGGCATTGTTTGAGTGTGTTGGTGATATGTTTTTCCTTCGTGATTTTGTCTGGTTCTTCAGTGATGAGACTGAACCCTTCAAATAATGTTCTTACAACTGACAGTTTGTGTGCAATGAGATGTTCCGAGGTCCAGAGAATAAGATATTGGTCTGTGTGTTGGTTTCCTGTATATAGTTGTCTTAATGCTGCTGTCATGTTTTCTCTCCCTCTCCTTATTGTAGGTGTCCTGATTTTACCTTTTTTTTCAAAATGTCATCTACTTATCTTTTCCATAATGCTGGTCTGTATTTAGGTGGTGCTGTGTTAATTGTTCTCTCCTCTAAGTCTTCCATGAAAAAAAATTGCTCATTATAGCAGAAATAGGGTCCCCCATGGCAAAACCCTCCTTTTGTTTGTACAGTTGTGTTTGTATTGGAAGTATGTGGATTTCGCAATAAAAGTTAGCAGTTGTGATGTCTGTTATGGTGTTCCTGCCGCCGAAACTGTCAGGTAAATGAGCTCTAAGCTTATTACAATTATATATTATATTATATTATTAATGTTATGTTATGTTATGTTATGTGTTCCTTTTTAAACACATAACATAACATAACCCCTGCAAATAGCTCTCAGTCGATCTTGTACTCTCAAGGCCCAAAGTGAATTATGTAAGTATGCATATACAACCTGCTATGACCATGCAAAAATAAATAAAATACTTTTCAAAGAAACAAATGCCACATTTTTGATGAAATCACAAGATGCAACTTTCAGACAGTTCTGCCTTGAATTAAGTCAGTCCTCTGGCTCTAGGACAAGTGAACCTTTGACCTTTTGAGCAGCAGGGCAGTCCCCGTAGACCCTGGCATGTGAGTGGAGCTGCTGGGGTATTATGTTAACCCATGAGCAGCAGTTAACATTTGGGACGTGTAGGGTTTCTTGAGCTCTGTGTACCAGGAGTGTTTAATGGGCAGTAGGTGAAGAGAGGAACCTTTGCACATACAGTGCTTGAATACCAGCCAGGTCGCTGCTGCTTTCTTTATATGAGCTGGAGGACATGAGGAGGAGAGGAACAGGGGCTGCTGGGTGACATTTTGAGCTAGCTTGCTCAGAGGGTTTGCTATCTGAAATTCTTCTGAATTGACTGATACACACGTAATCATCTGTACTTCTGCTCTGCCTTGTGATGTTGTGGTATGATGCATCAAATAACTACATGACACAGGGAACATTCTCTGTTTGATCTGGTAGCAATAAGAACATACTGAATTAACACAGCTCATTAAAAAGAGAACACGAGGAATAAGATTTAAGCATACTTGATTGTAAATAAGAAAATAAGTTATGCTCCTGTTAACCCTTTCCGTTAACTTCCGTCTTTGAGCAGCCAATGCCTGCAAATTATGTTTATTTCCATCACACAATTTTTGTGAGAGACCCCGGTTGTACAGTTAAAGATGACCAATTTGAGTCGATGATGTTGTGTTTTTTTCTCAACAGTTTTCAGTGACTGTCCATAGGCTATAAAAAATCCAGCAAAGCTGATAGTTTGCTTGGATTCTCTACATCAGCCATACAAAGTGGCCACTGCTACTGTTCTTTAATGGATTTATTGTCAAGCAGGGCTGTTGACACAACATTGTGTCTGCGCTGGACCTGGGCGTCAAGTGTCCAGGAGGGTCAAAAGGAACAATGTTTAGTACAGTCTTCATCCCTGGCAAAAAGCAGGCTTGATCTTAGTGCATCCTCTGCAGTCCCAGTACAGATGAGTATGCGAGGCCGTGTCCAGTCCAGTCTAGCCTCTGTGTGTGTGCAGTGCATTCTTCATTATTAAGTCTACTTCTGGGTAAAATGAAGCACAACTTGGGGTTGTGGTCCAGCCTGCTCAAATGGAGCTGTGTGTTCTGTCACAGCGTGCCAGTCCTTTTTAGGCCTCCCCTTGGTGTGGGATGTGGCCCATCTCACAGCAGTAAAGTTCGTGACACTTTAGTGTGAAAGGTTCAAGTCCTCTGCATTTCCTGGAGGACATATCATCATGTCCTGGGGTATAGAGCCAGCCTGCGGCCCCTGAGCTTGCCATAGAAGTGCTGCAGACTTTCGCTTTGCCCGAGTCAGATCAGGTAAAGTAGGGTTGGTGCAGAAACAGCCCTGGCCCCTGAGAGCTCAGATGGGCATTTAAAGCTTATGGGCTCATGTTTAATTAATTATTTCATAATATATTTGCACATGTTTTAAATATGAATCTCTACCTAATATTATGCGTGAACTCTTGTCAATCTTATAGTGAAAATGCCCATTGAATAATTGTTTCTGATATAAACTAAACCTATTTAAGGATGTTGCTTCTGTTTTTGCATGCAGTATGAAATTACAACCTTCCTCAGCCTGTATTGCAACCCACCCGGCTAGTGGGTTAAGGGTTAATACACAATTCAAAAACTGTTACCAAAGCAATTCAAGTAGGTACACTTTGTTGGAACAAGTGTCATTTTTTTTATGCAATAGTTTGAGTGAGTGAGTTCTAAACAAAAAGTATTGTTTATACACTTTTAGGAAGACCCTCAATCATCCCTGAAATGCATCAGACAAACCACTCCTGCTCTAGAGCTCAAACCAGTGGCCAACAGAAGAAAGTAATGACATTATGCATGCATAAGATACAAATCAAAATCTGGCCTGTGTAGTTAATGTATCTTTTTTATTATCCGTATAGCATTAAAATGTAAATCAAATATTTTTTGTTTGTTGTTTCAGTCTTGTGTATGTATCATGTATTTACAGCGGAGCAAAATGGGACTCAGTTAGAACCAAGTGCAGTTTGTGATATGCAGATTCAAGTAGTCCAGAAATGATTAAAAATAAATTGTGACACTTGTTTTCAAGTGTTTTGATAACAAGCGCATAATAAGCCTACTTCAGGTCTCACCTAACTTAGAAAATAATCATGAGACATCCATCATTTACATTTTGTTTGGTAATTGTATAGCAGGCCACTAAAGAACACTTTATTTTTCTTATTTGCCCAATAATTTGTTGATGCTTTTTATCAAGTAGCTCCCTGTGGCTCATAAGGACCTCTTCAATTACTCGGATAGGGAAATTAATATTTTCTGGAAGAGCGCAAGCAGAGCCAAAATTACTTATGTGCGGGCAGACAGGAAAATTAAGTGGACTAGGACAATAGACCCAGAAAGTCTGAATTACGTGGCAATTAGGCAATGACATTACATGTTCATTTTTTATTATTCAAATATGTATTACCTTTCGCGTGTTAGAAACAAGCAAGAAAAAAAAGTCTGTTCATGGCCCAAGCACTATTGAACATCCTTATTCTTCACATTTTCAGTGTTTAGCATTAAGGCCGTTCTACTTTTTTAAAGTAGCTCTGCATAAAACCAATTTGAAGATATAACATGCATATTCAGCTACATTTCACAACTGTTATGTATCTTACATCTTTATGTTTGACTTTTTTATCATTAATTTACAGCTGTTTCTTGCTGGTATACACAACATTATTCAGTCAACACTAAGACACATTTTTGTAAATCTGCTCTGAATATTTGTGTGATAATAAGACAACAAACAGAAAAAGAGAGAGGCTAGCAACATTTACCTATGTAACATTGGGAAATATGGTGCATAAATACAATATGTTTATAAACAGATGTCAATGTGAAAGAAAGACTAGGAGAAAAACACAGAAACTCGACAGATCCAATTTACATTGACATGTAAAAACAAATGCATAAGGCATGTTATAGAAAATGGTGGTGGAGAGGAGGGGAGAAACAAAACTAATGAATTTATTAAGACATAGAGAAAAAATATTGTAGCCTTATTTAAAAAAAAAACTCTGCATTTCCAGAGGATGCAGGCATAAACAGCAGAAGATAGCATAGTGTTGCAGTCCTGCTGTGGCTTAAGAAAACCATTTTTTTTTAATCTGTAATTGTCACCCGTGTGTATTTAGTTGCTGTGTTCGGATCCATGTGGGGGTAAATGCCAACACAGCATCCTTCCTGCTGCACACATGGCCCGCGCAGTGACGTTTTTTCCTCTTTGTGCTTTTTACGAGGCTGAGCGCGGCGAGGACTTAGTAGTTTTGTCGGGGTCCTGCTGAGTGCATAATGAATGGCAGAATGTGGCTGTGGGCCTGCCAGGCAAAAAAAAAAACGGCACAGTGGAATTGTGGGATAGCAAAAGGAGAGTCATGCTTTGTGGGTCTCAACGGGGGCTTACTCAGATCAAACATGTCGACAGAGCCAGGGCCCGCAGGGTGCAGGGGCAGACAGACCTGAGGTACAGACGCCTCTCAAGTAGACTGGGGTTTTGTACCTGAGCGAAGGTGCTGCTGCTGCTGCTGCTACTGCTGCTGTTTGTGTGTGAGAGACGCTTGTTCACTACTCATCAGCTTTTGGCAGCGTTTTTCTATAGTGAGTGGCGGTGATGCTCTGAATGCTGTCAGGGCTTTTGTTTCGGTTTTATTTTTTTCTTTGCCTGTGGAGGACAGCCTTTGAAATGGATTAACGAGAAGTGACTTGATGAGACTTCCAGGTTTTGCTTTGACATGACTTTGTTTTTGATTTGGCTGTAGCACCACACACACCTCTATGTCCCTGCATCTGTCCTTGTGTCAGTGACAATAAAAAGAGAAAAGCTTTAGGCTTACTTATCCTTGACCCTCTTCTTACTTTCATTGTCTGTTATACACGACCAATTTAGCGCTGATTGGCTGCTGCCTATTATCTTTTATGTATATTTCTATGTTTGTAATAATTTTTTAAAACATAAATTCGTGCCAATTTAAGTCATAAAGCATGCTAATTATGTCCAATGTAATCACAAAATGAGGAAATAAAATGAATCAAGAGGAAGCCTGAGGCACTGATGTGATCCATTAGTGTCAGTGTTATCTGGCTCGCATGAGGATGTTAACTTGAAAATAGCAAATACTCTACTAAACTAATTAATCTGAAATTTCAATATAACAAAAACAATGAGAGCCTACTCCCCACCATGCACTGCCTCCTTCAGGCCAGTCTGATAACTGCACCTCAGACAGCTAGTGTGTGTGTGTCTGTCTGCGACCAGTCTCAGGGAAAAGTCTAGATGATAAGAACCAGTGCAAGAGGGAGAGGGTTGGGATAAAGGTGTGATAGAATTGGGAGATCAAAGCCTTCTGTCACAGCGCGACTGAGCCCAGGGGCCTTATGGGTAAGACGAGGCACATCCACACTCACACGGACACATGCTGCTGCCTGGTATTTGACTCGGAGTGTGATTGATACTGGGTTAGATTTGGAGAATCACTGTCATTCAATGTGCAGATCAAACAGCCACATAATCTTCCATAAAGGAACAAGAGAGCAAGAGGACTAATGGGGACAGAGGGGAAAGTTTGAGACACAGAAAGGTGACATGCTCTTCCTAACTGTCAAAAGGAATTTTTGCTCCTGTTTCTTAAAAAACAGCTCATAACAATTTTATAGTTTACTCCAAAAACTTGAAAATCCACAGTGAACTTTCCTCCCGTTTTAATATCATCTCTACTTTGCTAAATCTTTTGCAACCAATATAATATAAAGCATTTATTGTGACCAGTTTTTGAGTTATCCATCTTTGCATTTGTTCATTTTCTCTTCTTTCTTTTTCTCTTTCAGATGCACCACCCTATTCAAATGAAACCTGCAGACAGTGAGAAGTCGAATGGTAAGTGTCCTTTAAAGTCTATCTCCATAGCATTTCTGAATTGGCTTGGTAATAGCTGCAGTATCTCCGTATCTTGTATGTTTGATCGCAGCACGAGTGGCAAAAGCACCTTGGGACCAGGCCAATGAATTGAATGTTAGACTAAAAAGCATGACTGTATGGGGGGAAAGGCTGATATTTATTTTTTATGTATTATGAATTATTAAGATGCTTGAGAAGGGGGTCAGATTGAGTTGAATCGTTTGCCCTTATAGTGAACCATGCCTCAATTCCCAATGGCAGCTCATTTAATATATACAGATTGTATGTACACATGCAGATTGAGGTTTAATTTGTTTGGTTTACACATAAACAAATATGACACCTTGTTTGTTGTTTTCTCATATTGAAGTAATTTATTGTAAACCTTCATGCACAAAAATACATAAGGCTCGGGATTGTTACATCACACATCAGTAGAATGTTCAGTTGGTCTAATGTTAAACCACTACAGTGGTCCCTCATTTATCGCGGGGGTTAGGTTCCAAAAATAACTTGTGATAGGCGAAACCCGCAAAGTAGTGATCTTCATTTTTACCAGTAATTTCAGTTGAAAACTTGGCTGGTTCTGATGTTTAGTGTCTTTTGTACAGGTAATATTGCGCTGAACGCATGATTCACCCCGACATTCAAAAGCGTGAGTCGTTTTTGTGACCGCTTAAAGAGGGACGGTGCTCTGCGCATTCGCCTGCTCGGCTATTGGCATGTTGCCCGTCTCGCTGCGCTCAACAGCCAACCGTTGAGCAAAGTAGCCTGTATTCATGATCACATGGACTCCGGAGCCGACAGCCACGAAACACATCTGGACTCTGGCGAAGTCACAACACGTTCTTCAAACACATCTCTGAACAACACAAATGACGTTCCAGAGTGAACAAACTTATCATCGTTTGTATGAGCTCAGTGTCAAATCCTCACCTGGAGAAACGTCCGAGCGTCAGGTCAGCTTCCCCTGCACGATCCAAACTGTCTAGTGCCTGTGAATACTGCGATGTGACACGGTCCCCAAACAGTGAGTTTGAGAGAAAAGCACGCTTACAGCGTACGTCTATAGGACCGCGCACTGTAAAAAAAAAAAAAGCAAAATTGCACTAAAAAAGATACGCGAAACGGCAAAGCCACGGAAAGTGAACCGCGATAGAGCGAGGGACCACTGTATTCAAACTGTTACTAATGAAGCTCTGCTGTTTTTTAACATTTAAAACATCACCACATGGCTGATATGCAGGACAAAATACCTGAAAGAAGCCAAACACCTCTGTCTCGTTAAAGCGACTCCTCTTCTGTCCATCGCAGACATGACGAAAAGAAAACATCCAAACAGAAACAGTACATTCAAAGTGTTATTGCTGTGTTCCATGATGTACACATTTTTCCAAGTCCTGATTCCAGTTCTACGAGGTCCACAAACACCGCTCCACACGTCCTGCACACCTCTGTCCAGGTCCACGTTGTTTAAAGTCTTTTTCATTGTTTTACTAATGAGCGTTCCCTGAGCCGTGTTTATGTTGATAATGCGTGAGGATGAGTTCAGGGACACTGAGGCGGTGCTCATAGTTTTTCAGATTTTGTGAACTTGTGAAATATCAAACAAAGAACACGCTACTGTGAAAGCAAAATATTGGTTCAATATCTGTCAAAAGATCGAGAATATGCATTTAAGAGAGCACTTTACTTACTATTTTAGGGGATTTTTTTTTTTTTACAGATGAAGTGATACTGTCAAAATGTATTAAATCGACATTATCGTTTTATCTTCATCCCTAGTTCAGTTTTTGTTTTCATTTTTGTTCAGTACAACCATTTTTCTATTGTTTTAGAACAGGTTAAACCAAATGAATCAAACATTTATTTTGGTTTAACCTAATTGAGTAAATGCAAGATAGATATGATGCCATTCTGTGTAACAATTACATCTCCATGTTGACAAGCTCAAACTCCCCACTAGAATGGCTACATAGAGCATTTTAAAAAGTTAAATACGGTTAAAAAAAATATTTTGTCGCTCTATTATGGAGAAGACATGCATGTATAGTGCCACTTTTGTTAATTTTTTTTTTTTACTTACTTTTTTTGCCTGTATAGGCCAATGTTGTCACTGTGTCCATCGTAAGAGTATAGTCATATTCACCCAGCCGTGGGAGTCAGCTATATAAAACCAATCTTTGCCCCAGTAAAATACTGTGAAATACGAGTTTATAAGGCCTAACTGCGGAGGTAACGATGCTAGAACTTAATAAAGCAGCTTCTAGCTGACGCCAAAATTGTGAAATATAGCAAAGACCATATGTAACATATCCATCCACTTAATGGTAATGACCTTTAATATACTCTGCATTAGAGCAGCTGTAACAATGAAGAATGGTCGCTCATAGCTTTATTGGTTTAGTCTGTAGAGCATATGAAAGACGAAGACACAAGCTGGAAGATGTACAGTTTTAAGTCTCAAATAACTATATTGGCAAATGTCTTTTTCTTCTTGGTTGTCTGCTAATGTGCTAAACCTCAGCATGAAGCCAATTTCGCTCCAATTTTTCCCAGAATGCAAAGCTGACTCCAGATCATCCCACAGTCAGTTTCATGAGTCTTATCACCCACACGCCTGCCTGCGCCGCACCTCCTAAAAACACAACCACAGTCAATTGTAACCGTATCTGCTCTCTTTCTCTCTTCCTATCGATGCAAAGTAAATTAATTACATTGCTGTTAGACTTGTGGTAATCTTCCTCTGGAGTGATGCGTACACTCGCATACACGCTATGTACAAAGGAGTTAAAGCCTTGTTCTAAAGTACACTTATCTTGGCAGTGTATCCCGACGGTTGTGTGTGTGTGTGTGTGTTATTTTAAATACACAAACAGTTCAAACGGCAAAATAAACAAGTGTGCTATTGATTTCCCAGAGTGCAACAGACCGCTTATCTCTTTCGCCTTGCGGTGAGAACTGTCAGTTTCCTCATTAAACTTGAATTGGATTAGCATTACATTCAATGCAGTGGGAACTTTAAAATGCACTATTATTGTTTGCATTGAGGATTTTTTTGGGGCCGCCTCTGAAACGTGAAGCACACGTGTTTGTCTGCACTAACCTGAGTTATTGCACTCTCCTGGAGATTGCACTGGCGGCCGGTTGGATTGTGTCAGAGGAACACAGACACCAGCAGGACGGACGTGTGAGAGAGGACAAGCTGCACAGTCTCACTGCACAGCGGCGTTGAAGTGATAATGAGACATTGATCACAGCTCACAGATGGCATGATGAAATACATGAGCTCTGTCTGTCTCATTCACTCCACAGCACTTTGGTTATTCTTTCACTTCTCTCTCATTTAGGATTGTGTTTTTCACCCATCATCATCCAGATTTAGAGGTGAAATTTTTTACTTTTCTTTTGGTTCATATCAAAAAGCTCCCTGTGATGATTTTATTTCATGGCCTTCAAACTAAATATGTAATACAAGCCACTGTGCTGTTTATCCCTCTATTAGAGTTGAGGGCTACAATTTGAAATATCTGAATATTTTTGTCAATATACTCAATACACATTAGAACTTGAAAACAACATTCTTGGATTTTAAAATCTTTTCACTTATTTCATATTGACCACACAATTTCTCTTTTTCAACATCTACAGAAGAGTGATGAACTTGATGACTAAATAATAAAGAGTTTAAAAAGTTATTTTAAAAGTGTGCAACTTGTGTTCTTGTTCTTGCAGCGGTTGAAGACAGGAAGTTGTTTATCGGAATGGTGTCAAAGAAGTGCAATGAGAATGACATCCGGGTCATGTTCTCTGCGTTTGGACAGATCGAGGAGTGTCGGATCCTCCGAGGCCCTGACGGACTGAGCAGAGGTGTGTGCCACCCCACTATCTACTATCTGCACTTATGCTCCTCATACAATATTATCACTCTGCCTCCAGGAGCTGATGCACTACTGACTCATTACACCTCATGCTGAATGTGGGATCAGTGCATGGGCACTTATTTTACTTTGTAACTCATAAATCGAGACTAAAAAAACTGAATATAAGGTTTTATCTGCACATTTATTTTAACACACGTGGGATAAAGAGCTTGCCTGATGCATCAGCTGGTGTCTTTTCACTTTGTGGAAATCGTCTGATATTGAGGTCTGTTCACTCCACCGAAAGCAGGTATATTTTTGCTTTAACCAGACACATTTTTGTTCTGTCTACAAAAATATGCCGGAACTGCAGTTTGTATAAAGTTTATTCCTATATGCATAAATCAAAATACAATTTCAAGAAGTTAAATAAGAAGAGAAACAACTATAATATAAAAGTTCCTAAAGTAAACGTTCAATATAGGTTCCTTTAATGTTGGACTGTTCTATATTTTTGGTAAGTTATTATTCCTGATTTTATTAAAAACTCAGAATCAGCTATTTGATATTTGAAAAACACCAATTTACTCAGTTAGCTAACAGCTAACAATGTTCAACTTCAGTCGATTCAGGCAAAACACTCTTGCACCGCAAAGTTAATCTTTGTAATTGCAATTGTTTTTGCCCATAAAACTATGAAAAATTACTCAAAATTCTGTAAAATGTAGATATAGTGTTCATAATGTGACCCAGAAACAAAATGTCAGATAAAACCTTATACTTAATAGCAAATCTGCATTTCTACAATAAAAGTCTTTCTTTCAATGAGCATGTAGTCTTGCACAGTTAATCAAAATCTAAAAGAGTAATTTTAACATTCAGATAAATCAGTGGTGCACCTGGAGGCCGCTCTATGAACATTCTCCTTTAGCTGTCTTTCTATATCCCTCTCTTTTTGTTGTTTTTCCTCCCTTCTCTCATTCTTGTCTCTCATCAGCCTTTCCTTTTTGTGCCATTATGACCTCCATTTGGCCAGATCTCTGCAGTTCTTTAGCAGGACAGTTAGTACACCATTTTAATTATCTCCATGATGTAAAAATGTTTTTAAATAAAGGTTTTAAAGAAAAGCTGATATGTTGAAATGCACGCCAATCTCACATTATAAAGTAAACTTTGGCCCACTATGAATCTGTTAAATATTAACAAAGAGAGTCCATTTACATCATTATCACTTCTAAGGTGTTTACTCTCCTTGCTGCTGCTGTAAATAAACACACGGGTGGCCATTTTAAGAAATCAAAGACGTTTTAAGTGAATTTATAAATCTAGCCCAGCCAGAGACACCTGGATAGACTCATCTCTGTCTAAACTGCCATCCCAGCCACTTTATTTCTTTCCATTGCTCCTGCTGCCGCCCCACCCCTGCCCCACCCCCCTGTGGTTTCATGTGTTGAGGAGATGGAGGGAAGGCTTCTGAACCTAAACTTCTGACCCATTCTCCTCCTGCTCCTCTGGCTGTCGCATGAGCTGTCGCTGTGGATTTGTCACGTTGCTTCTTCTATGGCTGTCACATGTTATAGATGTTTATTTGTCTTGATCTAGTCTCCTTGTTGCAAAGCTCCTGTCTCTTTCGCATTTTCTTTCAAAGGTAGAAGAAAAGCATTTGCCACAAGACTGCAAACTCAAACTCCCATGCTCCTTTGCTGCTTTTAAAAGTGTGCCGCCCTATATCTCCTCACACTGGCATGTCCTAGAATCCACTCTCACGTCAATTTGTCCTCTTTTTCCAAGACATCCTCCTTTTCCCTTCACCCAGCCCATTCTGACTTTTCTCTTTTGTCCTTATGAATATTTCAGATGTAATGGCCAAATCTTAGCTTGTGAAGAACTACCAAGCAGGAGGGAAATTCATGTTTAGACTTGGCGAGTAAACAAACAGCGCTCAATAAGTAGGTCTTTAAGGATTCCTTTAAGTCCCACAGGCGCTGACTTCCACCTAGATGTACTGCAGAGCACTTTTAATTCGTGGTATCAATCAGAAGCGCGCTCTACCATCCAGCTATTAATAAAATATGGATCGCACCACAAGTGGATGGCTGGGCCTTGGGAGCTACCCCAGTTTCATTAAAGGACTGTTTGGTTCTCCGCTGACGACAGAATGCGGCCCTTGAGGTATTTTTAGCTCTCAAACCTTGTCCCATCTTGCTTGAAAAATAAGGCGTTTAACAAGCTAGTTTTAACTTACAAAGTACCTAATATGTTTTATCTATTTACTCTACAATCAGCTTACAGTGGAGGATTAAGATACAGATACAGGGGCTAAAATACTCAATACCGAAGTAAAAGCAGTGTAGTACCTGTTGACAAATGTACTTTTAGAGCAGTGGTCCCCAGCCTTTTTTGAGCTCAAGAGCTACTTTTAGCACAGCTCAAAAAGTTATCTATATATAGTCTTTCTTTAGTTGTATACTGACGTTATAGTTTGCGTTTGTAGTACGTGATTAAAGTTCAGATAAACAGACGAGGCTTTGGGGGCTCCACTGTCTTGGAGATCAATCGCTTGACCATGACTGACAGGTTGGTGACCACTGTTTTATAGCAAAAAAACATGTATTGACCCTATTTTGTCCCGCTTTCTTTTCTAGGACGTGTACTTCCTGTTTAGCTGCATTTAGCCTGTAGATTTCAGTCGATGGATTTATTTTAACTGTCAGTATATATTAAATTAAAATTGCCCTAAAAGACAGACAAACAAACATGTTAGCTACCTTAACAGAGCTAAACAGGAAGTGCATTTCCAAGCCAAGTGGGCGGGACAAATTAGGGTCAATACACTCATTAACTTTCTGTTTATTCCAAATTGTGCTTTCGACTTTTACCTTCAGAAAGTTACACAGTCTCAAACCCTAATGAAAAGTACTTCCAGATTTTTACATTTTAGTGCAAAATTGTAATAATGTTGAAAGTACAGATGTCTGTTCTCAAATGTAGTAAAGTAAAAGTAAAACGTGCGCTACCATTTAATGAATACAGTACTTTTACTTTATATATTACTTTCCACTACTGTTGGTTTATCAGTGCGATTAGTGAGCGCTGTAAAAATAGGCTCTCGCTGGAAGGGTAACCCAAATGGAGGCAGACTTCATAGATGATCTAGTTCTGCGAGAAGCAGGACAACCTTGTGAAACAGAGTCAGTTAAATGACAGATAGTTGCAAAGCTAAAAAAGGCAGTCCCTTCAATCAGATGAAAGAGTGACCTATTTCAGAAGAGCAAGCCTTCCAGAGCCTAGGTTTTGGACTAGGTCAACGTTATTGATCCAGTTGCAAGAACTCAACACCTAAAAAAAAATCACTTTACAAAGATCACAGATCTCAACAACACACATAAAATGTAGCATATGCAGTGATAAAATACCTGTAGTCTATGCTTCATTGGTTCATCCAACTAAACTAAATATAGTATACAGGTTTTTTTTTTTTTGCACTGTCAAGACTAAATTTTAAAGCTGCACTATGCAACATTTGATCAAATATAGACTTGGAAAAAGCATTTCATTGATGCACTAAATAAACATTCTTTGCTTTGAGGCGGTTTGCATAGGTCCTCTTGTTTCCTTGGAAAGGCTGTTCCTTATGTATTTCCTTTTTTTTTACATTATGGCAAAAAAATAAAAAACGTATCTATTCCCATATAGAATGTATCAAAATGTTGATTATACCTTTTTTTCTATTGAATTATGCAGTTTCTGTGCACCTTTAACATACAATATTCAATCAGTAATGGAAAACACTATAAAATACAAGTGTTTGATTTTTGATAATATTGTGAATGACGTTTTGAAGACTATGTATGTTGCTTATAAGGCAGCAAAGAACTAGCCTGTTAAATCCAGCTTTATGTCCAAACTGATACATTTGGCCCATCCACTTCTCCAATTGATCAACCTCTGTCAGACACTGAGTGAAAAGCATTCTGAAAGCATTTTCTTTTTCAATTATTCAAAGAAATAGATAAATATTTAGTGTAATGAATCATAATTATAATACTCTTATTTGTTTTGCATTATCGCCCAGCCTATACTTGGCACATTTCTGTCTGCATGCATGCCTTTCATATTACCAGGCAGACTGTACCCTTAGATTGCCTTTCTGAAGCTACCGTTTTGCCAGCCAAACTTGAACACGCTGCATGTGTCTATGAGCATTTGTCTAATCGGTTCAGGCCTGGCTGCTCTAACGTAGCTCGGTGAGTTTGTTAGCATATTATTAGCCCAGGGGGTTGTTGAAGCACTCCTCGCATTATCTCCTCTAATCACTCCCTCAACAGCCGTGCAATCTTACATCACGCCCAAACAACAACCCATAACATGCCATAAAAACCACCTCCGCCATCTTGATTGGTTCAAATCATTGTCAAAGGAGGGCAACCAATCTGACTGGTGCGTGTCTATTCTTCTTCCGACCAACTTAATTTTATTTTTTATCTGATTTCCATTTTCCCCTGTAGATGTTTGTCTCCACCCTGCACCCCTTCGGCTGCAATAATGCTTTTTTTTTTTTTCTTTTTTTTCACAAGAAGAAAAAAGAGGGCACACAATCAGACACTACGAGCTCAAAACAAATTTAAATCGCCTTCATGCAAATTGCAAACTGATTTACAATGTTGCGTTATTGAAAATTTGAATTCAGGTGTAGCTAATTCTGCCAGTGTGATGGAGCAAAGGGACAACCTTTTGAGGAAAGCAAAATCCTGATGTCCTGACACTAAAACTGTTCTGCTGTGTGTCCTGTGATGTCTGTTAATGGGTGCTCAAGGTTCAACTTCACAAAATTGGACTGTGGTTGTCATGACGCTTTGTCGTTTCTACGGCAACCGACGATGCTGTTGTCCTGTATCAATCTGTTTGGGGTCATTTTGTTGTTATTGTTGTTGTTTTGAGTTTTATTTATAACAACAATGTGTCCAACCCTTTTGTCTTGTTTTTGTTCTTTCTCGTCTCCCCCTCCTCCCTCCGCCTCCTCCCCCTTTTCCTCTCCACTGTCCCTCCATACCCCCTTCCTCATTACAGGCTGCGCGTTTGTCACGTTTTCTACAAGAGCTATGGCACAGAATGCAATCAAAGCCATGCACCAGTCCCAGACTATGGAGGTACAGTATTCTCATTCTTCAAATATCGCTTTTGATTCTATCATCCTCATTACATTCTCAATGTTATTAATATACATATACATATTTCCTTAATAATCCACCTCAATAATGGTAACCTCATAGATTTGTGACAAAGTGAGAGAAATAACATGTTGATTCTCTCTCTGTGTCAAGTGGCAGTGAACCAACAACCTTCAAGTGTGTATCCGGTGAAGCAGTTGTTGATTTTTCTATTGGTAATAGAATTCTGCCTACAGACCAGACAGCGTCCAGTGCGTCTGGTTTACAGGTTAAGTCAATGGAAACCCGCGTCCTGAGGTGTTCAGCGAATTTGCGGAGCGAATTAGCGCGTTAAAATTAGCTCGTTCTAGCGTCTTGCAAAGTAGATGCTCCAACCTGTGGCAGATGCTTTTGCCACCTTATCAAGCATTGACGCCTGAGTTAGGCACTATTGAAATTTCAAGCGTCGAACGCCCACGTCCACCAATCAGACACAACTCTCCTGTGTCGTAGTGACATACTGTTTTCCTCACATCAAGACTGTTTACTGAAGTCTTTTATCTTTATCCTTATTTATCGAAAGGTTGCTTCTAATATCGTAAGGCTTTTTATTTTATTTTATTTTATTATTTTTTTTATGTGTAAGAGAATTTCAGTGTTAGTGCATCCTTGTCCAAAGCTTCCTACACAGAAAAATCTGTGTTGAGTGTTTAAGACAATTTCTCAACTATGGTGATATGCCATATTAAAAACCCAGCCTAAAAAATTTATTATTTTACTTTTCTTGCAGCAGCAGTCACTTGCCTATGTATTTGAGCATCCCAATTATTTGCCGTGATAAGTGATATGATGATCACCTCACGATTTTTGTAGCATAAAAGCGTTTAAAATTTGTAGACAGAGCCCAACTTTTTTCCAAATAGATAAAAAAAAAAAAAGTATATATATAAAGTGAAAAAAAAGTATATATAAAAAAAATATATATATATATGTAACCGGTGTAGGCCCACACGAGGGACCAGTATGGAGAAGTGTGTGTGGTATGGATAAACTCACTCCCTCAGGTATAAGAAGCCACAAACAAACTGAGCTAAGGGAGCGTTCCCTTTAGTCAACGTGTTGTCGGTCGCCTGCGGAACGAAAGATCCTGGTTCGACTCCCGCTCAGGACGGTACTAATCACTATCGTCACACTTGGTGCCGTGACCGGATTGTCCTGAGTGGTGTGAGTTTAGGGGGTGAGTGTAACCGGTGTAGGCCCACACGAGGGACCAGTATGGAGAAGTGTGTGGTGGTATGGGATAAACTCACTCCCCTCAGGTATAAGAAGCCACAAACAAACTGAGCTAAGGGAGCGTTCCCTTTAGCTCAATGAGTTTGTCGGTTGACTGCCCACGGGAGACCCGGGTTCAACTCCCGCTCAGGACACAACACAACGCAGAGTGGCAAAAACCACACCGGTCAATATATATATATATATATATATATATATATATATATATATATATTTTTTTTTTTTTTTTTTTTTTTTTTTTTTACCACCATTACCATTTAATGTGGTTGCTACCATAAGAAAAAGACTTAAGAAAAGAAGAAATATTGTGCCCAAGAGCGGACAAAGTTTGACAAACTTCCATAAAACTGTGACTAGAGAAGCGTACCTTTGACACAACAGTCTGGTTTGGGCAGGTGGTGTTACAGACCTCATCAGAGCTACAACGACCCTGGCATTGCCGTAATGGCAGCGCAGCTCAGGCTCCTTTGTGCACGGCACGTTTTGGGGCACTCTTGTCAATATTGGTAGGCTCTTGACAGGCCAGGGTGACAGGCCTGTGATTGGGAAAGAGAATTACACGCTGGAGAACAAATGCCAGTCTGAAGATTTGTGTGAGAGACAAACCGTGGTAATAGCAGACTGTGTTAAGGGAAGAAGACAAGTGGTGTTCACCTTGTAGCCCTCTCATTAGAGATGATCATGATAATCAGGGACACTATTGATGTGCTCTGGCATGTAGAAGGAAGAGGCTCCTCCCATGATGTGCTGCAGTACATTATGTGTGCACTTATCGACTGATTCAACTGTGTTTGTAGTATACCATGAGCCAAAACTGCATGTATTTAGATACTAGATTTAGTATCAATTAGTATTTGATTTTCAATATTTTAGACAGCCCTAGTAGATATTAACCATGAGTGGCAGTATTTTTTATGCTAGGAATCTACCTACTTCTAAACAGTCAAAATCAAGGAACCCAGCTTTAATCTAAACAATATTGAAAATGAATGTACTGATGATTAACAAAATTAGAATCTGTTTTCTTGGACAAGTATGGACTAAATTTACTTGTTGACATCTGCCTTAACAATCAGAACATTACTTCTGCAATGCACACAGAAATCTGAACCATACAAAACAAATCAAACTAACACTTATACATAAAAACACACACACAATCTTGAGCCTCAGCTGCACAAGGTAAATCAGGTCATTGCTCACATGGAGAATCTGTTTATATCCTCTGTGCTAATACCAGTGAAGAGTAGATTTCCTAGACCAGGCTGTAAGAACTGAAGCATCACCGCGTCTTTCCTGACAAGAAGAAGTGTCGCTCTCCTCCAACAGAGTTACTATTATGCTAGAATTATCCTCGCTCTGAGCACTGTTCTGCCACAATGGGCTTGGTAAACACTAGCAGTGCCCCTCGCTTTTATCCAGCATTTAGAGGGAAAAAAAAAAAAAACTTAAACCATAACACAGCAATATTGCACCGGACAATGGCAAAATACCTTCATTTCCATTTGAAAACAAGCTGTTTCTAGCCCCAGGCAGACCTAAATTGCCGCATCCGTTTGTTAATGTTCCTCAGTTTTGCAATTTAAAAGTAATTACTTCAGGTCCGAATGAGGGAATGAGGTCTGGTAAATAGAGTTTGGTTATTGTCTTGGCTCTATTGCACCCACTGTCTTAGATAAAACAAGATTGTGCGCATATGGTGTGTTTGTGTGTCGGATGGTGGCACGTCCACACCTCATGTCACGAGGAGAAAAGAAGGCAGACCCGGCGCTACTGATGGTCCTGTCACTGTCATATCCATTCTCATTACGCTGTGACATTCAGGTACACACGGGCACAAGGCTGACGCAAAAACACACGCTCTCCCTGAATGTCACACCATAATGAAAGTGGATATCAGCTCGACAGGTAATTCGCAGTGAAGCCTCTAAAGACACAACAGCC
This sequence comes from Mugilogobius chulae, assembly GCA_038363315.1. Taxonomy (NCBI): domain Eukaryota; kingdom Metazoa; phylum Chordata; class Actinopteri; order Gobiiformes; family Gobiidae; genus Mugilogobius; species Mugilogobius chulae. Next base: position 48,410,631 of record CM076409.1, on the reverse strand, counting down.
ACAAGCAAGTGGGCAGGCTTGGATGTGTTGTGTAGGGTTTTATTTGTGCTTATGTGTTCCGTGTATTATTCACTGTGTCTAAAGACTCATTCAGCACCCCTCGCATAGCACTTGACACTAGTGCACATTAGCAAAGCACCACGGTGTCAAATGGGCCACTGGTGCCAAAGTTTAATGCCAAACAAATATTGTATGTCGACTGGAGATTAATAATAAAGTTTACAAGGGGGAGGGGGGGTATAAATGAAAACATTTGGATTTTCTAAAGTGTATTATTAATAAATTAAGTATTTGAAAGAGCACATGTACTACAAACCTTGCTGAACTTCTCTCTCCCGGGTACATAAATCTAGACATACTGTACGCTACTACACAACTCGATCTGTGCCCTGGGTTTTCTCAATGAAGCTGTGCACATTCACAGACAGGAGCCAGGCCTAGAACCTCTCCACCAATCAAAACAACCAAGCTGAGGATGTGAATCAAGTGAGAAAAGATGATTCAAGATCACAAAATAAGCGGAAAACACAATATAAAATCTGTGTCGAAGGATCACATTGCAGCTTCAGGTGGAGTCTGCACTTAAGCGACACTAGCTACCGAGTTAATTTTATCACAAATGTGCATAAACCACAAAACATTTAACTATCAAACTGCTCCTTAGTCTGAATGAGCTGTGTTTTTAGCTCAGACAAGTGCCCTATGTCAAAGTAGCGCGTCAAGACGTGACATGAAGGTGTTTATGAAACTGTGTGTATTGCTGTTATATAAAATAATTAGAGCTAGGCAGGATTAAAATTTTTAATTACAATTAATTGCATGCTTGAGCTGCAATTACTCATGATTAATCACATTTTTATTACCAATTACCATTTTTATTCTACTTTTTTTTAGGTTTTTCATTTTGTTGAAGAACCTAAAATTAAATGAACAATATTGCACATTTTGTGGTATTTTGGTTTACATGCATACATTTTTCAACACATAAAAAAAAAAAAAAAAAAAATCTTGGTTCAATGAATATACTCACTCTATAATATGAGCAGTGCTCATCGGTTTGGATATTTTTAGTATCAAGATAGATCATCTAATTTTATGCTGAACAGATAATTTTAAAACAAAGCTAATGTGTTGTTGTTTTTTCTCCCTGATGAAAGACACTAGTTTGGGTTAGTATTGTTTCAGTCCTTATAAAAACCTGGTCCAGATCTGGGATAGTCCTGGTTAAAACCAGCTCAGTTCTACAGTAAATATTCAATGGGAAGTTAAACTATCCCGTTTTTAAAATTTTCAAAGTATCCCAAGCATGGATACTTTGACTCCAAAAAGACTCCGGAATCGAGTGTGATTCCTGAGTCTTTTTGGATGATTTAAAAACTCAGACTGAGCCCAGGCTTGTCTCAGATCCTCTGTTTGTGAACTGTTTATGAGAGTGAGGAGGAGAAAAAGAGCACAGCAGCAGCAACGCAACGCGCTTTCTTTGTGTTTTTGGGCTGAATCACGCAACCTGCGTTAAAGCCGACAAAACATTAATTGCGATTAACTTGCCCAGCCCTAAAAATAATACAATGTTACTTTCACATTTGTCATGCAAGCAACATTTCTCCTATCTCCCCTCTTGCTCTCTTCACACGCGCCGGTACTGATTTGTTCTCTCTTGATTGGTCTGTGAATTATTTTTTTAACTTGTTCGGAAATTTATCCTAGTCCAGAGTAGGCTATAGTCCACTGCATCTTGAGATTTAGAAAGTGATCCAGCTTTGTTGTGCTGCCAGACCAGGTTTAACCCAGAACTTGCCTCTCTAAGCCTCAAATCCAGCTTTGCAGTATACTGGCCTCAGATGCCACAGTGCAGCGGCTAGAGTGAATTGTCCTTGTGTTCTTGGGCAAGACACTTAACCCACTTTGCCCCAGTGTCCGCATGAAGTGGGTGAATTGTTCCTATATGTAAAGCTCTTGAGTGACTTGAAAGATGGAGAAGTTCTTTATATAGAGAGATCATATAACATTTAGTTACAGTATGCAGAAAATTACAGTAAGAGAAATGAATAATACTAATAATACTCAATATTTAATGAGCATACTTATTTTTAACCATTCAAAGCATACAGTACATTTGCTCAAGTTATCTTGGGTTTTTATGCCACCATCGAAGTGCTTTGGAGTGAGCAGTCAGTGTTGGGGAAGTAAATCAAATCCTTTGTGTAACTGTCTGTTCCCAATTGATTTGGCATACAGATCTGTAATAAAAACATTTCATGCATTTAACCACTGTGCCATTCAGCCTCCAATTAGTGCTGGGAGATGACACACATTGACATTTAAAGCTATGCAAGCGCTAAGCAAGTGAGATAACAGGGTCACAGAGCAGAAATTCTCCTGAAAGCTACGGGAGATTGATTTTCAAGGTATACGTTTGTGTGTGCGTTATCACCGTGTGTCTGAGGCATTTTAGTGAGGGAAGTGATGTGTAATGTTCCCTTCACGGTTGTCTCAGAGAGTTGTGTTTCAGCTTTAGCTCACTGAACTCGTGGTTGAGTGAGTCGGAAGAACCAAAACTTTTTAACATCTTTTTGATGGTGATTCATACTGAGGTGCAATTCGGTCATCTCAGATAATTCCCATGCCATAATTACCTATGCTATAATTATTAAAGGTGCAAATTACAACGCTGTATCATTTCGACAACTATAAGTCACCTGTGCTGTATCTGTCAGTCAGTAATAGAGCCAAGGCAGAACCATCATTTCATCAACATTTATTCATGACATTATTTGAACCTTTGTTCTGTATTGTTCTTGTATTTTACACAAACTATTGAGAGCTTTTACTTTGGTACCTTATGAGTTAAAACTTAAACAAGTCTAATACATTGAATTACAGCACACATTGCAGTCATGTGTTTCTCATGTGTTAGAGCTCCATCTACTTGGCTGCAAACACAGCTATACAGGGGTGAAAATCTAATTGATCTTGCTTGATATGTTAATGAGGTAAAAATGATTTATGGACTTAAAAATAGTGCACAGGATCTCAGACATCTACCTCTCCAATGTTTTCTGAGACTCAGAGGGGAAAAAATAGTATCATAACTGCAGTTGTGTTTTTGAAAAAGACTCAAAATGTACATTTTGTTTATGTTTCCTTTGAAGTGAAGCAGAATGGCTTAAATAAACTCCTGTAATTATTTCCATTAATCTTTGGTTGAACATCAATTCGTCAGTGTGATACATTTTTAGTGCATTCACTGTATTATGTTTGCTAGAAAGTACACTTTATTGTTCCTCTTGGGAAATTTGTTTTCTGCACCAACCCTGTAATGTCACTGGAGCTATAAACAGGCTCTGGAAATTGACCAATTGTGTATGGATTTGATAGAGAATGTTGAGCATTAGAATAATGATAAAGACATAACGGAAAAGGAGCAGCTTTGCAGAAGTCAATGAGTTGTCTTATTAGCAGCAGTTAAAGCAGCAGGTGATTGGTTAAACTTGCAGTGACATCTAGACTCTAATATTACTCACTACCATGGGGGGTGATTTTTCTTAAACCTACTAAAATTGTATCAAATTCTAACTGAACCAAACTGAACTGTTTCTGAATCTTTTGGAACACAAAGGCTGGAGTTTTTGTGAAGCTGAGGCTCTGTAGTTTTGACCTCTGACAAGGGCTGTAGTCGACCAAAGAAATTCTTTAAAATAAATCAAATAAACAATTCATTTTTTTGTTAATCTTTCTAGTAGCTTGATAGTTTGATAGTTTTGCATTCTAACTTTTCTATAAAAATACTCTTGACAGTAATGAGTATGATCTGTTCAAGAGCCAACAATAAAATGTTATCTGGAATTTAGTTTTACTTAAGAATTCTTCTTAACACACCTTCCACTCACTGCTACAAAGCTGCTTTTATAAAACATTTTATGGGCATGGATGTACCGTGTGAAAATAAATCTGTAACACATTTCTGCCAAACCATTACACTGGTCTATCTTGTCTCTAAAGAGAGCCATATTCAAAACAAATCGGATGGTTTTCTAATTTACTTTTACACTACATGAGGTGTAATTTTACCCACTGGCAGAGTTTTTCAGAGCTCCCAGCAGCAAATACCTCTAAACATTAGCAAGCCTGTCAAATTATTTTAACAGGACAAAATAGACCTCAGTGTGGTGAAACATGATGAGAATCAAGAGATAATTGCTCACAGAGAACCAGCTCTTTGGTTGTAGTTAATTTGTCTAAATCTCATTTCGCTTCAATCTCTGTAAATTAGAAAGGAATTAAAAATGAGCTGCACATAAATATTTAAATGGCTAATCTTGTAACTAAATTGTTTTTTATTGACTACTAGTTTATAGATTAACTAGTATATATTAAATGTAAATGACTGCATAAAAGGAAGCCTATAAACATTGATGCAACACCACATTATGACCCCGTCCAAAAGGTTTGGTGTTTTTCAAGATGATTTCTGACAAATGATTCAATGCAGACAATTCAACGCTGTGACCACTGGCCCTGATAAAGGTTTCAGGTTTCAAGACTTTTTCCCAGAGAGACTGGTCTACAGAGGCTGTTCTCCTACCACCACAGTCCCGGGGCAGATTCTGGGGCATGCTTTCTCGAACTCGGTGGATGTCAGCTGGAGTAATGAGATATTTAGCAGAGAAAGATTGGGAGCTGGTGTCTCAGGGGGAATCGAGTGCAGATGCAAGGTCCTGGGCTGACACTCAGCGTCCAAATGCAATTCTTCCATGGTCTCCTCTGCTTTATCTGTCAGCAGTTCAAAGAAAGAGAGGGAGGAGGCAGAGTAAATATGGTAGACCCTGTCAGAGAGAAAACATGCTCATCCAACCTCTGACTGCTCAGTGAGAAGTACATTCAAACTTTGAGTGATCAGTGTTGTTGATAAGCACTTTTTTCATGACAAAAAAAAAAACAATAATAAATAGCTAATTAACTTTTAATTATGCTTTTCATGTCATTTGTTGAGGCGTACCACTTAAATAACTAATTTGGCGGTGACAAACTTGAAAAAATCTTTTTACTCTTGACATTTTGAACGTGTAATGAATGATGGGTAATTCAAGGAAATCATAATTGTTCCTTTAGTTAAAAGCAAATTAATCAAGAGTTTTCATCAAACTGACTTGAAAACAGATGAAAGTAGTGGCTCAGGTTTGAGCTCTGACACGATGCGCGCTGGGAAGTGTGCTAAATGGCTCTGACTGAATTCACTTCATTTAAAATGACTGGTAGTTCTGACAGCAGAACTCTGGTGGTCCACACAGACCGGTTCACCTGTAACCACCATACATGTGTTGCTCAGTGCTGCAAAGTTATCAAATCACATTTCACTATTGCATGGCGAACTTCAAACTAAATGTTTCAATCAAAAGCTTTTATTCCATGGTGGCGGATCGCCTTTGTTTCAGACGGATTTGCCTCTGGTTAGACTTTGATTGTGGAATGTGAGCAATGGTGTGGTGTGACAGACTGAGACACTGCCACACAGGCACTGTCTCAGACCTCATTGTTCTTCATGTCGTCTTTCATGTTACAGTTGTTGTGCTGGATGTCCAATGTGCCTGTAGCAGACCTGCATACACATAAACACTGTCTAGTCACCGTGTTGAGGGCATGAAATAGCCACAATTATTCACACTTTTTGTGATAGTCTGTATCTCTACATCTTGCTCTCTCGACCTTTCCCTCGGTCATCCCAAATGCTCTCTTCCTCTACCACACTCAGCTCAGAGACACACAAAGTCTCAGTTCTGATGAGATGATGAAATAGTTGGTGAACTCAGGAAATATGTTTCAGTTGAAACCATTCTGGACTCAGAGATAACTAAGCCCTTGTGGGGTAGAGAAGAAAGCCCTTCGGCTTTAGACTGGCTCTTCCTGTGAGAGTCCCATTGTCACTGCCTCATGTATGCAGGACAAGGCGTTTTTAATTAAAAAAAATAAAATAAAAAATATTTTCTCCTCTAAATCTCCCTCCAGTAAAGTTTGCAAGTTCCTTAAAGGCAGTATGTCCACAGTTTTATGTATTTCTGTCATTTCATTCTTGGCTGTATTTTGCTCAACAGTGATTCTGATTTTCCAATTCACTCCTATTTTCATTAACATTTTGTTGTGGCCCCTCACAGGGCTGCTCATCTCCCATAGTGGTGAAGTTTGCAGACACACAGAAGGACAAGGAGCAGCGGCGTCTGCAGCAGCAGCTGGCACAGCAGATGCAGCAGCTCAACAGTGCCACCACCTGGGGCAGTCTGACGGGCCTGGGGGGCCTCACTCCACAGTACCTGGCTGTAAGAAAGCACACCTACCAACAAGCACCACATCAGCTCATTTAACAATATTGCTGTTCCCACACTGTCAGAACTCAGAATAAAATAATAATAGAAAAAAAATTATATTGCAGTTTCAAAAATGTTGCATCTGCTTCAGCTAAATGTTTTAAGTAAAACGTATAATGTGCAACTGCTGCTGTGACAGATGTCAGACCTTTTCATCAACTCTCTCAGTTATTCTCCAACTAAAGAAATAAGGGCTATTCTAGGGAGTAAAATGATCCATGCAATAAAGACAAGATGTTAATTTGACGTTAATTTTAGTCTTTGAAGAGCCCATATTTGACAGTGTCAGTATTTCACTTTTGTTGTGGAATTAATTAGTGGGCTAGATTAGAGCTTTCATGCTCAACTTGTCTTGGAGAATCATGACAGAATACAAACAGTGCTTGCTTAGAGGAGAATCAGGCTGTATTAGCAGCTCATTTACTCATAGAGCGCTGATGCAAAAAGCACATTGCTAAATTGCTCATTACAATGTTAGCTTCTGTGCGTAGTCTTGTACAAACATGCATTCATCGCTGAGTATCCACCTATGTCATCTTGTCTCTCTCTTCTCCTCTGCCTGGTGCGCAGTTGCTCCAGCAGGCCACCTCTTCTGGAAACCTTGGAGCCTTCAGTGGGATCCAGCAGATGGCCGGTGAGTCCAGATCAATAACAAACTCTTTTCTCCACAGACACAGACTCTTTGTTGCAGCCCCATGTTATTCTTTTTTCTCTAGACTTCTAAAAGAGGACCAAAGAGCATAACAGATGAACTTGCATGGTGGAGAAAAGAGCGATCTTTGCCCTGCAGATTTATTAAGTGTTGCTAAGATTTGTCTTGATCTTTTAATGAGGCCAGACACCAGTTGTGCCCTGGGCATGCAACAGTAGCTACCACTACGCTTTTGTCAGGGATGGATGTGTCCCACAAAGAGAAAAGACTGGAAACATGGCTTCAGTTGTGTCTTTAGATAAGTAATTGCACTACAGGGTAGCGGCCGCTACACTGCCTTCAATATTCTACATCTATCTACCTGCTCAATCTGTATACAGTGCAAGTGCAGGGAAAAAAAGATAACGTGCCTGAATCCTTCAAAAGTACATAATTTTAAACCAGTTCTATTTTTATTCAAGCCTTGAACAAACTAAGCAGTGTCATTTAAAACAAGATTCATATTTAGAATTATGTCGTTTTACTGTTGGACCCCATTATTTCATATATATATATATATATATATATATATATATATATATATATATATATATTATATATATATATATAATATATATATATATATATATATATATATATAAAAAAACTTGAACATTTCAAGAGTTTAATGTTGCAAAAATGTTTGGGTTTGTTTTTTTTTTTTTTTGCTAACTGGGTGGCCATTGAGGCTTTAAAAAGTCTAGTTTTTTTCTTTTTCAAAATAGTAAGACAAATAACAAGACATTTATTCATTTTTATTGACCTATATTTAACTAGGAAAGTCCCACTGAGTTGAGAATTTCTTTTTTAGGGAAGTCCTGGTGTAGTGGAGCAGAAGAGCTTATTGTACATGTTTTCAATAGTAGGGGAAACTGCAGACATACTAGAGAGACCATGCAAACTCCACATGGAGAGGCCCCAGGCCGTTTGGGAGCCGAACCTAGGATCTAATGTTTAACACTTTAACTGTCAGTTAGAACCTAAGATCTAATGTTTAACACTTAAGTTAAACATGACAGTTGTGAGACAAAATATTTCTGCCGAGTTAGCAGATGTTCACTTGTAAGCCAAGTGTTTCAACAGGTGTTGAAAAGAATATTTTAGTTTCAATGCACAAAATTTTCTTTCTCATTTATTGTTATCTTACTGTTGAATATATATTTTTAATCTGGTTCTTTTTAAGACCGTATAGTTACTTTGGCTGTATAATTATTGTTCAGTTTTATGAGTGTGTGCCTTCGCTGCCACATTCACTGTTTATTTTAAGCTCTTTTTCTCAGTCACTCCCACACCTCTCTGTAATGTCGCACCCTTCCTTTATCTTATCTCTGTCTTGATGTGCTTGCTGTTTTTCTCACTCTGTTCTCTTCTATGCTCCACAAGCTCCTAATTGTTCAGGCAGACGATGCTAGTAAAACTGCCTGGCAACAAAAGCCATGCTTATTGGGAGTTTTTTTGGTCATCCATGATGTTTTTTTTTCTCTCTCACTTTCCCTCTCTCTCTCTCTTTTCTTAAGAATTTGTGCCCAGTCTTAGCTCCAAAGCACAAAAATCTTCCTTAGCAGTGGCGGAATAAATGAGCTGTGATTTGGACGCGGGGCGAGTGGCACTGTCTGAAGCTGTTGGTCCTCCATCTGTGAAAGGAAAGAGAGGCAAAGAGAGAGATGGGAAGCTAGCATGAGCGCGCATTAGTGATTGGCAGGAGATGTGAGACAGCTGAATGACATCTGGTCCCAGTCTTTAACACCACGAGCTGTAGCGTTGAGAGCCTTCAATTACACCAATGAGCATTCAATTAGATGCAGCCAACCCAGATCTGCCATACTGTCCACAGTCTCACACACACATCGTTTCCAACACATATGTACGCTCAAGCACTCACGGACCATCTGATGTTCCCATTGTCTCAAACAGACGCCCTTCTTCTCTCCAGCCCGGTTATTTTTATCTTCTGTTCGTCTTTCGAACTGTCTCAGAATTTGTACTAAGACAGATAGCCTTTGACAATGAAATGAATGATTGGACTAGAGTGCTTTAAGGAAAAAGAGGAGAGAGACAGAAAGCTGCAAGACACGTCTTCAGAGAACAGAGGAAGTAGGACAGACGAATAGAAGATTGATATTCTTTTAATGGTCATTCCGGGAGACATGTCAAATGTAATAATAGCGGAGAAGAATTAATAAGCATTGGCCTAAATATGTACCTAGAATCAGCATAGACTGCTAGACCTAAACCACCTAAAGTTATTTTTATGTTCACACTGTACCTTCACATTGTACCATGTAATTGCTGTATTCTAACGATAATTGATTGGTCACTTTCTAGACTTTGATGATGTTCAGATGAACAGCAGGAACAGTGAATTTGCAGTTTTTGAAAGAAGCATCCTTAAAATATGTAGATATTTGAGTTTATTTCCAAGATTTGGTTCTGTTAACTAGCCATATTGATTCTATGATCTTAAAAGATTTAGGGATCAAATAAGTTTTTTTTTGTTTTGTTTTTTCAAAGGAGATTTTTGGTTTAGGTAAATAGACCTAGTAATTACAGAGATTTTAAGTATGCACTTCAAGTAAATCTGCAATCTGAAAATGAAACAGTACTATAGTGCCAAGAACAACTTACACTTAAATGACACTAGTAGCAGCAATCTAATAATATTGGTTTATTCTTTCAATTTGTGGAAACATTCTGTAACATCATCATTATGGTACAGAATTAACTCCTAGATGAAGATCTAAATGGTGATTTTTGGTGCTCTCACAAAATAACCTTGAATTATTGCTGACACTTTTTGTAAATGTCATGAGAATGTGGATTTATTAAAGCAGATGGCTGACTTTTGGTTAAAAGCTTTTTTACAAATGTTGGCACAATGTGTGTATCAGAAAAGGCCAAACACAAAATGTAGGACTAATGTGAGATATGAATTAAAACAGGAGTGATTTAATTAAAGATATTTGTAAAGATGATTGTACCCATACATTGCATTCATTTAACAATCTTAGTGGCTCTACTTAGTCAGGCTTCCACCACTTAGTGCCTCCTCTACTTAATTTTATTTCACTCCAGCAACTAGGTTTGGTATCGCAGAACTGCAGAAGGTTCCCGAAAAGCAATGACAAAGCAATGTGCTGGCCAAAACAAACTCAAGTTGATAGCAGACTGTAACCTACTGTCAAAGATTAAATTTGTAAGTTTACCGCACAGAAACAGCAATGATCATTTTACACTCTGCACTGATGTGTTGGATTTGTGATTGGTGAAAGCAGAAAAATGAATGGAGCAAATGGACCTCAATGGTGCGATGTCAGGCGGTTTCTATGAATGAAATGAAACAGTCTGGTGTATCAGACTATGTCTTACTGGCCCTTAACTGGTTTCGCTCCAAACTAAGTTTCAGTAGAACTGCTTTGACAATGCATTAAAAGAACCATGAAGAGGCTTTCTCATTTCACTAAAACCTTGAGTTTACCAAACCTCCTTTCATCCTTTTTTACCAAATGAGTTTATTGTGACAGTAAGAATGGCAGGTTCAGCTGTTGTGCATGTTGAAAAATAAAATGCATCTTGACTTCAGATGTAGCACATGAAATTGGGAGAAAATCACTTTCAAAAACAGATTGGTTTTGGCGTTGGTGCGCTTCACAGATGAGTATAAAGACAACTCACATACAACGCTCATTGCTTTGGACACTTTAAAATCATCACAGATGCACTGTTTTCACAATTTATGGCAATGTTACGCACAAAGTGGGATTTTTTTGAAAGCTTGTCTATGAATAGATATATTGGTTTGTTAGGTTTAAATGTGGTATTTGAAGGACTTTTGCTTTTGCTCTGGCAAGATGAAGATTGTTGTTGTCCAAATGAATTTTATATATATATATATATATTTGTTTCTTTGAGAGATATTCCTAAGTTTGTCTTTGTGTGTGTGACTGTGTATGTATGTTTCCATGGCACTGTATATACATCCAAACTGTATATACGAGTATACACCTCACAGGTTTGGCCCATGAGTCCATGAATCAGAAGAAGCTGCTCAGAGGGTTTAGACCGACTGCTGTTGATTGATGGTTGTCTGCTGTTAGGATTCTCGCCTACAGTCACAAAACACAAAATCATACACTAGCATTTTCATGCTAATTATTCTGAGTCCAACCACAAACACATTTCAGATGTGAACTTGTAATATTACATGAACTAGAAAGAGAACTCCATCACCCCTGCAGTTTGACATCTCTTTTGATTGCTTTATGTGCATTGGCCATTAGATCAGCCCCTGTACTGCTTAGCTTCAGAAACACTTGAAAGATTCACTGTCATTTACAATGGCACACACTGGTTTGGTTTACAGACAGCTCCGTTGTCTCCTGTTGTCACGTTTGGCCAGTCCACAGTCCTCAGCCTGGCTCCACAGGATTGACACACCTCTCTGGCTCCTTTCTCCAGGTATGAGTGCTCTGCAGTTGCAGAATCTGGCCACTTTAGCGGCGGCAGCAGCAGCAGCTCAAAACTCAGCCAGTCCTTCCAGCGCAAACCCCCTGTCCTCCAGCGCGGCGTCCCTGGGAGCATTGGCCAGCCCAGGTAACGCAGCCGCAGCTTCTTGGGTCGGGGCTTGATGCCAGGGCGAGGCCTGCCTCACCTCCGCTCTCCTACATTTTCATCCTTGTGTTTAACGGATCTGACATATCCTTGTTGCTGTCTTCACAAACCATGGTCATAGTCACATCCATTGTTGAAATCTTTGTAGAGAAGTCGCACGGTTTGTGTCACCTCAGTGAACCACTCATCTGACCGTGTGCAGCCATAGCGTCATTCGTTGCGTCTTTTTTCTTAAACCGGTCATTTTGTCGTGTGCTTACATGTGTGTGTCTGTGTGTGCGCTCGAATCTGCATGTGATTGTGAAGTGCTCTGTGTCTGGCCCAGTGCTGTTCTTTTTATATATTCTTTACACCTCCACAATGATACTTCCTTTTTATATCTTTTTCTAAGGCATATTATAGAAAATTTTTAACCGAAAAAATGTGTTTCATATTACAATAATAAAATGTCTTTGTTAGTTACAACAAAGGGTGTTTGTATCTAAACACATAACACTCCACAGCAACTGATGGCTGTAGGCTAATATTATACAACCTCATGCATAGTACAGCACAGCCTAACTTACATTTCATGTGCATCAAGTAATTCTCCAAATACTTCCTATTTTACATCAACTATACTATGCCTTGGGAACTCCACCGTGGACATTTGCGTGACAATGCTTACTTGGTAAACAAGATGTGATTGTGTTGTGCTTGGGGAATTGAAAATTATAATTTAACTATTTCACGAATATTTTGTTATCTTTTACTGATTCTTTTTTTTACTTCTGTTTTGTGTGTTTTCTTACTTGAGAGTACAAATATAAAATGCCGAGCCTTCCCTCAACTGTTTCTAGTTATGCTCATTGAACTGATTCCATCTCGCTTTGACTAGCCTTAGATTTTGCCTTTTCCTTTATGTCCTACATATATTTATTTTACGTGGATACAGAATATTCTTACTTTTATTCTCCTTTCTCGACATATTACGTTGATTTCAGCAATATTCTTTGGCTGAATGCCCTTGAGTAGAAACTTGGGTTGAACTACTTTGTGTTAATGAATGGCACCATACTGCATGTGTTAATGAAACAGCAGTTTGATAAATATAGTCACTTTTGCATGGAGACAGGCAGCTATTTTCATTTTCGTTTTTTTCTACCATTTGTCAAAATGCTCTATTTCTCACATCGTTTCTTCATACATCTGGCAGCATTCCTGCTTTGCTGGCCACGCTTTGATGAGATAAAGGGTAAATCAATAGATGTAATGTTACATTTTGGTGACTTACTTGCACCATACTCTTCATCATTCTTCAATGTTGCTGTTCACAGTGTGTTTGTATTTGCTTGTGAGTTGTCTACGCTGTGACAGGTAAAACAGATCAAGATTTGGAGGCAGTCTGCATTTCTATGGCTTGCAGTGTTTCATGTGATTACATGCTCACCTTCAGTGGAGCAATCCAGTGTGTTTTACGTATTGTTGTTGACATAACAAAAGCTCTGTATTGAATTTCTGTGTTATTGATATGCAATATTTGATATATTTATATTTGTTACTGCGATGTTTCGTTTGATATCTACTGTCCAGAGTTAAAATAATCAATAAATAGAGTGCTATGTCAACCAATAATTACGTTGTTTTGCTGAAGACCCATTTGAAATCGACCGCGCAGTACAAACCTATGGAAGTCATATCTATTGTACAAAAAAGAACATGTGCAAGGTCTCTGCAGTGATAAAGGCCAAGGCTTCACATACTTTAGAGAAACTCTTTCTTCAGGTTTGCTTCTCCTGCTTTCCTGGTTTTGAACGTCATCTGAAAAGGCTTTTCCACTTTGAAGTTTGTAATGCATACATCCACCTTTATGCAGCCATAGGGTTTTACAAGCAGGTGTTTTCTCTTGATTATTTCCCAAATTTAATAAATAAAACTGGCAAGGGAGACAGAAATACTAGGATAATATAGAGTAGGATAGGCTACCGTTTAATGGCACTGTGTATTGGTCTTAGAGTTTATACAGTATAACATTTTCTCTCTGTCTTCTGCCCTGTTCTCTCCTCACCCTGTTCCTTCAGCAGCAGGTACCACAGCCAGCTCCAACGCCGGCGCCATGAACTCTCTGACCTCTCTGGGCACCCTGCAGGGCCTGGCAGGTGCCACTGTGGGTCTCAACAACATTAATGCACTAGCAGGTAGTGTCAATAGTGAGTATTCACCATCTCCATCTCATCCACATCCACCACAAACCAGTGTAAGCATTCATATCACAATGTAGTGTGAACTGATACTCTGACTGACAACAACATCTACTGTGGTTTTGTGAATAGTGCTTTTTAATGAGTAAAATATATTGAACAATAAAGATACAAATGTCAATAATTGTATCTTAATTTTTTAGAATAAAGGATAAAGCACACTGAAGTCTTGTCAGTTTGCATGCCTCCGAATGGTCCTCCCTGTCTCTTTGACATTTCATCAGGCTATAGTGTTCCCATCCATCTTCATTTCCTCTTTCTCCACTTGCTTCTTGGCTGTGTGCTAAATTATCTGTCTGTACTGTTGTCTTGACCTTCCCTAACCCAAAGTACCCTAACCCACAACATTTAATATTAACACAATTATATGGGTGTGAAATGTTTTCCAATGTTATTTTCTTTCACATGGTCACAAGGTGAAAGAAAGTTAGACTCAAACAGCAGTGCTAACAACTCTGCAATCAAGCACCATCTGGCGTTAGTTTGTAGCTGCATTAACACATTCATTTTTGCTTCGAAAACATGTCTACTTTTTTCAATTTTTAAGCCAGTGTTACTGCTTGGGGCATTTGTTGCAGAATCAATGGAGTGTTTAAAGACTCCATGTTTTCACAATGACCCAGGGAGCCGCTACATGTTCCTATCCACACTGTGTATTGGACAAGTATAGCCACGTGCCTGTGTGGTCTGCTATTATGACTCTATGTTGTGTCCTGCCTTTGACCTCTGGGGAGACAGGGCCGAGATCTTAATCAAGCCTGTTATGACAGCGCAGATCCTGTGCTAGCGGCTCCTTCCACCACATTATTCTCCTCTGACCTTTAGCGCTCCATGGCACCAGTGGCTGTATCCGCTGTGTAAATCATAGAACTACACAGGTACACCACACACACATGTAGGCCCCTCCATTTCTTTTAAAAGGGATGGATCACTTTCGCTTTACATCCCATTTTGCTCACGGATAACCCTTTTCTCCTGTGCTTGCCCCCTCCCATCAAGTCGCCTCATTTAAACACATCTAGGCTTTAATTGAATTGCAAAGGTCACCAGTGCAATTATTCCTGAATAAGTGAGTGACCTATAATCCGGAGCGCGGAGGTGATCATTTATTTTAGTGTGTCTGATGGTGAGGAGACACAGAGGCTGAGCCAGTCTGCGACAAGTTGCCCTGCGTGGCCAAATGAAGCAGTTACAAGCAGCTAATGAGTCTTCCTCCTGTGTTCCCTGGCTTTAAAAAAAAAAAAAACACCTCCTATCAACATGAAGACACGCTGGCCTTCAAACGCTAAAATGAAATGTCACTGTCTGGAAAAGTGCACATAATGACATGTTAGTTTAAATATTTTAGATTGGCTTGATTCACATATAAATTTACATATCAACAGTTTGGAGATGAAATGAGGTGAAACATATTTCATATTTTTACCTAAATTATAAAGAGAAAAACTTACTTATATATAATATACTTCTTAAGGGTCTCATTTTTTTAAACTGTGAGTATAAACTAAAAATAAATAAATAAGACGTGCTGTTCGTGTTGCTGTATGTCAACACTGAAGTTTTGTCTTTGTGCAAGTGGTTTGACTTTTCTATGTGCAGCTCTGGCTATCATCAACCCGCACTCACACTAGTAATGTGATGTAATGTAATGTAATTTCTATATTTGTTTTGTCCTATCTCAACCTGGGTTATATGTGCATATTTCTATACATGTGTTAAAGGTTGTATAGAGGATTTTCCTATGAAAGAGGTGTTCACTATGAAGTAAAACCTCTTCTTTATACATGTTTACACCCTGGGCCTGGTTAAAAACGTTATAAAGATCTTGAAAATGAAGCATATTTTCAAAAAATAGGCCTAATAGGCAGCATCGGACATGTAAAACAGAAAAGCATGTGTATGTTGTAAAGTATGTTGTCCAGTTAGCTATGCTTGAACTGTAGTAAGATTGACAACATTTGGACAAATTTTTTTTGGGCCCCACCACATCCATAGTTAGAGTATTTTATCATAAGTAATAAAGTTGTTACAATAAAATAGACTGATAACTACAAACTTATGAAAATCCTCTGTGCATCCTTTAATAAGGGTTGCAACAAGACAATTGATTATTCACAATTAACTGGTTAATGAGAAAAAATTTCAACTAATTTTGTAATTGAGTAATATCTAACTGGTTGATACACAGATTGTGAAACTTGCAATGAGCTGAGAAAAGTAGTCTTTAAATCGATCCATCTTGGGTAATCTTGGTGTTTATGATAAAATAACTTTCAATGAATGTGTTCCACCAGGGTTCTCCAGCCTCACTTGAATTAGACTTCAGCTCAGTCAAATTTAGTAAAATATGTATTCATCACTTGATTTTTGCATTCTAATCAAGTATAATTACAAGACTCAATTTGCTAAACGATCATTAGTTGCATCCCCAAACATAATGTCTGTGTGGTGTATATATATATATATATATATATAAAATATATATATATATATATGTTGCTTTAGTAACAGACTTTTGAGGTGCTAATCAGTAAGTGCACTCTTCTTTCTTTATTGTTGGGTTTTATGTAAAGTTGCTCAAATGCTCTCAGGTATGGCGGCTCTAAATGGAGGTCTGGGTGGTGCGGGTCTCACCAATGGCACAGCGGGCACCATGGATGCTCTGACACAGGCCTACTCAGGGATACAGCAGTATGCCGCTGCTGCACTGCCCACCCTCTACAGCCAATCACTGCTGCAGCAACAAGGGGCCGCCGGCAGTCAGAAGGAGGGTAAGTATCTCTGGAACGCACAGCTTGTTTAAAAGGACCAAAAAATGTCAAATTATTTGGACTGTAGCCCTGAGCCTGAAAATACAATATGTTTATAATAACAGTGTAGCCTCTAAACATGAAGGTTCTCTTGCAAAATCATTCATTACGACAACCAGACTATTAAGGAACATATTGAAAAGTCAGAGGTACCGGGTAGACATTTTATTGTTAACCTACATTTGAGTAATGGCTGTTTTTGTCCTTAAGCCCAGAACACACAAGAGAGTAATTTAAGGCCCTGATTTGCTTCTCTCCAGCTTTGGGAGTGACTTTCATCTTTGTGTTGTCAGTACAATATGTGTACTGACAAAACAATTTCTTTTTAACGACAAAAACTGCTAATAAAGCCTAGTATCAAAAACATACAGAGTGAAAAACAGATTTAAACTAATACAGATTTAGGGAAATATGTATGTATGTATGTATGTATTTTTTATGTATTTATTTTTCCCAAAAAAGAAAAACAAAAGTGCTAAAGTATTAGGTTAAGTTGAAAAAAACGTACCAAATTGGGCAGGTTTCCACTTTGAATATTAGTGTGCTGTATGTTTAGACAGTGAGGATCTAAAAGAAACAGCATATAGTAGTGCAAGATGTTTATTGCACCAAAGATGGACTGTCCCTGAAGTCTACTTAGACCTTGCAACTTCCTTTTTGAAAGCAGAAACAGTATGGTGCCCTCCTCAGAGAATTTTTCCGTTCCCTCCATTTTGTGGAGTACCAATCATAGCTGTTAAACTGCACGTCAATAACTCCAAAAACTCCTGCCACCTCTGATTAACAACATCTATGTTTACTGAAAAGTCAGTTTGATTTAGCTTTTCTTTGATGTTTGTGATTTTTTTGCTCATGTTTGAAAATATTTTTAGCTGCAACGCAAGTGAGCATGTGGTTGGCTGTGAATGCGTGTAGCTTCTTGTAATACACATCCGACATATACATGCATGTGTGCGTATTTATAATAGATGCAAAACATTTTGATACTTCCACTAACAGCTTAACACCAGATTGTCACAATGTACTTAAATCTTTTGCAACACCAAATTAATTATTATTTCTGAAACATTCAAAGTAGTTAAAAGTGGTATTGTAGCTTGCCCTGTTGTTGACTACCTTTTAAATAGAAAATTATTGGCACAGCTCTCTCCTAAACCAGAATGTAATACTGTATTTTAAGTGGGGATGTGGGAGAAATCTCTACTGATAGCCCAAAATACAAATCAAAGGCGAGATGTGTGCTACAACAAACATTCACACGCTTCTATTGTTGCCCCAGTCATAGAAAAGAAAAACAGAACTGAAAACCCTTTTATTTTTAAACTTTCACACCATCATCTTTTAGCACCCAGTGTGACAAAACCCACTCACTAACCCCATTTTGCCTCAGTTATAGCACATAGAATAATAGGCTTTAAGAGGTGTGACCTTATTGAAATATTCAAATGAGTAACAGAAGGTTAGGAGCTCACCTTTGACCCCTCTTAAGAGTAACAGCATGCAAAATGTACCATTGAATGAACAGCAAAAGAACAGTAGATGGACACACACATCGTCACTCAAAGCTTGCTATTTTGTTTAATGCTCAATACAATAACACATGTTACTTAAAAACCAATACAAAATTCAAGGTCGGGCCACGTTGTCGCGCTTTTGTTGCGTTTCTATGACAACGGTGCAGCAATGGGTCATAAGCAGAATGCTACACAGTTTTTCATACTTTCAAATGAAATCCGCAATGATGTACAACAGCAAGCCTATTTCTGATGTCTTCTTGTCCTTACAGGTCCCGAAGGCGCTAACCTGTTCATCTACCACCTGCCGCAGGAGTTTGGAGATCAGGACATTCTGCAAATGTTTATGCCTTTCGGAAATGTGGTGTCTGCCAAAGTCTTCATTGACAAACAGACAAACCTTAGCAAGTGCTTTGGTAAGCTGAATGTATAGTTTGCTCATTGCACCTTCAACTACAACATAGCATCACTATTACACAGCTACTTATACTATATTACTTACAAAGGCAGAGGGCTCAGAGCTGGGATCAAACCGCCATCTTTCTGGTCTTAAACAGCCACTGTGCACTGAGCACTCTCTACACAAATGCATATTTTATTCCTCCCTCTGCGTTTGCTAGTTTTAATTAACTTTAAAAACCAGGCAATAGCCACTTGAAGAAAAAAAATAAGAAAATTGCTGTATTTATCTTGCTTCCACAAAAACGTTTACCTTGCTACGAAGGAAATTATTACGATGTACAAACAATACTTGGAAAACCAGTTCTGGAGGTACAGGCTCATAAAAAGTTAAAGCATTAAATTTATTGAGTTTTGACAAGGTAGACAAATTATTTTATGTTAATGTTTCACTTCTTATACAAGCATCCATGTCCCACTATTTCCCTCATATTTACCATTTTTGTTTTTTATTACAGGCTTCGTCAGCTACGACAATCCTGTGTCGGCACAGGCAGCCATTCAGGCCATGAACGGCTTCCAGATCGGCATGAAGAGGCTGAAAGTACAGCTAAAACGCTCCAAGAACGACAGCAAACCGTACTGATCTTAGAACTAGGGTGTATCTGCTCCCCTGTTAGCACTGCTAGGGTAAGTCCCCCTAAAACAACAAAAAAAATGAACAAAAACAGCAAACCGAGCCACGACCTCTGCACAGGAACGGGGGGTGGGCTGTGGGGGGTGGGCTGTGGGGGGGTGGGCTGTGGGAGGGAGGGGAGACGACCTACAACCACCTGAAGGAGGGAGACACACACACTCCTCCTGTTGATATACTTGATTTTTGGAAGATTTTTGATTGTTTTCGTTCAAATATTATTTATTACACTTTATTTTTGACACACATGAACGCTTCCATTATCGTCATTACTTTGTGCAATTTTTCTCACTTTTACTACAGAAGTAGCTATCATCGGTAGCTTATTTTTAATTTAATACTTATTTAATGTTTTCTTTGAAAAAAAAAAAAGTATTTATTTTGCCAACTACAGAAGTGAAGACAAAGGAGCCATGATGATTATCTTATGTTTTCTCTCTCTTGCTGTGAACCTTCGGCCTAGACCTGGTTCATCTTTAGTACTTTTTGATGCTCATGCCAATATGCACACCTGACCTTTGACCTCCGCGGTGTTGGTTGCAGGCCGCCGCTGCTTCTCTGAAATCCCTCTATGCCTGCTGGCAACCCGGGGGCAAAGGCTGCAAATCATAGTGGCCTCTACACAGTTTAGTTAACGACACCAGTTACACTTCACCACAAGAAGAAAAAACACACTCCAGCTACAGTATGTCATATTTATATGATTAAAAAATACTTTTCTATTTGTCAAATTATGAAAATATTATAACTATATTCTGGGTCAGATCACATTGGTCTTAGTTGAAAGGAAGCATGCACAACAATAAAAAAGATCCATCATTTGAAGAAGTCTATATGACAGTAATAACTTAATGAGAGTATTATGGGTTTAGGGGATAACTGAAAATACTTGATGTTTGTTGAAAGTAAAAAAAAAAGTACAGAAAGCCACAGGCCTGTAAATTTTATTTGTAAAAAAAGCAGTTCTATTTTTATACAGCATTTTTACTGCCTCAGATAAAATGGATTTTATTTATTGCCTATTGTTAAGTTATTGAACTCCTATAAAAAAAAATACAGCATTGATAAAGTAAACCCTTGTGGAGTCGGGTTCTCCGATGTTTTCATGTTTTTTCAGTGCAGTCCGACACAACACTCCGCTGTCATCGAAAAGCGCACGCCTCACTCACTTCTTCACAGTCATTGTCCGTGTCCATCCATCTCTGTGTATTCTTTCTCTCCCTGTCAGGAGAGAGCCTCGCTCGTCCACCTGTCCTTCACATTTTAATCTGATTTTTATTTATTTAATTATTTTTTCATTTTTGTTTTGAGTGTTGTTTGTCCGTGCCCTCACCCTTGCGAGGATTTTTTTTTTAAGGAAAGGCCCCTCCACTCCTAAAAATATATCAGTATTTATTCCCAAACATGTTATCCATCTAGGCTGCGATGGATCAGACTTTGGGTGCACTATGGTTTGTTTGTGTACGTTTGTTTGTGTGAATGACTGAATGTGTCGTTGCTTGTTACTATAATATAATCCTAGATTAGTATCACTATCTATTGCAAAAATGCAAGATTTGTGCTTAAAAAACGCCAATGAAATTAGTCTGTAGTGTTGCTATATTCAACAGTTTGCATTGTTGTTTGTTGTTGTTAATGTTGTTGTTGTTTTTCTTAATTTATCAAATGCTGTAGTGGTGTGGTGCTTTGGCTCTTTGTGTGTAACTCTCTCCTTTTCCCTGTTTTTCTTTCCCCCTTTTAGAAACACCCATCTCCATGCCTGTTAGCTCATCGTTTGCCTAGCATGTCTTCGTGGCGTCCAATAAAACACACAAAACACACAAAAAAATTTAAACAAAAAACTCCCCTACCCAAAAAGTGTCATCGCCCCCTCCCCCCATCTTTGTTTTTCTGAGCTCACCTGACCATACCCTGGTTCTGCTCCTCTGCCACCGCCTACTGACTTTTTGAACTTTTAAACAGCTATGGACTTGAGGGTTTGTTTTTTTCTGTTTTTACTTTGTTTATTTTTTGGTCTGTAAGGTTTTCATCCAGATCACGGATAGTTATTAGTGTAGTTTCAAAACCTAAAGACACGTTGGCTCTCATATCGACAAGAGAGGAACAATCTTTACGTTTTAAATTATGGTACAATGCCTATTACATTTGGACATTTTTTATGTTTTTTTGGATGTAACCTCATGTTCTGGAAGAGGCTTCAGGAATTTGGGGGGATGGGTGAACAAGAATCAATGTGAAAAAAAAATCTATTATAAAGCTGCATTCATGAAAAAGACTGATTTTTTTTTTTCTTTTTTTTTTTTTATGAAAACCCTGTGGCAAATATTTTTGGTTTTGTTTTGTGTTTTTTCCCATTTCAGTGTCTTTATTTTCTGCATTTTCTGTTTGCCTATTTTCTCTACATTTAAGATAAACTTGAACACTCACTACAGGAATTGGCGCGCGGCTTTGACTCTGCTGCAGACGAGAAACGCAGTGCACAGGGCCAGAAGCTGACTGCGCCACTTTCTTTAAGTATTAAGACTACTTCCACAGTTTTGAATAAAAAAACTGATCGATTCTAGACTCTCTCAGAGCGCTCTATCTCTCTAATGGTTTTTACATTTTTCAGGCAGTGTAAAGTTTTTGATAAGGCCATTTTCAAGTGGCTCTGTTTCTCATTCAAAGTCTATATATAAGAACCACTTTTTCTAGAGTAGAGGTTAAATAAAAAAATGACAAAAAAGACATTTGCCCTGTTTGGTGGGGGAGATATGCTACCTACTTGTGTCACCTTTTGCTGAACTGACTCACAGATAGACAATCCATGGTTTAAATGCACATGAAGAAAATGACCTATATTTTCTACTGTTAAAATGTATAGAGGAAAAAAAAAAACAATTATGACGATACCTGTAACCCATGTTAATGTCGGTGCTTCTTGTGAGTTTAGTTGTGGTTCCATCTCAAGTCCGATGGTCTTAAATGTCTCATGTTATTTTCAAAGACTAAAAAATCTGTTTACTTGAAGAATAGACAAAGCCTTTCATATTACAATAGTTTGTTTTTCTGTTCTTCTTTTTAAGGGGTCCCTATTTGCTAAAATTTGTTGTCAGTTCATTAGCTCTATAAAATTCTTAAAAATATATATAAATATAAATATATCTATATATATATATCTATATCTATATTTACAATGTCAGCTTGTGAAGCATCAATGTCATTATGATTTCTATCTCTCTTGTGGGAAACAATATTAAATGTGTTTTTGTTGTTCAGCAAAATGTCTTATAAAGAAATAAAAAAGACAAGATCCGTGGAGTTTAGTGCCAAAATTCTGAAGGTACTTCCTGCCTAGCCGCGTCAGTGTATTTCTTGTGAAAATGATTTGATAACATTGGTATTTTATTATAAGTGTTTTGTATGGATCCCTCATATTTAAAGTATAGATTTAAAAAGAGTTTGTTAACTTGCTATTCTGTGGTCTTGTTGCCTGAAAATGTCATGTTTGCTTTTTTCTTTGTAAAAAAATGTAAAGAAGTGCCCATGTGTCACATATATACAGTATATATATATCTATACACAGTTGGACACACATGCATACACTCTCTGTGAAGACCTCACATTTTACTTATTTGTCGCACGAAAGCCCCTGAGTTTTGTCGTCTCCATAGGCACCGCGCTGCCCCCAAAACCACTTTAGGTCCCACACCAAATGTCTGATGTTTCTTTATCAAAAGC
This sequence comes from Mugilogobius chulae, assembly GCA_038363315.1. Classification (NCBI taxonomy): domain Eukaryota; kingdom Metazoa; phylum Chordata; class Actinopteri; order Gobiiformes; family Gobiidae; genus Mugilogobius; species Mugilogobius chulae. The sequence goes on along the minus strand of CM076409.1, from coordinate 48,387,593 downwards.
CTTACCACACAAATCTTTGCACTCCAATTTCTATCAGTATCTCAGTCATGCACACGTCTATATATTGTTTTGATTCTTTTCTCAGCAGCACAGTCCTACTTTTCCATTCAAAACGGAGGTGATAGTCATACACAAAGCCTTATTTCTTCAAATCTTCTTAAGCATTTTGTGCAGTTCAGAGATCATTATTTTCATGTATCATTGCTTGGCTTTTTATGATGTAAGCACAGAGCAAGACATTCACAAACTAGCCTTTTCTCTTTTGAGGAAAAAAGCACATCTTTTTTCAGCGATGCGAGTTGGTCGTTACAGATTCAGGACTTTTTTTTTCATAATCATAAAGTCTTGTGGGCCAAAATGTTTTAGATGCCAAAGCGTGTTACTGTTACTTACATTCTCACGGTCAAGTCGTTTACATGGCACGGTGTTGTCAAAGTTTATTGTATTACCCTACTCCCTGAGAGCCTATAGTTAAGTCTGCAAAAAAAAAAAGCAAAACAAAAAAAAAAGATGGCAGCATTATTTTCTACACAAAATCTCACCAGTCGCCTTAATCCAGGGAGTGTCGCACCAGTATTTTAGAGGACTATTTTGTCAGATTTGTGCCAAGTCCAGAGTCACCTTTTGTATACTGTTTACTTCTCACTTTGTCCGCCATTTTGTGAGTCGATTGGCCAAGTTGCATGGAGCTTTGTGATGGCCTAAAATGTAAGCCCCGGTTTGAAGGATGCCCACTAGCTGTCTCTCAGGCTAACCGGGGTTATTAGAAGCAGGGATATGTGGAGGGGGTTGTCTTATTGGAATAGCGACAGGGGAAATAAAGCGCTGTTGGTCGGGAGTTGGAAGGGTCACAGGCAAGCAAAACAACAAGCGAGATGAGGGCGTTTTCATTAACTACTCAAAGACCAAACCCAAACTTTAGATAGAAGAATAGAAGGAGAGCTGTTTTGTTCCGTTTTCTTCTGAAATGCAGTATATATAGCATGACCAGTGCCACAGCCATATGATAATAGCTGGAAAGTCCTATCAGTGTCAAGGGACCAGTTTGCTAACCAGCACATGCAGGTTTTGAACATTGTAAATCCGCTGCAAAAGGACTCAATTGCACATTTTCTCACTCTTGCACAATCTGTAACACATGATCATCGTTAGTTTTGGAAGATATGAAGCACTATTTTGTATACTGTCAAAACCAGTCCCAAAATTTTGTGTCGAAATTACCAAACGTTCACCTCGTTGCACGGTAGTGTGTCCAAGCATGTTTTTTGCGTGTAAATGTTAAAGCACAAGAGGGTGGCAGTGAGCTCTGTGGTGCGGCTCATTTCAGGGCTTTCGTGCTTATGCTTGTTGTATCTTTCTATCTAAGTCACTGTTCACTTCTCTGTTTTTTCTGATTTCTTAATTATCTCAAGTGCTATTTATCAAACAAAGAAAAGGAACAAAAAAAAAAATTGTTGTTTCTTTGCATTATGGCTTATGTCAAAGTTTTTGAAGAAAAATGTGTGTGTTTTTTTTTTTTTTCATTTTGTGTTGTAAAATGAGCTTGTTGTCTATTGAAATGATCTGATTTCTTTGTTGTTTGATTTTTATTATTGATAAAGAGGTTTTCAGTATAGTAACTGTCTTGAGAGAAGCCAAAGTCAATGCATTTTAAGTGGATCCTGTAAGCGTATGATGTATGTTTGTTTGACAACCTCGGAAATCTATCACTGGATGGGATACTACAGTACAAAAAATGCAGGCTTTCCTATTTCTACAACTGATTGTACTTATGCATTTTGTACCAGTGGAATTTTTTATACTGGAGATTAAAAGATACAACAAAAAATGTAGAAAAAATGCTCTTTTGGCCTCTCTGATGATGCGGCCAGATCCTGACTTGGAGTTCTGATTTCTCTATAGCTGGCCTCCAGAAAGTTGGCTTTTGATATTTACGATTTTCTAGATGATCTTTGGCTTGAGTTCTTTCACGTCTTTTCCCTCACGTATGTGTTAATTTCCCTCTTTTATTTCTTTTTCTTTTCATTCTTTTTGTTCTAGTATTTATTTTCTGAAAAAGCAGAGGGTAAGTGAGTGTCAAATCTCTCATTTTCCTTTATAGTTCTAGCAAGTTTGTCTATACCAGAGCACTATAAGCTTCATTTGGACTTTCTGTATTGTGCTGTCGACATGATAAGACAATTCTTAGAAAAAGAAGGGTTAGAAATAGTGTCCTTCAGTGGATTAATGTATTAGTTTGATAAAGAAACCTACTAATTTGGTTTAGCTAGTTAGATTTTCCAGTTTCTCTGTCCTTCTCTGTGAATTAACTGTGTAGCTAAAGCAGTCAGAATTATTTTTGTAAACGTATGTTCTTGTGTGATGCAGTTTTTTGCTTCTGTCTCCTATATTAAACCATTTTTCCTAATACCTGTCTCTGTGTGTGTACTGTTATGTTCTAGTCTGATGTTGTACTGTGCCATGACCTCCTGCCTCTCCTCCATCGTCTCTTTTTCTTTCACATCACTTCCCCTCTGTATAATGTATGTTCATGTTGTATATTTTGGTTGTAAAGTCAGCTCCATTTGTGGGGAAAAACCACACTGTTTTCAACAGCCATAGTAAATATGCATCAGCAGTGCTTGAATGTATATTACTGTGGAGCCCAAGTTTGTGTGACAGTGGTTCTGAAAAGAAACCTTAAACAAAATGTATCACTAAATCTGATAAAGCATGCACATGTTTGAGCAACTAAAAATGTTCAGTAGGGGGATATGCCTTTGTTAACGTTTACATTTTGTTTATTGTAAGACACAAATGTATCTAAAATGGCTTACAAAAAAGAAACAGGTCCATTGACTTTGTGTTCGGAACTGCTTAAGCCCCACTGCTTCATTATGGGTATTATGGGGAACAAATTTCAACAAATTTTTACTTGACAATTTTTTACTTTTTATGAGACTTGGATTTGGTCATTGAGTAATTGCAAGAAAATGGGAAGTTATAGGTGGTAAGAATTTTCTGTGCACTCCAGCATCAGCTGTTAAGATCACTCACATATGTATGACTCAGTCCCAACACAAACTTCATATAAGTTGTCCCTGAAACATTTCAATTATTTGCCATGTGTGATTAACAGTTTTCAACTAAAACTAAAAGTTGCAAGCCAAAAGAACACTTTATTTTGGGGAACATTTAGCTGGCTAACACGTTTTTGTAAACAAGATCATGATAGCAGCTTGTTAATGTGATATTAGGACTTTTGTATATGAATTATAATCCTGATACAGTACATGAGCTTTCCTACTCATACTAACCCTCAAAACCATCCCAAAGTCTGCTAGAATCATAATTCATGTACAAAATGTCCAAACATCACACAAATAAGAAGTAATAGAGTTTATTGGAAAATAGTCAATAAGCAGCAGAAGACAAAGATGACAAATAAGACAGTAAAAAGGGCTTAATAAGTGCTAACTAACATCAACTAACTAACATTAGGATTATGTATTCTAAAATAGCGCAAGATTAAATTAAAAAACAGATTTACTTAAGTTATCAATGAAAATGATTTGTGTATAATATGTCAGTCCAAATTTTGACTGAGGCATGAATCCACTGTCAGCTGTTCTGGGTGATGTGTCCACTGTGTGTCCTCTCTGTGTCCTACCCACTGTCATGCCATTACAACTGCATCTCCAGTAGAAAGAGGAAAGAGAAGTCAAAGGTTAAAGTTCACTCTTCATTCATTGGTGCTAAATAGAGTTACAGTGCAGAGATATTTTTTTTACACGGTTGGTCTTTTAAACGTTTTCATTATTATTGGCCGCTTTCACAACTCGAAAAACTTTATTGCCTTTGGGTACAAACTGCACAATGTCAGGGCTATGAAAGGGTATTATGCTCTTGATTTTCAACCAGTGTGCCAGCAGGGAGTACTATTGTCCTTGTGACCGTGTCCGGTGTGCCTTGAAAAAATTTACAACTTAGAGAAAAAAAGGCAAACAACCATCACCGCCAAATTCATACCACATACATTATTAGCTATATTGCATATCACATTTTTAGATGGTGTGCTTTGGTTGACTGGGATCCAGATAGCAAAAGAGTGGGTCTGGTCACTACTCCCCCCGCCTGCGTTTCAGATCAACTCCACAATGCACCGGGCAATCAGAATAGGTTATTTGTGTGACGCGTATGAAACAAAGAAGCCGGTAGGTCGCTTGTCAGACAAAAACTAACTTCACTTACTTCACATTAAAATAGTTTTTTGCTTCGCTCATTGACTCTACAAAAATCTGCAATGTTTTCAATTCTACGTAATATTTTTTCTATATTTTTCCATGTATTTTTTGTCGTAAGCAGTCGAGAGAGACGATGCCTGTCCCTGATTGGCTAAATAATCTGTCAATCACGCCCATTGAAATTCAAAAGAGGGACACAGTGACCTTAGGTGTGCCACAACAAATAAAGTTTGAAAAACACTCATTTATTAAACTGAGTTGCAGTGCATCATCGAAAATATATTTCTAATCTTGATTCTAAAAGCTGGCTGAGGAAATTGGTAGATAAACTGCACAACAAATTGCAAATGTCATGCGCACATGAACGTACTGTTTCCATACAGCAATAAAATTACTTTTAAATATTCTACCGTCATAGTATAGATTTTATTAATTGTTGTAATTCAATTGAAAGACTGATTATTCATATGTTTTATACTTTTTATTATCCTGCAGACCATTCAGCCTAGACATAATCCGATATGCACATTTTACTAAAGGCTTGGTACATAATAATAATTTAAGAACAAATTATAAAGCAATTATCAAGTGCCAAATATAATCAATTTCTGGACTATTTTAAGTATCATCCACAGCCAGTGAGGGCCATCTTCCACACATTTAAGCATCTCTTCTTTCATTACAGCGGCGGTCCACCAGGCCTGTTATTAAATATTGATTGTGAGATTGAAGTGGAGCATACAATACACTGGTTCTGATCTGTGGATCTATGGGTAGATGATATTGCACCTTTATTATTTGCCCTCAGTTCGAGAAAACGTCTGCGGTTCACAATTTTATTTTCCACGAGACCTTTTCTTCTCTTTTTATTTTTGTTGGTTGACTTTTTATTTTCGCTCATAAAGTCACCTTAAGATGTGAAAGCAGCCAGGAAGCAAAAGGTTTGTTGTGTTTTAGCTTTGCACTCACCACTGACTCTATCTGCTGTCCATCTGGATTTATTCAAGGTAAGACCCGCACAGCCAGACGCTACACGTATATATACTAAATAAAATAGAGAGGTTTGAAGGTCAGCACCAGCGCAAGAAACACACTCATTTCAATTTGAACAAGTTTTCTGTTTTCAGACATTTTCTTCAAGACTGGCTCTTTCTTACGAAGTCTGACAGAAGGATTTGTGAAGAAGCTGTATTTCTTCCAAGTTAAACAGAACAAATCAGTGATCATAAAAGAGTGTGAAATAACTATTTATTATGTGTTAAGCTGAAAATTCTCAAAGCTTATTAGAGATTAAGAAACCACTGAGAATGTTCTATGACACGCAGATACACAGACAATCAATACACAGCACATCACAGATCAATTAGACTTTTAAAACATTTTAGAAAAATGTTCCCACAGAAATTATTTTAAAATACAAGCACTTAATATGGTTAGTAGACAACAAGTAAAATGTATTATTAATATTAGTAGTAGTAGTAGTAGTAATAGTAATAGTAGTAGTAGTAATATTAGTATTGTTATTGTTCTCAGTAGCATCATAGGAAAGTCACATTTACACATAAATGCATATATTTTTAGATTTTGTGTAGAAGATGAAAGAAAAAAATATCTTGACAAATGTCTGCCTTTCAGCACCATTTTGACACGTTCAGTTACAGTGAATGCAGTGGAGGCTAAAAGAAATATAAATAAACTGATGAAAGGACAGTCATTTTGTGTTGTTATTATTAATCAACCTTACACACACATTAATTATTCAGACCAGAATCACTGCAGGATAACTGAGTTCTTCTTCCTGAGCCTGATGAGAACACCAAAGCTTCTTCCTGTCACTGCTGCTGCGACAAAGTCCCACAAGAATAATGTTCTGAGCAGTGTCTGATTGAGGTGGGTCTATGCGTGCAGCCAATTGTTTTTGAAATTAATGAAATCTCAGGGTGACGCTTAGAATAGAATTTGATAGAAAAAAATGTAAATAATTACAACCAAAATGGGTTGCACTGCAGTATGATTAGTAGTTAATATATTTTCAACAAGTGCAAATATGTGCTTGTGTGAGTTTTCTTTACACTTGTTATTTCTTAATTTACACTGACAAACAGTCAAGAAAAGTTCATCTAAATTTGACTAAACTAAAGAAATGAATAGTAATTATGAATGCTCAAAATAATTTTAAAGATGCATCATTATGTACATTTTACTTCTGTAAGCTTTTATCATGTATGTTAGAATGTTGATACCACATTAAATATAGTTTCTAGTGTTTTGTTTTGGTTCATTCACTCATCTATAAATAACAAGCCAGTCTACATCTTCCAAGCTCAAAATATTTAGTTTCACCTTCTGATGTCATTATGTAGTAGTTTAGAGTGCTTTATTCTAGAAAACACACACACATTTTGACCCATCATCTTTTTTTTTTTTTTAATAGATTAGTAGGACCTTTTGTTCAGCTGAGATTGCTACAAATTCATTCAATATTTTCTTTAACGCATAGCTGTGAATATGCTTAAATTGAGCTAAAAGAATTGCATACCTTCAAAATCAGGCAAATCTATGGCTGAAAAAGTTCAAATAATTCTAGTAAAGGTGTGTGGGATAAAAACACAAATGTGTTTTTAGTTTGAAAGAGAAAACAGTCTAAACAACAGGATTTGAAAGATAAATATGTAAATAAGACAAAATTTAACTTTAATGTGTGGTTTGCAATAACATTAGAGATAACATTAGAGATTAAATATTAGCATGCTAAAGGCCACTAGGACTGAATACGGTCAAAACAACACCATGGCGTAGATGAGTTACCATAGATTAAAACAGCAGCACAGCATAATAAAATGATATGTGACATACTGTAGCTATGCTAAACTGCATTACTATGTTTTTTTATGTATTATGTATCAGCCTTTTTACAGATGACAGTGAAATTGTGAATTACATTAACAATTAAATGGCTAAAATTAAAAATGTAAATTGTATTAATTTACACTTAACCGGCATTTTAATTGAGATAGACGAAAAAATCACTAAAACAAGAACGCTGTCGTCAGTGAAAGAATTCACTGAAAAAAATTGCATCGTAAAAACGAAGTAAAAGAAGCTGGGAGACAAAAATAGAGCCTTTTGCTCCTGTACTGAATTTAAGAAACGGCCATATCTGAAAACTGTCACAGAGTTGAAAGCATAATTCCCAATGTGGTGTGATGAGCGTGGACTGCAATCCAAAATCAGGGCTGGTAATTAAAATGAGGTTGATCAAAGGCTGCAGGAAGAGCTTTTTTCTCTGTTATTGTCTGTTATTATTTTTATATTTCTCTGTCATTTCTACATTTCTTTTGAAAAACTGAAGTGACTTTTTTTTTACTGAACAAAAAAAGGACATATTCACACGTTTATCCTGCTTATGCAATTTCATTGTTGGTTGATGGAAGGTAGATGAAGTAGTGACCGTTATCTTTGTTGCTAAAAAAAGTGAGGTAATGTGATTCAATGAAGTGATGCAATGCTGCCCCCTTGTGCCGTACAAACTGGTGCAAGAAACGATTCAAGACTAAATAAACGTATTTGAGGAAATTACAACTCGGAGTATTGTAGAAGAAAATATTAAAGGAAAAAACTCTGAAATGATAAACTAAATCATATTAAAAAGATTTGTCAAAGTTGCACAAATCATCAATATTTCCATCAAAGAACATTTGTGAATTTAGAATGTCTTTCTCAAGTAAGCATTGCTAAAAGTAAAAGTAAAAATAGTGAAAGTCTGGCTCAGAAAATGACAATTGTTTGTGGAGAAGTCATTTACACGAGTACTACCTACCTCTGCTCTTTGGACGGTCACTAGATTCACTCTTTACATCCAAACGTCTCTTCTTCTCATCTGCCAACATGAGCTGTCGTAGCGATGCAGGCAACTCATTCTTCCAACACTCTTCCTGACTCCAAAGGCAACCAGCTCTGTGAGTCACAAAATTGAAAGAAACAGTTATGAGTCAGCTATTACTTTGGAGTCAGAGAAGAGGAAATGCAGAGAATAAAGCCTATAACACATAAAAAAACCTAACTAGACATTAAAATGAAGTAAAATCTAATAATAAAGAATAATAAATATATTACAATACATTTTATTACACAAACTAATCAAAAAGTATAGCAAAAAAATAAAATACTCAAATAATTTATTACAGAATTTCAACACCGAAATGCAAATGTACTAGCAGTGTGCTTTTTTTCTAAACAAAAAAGTTATTTTTGTAGAAAATGTTACTGACAACAGGCTTAGCACATTTTTGATGTGTTGTTATAGCGTTGTTTTTGTTGTTATTGATATTATTTTGTTGTTAGCATTGGTTAGCTCTGAACAGTCAGCAAGCAAAACAAAGAGTTTGCTGATGCAAGATCCATTTTTATGGAAGTTGTGTGATTATGTGAGAAATGTACTACTAGTGAAGGACCTCACTCAGGTGAAGAGGGTGTGACTCCATTTCCCCTGCTGTAGCTCGTTACACCTCTTTGTGCGTTTGTCTAAGAGTCACCACTTTGCACTTGCTCAAGCACTTGTGGGTGGAACTGATGTTGAATTTGTTGCAGACAGCAGTAGCACAATCAGCAACTTAATAGACCATGAAATCAACACTCACAGCGGGCGAAAGCCAGACTCATGTCCCCCTCATTGCCCTCTTAACATGGTCACATGATGCATTAGGATAACAAATAGGCTGAAGCGCTCTGCTCTAACAAGGTAAGAGCAGCAGGTCCAAGCCACACTCCCGCATCACTCTACAAAACATATTGCCACACTTGATTAGCTTGTAGCCACAATATTGTTTCAGTCACAGAGTTGGAAAGCTACAACAGATGTGTCCATGCATTTATATTCACCTTTTATTTACCAAAGCGCAAGTCCTTGACAGCTGATGGACATGTTCAATAAAGAAACACAACAAGCCACAAATGGATAAATCAATCATTAGAGTGAGTGTGACATTTGCACAGAGCCCAGGCTGCTCAAATATAACAAAACAAGCTGAAAGCAAAGACTCTTTGTTTTGCTTGCACTTAGAGATATATTGGAAAATTGATCATATCACAATTGTAGTCTTGGAGTTCCACATTGTCTACAAATATTAAAGATATACCGCTAAATTCAACTAAAATGAACATAAAAATAGGGTTGGGCAATTAATCAAAAAATCAAGAGATTGAGAATCAAGTCATGTTGAATCGTCAATTATTTGGTTAGTGTTTTTTTTTGTTTTGTTTTTTTAGACTCACCACTCCATGATACTTAGAAGAATGTATAAATAATATGCCCCTTGCTTAATTTGTTGGTTAGGGATGAACCGATTCGATACTGGGATTGGATATCATTGCCGATCCATGAAATTTTGCTGGATCGGGTATCGGCTCTATGATACTGGTTCAGCCAATACCATTGCTGTGTTTTTAACTGAACATGAACAGACTAATTTATGGGCTGATATTGATCCAGAAGGTCTCAGAATGTTGACCTTATATTCAGATTAAGATGTTAAGTTGTGACTTGCACTAAAAATAATAGTGACATAATCATTATGACCAAATGTCTTGTGTTTTGATAATAAAAATTATATTTTAGTTCTTACACTAGTAGCGGTTGATATCAGGTTTTGGCAGATACTTAAAACCAAAGTATCAGAATCAGTATCAGAACAGAAAAGGCTGGATCGGTGCATCACTAGTGTTGGTCTATTGCATGTACTGTATGCTATGAGCACATAAGGGCTGCAGTGTCTGACAGTTGCTCAAACTCACGGAGAAGCTTATCTTTTGTTTAGGCAGTTTGTCTCTCTGAAGAAATACAGCACAACCCCAGCTCCTTTGGGCTGAGGACCTCTGTCTACTGAACATAAATAAAACTCACCAGCACTGAGTGACTGCTGCAGCTCACCACACACACCACACTTTCAGAATAATACAGGTTAAATAAGGATCTGATCTCTGTAGGCCTGACAACTCCTGAGGCTTTTTGTAATAGCCTAAACTCTTTCAGTTATTACTTAGGACTACAATAATCAACAACAGTTTGTTTTTTTCTCCTGTATCCTTTGAGCTGAAAATGGGCTAGTTGCATCTTTTTCCACTGCCATATTTGACCAGCAGATGTCAGTCAAAACAAAGTAAAAGGTGGGCATTGAGAATAGGCCTAGTAGTAAAAAAGACAAGACAGAAATATGAGAATGAGAGGCCTTGGAAGAGCCAGGAGGTCCATTTAAGTTCGTCAGTGGGTTGAGTAAATGGAAGCCTATATCTAAAAGTCCACAACACATAAAATATCACACTCATGTAGACTAGCTAGACAGTAATTCTAATTATTAGTAAATTTGTTCTAAATTTCTAAAACCTACCACATTATTAGCAATAACCTATAGGCATATTAGCATATACCCCAATGTTTGCTTGCTAAAAAAGTAAAAAAAATAGTCATTATTAAAAGATGAAATTTTTTTACTGTGACTTTCCACTCTGAGTGTCAGAAGATTTCACAGTTTTGTTATGTTATATGTAGAGCTGTGAGATCTTCACCACTATTTTTACGTAAATAAATAATCCATATTCATTTTGAGCATTTCTGTGGTATTAGCATCAGGCAACATCAGTTTGATCAGTTGCCCTACGTAATTTCCACGGCAACCAGTAGGTGGAGCTCTAAGTCAACAGCTAAAATGAAAGTGGTTTTATGATTAAAATTATTTGTGTTTTAAGTTCTAAGATGTCAAAGTAAAGTTCTCAAGAGCCTGATTATAAAAAGAACAAAAGGCAAATAATACAAATTTGTCGTGTAATTGGACATAACAAACTATAATTTAACATTGTTCTCAAATAATTCTACCTTTATTCGCATGAAGAAGACTGCGTGTGGTCAGTGCCTGCAGGGCCATCCTCAGCGGTGTGGTGACTGTGTCTGGGGGGAACACCAGCGGCACCAGTCGGTGAGCTGAGGCCACCGGCGGGCGGCGCATTGATACCTGCCTGAGTGCCTGGGATTCTCACGGCTTTCCACAGAGTTTCACAAGTGCCCTGGACTTCCTGGTACGGGACCATGGACATTTACTGCTCCTGTGCGGCCGGGGAAAGAGCCGTGGGTATGTAAACCAGAGGACGCCGTCGAGCGGAGATCAAGGTGAGTGTTTACTGTAATCTCCTGTGTATTTGCTGCTCGCTAATGTCGGAGCAGGGAACTTGCAGAGCTCATGAAATTTCATCTGTCAGGGCAAACACCGTTTGTGTAGGGCTCAATGACGACTGCTCCCTCACGATCGCTTTCAAAGTAAAATGAAAACCTCTTCATTTGAATTTGCGGACTAGGCTGAACGTACAAACATGGATGTTCAAGCACTTTTGCACTTTCGCTAAGAAAACGCATGGTTTGGAGACTGTAAACTTTATGCTTATTTGTATTCACCGAGGCCTACCTAGCCACAACCACAATGTAACTACCGAAGCACATCAGAGGCGTTTCCGGTCTGGCTCTACAAACTAATGCTATAATAAACTTAAATGCGCGTGTTATCTAGAAAGCGTTATCTTATAATAACGATATGTGTTTTGTCAGTTGAATCACATCGATTTCCGGGGAAATGAATAACTATGTAATAATCAAAGCAGCCACCTGCAGCAGAATCATCCCTTTGACTCAGCGATTGGCTCATACCGTCTCTCGCTCTTGATTGACTCTCGTGGCATTTACCAATTTTTTATTAGTTTGGTTTAGAGAGAGGTTAAGATTCTTTTCAGATGAGCAAAAAAGCAGATGCTGTGATGAGTATTTTAGTCGTCAGCTTGCCAGGGTGCGTTTATTTATTTATTTATCATCATCATCATCATCTATCATCATCATCATCATCATCATCATCATCATCAGTAGACTATTTACTTATTGATGTTTTGTTTGTTTGTTTTTTTCCCTGTTATTGTACTCTTACACTTTTTACTTTTATTTATTTTGTTGCAGTTCTATTGGCATGTTTTATTTTATTTATATATTTTGTTTGTTTGTTTGTTTTTAACCCCACGTTTGAGACGATATAGTCAGGTAACAATTATCAAAATCAGATGATGTTATGGTTGACTAGTCACTTTTAGTCGAATAATTGTTTTATTTATACCATTCCATTCCATGTAAGGGGTACAGCAGTAATTGTGGACTATTTTAAACATGCTATGCAAATAATAGTATTGTAATCTTTATTATTAGACTAGGATTGTAGTTGTAGAATCTTATTTTCCAGCATTGAGCAGCTCATTGAAGTCATCTTACTTTGAAACAATCATAAGGATATTGCTGAAGTCATTTTTGGTGTAGTGACCATAGACTCCCTCCCTCCTGCCTATCCCGTTTCAGGATAATGCGGCTTAATGTTGTCAGGGCTTTGCTGTTTGAAAACACGGTGGATATGTTGCATTATTACTGCTGCTCAATCTGTTTTTCACCAGAGACACGTTTAGCCCAGCACTGACAGCCTGAGAACTCACGTGTGGGTTTCAGATCCCTCTGCTCTCTCTGGCAGCGGGCTCTCTCAGTCCGGATGTAATGAATGGAGTTAAAATGTCAGGCTCCGACTATTTGCTTTATCAGCTCTATTTGGAGCTACGGTGCTTTCCTGATCAGTCAGTAAATGAAAAAAAAAAAAAAAACAGAGTGACAAAAAAGACTTTAGCCAAAGTGCAACAATTCAGGATAGATTTATACAGGTTATAAATGGAAAGTTATTGTGTTGTGTCAATAATACCAAGATTGTAGAAAGATACATGAGTGAATTTTTTTTTAAGTTTGTTTTATTTTTGATTTAAATATTATTTTCCCACTGCATTTATTAGTTATGGCCCTTAATTCAAACCATGCAATTAGCTAACTATAAAAGTTAAAATTGTTCCATAATTTTCCAAATCTACAGCTGTGTGACTGCTGACCCTACTGCATCACTCGCTCTTATTGGCCAGTACCTCAGAATCAGATAAAACGTTTTATTGCTATTGTCAGTGAATGGAATTCTCAAATAATCTTGCTGTTATGTTGTTTTTGTTTGTTTGTTTGTTTGTTTTTTATAATACTTGATTGCAGTTTAAATTTGCTGAAAAAACTAGGTTGCTTAAAAAGTATTTTAGTTGCACGTCTTTTGCTTGTTATCTACACTCAAGGAAAAAGAAACCCAACATTTTAATTTTAAATTTCTTAGAAAATGAGTACATTTGGAAAAACAGGCTAGCACCATGGTTTCAGTCCATAGTAAGCTGAAGACAGGTGAACAAATTTCTTGGTTTGGCTTGACTGATTGTGAGAACAATAAAGAGTGCATTACAGGGTCGTTTATTCACAGAAAATAATGTTTGAAACTCAGAGTTGACTTTCACCGCTGGTTAACTGTGCCCAAGTCTTCTCTATAAAAGGCCACCAGAATGAAGCCAAAAACACTCTTCTTCATGATGCCACGATTGTCGCAACCAGAGAGGGATGGAGCTAATGGCTGCTCCAAGCTGGACGGTGTTGTCATGCTGTCTCCAGGGTGTTTGGAGTCCACCACTCTACAATTAGTCGTCTTGTGGAGCGATACCAGGCCACTGGTTCTTCTAACGACCGTCCTCGTACTGGTGGCCCCGTGTAACGACCGCTGCACAAGACCGCGCCAACAGCCCCGTACATCTCCGGGACAGGTTCAGCCGCCACCAGGTCCACAGTCAAGACCATTGGGACACACCACAGGCCAGTGTTGGCCATAACCATCCGTAATCGCCTCTGCGCTGACCCTTTATTCGACCATATCGGCCATATGTTGGATCAGTGCTTACCCCCAACATCGCCGAGCTCGGGTCGAATGGTGCACTGCACATCGTCGTTGGACTTTGCAGAGGTGATCCCAAGTTATGTTCAGTTACGAAAAAAGGTTCCAGTGCTTCAGAGCAGATGGTTGAGATCGGGTGTACAGCAGTCTATGGGAGAAACGCAGCAGCAGCTGAGGGCGGCACTGGTGGAAGAATGGGCGGCAATTTCACAGGATCAACTCAGACACTACTGCCGATCCATAAGGCGATGAATAACGCTGTCCAGGAGCCAACGGGGATCACCTGAACTATTGACAGTCTGATGAAATTCCTGTCACTTTTGGTTTTGGGGTTGCTCTATTGTTTGGTTGTGTTTTTGGACTCGAAAATGTGTAAACGCCGCAAGAATTGGCCTGAGGATTAGAGATGGATATAGGATTCATATGAAACAGGCGGATCTCAAAAAGAAAATTATTCTGCCCCCCAAAAACTCAGAAAACTGAGTGTAGTTAGTATAACATTTCAAGCTAAATAGTCAGTCCCCCTTATTACACTCGGCAGTCTTTGCTATTGTCATTTGGACTAAGTTTTACTGTCAAAATAATAGGTGTTCCTAAATGCTCACGATGTAACTCATCTGAAAGAAAGGTCCCCACATGCTTGACTCCATGGAGATGCACTTTGAATGTTGGGTGGGTGTTTGATATGTTGCCAACTGTATCTAATCAATGCACTTGTCATCACTGTCATAACTGTGTCAGTTTAGTTTCTTTGCAGTTGTTGCCTAGAGTAGCTATTACTGCACAGTTACATTTGTTATATTAAACTGTTTCTGCATGCACACATCGTCACACTCATGGAGAGGTCCTTGCACTTCTGAAAAAAAAAAATACCAATAGATTTGTTTGGAAAAACTGATCTACTGATATATAAACCGAGTTCATCTTCACCCTGACGCAGACCTTCAGCAAACAACTAAATGGCACTGTAGTCATAAAAACACATTTTCTTCCAGTTTGTGTGCCAGGTTACATGGTGTCGGGTGGCTCTCAAACTCAAGCTTTTGTGGCACTAAATACCTCAAACTTAGCAACAGGGCTTAATGTTCTTCTTTCTACTCCTCCCACAGTCTTCCATACAAATGTGTGTTTTTGTTTCAGATCAGTCTGAATCTGTTATTTGTAGGCCTTACATAGTCAAGGTGTCTAATGAGAAGTTGGTGATGGTCATTTAAATAAATAATTATTGTTTAGATGGGGTAAGATATTTTTATTCAATGCAAAAGAGGAAACAATGTGTAAATGCACTGCTTTTACTATAACTTGACTAGGGTATGCTTTTCTACCTATAAATTGAATTCCCTTTGCAATGCTTTTTTGTCCTTATTGCATACTTGATAGGTGTTGGAGTCATACATCTCTAGGCTCATGTAATGTGTGTTCAAAGAGCTGGAGCAGGAGCTGGTGAGCAGCAGATGTGTTCACCACAGGAAAGCTGTGTGTTCCCTCACAACTGCACTGAGCAGAACTGCTGCTGTGACTCTATTTGTCGTTCATACTTGCTTTTTTAATGACGGATTTTAGATTTCCTTCTCAAATGTAATCAATGGATATTGATTTTGAAAGTACAAGAATTTGGGCAATTTATCATCTTTTACAAAATAGTAATTTTAGATGAAGATACAGTATGAAAATTGAGAACAATGAGTAAATCAACAGTAAAAAAAAAACTGCAGTGCACAGTGATATTTTGTTGTAGTTTTAGGATTTATTTGAATCATTTAGACAATACTATGACTGTGTCTTTGTAACATTCATTAAGAATGAAAGAAGGACATGTGCTTTAAACACATGTGATGACAAACCCTGGACAGTGAGTCTCTGCTCTCTGCAGTGCTGTTGTTTTGTCATTCTATGGCGTGGCAACTTTCTGCTGACCTGAGCTGCTTTTGCTGGAGCCTGGGGGATATTAGATCTCTGCACATCTGCAGCAGTGGCATTCAGAGCAACAAGAGGAAGGTTTCATTTCCACATCACCTGCACAGTTTCCTCTTCAGCATCCTGCTCTTCCTCCTAAATCTCCCAGAGGCATTTGCAAATTGATCAAATTACACCTCATTACTGTCGCCAGATTACTGTTATTTATGCAGCCACTGAGCCATTAGAAAAGAGGGACCATAGATACGCAGGCAGTCTCCATTATTAACCCACCATCCAAGTCCTGTGATGAATAAAAGCATAATCTTTTAGATGGAATCTGGTGTTATAAATGCACACTTATTTGATTCTTATTTGGTTTGTTTTGTGTTTTAGGTCATGTGTTCCTCTAGGAGAGATCCAGTGGATTATAAACTCGCCTGTCCAAAGCCCTGCCTTGTCTGGGCCCAACCTGGTGCCTCACCGCCAGCATCACATCATGAGTGAGTACATTTAGTGCATTTACAATGCTTTTTGTTTGACATAAAGTGTGGCGAATGATACAACAACGTTGAGTAGAGAAAAGTGTTGAAGATCTTGAATGTTTAGAAGAGCATGGTCCTTAATTATAAGATTGACATCACTAGCTAATATTTATTTGTGATGAGTGAAATGCTAATCTTTGTTAAAACATGCAGGTGCACTAGCACTGACTAGCCACAGTTTGTGACTTTAGGTAGTTGTGGCTGGCTCTTGCATTTGCCCAAATGTACAAACATATAGATTACTTGTGTGAGCCTGAATCATAGTGTGTGTGGAGGGAGGGACCAAGGGTAGAACTGTGCACTCCATCAATTCATGTGAGCTGGTCGACTGTGGCAGCAGGCTGTAATGGCACTGCATCACACGTGGACCATGTATGAGTCATCAGGAGGATACTGTGCACTCCCTCTTATTGTATTGTACTGAAAGTGTCCTGCCAGCTGGATCAAGCTGGACTACTGTGAGGGTAAAGAACGCAATAGTAAGAATTGCTACTTCACTTGCTCATTGTTATTCATAATTGTCCTATATCATTATTTTTCTTTCATTAGTTTTGTAATATTGGTTTGGCAAAATATCCATCTCTCAGTAATGTGGAGGAAGCCCCTGTGACCATACTATGGCTCATGAGGCGAACCCTTCCCCCACTCGGTTTCCAAGACGGGGCCCCAAACTTGCATCTAGGTGACATGCCGACATACTGTGCACTACTTATGTAATAGACTTTTGCTGGGAATTGTGACCACAATTTGGCACAGCTCATTTATTACAGTATTATTTGCACTTTTCCCAAAAATACCCCTAGTTTCTGATTTTTATTTTTTTTACCATAATAAAACCATGTTTAGTTTCCATGTGGTTTTCCCAGAAAAATAAATGTGTTTCTTCCACGCATTTCTTTGATATCAAGTCTACTTGTGTGATAACTTTGCCCATTTTGTATTTTCTTTGAGCTTAGTTCACTTCACTGATAAGAAGTGAATGGGAGCCAACATTTCCTGCTGTCTGGGCTGCGGTGTTAACTCTTGGTGTGCACACTGTGCTGGGAAAGTGTGAGTGCTCTTGCCCTGTGTGCAAGAGTCCCATACTGGGTTACCGGGGCAACCCAGCACATGTGAGGCCTTTACTGGAAGGTGATTGGATTAAGTGAGCTCTGTCCCAAGCTTGAGCTGAGAGGTTTAACCCTGCTCTTTCCTTTGTGTGTGACCACCTGTTCATTGTATACTGTGTGTACACATGATCTATGCACCTAGGGTTGTAAAGACAGACCAAAAATGTGTAAAGAACAAGGAACCTTGTGTAGCCTGTTCTTCAGTGCCCAAAAGTGCTTATTAGCTGTTATCTGAGAAGGGGGTAATTGTGTTCTTCATTGCGTATCTCAGCCTTTACCGCAGGTTCTAATCCATGGAAAATGTTATGTATTAGAGTAATTTTTTAGAGTTTTCAACAGTACAAAGGCCAAGGTGGGGATTTTTCAAATCTGACAATTGCATTAGGTAATAACAGACTTGTCTTTATTTTTACTGCTGCTTCAGCCTACAAGTCTACTGAGTCCACAAGGGAGATTGAGTGATTTGAATGATGATGATTGGCAGAGAAACAGAGGTACCTCTCTTTAACATAAAGAGCTATGTGTTTGCGAGGAAACTGATGTCAGACGGAGCTTCTGGGACCTGACTCCAGGGTGTGGTGCTGATAATGTCTCTTCTTCAAAGCCTGGTGCGCTGGACTCTGCACTATCTTCTGTGTGTTTACGTTCGCTGATCCTACAAGGTTCAGCTCCGCCTCTTACAGTGGCACATTCATGCACTGTTGAATTTGAGCAATTTCCAGGTGTAAACATCCTCAGATTTTCCTATGCTGAGCAGAAAGTTAGGCCTTACTGAATGTGATCATTGTGCTAAATGAGACTTGCTTTGATATTGTAAAGACATTAAGCTTGAGCAAATAAAAGATTTTAGCTGTTTCAGCAATATTTGTTTTTCTTGTTGTTGTTGTGATGATGACACCTCTAGAGTGAAGATGGCACTTGCTTTGATGTGAATAACTGAGTGGTCACAAAGCTTCCTTCTGTTGACTGACTGACAACTCTGAAGATTGGTATGTTTGTTCGGAAGAAGCCCAGTTTCTGCTTGTTGGCAAACAGGTCCAACCACTTTGCATGCTTCATTTACCTGATAGATTTTTATCCTCAAACATGCTGTGAATTTGAATTTGATGTTGAATGGATTTGAGATTCTGCATTCTACCTCTCCTGCTGTTGTTATTGCACTATCTGCACAAGATCTTTATTGGATCTGCGGCTGAAGTGAGATTCTGCCTGGCTCCTGTTAAAGAGACCTTTTAGTATCACACTGCCAAGGCACGATTATCACTGTTTTTCACTGCAGGCACAAAACACTCATCAAATTCCCCAAACACTACTCTGTGTTCCTGTTACTCCAGCCTGCTCTGCTCACTACGCCTTGTAATTTACTGGCATAGCGCAAACAAAATGACAAAACATTAAAACTAATTCTATCTTTCGCTATCATTGTGATTTTATTTTTTTTTGTGTGCACATTGTCAAATTAGAGGATATTTCCTAACACAAATATCAGTTGTATTTGCATATATATATTTTGGATTTTGTCCACCTGCTGTTCTGGTCTATGTACAGACAATTTTTCCTTATATGACATATAAGCAAAGATTATATTTGAAAAAAAAAAGTATGATGCTCAAAATGGGGGAAGCAGTTTAGGACAAAAGTAGATGCACATCATCTGGACTGGCCCTGCAATGAGGTGAAAGAAGTGAATCCGGGCTCTCTGTTTCCTGGCCTCTGTTTGCTGGTGGTGAGTGATGCTGTGTGGTCGTGTGTAGAGACACTACAGCAGTGGTGTTTTGCATGTTTTGAATTATAGCAGTGGGTGTGGAGGAGCAGCGGGGGGCGGGCGCTTTACAGGAAGGAAGGCTTGTTGGAATATGATTACATCTGTGTGTTAAAGGGAAGGGCAGCGGGAGGAAATGGAGCCACAGACCTTGTCCAGGGGGCATCAGGATGGAACTGTAGCAGACACACACATGACTGAGGTGGATAGGCATAACTCAGCACTTTACTTGTACAGTGAGAGAAGGATAGGCTGAGATTTCTATGAGAGCTGTGGTTTCTACTTTGTGAAGAATATACTTTGTTGTGTTTATCATCACAGGTAGAAACTTCTAGTGAAAAGTGAACTGACACTTCCTGGAAAAAGGTGAAACTTAAATGTGACTTCCTCCTGTTTTGTGGGTGTGGATGTTTGGCTTTTCTCCAACTGTACAGGAATGTATCTACGTTGGACTTACTTATTATTATTATTTTATTATTAACCTTGATCTTAACCATATGATCTTAAGAAACTATTTCTGCAACACCAGCCTTTTATGCCTTGACCAAGAAATGCATATGTGTAATCACTGATGAAATAACTTTAAAAAAAAAGTTTTTAAAGATAGAATAAATAAGAGTCTTCAAAATAGTTTCAAATTTGATAGTTCTTTTATTGCGAGTATAAACTGAAAAAATGCACGTGTTATTTGTGAGCATATTGCACCATTTTAATATTGGAAAATGTACCTATAACATCTCCCACAAAACTGAAATACACCACATGAGTTTTTGCAGTTTTATTGTAGCATTATTAGGTTTTATGCTTGATAAATGAGACCCAATATATTGTAATAATTACAAAACATTACTTACATACAATCAGGAACCTTAAAAAAAGAGCAGCAGTTAACAGTAAATGTCAGAATGTGTCTGACCTGGACACCAGCAGACCGATACTAAAGTCCAGGAGCTGAGCTAGCTCTCTGATAAGCCAGGCTTTCTTGTGCTGGATGATGGATGCTGGGGTAAACAAGTGCCCAGACTCTCTCTCTCCCTGATCCAGGGTCAGAGGGTGGAGGGGCTTACCCTGTTCCTGTGACAAACATCTCCAAGTCTGTCAACCATGATGAACGGCACTCACCTTATCGACCAATGTCACGCAGGATAGATCTGATAGACTGTGTGTATCTATGTGTTTGTGTGAGAGTTCATGGTGTGCTTCTCCTGCAGCACTCCACAGGCTCCATACAATTTTATTGGATCAGTTGTCTTTTTGTCTTGTCAGATTTCTAAGATCTGTTTGTTTAGCAGTGACCTATGAATCTTTATAATTTAGTCCCATTCTAAGCTTTTTGGACTCATGTTCCACTTTAAAGCACTGTGCCACACTGGACTCCTCCCCCCAGAGGTCCTGAGAGAGGTGAAGTGTACCAATATGTGACCTTGATGGGAACTTATAAAATGTGTTGTTTTAGATTTGACTTAGTTAAATTTTTTTTATGGTTCAAGCTTATTTTATTTAGTTTGCATGTAGAATGTGACCAGTGTGTCCCTTTGTAGCTTAGCTTAACTCAAGTCAGAAATCTTATTCACTTGATACCTGCTTTAATGCAAAACACTTTAAAAGACTTTAAAAATTGCCAACTGAACAGGAAATGCTTGTTTGGAACAAACACGAAGTGTCTATTTTGTTTTAATAAGGCTGACAAAATGCTAACTCCTCAATTTTGTTGTCCTAAGAGAGATGGGCTGTTTGAGTCTCTAGGCGGTTCATTATTCTCAGAGACACCACATACACTAAATTAAAAAGCAAGATATCACCAGTGTTCTGCATGCATGAGAGCGGTGATGGAGTGCATCACAAGCTGTCATGCACCCAGTATGAAGTGCTGCGACTCTTCCGCATGTCTCATTGGGATTCTGCAGCAGGACCTCTGAAAGCCAGAATGCACTGAAGCACAACAGGGGACGTTAATCAATGTGCCAAGCAATCAGCACTAGACTAATTCAATCATCTCTCCAACACAATGCAGCCATTAGGACATCAGAGGGGAACATGTTCTCATCTGGCTCACAGCTCTGTATGTGGCTTCTCGTCTGCCAGCATGTACTGACCCAGACAATGGCTGATCATGGACACAATAGATCCTCCACATCTTGAGTTCAGGAAGTAGAATTCATATGTGTGTGTGTGTGTGTGTGTTAGTGTGTTTTTTTTTTTTTTTACTTAAAACACTGATCGTCAGAGGCTAATAAGAAAGGATCAGTTAAAGGAGCAGTGGAAACATTTTTGTCCAATAAAATAAAACCAGAGCAAATCTATTGTGAACCATCTGTTTTGGTCAATATGAGACCACTGTACATTTTCCACAGAGCAAGAATTTTCATTCCATTTTTTATGTTCATTCAAACTGTGAATGAACAGGTGAAATGATAAGAGAGATGTTCTTACAAAATTGTTGCTGGTTTTGACTGTTAAACTAAAAAAAAGATTGGGCTTGACAATCGAACTTGACAAAAATGCAAAAAGCAATTGGAAGTGAAATTATGATGGCTGTGCCTCAGTTATTTTGTTTTGCTTTATGATGGCCATTTATTTGAAGTTTGCTGCGCAGTATCCAGTTTGAGTCAGCCTTCACACAATGAATGGGCACTGCAGTTGGGGTTTTGGAGCTTAGCAACAGCTGTACTAAGCTATTTAAACGCATTGATTGAGAGATTCAGCATTCAGTACATTTCTAATGCATTCCTAATTTATACATGACAAGAACGTACTGTAAATAAGGTGTATAAAAGATCAAGTATAAAACATGTGGTTTGAGCAGATGGAACATGACCATGTGACTTGTTTTATATGGTGTGTTATCAGAGTCATTAATGTACATCAGGAATAAATGCTGTGGTTGCCATTTCTGATATGTCTTTCTTGGCTCTTCACAGTCAGTGTGTCAGTGAATTGGACATAAAATAGAAAGTGAAACCAAAGACTTTAGAGCAGGGGTTTCAAATTGTTTGAGATCAAGACTCCCAAGATAACCACCAGCTAGCTACCCCCACAAAAAACATTCATAATCATTTAATTGCTTTAGAGGAATGACTACAAATTTCTGCAAGGAATTTCTGCAAAATACTGTTATCTTATTTATACTCAATACAAAGTGGGTTCAGTTCTTATTTTCAGAGAGTTTTTTGCAAGTCTTTCACACCAGCTATGTTCTGCAGGCTGTTTCTTGTCAACACTACGCAGGTTTACATAGATGCCCAATCTGCACTGAAGTCATATCTGGTATAAACCCAAATGTTGATGGCTGAGTGGTTCGTACACAGATTTCCCAAAAAGAAAGACCCGCATGTTTTAGTGTGAAATGTGTATAGTCTGCTTGTGTCTGGGTTTCTTGACCTCCTGTTTTGTCTATTAATCCAAAAACTGTCAACAAAATTGCAATTGTGACTAAAATAGCTATGATTATCTTTAAAATCTAATAATTTCTAATAACATTAAGATTATTTTGTCACAGGAGAGAGGAAAAAATGGAGAAAGACTTTTTTATTTTATTTATTTATTTATTTTCTTTGTTTATTTATTTTATTTTATTTATTAAATATTTTTGTTTGTTTTTATCTGTTTAGATGACGATGGTCATTCTAGCATCAAGAAACTATGTTGCCCTTATTTGGTGCTGTCTGGCTCCTATGTAATGAGATTGTGGTTTATTAATTCAATTGGACATTGTGGGTCCGAGAAGCCTCCGTTCGGCTCTTTATTGCATTACCAAAGATTTAGTGGGAGTGACAATGACTGACAGCATTTGAAGTACGTGAGGGCGTTGTTGCTTGTGGCTTTCATTTAGTCAGTTACATTCAAATGTCAATGAGGAACTGCCTGAGAGAGCATAGTGACCAGACCCAAGTGAGAGGGGTGAGCGAGAGCAGAGGAAGCACCAGAGGAGAGAAAGAGAAGATGCTGTGAGTGCAAGAGCTTATTAATTTGAATTTAGAGGATGTGATGAGCGGAGTGAGAGGAGAGCGAGGAGGGCTGTGGACGTGGAGATCGAGAGCTGGTGACAATAACACAGATGAATGAAGGAGAGGAGGAAGATCGGAGAGAGAGAGAGAGAAGGAGAAAAAGACAGACTCCAGCTGAGCGGCATAATACTTGCATCACAGAGGGAAGCAACAGACATTTTCAGACCACTTTGAGCAGCATCAGATAAGTTGACATTTACTATGGACAATATTGGAAGTCTTTAGTATTTATCTGTGTGCTACTGCTCTCTCCGAATCGCCACATCATCATTTCCACCAGCGAAGTAAGCTACCGCAAAAAAAAGGATGTAAAGTTTGCCACGATTTACAAGAATACAATGCAATCCAGAGTAGTTGGAGCAAGATACTTGAAGCAAAGGTTCTCAGGGATGAAAGCCTCATTTTGGACAGCACCTTTTCAATGTGCTTCGGAGAATTGTGCCAAGGACTTCTGGAAATCCAAGACGACATGTTTAGCGTTGTGAGGATGAGTTTGATACTTGTGCCCAGGCGTGTGGTGGTCGTTGGGTGGAGAAGGGCAGGAGTGAGGTACCCCTGCCCCGTGCCACCTCCTAAATGACTATGCAGGTCCTTCAGATCGTTAGAGAGCTGGTGTCCCCGTCCAGACGTAGAGCTGCTGCCAGGTTTGGAGGTTTGTGGACTTTTGCTCCGTATATCATCAATTTATATCATTTATGTAGCTGCAGCTGGAAGTAGCTGTAAGCTGTTTAGCATAGCTTCATTTATATATATATATATATATATATATATATATATATATATATATATATATATATATATATATATATATATTATTTTTTTTTTTTTTTTTTTTTTTTTTTATTTAACCTTTTTAACCAGTATTTTCCTATTTAGATTAGGAAGTCATGGCCAAGAGAGTTATACAGATCAGTCATATTACTTACAAACAGTCCTGCACACTCACAATTGTTACCATCTTTGAAACATATAATATACAATAAGTTGACATATTGAAACCATTTCTTATAGCTTCAAGAGTTGTTGTTTTTTTTTTACATCATAAATGTATTTTTATGATTATTATTGATTGGTTTACTTTGAACCTTGCCGCCAACGCAAGCTCATGGCACTTTGAAACTTTTTGTGTTTATTCCTAAGGGTTTATCTTACTTTATGCAATAGACTCGTCGTTGGTTATTTGTTAGCTTTCTGCTTGTTTTTGGTTGTCTTCTTTGTTGCAGCTACAATTTTGAGTCAATTTATTGATATAGCAACCTTGGAACAAAGTTGTCCATTAGCCATTGTTGCTCAAGCTTTGGTATCTGTGTGTGTGTACATTTCCTGCAGCTGTGTTTCAAGAGAGTGCAATGAATAATGAAGCATGGTGCCCTGGGTAATGGAACACTACATGACCCCTGTGTGTTCTGCTCTCTCATTGGCCCAGCCTGTATGTGATACCTGCTTCGCTAAGGAAGCAAATGCAGTTTTATTGATGTACATTTCAGTTCAGTTAGTGTGTCTCGTCAACCATATACCTTATTAAAGAGCATTTAACCATCCAAGTTACAGTAACAATGCTTGTGATTTTATTGGCATTTGGTGCACTGACATTGCAAACTTAAAGGTCCTATTGTATAAAGTATGTTTTTCTTCTACACTATAATGTTTTTTACTCATCAAAACAAAAGCATACCTGTAGTTCTGTTTTGTTTATGTCATTTTATTATGTTTGGGCTTCATTCTTCTCTCAAACCTAAGACAATCTTTTTAGCTTGTGATGTCATTAAGTGATAATACAAAAATTGTACATTGAATTTTTAAACCTCGCGCATCTTCACTACAACTGTCTGAGTCATTTGCTTAAACTTAACTTTAGCTACAGCTAATGTTTTAGCTTTGGTAAAACTGCTTCCCTGCTTGAAGCAACAGGAAATACATTGAAGACCTTTCAGTAATTAAGGTGAAATAAACTATTCCAAAAAGACAGCAACTCAAGATTATTCTAGTGTATTGTAGTGTTTGTCTGTTAACGTTAAAACTAACCTGTAATGACATCACAAGGTAGACTTGAGCCTTTTGAACTTTAGACAGAGACCGCTACATTACATGTGTGATAGAAACAAAACACAAGTAATCAGGTTTAGTCAGGTTTATGTAACATAAGCCTAAGCTGACCGTTTGTTTTGTTTGTTTATAATCAAACGGAAAACACAGCAAAATAGCTGTTTATCTATGTGCATTCAAGATGCTCCTTTGGACCAATACGTCTAGTGGACAGAATTAGATGAACTAAAATGCCTGTTTTGAAACACTTGAAATAGTGGACAAGGTCACTTCTAATAATGGCACAAATCAATGTAGGTTAATGTAGCTGCTAAATAAAGGAACTGTCGAGGCAATGGGAGTTAAACTTGGATTCACACTGCAGGATGGCATTATTAAGGAAGCATAGAAACATGTTATATTTGCCTGGGTAAGTTTTAGGATTGATTTTGTACAGTGTTTCAATACTACAGCCTGTATCATGTGAGTTATTGGTAGAGAGTAATCTACTGCTGGGGCACTTAAACAGTAGAACACATTCAGAGATTTGAGGCATTTTATGAAGATAATTCATACTTTCCCT
This sequence comes from Mugilogobius chulae, assembly GCA_038363315.1. NCBI lineage: Eukaryota > Metazoa > Chordata > Actinopteri > Gobiiformes > Gobiidae > Mugilogobius > Mugilogobius chulae. Next base: position 48,361,622 of record CM076409.1, on the reverse strand, counting down.
TTCTGCCATTATCTTTGCAGAAAGTCACCTTTACTTCACTCACCCTGGATCAGTGCAGCCTTCTTTTTTCACAATGAACTTTAAAATTTGGTTTGAAACGACTTAATAATAAAGATAGGTGTAATAATGAATTTGTGTTCGAAACTTTTAACTGTTAAAACCAAAGTCTTTGCAGCAGAATATTCTGTTATTTAACCCACAGCAAGTGTTTGCATAATTTAAGTACTGGATCTCGGATCTGCTTTTGATGGTGATCACCATTGTTGTAGCACATACAGTTCACCTCGTATGAGAAGTGGAAGTCATTTTGTCATGATACTCAAATTCTAAACTTGACTTTAATATGCTCACACTAAATAATGCAGTACTTACTAGTTTTAATGCAGATTAATACTTGTACTACTACAACTCAAAATGGAAGTCCCTTAACCATACCAAAGTTCACAAAAACTACCAGTTTACAACATCAGGCGTTTTTGTATGATCTCAACTACTGTTAAGTACAGACATGCAAGTTACTTGTGCTTAATGGGCTATCTAGAATTCTTATTTTGTTTAAATTTCAACAAAATATTTGGATCAACTTTTTTTGTAAGGATTTTCTGTTAAGTACAGACTCAAGACTTAAATGCTGGACAATTGAGGATTAAGCAAAATGCATGAATCAAAAATATATATACAGTTTTCAGTATGATAAGTAAACAGCATGTGCAAGTTACTTTTAATAAGTTAATTTTGGCTCTTCGCTTGTTTTTTTAAAAACATTTTGGGTATATTTCAACAAATTATTTGGATCAACTTTTTTGATGGTTTTCAAGAACTTTAAGTCTGTGTGGGAGCTACACAGACCTTATTTATGGTAGTTTTTTCATATAACTTTTTTTTGATCTGGCATACTTCATCGAGTGTTTCTCCATTGCTGTGATAACCTGAAAGAACAATTTTAGCCCATTTCACACATTTTGTTATGTTTGTATAAATTGCAGTGGAATGTTCAGTGATAGCAGATTCACTTCTGATTGTGTTGCACCATTGTCTGTGTTTACAGCTCCATTAGCTTGTATTTTGCTCACAGAAGGATGCACCCTCTTTGCGGCACTGTTGAGTTAGTGAAGCAGAATGTTTTGGATTTATAACCAGCCCTTATAGCGAGAGCAGCCTGGTGCCAAACTGCTGCGCTTCCCTGGTCAGCACCAACGGCAGCTCACTGTCTCACTGCATTATTCAGCAGCATGATTCTTCCTCTCTCAGTCCGTAAGGTACACTCAGATATTCAAATACTGCACCAAAAGGCTAAACAATTGAGTATTTAATGAAGAAAGTGTACCTAGAGCCTTGTGCCTGATGTGACTGCAGAATAAGCAGGTTATGGCTGGAGGGGCAGTGGTCCAGGCACAACGGGGGATTGAGGACCCCATGACTTCCCCAGTGAAGCCACAGGACTAATTGCTTCCTTGTCCTCGCTAAAGGGCAATGCTGTGCCCTACTCCACATAAAAGCAGATATGTTTAGTTTGAGAACAAAACAAAATCTGAAAAACCCTCTCTACTTCCAATGGTGTAATAATGAAGTGATTATAGCAGCCTCTCAGACTTTTCATTTAGATTTTATTACAGTGATGTTGAAAGCTGTTGTGAAGCAAAATGTGGTACATTTTTTTATTGTTTTTCGAAAGCAATAATATCCATGCTGGTTAAAGTGGAACCGCACAATAAAGCAGCCAGATTTATCGCAATCAAATTGAAATCACAAGTGTGCAATGGTTGTGGTTGATTTCTTTTTCTACATCAACTCCAAACCTTGTTCATGAACTGACTGAAATGCAATTATTTTATTACTTCATTTTTTTTTCAGTATTTTTGTCAATTCTCTTAACGATGGTGTAGCTGATTGTTTTTGTTGTAAATAAGTAAACATAAAGAGTGATAAATGCAGCACTTTGTGAAAAAAAAATTCCCACAGAATACTCTCTGAATTAGATTTATAAAGAATTTTAGTTCTAATCACGAGCAGAATGCAGCGTTCTGATTGGCTGAGCTTGGGTCGTCCCCTCCAGTTTCACTTTAGAAGGGAAAGAAAGAGGGGTTTCAGTCAAAATTGCAACCATAAATTGATACATATTGATATTAACAATGTGTTTATGAGAGAAAGTTGTCAGATTTAAAACCTAAATTGTGTTTGCAGTGTGAAAATCACCTACCCCACCTTTAAGTGCAGTTAAAATGTGCATTTTGAACAGAATCCTACGAATTACTAAGTTCCAACTCTAATTGCAATCCAAAATGTAGCTTACTTGTAGCTTCTTGTAATTATTGTTGACTTAATAATTACAATTGTAAATCAAATTTGTGTATTTGTAAGTGTGTTTGCATTATGCTTGTCGTTGTATTTTTGTTTCTCGTGCCTTTAGCTGTCTTTGCTCACGAGTCAATCAATGTTGTTCTGTTTGTACTGACGTCATTGCAAAAATTAATCCAGAGTAATGATGACAGTACTAGTCTGGTATAATTGTTATAGTTGTTGTATACTAAAGAAATAAATTATACATATTTGGAGTTGATCTGTTATATTTTATTGCAAAATTAAGGGCAACTGAATTGGAAGCTCAATTAAAATCAAGTCAATAGGCTAATGCTGACACTTTTGACCTAATTGCCATAATTGTATCCACAGATAAATGGTGCGTTCCAGTTGTCCTCGGAGGTCGGAACTCGGACCTCGGAGTGATGCTTTCTCCGAGTGTTGCATGTTCAAGTGGTCAAGTCGGAATACTTTTACAGTAATGAGCCAATTGAGTAATAAATAGCTTGGAAACTGCCCAGAACAGCTAAAATACAGATCTCTTTATGTCAGTTTATCAACTCGGACATTGCTGTTACATTTACAGTTTGTAAAACATCGCAAGAGTGAATTTCTGCTTTTGTTTACATTAGTTCTGTGTAGCCGTTAGCAACATTAGCATTGCAGCACATAACAGCACGTTTATTTCATTGAATGTGTATTGTTTCATTGAATATGTATTGTTTTATTTTGATTTTAATAATCTTCTAACCCTGCGGCAAGTTGGCCACTGTCCAGGGTGTTTCCCCGCCTAAGGCCCAAAGTCACTGGGATAGGCTCCAGTCACCCGCAACAGCCCAAAGGGATTAAGCGGTAGAAAATGAATGAATGAATCTTGGGAAGTCCTCAGAGACGACTGCTGTTGTGATTTTGGGCTATACAAAAATAAATTGATTTGATTTGGTTTATAACGGCAGACGCGCATAAGCAGTGCAGGAGCAAAGTCACAGAGGCGAGTGAACTGTAGAGACAAACTAAAGACAAAATAACACAGGTACAATCAACAGTGAAGCTGTCGGTGGTTTATCTTTCTCAAAACGCAGGGCGCTGCCATGTTAGATTTTCTACCTCGGACGTTGAAATCTTCCCAGAGGATCCGAGTGGGATCTCCCAGTTGAAGGGCTGTTCCAGTGGGAATTTACAAGTCGGAACTCGGAAGATCCGAGCTCCGAGTACCACTGGAACACACTAAAAATCTCCTGTCTAGATCTGTACCTTGAATACATAGGATTTGTTTATTAGCTTGGCAGTTTATTGGTGTACTTCTGCACATGTTTAAAGTGTGAACATGCTATTTTTAAGATGTAAATCGTAAGTAAATTAGGATAATCAATTAATCTGTCCATTATTTCTTTCAGTTAATTGACTAGGTATTTAGATTGTGAAAGGCCCCATTTTTTTGTTTACTTAATGTATGTATTATATTTTGTTTTGTTTTTCCCTTAGAGACACATTTCTGCACATTTCAAGTGTCATTTTGGAGTAATTTTTGCTTTAGACTAAGTTCTGCTTTCCCTGAGCATAAAAACTTCTCTCAGCACAACAGGTTTTGTGTATAATGTGTTTATAATCTAAACAGTTATGTGATTACTAAATTGGTTGACTATTATTCCAATGATTAGTTGCAATTAACTGAATAAATCGTTGCAGCTTTAAATGATTCCAATTGCAACACTTGTCCCAAAAACACACACTCACACAATTAGATCTTTTTCCGAAATGTTGCAACTCTGTAATTCCTAACTACATGGTGCCCTTCCTGCTTCCATTTGACTTCAGAAGCGTTATCTGCTCACTTCCTGCCTGGTGATGGAGCTGAGATAGACAGCTTTTTCCCAGTGTCGTTCTGCTCTGCCTGTTGCTCTTCCCAGCCCTCTGTTCTCACTCATTTATCACTGCCAAACACCACAACAGCAGTCTTCATGGCACATCGCATTCATTTCAAAATGAAGTTTTAATAGAAACTGTTTATCATCTGACTGTCTTCATTGGCCCACCCCTGTCCTTTGCCTCCCGAGCCTGCATGCTTTATAGTGGCTAAGTTAAGTGCTTTTTGAAATATAATGCCAAAACCTGAAGAAAAAAATTGTCATTGAACAAAGATTTAACAATATGTACTAAGGTTGTCAAAAGTGGTGTAGTGCAATTCACTGAAATACAATCAAAATCAATTGTAAAAGACGCCATTACCTGCAATTGTTAAAGTACCAACGTTTTATTCACAAACAACATACTGTGTATGTTTTCCTTCATAAAAACAATTAATCCTGTGGTTTAGGTTTGTAGCTGCCAGTAGCAACTATTCTTTCATTTTACTTCCTCTTTTCAAGAAACACCTGGGATCTTCTAGATGATTCGCATTAGTCACACAATTTTTTTTTCAGCAAAAGTGGTGACCAGACCTACTCTTCACAATTTGCTGAAGCGAGGGCACTGGATCCCATAGGGCGGGGCCATTAATCGAAAAATCAAGAGATCGAGATCGAATCGAACCGAATGGCTATTTATTTGGGTTTAATTTAGGTTTAATTAAGTTTTGAATCGAAAGATTGAAAACCAATCTTTTGTAAGTAAAATTGTGTAATTTGGAGCAAAAGTCAAATTTTAGGCAGAATATTGATATAAAGTTTAAAAAATATCTTGTTTATGTTCATGAATGTCATTTTACATTTGTTTTTTTAAAGGTTTAACAAAATTGAATAAAAAATCGAGCTCGATCAATATGAGAAAGAAAACCGTGATTATATTTTTTCCCAGATCGCCCAGCCCTAGATCCCAAGTAAATATTTTTTCCCTTTGTGGTATCAAAATATATTATATATATATTTATCTGTATTTGAGTTTAACCTTTTAACCATGTACGAGCAATTTTCAATATACATCAAGTTATTTGTGTTACTTGTGTCAATTTATTTTCTCCGGTGTCTCTATGTTTTTGGCTATTGGATTGTTCAATATTTCAAACACGTCAAATTTAATTTGATGGACTGCATTTTGGTGACATGTTGACAGGATTTTCCCGAAATATCTTTGAGTTGTGCCCAAACAGCGATCTGCTCTGTCTCACAAGTTGAAAGAGGCCTGTTGTGTTGTTGTTGTGTTTGGGTGGGGAATGTAGGGAGTGGGGACTGACTTGCTCTTGAAGTACGGTTTCTGCTCTGTCTGTAACAGTCACATCATTGTAGGCTCACTTCTCTACTGTCATTTTCCTCTGCGTGCAGCTCCTTACTTGGACAAAATGAGCTAGTCTGGGTCCTCTCTTGTTGAAGAAAATTGTGTGACTAATGCGGACTCAGAGTCGTCTGGAAGATCCCAGGGATTTCTTGAAAAAAGGTAGTAAAATGTGTTCTTGAATTGGTCCATGTCTATGGGAGCAACAATAGAGGTTATGCACTGACGTCATTCTATTTGAAAAATGCTCCTCAACATTCACATTTTTTAATTTTTTTATTTAGCTTTATTTTTGGTTAGTCAGATTTTGTTTTGTCCTAATGTGGTACCAAGTAAATTGAAATTAGCTTTTCTTTGTTGCAGTGACTGCAGAGTTGAGCTACCTTGTTTGCTAACAGCAGTGAAGATTCAAGACATTTCAACTGCACAACAAAAAATGTTCTTACCAATCAGACTCAAAAATATCTTATTAAGAGAGAAATCCTCCCTTCTTGATTATGAATAGCGACTTCTATGAATGCAGTGTCAGTTAGAAATGTGACAATAAACAGTGTTCCTGTTGTTTAATTAGTTATCTGCCGTGGTTGAACTGATGACTCTTTTTACATGTGAAATACATGTCAGTTTTTTTATTATGTATTATATATGTATTATTATCTATTTTTTTATTTTTTTTTGCCAAGTATGTAGACTGTGGTGTTAGGTTTAACCTTACTAATATTTGACATACTATAATAGTTTCTGTATTTCATTATTGTACATTTATTGAAGTGACAGTGTATGAATATACATTCACATTAGTCTGAAAAATGACTTACTAAATTTCAGACAAATCATTTCATTAGGATAAGACACTCAGATTACTCCTGGCACTAAGACCTTGAGGGCCACATCTGGCCCCCGAGGCTTGAGTTTGACACGTGGTATATACGGTGACGTCATCTGCATAAAACCTGTATTGATTCATCAAATTTTTTTTCTGTTTTAAGAATTAGGGCCACTCAATTATAGAAAAAATATGAATCTCAACTGAAATCATGATTATTAAAACAATTTATTGTTTAGAGAGAAGATAAAGCATTAGTGCTGGTAAAATGCAGAGAATGAACAGAAAATGGGTTACATACTGTAGTATGTCTCTATGAATCATAATCACAATTACTCGATTACACATTTTTACCAAAGATTAGAGCAGTAATCATACTTGAAATTTAAAATCAGTTTACTTGCACAGCACTTGCAGCAATAGTTATTGTGTTTAGTTCTTAACAAAAATGCTCCTGTATTGTCTTTGCGCTCTTTTTGAGCTGTGTTGTCAAAGCCTGGGACGGCAGAGACAGTGGATTGCGTAGCAGGGCAGTAATAATAGTTTACTGTACTCGTGTGGTTGTCTCATCAGTTGACACTTGTTAAATGGGTGACATTATGTGGTGCTAAAGTTTACGTCACTCTGAGGACACTTAAATTGCTTTTTGCACTGTGATATTACATTTCTCGCTAAGCATTTAGTCTGTCTTGTCAGCGTGTTGTAAGGCTCTGATTCTTTTCACAAATGTGGTGTGATTATAAATATAGTCGTTCACTGATTTTATGTGTTTCAACTGCAAGATAATTGCATTTTTTAAAGATTTTTTATTGATAAAAAATGTTCAAAAACGTATTTAAAATTTATTCAAAACAAAAAAGTTATTTTGTAAACTTTTAAAGGCCCGCTGTGTAATTTTTTGACCAAAAAAAACACCCTATTTTAGATGTAATTTAGATGTCTTTGTCACACTAAATAAAAATGTGAATGTGTTTTTTTCATGGCTATAAAAAGGACTTTTATTTGTCCTGATGGAGGCTGCTGTTTTAGCTGTATTTCGTCACATTATGGTATATAATGTATTGCTATTGACTACCTGTATGTGGCAAAGTATGTTTTTTAACTTGTTATTTGAATTGAACTATAAAGTTGTGAGAATTAGGTTCTGTCACCTTCAGAGAGTCATACAGTGTCGAGCCCAGATTTTGCACCAAACATTCTCTCCAGACACAGTTAATTAAATTATTATTTTGAATTTCATCATTTTGTAATACAATTTTAACATGTTGGTGGACACGGGTCAGCAGCACAAAGACAATTTGAGCTCAACCACACTAAAGTGATGAGAGTTGCTCTACCAAGACAAAGGACAGGAAATGAGTTGTCTCTTATCATTGCTGTTATTATGATTTCTCATGTTTTCACAATGTGCCAAAGCAGGAGATGCACAACAGTGTGTGCCTTGTGTGTGTGTGAACGTGGACAGGAGCAGAGAGGCGTGACAAGTGACAAGCTCTTAACATGAGGAACAAAGAGGCCTCATTACTGTAGGCTAAAGGGGGCTTTAGGAAAGCACAGGAACCAGGAGGCGGTGATTATGGTCGGCCTGGAGTTCATTGTCATTGTTGTTAACAGCTGCTGATAATAAGGATCAAACACAAATACACCCACAGACTTCCAATCACATTGGCTGCTGTTTTGTGCAGCAACAGATGAGACAAAAGGCTTTCATAGGGCAGTGTGGTTGATCAAATAGAGAATTGGCCATTTTTAATTGTTTATGTTGTGCTAAAGGGGTCACTCTCCACAGCCAGTCCTTCTTCCTTTTTTTTTTAAACCTGTAAAATGCTTGTTGTTGTTTTTTGTTTGGTGAAAAAAGTTGCACTTGTACCGCGTGAGGAATTATCACTTTAGTATTCTCTTTGAACTCAAATGAGCCTGATTTAAGGAAACTTGTCTCATTTTGATTTATCAAAGGTTTGTCTCTGACTAAATTGAAAGTGAGAGTGAATCCTGGGTGTTGTTTTAGAGTTGAGATTCCTACAGCGGTCACTCCGTCTTTTGTGGAATGTGGAATATCACACCATCCTGTGTGGTGAAAAACACTGTAAGCAAATATACTGGTTGTTGAATGATGGTAAAAGTAGAAGTCTTGTGTGTACTGCTTTAGCCCTGCTGTTTGCATTATCTCTTCCTTTTCACCTAATAAATAAATAATACTAGCATTTCTTATTGAGGAACTAAATTTAATTTTTTCAATTGCTACTGTCACAACACAATGAATTCCCATCACCTTTATGGGGATCTAAAATAAAACCAGTATGGTTGAGAGAAAGACATTTGTAAAGGTTATGACAGTAGAAACATTTTAAGTCCAGCAGGACAAGGACCAAGATGTTTCTGGACACACAATACTGCTGGCTGAAGATCAAGTGGAACCAGTAAAATGTGCATGATATTAGCAACATAGGGAGAGATCCACTCATAGTATTTTTATTGTAAATTGTATTTAACTCAAATTGACCTTAGCAACCTTAGATGCCAGATCTTAATGAGTGAAGTCACACTATCACAGACACCAGTGTGATCCGCGAGGCACTGAAAGGCTCTAATTGCATTTATTTAAAGTCCGGCCCCAGAGGAATACTGATCGTGAGTAAAAGACTTCAGCATTAGACCTGTGTCGAAGTGCAATGAAAAGCTTTGATTCTAGTTTTTACTGTGAGCTAATAGACTAGAGAATCCCCCAATCTGAGTTTCCCAGAAAGTGTTTTGTTCTTTTTTTTTTTTTTTTTTTTTCCTCCAGTTTGCTCCTTTGCCCACAGTCACATGCCTTTCACTGACACTCACCATCCTGCCATAAAAATGACAGCATGCTCAATAGGAGTGTTTGTTTGGGACAGTTAGGAATTCTAGTCACTCTTTGCCCTTGTCGGACCCTAGCGACCCATGAGAAGGAAACTTTAAACTAAACAGGAAAATGTTTCTGACTTGAATACAAGACAAATACACAGATTACATAACAGCCAACAATCACTGACCACTTAAGAATGTATTTAGTTACATTTCCATACAGGAAATGACTTTGTGTTAAACGTCGATGTGACCAGTCTGATGTTTGCTGAATGCGGAAGTATTGTGGCATGTTGCCTTTTACAACAAACAATGAGAGGAACTAATATATGTACATATTTACTGAATTAGTCATTAGAACAAGGATTGTGAGTAAAGGGGAATGGTCTCTGTGCCATGCTTGTGTGACGTCTAATCAAAGGGTCTCCTGTATGCAGAGGTTTGCCTTGTTCATCTCTGCTGCCTCACAGCTCCTCACTGTTGTGCTTATGGTTCCTGTAAATATACAACTATTTCTGTTTTCATGTTAGGTGGTGATGTTGGTGGTGAGAGTTACTGAGAGTTAAATAAGAATAATCTTTTTGGTAGTGAAAAGTAATCAAAAGTCACAACAACCTATAAACCGAAGTTTAAACCCAAGAACAGCTTTGGAAAATGTTGCATTGTTAAATACCTATTTGTACCAATGGTAATCTTTACCTGCTTTTGTTTTCTTCACAGCGTCTGACACTGAGCAGGATGCAGCAGTGAGAGTGGACCAGGAGAGAGCTGAGATAGTAGCCAAGTATGATAAGGTATAACACATCCCTAACTCTTATGTCTTTTGTGTAATTGCACAATGCTTAGCTGAAAACCAATGAATAGCGTCACCAAGTATTATTGTGTGCCTCATGACATGTCTCGTCTCAGAACTTTACGGACTGCAAAAGGATACATTTCTTCTCACAGCTCAAGGCCGCCTCCACCCATCTTGTTCACTGAACCAAAACACTACTTAAAACATGAAATACACAAAACGGCGTCAGGTGTTTGATAGTGATGATGATAGCCTCTTTTGCTAGGATCTCGATGTGAGAGTTAGGTTCTGTCTGTTATTGTCTTATTATATTTTGAAATGTTGCAAATATTGTTTAGAATGACTGAATGCTGACAGTTTTAGCTTTGATTTATTTGTCAAAAGGGGTCTGCTTTGTTTGAGTGAAATATACACTATTTTTCATTCAGCAAACATAATATACAGAGTGGAAAGCTGCCCACTGTGTTTGTAAATGAGTCTCTCCCTGGTCCTGCTGCATAATTTGCGAGCCTCATTAGAAGTGAAGAGAGCATAGACAAAGAATGAAGGAGCTGCGCGTGTTAATCTTCTGAGAGACTCTTCAAACCACCAAAGTGAGACGGTGACGAACACACTGACGTCACTTTGGTCAGGGTCAACATTTAGAGAGCGTCGTCAGGACAATGGGAGCTTGAGATTTACATTGAAAATATGCCTACTTCAGAGTAATTGCTTTGTTGCTGTGATTATCTTGTGGACTTTAATTTCAGTAGAGTATACAAATGATTACATTTGGTATAATTAAGTAAATGTAAATAGATGCATTTATTATCAATGATGTTGCAAACAGGCAAGGAGTTTTAAATATATATATATATGTATATATATATATTATATATATATATATATATATATATATATATATATATATATATATATATATATATATATATATATATATTATATTATACTTGTTGAGTTTTTATCAAGTCAGTTTAACAGACAAACACCAAAGTTGCACCAAATGACGCCGAAAGTGGTAAAATTTGAAAGTTTTATTCAATTTCAAGGGTTTTTTTTTTTACTTTTTTATATTTAAAAATTATAACTTTTTGGAGTGATTACGCTAATTTAAGGTAAAATGTTAAAATATACAATATTTCAAATTAAAAACGTTGTAATCCGCTGCTATTTGCTTTTGGATCTCTGTTTGTAATTTTATGATTTTCAGTAATAGTGTTAATATATATTTTTATTAAAATTAACAAATTTTAATAAAAAAATGTGATGTCAGTTGCATCAAATGACATTTTTAAGACTTCTCTGGCATTAAATGTGAAAAAAAAATTCTTATGTCAACATTTTTTCCAAAGGGAATCTATGAATCATTAAAGATAGACACTTAAATATACCAAAAAACTATTATTAATTTCTTAGCATTTTCATGTACATGACAACCCTAAAACGTCGTATGCGCCAAAACAAAGCAATTCTGTTTTTCAACTATCACAGTTTTTGTTCAAACTATACAATAAAAAGCAAAATGCTTTTGTGGTACTGGTGCTTTAAAGAACCTGGCCAACACATGTGCAGGTGATGGTCCAGGAATGCATTTGCAGCTGCTCAGATAACCTTCCCACTTTATAAAGAGAGGGCAAAGATTTGATTTTATGCTCCCATCGAAGATCTGCCAGTGTGAGTGGTGAGCAGTCCCAGATGCCCTCGCTGGCTTTACCCTGAAATTGATTTGAAAAAGACAGAGCAGATACAGTAAATGGACACACATGTGGACGCTGCTGGTTGGCCAGAACAGAGAAGAGCTTTTATTTTTACTGCTGAGAGAGGAGCTCAGAGGGGATAGTTTTCCCTCAACATCTGCTACCTCCAACATATTTATTTAACCCCACCCAAGTCAAAGTTTATATTTTAGTTAATTATTTAAGTGTTAGGGACGGATGGGACAACTTGCACAGTCAATGAATGTCCTTTTTTGTCTGTGTACATACAGTACATACATACAGTATAGGCTACACTTACACACCCATACACAGATCAGCAGCCAACTTCAAATTGTTTGGGAGCTGGTTCCTCTGTTTGATCATTTCAAAGGAAAGCACAGCTTGTCCAAAGACAGAACAATGTGATCTTTGTTTCTGTGAGCTGTGGATCTGCTCGGAACAGATGAGTTGTGCGTTTCTACATTTATCACTCTGCATAATTAGACTATTATTGTCTGGTGCTAACCCTCCAAAAAGTTTTAAATATATTTCAATGCAAGCAACTTCTGACTGAAACTAGGTTGACCTTTTCTTATTTCTCCAGTTTGTGTAGTGAAACCATTAATAAGTTGGTAATCTGTTTTGTTTTTTTCTTTTTTTTTGTTGCTCGAAAAGACTGTTTGTAGTACTAGTGATAACGCTTCCCTTTCCTGTGTTGTATTCCACACACTGTCCAGTGTATCTACCAGCCTGTAGCTTCTCATTCCATCAGTCCCTGAGTCAGTAAACACAGAGCATTTTTCAGTTTGGTGCCTGCAGTGAGACCGTGACGCAGGTGGGCGTCTGGCTGTTCATTTCACACCTCTTAACAGCTGCTCACTGCTCTCTATCACACAGTTGGTGTCTCTTACTAGTACACACTCACAACCACACACCCAACCAAGGACAACTGGGTTGTGCTCCTCATGTAAATTGAGCAGCCAGTCAACGCAAATCTGGTTCTGAAAAACGTTTGTTTTGTTTCACCAAAAACCCAGAGTTTTTAATAAACTTGTATGTTTTTTTTTTTTTTTTTAGTGAGATACTCTAATTAGTAAAGCAGGCTTATTATTCATTGCATGCAATTGAACTATTATAAATCTGGCAAAAATAAAATTGTATTATTTCCTAAATGTTGAAGTATAATTAAGACTACTGGATTTTTGTTAAAAGGTTTCTTTTTATCTTATAAAAGCACCAGACTTGAGACTTATGTAAATGTAAATGCATGTGAAGTTTTTGTAACTTTAATAAATATACAAAACCAAACACAATATTATAGTTAATACAAACCAGTCATTTGATTTCACTCGCCTTCTCTATGTGTGATCAAATGCATTCATTATAATTTGAATTGTTTATTTATTTTTTTTAGGGAAAAGAGGCAACTGTGGAGCCCTGGGAGGACACTAACTACCACCTGTACAAAGTCATCGATCGCTTCGGCTTCGTCCAGTAAGCTCACACTGCTCCAAACACAGCCAACTGTTATTATAGCTCCTTTTAAAGCCTGTTTGGACAGAAGAGCCGCACTGAAGGGAGAAAATGAGAGGTTGTAAATACAAGTGTTGCTGAGGGCTGTTGGCTTTAGCAGTGCAACGAGAGTAGCTGTGAGGCTTCTAAACCGCCCTGTGATGTGTGGTAGTGTTACGGCTGGCACATACTGGCAGGGAACTGGGTGGTCAGCCACAATAACAGGGTTACAGTCAAGAGCACAGTGCTCTAGTCAGGCCTGAGGGATTGCAAGAAACTGTACAAGGAACATCTATGATGGACAGCTAAGGACACACAGGACCTGAGGTGTGTCCATGAGTGTGCAAATATGACACAGCAACGCTCATTAGCTCTTTGAAGTGCTGTAATCATTTGCTGTTTAAATGACAGGATAGAAGAGGACTGTTTGATAAAGCATTATTGTATTAACTGACATTATAGTACATACTGTAGCTATATTCAGTAAGTTGCCTAATATGAAAGCATCTTGTTATTATATGCTACATTATGTCATAATGATCAAGCTCAATACAAAATTGCAGTTTCTGATGCTTTTTTAAAATTTAAAACATTTCATTCAAGTTTTCTTTGGAATTGAATTATGTAAACATCTGTTTATAGCCTATATTCTGTAATCTTTATCATCTTTGTGGTGTTCTCTTTTTAGTGAAAATGAACTTCCATCGTACGACTCTGTGGAGGAGAAGGTGAGGGAAAATTTTATTTTCAATTTCAATGTGTTTTCTTTTAGTTTCTATATACTCCATTTTGTGCAAATTGAGTCTGTCTTGCTTTTTGGGTAGGCACTTTAGCAGTTGTTTCACTGAATGATTATGTCACAAGACATAAAACGATTGTTCTTTAGTTATTTGGATAGGTTATGAATCAGTCTTTTTGTTTGTCCAGCAAAAGCACATCGAAGTGGAGAGGACAACCAAATGGCTGAAGATGCTGAAAAGCTGGGATAAATACAAGAACAGTGAAAAGGTAACCACACACTACTGTAGTTCTCCCACAAGGTGAACAAATGAAAGCAAAATACCACTTTAATATTCCTGCTGTGTTGTGGGGCTCTTGGCCAGTGCTGACCCTAACTTTGTTAAGGTGAGACACTGCAGGTGATAGGAAAAAAGTTTAATTTAAAGCTATCAATAAGAAACTTCTGCTGGGGTTTACTCAAATAAATGTAAGAAAATTGTCTTACTAGTTTTCATCAAATCATGCGTTCATATAGAAATATGAAATTGTGTGTGTAAAAGCGGGATCTAAACAGAACAATGGACAGAGTATTAAATTACTGATTAACTTTGTTGATACATGTGTGTTTTAATAAATCAGGCTTAGAATTAGATATTCAAAGAAAAGATAATGCACACCAATGTCCTTGTAGAGGTGCATATGCAAGGAAAGTGTGCATTGCAGTTTTTTCTCCAAATTAGAATTTGGTATTAACGATCCTTCTGAAAAATCCTTAAAATTCTTGTTCAGTCCACGACTTTAAAGTTTGGTGTGTGTACGAGCTATGTTAGGCTTATAATGAATGTTCTATTGAACTCTATGGATGAAGTGGATTAAATGCAGTAAAAAAAAAACTTTAGGAGCATATTCGAAAAAAAATCTGTTGTTTCCAGATTAAAGCCATTATAGTAACAGAGCAAACTGACCAAAAAACAGAAAATGAAAAAAGAGAGTTTTGTGTTTTTCTTCAGAATAAGATACCTTTTTTCTGTCCCACAATAGGGCAATTAGAGTATTGCCACGCACAGTTCAAGCACAGCAAAAGAATAGAGAGATTTCCTTGCAGGACAGACAAGCTACCATGTTAGCTACCTTAACAGAGAAAAACAGCAAGTGTGCCACCAGAAAAAGTGGGCAAGGCAAAATAAACTGAAAAGCGGTCCTGTCTTGCATTTGGGACAGAAAATCAGCATACTTTGTAATTAAATACCTGCATAGAGATAAGCAGCTGAGTGATTGAAATCAATTCAGTGTGTAAAGCAGCCTGTATGTCCAGATGGTAATGTTTCGACTTCAAAGATGTACAGCTCTTATAGTGCACTGCACTGTGTAAATTATACCTCTGGACTAACATGTTACTGTTTGTTCTCTCAGCTGGTCAGAAGGATTTATAAAGGGATCCCATTGCAACTCAGAGGGGAGGTCTGGTGTCTGCTGCTCGATGTACCAAAAATAAAAGAAGAGAAGAAAGACTTCTATGAGGTAAATACATTTTCATCTATATATTTATAAGTATCTACATAATAATACGTTCAATGTTTGAGAGGTGTTGGTTTTTTGCAGAAGCTGAAGGTCAGAGCCAGGGGACTGTCTCCCGATGTACGTCAGATTGATTTGGACGTCAACCGCACCTACAGAGATCACATCATGTTCATGCATCGCTATGATGTCAAGTGAGTGCAAGGACAATATTGCAAAGATACACACACAGAGGAGCAGGGATTAATTTAGGGTGTGAATCATAGACGCATGTAGACATTATGAACATGTCTATGTGTGTTAGACATACAAAAGATCTTTTTTGTGTGACATCAAAACCAACAAATGTGCATTATGTCTTTTAGGCAACAAGCTCTATTTCATGTCCTTACTGCCTACTCAGTTTATAATACGGTAAGTAAATTAATTTAGAATCTCAATAGTTCTCCTGAAGCTGCGAGCAGCATGTAGAAAAAAGAAGTCCGTTCTAACTGAAGCTTTTGTCACTGTTTCTCATGCAGGAAGTAGGCTACTGTCAGGGCATGAGTCAGATCACTGCTCTGCTGCTCATCTACATGAATGAGGAGGATGCTTTCTGGGCCCTCGTCAAACTTTTATCAGGCCAGAAACATGCCATGCATGGTATGATTTTTGCTTTTATACATTTTATTACAAAACATCACAGGTTAAAAAGGTAAAATTACTCACGCTTTATGTCACCTTCAGGTTTTTTTGTTCCTGGTTTTCCAAAGTTGATGCGTTTCCAAGAACATCATGATCGCATCTTGAAAAAAATTATGCCGAAGCTCAAGCAGCACTTGGTAAGTCAATATAACTATTATCGTCTTAAAAATTATTATGTTTGTTTTGTGGTTTGCCCTGATAGGATGCTCAAGAAGTGTATACCAGTCTCTACACCATGAAGTGGTTTTTCCAGTGCTTCCTGGATAGAGTAAGTTAACCCTCCAAATATGTATTTTAAGTATCAGGAAAAAACAGAATTAATAACTTACAATTGTACTAACTATACCCTCAATGTGTCTAGACTCCGTTCACTCTTACACTTAGAATCTGGGACATCTATATTTTGGAGGGTGAGAGAGTGCTGCCTGCCATGTCCTACACTGTCCTCAAACTGCACAAAAGTAAGACGTTACTTGTTATTACTACTTATTACTACTTTTTAAAAAATGTAATTGGCCCTGTGCACAGTGGGGCAGTTGGATTGTTTAGAACAAGAGGGAAATATTTTCCGGATTTGTAAAGTCTTTAAAGAGCCTGTGAAAGGTTGAACTACTAATTTCACTAAAACATTAAGATTTCACTAAACTTTGCACAAAGTTCATCCTAGTTTAGTCATTTTCAGGATTAAAAACGTACCTTCCTGTTCCTAGATGATGACATCACACTTGTAATAAATTTGACCAAAACTCCTCTCATATTGGAGCTTTTAGTTCTTAAGGCATATAAATACACTACAATATACTAATTTTGTAAAATTGATGTTTATACAGTCATCAAAAGCCAACAAGATGATAGCATTTTTTAAAATAAACAAGCCAACTGATGCTCTGTGCACAGTGTCAACTTCAACATAGTTTGGTGTGTTTGCTGTTTGTGAAGAAAAATGTGAAATTATAGGAAAAGCTGAGTTCTAATCCTTGTATCAACTGTATCTCATCAAGTGACAATACATCAACTAAGCAGAGACAATTTACACACAACTGACACATTTACTGATGGACTAAACTTTCATTTATTGGAAAAATGTGTTTTTAGATTTTATATTTGTCAAATGTAGATTTTACAATAAGGTTGCTACATAACAATTGTGGAATTACCTCTTTCTTTGTCATATTTGCAAGCCATACCCAACCAGGAAGTACAATTCCACAATTACAACAGACAAGTGTTTAGTAAAGTGTAGTCCAAGCTGCTTAGGTCATATCTGTCTTGTTGTTATGTCTTTAGAGCACTTAATGAAGTTGTCCATGGAGGATCTGGTAGAGTTTCTCCAGGTGTCACTGTCAAAAAATTTCTACTATGAGGACGACTTTGTAATTGAGCAGCTGCAAGTGTCCATGACTGAGCTCAGGAGAGCAAAGATGGAACTTCCAGCACCAGGTAAGACTCTGAACCAAACTCAGAATAATGTAAATCACAAAATTGCGCTGTTGACAGTGGATCACAGTGTGAGCATTGTAACAAGTGAAATAAAACACAATTAATACAATCTCTTGAACTATTACAGTAATAACTTGGCTGCGGGAATATGACTGCTTTGACCTTGATATGACCCTCATTAGAAACCAAACCAAATGTGACTTTTGTTCTTCTCTATCTACAGGCAGATCACAAAATGACCTGGCTGAGAGCTGTCTATTACCTGTCGCACTTTTAATGGCTCTTGCTCTGTCTCAATAATCTGCCTTTTTTTCTCTCTTCTCTCATACATTGTTAGCCAACAACATGAAAAGTATGGCTGTGAGTGGGGGCCACATTCCCTCCTACAACAGTAACTGGTGGGCTATCCTGACTGATTTCCCCTCTGTGTCTGTGCATCTGTCCCACACACGGCCTTGACGTTTGTCTGTCTTTCACATGTCTGTCTTAAACACTTGGGTTTTTCTGTCACAAAGGACTCTTGTTTTTTGTGTTTTGTTAGTTTTTTTTTCTCTTTGAAACATTTTATACATCGCTTATATTTTTGGGGGGTATTTTACTGCTGTTATTCACACAGATACACATTGCAATATTTAAAATGCTTAGAGGTTTTAGGGGATTTCACTTGAATTATAGCTTCAGTATTATTGACGGTTGTAATCACAAATATGAAATTACCTTTTGCTCTACAGAACTAAAATCAATCTCTATTGCGTACGTCTTTCTCTTTTAGTATTTATCAATGCTATTATCATTTTGTTAGTATGAAAGTTTCTATGGCCGTGGTGTTGCATGGCTCATGTCCTTGTGAGTTCCTTCATCTGATGTCAGTCAACACAGTGTTTAAAGCCTACTACTCTTACAGCTGCTGCTGTGTGTTAACAAGCTTTGCTTTGTTTTCCAGGTAAAGAGGAAGAATTCCCTAAAAAACCTCTTGGTCAGCTTCCTCCTGGGAGGTCAGAATCAATGGTGAACCATTTTTTGAATGGACAGAGCCATGCGGATCCCGTTGACCCTGCAAGGGAGCCGAGTCCAGTACCGGACAGTCAAGTGGAAAGTCGGCCTCCAAGCCGCTTACGTCGAGACTCACTTGATAAACACGTACGTCATAATAGGGCTGACCGAAAAAATGCTAACTCCAGGGCATCTGGAGAGATTCCCTGTGAACCACAGCAGGCTGCCCTACCTGAGACGCAGCCAACACCACTCCCTGCTTCCACACTAGACCCTCAGAACCCAGTGCCACAAGCCACTGTCACTGAAGAAGGGAAGAGCAATGCTACAGCCAACCACAATTCTAATGCAGTGTCCAGTAGTCGTCGTGATATTGGTCCTCGCTGGTTTAAACCCTCAGAGACTAAGCTGGAGGCTGCTAAGGCAGCAGCAGCCAGGGAAAGACAGAGCAGAGGAAGTTCTCCAGTTGCTTCAAGCCCAGGTGACAGTACACTGGCCCACAGACGACCTCGCTCCAAAGGTTTCATCCCAGGCTCAAATAGGGGCTCAAATGCTTCACAATATGACAATGTACCTGGCTTACCTGATCAGGACTTCGAAATAGTGGAGCTAGAGAGGCCTCCATCAAGAATTAGAAATGTTCGTGCTGAGACGCCTTTTAGTGCTTCATCAGGTCATCAAAGCAGTCCGCTTCGTGGACCTAGCTTGGCTGGAAGTATTGTCTCAGTAGCCTCAGGACCCAGAGGGGCAAAACACGCTTTTCTTCATCAGTTTTCTCCCAACACTCCGGCAGGGATCCAGAGCAGTTACCCCAGTGGCCAGTATGTTATGCCGCCACACCAGCAGTCACTGGGTAGAACCACAACTGAAGTTCCTATCTTTCATCCAGCTCACAATATGACTGTAGATCCCAGAGGGGAGGACCTGCGCTACGCAGTGCCCTCTAGGTTTACACCCTCCCCCACTAAGATGTATGGAGAACGAGCATACGCGACCACACAGAGGCATGCAAACAGTGTTTCTCCAGAAAAGTTGTATATGAACAATTCCTTTGCCACCTACCGCAGGCAACCTCCACCTAGTTCCTCCCGCACTGCTCACAACCCGCAGGAGTACCCTTTGCAGCTGGAGACCTCAGGGACCTCCACCCCAATTTACCTACAGCAGTTTACCTCCACTGCCCAAGTCTACACCCCCGTGGGCCAACGCAGAATGGAGCCCAGCTTGCCCTACTCTCAAGATGACAGACTAAGAGGAGGTATGGGTGAAGCGCTATGGGGTGAGGGTGAACTCCCCCCTCCATCTCCAGGTGGGATGCCCCGCTCACCCAGCTTCCAGAAAGCCCAAATGTTTCCAGTGCAGGAATTTAACTTTCCAGCCAACAACCTCCATCACTTTCGAACACAGTTTCATGAGCAGCAGCCTGTGTTAAGGCAACAGCTCCCCCAGCTGTTCGTAGGGCCACATTACAGAAATGCACATGAGGCCTTTGCCATGCAGGACTCCATGCTGCTGTGATTGACACAATACTGCAACACTGTAAACTGTGTGATAGTCAATGACACTGTGTTTAGTAAGTGTAAATGCTTGCTTTATAAGGGAGTGGTTTTGTTTCTGCTTTGTATTTTCTAACATAAATATGTGAAGTATTGACTGTCACATGCAGGACACACCAGCCTACAAAATTTCTACTGATCAGTTTAAGGAAAATAAACTGACTGAAGATATCATTTTATTTTTGGATGTAAAATAGCAGATGGCTGTGTATATCTTTTTAGAGTCTGTACAGTGGGTTTTGATGTCATGTTTTTATTTTACTTCAGATATATGTACATTATAGATTTATTGTTATTTTTTAAAGAGAAAATATTTTGTGTCTAACAGTAGAATGCAATGTTTCTTTCCATTTCAACTTAACTGAACTTTTTTTATGTTTTGAATGTTAACCCAATGTGTAAATGTGTTCAAATCACATGGCAAAAAAAGACTGGATATTTATACTCATATTTATGTTTGTTTGTTTTTTTCCATTAGAGATCCAAATTTCGACTTATTCTCCAAAATAATAGAAGTTTCTTTTGTTGGACAACTCAAGCCCTCAGTATTTCTTTAATTTACACATTTTTTAGTTATGTATTCTAATTTTGAAATGAACAGAAGCATAAAACAATTGCGTCTCAACATTAAACATATCTTTATTTTTATTATTTTTATGCGTATTATTATTTTGTATTATTTATTTAATTTGCTTTTTTGTTTTGATTTTTTTGCAAAGACATTTATTTATATTAAGCTTCTTTTCTTCTTCTTCTTCACATTCCACTTCTTTTTTTTTTTTTTTTTTTTTTGCTCATAGTCCAAGCCATTCTGGTTTATTACTGAATTTAAAAAATGGGTTAAAACAGTGTTATTACTGATTACTGAATGTGATCACTTGAATTTAAGATTTGAGCATTCAGTTCGTAGTCAGTCATTGTTTAATTTTACTGGGTATACAAAGCACAAATTAAATGTGCATAGTTGTAATCCATCAGTCATGAGCGTCTTCTGCTTTATGACTCCACACGGGTTTGCGTTTCTCAATAAATGCCCTGATTCCTTCTTGCCCATCTCTCAGTGCCAAATTGTCAACCATCACTTTGGAGGCAGTAACATACGCAGCATCTCGACTTTGTGCCATTTGTCTACAAGAGAAAAGAATGAGTAAACAATTGTACTGTCATTTTTTTTTTATTATGTTGCATAATTTTCCTTCCTATGTATTTATTTTTTTCGCAGTTTAATCAAAAGTAGAGGTAGTTTTTAATACAGCTCAAAAACTCATCTTTACCTGTAGAAGGTAGCTTTGCCAAGGGCTACAACTGGTTGACTCGCCTGGCAGATGCGCTGGGCAACAGCCAAAGTCTCATCCTCCAGTCGGTTTTCTGGCACAACCCTACTCACCAGACCATGCAGCAAAGCATCTTGGGCCGAGATGGGAGTCCCTGTAAACAACATCTCCAGGGCAACCTGGAATGGATATTGTAAGTCTTGTATCGGTTTATGCCAAAAATGGAAATGTTACCTTTCTGTGCATAGCTCTTCCAATAGCTACTGCTGGCGTTGAGCAGAATAAACCCACATTAACACCTGGAGTAGCAAAAGTGGATTTTTCTGACGCTATTACAATGTCACAACTGGCAACAAGCTGGCAGCCTGCTGCTGTGGCCACACCATTCACCATGGCAATAACAGGGATTGGTATGTCTTGAATAAGAGTCATGACCTGTAAATTCAACTGATGAATTAGTTGCTTATACTAATTAGTGCTCCAACACACGGCTTACTGTTGATGCTACTGGTAATGATAATTAATACATCACCATCAGGACATACCTCTGAACAGGTATTGAACACCTGAGTGTGATGCGCTCTTCCATGAGCAGATGTCAGTTCCTTAAGGTCATGACCGGAGGAAAAGACCGGTCCATTCGCTGTTAAACAAAGTCATGTGTTTTTGCTTGTGGTTAATTGCATTAAAACCTACTATTTTAGTAGGTAGGTACCTGATAAAATAATAACTCTGAGATCCTTTCTGTCAGCTTCATCGAGAATGCTCTTACGAAGGAATTCCAACATTACCAGAGAAAGAGCGTTCCTTTTTTTAGGATTGTTCAACATGATTCTTCTATAAAATAAAGTGAATTAATGGCATTTGCTAAAAATATAAATAAGCCTTTGACGGTTGGGGAAAGCTATAAACTTGTGAGACAGTCACTTAGCGCACGCGCTTTATAAATTGGGCGTAATAATTCAGTGCGTTTGCACGTTTGCGTTACAGAATTTCTCAAAACCCACCTGATTCCGTTGTGTTGTTGAGTCAGAATAATTGGTTCGGCTTTTGAGTGGCAATAAACACGATTTTCTTTCCACATAGCACTTTGAAGTTTACGAAGACCCACAAAGGTCATTAATAGGTTTCTAGACATTTTAAAGAGTCTTGTTCTTCACCAGAGAAAGACCGTCTTAGACCTGAAGGACACGCAACACTAACACGGGTACAAACTATCATAGAACTATGCACACTACTGTCCAAACAAACGACACGGTGAAGGCGCAATCACTTCCGTAAACGTCATCGATACGTCACATGTTTCGATCAATGGGTTTTAAACAATGGGCTATAGACCCGTTCAGAGCCTACGTCATTTTGGGGGCGGAGCCGCACGGGTGCCCTCCGCAGAGTTTCCCCATAAGTTTCTATACAAAACAAGTAAGCTGTACTGACGATATTAAACGGTTAGAAAACTTAACAATGACTTAAACGAAGCTCTGACCATTCCTAATGTGGTCCTTGGGTTTGCACCAGTTGACACATTTTATATCTCGTAATTTTTTCGGGCTAACTAGCTAGCCGCTAAAATCTATAGAAAAAATGAGGGATCACCATCAAAACAAATACATCGCCTCAGAGTCATGTAAGTATATCCTTGGAGTCTTTTATACAATAAATTTCTGTAGAAATCAGCGCAAAATAATGCCACACAGGTGCCGTTTACGGTGAGTCTTATTCTCCACTGATAATTGATAAATAATGAACACAACTTGCACAAAAATCTTAAGCAATGTCACGGTAACTCACCTCCTGTGCTTTCCCGCAAATTACGTCGTCAAACTCATCAAGGGATTTGTATGCTCAAAGCTTTTCTCTTCTGCACATGAGTTTTCCCATCAAATATCAGTAAATATCAGGTCGCTGAATGTCGGGACACTTACTAACGTCATGCTAACATTCAGTAGATAACTGTACATGAATCTGGAGTCGCTTGCTGTTCGTTAAATTGAGTTTTTAAAGAGAGTTTTGCGATTTTTTAATGAAAATGCACCCGCGTAGCTTGAAAAGCCTGACACTGGGCACCACTCAGGGCTCCAGTTAGCGCGCGCAGCCATCTTTGTTTACTAACAGTAAATGGGTCTATATGGAACATTATCGGGGTCGGGGCTGGCAAGATGGCAGCCACTGGCGTTTGGCGTGCTCGCAGCTAAACCATGACCCAGGTAGCAGCTGACTGCTGGCCCTGCATCGGCCCAGTTCTTCGAGTTACTATCGGCCCAGTGTTGGTTGGGCCGGCGGCCCAGTATTGGTCCAGTGAAATTTAACCGACTCTCGCTCGTGCCGTCGGCCCAGTGACGGCCCAATCCCATTAAAATGACAAATATTCATTGACTCGGCCCAGTAATGGCCCAAACACATTAAGATGACTGTTTATTCATTGGCTCGGCCCAGTAATGGCCCAAACACAGCAAATTTACTGTTTATTTATTATATCGGCCCAATAACGGCCCAAACACATCAAGACGATTCTTTCTTTTTTCAAACATATTTAATATTAAAACAAGAAACATTATAACAGGTGGGAAATGCATACACAATACACACTGATCTAAATACAAAGAAAATAGCTACATAATATTAAATAGTAGCAGCAACGTTGCAACGTCAAATTGTAACCAGAATCAGGGTGAAAAGAACAGCGTGGGCTATAAGAGGTACTGCTAAAGCTCATAATACCTTCATTATAGAAATATACAGCCTATAAACTGGCAGCTTTCTGGAATGCGGTGAAACTGGAGGTGACGCCAGACAGCGCACACGTTTGCGTAAACAAATCTTCATTATAAAACATCATAAGGCCCGTCTACACAATCAGATATTTTTATTAACAGACTTCATCCAATTAAGAAAAATCTCTTTGTACCCACAGCGTTTTGGTGTTCGCCGACGTTCCATTAGGCCTACAGCCAAACCTTATTATTACAGCCTATAATCAATAAAATATGAGCGAAAATTGCAGCATTAAAATATTAAAAATAGCATAGTCATTTTTAATACATAAACGTGAAATGGAGACATGAGCTCGTCTCAGCTTTAGCCTAAAACTGTTTTCTTTAAACCAACCTCCTGCACACGATCAACGCGTGCTTTAATGCTGAGATATTAACAGCGGTCATCAGCTCTATATCATATGTTATATTTCGAATTGCACCCAGTTATCACGTAGTTGCGGGTGCCCAATTCAGCAAGCCAAAGGATAAAACAGGCGCGCGCGCGCTGGATCAACTCGAGCAGTGCTGTGTTTAGACCACGTCAATTCTTAAATTAAAAATGAGCAACGAGATGCAAAATGTGCATAACTATTGTGTATGTCATAGGCCGTGCAGACTGTGCAGAGGATTGCTTCAGGACCAACCTTGAATAAAAGACTTTACTGACTTACTAATATCTCTGTGTTTTAGAGTCAATTTTTTTAATTCATCTAATTATTTTTGCTATTGTTTATTTAGTTACTGTTTTAAACAGTGCAGCATTAATTGTATCGTTATCACTACACTATCACTATCACTACAGGAAAAAGAAAATGTACAATATTCAGGCCTAAAGAGCGCATTGGTACAGCTGTGAGCATGGCATGAGGCAATAACAATCTGTCTACACATTTACTGTTAAAATAAACCTTAACAAATCCAGTTTTAATGTGTAAGCACACGCACGCAGTCGCTTACCTCTCGCAGTATCTTTGCATGGCACCTGCCTTCTCTGAAGAAAAGTTAAATAAATCCACATTCAGTTATCCACACTGTCCGTGCGCGTAAACGCTGTCCATCCGCCGTGCGTCAAAGTCACTCAGTGTCCTCATCCAAAAGAGTCCGTGCTTTCCTCATCTTTCTATAACGGGATCCTCCAGACTCTGTAGCCCCGTGGTCGTCGCGCACATGCTTTGGCCTAAAACGTTGTCCGTGCATAACAGCGGCAAAGAGTGGATAAATAGAGCCTCGTCCGCCTTGGAGCGACGAGGCTGCGTCTGAGATGAGACACTAAAGCAAATATACGCATATCTGCGTAAAAAAATATCTGGGACGTGCAGCCATTGCATAATTAAAATTTACAAGCAACAAAACTCTCATTTACAAAAAAATAAGGCAACAGCCTGCATATTCAGTCACATAGACCTATAAACAAGAGTCCTTTACACACTCGATCAAGCGCAGGTCAAATTTGAAGTATTGTAGTCTCTGCATTGGGGAAAAGGTCCTTGTTCCGTGATCTTAGCTGTTCAGCTCCTGCAGTATATTTCTTGGAGACGGTCCGGATTGGGGAAAAGGTCCTTGTTCGGTATCTTAGCTGTTCAGGTCCTGCAGTATGATTTCTTGGTCCGGATCCCCCTCCGTGGTTTCTCGTGACCTGCAAGCATAACGCACTTTATTAACGTGTTATGGATAACTTTTGACATCCCTTTTCTTGGTGTTGTGTTCCTCAGTCAGCTCAGCAAAGCCCAAAATATTGTGCAGAATTTATTTATTATTAGTTTATTTTTATTATTATATTTTATTTTATTACTATTATTATTTATTTATTTTTTGTGCTAAATTATATTTGAAAAAAAACAAAAAAAACAAGCAGTAATAAATCATAGTATTAACTGTTGAGTATTTTTAGAGGGTTGTTTTAAGATCTTTGATATTAAGCAATGTGCCTAAAGCGCCACTGCGCATCGCTCATTTCTGCCACAGTATAAGCTTCTCTGACCAGCTATTATCTTGTATGTCATATACGAATAAGAATAGCCAACATGCAGAAGTAAGCCAGCTAATGTACCTTTAATAAATCCAAGGTGAAAACGTGTTCTATAAAAACAAACTTACACACAGCTGGTCTGATCCAGACACTTTTTTGACGACGGAGTTGTCCAGAACGCCTGCATCATGAAGCGTGCCCACAGAGGAAGTGTTCCACGTGAGCCACAGAAAAGCTCTAAGAATATAAAAAGATTATTTGTGTATGTCTCACTTTAATAAATATTTTATTTAAGTAATTACAAAAGTTAAAACACTTCACCTTAAAGTTTCTTTGTCCACTTAAATCAAGAGTTCCACGTGAGCCACCAGAGAAGCTCTAAGAATATAAAACAAATATTTGTGTATGTTCCACTTTACAAAAATAAAATATTTACTAAAAACAAAAGTTAAAACACTTCACCTCAAAGTTTCTTTGTCCACTTAAATCAAGAGTTCCACTTGAGCCACCAGAGAAGCTCTAAGAATATAAGAAGATTATTTGTGTATGTTCCACTTTACAAAAATAAAATATTTATTAATTACGAACGTTAAAATACTTCACCTTAAAGTTTCTTTGTCCACTTAGTGTTTCAGTGAGCCATCAGAAAAGCTCTAAGAATACAAAAAAATATATTTGTGTTTGTCCCACTTTACAAAAATAAAATATTTACTAATAACAAACGTTAAAACACTTACCTCAAAGCTTTTTTTCCACTTAGAGGAAGTGTTTCACGTGAGCCACCAGAGAAGTTCTAAGAATATAAAAATATTATTTATGTATGTCTCACAAAAGTAAAATTTACATATTACAAAAGTTGAAACACTTCACCTTAAGTGTCTTCTTTGTTCTTTGGGAAATCCTGTAACAGACAAAGAATGATCAAGTCAAACAAGCCACATTAAAGTATACTGCCTATAATTACCCTATAGTTCTCCAAGCCAATTAGAACTCGTATTAGCCTAGAAGATGCATAACTACAATCCTACGTCATTGTAAACGTCTATTTAGCACGACAAAGTGGCTGTTAGCTCTTATTTTTCTCTTTTAACAAAATACTTACAGCAAGATGTGCTTGTTGTGGCTATCGGCACATTGTCCTGACTGACTGACTATCCGAATCCAAGTACATCTTGAATCAAGCACAGAGAAAGAGAAATGTTAGCGCCGCAAGCGAGCTAATGCTACCTAGCCATAACTTTTCTCAACTTAAAAACAGTGCACTCAACTTTACTTCAATCTGGTCGTTGTAGCTCTCAGCATTGGCGTTGTATTCGACCATCCAAGTCCAAGTACACCTGAAATCAAGCACAGAAAAAGAGAAATTGTTAGCTTCTTTATCTAACAGCACTTTTTTTTTCTTATTTAGCTAACGTTAATTAATCAACTCCGAGATCACTTCTGATAAACTAAAAACAACTTTAGATGGCAATAATACGTATAAAAGTCGTATATAGTTACATCTCGGTATATACAAGTTTTCAAGTAACGGTATTACAAGTAAAATTATTGAAAATGTAAGCTAAATTGAGCTGTCTTACCGTTGCACAGAATGAGGAAGCGTTGTCTTAAAATGCGCCCTTGGAGTGATGACTCTAGGCGCTCTTCCACCACAGCGACAATGAGCCGATTTTTACTAACATAATGCGCGAATGTCTGTCGGCGACTGTTCCTCTGCCATCAATGGGCCGATGGACAAAATCTGATTCCGTTCTAAAGTGGAAGACAAGACTCAGGCCGTTTATCCTGTAAGTTTTCCATGAAAAAATAATAAACATAGGCCTAAAAGAAAATAAAAATAAATAAATAAGAAATAATAATAAGAATGTAATCAATAAATTATTATTTATTATTACAAATAATAATATATATTTGCAGGCTTGGCTCATTAACGTTTTTTGTTATTGTTCTGATTAATAATAATAATAATAATAATAATAATAGTAATTACAATTAAAATAATAATAATAATAATAATTATTATTATTATTATTATTATTATATAAAAACTAGTAATTATATAATATTTTTATTTTTATTAATAAATACATACAATTATTTGTAATAATAAATACATTAAATTACCAATTTAAATTGGTGATGTTTGCAGGCTTGGCTCATTAACCTTCTGGTTGAAATAATAATAATAATACCAATGATAATGATGATGCCATGAGCCTTATTGCAATAATAGTCAATACAAGTAATTTTGATACAATTGGCCCTACTGCTGTGCTCTACTGTCGGGCCATTTCATATTCCTGTTTAATTGGCCCAAGCCCGTGGTTTCCAATCGGCCCAACACAGCGGACACACTTCTCTGCCGCGTTTGGACTCAATGTTGGCTCTATTGCTGTGCTCTACTGTCGGGCCATTTCATATTCCTGTTTAATTGGCCCAAGCCCGTGGTTTCCAATCGGCCCAACACAGCGGACACACTTCTCAGCCGCGTTTGGACTCAGTGTTGGCTCTACTGCTGTGCTGCAGTGTCGGGCCATTTCATATTCCTGTTTAATTGGCCCAAGCCCGTGGTTTGAAATCGGCCCAACACAGCGGACACACTTCTCAGCCGCGTTTGGACCCTGTGTCGGCAGGGGAGGTGCAAAGTTTAATTGGGCCGATCAATATATGCGGGAATTGGCACTACACTAGTGAAACTGGGTCGGCCCGTTCAAGAATAGAGGTAATTCAGCCGAGCCGGAGCTCAGCCGACGCTGCCGTAACTGAGCCAGAATCGGCCCGAGCCTTCTTGCTACCTGGGAGTAGCTGGATTTCATGCCCTAAAGCCACTTTTACAGCTGAAATACCCCGAACAAAGGACCCGACTTTTTTGGCAAAGTGGACGACTCTTTGGTCCTCAAGTTTTTACTCTGGAACTGCTCCAAGCGTGGTTCACCGCGCTCATCACAGAGAAAGCACATGGCGGGAAGCGTGGACGAGAGAAATTGAAAGGACACCCAAGCTCTCCGAGTCTCAAGCAAGCCGAAACAAGACCGGGGGCAGAGGGAAACGACGTCGTCTCGGCATTTCATTCGTATGCCTCTGTCGTGGCCACAAGCCCAGATCCTCCATCTTTACCTGCATCGGCTACCTCTACTCCGGAGCCGAAAAAAGGTAAAACTGATCTTACGCTTGAGGACATTCAAAACAATATCCTGAGTAAAATAAATGAAAGTACTGATGCTCTTCTTGCAAGAATTGACAGAAACGATAAGTCAATTCGTGACATTAATGCAAATATGGAACATTTGCTCAAGGATGTGGAGGGTTTAAAAGAAGATGTGCACGCAGTTCAACAGGTCACTTCAGTACACGAGAAGCGCATCACAGAGCTTGAGGATAAACTCAACGACCAGGAGCGATATCACCGGCGTTGGAACCTTCGTTTGTACGGCGTTCCAGATGAGGAGGGCGAAGATTTGAGGAGAAAGTGGTGGACATCTGCGGTGCCGTAGCCCCGGAAACGGCAGACTCTTTGCTGATCTTTGTGGACATTTGTCACAGAGTCGGGACAAGAGATGGCGAGAGGAATCGACCCAGGCCCATCATTATTCGCTTCACTTCCAGAAGGGTAAAGGAAAAGATTTGGAAGGAGGCTAAGGACTCTGACTTTCTGAAGGCAAGAAAATTCCGCTTCGCAGAAGACCTGACTTCCCTGGATAAAGAAACTCGAAATGCGCTGTGGCCTCTGATTGAAACGGCCAGAAAAGAAGGAAAAAGAGCCTTCTTCGTGGGTGCCAGAGCCTACATAGACGGCAGGTTGATAAAACGGTAACATTCTGGCTTGATTGACAAGTTGACAAAATCGCTTGTCTGCATTCATTTGTGTGCCCACTTGATGGTCCTTTTTGGTTTGATTTTTTTTGTTTTTTCGTTTTTTTTTTTAATCATAAGCTAAATAAAAGGGTGAAATAAAGGCAATATAAATATTTTTTGGTTTATAGGTGTCTGAAATTCAGCACTCTCTCTTATTTAAAGTTTCTAAATCTTTCAAACAGCAATAATTGATAGAGATTTTAGTTCTTTGAAATTTATCTCATTAAATGTTAGAGGCATTAGAGACATTACAAAGAGAAAAGCTATATTTTTGTTTAGTCGTAGGAAAAATGCAGAGTTTATTTTTTGCAAGAAACACACTCTGTTGAAAATGATGTAAAACTTTGGAAGGCACAATGGGGGATCAATGTTATTTTTGTCATGGGACAAATCAGTCAGCAGGGGTAGCTATTCTCCTGAATTCATTTAATGGTGACGTAATAGAAACTTGGACTTCAGACGAAGGCAGATGGTTAATTTTAACAGTCAAACTGAATGATTCCATTTTTATTTTATGCAACCTTTATAGTTACAATAATTTAACTTTAGCAAAAAGAATGTTCACAGACCTCTGCCTTAAAATTCAGCAAATCCAAATCAAATATTCAAATCCATATATTATCATAGGAGGAGACTTTAATGACACTCCCGATGACCAGTTTGACAGGCTTCCTGCAAGAACTAATCAGTTAGCCAAATTTAAATGTACACTGTTTACTATGAACCAATTAAGCCTCACAGATGTGTGGAGATTTTACAATCCGAATCTACAAGAATACACTTGGAGTAACTCAAGCAGATTACTTTGTTCCAGAATAGACTTGTGGTTAACATCACCTAATTGTGTTCAATATGTAAAGGATATTGCTCACCACTATGCTCCATTATCTGATCACCAAGCTGTTATTTTACACCTAGGTAAATCAAGTAAAAACAAGTGCTGCAGAGGTTATTGGAAGCTTAATGTCAATTTGTAAAAGACAGACAGTTTGCGATACAATAAAACTAAGTGCCCAAAGCATTTTTAGTAAAAATGAGCTTGACCACATTCAAAAATGGGAACTTTTTAAATTTAAAGCAAGAGNCTCTGAATATACATGGTGTGCTTATGCACTTAAACAGAATGTTTTGCTGCCTATACATATACCTACTTGTTCTTGTGGCCTGCAATGTTGAGAAAATCCACACACTAAGGAATGTTGGAGATAGTATTGTGATCTGATCTGAAATCACACAAAAAAAATACAAATGTATATGATTTAAATGTACATAGGCTGCTTTAAGTAATTACACATGCTAAAATGGTCAATTTATGAATAAATAATAAACCTTCCAATGGATGGAGCAAACAAACACGTCATCAAAATTAAGCAGTACACTGAACACACACACAGCAAGTAGCTAACTATTTTTGACCTGTTTATCACTGGCTTAGACTTGTTTCAGTCTTGTTTTAGTCCTGCTTTAGCCCTGGCTTAGTCTTGTTTCAGTCCTGGTTTAGTCCTGCTTTAGCACTGCTTAGTCTTGTTTCAGTCCTGGTTTAGTCCTGCTTTAGCACTGCTTAGTCTTGTTTCAGTCCTGGTTTAGTCCTGCTTTAGCACTGCTTAGTCTTGTTTTAGTCCTGGTTTAGTCTTGCTTTCCGATCTCCAGACCATTAGTAAAAGCATATCAATCAGCTAGTGGTGAATAAGTTCCTGGTGGTTTTAAAGACATCGTTTTTGTTAGATTTGACTGCGGAGAATCCATTAATGTAAAACGACGTCAATGACTCAAAGCTACAAATAATCGTTATTTGCTCGAGTTAAATACCTGTGTTTTCTCCGAAGCCACCCTGCCTCAGGCAGGCTGCCTGTTCTCGCTTCTGCTCCCGCGGGCCGCCTCT
The DNA here is from genome assembly GCA_038363315.1 of Mugilogobius chulae. Lineage (NCBI taxonomy): Eukaryota > Metazoa > Chordata > Actinopteri > Gobiiformes > Gobiidae > Mugilogobius > Mugilogobius chulae. Next base: position 48,329,801 of record CM076409.1, on the reverse strand, counting down.
GCTCCGGGTCTCCTCCTCTCCGCGGCTTCAGCACGTCTGCTCGCCGTGCGGCCGCCGAAGAGAGCCGTTCTCCAGGGCTCTGCTGTATTTTTAGACCGTATGTGTGCTCGGTCGGTCTTCTCGTTGTGTTCGCCATTACTACACGACACAAAGACAAATAAAAAAGCTAGTTTATTTACATTAGCGGGCAACAGGAAGTCCAGAGTGGTAAAGGCGCATGGCATTGTGGGATATGAAGTTCGTTAGGCGCCCCGGTTTGAGCTCGAGCCGGGACCGCGTCAAACCCACTGACAAAAACCCAGGTTCTGATTTAACGCTAGCAGACGAGACGTGATGAGACCGATGAGACGAGCGCGTACTGCGTCTAAGCGGCTTGCGGCATTTTAAGGCTATGAGGAAGTCCCGAAAAAAAAAAAAAACTGTTAACTGTAGTTTTCCACTTAACGTTAGCTAGCACCTTGGACCGCCGTTTGTCTCAACCGTTCCAACTAACGGTAACGCTACATTAGTAGTCAAGCTGACTACATTACAAAATAACGTAATTTTTGGCCAACACAGCTATAAAAATCACTTTGTAAGTTAATTTACAGTAAATTTCGTGACATTGCTGGAACAACTCACCCTTAATTCAGCTACGCACCGACCGCCAGTCTTCTGTGCAGAAAAATTAAACGTTCTCCTCGGTTGCTACGTTGCTATGGCAACGCTAGCCGAAAGGCGGGAAGATTACGTGCAAACGTCACAAATTTCACGCACCGCACTCACAAGCCTGATAGATGCACTTTAGATAGACATAAATGTAGTAGTAAAAAATAATGATAATAAAAAATAATAAAATTTTATATATATACTGTGTGTGTGTGTGTGTATATATATATATATATATATATATATATATATATATATATATATATATATATATATATATATATTATATATATATATATATATATATATATATATATATATATATATATATATATATATATACATATACATATATATACATATACATATACATATATATATATATATATATATATATATATATTTGCTTTGTTTGTCTTGTTAAAATAATATTAGAATTATATATACATTTTTATTTATTTATTTATTTTTTTGTTATACCTACAGACACTTCCTAAAAATTATCAAAATTTAAAAAAAAAAGCTTTTTTATAGCCTAGTTATTGTAAATAGAATTTCTTATGCTATGTTTTTACAAATTAACGGTAAATTGAAAAATCGTAAAGCATGGGAGAACACAGTATAAAAAAAGAAAAGCTTTGTTTTTAATATGCTATGCCCCAGAGTTTTCTAAAACGTTCAAACAAATAAAGTTTTGGCTATGACAGACGTAACAGGGGAGGCGAGTTATGCTTGACCACAAAGTCTATAAGAAACTACAATGGTGAACATTAGTTTAGTTTAATGATGTACTTTACTCATCCTCTGTTGTTCTCCCATTAGATCTGTTTGAAACAGAACAACCAAAATCAATACGTATTTAAGGATTTTCATCAGAGTAACAGCATAGACATGCATGTCAGGGACAAAGCTAAAACTGTTTTTTTCAATTGTCTAATATATTTTTTGTACATAAAAATAATATAAGCACTGCTGTGTCCAATTATAACACTTCCAGTGAAAATAACAGCAATAAAAAAAGTACAACGTTAACGTGTTCGGTTAACCGATTATTGCCTGTGAAGAGCTCCAACTAACAGGTAAAGACATTTTTGAAAATGTGCATCCCAAGTGTACGAGCTTTCCATCTTTGATAGGATAGCTTATATGTGAATATATTCACATTATATAACATATAAGAAAAGAAGTCAAATAAAATAAAACAATCCTATAAAAAATTATATAGGCTATCAATAGACACACAGTGATGTTTGCTACATCATTATAATGAGAACTCTCATCAAATGACATAAAGTATAAAATAGTATACTCAAGTACACTAAGAGTTTACTTTATATTCTGTATATTTTCATTGGTCTTTTTTCTGAATACTTAGAATGTACTTTATTAAGTGCACTTACATTTACAGTATACTTTTAGTAAACTAAAAGTGTACTGTAACATTATTAGTTTAGAATAAGTATACTTGAAGTACACTTATATATACTACTTTTTGGTAAGGGCATTCATTTGTGTGCCCACTTGATGGTCCTTTTTGGTTTGATTTTTTTTGTTTTTTCTGTTTTTTTTTTTAATCATAAGCTAAATAAAAGGGTGAAATAAAAGGCAATATAAATATTTTTTGGTTTATAGGTGTCTGAAATTCAGCACTCTCTCTTATTTAAAGTTTCTAAATCTTTCAAACAGCAATAATTGATAGAGATTTTAGTTCTTTGAAATTTATCTCATTAAATGTTAGAGGCATTAGAGACATTACAAAGAGAAAAGCTATATTTTTGTTTAGTCGTAGGAAAAATGCAGAGTTTATTTTTTTGCAAGAAACACACTCTGTTGAAAATGATGTAAAACTTTGGAAGGCACAATGGGGGGATCAATGTTATTTTTGTCATGGGACAAATCAGTCAGCAGGGGTAGCTATTCTCCTGAATTCATTTAATGGTGACGTAATAGAAACTTGGACTTCAGACGAAGGCAGATGGTTAATTTTAACAGTCAAACTGAATGATTCCATTTTTATTTTATGCAACCTTTATAGTTACAATAATTTAACTTTAGCAAAAGAATGTTCACAGACCTCTGCCTTAAAATTCAGCAAATCCAAATCAAATATTCAAATCCATATATTATCATAGGAGGAGACTTTAATGACACTCCCGATGACCAGTTTGACAGGCTTCCTGCAAGAACTAATCAGTTAGCCAAATTTAAATGTACACTGTTTACTATGAACCAATTAAGCCTCACAGATGTGTGGAGATTTTACAATCCGAATCTACAAGAATACACTTGGAGTAACTCAAGCAGATTACTTTGTTCCAGAATAGACTTGTGGTTAACATCACCTAATTGTGTTCAATATGTAAAGGATATTGCTCACCACTATGCTCCATTATCTGATCACCAAGCTGTTATTTTACACCTAGGTAAATCAAGTAAAAACAAGTGCTGCAGAGGTTATTGGAAGCTTAATGTCAATTTGTTAAAAGACAGACAGTTTTGCGATACAATAAAACTAAGTGCCCAAAGCATTTTTAGTAAAAATGAGCTTGACCACATTCAAAAATGGGAACTTTTTAAATTTAAAGCAAGAGATATTGCCATAAGACGTAGCAAAGAAATAAAAAACTAAAATACCGCGAAGGAAATGGAAATTATGGGAAATTAAATAATCTTCTATCTATAAATAATCCCAACGAAGAGGAAAAGATCATGATTAAACAACAGAAAGAAGAAGTCGATAATTTCTATGTTGAATTAACAAAAGGTGCCTTTATCAGGTCACGGAGCAAGTGGCTGGAGCAAGGGGAAAAAACACAAGTTACTTTTTTGCACTAGAAAAAAGAAATCAAAAGCGTAATAACATCACTTCTTTAAAAATAAATAATACTGTTGTCACCAACCCAATTGAAATATCTAAATATGTGAAAGACTTTTATAGTAACATTTACTCTTCCAATACACAACCAGACTCTTGTAATTTGTTTTTTCAGCCTATAAAGAACATTATTCCTACTATTTCAGAGCCTTTTCGGATGCAATGTGATTCACCTATTACTAAAACAGAAATGGAGACGGCTGTAAAATCAATGAAAAAAAAGAAGACCCCAGGAAATGATGGACTTCCGGCCGAGTTTTACCTTCATTTTTGGGAAATTATTGAGACTCCTCTCTTTGAAGCATTAAAGCAATGTATCGAAGCTAAAGAAATGTCAAACACAATGAAACAAGGGGTAATTTGCTTAATCCCCAAGCCACAAAAAGACCCTTTAATGCTTGAAAATTGGAGACCTATCACGTTGCTTAATGCTGACTATAAAATATTAGCTCTCATTTTTGCAAAACGCCTGAAAAAGGTTCTCAATGACATTATCAGTGAAACTCAGACTGGATTTATGTCTAATAGGCATATAAGCTCAAACATTAGACTTATTTTAGATTTATTAGACTACTCTGATTATATAAATTCTCAAGCACTTATCCTATTCCTTGATTTTTACAAGGCGTTTGACACCGTAGAACACAGTTATCTGATCAAAGCTATTCAGGCTTTTGGATTTGGCTCCCAATTTACTTCTGTTATCCAAATGCTGTATAAGAATATTAATAGCTGTGTTATGCTCTATCCTAATACAACTTCACGTTTTTCTGTCACAAGATCGGTCAGACAAGGCTGTCCAATTGCTCCATTTCTGTTTTTATTAGCGGTTGAAATTATGTCTATTTATATTAAGTCCTCCAATGATATTAAAGGTCTCAGTATTTTTGGAAGAGAGATTAAAATAACCCAGTTAGCGGATGACACTGCACTTTTTCTGAAAGACAAATCTCAGGTGAAAACGGCATTAAATGCAGTCCAAAAATTCTCTGAAATCTCTGGCTTGAAATTAAATTTGTCAAAGTGTGAAATATTATGTTTATATGATTGTATTGAGGTCTCAATGTGTAATGTGGAGGTAAAAGATAGAATCAAGTATTTGGGTATCTATATCTGCAAAAATGAAAATGACCGGCAACTGTTAAATTTTTCCCCAAGAATTAAAAAAACCAAAAGCATCTTTAATTTATGGCTACAGAGAGATATATCAATTTGGGGAAGGATTTTATTGACCAAAGCCGAGGGGATTTCCAGGTTTGTCTATCCTGCTTTATCTTTAAATGTGAGTAACAAAACATGCAATGAGATTGATAAATTTATTACAGATTTTGTGTGGAAAAATAAGCATCATTATTTAAAAAGAACGACTTTAACTAGCTCAAGAGAAATGGGAGGCCTGGAGCTCCTAGATTTCACAAATTTAAATTATACTTTCAAAATAAAGTGGATAAGACAGTGCCTGGAAAACCCTAACTCTGTCTGGTATTTTATCCCTGTTAATATTTTTAAAGAGGTTGGAGGTCTTGGGTTTCTATTACGATGTAATTATAGTGTTTCAAAACTCCCGTTAAAATTATGTGCTTTTTATCAGCAAGCTTTGCTGGCTTGGAAACTATGCTACAAGCATAATTTTTCTCCACATAACTGTATTATTTGGAATAACGAAAATATTACAAATAAGAACAAATCACTCTTTTTAATTAAATGGTTTGAGAAAGGGCTAATATTGCTACAGGACTTGTTTGATGACAATGGTAAACTCTTGTCTTATGATATTTTCTTAAATCAGCATAGTTTCCCAGACACTTCTAGAGAATTTAACTTTGTTTTCAAAAGTATTCCCAATGGTCTTACAGAATTGATGAAGGCGCATAAAAAAAACGCAACTCCTATTTCTTCAGATCCCCTACTCATTAATGGTATTAACATAAGTAGTTCAAAGTGCACAAATAAACACATCAGAAACTGTCTGCTACAAATTGACCACACTGTACCCAATTGTAAATCCCACTGGAACTCAGTATTCACTAATATAAATTGGAAAACCGTTTGGCTTAACCCATTCAAATTTTGCTTAAACAACAAGGTCAGGGAAGTTAAATGGAAAATAATTCATAGGATATATCCAACCAATTATCTTATTGTCAAATTTAAAGAAATAGACCCAAAATGTTCCTTTTGCAATATACATAATGAAACTATCCTCCATCTTTTTTACGAATGCCAGTACTCAAAGAATCTTTGGACCAGTTTAGAATCCTTTATTTATCAAAAAATTGCTACCAGAATTCAGCTGAACTCTTCACACATAATTTCACAATTTTATCATAAACAACATAAAATAGAATATATAGTTAATATGATTATTTTATTAGGTATATACCACATCCATAAATCCAAATTCTCCAACAGTAAGCCTCTTTTTAAAATATTAACAATTGAACTCCAAAATTACATTCAATCTATAGAAAATATTTCCAACAACAAATCACTTAAAACCATCAACACACTGCATCACTTACATCTCATATAGCAATAGTTTTGGAAAACGTCTCTAATAGTTTATTATTGTTATCATTATCTTTTTCTTTATGTATCTCAATGCCTCAGATTGGATCTATTGTTGCTTGTATGCCTCTTCTTTTTCAAAATTGTTTTGTTAATGTTTTGTTTTTAAGTTAATGGGCAATGGGCTATATGCACGCACCACTTCCGCGTTCTGTGTCAGATTGCTCAGGAGTTTCCGGTGCGGCGAGGCGGTAGAGAGAGAGCGCTGTCTAGCATGATTGCAGTCTTCAAAGTGTACCTTGTGTTTGCTGAAGCTCTCAAAAATCAACGTTAATAAAGTGAGGTGAAGTCATCTAGCTCAACTGGTCAGAGCTTACTGGAGGAACGGTTCAAATTTGATGTTTGTTCTCCAGATATGGAAGGTAAGTAAGTTAGCTGAGGTTAAAGCTAGTGCTAACTAGCATTGAAACTTGACAGAAAAATGTTTAACTTTCTTTTACTATTGTTATTTAAATTAATGCAGTGATGATTTATCATGTTGTGTTTGTAATTTTAGTGTCAGGTAAAAACTGTCTGACGGGGGAGGAGGTTAGAGCTCAATGTTAGCACCCATTGTTAGCTCATTGAAGAAGTCCGAGGCTCCACACAAACTGATCAGGGTAAATATCATTATATTCCCGTTGGAATCTTTTGTCTGTTGTTTTATGTTGGTACAACATGTTCAAAGATTTAATAACAGCATGTTTCATGTTATATTGTGTCTGCACTGCTTTTTAGCAGCTAAAAAAACTCTCAGAGCAGCAGTGCAATGTCAATATATGCAGTTATTATAGTGGGGCAAGCCCTAATGAAACAATGGTAAATGGACACGTATCTTATCATTTAACGTAGTGATATTTTGTCTTTTTATTTATTAGATCATGTTTTAAAAGGCAAGATTGCTGCTAAATTAGATTCACTGTTTTGTCTGACTAATAATTCATTTCAATTCAACCTGCTCAGCTGCTTTTGAATACTTTGAATTAGATATTTTCAGATACAAATACACACTCTGAAAGTTTATGATTGTTGTAGATTACACCGCATTTATTTAACCCAACACACAATACAAAAACAACTCAATAGAGTTTTCAATTTGGCTTGGAATTAAGTGTAATCTAACTTTATTGCCTAAACTAATGCAACTGTGGTTGTTGTCAAGGCCAAGCCAGGTGCTACAGCAACAAATAAGGTTAATTAATTTATTTGATAGGGACACTGAATTTATGAACAGCTATAACTGTGTTTGTCTTAGAACAAAGACATGACAAAACATTACCAACAAATTAAATGACTCTCTGCTGATTGACTAATTGTTTTTGCATTTTTTATTCTTCATAAAACAATTGTCAGTTATAAATTTAGGTTACAAAACATGTCACATGGACATAGAAAAAACTAACAATCATGCACTTTTCTCATTTTTCCCCCCATGCTGTACAAGTTTAGTTTACTCTTCTGAATTTGAAGAATGAACATCTCAATCGGCAAACCACTGGGACACAAAGTGACCTTCAATCAAGAGGAAAGAACTTCACATGGAATCAGAAGCTATAAAAAATTTTGCAGCCACGAAGAAGCTGAACTTGTCACAAAGCAGGCTGGCTCTACACCCAGATGCACTATGGTTAGAAGGTGTCAGTAGAGGAGCTGCTGTCTGGTCCTTCTCAGGGGTATCCAAAATGCACATAGAACATTTTCTATCCATTTACAGATTCAGACTTTATTTTTATTAATAGAGCTGTCATTTACAATCTCACGTGTTCAGTGAGTTTAGTTTGTTTCTCCAGACCTGTTCCCACATGGTAAACGGCTTTTGCCATAACACAGTTTGTTTTTATCTACAAATTTACACACCACAGCAAAAATCGAAAACGAATTAACGGTCAATTTTAAACAAACAGGAAACCAAGGTTGACCATATGAATCAATCAGGAGACTGATCTGAGCAGAAAATACAGATGGTGTGATTGTGTTCCTTGTGCGTAAGATGACATGTTGAACAGCACATTTCCCAGAGATGAGGCAGTGACGTCCAAACTTCAGCAAACCAGAAGTTGTTGGTTTAATCCTTCTTCACCAGGTCAAATGAGGTCCAAGGTCACCAGGTCAAATCACGAGTAATTCAACTAGAAAAAAAAAGTCAAAGGGCTGAGTTAACAGACTACAAAAACAGACAAATTATTATCTTATTATCATGTCAGATTGCAAGTCAATTAGAGAAGCCTTTTTAAAAAATAGTTGTACTGTAGAAATAACAGTATACAACAACAGAACCACAATGTTTATTTTCCAAGATGAGAATAAAAAGGTTTCTAAGTGAAATGGCATAGAAATCTGTCTAGTAGATCTGCGGTCTAATCTATCTGTTAAAGCTGGTTCCACCTAGCTCCAAAAACTAACCAGCAAACCTGCTAATGGAAAACAGTAATGTTTGATTTATCAACCAGAGTTTGTGTCTTGACATTTGTAATGCCAATTACACTAGAAAATAAATTTAGTAGATTTCATTGCTCTCTGTGAACATGTGTATTTTTTTTTTTTGTATTGTGCTGTCTAACTTGTCTCTAAACAGCAGATGTAAATGTGCAATGTTTGCTATATTCTTATACACAGTAATTTACATGTCTAAAATAATATGTACTGTCATCAAATAAATAAGTACATCAATCTGCCAAATTGTTTAGTATGTAAAACGTATTTATATATTTGTGAAAATGCTAAATTGCTCTTTCAGATGTGGCAACTAGGTGGCAATGTACTAACAATTTCAGACGTTTGAGACAACTTACAGAAAACGGCAAACTAGTATTTAGACAAAAGAAATAAATCACTCTTTTACTAGAGACTACCAGACTGAATTGTGGTTAATAAAAAGACACTGGTCCACAAAAACAATTACTGCAAAAATAAATAACAGACCTTGCTTTGTATGGAGCACCACAATAATGAAGTTAGCTTAGCATGTAACTTGTTTTGGGTACATCATTTGTATTCACTTATAACTTTGACTTCCTTACCTTGTGTATAATTTGATGTCATCTTCACCAGCAGTGGCTACGATCCCTTCAAATAAATTTCATCCACGTTGTTTGTTGCTCCGTTTCTTTTGAACAGATCCTCAGTGCGAAGTTACTCTGGTGCAGGCTCTTTGTGCTCTTCCGTCTTCTCCGGAGGGAAGATTTACAGTCTTTTTTTGATGTCACAGTGTAGACACGCAACCATTAAAATACACGCTATTAGAGAAATAAATAAAATGCAGCTAAAGGAAGAGTGGAGTAGAGTTTTTTGCAGGTCAAATTAGGCCACAACATGGGCGAAACACTAGCGTCCGCCATTACCGGAAACTCCTGAGCAATCTGAGATTTTACCGGAAACACGTCATGAAGCTCCGTGCATAGAGCCCATACCAAAAAAGAAAAAGAATACAATAGGGGAAATTCATTTCAAACTTCTTCATAATTACTACTCCATTAATATATTTATATCTAGATTCATCGAACTAGAACCCAAATGCTCATTTTGTCAATTGGAACTTGAAAATATTCTTCTTGTCCAGTTAGTCGAAAATTATGGACAAAAATGGAACAACACCTCTCTGAAAAAATACAAAATCTAATAACAGTATGTATGTATGTATGTATGTATGTATATATGTATGTATGTATGTACTTGTTTTTCTATCTTAGTGAGAACCGTTTTGAATTTTTAACCAACAAAATGAGGACATTTTTGGAAAGTGAGGACATTTTGGCCGGTCCTCACTTTCTGAAGGGCCTGTTTTGGCCTGTTTGAGGGTCAAGATGTGGTTTTAGAGTTAGGGATAGAATTGGGTTAAGGTTAGGATTAGGGCTAGGGTTAGGGCTAGGGGGTTAGTTTGGATGGTTAAGGTTAGGGTAAGGGGCTGGGTAATACATTATGCCTATGGAGGTCCTCACTAAGATAGAAAAACAAGTATGTATGTATGTATGTATTTATGTATGTATATGTATGTATGTATGTATCTGTATGTTTGCATTGTCTGTCTGTCCGTCAGTCCGTCCCTTCTTATTACATTTAACTGCTCATGTGATAGAAAATAATTTTGGTACTACAATGAAGTAGGCTTTTAGTTTCCATAGTTAAATTAAATTAAGAGTTCCCTGCAATGCTCTTCAAAACTACTCAATTAAAGCTCTGCTCTGACAAAGTGAAACAAAATAACTCAAAAGCCATCATTGTTTATGTTTATTGCAGCTTAGACAACAATGAAACTGAACCACTTCTATGTAAACATTTTCAGTTTAAATACTTTTGAGACATCGATATAATGAGTCCTGTTATGGCAGGAGAGACACCAAAGCTCAGAAGCCTTTGAGTGAGACAGAGAACGGCCAGCAGGACACAGGCCTCATGTCAGGTGACTGCATTCAGGCTTTGCCCTCCCTCCACTGGAGAATAGAACTGAACTTTAGATGAGCTCAGACCTGAATTGTTCCTGCGCAGACTCCCACTACTAGCACCTTTACGCATAGAGTTGTTGCGTCTCATTGAGTTGCGTTTGCGCAAAGAGTTCTGGTGAGACAGCTCACTTTTTTGAAGAGTCTGGATCAGAATAGAAGGTTTCTCGTCCAGTTCTCTAGCACTACATCGAGGAGTGGCAACCTAAAACATAAGGTGTTTTAAAAAGTAAGCTTAAGGGGGTTGGAGGTGGGGATTGTTTTACCTTAACTGTGTTTCCAAATTTTGAGTAGTCCACAGAGTACACTCCTTCCTCTTCTGTTACTATAGGGACAAAGCGGTGGCCCCATTGGATCTCCTCAGACACATAGGAAGTGCGAGCTTGTGTGGTGATGCCTGTTGTCTCCACCACTCCCTCCAAGATGGCAATGACCTCCAGATCACTGCACTGTAGCTCCATGGCTGACAAGTCATACATGGGACTGAACACAACAACTTTTGCATTAGGAATTGCTGTGCCTATCAAGATTAAGATTAATTATTCAAAGAAATTGTCTACCTGTTTTTGTCAATAACATGGCAAATGATAAGTGGAGCGAGCAGAAAGAGGTTATTGCTGGCCACAGCACTCTCTGTTTGCACATCAATCTGGTGAATGGGGATCACTTCACCTTCTGGAGTTGTAGTCTTTCTCACCACCTGTTCAAGAACATGTGTATGGTAGAAAACGGGCTACTGGAGAAAGTAGTAATCTCAAGAATAACCTGTAGTCTGATGGTGGCTCCAATGATCATACTCTTCCTTAGATCTCCAATGCGGATCATAAAGCAGAGGCGGTTGTTTCTAACAGCTATAACAGCATGCCGACTAAAAATCAGAGTCTCTGCTCTCCGATTGGACTGAGCTGTCTTCATGAAAATACAACCTGCAATAAAAAGCTCACATTCATATAGGATAGCCTATTTAATTAAACACTTTGGGTTTAAAGCAGAGATATACTTTTTCAAGGAGACTGACAAATTAAGAAGCACAATAAATTAACTTTTTAGTCATATTAAAAATAATAATCAATTTTTGTTTTTTCTCGTCTCGCTTTGTGTGATCCCCCTCTAGCGTTCTTTTACAGACATTACAGAGGTGAATCTTACCCAACATGACTGCGTTAATGATGAGACCCACGATGTTCTGCATAATAAGCACTGTGATGGCAGCGGGACATTGCTCTGTGATCATGCGTCCCCCAAAGCCGATGGTCACCTGCACTTCTATAGAAAACAAGAAGGCGGACGTAAAAGACCTGCACAGAAGAGCAAACAGCACAACTCCTTTATTATGCAGCTTCAGTTGTGGTTTAGTTTTCGTCTAACGCCTTACAACTGGTTTCACTTAAATTTATAACACAATATAGGAACAATTTGCCTTGCCATTTTCCTTCTCTTTTTCAAGCTAATATCAAGATGTTGTAGGATTAAGCCCAACTCACTTGAAACTTGTATGTTCTGTGTGCAGTATCCTTTTATTCCATCTTTTCTCAAAGCAAAGTCGTAAAAAACTTACTTGACGTCCGTGACGCAGTAAGTGCCATTTCTGGCATTTTGACTCTCTGGGTCCAAGTCTCCGTGCGCGAACGCTACAAGCCACCAACTCATGGCAAACAGCAGCCAGCTGCTCACAAATGTGGTGGTGAAGATGACCAACGTGAACCGCCACTTGAGATCCACCAGCGTGGTAAAAACGTCCTGCAAGAATCTGCCCTGCTCGCGGATGTTCTTGTGTGCCAAGTTACACGATCCATTTTTTGCAATAAAGCGCGCCTTATTGACCCGGTCTCTAAACACGGGTTTTCTTGGCATACGAGAGACAAGCCCAGGTAGTCCAAACTCCTCTGGGATTATGCTTTTTCTCGCAAGCATCCTAAAACTAAGAAAACCAATAAAAAATAAAATAAAATACTGTGCGTCTTGCTCTTTACGCACCTACGGATTCATCTAGTGGAGTCTAGGCTTCTGTGTCCAGTGTGAAGTGGCCTTGAAGCTGCGCTCTTTCTGAGGGACAGGGCTGGAGCGGGACACTCCGCTCTCTCACTGACGTAGCGCTGCTTCCAAAAACTGCTCAAGAGCCACAACTTTCTTTAACGGACACAACAATAAATATAGTCTAATGAACTTATCAACAAAGATATTGAAATACTTCATCTTACGCACGTCGTTATCACACAGAAGTAGGCTGTGTGGAACTTTTATTTGTTAAATTATCATATAAAATATAAGCGACCGGCAGGTGGTGCTATGGAAGCAAATGTGCAACAAGGAGTATTTGTTCACTTTTTTATTATTATTATTATTCACTTTTTATGTAAATAAACAAGTACAATTATAATGTTTATCCAGTTGCATAACGTATTTTACTTCTCTTTGTTTGAAAGCAAGCCATGAAATCACTTGAATATTATAACAAACAAAAACTGACAAATCACCTAGCATAATAAATAACCTATAAAATTACTGAAAAAATACATAAGGCATCAATTTTCATGTGAAAAAGGCTAAAATACACAAATACATTGAGTGTAAAACATAAATAAAATGTCAGCATCGAAAAGTATGGCATACAGTATGAAGAGGCATAAATACAAATTACTTGTATGTGATAAGGTACAGAATTATTTTTGATCAAATAATATTTGGCATTCAGTCAGTGCAATATCGAAAATACGCTGTTAAACAAGTTATATAATAGATAAGAAGGGCTATTTTAACTCAGAGATTTAATAACAATTAAACAGTTAAAATAGCCAAAATTTAACCTGTATTGAATTCAAGAAAAAACCTGTATATCTAAATAGCATACTACATGATAATCTTAAAAACTTGTTCAGCAATGCATGATGGCAGACAGGCAGTGGGTCTGAGCCTCTAGACCAGAGCCCTACAGTGTTTGCACAGTGGAATTAGAAAAGTCTTTTGGAAAAAAATGACAACTGACCTATAAAATGTCATTACCACTGTCATCCTTATTGTGCACCTTTTCACAAGAATGTCGATGTTCTTTTAGCACAAAAACATCACAGAAACAAAGATAGTTGTGAAAAAGCGTAAATAAAAATGTGAGTTATTTAAAATCACATTAAGCCATTAAAAACCTGCATGATCACACCTGCAACAAATTGAGAAATAAAAGTTACAACACAAAGTGTTAGCCAAGGTTGTAATGATGCAGTACATGCTTGTGACGCAGTGGTTTCCTAAATCTATTTTACAAAGGAAAGAAAGACAGAAATAATAATTACGTAAATGTTCCCTTTTCCTATGTAAGTGAACAGCACTGCCGACAGTAGTGCATTTACTTCCAGGTCCTATTGTATGTATTAATGGCTTATACTTCTACACAGCTAATAGTATTTAGTCAAAAAAATAAATTGTAACAGCAATGAGGAAGAAGAAGATATTTGTTTTTTATGGCCACAGACATTGATTATGTCTGCTGTTTAAGAGTTTTTCTTTACTTGTCAGCCTTTACAAAGGAGGCAAACATGCCATCTTCTTGCTCCAGCAGAGTCTCAGGTTTGTCATATTCCATAATGTTCCCTCTCTTCATCACAATAACCAGGTCGGCGGTCAGGATGGTATGAACACGATGCTTCAGATGCGCACACACACATACAAAAATACAGGTAAAAAAGAAATACATGTAGGTTTAACAAATACACAACAGTGCAAGAATGAGGAAAAAAGCAAGAGAAGAAAAGAAAGTCAGTACCAACCAGACATAAGCAGAAATGTTTCCACTGACCCAAACTGCAACTCTGACTTCATCATTGTATAAAGCAAGGTAAATGTGTAGAATAATTGAAAGAGTTGGCCGAACTAAAATGGCAGAGTGTTGAGGTGAGCTGAGCTGGGCCAGGCTGGACTGGGACTACTTGTGAGTCCTCACTAGCACACTGAAGAGGCTGTCCTCCTGCGCTAGCAAGTTTGCAGCAGAGTCACACTCCACCAAAATTCCTGAGGAAAAAACCAACACCTGCTCCGCATCCAAAATAGAGGACACTCTGTGCTGGTGGAGCAAGGAAAGAAGGAAAGACACAAGAGCAGAAAAGAAGCAAACAGAAATGTAAAGTGTATTATAAAAGAACTTCAGATTGTTAGTACCTCACTATCAGAAATGTGAAAATATTAAACAGCTTAGAGATTTGTCCACATATTTCCATATATAATATATATATATATATTTTTTTTTTATATATATATATATATATTATATATATATATATATATATATTATATATATATATATAAAATCAGAATTGGAATGTTTATTTCTAAACTTACTGCTATGGTGACAACTGTCCTGTCTGCAAATGCAGTCATAACAACTTTTTGCAAGATATTCTCCTGTAAAAAGACGTAATGGTTAGAGTCAATAACATTTTTTTTTTAATGAACATAGAAGTAGCACAAACCGTGGCCATGTCTATAGATGCAGTGGCTTCATCCATGATGAGGATACTGCTTTTCCTGACAAAAGCTCGAGCTAGACAGAAGAGCTGCCTCTGGCCAACGCTGAAGTTCTCTCCACCTTCAGTGACAACAGCATCTGGGCATTCATACAAAATAAGTGCATAAAGTGTACCGATAAATTATGCACTTTTTCATCAGTTCATCAATACCTAGTCCTCCAGGAAGTGCTTTCACCATGTTTTTGAGCTGAGCAATTTCTAAAGCCTCCCAAAGTCGATCATCAGTACAACTCTTCTCTGGATCCAGATTAAACCTGCAACACATTGGCTAAATTGAATCTACTTAGCAAATAATGCAAGGTCCATTGAGGCTTCACTCTGAGCTCACGTTCACATAAACAAGAGTCAGTGGAAATGTCAGCTCTCACACCGTCGGTCTTACACAGAATTATCTTCCACGTCATTTCTGTCTAAACAAACAAGTCTATGCTCTTTGTCTTTTATAACAAACACACCATCACTTCATCGTTCGCTAACACAAACTTGCGGAGGCTGAGAGGAGAGAAACAGTATTCTTCAACTCCTCACTGACCCCTCCAGTACATGGTGTTCGTGACCAATGGCACATTAGGTCACCCCAGCAAGATTTCCCACTGTGATTTCAACCAGTAACCCCACAGCTGGGACTTTGTGTCGTCACGAGACAAGTGTCTCTCCAAACTAATGTCTATGAACTCAGCGTGATCTGTCTTATTCCATTTTTTCCCATGAAGCTAAGACTTTTAAGTGTTTTAGGTGACCACATCCATTGTATGTCTCTATATACGGTATAAAAAAAATAAAAAATAGAATTTTAAATTAGGTAAATTAATTTGTACACGTTTTGTTACAATAATTTCTTTTGTCTGTCCTCCTAAACACCATTAAAATGTAAACTAAGGTAATACTGGCCAAAAAATTGCACATGTGCTTACATAAATACATACAGTATGCAGTGTTGGGTATTACTCTAAAACTGAATAATTATAATAAAAAAAAATGTAAATTGTATTAAATATTACTGTTCAAAATGTAACTGATTAACTACTTTAGTTACTTGAGTTACTTTGATGTAATCAAATTTGTTAAAATTAAAACTAATTGTTACTATGGTTTTTGTAAATGTGATGTCAAACACTTTTCCTCATAATTTGTTTACTTTAGCAACAACATTTTAGTGGTGTTGGTCTAATTGCATTCAATAAATAAAAAGCAATAATTTATGTAAAAGTAACTGAGTTACCAGATTGTACTGTAATATATCAACCATTTACAAGAATGAAACTATTATTACTGAAAATGAATATTATGTAATATTACAAAGTAATAGACTCCACACTGAAGTATGTATGCAATACTCAACACGTGTGACTTACAAATTGCACCAAAGTTAAAAAACATAAAACACAAGTCTAAATCTTTCATCAACAATATCTGTTTACCTGATAGAGCCGCTGAATAAGACTGGATCCTGGAGAATAATGGAGAGCCGTGACCTGAGTGTATGCAGAGGCAACTTGCAAATGTCAATCCCATCAATGACAATTTTTCCTGGAAACAAGCAACCACTATATTACGACATTTAACTGTAATTTTCACTTAGAAAGTAGAAAATGTTGAGTTACTATCACAAGACATGGCATGGTTGTACTTCACTGCTTTATAAGGAGATGCTGACACAAAAGGATAGATTTAGTGTTTAAGAAAGGCCAGGCCAGCTGCATGTTACAGTGCTGTCTGTGTGTATGGAAAAAGTGACTATGTAATTTCTTCTCCTCGTAGTCCGTCTGAAGTCGTCATAGTCTGGAGTGAAAACAGGTCCACACAATTAACTTCCTTTTAAAATCCAATTCATAACAAAAGCGGTTTAAAGACTTTGTGCCTGTCAACTCAAGTAAACTGAGACCACATTCTTGAAACTAAGTGAAAGGATGTCTTCTGCAAAGTCTATATTTGGGTCACTGGAGAAGCTACTTCAGGACCTCTTAAGCCAGAATTCAAAAGTAAAAAAAAAAAAAAAAAAAAACTAACTGTTAGTTTATTTCTGGTTACAGTATTTTTTAATCATGAAATACACTCTCTAAAACTAGAGTGTAAACAGCCACCAATGACAAGTAAATCACATAGTCATTGAATATACAGTACTGTACAAATGCAACACTACTTAACATAAATAATAAAAGACTTAAAGAAAGGAATGCCTGCAATCAGTGGCAGAGGCAATCTTTTAAAGAGGTTTTTGAATGTTTTAAAAACTTTAAAATACTAATTTTGCTATATGTTGAATGTTGGTTAAACAAACAATAAATTCGTATTGATCAGATAAAAGTACTTTCTGTTTTAAAGATAACTTTTCTAGTGCTGAGCCTGCTACCTGCTTCTCTGTCTACAATGTAAAACAATGTGGCATTAAACATATTTATATAGGTTCATGGTGATCCCACTCACAGTAAATATGTGTATTTTCTGATGTGTTTTCAAGTGTTGTTTTCCTCAAACAACACTTGAATAAAAGGTATATAGATATTTTTTGTGCCATTCTATGAAAAATTTTATCCAAAGCAATATCTACACCATGGGGTTAAGCACCTTTAATACTGAAATAAATCTGTGACAAATTAATGTTTGTTATTTAAGTTTGTGTGTAAGACCAGACCAACCGTCAAAATATCCACCATATTGAAAAAAGCCAGCGACAGTGAGGACTTCCCGCTGCCTGTGCGACCGCAGATTCCCACCTGAAGTAGAAAGGAGTAAAGTGACACAACTGAGAGGAATCAGACACCTGTGTGACAGAGCTACATGCTGTGTGTGCTCAAGCACTATCCATGCTTTCAGGAACACAAAACTAAGGGACTTCAAAGGAGATCAACACATTTTAAACACTTAGAAAGATTTTATCTTATTTATGCTTTGCACAAAAATCTATGAAAATGCAAGATACTTAATGTTAGTTATGCATACAGCAAAATGTGTACCCTGTCAGACCAGTGTGATGTGACGTCAGTGGTTTTCAACAGCTGTGTGAGAATGACTTGTTGTGCATACATGTATTCGGACGCAGAGAAGCTGACAACAATCTGCGACTAACCTTCTGTCCCGGCTGAATAAATGCATTTACATGCTTAAGCACCGGTTTAAGCATGGGGTCATAGCGTACACACAGGTCCTGGATTTTAATTTCTCCATTCTGGGGCCAGTTTTCAGGAACTTGAGAGGTGTCTGGAGTTAGTAACAAAAAGAGAGAGAAGCAAGCAGATCATAAATTTATTTGGGATACCTCCAAGTTATTTAAAGTTATTTGTATATAAGATACTACTGAATATATTGCACACTTTATATATAAAAAAGGTGTGAATCTGAATAAAGTTCACAATTTCTTCCTGTCATTTGTAGCACCGTTCTTTTGAAACTACAGCACAATCTTGTAGCATTTGTATCTTTTTGTCTCACAACACATATCTCATATCTCATATCTCAAGTTACTATGAGTATCCTGAAGACAACTTTTCACAGCAAAATTGTTTATACTATTTGTAAAATATCAACAGCAACAAATCAATGATGTACACTGAACTGTAGAATGATTATCAAACTAACCAATACATCCCTCGTAATTCTCTGATTCTGTGCTGAGGAAACTGTTGACCTTTTTCACAGCTGCCATCTGAACCTCCAAGTCAGCCAGATTTCTCACAACCCAGTTCAAGTAGTTAGTTACCTGGAGGGATAAGTATAGAATTACACTCTTACCTTAAATCACAGACCCATCATTACCAGTTTTCTGAACAACTTACAGTTAGCGCATAGGTGAGTCCAAGGCCAACCAGACCTCCAGAAGATGACAGACCAAACAATGAGCTCCAAATTGAAGCTCCTGCTGCTGTGAGGACGATTATGGCTCCAAGATAGTCCTAAACAAAAAGCAATAACGAGAAGCTTATGATTTACTAATTTACAACTACAAAAGTTAGATTCCCCAACATTAAAATAACATGACGATGATATAAAAAAACAATTTAAACAAAGAAGCTCCTTACTGTGCGAACTTCCAGCCACCGATTAGCAGCAGACAGGAAAAGATAAGCTGTGTTGTTGGTGTCTGTCAGCTCTAGCATTCGCTGTTTAAACCGTGCCTCGTGTCTATGGTAAACAAAACGAATTATTGATAACACAGACAATAGTTGAATGGCTTTTCTTCGGCCACTGGTTGATGTGTTATACCTGAATGCTCTAATAGTCGTTAAACCTTCAGCAGTTTCAGAAAAGTGACAAAGCAGAGGCAGTTGCGTGGAATCATCCAGATCCTGAAGGTCTCTAATCAATAAATTGGATGCTAATGAATCTGAATTTGAAAAATGTACAATTAAGTGACTGATGAACTTACTTTGAGGCAACTCGGAAATACTTCTGGATGAAATAAAAAGCTACTCCCAGAGGAATCAAGGCAATTAAAAATATGGGAGTGATGGAGGATATGACCCGATGGCAGACAAACACAGCAGTGTGGATCGGCTCAAAGACTCTAGTGTGGGAGGAATGTGCTGAAAAAACATAGCAGCATAGATTATCAAAAATGATGATGATAATGACAATGGCAAAGTAATTAATCTGTTCCATTGTCTTGATCCATCAATTTTTTTTTATTTATTTTTTTTTTTTATCCAAAACTCCACCACTATGACTGTTGGACTAACTCGGTTTGAAAGTAGTGCTGTCAAGCGATAAAAAAAAATAGAGAGATTCATTAATTATGATCTGTAATTAATTAATCTAATTAATCTATTTTTAATCTCACCTAAAAATTGCTGAGAAAAAACACTCAACTGAAGTGTTTTTGTTTTGTTTTTGTTTTGTTTTATCCAATTTATTTAATTACATTATTGTATCAGATGTGATATATTAATATATTGCATGTCAATAATAAGTTGAACGAACTGGATCACAAGTTGATTACAGTTCTATTCGTGTGCATTTAAAGCCCCAGTCATTTTAGAAAATAGTACTACATTGAGAAGATTATTACAAGCATCAAATGTCATGCTTACCTGATCAATAATATTGGTATCAGCTGAAAACCTGTTAAGGATCTGCCCAAGTGGAGTTATATCAAAAAATCTATTAAAAGAAACCCCAAAATGTTAAAGGAAATAAACATACAACATGGTAATTTATGTTAGTAATTTACTGCTGAATTTCTTAACCTGATTGGAGCATGGATGATCTTGTTGAGCAGATTGTGATGGAGGTTGGTGGCTGCAGAAAGGCCCAGAAACTCCACGGTAAGAGAAGTGATGAGGCAGAGAGTTATTCCAGCAGCACACAATATAATGAAGACTGGCAGGTAATAGGAACCATTCTGCAGAACATACATAACATGAAAAATGGAACAAACAAAATATTAAAACCAATCAATAATGTAGTCTACCTCCTCATCTAATGGCGGAGTTGTCGGTTCTGTAACATTGATAGTTGTCTCATTTAAAAAGTTTGGCTTGCTCTGAGTGGTTTTGGTGGAAGTCCAGAAAGCTAACCAGTAGTCAATGGCAACAATAACAGAGTGTTTCAGCAGCTTGGACGACACCATGAGGAAGACCATGAAGAAACCACCAGAGGAGAGATAACACCAGCACACCTGGGAAAAGGAAACATGATAAATGCATAAAATTACCTTTGTAACGATTCTCAAAATGTAATACACCTGTAAATTCTTGGTCAGTGGTGGAATGTAGCAAAGTACAAAAGTACAGTAGATACTTTAAATTGTATTGAGATATAACAAAAAAATATTGTTTTTATCAATATTGCCCAGCCCTCTGGAAAAAAGTATTAATAATTGTTTCTTGGTTGCAACTATTGTACTGCTGTTTTAAACCAAGTCTAGATCTGGTGGTACCCATAAAGACAAATGTACTAAAACTTTGAATCCCACTGCTGTAGAGCATACTAAAATGCAGTAACAAACAATTATTTTTAATGAACTAACTGCGAACCTTCCAAGGAATTTTAGATCTTCTGATTGTGTCTGTGGACATGTTATCGTCTTCTTCCTCCTCCTCTTCTTCCTCTGATGATTAAAAATCAGTGGTATCACACAAGTAGCTTTACAATTAAAGTAAAGAATATACAGTTAAAAAAATATATAAGAAAAAATACCTTCATCCTCATCATCAAGCTTGGCCTCTCTGGAGTAAAATGCTCTTCTTAGTGTTTTTCTCTCAAGGGTTGTTTGGCTGTCCTGCTGAATATCCTAAAATATATAAAGCTAAAATGTTAAATTCAAAAAATTACAATAAGTCCTTTTTTTACATGCCTTTTCCAGCCCATGGTCCTGCCGGTTCATAAGTGTCTTCCAGTGATCATAAAGTTCAACATCATGAGTCTGGATGTCTTTCAGAGTTCCCTCTCTTAGAACAGAGCCATCTTTCATTGCAATAATCTAGAATGAAGCGTTAAGCACAGATCATGCAACAATATTTCAGAAATTAAAATGAGGATTACAATGTTATGTACCCAGTCTGCGTGTATAAGATACTGCAGTTTGTGAGTAACCAGCACTACAGTTCTTTTATCATCTTGAAGGAACTTGAGGATGCCTTCTTGCATCAGGTGATCGCTGAGGTGGATGTCAAGGGCAGAAAATGGGTCATCCTAAGAGACAGATTTGGTATTCTTTTAAATATACTTAAACTATATACTACAACAATAACTTCGATTGATGCTGGTTCATCTAATAATACTTTAAAAACACAGCCAAATAATTGACAATTTGACATGACATCTGTTCAACTAGTGTCTAGTCTTGTGTTACATATAAACTTACCAAGAAGACAATGTTAGTGTTCTGGTACAGTGCCCTTGCTACACAGATTCTCTGCCTCTGTCCTCCACTGAGATTGATTCCCTTAAAAATAGCAACATAAGCATATTTAATATCTATAGACCCCATAGGATGAAATAAGACATGGCATACCCTCTCTCCAATTTCAGTTTGATCTCCAAATGGTAACAGATCGATGTCTGGCTGAAGTGAACAGGCATCGATGACCGCTTTATATCTGGCATACAAGTAAAGGACCTATGTTATGGTTGTTTCATGCTTGAAACTGATAATGAAATAGTTTTACCTTTGTTTGTTAAAAGGGATTCCAAATGTAATGTTTTCTTCCACTGTTGCATTGAGCAGCCAGGACTTCTGAGCCGCATAAGCCACAGAGTATCTGTTTTTACTGAACAACAAGAGATTAAATAAACAATTAAGCACAAAGTAGAGAATACAACACCAGGAACACTGATCTGTTTCAAAAGTATTTGAAAAGTATTTCTTCAAATACCTAATTGTCTTAATTAAAAGAATATATAAAAGAATAGGTAAATATCAGTTCAGTTCAGTTTTCCTGGTCCAGGGAGATTTAAGTTGAGTCACACACCACTGCAACATAATAAGGAAGATAAGGAAACAGAATGTCTCATGGAGTTAAATGATTACACATGGAATACAAAACAATAAAACAAAACATAAAAAATAAAATAAAAAAAATAAAGTAAAAACTACTACTCGTACACAGATTGTCTAAAATAACTTAGGTAGTAGAATTAGAGTTGGTTAGTTTGGAGTTGAGGTACAATATGGCAAAGTTATAATTTGAATAAAACGATATAAAGATGGAGTCATGATGAGTGGAAGACAGTACGAATTACTGAACACAATAGCGGATCAAATATCATGTTTTTATCATATATCCACCAGCATACATGGGCACTGGAAGAAGTGTTTTGCCCAGGGACGCAATGGCAGCATGCAAGAGAGCTACAGCTGCCCCATTGTGCGAACAAAGATCAACCCTGCTCAGCTCTCAAAATCATGCAAGATCAGGCATTTTCAAATAGAATACAAAATTAATCGGGATCAAAGAAAGTTTCTGTTCCAACACAAGAGCACTTTCTTCCAAAAAAGATTAAAAAATGAATATGGAAATGCCAAAAAGAAAAAAAGAAAAAACACAGAAAATATTACAGTAGACAAGGAGCATGGGAGGTCATGGGAATCACCACAATCCTCTACCTCTCGATGTCTTCATCTGTTTCTTCTATCCCTGACCAACTGTCAAAGTCATGCAAGTACATTAGAGAACTTTTTGTTTCATCATGTTTAGGGTTAAAATCAAACAGTAAATCGGGCTGCTAATAATACAAACAACAAAGTAGAAGTAAAAAGACATGTTTTTTCATGCCACATGACACTGAAACAAAACAAACAAGTTGCTTGCAGATCAAGTCTTATTTAAGACACATCAACGTAAATCCAAAAAATGTCCCATTTCAATGGATTCACATGCCAACCCAGAGCAAAATGCATAACCTCAGCACTAACTTTACCAGTCACCTCGACCTAAATGATTTGTGATGTGACTTGTTGGGTTACTGTACAGAGATTCCTAAACTAATTAGTACAGTATGTACAGTGTGCGACTGTTTATTCACTTGAATGGACAACACTGAAATATTCAGCAACAGTGTTAAATGTAAACAAGCTTACACTAAAATGATTGACTAAAGGAGAGAGCCAAGAGGAGATACCTGATGTTTCCATCGGGACTGGCCTCACAATTAGGCAGCCTGATGTAAGCAAGAAGGTAGGAGGCAAAGAGAAAGATACCACATGCACACACAGATTTATCAGACAAACAGTGGCTCAAAAGCTGATGCAGTACATTTGTATAAGAATATATAAAAATGTTCTATGATCATTTTTCTTGGCGGAGATTGTGCTAAATGTTTGTTACCATGGTGACAGTGGCATCATTCTTATTGTGAGTGAAGTCACCAAAACATTCGCCGAAACATTCCAGGCAAATAAATGGCGCTCAACAGAACCACTTACTTGAAAGTCTGATGCGTATGTACATTTACAGAGACTTTTGATTGTCTGAGACAAACATGATTGTTTGAAGTCTAAAAAACTCATTTGATTTTAAAATTCTGCTAAAAGTTGATTTGATGACTAGCTCAAAGCAAGCTCTTAAAAAGTATTATTATTATTATTATTATTATTTCTTTGTACGTGCTTGTGTTATACTTTTGTAGCCCGGGTACAACCCATGTGCCTAGGGGACTACAAAGTTGAGGGATGGTGAAAACTATTTCAGAGACAGAATGCGCCTTAGTAAATGCGCTGTTCCCAGTAATGTGATTTTCTGGATCTGCGGCAGGCCTATTTTTCCTGGGATTTGAACTATGAACCTATCAAGATCTTTTTTGACAAGTCCAAGTGCTCCAATGACAACTGGTATAGTGTGTGTCTTCATTCCCCACATTTTGCTGATTTCAATTTCCAGATCTTTATACTTAGACAGTTTTTCGCATACTTTAACTGAGGTGTTTCTTTCAGATGGGATTGCAATGTCAATTAGTACACACTCCTTTTTCCCCTTGTTTTTAATTACTATATCAGGCTTATTAGCTTTTATTTCTCTGTCTGTGTGTATCGGCATATCCCACAGGACTGTTATGTCGTCTTTCTCCTGGACAGTGGTTGGTTGGTGTTCATACCATTTTTCAGAAGTTTTTATTCCATATTCACCACATATTTTCCAGTGGACATAAGCTGCTACCTTATTATGGCGATTAATATATTCATTTTTGGCCAACTCTGGACATCCTGCCACTAAATGGTCAATTGTTTCTTCAAATTTCCCACACACTCTGCATTCAGGGTTTGTCCCATCCTTCATAATGTGGTGGTGGTATGCTCTGGTGGCTAAGCTTTGGTCTTGTGCAGCCATAATTAGTCCTTCTGTTTCTGCTTTTAATCCGCTGCTCCTGAGCCACTGATTTGTTTTTAACTTGTCAACATCTCCGTCATTCAGCCTTTTGGGATATTTTCCATGCAGGTTTTTTTCTTCCCACCTGTTCTGTAGTTGATGTAGCCCTTGAGCCTTTGCCACTTGCTTAATACGTTTTGCAAAGACTATGGCGCTCTCATTGTCTCTTGGTGTTTGGTTCAGTACTTCCATTTCTTGTTTATATTTAGCAGCTTCCTTTGTGACAGAGTGCATTTTTTTGTTGGCTTCATGTTGTTTAACTAGTTGTAAAAAGGGGTCATTGATTTCACTCAGGTATGCATTCAGGCCAATTGTATTGACTTTGAGTAGTGTTTCAAATTGGGATAGGCCTCTTCCTCCTTCTGTTCTAGGCAGGTAAATTCTATCAACATCAGCTTTTGGGTGATGCATTTTCTCCATTGTGAGAAACTTTCTTGTTTTGATGTCCAATTTTTTTATCTCGTTTATTTTCCAGTCAATAATATTGAAACTATATGTAACAACTGGGACAGCAAGAGTATTTATTGCTGTAAATCTATTAGCAGCATTTAATTCGCTTTTTAGGATCATACGGACTCTCCTGTAATATTCTTTCCTGATTGTTTCCTTCATGGTTGAATGTTGTATTCCATCTCCTTCACATACCCCAAGGTATTTGTAAGAGCTTTCCTGGTCTAGTTCCTTGATAACTGTTGTGGGAGAAAGTTCTACCTCTTTTGATTGCTTATTATTATTATTATTATTATTATTATTATTATTATCATTATTATTATTATTAATAATAATAATAATAATAATCTTTTTTATTTTATTGTTGTTTATAAGGGTAAACAAAGCTGTCAAAGAAAATGACACACAATTTATCTTGGGGCAAGACTTAACTACAACATAAATCAATAATTAATATTAATGTTTAAGTAATGGAGGTAATGAAATGTTACATTAAAGCAGAAAGCATCATGTGTATCAAGAAGTCACTGACTTCTTGCTAACAGTAAAGCATATTTGGTCATTTTCTAACAGTAAACTTACTTGCTCCAGTAAACTTTCCCATCCATGGATTGCATTTCTCCTAGCATTGCCAGCAAAAGAGAAGATTTCCCACATCCCACCTGGCCTACAATCATGGTCAGCTGACCTAACAAGGGAAAAGAGGGTTAAATTGGGATATGCATGCGCCATCTCAACAGCATACTGACAAACAACTGAAGGTCACTTGATCTTACTCTTAACTCAGTCACAATTCTAAAATAGACTACGGCTCAGACGGTAGAAACATGAATGCCACTGAAAAGTTTAAACTTCTC
Organism: Mugilogobius chulae; assembly: GCA_038363315.1. Lineage (NCBI taxonomy): Eukaryota > Metazoa > Chordata > Actinopteri > Gobiiformes > Gobiidae > Mugilogobius > Mugilogobius chulae. The sequence goes on along the minus strand of CM076409.1, from coordinate 48,303,662 downwards.
AAAAGTAATGTCACAAGAAGGAATAAACTGAGATACATATTTAATTCACTTCCCATGGGATGATTGTATTTTAACTCATCTGTTGGCAGTCAATCCTATATCAATATAAAGTTCTTGGCTCTTCTGGCCACATATTCGCACAAGTCTTTTGTTTTATCCCAGTACACCGACTTAGTATTTATAGAGTATAAATGAATGCAGAGTGAATAGTGATAAATAGTGTTACAAAGTTCAAGTTGTGGTTTGTTTGGAATGTGTTAATTAAATTATGCATTGTAATGTAATGCTTGTTTCAATTATACCAGCAGTGGACAAAATTTCAACTGCAAAGGTTTACGTAAATACCTGTGGGGATACTGATGTTAATGTCTGACAGAGTGGACAGGTTGCTTCCCCACGTAAAACATCCATTGATCACCTACAAAATAGAACAAAATATACAGTAATCACATTTACATTCCGCACAAAATATGGGCTAAAGTATTTCTAGATACTAGGCCAACATTTCAAAGGAGAAGATTGTATACCTACATATTTGTCTTCATTTTATATTTTTAAAATTACATTAAAGTAAGTATAAAAAATGCATTTTTTTATTAGCTCTATAGATCAGTGGTTCCCAAAGTGGGGACCTCTCGAGGGGTCGCGAAGCAAACCTGGTGGTCGCGAGATGATTTCAAAATGTGTTTTTACAATTATGATTTAGCATTTTATCAGTTTTTTGGGGAAATTTGGGCCATATAAAGCAATGCACTATCAAACAAACACAATAAACTTATATTAAATGTTTTTTTTAATTATTACAAAAGTATATATTTTTTGTTGTGGGGGTCGCAAGTTGGTTGCACAGTTATTTTGGGGGTCCCAGGCTGAAAAGTTTGGGAACACCTGCTATAGACTACTAATTTAAAGGTGCACTGTGTAACTTTCTGGAGGTAAAAAGTCAACTACACAATTTACTAGAATTAGAAACCTTTAACTAATACTTTATTACTGTAACTAAATACTTTAGGACTTTCTAAATGGGTTTAAATACATTTTATGCCATAATGTGAAAAACACAGCTACAGAAACAAACATAAGCAGACCCTCCTCCAGGGCAAATAGTAGCCCATTTTGTGGACATGCAAGCTAACCAAAGTAAAGAGACAGAATGTTTTTAATTATTAAGTACAGAAAAAATTCCAAATGGCAAAAATATTCTTTTATTCAAGTCTTTTTTGGGCCAAAAAGTTACACAGTGCAGCTTTAGGAAGAGTGAAAAGGCTTTGTGTCTCTAATGCATGCTTGTTGACCTTTGACACTGCTTCCTGCTGAGCTTTAGTTTACATGACTCCCATCTGTTCCAATATTTGTTTACTTTATGTTTTGTGTGTGCGCCTGGTTGTGTGTGGGCATGTGTGTGAATAAAATGTAGGTGTCTCAGGCAGTTATTTTCATGACCTTCAGTGACATCTTTTGTGATATCTAACAAGTACAGAGAAGTTAAAAATAAATAATGTTAAAGGTGTGTTTCTCTCAGACTAATTAGGCAGCCCTCCTCCACAGGGATAGAGCCGGAAGGAGGGCCTGTACTGAAGGCTGAGAAAATGTTGGACACAAAGCCAAAATTCTCGTGTGAACCCCAACTTCCTGTGATGAGAGAGCGTGTGGATGAACACATGTGAAAAACACCATGTGAAGACCTCCAGTAAAGTTTAAGTCTACAAGTGACCCATAGAGATGAGTCTGTATAACAAGGGTATAAAGAATAATGGTAACGTTTCATAATAAGGGGACATGAATTCATTGATTATCATCATGAGTTCATGAGGAATTAATGCATGAATTCATGAGGAATTCATGATGTATTCATGCATTAGTTCACCATGACTCATCATGAACTATCATGAATTCACCATGAATTAACATGAATTCCAGTGGTTTCATGAATGAATTCATTCATGAATTCCACCATGAATTCATCTAATGAACTAACATGGAAATCATGTTAGTTAACCATGACTTTTAAACCTACTATGAATACAAGGAATTCACATGAACAAGAGATATTTAAACCAAAAACATGAATTCATCATGACTTTTGAAAGTCATGCATGAACATCATGAGTCATCATGAGTTCATCATGAATTTCTTTCACACAAAAAAAGGGAATCTAGCCTTATAGTAAAACTTAGTTGTCAAGAACTTTTTGTGAACTCATGATAAACTCATGATGAACTCATGATGAACTCATGATGAATTCACCATTATTTTGTACTTTTTTGTGTTTTAAATACAAATTCAAGGCTTCCTTTATAGCACCATTAGTTAGGATTAGAAACAGCACAATTATAAGCCAATGGGTAGGTACAGCAATTCTGTGACATTAGCACTAAAAATGTTTTCAGTGACAGAACAAAGTAATTCAATAGTGGCACAATTTATGAGTCAAACTGTGGTTTATTGAAATGGTCTGCATCGTCTCATCTACAGCCTGTCCGTCCATGGGAGTGAATCTCTCCTTCACTGTGGTTCTCCTCGAGGTCTCTTCTTTTTTTTCCTTGCTGAGAAGGAGGGTCTAAGGACAGGGGATGCTCTGGGACAATTATCCATCTGCGTGTTTGCTGTTGGACATTCCACCTCTGTATTTCTAAATGACCATTTCTGATGTTCTAATGCATCTGTTGGTATTGACCAAACGTTTCTGACAGTTGTGTTTTCTAAAGCAACAATCATGTGAAGTCTTCTGAGATAACTGTTCTTGTGATTTTTGACCACAGGTGTCCATTATTACTACTATTACCCTTACCTATCAAGACTAAGGGAATAAGCTCCAATTTAATCGTTTACTTAGCCTCTCAAACTGCGTATACAGATTAATAAAAAAATATATATTTTTTTTCTGTGTTGGCACAGGCCAAAAGAAGGCCAGTTTACAACCTAAATTTCCTGAGCTGAAAGGGGTCCCACCACACTGCTTGTCTTCATGAAGGTATTATCGCTTTTCCTGAATTTCTCAAAACTATTACAAATCTCTATGCTTCATGAAACAGAAATAATTTGATAAAGTGGACATTTAAACAGTAACACAACTCCACAGATCTGATTTCCAAGTAACTTTCCCTGTAACAGTCTGTTAGCAATAAAATTTTATTTTATAGCCAAAAATCACAACTATCTCAGAAGACTTCACATGACTGTTGCTTTAGAAAACACAATTGTCAGAAACATTTGGTCAATACCAGCAGATGCATTAGAACATCAGAAATGGTCTTTTAGAAATAGAGTTGGAATGTCCAACAACGAACACACAGATGGATATTGTCCCAGAGCATCCCCTGTCCTTAGACCCTCCTTCTCGGCAAGGAAAAACTCAAAACCTGGTGGGAGAAGAAGAGACCTCGAGGAGAACCACAGTGAAGGAGAGATTCACTCCATGGACGGACAGGCTGTAGATGAGACGGTGCAGACCATTTAATAAACCACAGTTTGACTCATAAATTGTGCACTGTTGAATTACTTTGTTGTGTCACTGAAAACATTTTTAGTGCTAATGTCACAGAATTGCTGTACCTACCCATTTGGGTTATAATTGTGCTGTTTCTAATCCTAACTAATGGTGCTATAAAGGAAGCCTTGAATTTGTATTTAAAACACAAAAACAAGCACAAATGCAGCACAAGTACAAAATATGGTGAATTCATCATGAGCTCATCATGAGTTCATCATGAGTTTATCATGAGTTCACAAAAGTTCTTGACAACTAAGTTTTACTATAAGGCTAGATTCCCTTTTTTTGTGTGAAAGAATTCATGATGAACTCATGATGACTCATGATGTTCATGCATGACTTTCAAAAGTCATGATGAATTCATGTTTTTGGTTTAAATATCTCTTGTTCATGTGATTCCTTGTATTCATAGTAGGTTTAAAAGTCATGGTTACTAACATGATTTCCATGTTAGTTCATTAGATGAATTCAGGTGGAATTCATGAATGAATTCATTCATGAAACCACTGGAATTCATGTTAATTCATGGTGAATTCATGATAGTTCATGATGAGTCATGGTGAACTAATGCATGAATACATCATGAATTCCTCATGAATTCATGCATTAATTCCTCATGAACTCATGATGATAATCAATGAATTCATGTCCCCTTATTATGAACGTTACCAGAATAATGAACACAGTTCTTCAGGCAAGATAGTATAAAAAATATGTGAGGTGATCCAGGCACTGTATTTTATTTAATTTATTCTTCAACACTGACCTTTACCGCCAGATCTTCAGTCTCTGTAGGTCTCATCTGTCGCCTAGTTGGCTGTTCATAGTTGTCCATCTGATAACGTATTGGCTGCTTCCTGTTAATGGCTTTAGTCTAAAAATATAAAATATAGTGTCTATGTATGTATATGTAAGGTCTTGAATAATGTTTAACTAGTGTTTTGCTTACCGTCCCTGAGAACTTTTACCAGTCTCAAATGGAACAGGCATGTCTCCATTTCTCCAGCTGTCATCTCCAATTTCATCACTCTGGAGAAACTCTCCCAGTTTCTGCACACTGTAGGAGGCATACATTTGTAAGTAAGATGACATCAATACCACAAACAATTATAGAAGATCCATGTGTAAAGTATGTCAGGTGCAGAAATCCAGATTCAAATCAATGTGTGCAATCACACTAGCCTCAGAGTACAGTGGATACCGGGGAAGTGCAAAATTGCGGAAAAAATCCATAAGGATTCTACTTTCTCCAGACCAAGAAGTGGTCTGGAGCGGTTTAGATGTGAATCTGCATTCCCCCGGTCAGATACCCACAAAAATACTCTTGTGGTCAAAGCTTGCAAGTACAAATATAAATAATATGTACATACTAACCCTGTTGTGTGTTTATAAGGCATCCTAACAATTGCATTTTTTAGTAAACTTTAATTTAGTTTTTGCAAATTAGTTGCAAATTAGTTACAAAACATTTGTTGCTCCAAAACCCCTCACCTGATAATAGCCTTTACAGCAAATCTGACCACTGTAGAAAGCAAGAACAAAGGCGTCACCAGGATGTGAAACAGTGCCAAAGCTGCAAAGGCCTCTGAGGAACTTGGTCCAGTTTCATTAATAAAATGATGCATCACAAACGTCTGTAAAATATACAAATAACCATTGTTCAGCATGAACATATTTGAACTGTACATTTGACACATCTGATGAGGTCTTACCACAAGCACTGCAGCAATGGGAATTGCAGCATTCATAAAAACTGCAGAGAAAACCAAAAGTGCACATTTGCAGTAGTGGTACTCAGTGTTTATATAGCTTAGACGGTCAAAAAGTCTTACTGGACAAAGATGTGTAGAAAGCAAAGGTTTTGAGGCAGGTGAGTTCTTTTCCTCTAGTGTCCTCCACACTGTCGCAGAAGATATTCTCCCAGGCATAAAGCTTAAGAAGTTTTATTCCTTTTAAGATTTCTGAGGTTTGTTTCAAACGATCTGTAGAGTGTTCCTGATTTTCAACAAAGCAAAGTATAGTTATTATAACAGACACAGAATACAACTGGCCAAACCCAAATACTGGGTGTTAGTGACTCACCAGTGAGATTTTCTGTGTGTCAGCTAACTTCGTTGCTATAAGGTACTGCACTGGAGCCAAAAGAACAATGACCGATGCACCAACTAAGGCACTGGCCCCTAATAAATAGTAAAGGAGGATCACACCCATTACTATCTGCAAAGAACAGACACAAATTATACATTAGATTATTATATAAAGCTAGAAGTGATTGTGAATATCATCATCGTCATTGTCCTGTACCTGCACAGGCATCGCCCACAGGTTTGGACAGAGGAACAGAAACCACATCAGCTGGTTTGTTTCTATGGCAACCAAGTTGTTGATTTGTCCCAGTGTCACCTCACCCATCGACATGTTGGAGGTTGACAAACGTAGGATTTTGTTGTAAATCATTGCCTTTATGCATAAAAAATAAGACAAAATACAAAGCTAACTTTGCAAATATGATTCATAATTTTAAGAAATCTGCATTAACCGGTCTGCATACAATATTTCCCATGGCAACAAATTCTCCCACTTACCAAAAGTGCTCCTCGTAGGTTGATACCTGTTTCTATAGTGACATAATATGACGCCTGAAGAAAAGTCCTTTGTAATATTAAAGCCAGAAACAGAAGAACTGCCAGGACTGATGAGTTCTGCAGCAGCTCAGTAGAGGACATAAAATGCACACCAAAATACATCTACAACACAAGAAATGTATGTGTTAATTTTATGTACCAGTATACACAATTGCAAAGCCACACTTCTAAATTGACAGTAAAAGGTGTTGGATGAATGAGGAATTTTCCATGTCACTTAGAAATGCTGCCTGGTTTTGCTCTGCACTTCACCTGCCCATTATGCCTGCATTACAGTCTGGCATTGATATGTCAATTGCTGTAACTGCAAGCCAAATGAGTCAGATTGCATACTGCTACTACACACATAACTAATCTGTATTTGTTGGCTTCTCTGTGAATATCTTGACAATGAAAAGGTCATCTTTTAAATGCCAAACAGGTCTTCTTTGCCAGTAGAATTGGCTTCTCTCTTCTCTCTATTTTTATTATTCCAACAGCGAGCTACTATAGTTTTCTTACTATAACATTATTTTCATTTACATTATCCAGTGTATCTACCACTGAACTACAATGGCTTCCATGTAATAACATTTAACTGTAGGTTGTTGAAAAGTAAGAAGTAGAGTAAAATAGAGTGTGACCCTCCATTATTTTTGGAGATAACATTTGGTTTAGATAATGATAGACCATCAGCCCAGTTCCAGCTCACAAATATCATAATCAAATATTTGTACATGTTTATATCTAGTTGCTACAACAGTAAAATTGTATAACACTATAATTAATCATATCAGGTTTAGCTTTGTTTATTCATTTAGACATGATGTCACATGTGGACAGGCACAGATCGTGAAATGATGAAAACCAACACCTTAGTGACATCACACAAGAAGAAGGATATTTGTTTTTGATAGGACCACCTAGTTCACAAGTCCATTTTGATATTTGATTTTTTTTTTTTTTTTTAATGGCCACACTATCAAATTTCCAAGTGTAATTTGTCACATAACTTTAAACATAAATGTTCTCACATCTTTGGAAACACTTGTTTTGTTTTCATTCTCAAGACATTTCACGATGCCAGAGATGCAGAGAGGCCCAGCAAAACCCAGCAGGTCAGCTAGATAGCGGAAGGTGCTACTGAGGAGGATAGGCCGGCCAAACGCCGGTACATGGACCTCCAGATGGATGGAGCACGGTCGGGGTCTTCAGCAGTCTGTGCAGGAGAGTAAGAGTATATTAAAAGCATTATCTAAGATTGAATACTAAATCCAGTGCTGTCTTTGTCACCCTTGGTCCTCATACGCATCCTTCAGGCGCAGGTAGTTGGTGAGTGCTCTCATGGCGATAGGCAGTTTGCCAATCTTCTTCAGTTCAATGGGTCTTTTATGGGCTCCCATGATGAGAGGATTCATCCACCAATACGTTGCCTAAAAATAAATGAATCTAATTGCTTACTACTTCAGCTGCCACTAAATGCTACAAAATACATTGATTGTTGAGACGAGTGTTGAAGTTATACCTTTGAAAGCAAATTGACAAAGGGTTGTAGAAATCGAACACCTAAATCCTGCAGATCTTCAGGTGGCTTCACCTTCTGGGGATTGGCAAAGAAAACATATTTCTACAAACAGAGAAAGATGAGTTAAAAACAACAGTGACCTCCACAACTAATCTAGAATAAAAATAAATAAATTAAACAAAATGGGAGCACAAACCCTAACTCTTATGACATTGATCTCTACTGCCATCAGAAGCCCATACAAGATCACTAAAAAGGCTGTAATACAGAACCTCAGATGTCCTGGTCCAACAGAAAACATTGCAAACTTCCATAATTTGATGGATTTGGTGATAAAGGCCAACACCCAATAGATGAATAAAACTGTGCACACAGAGAAAACACCTTTCACTCGTTATGGACATGTTAGTTACATGTGAGACAATGTATTAATTTAGATCTTACCCAGGAGGAGCTTTGGAAAGTTAGAGGTTTCTATGTTGTGGTAATAAACCACTGAAGTAGTGGCAGCAATAAATCCCATAAAAGCGGGCATGAAGAGATGAAGGTGGTTGGTCGTCATCATACTAGATAAACAAAAGCAATACAAGATTTTTATTTTTTTTTCTGTATGTTTTGCAATGGTTCTCCAAGGCGATGTGTTTTAAAATATTCCTGTGTTTTTTTTTTTGTTTGTTTGTTTTTGTTTGTTTGTTTGTTTGTTTGTTTGTTTGTTTGTTTGTTGTATTATGTATGTATGTATGTATTATGTATGTATGTATGTATGTATGTATGTATGTATGTTGTTTTGCTACATCTTACTTGTTGGAGACCAGTCCCTCTGCAAATTCACAAACATGGACAAAGAGCAGAGAGAAGGTGAGGATCCACCTCATGTTGTGTCCAGGAAAATGAAGCCATGTGTTATGATGGATCTGGACTTTTGAACTCTGACTGCCCCAGCCTACAAAAGACAGATGTAAAAATAACTCTCTAAATATAGACAAACGAAGATGACTAAATTGAATATCTAGAAAAAACTACACATACTCTAAATTAAAATAAGCATACCACCAGGAGCCCTGTTTGCACTGTTCCACCAGCCTGAGCATTCAAAATTACCCACTGTCATTCTACATTTTAACACCTCCTCAGCCTGGATTGCAAGCCATGCCAAGCACATACTAGACCGTTTTTCAACCTTGTTAAGTCACACAACTATCACTTTACATGGGGCCATGTGCTTATTTTTTACAATATATATTTATTCTCAGTCTAATTAGTTAGGGTTAGGTTACAAATTAGGTTAAAGAAGAATTTGTTTGGTTAAGGTTAGGAATGGGGGACTGGCTTGCCAATCGGATATTTGCAGAACTTGGTTAGGTATAATACTACCGGTATTTGGCATTGGCTCTGTGCAAAAAGTCAGTTGGCCTATTTATTAAAAAAAAAAAAAAAACTAGATTCCGGCCGTTATCTTCATTTCCTGTTTAGATCATTTCTATTAGATTTCACTACCTCAGTCTAAAATGAAAAAATACTTTAAGATCAGGCAGTGAACAGTAAGTTGTTGTTGGTGGTTTGCTCTGAAAACATGTTAAATACTTTATAAAATCAGGAGACTATTTCACCAAAGACCAAACGGTGTTTATAAAAAGATATGTTTGTCTGTCATGCTAAATAAGTCTGACAATTTGAAAATGAAAAGTTTCTATGCACAGGGACAATTAAACAAACCCCAGTTATGCATTCACCATCACTTTGCATTGGTGGCTAAGCTAGCAAAAGTTTATGTTTTAAAATATTTACTTAAACGGGACCTATTATGTAAAATGTATTATTCCAAAGTTTAGCCTTCTATTAATGGCCTCCATTCACCAATAGTTTACTCAAAGTTATATTTAAATTGATTCATGCATGTTTGAGTAATCTTGTATTGTTTTTTAGCTGGAGCTCAAGTGCTAATAAAATCCCTGCTCTCACCTTCCACCTATCCCCTCCCACTTGCCTGTATTTACTTGTTATAATTCAAAAGATTAAAACTCAAAGAGAAGCATGTTTAAAACTGCCCCATAGCCAATTTCCAACAATAAAAATGTGTTATTTAAAAACTGTTGCTTCTTAAAGTTACATTTTAAAAATAAGAGGCGGAGCTTATCAGTTCTGCAGTTTTAAACCAGAAGTCAACAAAGCTGTTTCTATTTTCAAGCAGTTTTAGATCAGTCTTGAGTTTTACAATGAACAAAAGGTAAATTACTGATTTGCACAGGTTCTAGTTTCTTACTAAATAGCTGGAAAAAAAACACAATAGGTCTTCTTTAAGGGATTTGGGTAAGTTAGGGTTAGGATTAGGTTAAGTTGATTTGGTTATGTTGAATTTTTTTGGGAAAGGTATGCTAACCAGGAAGGGGCATAACTGCGTTGGGGAGAAGAACAGACTGCAAGTGAAATCCATGGTTACGACTTGATTTGTTGTAGTTTGTTTCCATAGATACAGTACCAGATTCAACAGACTAAAGGAGGCACAAAACCAGGACAAATAGGGTGCTGTAGAGTAAAGTAGCGTGGCATAGGGACTTTTATTTTCTTACTTGAGCAGTTTTTCTTCCTCACTAGAATCAAAAATGTTCCACTTTATCTTGGGAATCAAACAATACCACAGCAGTCAATAAGAATCAATTAGCGACTCCACTGGGAGCTGTGAGGCCTGCTGGTCAGAGTCAAACCCATCAACTAAAGCACACACCCAGATAATCCAAGTCATGCACTACTAATTGAATCAATTAATTACATCTCAAATATTGTCTTTCTGTGGTCCTTCCCAGCACATTTGTCATTTCATTGTTTAACCTTTCCATGACTTAATGCTTTAACAATGATGCGCCTGAACTACACAGTCTCCTAAAGCCGTGTTTGAGTGGGAAAAGTACAGCACCAGTATGTTACTATTATATCAACAGCATTAGTAAACTAACTAATTTACGACTAAAATGTGTCCTGTCAGAATAAAATGAAACATATACACTTATTGGTAGATACTAATTTTAGTATATGGCATTATCTGTGTCACTTAGAACAATGATTGTAATTTACATCTGCTTTGCCAGTAGATTACACTGCTGGCCTGCTTTTAGTAAATCACTGTGAGACAACTGAGCTTCTGCTTGGCCTTTCTTTTCATGCTACAAAGACATGCACATTATTATAGCACGAAACTATTACTAAAATGTTGCAGAGACTTTTGTTGGATTTGTATGACTGCTGTGAAGTGTAAATAAATCAGTCCATTAGATTCAAGTTTTCCCATAAAACGACACAGTGGGGTTTCAGTTCAAGCTGGTTCAATAATCCTGCTTTAGATGCTGTGACAAGACAGCTGTACGGTTTTCATTCAACAGCAAAAGGTGATTCTATAAGAAGCTTAAGTGTGGAAAAACAGCTGTTCAAATATGTTCGCAATTATAGATATAGCCTTTTATTTTACAAACATTTTGTAGGGATGGGCTATATGTTTTCACAATGTACCAGGCTTTTCAAAAGACCTGTGCATACCTTGGTTTAGCTTTAAGTATGAGACAAAAGCTGAATGAATCACAGCATTAATCAGAAAAGGGTTGAATGAGCACCACTTGCTTGAAAGATAACACTGCAATAGATGTTTGTGGTGGTTGGAACATACCAATGAAGAGGATGGGGAAGGTGATGAAGAGTAGAAAGACATGAGGAACCAGGTTGAGAGCATCTACGAAGCAGCCATTGTTGAGCACACCATCATCCACATTGTAAGCATTTGGGTCTTCTTCGCTGGTGTTCTCGTTGCCACAAAATGCCAGGTCCATTCCACTGTAAAGCCTGCCACACACAACATGAAAACAGAAATCACTGATTAGAATGCAGCAATGTAAGCCTAATGTTACAGATCATGACTAAAAAAAAATTGTTATTAGTTTTTTGGTTTGTTTGTTTGTTTGTTTGTTTGTTATGGGAATGTCACTCATTTACAGATATTATGCATGTCAGTGTTAATTAACGTCACTGGGCATTTTTTTAAGCAAAGAAAAAGACAAGACAGATCAAGATGAATACTGGAACTATGGTATTTTGATAAAAACACTGTAGAATAAGACTGTATCACTATCTGGAGAAGGCCTATATATGACTAGGTATGCTTAGGGAGTGGACACTGGAAGTAAACAGTCAATTTTGTCTGGAGTAACAAAAATAAATAAGTTTGCTTGTTTAGTTTTTCACTACATGTATAACCATTTAATTGGATGCAGTATTTTAATGTAATGTAAAAATAAAAAAAACTTTCTACATTCCATTTAAAAGTTAAGCATGTCTAAAAAAAATGTCTTACCTCCAATGATTTCAAGTATTCCTCACGCGTAGCTGTACATTCCAGAGGTCTGGAAAAATTAAAAGAAAAGAAGACAAAATATTCACTAAAAATAACAAAACATGAGTTCAAGTCGAACGGCTTGGTTTGATTATTTTTAGCTCTGCAAGAACTTCAGCTGCTCCGTCCACTGCTGCCTGTCAAACCCTGGGTCATGTCCCAAACTGTGAGCCACTGTGCTCTCTCTGACTTTCAAAATAAAATCCAGCGGAAGACGCACTGATCAGTCATGGTTTGCGGTTTTACAAACAGACTTATCTTTAAAGATATATGATTATTACATTCTGCACTGCATTGGTTTCATAGTTGGATGCGTAGTTAAATGCGTCTTATTGTGTGCAGTTCTGGTCTGAGGATATGATTTATTGTCTGCATGAAAATTCCGGTTTTCTTTTGCATAAAACAATTAGCTTGACATATCGTTCTAATATTAAATTCTCAACTTAAAATAGTCTGATATGGGGTGAAGCTTATTGTGAATTTCTCCAAATAAAACACATTGTAGCCCACATTGTAGCACGCCTCCTGCATAAAGCCCAATACATGGCCCATAGGTAAAACCGCAGAAGGATAAAAAATAACAATAATAATAAAGCAATTGCCTCGTAGATCCCACGTGCGCACCAGTCCCAGTGTTTTAGACAGCAATAAGTCAAAAAAAATAAAAATGCTTCTCCAACAGCAGTCCTCACACACAAAGAAAGGAAATGATCGCCTGCGCTTAGATGGGCTTGGAAATGCCCCCAAACCTCCCCCAGGGAAAAGGGGCTATAAAGACCTTGGGCAGCTAGGATGATGTACTCACATATTGTCATTCAATTTGACAAGCCCTTGATTTCCTATATCTGTTACATATTAGCAACCATCAGCATTTACAAGTCTATTGTTAACAGACTACTGATTTATTGCCCGAGCTGCAGTAGCCTACAGAGATTTCAACATGCTGTTTACTACATTAAATTGATTTCTTTATTGTAGGACAGCAAAATAATAATATTATTAATAAATGTCACTGGTGATCCGTTTTTTATGTTTAAATTGCTGTTGGTTGTTATGGAAAAAAGTGCATTAAACAGAGAATAAATTGTTAGATATTTTTTTGTCCCGATAGAATCGAGAATGACCTACATAGTAGCCCGTGTCATTCAGAGCGGAGAAGACGCCCTGCTGCTGTGCGCGGGGGATGAGTCTACATTCGGACACAAAAAAGCGTTTGCACTTACACTGAGCAGCTGCCTGGATTTGGGGTTCGTCTTGTTCTTGTGCTCGTCTCTGTGTCCCTCCATTGTCCACGGTGAGCTGTGTGGCAGCTGAAAGACGACAGGCCGATACATATCAGATCGCTTTAGTAAGAGCCAGTCGCGCGCGAAGGATGCCATGCAGACACAGACCTGCAAGACGAGCGCGGGCTATTTTTCTGATAAAATGTCCACATAAAAGCGTAAAGATGTAGGTCATTGCCCACTGTGCGTTGTTTCGTTTGAGATACTGCGTCTGTTTTTAAAATGTATGAATGAAGATATGAATGAACTTCTGGATTATAGGCACATTTGTATAATACATGATGTATGTTGGTGCTTACGCAATGATTAAAATTGAGATCTTAAATGTATTTGCATTCCTTAACAATGATGGACCTATAGAGGGCGCTATTTACTGGGTTGTATTTATTATCTGTAAATGACGAGTGCAGTGATGGGTTTATTCACTTTATTGGTCATTAGTTTTTTTTATTTCGATTACTTTTAATAAGATGTAGGTTAATGAGCAGACTGGCACACAAAACATTAAAGTACATGGAATTGTACCTTATATTTAATCAGTATGCCTATCCTTATTACATATGTTATCTTATCTCATCATCAAAAGGTTATATGCAGTAATTAGCTGAGCAGGTTCTTTGAACATCAATAGCATGTTTGGAAAAGAGCTGCATGAGAAGATGTGTGGCTAAACATAAATAGACAAGTGATTTCCATTTGAAACAAATAAAGCAAAGTGTTTCCCAAAACACTGCAAAGCCAAGTTTATGACCCCATCTCACTGTACACTTGATCATCTTTGTCTGTTTTCATGATATATAGAAGATAAAGTTTACATTTGCACCCACATAGCCTAAGGCTGACTTAAAACACATCAAAGTTGTCACCGGTAGAAATAAATAAAACATAATTAAAATAACCACATAGTGGATCATATTTTGCCTTTGTCTGGTTGTTGTTCACAGCACACAGACAGTGATGATGTTAATCCACGTTTTACATTGTAAGTGATCTTTTGTATATTATTTGTTCTCACACAGTCACTGCTGCTGCTGAGCGTGAGAAAGCCTGGTCCTGAGGGATGACTTTGACCTGAGGACAGGAAGTGGGGATGACAAGACCCTCTACAGAGTGCTACCAGCATCATCGTAAGCACCATCCATTTACATGTGTTTGTCACACACTGGAGCAAATGGAATTGAATAATACTATTTTGTATAATTCAGACCTTCCATAATTCAACTTACATCTACCTAACATGACAAAAATGGCACAAATTAAAACATATTTAGTTGAAATTCTGTTTTAATGAATACTTTTACTCTAATCTAGTTTAGTCTTCATTTGAGAAACATTGTAGACAGAGAGACAGCACCATATTAAAAGCCGGTCCAACATATTTAATCTTTTATATAAAGTACACCTACTCAATAGGAGGAATTATTCAGTTTCCACTTTCTGACACCCACTGCACAACCATATTATGTCTGTAAACATAAATTATTTTTGTATCACTCTTTTTATACTGCACAGAAGACACACATGTTCATGGTGCTCACTGCTCATCATAAAAGAAGTAAGATGTAACTTTATACTTACTTCACTTCTTAATTTTTTATTTATTTTTTTGTGTGTATTTATTGCCAGATTCTGTGTCATATTTTCTCTTCAGCAAATCTTTAGATCTCTACTGCCATCTTTTGGACGTTTCTAACATTTTTGAGGGATTATTCTTCCCCCTGAGACCGACATTCAACAAGTCTCAGATCAAACCATGTGTCAAACTCAGATGATAATGAACTCCACAGACTTTCCTTCAGCTGTTGAATGGTCTGACAGTGTCATCTTACCTCTTTATGGCTCAAAGACAAAAGTGTTTCTTTTGACAGATGAAGGTCTATGATAGGCACCAATGATGGTACAGCGGGGATGCTTATTCACCCAGCTGCTTTCTATGGGATTGCTCTGCACAGTGGAGCCATAATGAAAGACAGATTAAAGAAAACTGGCTTAATTATTAAACTTGATCAAAAGGGCGTGACAGTGTCTTCTTAATGGGGAGAAGAAAGAGAGTTCAAAGGGGACCTCATTATGACAATTGCACATTACAACATAACCTTATTAAATACTTGCATCTTATTTATTTAAATGTATGTTTACAATAAGTGTGTACACATTTTGTTCATTGCACGAGCAGCTCAAAAAGCTTCCTTGTGAAAGTAGTCATTTTTGTCAAATGAATACTTTTATCAAATAAGACTTTACACAGACCCAGTAAAGTGAATGTGACAGTTTGTGTTTTTATGCAGTGGTGGAAAGTAACCAAGAAACAAACACTTTTTTTTTTTCTTTTACAAAATACTATTTACTCTGAAAGTGCATTTTAACTGATACTTGAATAATGTGAAGCGTGTAGATTCTGTGATATTTTTTAATTGAAGCAAATGTTTGTTTGTCCCTGTGTCTGAACTTTACTTACTTTACCCACCATTGCTCCTATGTTGCATATTATCACCACTAGAGAGCACTACTGTGTCACATCATGCTTGGTTATGCACCTGCTCTGAAACTGAAAGCAGTTTTTTTCATGAGTGAAGTGTGTTTGCTATCTTTCTTTCTTTGTTTGTGTTGTCTTTATATTAGCAGTTATATGTTATATTAGCAGCAAGTCTGTATTTTAGTCTTGTAAAAAAAAAAAAAAAAAAAAATAATAATTCATTTTTTTATAGTAAGCTTAGGTCTGTGTTTTAAAATGTACATGTGTAAAATTTAAATAAAATAAATGACATTTTTCAGTGAGTCTCTTATCTTTTTTCCCTGCTGCCTCGGTCCTTTGAGGTTTGTGAAGGTGCTCTTTTTTTAGTTCTTTTTTTCTCTTGAAACACCCAGCCTTGATTTATGGCTTCAATATGATTATGTGGCACAACTGAAAGGATGAACACTGCGTCCACTTCCGTAATATTATACACATGGTTGTTTTGTAGGGAAGCAGTGATCAGCTCAGCACACATCTCGTTTTTCACCAAAGTCCCTGCAGCCTTGGGCAGAAGCCTGAGAGGACACTTTGAACTCAGTACATAGTGTTCAGGTCAGCCAGCATCAAGAGCATAATGCAGTCAAGAGCGGTAAGGTTCTGTTCCAGACTAATGCATTAAACAATTCTGCAGGTTCTTTACCATACTGTCCATATAGTTAGCTACACATAATTTATTCCTTTTGGTTCATCATCTGATAAAAACAAGCTATCAAGCTTCTGAAAATGTTGAGAAATTTATAACCTTCTTATTTAGGGTCACATCATCATCCATTAAAATACTCTAAAATGAAAAATACTTTTACATGGGCTGGGTCTAAACTTTCTTTTAAGTTATTGCAGGTAACAAACTCATTTTAAATTAAACCATAAACTTTTAAAGAGGAAGTGTCCAAAATATGTCCAAAGTAGTGTCATTCAGTTCCTAATTGCAAACAAAAACAAACAATAAAACTTTATGAGTCACTCATTAGAGGCTGAAAGTACAGAGCCTTTTGTTTGTGCTATTATTATTATTATTATTATTATTATTATTATTATTATTATTATTATTATTATTATTATTATTATTATTATTATTATTATTATAAAAAATGGGTCAGAATGATAAGGGCTTTTGGTACAACTTTTTCTAAGATTTTGCTGAAACAAAAACTAACATATTTTTTTCTTATATGAATGCTTGAATTGTGTTCAGTTTAAGTCTTACAAAACCACTTTGGAGACTGTGATGAACATTCAGTGTAGGACAACAGCTCTGGAGCTTCCTGCGGTCGACAATAACAATTGCAGGCTTTCTGAAATGTGTAACCTCTGGGTTTTGTGTTGTGCTGAAACTGAAGATTTCAGAGTGTCCTTTTATTGTGGTCAGCTTAGGGGATACTTGTGCAATGCTCATATTGTTTAATCAACCTCTTGATATGCAATACATGTGAGATGGGATGGATTATCTCAGCTCACTAACACAGATATGGATGTTGCGTACACATTTTAATTTTGTTCTGCTAATAAAAAATAGAAGCAAAGTGTTGCTTTTACATGTTAGTTTCAGTTTAGTTACAAATTATTCATGTATTTATTTAAAATACAAAAATAAAAATAAATAAAAAAATACAAATGAACATTTGACGTCTGAATACAATTATAAAGAAAAAATTACAAAAACATGTAAAGCTATCACTCTGGTTGCAAGGGCTTGCATTATTTCCACTGAACATCAAAACCCCCCGAATAATTGGAGAGACAAAATCCTTACTATATGGTTTACTGGTAGAGGTTGATTGTGTCCTTCAATCAACCATTTGTCTAAAGTCAGGCTCCACAAAGAGCCTCTGACTAATGGTGCTGCAATACTCATGTACTTCGAGTCAAGAGAACCAGGTACTATAGTATCGCTCCTTTTTGTGCTAAGAATAAATATGTGTTTTTAAAGGGAAATAGCTGCCTTGAAAGGAACCAATCAATTCTTGTTATTTGAACAATAAAAAGACCCTGGGTGGTGCCTCTATGAATATATTTCCTCACTCATTTTCATAACAGGAGATATTGGGGAGCCAATGAAAACTCATGCACCTGTCATCCATCTTGTTAAATATGAACAAATCGCCCAGTGTTTACAAGCGGCGCAGGACCTTGGGTCAGAGTTGTGGGGATGTGTGACTTCCTCCACCAGAATATTAAACAAGGCACTGCTTTGGCCCTGTTTAACCATGAAGTATAGTTGAACTGAAATTTTAAAATCAACAAAAATGAATCAGTCTGCTTGTGGTGCAGTGGCTAAATCATGACCTTCTGTAAGGAGGTTACTAGTTTAATCATCTAGCTGCTAATGCCTTACCTTTTTAAACATAGGCACCACATTGTAGTGCCTATGTTTTAACTTATCCAGGAGGCCACAGTGGACACATTTTGAGGGTTAAAAAAATGACCTTTATCCTAAAAAATTATGAGAATGTCTGCATCAGTACTTACATATTCTTTTTCAAAGGTGCCACCACAGGGTGAGACTGGTATTGTAAAATTGTTAATAATTCCATTAAAAAGATTCAGTGTCGGTTATCTGGAGATTTAGAGTTCAGTCCCAGCTCTGACTGGAGCTTACTATTTTTGACTATATATTTTTGAATATAACTGGAAGGTTCTAGGTGCATTTTGGGTAGTTCTTCGTTTTGTTTTTTTTATTTAAAGTTCTGAAAATGTTTATAGAACAATGGCACATTTTCTTATTATAAAAAATGAATATGCACAAAGGTTTTGAAATGTGAGTTGTAAGTTTTCAAATTCGAAGGGGACAGCTGCAATTCTTGGACTTGTTAATGTGTATGACCACTGTACTATCCAGCCTAAATGAAGAGTAAATCTGTCTCTTAATTGGTGCTTTAAGTGAGTATACATTTCACTACTTCTCCCCATTGGAGTATTTGCACTTCTCTGAGTGTTCAGCTCATTCTCCCCATGATTTGACCAGTATCAAAACTATAAGAACTGGAGAGTAACTGAACTTTAAAACTGATCATACTGTCGGGTGGCACAGTGGAGAAGTGGTTTGTGCATTCCTGTTTGCAAAGTATCAATTTTCTTTCCATTTGTGTTACATGAGATTACACCAAAGTGCAACACTCATCTAAGTTTTCATACACATCCACTGTCACACTGGCACCGCTCGTTTCACTGAAACAAAATTAAGATGATTATATTCAAGATTTCATTAAACATTTTTGCAAAGTTCATCCCAATTTAGCCATTTTTGGTGACTATGTAATCAATTGGGTCAAAACTTTACTAATGCAACTCTGCTCTACTATCTTTCATTCTCTATCTCTCTTTCTTCTCTCTTCTTTCTTTTCTCTTCTCTTTCTCTCTCTCACACACACACACTAGTCAGGCTGGCAGTAATCAGAGAGCAGTGTGTTTTTCTCAGCAGCGTAATTCATCAAAATGACGGGTGCCAATGAGCTTCAGTCAGCCAGACAGCCTCGTCTAATCAATCATCAATCTACCTGCGCTTTGTTTCCCAGTCCTCTGCATTCACCGACGCCATATTTTCACAACACACTTACTTTCTGTCCCTGCTCCATCACATCTTAAGGCTTCCGTGCACAGAGCCATGCGCTAACATAGACCTGGGCTCAGGGGTTAGAGTCAGCAGCGAGGCCTTGGGCAAGTTCAGTGGGTTTATTAATTAAGGTGTTGTGTAATAGAGTTGGGATTAGGATGACTGTTGTTCAGATGAATAAAGTTAAAAAACATTTGGAGTTTAAGCAATGCATCAGTTTCATTTATAATAGGATTTAAGTACATTACATACCAAGAATGCGAAGATTCATTTTAAGTAATTCATTTTAACAACTCCACTGCAAATAACTAAAGAATGAATAAAGACGGCAATAAAACGATTGGTTGGCTCATTTTGCAAAACACTTCACCCTTGTGGTTAGCAGCTTCGGTATTGATGGAGGTGAGAAATTCTATTTGTTAGTAAATAGATCTAAGGAATGGCTCAATTTGTTGCATGTATAATTACAAAACGTCGAGCTCTCTATGATTACCTCGGATCAATATTGCCTCTTTGAGCCCTGCTTTGGATTGAATGTGTAAATGAATCAGTCAGATCATTTATGACTTGCACATGATCTCAACCCTTTGTACACTTTACATGCTTTTATATTCCTGACTTCCAAGTCCAAGTCAAATTCAGGTCTGTAAAGTCTCTAAATTACAAATATATTTATATAATTTAAATATCCAAAATTATTACATGTCGATATAAACCACGTGTCAAAGGTTTACGTCTTCAGAAATTGTTTGCAGAGTGAAAATCAGCTACTCCACCTTTCATGCAAAATAACACTATATCTTTTTTTTTTTTTTTTTTTAAGCATCCAGTGGCAAGGTCACAATGCTTCAAGTTCAAGTCATGTCCCAAGTCACTGATCAACGAGTCCAAAAGAGTCCAAAGTTTCAGTCCATTTTATCAAGTCAAGTCTCAAGTCATAAAAGTTGACTCAAACTCAGTCACGACTTACAAGTCCACACCTCTACTTTGTGTTTTCTAAAACATATAGAACCATAATACACGCTGAGTTGTTTTAGAAAGCATCATTGCTTCTCTTTTCATTCCGTTGGATATTTTAATGCAGAAAAAGTTCTGTTAGTCGGTTAAAGTGCCTATGACAGGTTAAACTACTCATTTCACTAAAACAAAGTCAAGACCATTACATTCAAGAAATTTGAAAATTGACTTCCTGTTCATAGATGATGACATCACGCTAGGGAGTTGCTTAGCAACCATGTCATAAATTGGGCCAAAACAGGTTTTAACTTCTTGAGACATTAAAATACATAACAACACACTCCATTTGTTAAATTTATGTTTATAGAGTCATTAAAATATGTTCATTGCAAGAAAATTGAAAATGTCTTTGTTTCTAGTGTGATGTCATCAGTTTAAAACTCTCTACTTCCTGTTATTTTCAACATATGTTCAAACTTTTCTTCACAAACTTCATGTAAAACTACCATTTATATTTACAACTGTGTCAATCTGCTAAATTAAATTAAAATTGGAAATTTGTAGAAACCTGTCGTCATACGCACTTTAAGCCTCATTATGGAGGCTATGAGAGAGGAAAGACTTACACCTAGGGAAATGTAGCCGTGCTTAAGAAAAGAGCATTTTCAACCATGTTAATTGATAATGTCACACATTCTATTCAACAGATTGTGGTATATGTATTTCCTTGCTGGTTCCACGTTGGCCTGCACCTTAGTATACTTTGGTGTTTGAATCAAATCTCCTGAACTTGACTCTTAGCACTGTGCTGTAAAGGTCAGCTCTGTACTTTGTCTACACTGTCAGGCAACTATGCAAATACCTATTTTGTTTTCCCTACATATATGTCTTTTTTCTTTGGGTTTTGGACGTGTCAGGTTGCATCATAAACAGAGAATATGAGCTGTTTACCATTCTGTGCTCGACCTTTAAAGATTTTGCATCATACTGAAATGTTGCCGTTAAATTATACCTCTTAGCATTCAAAGATGTGTGTATTGATTTGGCATTTTTGCACTCTGAATGATCCTAGTAAATACTATGGCTCAGTTGGAATAGGTATACTATAATAATTTTACATTTCAATATGCACTGAATACTTGTTAACATTTTGCTGTTGCCAGATGCCATAGTCCAATAAATAAGTGAAACATGTATCGCACCCAGAAATATTGGTCCTGGTTAAAATGTATTCAAACAACTTGAAAGAAGTCACTATGAACTGCTCGTCTGATAGGAGAATATGACAGGTGATAGACATGTTATTAGAGCTGAACACCACACAGTGACCCAAACGTGTGAAATCAAAGGGAACAAAAAATTTACATTTTCAAAGTTAACCATGTTTTAACCATGTTTTTTTCAGTATTCTCTCATTATTAGCTTACTCATTTGTTGGAGTGGGCTGATTTAGGTATGTTTGAGTATTCAAGTATTGCTCTTGACCCCAAAACTTGCATCACGTGAGCTGTTTTGTAACACAAGTCATTTGGGAGTTTGAAATCCAGCAGTACTGTGCACTTGCCATAGTCTTGTGTATGTTTATTTATGGTGTTAGGTTGTTGTTGTTGTTGTGGTGTTTGGGCTCTTGATTTGCAGCAGAGGTATTCTAACAGCTCATTACAGCTGGATCCACAGGTGAGCAGTGAAAGCGAGTGAGAGATGTCCAACGTGAATGATTTATGAGAATGTAAATGAGACTGTTGAATGGCTGAAGGACAGTGCAGCACACATCAAGTCCACACTTACTCACCAGCAATATTCCTGGGAGCCCAAGCTGCCAATCTGAAAGTCAGTTTGCTTTCTAATACAAAATCTCTATACACATCCATTTTCCTCGGTCAAAGACTCATGATGAGAATGATCTGTTTACATTAGAGAACAAAGAACGGGTGAATCTACATATAGATTAGAAGAAGTCTTTTGTGGGGGTAGAACAACAAAAACATTGGGTGGACTTTTCCAGCAAACTACAGAAGGGAAATACTTGCCTTTGTGTTTTCTTATGTTTTAGAACCAAATGTTTTCTTAAAGGCCAGACTGCAATATTATTTAATTGTCTTCCAAAGTCTAAAAATCTTTTAAATTACATTAAGAATTACATTTATTGTCAGCTATTCTTAAAGCAAGACACAATATCTCCAAAGAGACGTTAAAAAAAGTACTGTCCTCACTCCTCATCATGTAAGACTTAAGTATGGAATTGCCGTAAAGATGCCTTGTGTAACTTTTTGTTCAAAATAGACTTGGATAAAAGCATGAATGTGTAATTTAGAAGCCTTTGTTGCACTAAATAAACAACACAAATTCAATGATTTTATATTGAGTGAGCTTGTATGGCCACAAAATGGACAATTAATTTGATTGGAGGAGGGCCTCCTTGTGTTTGCTTCTATGGAAAAAAAATCTTGCTTCATTATGTTGGCTTTATTCTCCGTGAACATATCTGGTGGCACAGAATAACAAGTAAATGGAGAAGTTTTTGAAAACTGGAACATTTCATTTACATATTAGTAAACCACAAGCTGATTTAAATGTAATTTAATGATGATTATCAGCCATGGCAATAATGGACACTATGCTACAAAAAGTTCAGAGAATAAAGTGACATGCGCTTTAGGAATGTGTTATCTTTGGTGGGTGACCAGACATTTTGGTATGTGAGAGGTTGGCAGACACATGGGGTTAGGGGTCAACCTCAGACTTTGAAGTGCAGGCAAAAAACCTAATCCCTAATGGTTTGTGACAGAAGGATGAGCTGAAAGAGTTAAAAAAAAAAAACATGTGATAATGCGTACGTTTTGGAAAAATTTACAAATATTTAGTGTAAAAGAACTACGACATTCCCCGGTCTTAAATTGAGTAGCCCTGCTGTAAAGGGTAAAAACAGAAATTGTAGGAAGTAGCCACAGTTTATGTCTTCCCTCATCATAGGAAAATCACTATTATAAATATAGGATGATGCCCAATTGCCCCCATTGTTCATGCCTGGTTCAGTAGTTCAAGATTGGTCACACTTGCACATTTTCAAGCAGATTACTCACCAAAGTAATAAACAAAAAAAAAAAAACTTGCTGCAGATATAAAGACTATGATGCACTGTTAGCTACAGATTTTTATTTGAGAGCCTTGATCAATGAAGGCAGCGTCTGGAATGTCAGCGGACCTTAAACAGTTAGGCCACATTATTGACAATAAAAGATTTTTTAACCTTAACACAATTCTCCCTAAAATGCCAGATTAAATTTTCCCTTGAGCTCAACATTTTAAGATTTGACTTAAACCACAATTTTATTTAAAGGTCTGATTCTTGGTTAGTCCCCTCAATGGCCCAGTGTCAAGGATTACTTTTCGGACAAATTCTCTCATAACAAAGCCCCCATTGTGCTTCAGCAAACCCTTGAATTAGCAGCGGGTGCAAGTGCACGCTTAACTAGGCTTGACAGGCAACCACTTCAGCGGATGCTTTCAGATTTGAGGGCAGTTAAAGAAATTAAAGTGGGGAATGGTGGTTAAGAAATGACAAATATCACTGTAATGTCCTCAAGAATAAAAATGCCAAAAGAAAAGCTTTGTTTTTATTAATCTAACACAAACTGACTTTTGAGTGATGCATTGGGCACCAACCACTCTCATATTCATAACAGAAAATACATGACAAGGCAATTTCTCTTTGCTTCTGAAAATGCTTTCTTTGTGGATTTTCAATGTGAACCCGTGGGACTCTTTGCTTGGATGTCAAGTTAGGAATCTGAAATATGATTGTCTTTGAGTCTTTCAAAATAAAATTCAACAATGCAATGGAAAATCCCTTATCTTCTGAAAGGAGTGCATGTGGATTCCTGCTAGCCTGTGTTTATACAGTGGGGGTTTTACAGCTTGTTCAGTGTCTTTTATTGACAGTAGAGGGTGAAGCCGTGCACCTGCTCTGTGGTTGACACACCTGCTCTTTCCAACTGTTCTGAACACATGTTGTAAGTCTGTCAGTTCAAAGTAAAGACTTCTTGGATTTTTAAAGCTAGTGTAGCAAAAAACTTTATCTTACTAATTAATTGACTTTTAGACCACAAAGGTAACTTTTGTGTTTATTTATTTATGTATGTATTATTTGCTAAATGTGACGCAGGTACAAAAAAGTGAACTTGCTTGAGTAAAATTAATATTTACCACTGATGTGTTAAAGGACACATATGATACTTTTTTTTTTTAATTTGATCTCATCTTTCAAAAATCTCCCTTTTGAAATCCCATGCTCAAAAACATTGTAAAACTATTAAAGTCATGTGTTTCCCACATCAGGAGTTGAGGCAGAGCTCCATCTACTGGCTTTGTGTGTGCTGGTTTATGATTGTTGGTGCAGGAGTAAACCACAGGACACAGCCGAGCGATTGGAGGTGGTCTCCATTTAATCTGGATTACAATGAAAGTGAACAGAGTCAACATGTGCTGGTACGGTTGGCCCAAACTACCAAGAAGACACAATGACATCGTCAGTATTTTTCCAAACTTTTTCGCGTCAATAAATAAAAACATCAGAACAACTCAAAGGCTTAATATTGACTTAACAACAAGTACCTATGTGTTCAATGACTAAAATAAAGGTAAAATAATGATTAAAATGCACTTAAGACACTGGATTACATTGGATGACCAACCTTTTCCATCACAGGGTTTTGCAAAAGGGAAGAGGAAATGTGGGCGGGCCACAACAGCACAGTAGCCGGATGCCAGGTATGTAGAATAAACAGCAACAGAGACAATTTTGTGTAATTATACCATAAATTAACCTGTTATAACTCAGGGATCTACCTGTTATGTCACAGATCAGGGATATTGTGTGTTAAGTGTTTTCTGAGGCTCAGAAGGGAATGATATGATATTTCAGAGACAAAAAAGTCAGCAGCGTTTTTGATGAAGTAGCAATATTTGAAATTGATTAAAACTTCAGAAAAGTTGAATTTGCAAATACGTGCCCTTTAATAGTGCGTGTTGAAATGTGACCAAGTAAGCTATAATTAGTTTTAGCTTAATTCAAGGGAAATGCATTTAATTATATTATTATTATTATTATTATTATTATTATTATTATTATTATTATTATTATTATTATTATTATTATTATTATTATTATTATTAATTTATTAATTAATTAATTTATGTATTTATGTGTTGTTTTTTTTTTGTAGTTTTTAAATGTAAGTAGACCGAAAAGATAGTCACAGTCAATACCCTTTAAAAGTAGGCTATGCTTGCAAATTGTGTGTTTTTAACAGCGGAGGTCCAGGTCTATTTGTTGCCAGCAGAAAATCCGTTCCACGTTTCTCCCTTTACACTGAAAGGCCAGCGTCGCCTCCTCTTCCTGCGCTGTGGCTGCTTTGACGGCGCGGGGAGAGCGCAGCACGGATTGGGGGGTTTTAGAAAGAGGTGGGAGAGGAAAACTTACGTCCCACTCCAGTCAGTCAGTTTGGGAGCCACACTCCGCACAGCTCGTGCTTGCAGACCCGGGGATGAGCACGATGTTCGCACGGGATTGACAAACCCCTTCTGCAGCTCCCAAAAACAGCCACGCTTTTGAAGTGTTCCTGAGCGCTCGTGAACACCGGGCTCCTGGGCGTGGGAAGAAGCAGCAGAGAAACTAAAGTAAGCAGCTTGTATACTTATGTGGCGTGGCGTGGGAATATTGTTTCACTAAACTTCAGCTCCATCTAATTCACTCGATCCAAATGGACATGTTTCTTTTAACTCCTCGCTTTGAAATCCGAGAGAGCCAAACAAGAATGTAGATTAGAACAATAATAATAACCTGGGAACTTTACGTCGTGGACTGCGGACACATTTCTGTCACTTTGGGGACTTTTGGAAATTCTGAGAACACGCCAAGAAACTAATCCAAAGGTAAGCTAATTCTCGACCAGCACGGAGAAAATCTAAAACTGTTACGCACATGTTCGTTCCTCCAGTTCATTGGAAACTTAACAGAGACGTGAGTGAGAGTCCTTATCGTTGCTATCGCACCACTCAACAGAACAGCTCACCCGTGGATTTGTTAAAAGAAACTTAATGAAATCAACTCTGATAAGCTTGGCTATTAACATATGTTTGCACAAGCTTTACTGTAGTTTTGTTCAAAGGATAGTTTTTCGTTTTCCCAGACACGCGCCTCTGATCAATGGCAAAGTTACATATGCCTGTTCTATCTGAATCATTGGCTCATGGACTTTTGCTAAATGGCATTTGAAGCAAACATGTCAACCCTTTGGTAGAAATTGTAACGTCTATGATAGTCTTTACTTTAACTTTACTTTAGATTATGCTTTGGCAAATGCTGAACAAAGGGCACAAAGCCTCAGTTTGACCCAAGTAACCCTGTTATAAATATAACATTATCCTGCAGGTCAACATTAATTCCAACACATTAGTGAAGGCTCTTGATGGGAAGGTAATTATGCATGCTGTCAGTTAATGGATCAGAAGGGCTCCACACACTGCACCTTGAACTGAGGACCAAAAACCATTAGAGCAATGATTTGTTTTGACTAGGAATGTTGTAGTTGATGTGTCTTGAGTTTCATTAAGTTTTTTTTTTTTTTTTTTCCATAGGCAGATGACAGATTTGTTTGTGAACTAACAATTAGCCTGTTGTTTCCAGCTGAACCGACAATGCTTTTATAAATGTGTATGTTTGTTACATTGTTGTTGTTGCAGATTGGCATCGTCAACAGTGTGAGAAAATTGCATAAATGAAACAAGAATGCTAACCCTCTAAGACACTTGAGTTTGCTACTTTAGATGTGAGGAGAAGTTTCAGCAGCTCTGGTGAACCATACAACAGGTGTCACATTTAGACTTCTGCTGTATAGTGATAGGTTCAAAATGAAAATAGACATTGAATAGACATTTCCCAATTACATTTGTTTTACTGTTGTAAACCTTATCCTTCTCAAAGTCTTTGTGTTTTTC
Source organism: Mugilogobius chulae (assembly GCA_038363315.1). Taxonomy (NCBI): domain Eukaryota; kingdom Metazoa; phylum Chordata; class Actinopteri; order Gobiiformes; family Gobiidae; genus Mugilogobius; species Mugilogobius chulae. The sequence goes on along the minus strand of CM076409.1, from coordinate 48,276,334 downwards.
TTTGCTTCTTTGAGCAGTAGCCAGTTTCTGAGAGTGGTGATCTTTGACCTACAGTAGCCTCGACTGTGCAGACCTCCAGCCAAGCCGAATAATGTTAGTTCCAGGTGAAGGTGCATCTTTTCTGTGAAACGTATGTCTGTGAGCAGTTGGTACATGTACAATTTGTCTGTTGCAAACCAGTTTGAGCGGAATGTTGCCGATCTTCTGTTAGTCATGTGTTGTTTGTTTTGCACAAAGCTATTTCATAGATATGAAGCCCAGAGCAGACTGAATGCTAAAGTCAACTGTGTAGAAGGCATCATTACTTACAGGATGATTTGTAGATGACTCTTTGCTTCTTGTTTGTGATCCATCTTGACACACATCTTCATTGTGTTGTCTGTTGTGTAACTGTAACGAATCAGATCAATATTGCAATTTTTACAGAGGTATCAAATCATGATACCTGTGCAGTTTTCGTTCGCCTAATTTTTGTATTTTTTTCCTCACGTTCTGAAATCAAAGTTTGTTAAATTGGAAAAACACAATGTTAGAGATGAAAAGTTTAACTAATGTTTTGGTCTCATGCAGCACATTTGAACATCTTTCACCTGGTTCTTTGCTCCTTAAAAAGGCCAGATGTGTTTTTAAAAAAAAGAATTGTTAATCAAATGGTACCAATGTAACCCGAGGTCCAGGTCTTAATTGTAAGTGCTTTCATTGGAACCATGTGTTTGAGTGAATAAAATCACTCCTAAGTTCACTGCCCAACTTTAACAGAATTATGGTTTGGCAAAAGGAACAAGGGGGATATAGTATTTTCCATGCCGCAGTGATTTAAAGCTGGATAAGGTCAAAAAGTCAAAGAGCGAGGGTCAAAGGCAACATGAATGCAGGCACACAAGTCACATTTTAGCATCAGTATTTTGCTCATGTTTCTTTTCTTTCATTTGACTTTTGTATTGTGGAACAATTTAGCTTGTCAAAAACACTATGATTTTTAGTAAATGTTTCCAAGAAATTCTGGATTGTAACTTGTGGATGCAACAATCTTGAATTTGAAGAAATGATAATAGTATGTTTTAGCTTTAGCATGGCATGTGGATTCTCTAACTGATCCTATTTTGTTATTTGTGTAATTTTGTGTTATTGTGTTGGCCATTTGATTTCACAACTACATCTCATCTGTGCCTGTGATTATGCCTGTGACAACCAACTTGGTACAACAATTAGAACAATTTTGTTCACATCTGATTTGATCATTTAGATTTAATGGCATAAAGTAATTAATTCAAAACCACATTTATTGTCTACACAAGATCAAGTTAACAGAGTGTATTCTACACTACACAAAATGTTAAAAAGAGGAAGCAAAATTGATTTTAGTCATGACATTATGAGCCAGTATTGTCCATCCATAGTGATCCCCTTAAACAGTGAGTGTGGTCTTGAGTGTGCTGCAGTGGTATTGCTGCTGAGTGGCATGTGCACAGACACTGGTGTATTTGTCCAGCTGCTGATGTGTCAGCCTCATTATGCTGCTGCTGTGTGGAGGGTCTGAGCTGTGATTAGAGAAGCCTAATACACTGATTAGATTACAAACTTCACTGTTGATAGAGTTGATTTTTACTCACACAACATCTGATTTGCTCTGTTCATATTAAACATGCACATAATCGCAAGAGTAGAAGGCAGTGGGTCTTTATAAACTCTAATAATCACTAAGGCTTTTTCTTCAGAAATATTTTTCTTATTCACATTCGGTTTTACTTCATGATTTATGCATTCATAATAATGCAGAACCAAACTTTTAAACGGCTGTTTTTTGTGCTCTAATGTTCTGCTTTATTCTGACTTCCCATAATATTAAATGGCATTGTCATAGAAACATTTTATAAGGCTTGTGTGAAAATTGTTTTTACAAAGCTCCCCCAGTGGACAAAGTCCGTGGACGTGCATCATTTATTTGGCTTTGCTATTACATCTGCTAACGCACATGCATGCTTTAGGCGTTCTAGCCGTTCATCTGGTGCGCCGTGTTCTGATGATAGATATTTGCCATCTGAATGAAAAGAAGTCTACAGCCTCGTCTCTGGTAGTCTCCATCTCCCTCGGTTAATTTAGGGTCATGTCAGTCAGTACATGCTGAGATGCAAGCCGTCACTCTCTAGAAAGACAGAGTAATCATTACACGAATAAAAGGCAGCTACAAGCTTTGTAAAGAATAAAGCCAGGGGAGGAGAGCTACAATGGCTAATGATTCAAGCCTACGTTTTCTATTTCCATTTGATTTCATACAATGCCATTAATTACTTGCTATTCTAGTTTCTTCAGGCCATTGTGAGAGCTTATTACAAGAGGCTGGAGGTTCACTATCCACAAAAGATGCACACTGAAGCAGCCTCACTCTGTTTTCACAAGGTTTGAATTTAGTTGTTTTCCCAGAAGACTGCAAGTTCAGAAAGTGCTATGAATGTTGTATTTTAATGTTCATAGCTTTGACATGAACAGCAATATATTCTTCTCTTTGTTTCCTGACTGGTGACTTTGCTTTATATTTACCCAAAGGGCTGTAAGAGGAGGGTATTAATTAATCAAACCATATTCGACCGGGTTACAGCTGCTTACTTTGAAATTGCATCACCAGTATTTTTTGCTTTGTAGTATTTTTTAAAATAAACTTGTGGAAATACATTTTTCTGACAAGTTCCCCTCCTATCCTTAATATCTACATGTATTCATTTTTGGTTGCAATTATGGCTTAAAAATAATGATGAGAAATAAAATAAAAAAATAATACTCAGTGCTCTCATTTTTTGCAGTACTGTATTACTTTTAAATGAAAAGCACAAAGCTTACTAATTTATAACAAAAAAAAAGTTACTTTAGCTAACCATCTTTGTTGTGATAATCGTTAGTTCTATGCTCAAAGGTTGTGTTTGAAACAGTCACAGTAGCAGGTGTGTGTCCTTACCCGTTGTTTATTTAAAAGGGTCAAAGAGATAAAGGTGAAGCAGACTGGGTTCACTAGTGCACCACGGAGCTCACAAGGGAATAAAAATGCATTAAACTTTGATTGTCTAGAATTAGATTAGCTAACCAGTATTTTTTTTTTTTTTTCAGTTTGATTGAAGACAGATTAACACTGTCAGTATGAATTAATGTGCTTTCATTTTTCATTTAAGTTTCAGTTTCGCTTGATGGACTGGAATTTTTAGAAAGTCTTTGGATATCAGAATGTCTATTGTTTTATTTTTTTGAGTAATATGTCCATTTTGTTGAGAGGAAATATGTTCAAATGACATAATTACATTGAAATATTCTGAAACATTTTTTGTCGTTATTAATTGACATTCATGCCATGTGTTAAGGTCTGCAGGTGTCACTGCTCAGATGATGGGGCTTGTGTGGGCTATAATTAAAAGCACTTGTTGCGTTCACACATTGTCTGTCGTCTGGAGCTGTTTGTCAGGTGGAAGTGACAGCGAATAGTGCCAGGAAAGATTAATCTTTGTTCACTTCACGTTGCAAACATAATTCTCCATATCACACGTTTTGTTGTTACATTCTTTTACTGCTGTATGCTGCTGAGCAATATCATGATAAAAATCTAACTGTAGTCTAATTTAATCAGATAAATAAAATAAAATAAAATAAAATTGTCATGTTGTGATTTACCATTTTTTTACTTTTTTAAAACATGAATGTTTTCGGCTCATAAAGATTAAGGTTTAAGCAGGCTTTATTGTCCCCATATATTGGCCTCTACATTCAATCATGTTAGCTGGAGCAGTGGTTCTCAAAGTGGGGTCATGTGTTGATGGTCCTCCAAAATTTGGGATAAGTACTCGAATATGACAGTTTCATATGATGTGCTATTTCAAAGACATTGGTTTTGATGTAAACAACCACACAAATTAAATAAATACTTTTGAGAAATTTGTCTTTAATTTAATTTGTCTTGGAGAAACATGTAAACTGCACAAAAACTCCCGGTCGACCTGGGAGCTAAGCCTACAATCAAAACAGTGAAGTTCTCCTGAAAAATACAACACAGAATCTGTACAAAGAAGTTGATCAACAAGTTTAAAATAAATACAAAAAATATACTAAAATAAAAATAAATAAATAAACAAGCTGATTAATCTCAGATTCACAAGTAATCTTTCAATGAAATACTTGTCAGCTAATTATGCCAAAAACTTGTGTTGTAATGAAATATTTAGTCAGTATGTTAAAGTTGGGGTAGCTAGCTTTTTTTACTTCTAAATTAGTAAACTTTCTGTTTTCCAATAAAAAGTATATGATAAATGCATCACTTTGTGAAAAATGAGCCAGTGCTGTCTCAATTGAACAATAAAGAATTTTTGTTCTATACATGAGCCGAATGCAGCTCTCTGATTGTCTGAGCTTGGATGGTCCTCTCCAGTTTCACTTTGTTGTTTGTAAATAAAAGTTTATATTAGTTTTATTGAAACCAAAATTAACACATGTTGACATTAACCAAGTCTCGAAGAATTTCTGAGAGGAAGTAGTCAGAGTGCAGTGTGAAAATCAGCCTTAAAGCAATATGTCTTCAGTTTCATATTTGTCAAATGTTTGCTTCAATTCAGCAGTGTACGATGGTTCAGTAAATTGTAGTTTAAAAAGCATTTTTCTAGTATTCTACTACTTTTTCTATCTAGTATTTCTAGCTACTTTTCATGTGTCTACCCTTGCATAATACACAAAATCTATTAGCTATATCTATCTCTCGATTCTCTGTGTGAAGTGTGAGAACAGCCTGCGTGTCTGCAGGATGTTTTTAGCCTCTTATTGGCACTGGTTTGTTGAGCTATGGATGTGTTGATTTAACAAGGGACAGCATGAGCGTGTTAGCCTCAGAAATGCTCTCACACATTGACTGTTAAATGCACATCAGGCTCTGCTCGCAGCTTGATTAAGACATTGAATTGAACTTGATGCTGTGTGTGGCCTGTGTAGATGTGGTGGACCTTTTTGATTCACCACAGAAAACCTCAGACCACAGTCCTCTTTCCCCTGTTTGGTCTCATTTGTCTGCTCTCTAAACTTTCTCACACATGGCACTGACTTGTGTTTAAATCCCTGTTTCTTTTGATTTCCCACTGTCTGAGAAAAGAGACCAGACTATGAATAATATTAGTATCTCAGCAGTCTAGAGAGCTATATTCTGCTTAACTCTTTTCGTCTTGCCTTGCTTCACTAGCCTGCCATTGTTTTTGCTTATGTTTAGAAATGAAAAGCAAAAGTCTCCACTTTTTAGTCTATACTTTCACTAAAAATGTTCTTGTACGTTGATCAGTTCCTTTTTTATCGACATTTGAGTTTTTATAGAATCAAGTGTTTTGAGTAGCATAGTAGTAGTACAATATAGTTCAAAATGTTGGTGAAAAATATGTGTGGATGCAGTTCATATGCTATACTACGACTACTTTACATGATAAATAGGGTTGCTTGATTATGATGAAAATCGTAATCACAATAATTTAAACCATAATTGAACTCACGATATTCAAACAATTATTTGTGCCTTAGAGAAACTGCAGAGTGTTAGTTTCCCTTAAATGTAGACAGTGAAGAGATAAAATTAAACATAATGTGACAGGTCTCACAGAAATAAACATAAATGTATTCTACAATTGTAAAGAGCAGGAAATTTATGAACAAGCTCATAAAGTTACAATCATATAGACATAGATATTTTATTTGCAAGATTTTGCTCCCAAATAAAACAACTTGTAATAAGTTTTGCACCAGTACATATACTGTATATTGTCCAAGTATATATTTGGATGAAAATTCATTTACATTCTCCCATCTAAGAGTAATAATAGAGCATTGTGAAAAAAACACTTCCAGCTCTTCTTGGTTATATTTTGAGATTTTAAAAGATTAGCACAGCATCTTTTGCACCAAGTTTGACACTGAAGATTTGGAAACAAAACGGTGTGCCATGACTCAAAAAAGGTAAAAACACTGCTATAACTGGCTGAGCAGATCCTAAAGACTTCAGATTAAATAAATGTCAGAGAAAACATTTATTTTATTATTATTAAATTTATCCTAAATTAGATGACTAGATTTAATAATTTACTGATTCACTCATTACTATCAAAACAAAAACATTGTTGCCACTGACAGTATCAGTAAAACTGACATGTTGTAACTGATTTGTTGTTTTTATTTTTATCTGTTTTCTTGAGCTGTACATGTTGTTTTGGTCTGGTCCTTCTGAACAGTCTGTTTCTCCAAGTCTAAATCCAGTTACCACAGTCAATGGACTTCTGCGCCAGGTCGTCTCACTGCTGAACGGTGTAATGTTTGTCAAGTGCTTCCCATTTGTCCGCGCTCTCAAAGGCAGTCACATTTTATTAGTGACAGTCTGTAGTTTCCTCTGGGATTGATCCTCATGAATAAAGCAGGTTAACAAACTTGGAGATGCTGGCACAGGTTCACTTTCCTAGGTGTGGTTGTTTGTGTGTGTGTGTGATCCCAGGACACAAACTCCTCAGTTCTTTCTCAACTTTTGTCATAACTCAAACCAGGGCTGGGCAGTCTGAGAAAAAAACAGATCACAAGACATACTGATTATTCATGATTTTTGAGATTTCTCCGTTTTGGAAAGTATACACCGCTGCCTTAACCTCAGATCAACAGAAGGTAGGGTTTGTAATTTATTTGATGCTAGCAAACATTTTTATTTTAACAGCTGTTTTTACAACTGAAATACAACAACGTTTGCTCAACTACATAAAAAAACAACAACAATTGAGGGTTTATAAATGTTTAATCAAACTAGAGAGACAGTCTGGGCTTCATTATATTGACAGCTTAACTTGACACATTGTTTTTTTGTAGAAGTCCTATGTAGGGCTGGGCAATATTGTGAAAAAAATCTAATCGTGAGCTCATCTCTTTGACAATCTGCTTTTTTGATGAAATCGTCATATCGTGATTTCTCTTGTCTGTTCTAATACATAGATAATTTCTTCAAATCCAAGTCTTTATAGCAACTTTGGGGCTTCTTTTTTGAAGTCTCTTGTGGACTGCGCTTTTAGTTCATAAAGGGAACTAATCTTAGCCAATTTCATGTTTTGATTTATGGAAGTATATCAATTTATATGACCGAAACATGGATTTTTTGCATGTTTTAATGTCTAAAAATCGCTATTAATGTAAGAAAAACACATACACTTGTTTTGCCAATAACATGAAATGTTCTAATTGATCGATTCTTTTATTAATTTCTATTGAAGAACTGAGTTTGTTTGTTTCTCTCTGAAAATCTGACAACACTGGTCAGATTTTGATAGCTGGATTAGATTACAAGAATCGTGATAAAATCGAAATTGTGATCTGGCTTAAATTTTTGCCCTGTCGCCCATCCCTAGTCCTATGTCTTTCTCTTGCTTCATTGTACTATTGCACTTTCAAGTTCTGTAGTTCGAAAACAGTAATGATTCAGACAGTGCAGCAGGTTTATTATCCAACTTTCGGTCGCGTACAACTTCTTATCAGTTTTACCAATACTCTCTTGCTTTTAGAGTTGTTTTTGATTTCCTCTTGAGTCCTTGTGGAGTTACTTCCTGCTGGAGTTCTGTGGTCTCAGCAATGATCTCATTCTCTGATTACTTTCAGAAACAAGTTCTCTACTTATGAGTCAGACTTTAAGGTCACGTGACCTTTGGAGGAGTCTTTTGGACCTGTAAAGAAGACTACATTAAAAAAGCAGCATACATACATATAAATGGTCTTCTGTAGGGCTGCAAAAATGCCTATGTTTCTGAATAGTTTTGTGATTCAGTTTGTGATATATGTTTTAGTAATATGATTTGATTCAGAGTTCACATTTTTATTGTGTTTAGAAAAACTGACAAAATTATAAAACTGACAAATCGCTTATGTACTCTTTTAAAGCCCATTTTTATTTATTTAATCTACATGATTAATAGTTTTTATGCAGAATACAACTATTTGACTTAAAAAATGACAGCTTTTTCAATTTGCTAATTGCATCCAGTGAAAATACCATTTCGGTTCGATTAAGTTTGCAGCTTTAGTGTACTTTTTGTGCTGAATATAACTTTTCTCTGACCTGATTGTTGATTAATAATTGACTAAAATTGCTCACTTTTTAGCTCCTTTCTCATTGCCTCTTTCATTGTCTTGACAAATGTGATAAATGTATGCTTTTTTCCATCTGATATTGGCATGAAACAGAAACTAACCTCATTTATTTGTCATTCAAACCATTCATATCTATATTATTTGTCTGGCATATACTTTATAGTGGCAAGCTCACTATGCATAGTACAATGCAATAGAGCCACACCCTTGCCTGGTTTGCAGATGTGCATTTTTCTCCATTCTTCCATTTTTCTGGCTTATGTCTGTTTACTTTTCTCCATCTCTGTCTTAGCAATAAAATAAATGAGCTGTACTTCTTCTCAGACCTATTGTTCCCCCTAAGTGAAACCAAATGTCAGATTTCAGTCTAACACAGGTTGCTTTGCCAAGTGTGTGCTGTTGGCCCTATTTGGGCTTTTCCTTCACTTTGATCCAGTGAGGTCCATGCTGCATTTTCCTTCCCTGGTCATGTTTGTTTGTGTGTGTTTTGGTGTGTGTCGAGTGTTGGTGCTGTTTAGGCCTGTCAGCTGTAATTATGTGCCAATACAGATGAAAGGGGGAGGGAAGGTCACCACATTCATTGCTATTAAGAGCTGTCTCATTCTCGTATTTGTCACATTTGTGTCGCTATCCTCAAAGTGCGTTGCATTTAAGTATTAGCAGTCATATTTAATGATGCCTTACAGTGTGGTTAATCATATGTTGCACTGTGTCCTTGACAGGGCATCACTAGTTATAGATGCCAGACTGATGGGAATTTTAAAGTTGTTTTTATTGTTGCTGTTATATCATTCTTTTTCAAGGTGACTGAGGGTGGACTGAAAAATAAGATAAATATTTATTTATTTTTTTGTATTTATAGTTGATTTGATAGGGACAGATACAGCAGACACAGAACAGCATGCAGCTATCTGATGCAGGTACCACAGTGTTTATAGCCAAAGGGTTATTTGCAACATCAGTCCCTAAAAGGGCTTTTTAAACAGATTACAAAATACAATATAAAAAGTATAAAAAAACAATATAAGATAAATACAGTGAAAATGTCACTTATATATTATGCACTCATAAAACATACGCAAACATAAATTGACATGTTTAGCTAAAGAATGTTTGAGTTTTCTTACTTTACAAAGCTCACAATGGCCTCAGCCAAGCCTTGGGTCAAAGGAATGCAGTATTAGACAGTTGGGGGTGTGTTGTGTTTACAGCAGTTGTTAGTGACTTCCTGTTACTTCCTGTGTTGTTGGGATTCAGCAGTTCACTAGTATTTCCTGTTTATCTAAAATAAACTCTCCTTCATTTATTTTCCTTTTATGATATTCATCCTGAACTTGATACTTGCCATTTTTGCCCTCTGTGTGTGTCTGCTCTGTGTGCGGATGTAGTAGTAAATTCCTGCTCCGGTTATGAGGTGATTACTCATATGGTATCAGTTTATTTGCCCAGTAATGGAAACTGCTCGCTGCCAGGAACGCCCCTTACTTTTCTTCTAAACTTTCTCCTTTGCCCCCATCTTTAATTTCAATCTCCTCCTTCCTCCAGTACTTTGTTCATTTTCTTTATAGCTTTCATTATTGCCCTTACCACCCTGTGTATTGATTTTTGCTTCCTTACATTAATTATTTTCTTGTTGTGTTGCTTGTCACCTCCCTCTATGACTGGATTCTTCCTGTTTTACCGTATGACTAAATATCTATGCCACTCCCTGTCAAACTTAAACTTAAACACTGCTATTCTCCATAGTTTTTGGACAGTTTGTTGAATTCTTGGCTTAATTAGAGAAAGGAGCAAGCGGAAAGAGCAGATATGGCTGGCTAGAGGCCACTGGAGTGTTTATATTTCATGCATGCTGGTTTGATTAAAGAGGAATGTAAGGTCATCAGAGGTCACCGTAGTGCGAGATAACAAGTAAGGAAAGGTCATTTAAACCAGAATCTGAGCCCCACTCTATATTGCAAAGGTAATTAAAGTTTCAGGCCAATTAGTATAACATGAGAAGCACACTTGTCACCCAATATTGTGAATATGTTGAATTTTGTAATTTTCTGCCTGTTTTATTTGAATTTACTAGAGAAGATATTAGTTCTTTAGTAAGTTAATTGCACGTTTATTGAATTTTCTGTAATTATCTGGTCTTGGAGGGCACAAAAAGTGCATTGGCCAGACTGATAAATGGACCAAACATGTGCAAAAGTATGTCCTATCAAGGTTCCTGATTTGAATTGACTTATGCACAATTTAACCTATAAATGACATTTGCCATCATAATGCAAAGTTTCTATGATCAACCTTTGTCATCAACCCATGGGCCCATTCTTATTTTGTGTGTGTATGTTGTATTATTGTAGTTTTGTTTTATTCATCTTATACACATTTGTGTGTGGCAGCGACATGAACAGATGACAAGCCTGAATATAAATGACTTTAATGACTGTTTGCAGAACTGTTGGCTAATGAAGAATCTGGGGTCACACAAAGGGTGTTGGTTCAAGGTCCAGTGAGCGCCCTTGGGTTTGAAGTGGAAATGTGTGTGCGGGCCTGTGGCATGTGTGCGACTCCACAGGAGGCAGACATGGCACACTGAAGCTGCATCTCATTAACAGCTGCCCGAGCTGCCAAGCTGCACCACATCAGTGCCAACAAAAGAGACGCACGTTCCCAGAGCTTCAGGGAGATTCTCAAGGACGTAACGCCCTCGCTGTCTGCCGTATGTCTCATATCAGTGCAAGACACCACATATGCCAGACATATAAAGGAAAACAATGCTGAAAGGTCAGTTACTGTAGGGTCAAACTTTTCATTTGGCATTGTGCTGCTTATATGACGTGAAAGTGACATATTGTTTTTGAAATTCTAAGTGAGATGAAGTGATAATTCTAACTGATGGGCTTACATTTTATTCTTTTGAGAAATGCTTTTATTTTTAACCCCGTCTAATTCCCTCCCCTTTCTTCTTGATACATTATTTTTTGTTCTGTAAGTGATAAAAACAAACTTTGAAGCACCTGGAAATGTTAAAGATAAAAAAGCCCTGTTATTTAGAGTCAAATTAGTCATTCTGGGATGGATCAGACTCTTTTTTTTTTTTTAGTAATTTTAGGTCTCTAAAACTGATTTTTACCTCAGCTACCTTCAGCTTTTGCAGAGGAATTGTCAAAAAACAAAATATGCCAAATCAAGTGTCATTCAGGTTTCACCACCTACACCAATCCTTATATTTTACCAAACATTTTTGGGCAGAAATTAGTTTTTCTTTTGTGTCTGTGGAGAAAGTTCTCACTTATGCTCAGAGCCTCTCAGTCATCAGAAGCGAAAACCACAGGGTTTAAGTTTCACAAAAACTCCAGGCATTTGTTCAAAAGGTTCAGAAATAGCTTTCATTTGAATTTTGGATGATTTTAGTCAAACATGTTAGGGAAAGTAGGCCGTATGTACAAGTAATGTTTGCATTTGAAGTTCTTCAGACATGTATTTTTTTATTGATCGTTATAAAATATGTATAGTTATGGTTAAATTGAGGATGTGACTTTTAATCTTGTTTAAAAATGGCAATAACTTTTTTTTTTTTTACATTTTTCTTTCACTAGGCTGATTCTCAAATTGCCTGATCAGGCACTTCTTGTGATGTTCACTCAGCTGATAATGTCAAGTTTATCTGCAAACAGATGTAGTCATGAGGAGAATAGTATTATTTCCCTGTTTGCTTGTTGAAAGAAGTTTTTGGACGAGGTGGCAAGGCACCTCCAATGAAGTGTTTCAAATTACAACATTTATTTTGGTTTGACAAGACAAAGGGTCAAAGCTTATTTTGTAGATGCCAATAAAACCAAACTCACTGTTTATAGCTTGAGTACCTATGGCAGGAAAAAGCCAATGTTTCGTTGTTTAAACTAAAACTTAAAGCTTGCTAAGGCTTTTCAAACGTTTATTAAGCCCATTTTCATTTTTACTTTCGTTCTTGAGTATATATACTTTTGTAGGTTAAGTAACTATTGTAGTGTGTGATTGAGGGGCACAAGCCATTTGTAGTTTTACCCTTGTCAAGATTGGTTGGCTGATTATAATAACATATTAAACAATACAACACTAACTGCTTGTTCAATCCAGGGTTCAGGAGGACTTCCACTGAGACCTGGCTTGGCCTCACTGTGAAAAACAGGAACTTCATAAGAATCCACAGCTGTGTCCACTTGTAGACGTAAGGAAAAGCCATTGCTAAAGATAATATTAGTTAATAAAATCTTAGTTTTCCCCACAGTAAAATCCAAAACCAATTATCTTTCTTCATTAAGGAAATTGGAATTCTATTCCCTAGTCTATCCTTTTTTAATGCAATTTAAGTTATACCTCTGACAGTTCTTTATTTGTTTGTCTATTTCATGATGAGTATCTTACTTTTAACAACTCAAATGCTCAGCGTAAATGCCCAAGAAGTATATCTCAGTTCTTTCACTAGTGTCGGTGGTTAGTAATAAAAATCAGATAATAACCTATTTTAAAAGCAGAGTTGTATAAAACGTATAGGAAAACTATTGTAGATACTCATTTAAGAATGTGTTCATACTAAAACCAACAAAGAAAGTACTCTTATTTTGTGTTGAAAGTTATCTATATTGTATTGTGCTTGTTTGTTTTTCTAATATTGAGTTTTAAATGTGAGTAGGCCTATTCATTAGATTTTCCATCTTCTCTTTACAAATGATCTTTTCAATGAATCTACTAACAAAAGTAGATATTCTTCCCCTGTTTCTCCCTCTCTCATGTCCACTCGATGTATTCTCTCCACCTCCCTCTGTCTCATTTTCACTCTGATTTTCTTCCTCCTCTCTCCATCTCCTGCCTGGTTAGCTGATATTTGTGCACCTCACACGGAGCGTTCTGCTGCACTGCCCAGGAAATTGGACCCCCAACATTATGTGCATTGGAAATGAAATTCCTTAAAAGATGCAGACCTGGCATGCAGGAGCATACTTGAAGCATTTGAAGTCTGTTCTTTCCCAGACTGTTATCTTCAGAATGACTATCAGTAGTTTAAAGATAAAAGATGTCTGTGTTCTTTTCTGTCTTATTGATAAACCATGTCTCTCATCCATATGGGCTGCTCAAAGATAAGCCTCTGTTGTTAATTACACCACAATGCTGTCACATAGACTAAACCTTTGCAAAGTTGTTGGAGAGTTTCTACGCATCGTCTTAGTAGCTTTTTTAAGGTTTGGCTTTGCTGTACTAATAATAAATGTTGAAAAAGGGCTCCTTTAGACAATACACTGCAGTATTACAAAAAAATCTAATCTGTTTAGATTCAGATAAAGAATTACAGTTGATCCCATAGAACAGGGGAACCGATGGGGGTGCTTGGAATGGTTTCAGACTATTTGTATTTAAAAACTTTTTGATTGGTATAATAATATTGTTTTCATAATTTCTATCTCTCTTTTTTTTTTTTTTGTCTTGCCTTCATTATCGTGATTGTCAGATTGCTTTTGAAATTATTCTCAGGTGCTATGGTTGCAGCTTCGGTTCAATGCCCTCAGGTCTGTAATTTCCTCCGAAGCAAATTTGCAAATTGCCTCTTGTCTGTTTGCAGCTCTGAACTGAAATCCCTATTAACCTTAAGGTCACTCATTTTGTCCAATTTTTATTACCCTCTGTTTTTGTGGAAATCCCATTAAGTTTTCATATTGTTAAGAAAGATCGTTTTCCTAATGTTTTTAATAATTCTTTTTTTTTTTTTTTTTGATTAATTAACTGGAGACCTGAAAACTGAGCTTTTCTCTAGAGCATACAGTGCAATAGTCTAACATAGCCTATACTGTATAGTTAGACATTAGTTCAACTCTATTTTGATGATAATAATAGACTCAATATCATACAAATTTAATATCAAAATAATTGTAATGAAGTTGTATTTGTTCCCCATAGCCTCATAGTCATAGGATTATTCCAGAGCTATTTTGAAAAGATCAAGCTTTGTTTGTAACAGCATTGATTATTGTTCAGATAAGCATCTAGTTTCAATTTTATGTATGGATTTATAGATTTGTATCTTTGGGATGCACCGTATTTGAAAAAAATCATTCTTGTTAGTTTTTACTTTCTTTTTTCTTGTATTAAGACAATTGTAATAAGCTGAGTGCTCATTTACCTGACAGTTTCGGCGGCAGGACTTCCGCCTTCGTCAGAGTTGATGTCTGGTGTTGTGACGTGTCTTTTATAGAATATTCCGAGACATGACCAGTTTGACAGATCTGCCAGACTGACCTTGTCTGCCCCCCCGTCTGGGGGTCTGTGGAGAAGTGAGTCCCATGTATGAACCAAAGAAAGAGCTCCTTCGTCTCTGTTGATAGTCTGTGCGCCCCACTTCCTGATGACTATTGAGATCAGGAACAGGAACAGTCTTAAAAAACAAAGTTAGGGTGCACCAACTTTTGCAAATCTGATAATGATTTTGATACTTTAGCTTTAGTATTCTGATAGCCATTGACAGAGTAGTCACTGAAAATAGCTTTCAGATTCCAGTTAACTTATTAGAAAATGGTTCATATGTTACAACAACATCAGCCTGTAAATAGTCTTATTACTGTATATACAATTAAAGGCACAACCAGTATATCGACTAAACCAATGTCATGGAACCAATATTCGATTTATAGATCAGCGCAATTTTTTGCCTTACTTGGTTTTGTTTATTAGAATTATTATTGTAAATGTTTGTAACTACTACACCAGGCTTTTTAGAGCAGTTCATAATTTCTCTTTACCTCAACCTTTTGCGACTGGTGTCTCTCCATCCTGGCACTCTTCCAGCTAAGTGCCATCATCCAGGGGCTCATAGTGAGTTGAATAAACCCGCGAGTAAAGAGCGTCAGGAGAGATTAGGTTGCAGTGGGAGTGTGTAGTTCTGAGTGCATACTTCTGTGTCACGTCTCATGCTCACTGGTGTGTGTCCGTTCTTTTGCATTTGGGAGCGCTAACGTCAGCCTGTCCAGACACTCGCGCCCAGTATAAGGGCGCCTACGGTTTAGGGTCAGCGGCCATGTGAACGGAAATGTTGAGTCTTATTCATACAAACAGACCAGTGTCAAAACGAGATGGAATAAAAGCACGGGTGCACATATGAGGACGCAAATGGGGTAACTACTGGCATCAAAATTGGATGTAAATGGATTGAAAGATGTCAGAGCAGAAATAAATTGAAATGAAAAGTGACAGAAAGATTGTGACCTGGAAAATGAAGATAAAAGTTTCAGAATTGAAGACAATTATGTACTCTGAGCTGCTAAAAAGTATTTCCTTTTGATATATGAAAAGTTCCTAAGCCACCAACAGAAATTGCTTAATCTTCTCATGCAAATGGAAAACATAGCAAATCCACTGGGCCTTGTTGCATAGCTGTATGACTAGTTAAAATCTCTCAATTTAACAAATAATGAAACATTTGTCTAGGGGCTGTTGTACTGTTTATGAACAAAATTAATCTGTGGCTTTGGGAGCCATAAACAGCTAATTAAGGCATTTCCAACAAAAGTATCATTGTTTATCCATTTTGTTAAATATTTTGGACACTGGTTGATGAGCTTGGCAACCTTCATTCACTTGTTTATCTTTTCTTCGTAACAGATTTAAAACAGTTTATGTTATCTGGACGTAAAGATGTAACTTGACTGTTTATCCGGGGTTGTCTTATGCATTGTTGTGTAAATGTAATGTTGCCTGATTTTTCTTTTTTTGTTTTTTTCCCTGTATCAAGCTTGGAAGATATGAGTATTTCATGCTGCACTGAGCAATTTCCACCAACTTGTTGTGTGGCCAATTGTGAATAATTTAAATTCTAAACTGCTTTGGGCTTGATATGGCTTTCAGTTTTTTATGATTAGTGCAGTATCACATGCCCACAAAAATGTAAAAGTATAGTAAAGTAACAGCCCTCAACTGGCATCAAACTTTGAACACATATGGTGATTTTTGTGAAATATGATCATTTTTGTGATTATTTATGATTATTTATTTATTTATTTAGTTTTGCAAATGTCAGCAGTCATGAATATGTTCAGTAATTGAACTAAAAAACATTGCAGAAGTTATCTGAATCACATACATTTGAACTTATGACCATGAATATCTAGCCTTGAAAAAAAATCATATGTCTTTGTAATGGACCAAAGTCCTCAAACTATGACCAATAAACAGGAAGTTAAAACCCATGAACAAATTATAATTTATATACAAGTATATACATACATACTTATATATACTTACTACAGTTTCTTTTTTTCAGTCTAAAACAGTTCACCAGAAGCATATTTTCTGTCTCATATTTTCTGTCTGCAATAGTCATCAAAGACACAGCAATGGTAATGTTTTGGGAAATGAAGTGCGACAGAAAAGCTTTTTATCAGGCTCTCCCTGTTCTTAGATGACTCCTGGGTTTGTGATCTCAAGAGTCCATGAGAACTAAAGTTTAAATGGATTTGGCACAAAGATTGATTGGCACAGAGTATCACCTAAAACTGCCCCTTATCGCATTTGCTTTTTTATCAAGAAGTCTCAAATTGGAAAGACACTTCCCCACAGCTTTTTTTTGGTCTAAAGGTTACAGTATGATAGGGTTGTCAAAAAAAAATCGATTCCCCAATATTAATCGATACTAAGCCCCGCCCCTTCCCCCCTCTCGTACGCTAAGCCCCGCCCCCTTCTCTCATTGGAGATGGAAATGATGACACTATCAAATACTGTATATATAACCTATATACTACATAAACAGCAAACAAAGCTCAGTCTTAATGTAAAGGTTCATGAATCAAGTTAATAATAAACAAACAATATAATAAAATACTATTGTTTTAATAGGATCAAAAATAAAAACACAAATAAAAAAATAATAATAAGAAAAGAAAAATTTAAAGTTGGCACCGTGGTATCGAAATCGGTATCGAGTATTGAGGTTTTTTTTTTTCAAGTATCGAATCGTGTTTGAAATTTTAGTATCATGACAACACTACAGTATGAAATAGATAAAAAATAGTTCCTAAAAAGGGTAAAGTCCAGATTGGTGAACGGCAAGTAGGTATATTTTTTTTATGTTCTAGAATTCAATGAGACCATAAGATGAGATAGAAGGCAAGAGCCATTTTTTCCTATTAAAGCAGAACTAAGTAACATTTTTATCTTGTTAATTGTCTTTTTTCTTTTTTTTTCCTTTAATTTAATAGTGTCTTTATGTAAGAGAGCTGTTGGAATCTGCATCTGAAGTTGCTTAGTTCTCTGTAATAACTGTACTTTGGCATTTAAAAAAATAACAGACTTTTAATTTGGTGATTTTTGCAGGGGACTGGACCTATTATTTTTTTTTTGTATTTTTGTATTTTATAAAAAAAAATGCCTATGCACTTGTTTTCCTTTTTTGTGTCTGTCTGCTCTATTTCTTGTCTAATTAATAAAACTGTCAACCTGACGGTTTTAGAACAGCAGGAATTAGATTCAATGCTTTTGTTGTCATTATAAATGTTGCCTGGTCATGTGAGTCCTTCATTGCTTTTGAGGTTTTAAAATACTTAAGACTTAAATTATAAAAGGAATAAAAATCACTGCCTGAAAATGTCTGTTGGCATGAAAACAGCAAGTTGATTAGTAATTGATGACTAAACTTTGTCACATTTACTTAAAAAGTCTGTAGCAGCACAGCTGACAAGTGATTAGAGAATTGTGTTGTTGTTTTTTTGTTTAAACAGTGCTGTTAGTTTAGTTTTGACATGTGTAGGGGGTTCTTTTGTCACTAAAAATATTTAAGAACATTACATCAGATCAGTCAGTTAGGACTTTATTTTGATTTTTCAACTTCATTTGCAACATTTCTTTGTCCTCTACTGTCTCTGTCAATATTTATTTAATGTTTGTTTGTTTATAATATCAACAAAGGCATAAACATCATTGCTACTGTTATTAAAGTAATCATTAATTCAGTCTTTATGTAACTTGGAAATGCTGCAATTTAATAATAGTATACAAATAATATTCCCATCATATTTTCATTTATTTAGTTATTTTTGCTGCAGGGTTCATAGTTTGAGAGGTCCAACTTTTTCTGTGTGTAAAAGAAATGCCAAATTATTTATTGCTTTTGGGAGTTTCTTTAGGTTTTGGTTCCAAAGCAGAGATGAGAACGAAATGGGGAGCACAGAAAGCCAAAAATCTTATCAGGGCCAAGTAATGGTCGAGAGACTGGTATTGATCAAGCGGCCTATCAGCCTTTGAGAGATATACTGTGGTCATTCTCTGTGCTATGGGCCAGCAGAAATCTTTGTTATTGCTGTTTTGAAATATCACGGCAAGGTTTGATGAAATATGAATACTCTGTTGCAGGATTCTTTCTTGTAAAGTTTAGATTTTATTTCATGATTCTTGACAAAAATATTTTAAAAAGACAATGAAATAAGCTTTAGTCAGAACTTGATTTAATTTTATTTTTTGCAACATGATCTAAATAGTTTACAACTTTGAATATAATATAATCACATAATTTGGACATCCTATGTGCCCTGTTCTTTTTTTATTTTCATTGACAGTTCACATTTGTTGCTCAATTTAGTGATTAGATTTGAGAAAAGTTTTATGATTGATTTAATGTCTGGGTAGTAAGACATGAACATGATTGAAGAAGTAAAAGTATTCTGTTTTATGAGTTTCAGTGCAGGCCAAAGGAGCAGAGAAGTGCTGTGGTTGCTGAGGATTTAATAAGACCTCCAGCAGAGGCACGCACAGAGATGAGAGCTGTCGGATGTGACTTTATTCCACCTCCTGAACCTCATTACAGAGAGGAACCAGACTTTAGATTGCTCAACTGCCTTTGTCTTTTTTTTATTCACACATGGCTTTTTTTTGCCAGGTTGAAAAGTTTTGTTGCAGTTATTTTAAGACCAAATGTAAAAACAAAAAAAGAAGAAAGAAAATCTGTGTTTTAAATGCTCTTGTATGCTCATATTTTTCATAAGGGCACAGTGATGATTTCATATTTCCAGCTGAGAGTGCTATCAGCTGAATGGCAGTTAATTTCTTCCTTGTCCCTCAATGACCTTTTAGCCTTTGTTCAGTACTTCTACTGATGTCTCCTGCTGTTGTGACCCCAACCTGACCCGCACTCACCCCATGACAACTCTTAAAAGCTGGGTTTTGTGTGGTAGATAAAGCTCAAACAAGTTCCCTTGTAAACACACTGAGCCCATATCATTGTTAACACATTGGTCAGAAAGGAGACCCTGGTTTTCACTTTCACACCGTATACAGATGAATTACTGCCACAC
The DNA here is from genome assembly GCA_038363315.1 of Mugilogobius chulae. Taxonomy (NCBI): domain Eukaryota; kingdom Metazoa; phylum Chordata; class Actinopteri; order Gobiiformes; family Gobiidae; genus Mugilogobius; species Mugilogobius chulae. Next base: position 48,256,904 of record CM076409.1, on the reverse strand, counting down.
TCCGATAAGACGTTCAAGCCAATGCTCTAGAGATCTAGTGTTATCAAAACTGTTTGGGGCTAATTTTGCTCTCTTTGTGGTCAAATGGGTATTGTTTGATGCTTCAATAAAATTCTCAAACCAATGGCATCAATCATGCCGTGTTGCAAATGTTTATTTATCCAGTTCTTGTTTTGAGTGGATCATATCACAACTCTCCATTTGAGGTTTTGAGCTGTGGTTGTACAATCTTCCTCTGAAATCTGGGAACCATAGACTTGTCCCTGAAGAAATACATTGTGGTTTTAGCGTTACGTAATACTTCATTATAAACATGTTTGCTTTACCATTGCAGTACTAATGACCCTAACATGAAGTGTTTTTGTTTATTCAGAATCAAGCAGAATCATTGACTTTATCTGAACTAAAAATCAGCTATTCAAACCCCCCCTTCTAAAACGTTGCAAAGTAAGCTTCCTAAGCAATACCCAAAAAGGTCTAGCCTGGAATAGCACCACTGTATTGGATTTCATTGCTGCTCAAGAACCAAAACTGGGCAAGTTGGACTTCTCGCTGAATCATTCTGGTTCTCTGCTCGGGCACTGACTCTGTTATTGCCTTTTCTGTTCGAGGATTATGGGATTTTTGTGCTCTCAGTGGACTTGATGATGCGTAGCAGTAGAAACTGTGGAATTTGAAAAGCTTTCAATACACTGTATGATGAAATGCTACGGTGTGGTCAGCCATCATGAAATACGAACCCTCTACGCAACAAGTGTAACAAGCCTACAAAAAGTATTGGAGTGTATGTTGGGGACATCTAAAGCAGTCTTTCCTAACCAGGGAGTTTAAAAAAAACTATATGAATAAATGTGATTTTTGCATATTATGTAACATATTTGAGTCTTTTGGTTAAAGGCTTTAGACAGAATAGTGACAATGCTGGTAGGTTACAGTAACAGCGTTTCTCAACTGCCAAATGCAATTGGTGCCTTTATGTCAAAACAAGCATATTCTTCGATTGACATTTGCATGGTTTTCCTATTTAAACCCGTCCATTGCATATATAGATTGGAGTATGAAATAATTGCTTGTGTGAAAAAAAAAACATTTTCATAGAAAACATTTGTAACATCTTGGCACAGCATGGAAAAATCAATACTTCCGTTTGAAAGCTCCTGACTCTGAATCCTACTTGTTTCTCCTTGTGTCAATGTGTGCACTTCTCATTCTTGATATCAAAACTATTGAGCATAAAATCAATTTGACAAACTAGTCTGGTTTTGTTATAAAATAAAATAACTAAATAAAATGCATGAACACTGTATTAGCCATGCCAAATGTAAATTCCTATTTTGTTTAACAATTTGTTATGCCTGGGTACAAGAGTGCATTTTCAAAGTTAAATATGGGGCTCACTTGTTTTCCATCTGTGCTCAGTGTGCAGTCTGGTTTCAGAGGCTGGTTGCATAGCTTCCCTCTTCAAAAGTGAGCCATAAAAACCTGTGAATGTTCATCGGATGCACTTCAGACTCTACATTGTACTAGTTAGGTCCGATCACATTCTCGTTTGTCCAGCCCAACAGAGGAGATGCTGCCACTTCCATTCTTGTATGCCTTCCTTCGGGAGCTCATAAGCTGCATGTTGAATTGTGTTTGCATTGTGTTTGGGCTGTTGATCTTTTGTATTCTCTACTTGTGTATTTACACAGATGTTTGTATGTATTCACAGCTTATCTTTTCACACTCGTCTCTACAAGTTTCTTTTAGTCTCGGTTGGATATGAAAGGAAATCCCATGTCTGCGAGGCTTCCAGTGCAGGCGTGAACGTGTGTGTCAGGCCTTCATAATGCTATAGTAGTATAACCATGGAATTGAAGCAGCTGTGAGCAAAACAAACACACAAACACAGAATAGGTGGAAGGAGTGATGGCAAAACATCTCTTACACAACTGGTCCACTTCCCTTTTTCTGACCAGCTCCCTGTCTATAAATCATGTAAAGACATCTTAACAAAAACAGTTGCGAAAGTAAAGTCCATAGACCATATATTGACAAAGTGCATAGCTATTCAGCAGTGCGCGGTCTACTTATAAAAATACGGGAAGTGTGTTTGTTTATGCTTTTAGCCTGAAAAAGCTTCTGTTGGCATGCCCACATGACTCAACTCTTTTTGCACTGGCTTTTGAAAGTTCTAAAAAAAATAGTGAAGTAGTACTTGAGACCAGCCTTGGTCTTAAGCCTGGTTTTCATAGTACAGCTTGATTGTAGGCTTTTGTTAGATTAAACATTGACAGCTTGATAAAGCAGTAATAAATACCTGCATGTTCACACTGACAGCTGTAAAGGTAGAAATACAAAGATGGCCCTGATTAGGCCTTGATGGACTGCAGTCTTCATCTTTTCATAGTTTTGACCATTAGAAGTCTTTCTTGTCCTGGTCTCAACTGTCAGCAGTTTTGGTCTTGTCTTGGAATTTTCTGGTCTTGGACTCGACTACTACACTAGCAAGATCAGTTTTAAGCTTATTGTGTGAATCTCTGTAAAAAGTTTTAAATTAAATAGTTTTGTTTGTTTCCACGTAAAAAATCAGGTACAGCACATTTAAGTATAGTCTGTGTTGTAGCATAAGATTTGATGCTTAGAATCCAGAACCTAAGAAATCCAGAGAAAAATTAAATCCAGGTGAGAGAAAATTTCAAAAAAGTCAGTGAATTGACCAAATTGAGTGACTAATGCTTGCTCTTTTTTTTTTATTTGACAGCGTGAGCTAATGAGCATACACAAACAACACAATAGAGCTAATGGTCCCATCCCTTGTGCACTGGTCTGAGCAGGGTTTGAATAGCAGACTGACCACCGAACCACTGTGTTCATACTGATTCTGAATTGCATGCTCGGTATGGAAAAGGAGAACCTTGTGTAACAGACCACAAATTATTGTTAGTGCTCTGCTTTCTTCACTTAGATACCTGTGATCTCATTCATTTAGAACTATGTAATTCCCAAACAATAGTTGCAAACCTTGTTGTTTCATTGCATTTCATCATGAACTGCAGCAACAACCTGTCTCCTTCTGTAGCAAATTCATGCAAACCATTAGAAGTGCACAGACTCACAGCGGCTCCTTCTTCCTCCCTGCTCTCATAGCTGGCATTTCTCAGATAAGACCCAACCAGAAAAGTGATTTACAAGCCTCCTCTCCTCCCTTTCTGTACACTTGTATATGTGTGTGTGTTCTCCCCGTGATTTAAAAGGCTCTCAATGTAATAAAGCATCATGAAATACTCTTCTAGCAAAAACACATCAACCTGAAAATCACATCACAGTGTACAGCGCTGGCTTTCCGTCTGGCTGCGACTGTGAAGACAAGGTGTGTGTTTACTGAATATCCCAGGTTTCGTTTTGCACTTCTTGCTCTTAAATCTCCCTCCTTCTGTTTAGGCAAGTTCCCATCAGGAGTTTGTGAGCGAATAGTGTGAACACTGTCTGGTGTCTAGTTCACTCCCATTTCTTTACACTTTAATACTACTTTGGCCTTTCACTCTTAACTGTCATCTGATACCAGCATCAATATTAGAGAGCAGGTATGTCAAGAATGCTGACTAACTCCTTAATTTATTGGATTTACACCCTTGAGGGAAAACGGCAGTAATAACGATTACACATGTTTTAAGGGGAATCCAACACCAAGTGGACACACCCAACAAGAGTTCAGATGTCACACTCATCCTAATATTCAAGTTCTGTTTGGATTGTATGGGACAGGATGTTAACTTTATCATAGAATTATCATAGATTTTATTAGGATTAAAACTGATTAGTAAATGTGAAAAACAATCTTAATAATAATCCTATCTTGCCTCTTCAGCCACAGTTCAAAGTAGGGTTGATGTCAGAGCACCACTGAATTTTTTATGCTTGAGAAAATTCACTTTTTTATGACAAATGAATTAGGCATGAGCTAGTTGATAAAATAAATCACAACAAATTGATAATTCAGATAATCGTCATCAAATTTAATAAATAAGGATTTTCTGAATGTAGAAAAACTTTAAACATGCTATATGCTCATAGAAAAAGTTGAATTTTCCCTAGGTTGCGTTGCGGTATTTGAGGTATAAACAACTTATAAGTTAAGCAAAGAGTAATTTCTAGACTAGATTAACCATATAGTCATAAGTGGCAACCCTAAAATCAGTTTGATTTCTGTGATATCAGGGATAATGTGAGATGAACACAAAGAGACTTGGCGTGACTAGAATAAATCTCAAGGACATCCTGTGCTGTGATACACAAAGTTTTATTTACTGCTGGATAGATGTGGGATCGATTGGCAGATGGCTGGATGAATGCATAATATCCAGTTGATTAAAGCACACACAGTCAAAAATCCCACTGCCCTCTTACATAAAACACTTGGTTTAGTTTGCAGAGGGAAATGTCCTCTATGGAGCTGAGATAATGAGAAAAGTGGACAGGGCTGCATAGTGGAATGAAGAAATGGCAAATGCACTGAATTTCAATGAACTAACTAGAGAAAGCAATAACATCCTGGACTCACACAAAACCTCCTTTTTGGGGGGCTGCCTTGACATTAGAGCTGCATCGTCTTACAAAAATAAGCAATAGGGTTATAATTAACAGAAAACTAGAAAAAGTACTGTTCGAAACCTGGATTGAATACGGTAACAGAACCCAAACCAAACAGTGGTGAATTTAAGACAATAACTCACACCTGGACCAAGATGAAAACCGTAACATATTAAACTGGAAATCAGTTTGTCAGACTAGAGATCGACCAATATGGGTGATGACTGATGTTTAGAATTTCAACAAAACTGATGGCCAAAAAGTTCTGCCATATAAAGGACTTAATTTAAATTGACTGTAGTTTTACCACAAATACAGTATGTTAAATAGAAGAGTAGTCATGTGTTATGTTGTGTCCTTTGTGCTCTGAAATATTCTTATTAAACCATGTGTTGTGGGATTTGTGAGACAACACATGGTTAATATATGCATTTATTTTAGGCTGCAACTTTCCCAAAGAGATGTTTTTTCACACTGCAGTAGGGTGAAACTGGCGTGGAACACCCAAGCACAGAATACTCCTTTCATCTTCTGTGGAGGACTAAAATACTTAATTATCCAAATCAGACTGTACATAGTTGTCTGATTTTTGAAGTTTACTACTTTACAAAAGGTATGCCATCTTTACAACACAACTAAACCAGGACTTTCGTTCTGTCAAAGTTTGAATTTAAGTTCAATCCATATTTGTAGAATTCAATAGAAGATAGAAGTTAGGTTAGACATTTCATGATAGTTATATAAAATATATTTTTTAATAAACATGAGGGCCTATAGGCACCCAGAATCTATGACCAAGGTAGCAGTATGCGTAACAAAAACAGAAACATACAAAAAAAGTGCATTGAGAATGTGTGAGAATAATATGAGAGATATATACTGTATAATGATTAATAAATCAATTCAATTCATTTCAATTAAATAAATAATTGAACTTATCAAGTGACACAGATTTCTTCAAGATATAGTAAATGATGTAACAGAATTGTAATTTTTTCTATAAATTTAGCAAATCAAAGGGACATATTCTTATAAAGTGACTTGAAAGACCTGCTGATGCCAGGCTGGCGACGCTGTTTTAAAATGAGAGTAGGTGGTAATAGTTTTCGAGTTGCCACTGGTCTGATTAGGCTGACTCATAAAATGGCTCCATTGAGGGTAATTAGTGTGCGTCCTATATTTTAAGCCCCTCTGTGTGGGTGTCGCCTGTTTCAAAGTTGACATGCTCACTGGTGCGGTCTCTTTTCTTGAATGATTAATGTTTTTCACAGTGGTTTGAACCTCCAGGCTCCGTGTTTTAGAATTTGCATGTTTTAATGGACCATAGCCATATCAAAAACTGTTGCCATGGAGAAGTGTTATACTTATAAAATCTGCATTTAACCTAATGTCATTTTTACTGAGCCATTTCTCCTGACATCTTTAGTAGGATTAATAATAGAAGTTCTGCACTGGCTTCATTTTACTTCTCTGCACTAATGAAACTGTTTCTGTTTTGCAGGAGTGAGGCTGTTAATCTGGCCCTGAGAAGGTAAGATCATTTATTGTTTGACAAGCAATGCACTTTTAAAATGTAGAAGCAAAGTTGAGCTCTAGAACACACAAGGAATTCTACTAGAAGACTACATATTACCTCTTACAGTATATTAGATACAGAAATGTAAACCACTCCAGTTAAACTGTTCCCTAATGGTATAAAGAAAAGAGGACACAAACAAGAGCCCAAAGATGATTGCATTGTGTTTTGTAAAGCGTTCCAAGCCATTGGTTAGGATTTTTGCATCATGTGTCCCAACTGAAAGTTTGTTTTGGGTTGGGCAACAATATTTATTCACTCAACTTAGGGTAGATTTGCGCTGCGTTATGAGCAATAATACCTCACGAGGTTGTTAATATGGTAAATTTAATAGTGAGTATGGTGAGGCCATGCGGTCTGTTTTCTATGTGGAGCATCATTTGGAACTCTCATAAAAATCCTTTATTAACCAGAGCTGCTGTGTCAACATATACTGGAGCTGTTGGCTAATTAGGTTGTCTGCTAAAACATGGCTTCTGTCTCCTGTAAGAGGTAGTTAGAGCACATGGTAAACAACAAACAGGAAGGAGCATGCTGTAATGGCAGAAAAGAGTGGTTTATCTAACAGTTTGAAAGCCCCTCAAGGTTTTATCTTGAGCATTAGTTGTAATCTGTTTCAGTATTATATCCTTAGAACTGACATATACATTTTGCTGTATTGATCAATCGTTTTAATCAGTGACCAACTAGTATGTTTATTCAGGTGACTTTTTTCTTTGGTCCTATAAAACGGATAAGCATGCACTTTTGCTTCTCTTATTGATGAATCAACCATTGTTACATCCACAACAACCTTTTAGGCATGTTTCTCCAGAGACAAACAGAAAAGTGGTAGTTTGTTTTTCAGAGCTTGTGTGGTGTTGGTGGTGTTTGCATCTCTGAGGGAAAACTGCAGTTGTGAAGGCTGTCGCCAAATCCTCTTGCTCACTTAAAAACAGAAGAGACGACAAGCAGTGTCAGTATTAGTGTCGACAAATGTTGCTCTCTTTCTTCTTTGGATTCTGCAAAGTCATATGTCATGTCACAGCTTTAAACTTTCCTTCAGTTGGATGAAGGTCTCTATGCCCGTGCACAGAGTAATACTATTTATAGTAATACATCTGAAATGATTACACAGTTGGGAATTTCATGTTAGGGTGTGTATTTTTGATATATTGTTGTAAACTATCTGGTTGAGCATCAGTGCATCAGTTGTCAACTTAAAGGGCAAAGTATTGCGTTGACTCTCAGAGCTATCAAGCATAAACTCTAAGCTCTAAGAAAGCAAAATAATCACATGTTAAGAATGGTCAATAGTGTCTTCGTCATTGGCTGACTAAGACACTATTGACCAATTAAGATATAACTTGCTATTACTGACTACTAAAATGATCAGTAAATAATTCTCTCTTCACCACGAGCATAATTGTCAGAATATACTTGATCTTTTCAGGTGGGCTCATAGAGAGTAAATTTTCAGATATTCTCTAGTAAAGTTACTTAGGCACTAGTTCAACTGGAAAATTGTTATCTTCCACTCTTATCACGCTCCTTGTATTATAGCACACATTGAGATGGGTTCATCCTGACGCAAGAGCATCAATTTGTATTGAGGATGGTCGAATGCAGTGCTGATGAAAGCCTGTGCTGATAATAGCTTTTTCATTATATCTTTAGCCAGGCTTGGCATTTAATTTTCTGTTGCAAAAGGAACAGAATAGTTGAGAATGTTTCCCATCTGCAGTTCAGGCTAAGTATTTGATCTAAAGATCTTTGTCCAAAATATTGTTTAGTCATTGACGTCCTGGCACTTTTGAAGCACAACATAATTGGTGTTTTTTTGAATCCATTTATACCTGAAAGTAAGTCTAATTGTAACTGTGACTGTGATGAACTTCTAATTTGTGTATTGGATTAAAGGATACTTGGTTGATTTAACAAAAATTTTCAGTCTGCAAGCTTTCGATATCTTTGTCGTATCTATCTAATGATTAATAGAGAAAGAGCCATTCAAAGTCTACTAGATACAGAAACGTTCTGCAATGTCCGCGACTAATGGTACGAGTTCGCCTATTTTTCTCACCTGATTAATGTACCTAGCGAAATAATACTACAACAGCAGTGTCTTTCTGTCTGTCTCTCAGGCTTCGAGACTTCATCTAGTTCCAACAGGAACAGGAAAGTTCTACTTGATCATCTATTATCGGGCTTTGGAAGGCCTCCAAAATGTTAAGTGTAGTGCCGAAGCCGCGTGGGTAATGTGTTACAACATATTTCTAGGATACTTTTCGCGACTATTGGAAACTTATGCACACATGCAAAACTGACAATTCCATAGCGGAGTTCGAAAACTAGCGAGAAGATCTAAACTTAGAGGAGAGCAACAGTCAGTGTTATAGATATAATACTCGGATAATGCCAAAGTAGTCGTTTTTTAATTCCCTCAGGGAAGTGTACTCGACCCCTCCCGACATAACTTGTGCCTTGTATTCAGGGAAAGCCTTTTTGGTGCTACAATCCACACACGAACATTAGGACCAGATTTTAGGACTAACAACTGTAGGGGTTTAAACTACTGACAAGAAATGCCCGCAAGTGACGTACGCCACTTGCTGCTGAGCAGTTAAATATGAGGAAATGCCATGTAGAGAGAATGCAGAGTAGAGAGATGTCCGAATGTGCGAAAGGAACTCCAGTAGAAAATAAACCTGTGATCCTTCAGCCCCTATAAAGTGACTACCCGAATTTAAAACAAACGTCAGTAATGTTAGTACTGGATTCTTTCATAGGACATTGCTTAGCAATTGCCTAGTTCAATTGGTAATTCTGATTCAAAGACGCTTCTAACCTGGGTGGTTACATTGCTGCGAGCATTTAAAAAACTGCATGATAACAAGTCTGTTTGCACTTAGCTTTGCATCATATAATACTAACTAGATGCATAATGAACACGCCTGTTTTTGCAGTAACTAAAGGTTCAGGGTCCACAAATCCTATATTCCATCCCCAAAATCAACGTTATTTGTCCTAATACGTACAATTATAGCGGTTCATTAAGGCATTGTAGGGCCTAAAAGATTACTACAAAACAGTGCCGTGACTTACGTTTGTTCTTCTTTTTGTTCTTCTATTTCTTTGATTTGTTCAAAATAAAATCTTGAAAAATTTGCTCTATGTTGGCTGCCATGTTTTTCTCTGTGTGTTCCTTATAAGTTTCCGGGTAGGAACCAGTGAACCTGTGTGAACGTTCCGGACCTGCAGTTGGTTTGTATAAAATGAGCAAAGATTTTGTTAGCTGACACAAAGTAAGTATTGTGAATTACAGTACTGCGCTTATTTAATTCAATGAGTATATATACATTTTTTGCAGGTAAAATGTTGGCGCAACACATTAAAGCAGCACTTGGCATCTGCTGCCATCTAGTGGATGTCTAGATTTGTTGTTATGGTAACGCCGTTGCTTATATTTTATAAAGAAATTAAATTAGTTTATCTACTTTAAAGCAGGTACGTTATGCTAAATAAATAAAAATAATTGCGTAGGAAATAGTACTTTATTTTAAAATAAATTTAGATTTGACCATAGCTATTAGCATGAGGCTAGTTTGCTAATTTGCCAATGATGCTTTTAGCTAACTTTACGTTAACTTTACGTTGTTTAACTTCTTGCTGCCGAAAACAACCTAAACTTGCATGTAACGTGAGGCACTTCTTTATTTTAAAGCATGTGTATTTGGGCTTCAGAATCTTTATTTAGTCTGCATGTAATTTTTATTCTATTTATTTGATTTTTAGGTCAGGTTTTTTTTCCAACTCAGTAAACTGTCACACACTGCCACACTGCGATCACTTTGGATTGTGGCTTAGCTAGCAAAAGTTTATATTTCAAAATATTTTCTTCAGAAATTTGATTAAAGTTAGGGTTAGGATGAGGGTTAAGTTTATTTGCTTAAATTTAGGGATTTGGGAATGATATGCTATGCTAATCAAGTCCCGGCATACTATGTTGGGGAAAGACCATGGAAAAGACGCATTTGGCACATAATTTACAGTTAAAGTGGCTGCAGTAATACAGTAGTTATGCTATTTTATAGATAGGTAGCTTTAATATCAAGATGTGTGGTCATACCTGTATTCAAACTATACTATACTGTAATGTCACACAAAAGATGTTTTTTCCTGGGAAATTACTCAATCTGAGAATATGAGGAACACACTGCACCTATTAGTTCCACTCTTCTCTTATTTCTACTCCTTTGTATGTGTTTTACAATCAACAAAATGCAAAATACTCATAGCTTATTACTAAAAAAACAAGAAAATAAATCACAATATGTCATCTTTAAGCCAACCAAGCAAAACCCACAGACCCAAACCTCAGTAATTCTAATTGTTTAATATATTAAAAATTCCCTAGTTCACCAAAGAAACATAATTTCCATGGAGACAGGCAGGTGAAGAAAATGCAAGTCAGTATGTGGAGATGCAAGCGTCAAAGTAAGTAAGTTCTTGTTTTACGTTTAGTCTATTGCAGCATCAGTAGACACTTATTATCTGTTTGATTAGTGTGATCTAACCTACAAAAACCACTTTCCACCACTTTTGACAGTTCATCTTAATCATTAATTGTCTTCCAGGTGCTATTTACAACCTGTTGAAGAAGAACCTCCTCTCCCCGATCTGTGGGTGCAGATGGTTTGACCCCATGAGACCCCCCTTCCTCTCTGGCTCTCTCCCGGCTCCAGTCACATGGCACCCTTCTCCCCCTCTCCTCCTCCCCTCCCCCCCACACGCAGCCTCTGAATGAATGGAATAAAGGCTGGCTCATTCACCAAGAGAGAGGACAGATTCCAGGAGAGGAGCTCAGCGACGCATTCCACCTTCCCCTAAATATTCACCACCGCAGACTGCCGCAGAACTGAAGAACCACGACTGGATTAAGACTTAAACCGGGGACCAAAGCTGCTGCAGTAAGACCTGAAATTTTACTTTTTCTGGTAACTTTTGGCATTGCACCAACAGCAGTTTATCCAGACGTGATTTATTGCATGCTCTTTGAAGTAATTCCAGCGCTATACAACTTTGAAGTGCCTTGCTCATCCTTTTGTGTTTTTCACTGCACAAGGGGCCAGATTGTGGTCAAGATGAGGCTGCTGCTGCTTCCATTGGTGCTGCTAGTTTTGGAAACTCAGGCCCAAGAAAGAGGTTAGTAAGTTTAACACATTTCACCAAGTAAAAGACAAGTTTTCTTTACGTTTTGAAATGTAGTTATGTTCTAATTTTTAACTGCGATAACAAAAAGCTGGGTGTTCAGATTCTTTGGGATTGTTAAGCTAGTTTACTTTGCAACAAAAACAAGTGCTATTTCTAGTATCCCTAGTATCCGTGCTGTCCAATCAGGAGCTAGAGCTAAACTCACATGTTCACATGGCATCTCACAATGGTGGACAATGTGGAGCTAACAAACTAGCAAAGTTACACTATTTATCTTGTGCATTAGACTTTTAAAGTTAGGTAGCAATAGCAAATAGTATTATGCCTTTTATTAGTGTTCGTAGCTAAACTGTCTTGTAATACACTAAAAGTAATCCCCAAAAGATCCTGTATTGGAAACAAAAACTCATGCTTAGCAACACATCACAAGACGGATAAAATAGGAGACTAGTTACACACTATTGATGATAAGTTAGGCACATAATAGATGAATTAGAAAGACCAAAATACACACGATACACCGAGAAATTTCTGACAATATACAAGAACCAATAATTACGTGCAACCAAATCACTACGTATAACAAAGCCTGAGCAAAAACTACTTAGAATTGTTACATACACAAAAACCAGAAATGATCCATAAGACTGAGCGCCAATTAAATCCCAACCAAGCACCAAATCTATCCACTGTACTGACCGAAACTACTATATGAAAAACAGATAGTAATCAATGCCTAGGAATCCTCAAGAACAAACCCAACCATAACCTCACTAATGAAAACCTAAGTATTAAGACAAAAGTACGAGAAAAAATAACCTTACACCAAAGACCCAACAATTATTAAAAAATCTCTCCCCTGAAACAAAAACGTTATATCCCCGACATCCCCATCCCACATCTCAAAGACCACAATTGACAGATGATAATCTGATAATTCCTCGAAAACAATGTCAATATACTGAAAATCATACCAACAAAACATTTCCCTCCTTAACTAAAAAATTTCCCCTTCATTAAGCACATAAAACTGACAAGTTTGATTACACACAACAGACACCGCAAAGAACACAGGGAGACCAAAAAAACAACAGAAAGTACAGCTATATGTAATCCCTGTCTCCAACTGTCTCCTTAAGCTGTTTACGTTCGTTCACACTAACAAGCAACATCAGTAACACAATCAATCAATCAAAATTTCAAAAGATTAACTTTACCCAATACCCAGGATCCTTTTCTTAATTGCTAAAGACCACAACCCTCTGTAAAGTATAAATTTATAGCGCTAAATAGCCAAAAACCATAGCTACTACACAATACAATGTAAAACACCCTTACTGACTGAAGTGCTTTTACTGCTCGTTAATAAAGCGTCTTCACGCAAGAATAAGATACTGATCATCCACCTACGACTCCATTTCCGCCATCTCAAAGCCGTTCATTTTGAACCAGAAAGGAACCAAAAAAACCTGATTTACAAACACCACTTTACTATAAGTGAGAAACTGATAAAGAACAACAGGAATACTTCATTAACAAAATATTAAAAGTCAATCGAAAAAAGAAAAAGAACCAGCCCAGCACTGCAAAAATCGCTAGAAATGTCTCAAAATGAATAATCCTAAAGTATTCCCAAATCTTAACAGGTATAAATCCAAATTTAGCTAAACAAAAAAAAGTTAATTCAACCGACTATTACTAATAGTATAACAGTTTTTGCAAACAGAATGAGAAGCTAACACCAAAATAACCATTGATACACAAAAAATACAAAACCACCTTGCTGGATAGAAATATATCACCTTAATTGCAACAATAACACACAGCAGACAAAACCAGAATAACCAACAGAAAAACACACTAGAACTCCAACAGAACANAGAAGGTAAGATCATTTATTGTTTGACAAGCAATGCACTTTTAAAATGTAGAAGCAAAGTTGAGCTCTAGAACACACAAGGAATTCTACTAGAAGACTACATATTACCTCTTACAGTATATTAGATACAGAAATGTAAACCACTCCAGTTAAACTGTTCCCTAATGGTATAAAGAAAAGAGGACACAAACAAGAGCCCAAAGATGATTGCATTGTGTTTTGTAAAGCGTTCCAAGCCATTGGTTAGGATTTTTGCATCATGTGTCCCAACTGAAAGTTTGTTTTGGGTTGGGCAACAATATTTATTCACTCAACTTAGGGTAGATTTGCGCTGCGTTATGAGCAATAATACCTCACGAGGTTGTTAATATGGTAAATTTAATAGTGAGTATGGTGAGGCCATGCGGTCTGTTTTCTATGTGGAGCATCATTTGGAACTCTCATAAAAATCCTTTATTAACCAGAGCTGCTGTGTCAACATATACTGGAGCTGTTGGCTAATTAGGTTGTCTGCTAAAACATGGCTTCTGTCTCCTGTAAGAGGTAGTTAGAGCACATGGTAAACAACAAACAGGAAGGAGCATGCTGTAATGGCAGAAAAGAGTGGTTTATCTAACAGTTTGAAAGCCCCTCAAGGTTTTATCTTGAGCATTAGTTGTAATCTGTTTCAGTATTATATCCTTAGAACTGACATATACATTTTGCTGTATTGATCAATCGTTTTAATCAGTGACCAACTAGTATGTTTATTCAGGTGACTTTTTTCTTTGGTCCTATAAAACGGATAAGCATGCACTTTTGCTTCTCTTATTGATGAATCAACCATTGTTACATCCACAACAACCTTTTAGGCATGTTTCTCCAGAGACAAACAGAAAAGTGGTAGTTTGTTTTTCAGAGCTTGTGTGGTGTTGGTGGTGTTTGCATCTCTGAGGGAAAACTGCAGTTGTGAAGGCTGTCGCCAAATCCTCTTGCTCACTTAAAAAACAGAAGAGACGACAAGCAGTGTCAGTATTAGTGTCGACAAATGTTGCTCTCTTTCTTCTTTGGATTCTGCAAAGTCATATGTCATGTCACAGCTTTAAACTTTCCTTCAGTTGGATGAAGGTCTCTATGCCCGTGCACAGAGTAATACTATTTATAGTAATACATCTGAAATGATTACACAGTTGGGAATTTCATGTTAGGGTGTGTATTTTTGATATATTGTTGTAAACTATCTGGTTGAGCATCAGTGCATCAGTTGTCAACTTAAAGGGCAAAGTATTGCGTTGACTCTCAGAGCTATCAAGCATAAACTCTAAGCTCTAAGAAAGCAAAATAATCACATGTTAAGAATGGTCAATAGTGTCTTCGTCATTGGCTGACTAAGACACTATTGACCAATTAAGATATAACTTGCTATTACTGACTACTAAAATGATCAGTAAATAATTCTCTCTTCACCACGAGCATAATTGTCAGAATATACTTGATCTTTTCAGGTGGTACTAGAGTATTTTCAGATATTCTCTAGTAAAGTTACTTAGCACTAGTTCACTGGAAATTGTTATCTTCCACTCTTATCACGCTCCTTGTATTATAGCACACATTGAGATGGGTTCATCCTGACGCAAGAGCATCAATTTGTATTGAGGATGGTCGAATGCAGTGCTGATGAAAGCCTGTGCTGATAATAGCTTTTTCATTATATCTTTAGCCAGGCTTGGCATTTAATTTTCTGTTGCAAAAGGAACAGAATAGTTGAGAATGTTTCCCATCTGCAGTTCAGGCTAAGTATTTGATCTAAAGATCTTTGTCCAAAATATTGTTTAGTCATTGACGTCCTGGCACTTTTGAAGCACAACATAATTGGTGTTTTTTTGAATCCATTTATACCTGAAAGTAAGTCTAATTGTAACTGTGACTGTGATGAACTTCTAATTTGTGTATTGGAATAAAGATACTTGATTTAAAAAAATTTTCAGTCTGACTTTTGGCTTTTGCTTTTTATGATTTAAAGAATAAGCCATCAAGTCTACAGTGAACTTCAATGCCGCACTGTGGCTTTTCTTTGGTATGTACGATATGGCAACTGTCTCTTGTATTGTCAGTGCTGGCTTCTCTCTTACAAGCCACGGAAAGTCCTCTTGATCATCCTTATCGGGCTTTGGAGGAGCCATGGAGACTGCGGGTGGGGGTTTACACACATCTGGATTCGCTCAACATGACTGACATTCCTCAGGGGAACTGGAAGTCAGAGAGGGCAAAAGCAAAATGGTAATGAACTAGTCTTTTAATGCCAGTGTCACTCACCCGCATACTGTCCCTTTGGGCAGCTGTGCACATCACAAGAGCGAGGTGTTTACCATGTAAACAAAATCCCATGACTCCAACTGCTGCAGTCATTGGGTGTGGGAATGCAGGGATTTCGTGGAAATATAGGGACTGCCCTTAGTGTCCATTACAAAGTCAGATGTTTTAGTGACTTCAGACTGTAAAAACGTTTCGGTGTCATTTTTCAGGAAACAGCTTTTAGTGATCTACTCTTACTTGTACAAGCAGTTTTAGTTTTGCACTTAGCAATGTGTACAATTACGATAAGCCCATTTTTCATGCACCCTTTATGTAACTGAATCTTGTTGGTCACTATTGTTTTAGAATGCTGCAGTTTGTCTGTTTGTTTTTTATCTACTATTTTTTTTATTTTAGCTCAATTTTAATACCAGACTAGCATTTCTTTTAAGGAAAAGTTTAGAAGATGAAATTTCCAGTCTAATGCCAATAGAATATTTTGCTTTGTTTTTCCACTTGATTACTGAGTATCTCTTGACACAGTATTTTGATCTATTGAACCAATTTAAACATTCAAATCGGCAAAGTTTTCAAAAACACTGTTGTTGAATTCCTAAACTTCTGGCTTGTTATCCTGCTTTTATACAAAAACTATCACATATCAACTCTTTTGTGCTTCTCCCTTGACCCATAAGGGCAAGGTAATTTGGTATGCAAAAGGTTTTTGTTTGTGTCTATGATTTCTTAAGTGTGCTAAGTAGATTTCAGCCTCTTGAGAAAGCCCAAACAATTGTGAGTTCAAAGTATGATTCCAGAGTTTGTAAAATGCACAACAAATAATCACTCATTCACTTACTTCCTCACACTTTCACTCTCACTCACCACTCACTCACTCACACTCTCTCTCTCTCTCTCACTCGTTCACTCACTCATTCTGTCTCTCTCGGTCACGGAATATGTTTATTTACCTCCGAACGGACGAAAGATCAAGGAGGATGCAGTCCCTCAGTTTTCAAAGCCTGCAGGCGATGTATCCCAACTATTTAGTGTCTCTGTGTTAAAATTACGGTCCACATTCACAAAATGTGATGTCTCTTTTCTCATGTTGCTTAAAATATCTATTACAATAGTCTATCAAAACTAGTTGCGCTCTGACAGTTATGTGGCTCCTGTACAAAAAAGCCTCAACAAGCCTCAACCCCGCTGAAAGCAGAGTTTTACTATGAAAGAGTCAGACAGAGCACCATAGATACTTGCTCTTCAATCTCAGGCTGTTAACAGTTAATTGGTTTTGCTCATATTTAACCTGCCGAACTATGTGTGCGTGTATACGAAAATAATGCATGGCAGTTAACATTGTAATTCTCACTCACCATGGTATAATTGTTCTTGCAAAATGCAAAAGTAAACATAACGATGTCATATTGAAATATGGATGATGTTGTAAGTATTTTTTGAGCCATGCACTCGAATAACTCCAAAAGTTATAACAGTGAGAGTTCATTAACTTCCCTTGAACCCGGCTTGGCCATTGACACAGGTCAAAGAGAAGAGGTCCGCATGCCTTTGACCACACAAACAAGCTAAATACTGATGTGTGTTTCTTCTTCTGGTCTTCATCCTGTGACACTCCAGAAGTGACAGATGAGCTGAGGACGTGTGATGCGGAGGAATGAATGGAGAGGTGTTTGTGAAATGGGTCAAAAGGAAGATGTTGGTGTGTGTGTGTGCGTGTGTGTGCACGCTTGTGTTGCACTGCAGCTGAGGCTCGGCTGTGTGGGAATTGACTTGGGTGTCTCAGTGTTGACAGTGCATAACTTTATTCCACTGGGAGCCCAAAGTAATGGTGCCTTTGCGCCCTGCCCTAATTGCTTAAATCCTACACAAATAAGCCCCCACTGACCATACACACATTTTCACACATGTGAACAGGATGGAAGGATGGAAAATCATTAGTTACATATACTGTACTCATGTTAGTAGATCAGATAGTTTGGGTAATAGTCAAGTTTTAAACCTGTATGTTTTGCTTGCATTGTGTTTGAGCATTAATTTTAATTTGAACATACAGTAACATGGTGAATCAAAAGTTATCATCAAGATATATTGCAGAGCTCAGACAACACTGTATGCGAGTTGGGGTTGAATTGTGTTTTCTTTTTTTACTTAATTCCACTTACTGCTGCCTGTTTTAGCACATTAACTGCTTTTTATTCAGATTGCGTATGAAATCTAGGACTATCCCAATAGAAGTATATTCCACAAGCTGATTTATTAAACGTGCAGTTTATAGATGAATTAACATTGTTAGTGTTTTCCTGTAATTTTTACTGAAGGTCTTTGAAACAAACTGCATCTCTGCTCCATGTAGTTGAAGCCCCAGTGGAGAAGTGACCGAAACTGTGCAGTGCTCAATCTAGTGGAAATGTGCTTTTTTACATAACCAATTAACAGCTCTGCACAATATTTCTAATCTGGGTGGATAATTAATTTTCCCAACGGACTGCATGAGAGGCTGCATTATATTTTTATCATTATGAAAGGCAGTAAATTTAGCATCTTAAATAATCATTAAAGTAGGCAAAATCAAAGAGAAAGCTGGTCTTTTTTATTTATTTTTTCGGACATATAAATGAAATGCAGTATCAGTACAACAAAAGTTGTAGTGTTTGTGTCAGTGTTTGTTGCTTTGTTTTTATGTGACTGCTGCTCTGTGTGCCTTTTTACCCCACTTCGGATAAATAAAGTGTCATTGAGTTCAATCACATTTAAACTAGTCAGCATTGTCTCTGTTTGGTCTTATTTTTGTTTGTTAAAAAATGTCTATTATCTTTGATAAAAGAGTGGGCTTTTGTGACAAAAATGTCACAAACTCACTATTCCATAATAAAAGATATACTTCATTAATGTGTTGTAATAATTATTATTTAAAGAGGACCCTATTATGTTAGATTCACTTTTCTAAGATTTTAACCTTGTTATAATGGCCTTCCTTCACCAGTTTGCACAAATTTTATATTTGAATTGATTCACGCACGTTGGAGTATTCTTGTATTGTTCTTCAGCTGGAGCTTAAGTGCTCAGAAATCCTTGTTTTCACTTACCACCTATCCCCTCCCACTTGTCTGTATTTACTTGTTATAATTCAAAAGATTAATACTCAAAGTGAAGCATAAATAGTTCAAAACTGTCCCATAGCCACTTTCCAACAGTAATAATTGGTTATTTTAAGTCTGTTGCTTCGTTACATTTTAAAGTGAAGAGGCAGGGCTTATCAGTTCTGCAGTTTTGAACAGGAAGTCAATAGAGCTGTTTCTATTTTCAAGTCATTTAAGATAAATTTTGTGTTTTACAATGAACAAAAGGTAAATTACTGATCTGCACATATTCTAGTTTCTTACTAAATATAAAAAAACACAATAGGACCCCTTTATTGTGTGGTTGATATTATTAATAAGGCAAGTGTAAAAAGAGTTTAAAGTGCAGAGTATATACACTTTACTCGAATATTGTACTAGTATTCACACTATTTGTTTTGAAGTATTGTTTGTTTACTTGTTGTATGTGACCACACGGCTTTTTATCTGTAACTGTACAGCTGATGCTAAATGTTTTGCAGTGAATCTGAAAGACTGTTTCTTCCTAATTCTGCCCCATTAGGATGTTTTAGACTCAAATGAATCTAGCCACTGTCAGTGTGATGTGTCTGAAAGCATGTTCATGTATCGTTCATCCAGTTTCATGAAAAAACAATCACCTGCAACAAAATGTTATGTAACATTTACTTTGCTTTAATTTAGTCTGTGAATTTGCATATAAGAATAACACAACAGTGTTTAACACTACACACACAGATTGTTGATAAATGAACTTTATACAGTGAAAGAGCCTGTCAGTCTTTGCTATTGTCTAACTGTCTAACTGTCTTGGCACATGACGTTAGTGAGAGTGCAGAGGTCAGGCAGGGAGCAGAGGGCGTCACTGTCTGCAATCTGGACCCGCTGTGTGCGCCTGCTCATCTGTCTGTCCACGAGAAAACAACTCCTGAGCTCCACAACAATAGGCTACATCACTGTAGTATACAGACTATCAATAGGTTAGTGGATGGTGTTTGTAATTTTAATATGGTATATTGTTATTATTTAAGCTTATTGACATGTGTTCAGCTAGATTAGACTTATTTGTGTTTACTCTTAAAAAATATTTATTCTTTTTTTATTATTATTGTCTGGTTGTTGAAATCTGTACTTATTTAAGCTATACAGCTATTCATCAGGTAATCAAATCAAATCAAAAACATTTTAACTACAATGCATCCTTGGCCTTCATGCCATTTAATGCCTTCTCACTCAGACCCCTGTGGAATTACTCTCAGAGACCGAGATGAGTGAAAATGAAAGTGGTGTAGCGGAGGTCAGCGCCAGGTGAACTGAAGAGGATTGCATTGAAAATGTAATAAAACCTATGGAATTTTTCTATTTCGTCGCCTTTGAATAAGGTCTTGAGTGAGATGAATAGGAAGTGAAAGGATGTGAGCTGAAAATCAATACTGCTTTAGTGGGCACAGTAAATGGCATTTAAGAATTTTGCATTCACTAAATTTGACATGTTAAGATTATGTGGCTAAATTATTTACCGCAATGTAATCTTGCAGTTGGACAAGTTTAAAGAACAATTCTATCAATGTTGCACCTGTCAATAGACCCAGTGGTCTATACCTGAAATATTCATTCATATTCAATACAGGTAAAATGTACTGTGCCATAGTTGCTTCATGGCTTTAAAACTTTCGGTTATAAAGTAAAGTGAGTTAGTGTTAAGGTAAATCACTGAGAATATCTAATATTTTCTTTCAATTCTAAAATGTTGAGTTATTTACAAATGACAAACGTTTCTATGCAATATTTGAAGATTTGCCTTGTTCTTTACGTCAGTGCTTTGTATGTAACTGTCATCCTTTCCCAAAGTGTCATAAGATTTGGAGTATGATCTACTGTTACTGTCAAGCCTGTAGTGTGGTCTCCAAAGCCCTTCTGATGAATATTTATTGTCTTGTTTCTATCCAGTAATATCCTGTGACAGTGGAAGGAAGCTTTGTGTCAAGTGATGCTCTGCCATCTGGATGTTTAGAGTTTGGATGCTGTGTTTCAGGACATATGGGCCGGCACGTTCACAGAAGTGCAGTGTGCCGCCCAGTCTGAAGCATATGGTTCTTGGAGATAGAGTGGAGACAGACTGGCCTTTTCTGTTGGATTGCACCGTGGGCCTCAACACTGTTAGAAGTGCTGCCAGAAAACTCCACACAGACACATGCACAGAAACAGACCCAGTTCACTGACTCTGCTTGTTTCAGTGCAATCTATTAACAGTGTCTTTTTGAGTGTTGAGTTTAGAAATGGTGTCTGAACAATGCTAATACAGCTACAGTCTCTCAGATGAAAGGTGTCAGTCACAAAAATGATGGTGAGCTGAGCATGCTAGTTAATATACGTATATAAAAAAAAAAGGCAAATGGCAAATAAATTTTATGGACAGCTCAACTTTTCTTAACGTACGCATGAGGTGGATGTTTTCCCCAACATGGACCTTGCCTCTGGGAACTCTCTGTGGACTCCCTGCTCCCTGTGGACCCATCTGTAACCTCTCTCATCTGTTTTTCACCTGCAGTCAGATCCTGGGGTCATTTATTTTGTCATTCTGAAGAAAGCTGGGCCGAGTGGAGGGAGATCAAGTAACAACTGACCCCTTCAACAAGTACCACGCTTTGAGCCTAAGTATCATAATTTTAGACTACATACAGTACTGTGGAACTCCACATGTATAGTTTATTTGGTCTTCTATTCTTGAGTTTTCATTTTAGAGCATAGTGTCACAAATGCCTCAGGTTGTTTGTTTTGGCCGGCTCTCTGTATGTGTGTGTCTGCATTCATAATTGTGTGTGGTGGAGTGGGGGTGGTTAAGGGGTTAATTAAGGGCTTCAGGGTGTTTCTTGTGAAATAAATTCTTCCTACAACGTAACATAGGGGCCACAGGCCCCTCATTCACTTCTCAAATATCAGCCAATTACTGGCTATGTGGTTGTCTATTGAAAATGGCTAAAGCTGTGAAGGGAGAAGGTCTTACCTTGTAAACTGCCTTTGCACAATATTTGAAACAGACGCAGGATATGATATGCAGCCACTGAGTTGATAAAATCAGTGAATTAGACATTACATTTATTTCAAGTCTGTTTTAAAGGCAGTCAATAGGATTGTTAAACCTTTTCAGATTTAATGTAGGCTTATTTGTTGATATCAAATTATATCCTCAACATATTTAAAAATGAATAAAATAGTGTTATGTAACTGATATATCAACGTTTTGTAAATACAAATTCAAACATTATTATATAAGTTATGATTGTGATATGGACCCTATGGAAATGGAAAGCATTGTATCCCCGTTTGAAATATACTTCTGGATGGCAGTCAAAGTTTAGATTTCATATTATTCTTGTAGGAACCTGTAACATGGACCATTTCTGGACAAAAGGATTACAGTGACTCATGTATAAAAGTCTGAACGATGATATGACACAGAACATGGTTTGTTTTCTGCCCCATCATAATAGGATTTCACTTGTTAAATCCTGCTGCTCAGGTTTAGACAAATAGTTTGTTTTGTTCTCTTGTTTTCAATTTTGCAGATTATTTTAACTCTGAATTCGACCTATTCAAATCTAAAGGCTTTTCACTGTGAGACCACTCAAATTTCACTCAATTTAGCAGTAAAGTGCTTTGCCTTAGTATTAATCTTTGAGCTGCTTATATCCAAAAATTGACTGAAGAGTCTGTGAGTGCTCAGAGACGAGACTTTCTAGTCTGACCAATTGAATGGTCATCTAATCTCAAGGAGCGTCCATATTATTATGTGCTTCTGTTATTATGCCTTGGACTGCCCGCTTCCATTAGACCAGGTCTTTCTAGTGTTTGTCTTTCCTTGCACTCCAGTCTGTCACACACCCTTCACTGTACTTTTTTTTTTTTTTTTTGAAGTCTCTTGTCATTAGCTAATGCTTTTACAGATTTCTTATAAACTTGATGGTCACGAGAACTGCTAAAGTCTTAAGAATCGTATGTAACGAATACTAAAGGTTTTGGGAGAGAGATCACACCATCTTTTTTTATTACATCTGCTTTGTCAATCAGCATTTATCTTCGACTTTTGAAAACTTGATTCTGGCCAGACACGACTTAAACTGCTTTTCACTTTTCTGTCTAAACTGTTGGATTGAGATCTCCTACTTTGAGCTGGATTTGAACATTTCAGACAAGCCTTTTGTTTGTGTGTGCTGCTTTTTTCTAATTTCCATCCTGCTGTGAGGACTTCCTCCAGGAGTCAAAGTCAAGCAGATGGCTCCTAAAGTGCTGAAGTGAGGAAAGCAGCAGCCAGGCAGGGCGGACTTAGCCTGATGTATTAGCCGGTTTCATTTCACCGTCTGACATCGCATCATTGGGGCTCGTTCGCTTCACAGTAGGTGAGGACTTTTTTATTTAACCAGTGCTTTTTGGTCGTTTTGACTTCCAGGAAGTAGAGCATGTGTGTCAGTGATTGTTGATGTTTGCAAATTTAAAGGTACAATATCATTTTCTAATATTTGACACGAGATCAAAAAAGGAGAATGTACAGTCTGGCTTTTCAACACGAGTTGGTTTTGGCCAACACACAACTTCGCTCCTGCTTGCTGATTGAACTATTGTACTTGCTGCTTTCTGAGAACCGTCTGTATTTACATTACTGTGGAAATATAGACTGTGCAATGACTCACATTTTAAATCTCACTAATAGTCAAATCCACTCAAGTGCATTCAATGTAGACCTGCAACAATTAACTGATTGTGACTAGTCGACTCTAAAGCAAAAAGGCTCCCTAAAACAGGCCCACCAAAAGAGGTACATTTTTGTATTTGCTAACATGTTGTACTGAGACTACTAGTTGCAGATCAGATTATTATTAGCAACTCGGCATGCTAATAATAATAATTTTGGCAAGCCAAGGAAAATGTTAATTAATTTTGCAACTATAGTTGACTTATATTTACCATAATTGAGTAGTCTTGTGTATGTTTAACTAACTCTTTGACAGTATTTTTTCTGACTGGAATGATGATATTACAACCACAAATTGTGCATTGTACTAATAATCTTGACAGAAATTGTAGACCAGTCTGAACTTTTGACTGAAGTCGCCCTGGTACTACAAGGCATCAGCAGATGGTAGAACATTTTTGACCGTCACCACAAAAATCTCTCCACAAAACAATAAAACGTGTGGACATAAAGCATATTTTTCATTTCTCCTTCACTTCGTCTCACTCACGTCTCAAACTCAGGCCTGTTTTATATGTTTCAATGTTGTATTTGGGCTCAGTCCCAGAGCTGAATCACTGTGAAATTGGATGTGTGTGGCTTTGACATAACCTACTTTCAATGCAGACTGTAGACTTGCCATAACTCAGCATGGGTCCATCTTTTTCATTTAAACCTCCCTAATCAGTGACAGACTCATGGCAACAGTACATTGCATTAAAGGCGTTCACTCTAAATAAAGTAGTGAAAAAGATCCGACCTAAGAGCACCAATAGAAAGGTATATGGTTAATAGAGAACATAAAACACTATCTATACAACATATTTGGATAGACAGAAAGACGCATATGAGAAGATTTTGGGAGGAGAGTAATTTTTAAACCAGTTAACTTTTATCTTCTGCCAGACTTGCTGTGGTGTGTGTGTTTATACTTCAATGATGGAGTTCTTTTGGGGATTTCTGTCAGTGCTTTTGAAAGACATGGATGACTGAAAACTCGTGTTTCTCTATGATTTTCACTTGTGTGTGAAGCAGCTGACTGTACATCTAAGACCTCTGTGAGCTGGTTTGATCTAGAGCCAGGTCTTAGTGCGACATTGTATGGTGTGCCTACATTTTCACAATTCCTTCAGTGTCTAAAAATCTTAATAGGACAAAACCTCCGCCTGTTTCTGTCCTTTCTGTTCTTGTTTTTTATTTGACCCTTGTTCAGGCTTGATCCAATGGTTCAGGTTGTGGATTTTTGGATGTTTTTGAATGCATTCTTTGTCAGCTGCATGACAGTTCTTTGTGGCTCTGCGGGAGCCAGCATTTTGTGCCTCTGATTTGATATTTGATCGGGAATACTAAGGGGGCTTGCTAAGGTTAGAAACACGGTTATGAGATGTAAAGAGGTGTATGATGGGAAAGTACTCTGTGCTCTTAGGATTTTATGGACAACAATGGTGGGACCCCGACAGTGTCTAATGACTTCCACAGACTTAGCCACTTTTTATATCTATATATTTTTTTTCATTTAGGGCTATAGACCAGAATCGTAGAACCGGGGTAGCTTTTTTTTTTTTTTTGCACACGAGACATGCCTTATAATGCAGAGCAATGGAGTAAATGATCTGTGTTGTCTTCCTGCTGTCATGTGGCATTAACATGGATCAAAACCTTGTTACACATACAGTCTATAGCTGTGTAGTAAGACAAGTTTTTTTGTCTTGAACCAATGTGAAAGGGATGGTTTGTAAGTTTGCAAGTTTGTATTTCGTATACTAAGGTGCCAACATAAAAATAAAGCAGAATTAGTTTGCTAGAAGTACATGAGGACAAATTAAATGTAGATGAAAGTGGAGTATCGATATGTCTACAGAGGTAAAAGCACAGATTTCTTGCTGAGATTATATCAACAGTCAAAATGGCAGTTTTGCCAAAAAGCATTTAAAAAAATAATAATAATATATGTTTAGAAGTTGCTGCCTGATTTATCAAATTTACAAGAGCAAAATGACAGCTACAGTTTCTGCAGCAGTGGTGCAGTCAGGGATTTGCAGTTGTTTGCTTCAGTAATTATGTTGTTTTGAAGGTGAGTTGTGGTGCAATAACAACAACAATTTTACCTTTTTTACATTTTGGCCTGTTCTCTGTAATCAACAAAAGAGGCAAACTGAAAAGGCCATCAAACTGGAAAGTTCTGACGCGTTTCTGTTGCTCATAGGAGGAAACATGGTGCAAACAAAAAGACAAAATGAAAGCTTGTTGTTTAATTTTAATGCATTTAATGAATGATTGAAGGAAAGCTAGTGACATAAATATAAACATGAATTCACATTCTCATTGTCAAGTTAAAGTCATTAAGTTGCATACAAAGCACTCAGATGATTTTAAAACTTTTGGTACAGGCTTAACTTTCTTTTGCATTGGAAAATATTTTCTAATTGTCCACAAAGAGTTTGTGACTTTTCAGTTTGCACTTTAGCACCTGATAAATATACTGTAGTTGTAACACACTGCAATCACCCACAAAGTATGCTAACAAATGAAATAAATTGATTAGGGCTGCTCTACTCTGTTCCCAGTGTTGGGAAGGCTTTGGGGAAAAAAGTAATTAAAAGTAAAGTAATTTTACTAACTGTAATTGGCTACATTACTTGTTTACTGCTTCAGTAAAGCAACTTACCTGTAGTTACAATTTGTTGGGATAACTTTGTGTGTAATATTGTAAACATTAATCAAATAAAGTAGAGAACAAATCAGTTGCTTAAACATCGTCAAAATACATAGAAAATAATGAAGAATAGTTATAACCCTGCTACAGATCTGAGTTTTTCTACCTGACAGAATTCATACTTGTGGATTTTTCTCATGCAAGTTAGAGTATTTTTACAGTAAAGTGTTACAGCTACACTAATAAGTGACTTAAAATTATACTTTCATTACAGGAGTCAGTTGTGTCTCGGCGGTGCACTGAAGAAGCCACTTTTTAACAGCAGCTCAACCTGAGTAAGTGCAGTATGTCAGACTACAGAGAGGCTACCTGCATTTATCGACACATCTGTGTAATGACGGTTGGGCAAATCAAATGACTTGAAAGCATCAGGATAATTACAAAGACATGTTCTTTTAGACTTCGACTTCGTGTGTGTGTGTGTGACAAATGTTTCATCAGGAGGAAGAGAAAATGTCGTTAGTGTGTGGTATTTTTTATTCCCATTTCTTCCGAAGCATCTGGGGGGATTTAATGGGAGAATGAAATTACGCTTGCACAGATTATCTCCCTTCAAGCTAGATTTTTTTTTTCGTGTGCCTCTGCATTTGAGCTGAAGTTCAAGACTGTACTTCATCCTCTATTCAGCTATTCAAACGTTTTCCATTCTCCCAAAGCTGCTGGAAGAATTGTGTGTGATAAGGGAACTACTTTCTAAAGATTGTCTCCTCTGCTCCTCGCCCACATATTTGCTACAGGCTGCATTTTTAATCTTGAGAATCATTTTGATCTCTTGAATCATTCACTGTCATCGTTTTGAATGGAACAGTTTTAGCACCGCTCCCGCCAATTCCGTCTCTGCTGTGGCTTCCTTTGAAATCCTTTTGAATGTCCTTTGGCTTTGTAAAAAGACAACAGATAGGTTACGTTAGACTTCCTCTCTGTCCATCTCTTTTGTGAACAAGCTTATAAGACATAGTTGGGGTTTTAACTTGTTTTTTCTTTGAACAAGAATTACTTGTGTAACTTAACATTGAAGATTTGTTTTTAGTTTTGGTTTTTCTTCCTTGATATACCTTTTATGATGCTTACAGAAAAAACTAAAAGAGTAATTTCAATTACCCAACAACCAATTATTATACCAGTTATTAATAATTATGTTCTTATTGTAATTGAATGATTGTAAGATATTTGTTTAGTGCTTTACTGTTAAGTTGATCATGTTATTTGCATACCTTATCTATTGCTCCATTAACTATTGCTCTATAATTGAACAAACATACGGGATCTGCACTTATTCTGAAAGCGCTTCTCCCAGTGTTGTTTTGTGTTGTCACGTTCCAATGCTGGATTTATCTTCCCACTGAGGGGCACATGTTTTATGTATGGTAGTTGGTGGTTTTGAAATCCCAGTTTGTGCCCCTGAGCTGGAGCTGACTGTTCATCCATGTAGAAAACATGGCAACATGCTCAGAACACAGGCGGTGGGCTGAAATTGTGATGTAAATAGTTTCTGCTGCCGCTACTGATTTTGCCCTTAAATCATGCGGTGATTGGATTGCTAACAGGCCATTATCAGCTTCAGTGTGCGTGTATCCTGGAGCTACCTGATAGCTATGCTCTGATGGCTTTTCTGTCTGCTGCCAGTGCCCCTCCACACATGCCCTAAAATAAATTGCAGAGTTTAAGTAGGTGGACTTCATTTGAGCAAGACTCTGACAGGCTTGGCTGATATAAACCAACCCGTGCAGTGGTTGTGACGATGGCTTTGTTCTCACCCCGGCACTCCTGTCGAAAATCGCAGCTCATCAGCGATTTCATCTCTGTGGGCAGGACCCCCATTAACAGTGCAGCAATCTGCTATAAGGGCAAAGCACTGCTTTAAAATCGGCTTTGCATTGACAAGTTATCATCAAGTTCACAGTGCAAGACCCAAACCATTGCCTTTTCTCTGGCACTTTCAGCCTTCTAAACATTTAGTATTGTCTCAATCTGACACTCCAAGATTGTTGACCTTCTTTTTGTGGTTTCCACGCAGTAAAAATCTAGTTTTAGCTCTAAGAGAACCTATTGTATTTTTTCTATGTATTCAGGAATAAACTATAATATAGGTAGATCAGTAATTCCATTAAAGTATAGGTCCATTTACATCCTGTGCCAAACCACAGAACCGATAACATTGTACGATTTTATGTAACAAGTGGAAGTGTAATTGTATTTTTGTGAAGTGGCTATTTTGAATCTACATGCTTTACTATAAATCAGAATTTTTTGAATATTCACAATTAAAGGCAGACAAGTGGGCGGGGATAGGTGGTAGATGTGGACAGGACTTTTCTGAGCACTCAGTCATTAGCTGCAGGACAATACAAGATTACTCAATCATTGATTCATTAAAACTTTGAGTAAACTAATGATGAGAGAAGGCAGTTATAAGGTTAAAAACTTAGACAAATTGACTACACCAAATGTCTCCCTTAAAACATCAAGAATAATATCTATTTAAAAATTCAAACTGATGCCAAGTTTTATATCTAAGGTCTCTTCCAAGCTCAGAATACAGAGCACTCGTGTCCTACTCCACTGGCCCCATGGGAACACTGTGCCTTATGCCAAGAGTAAAACATGAGCGGAAACAAACTTGGCCCGCACTGTTCTATAGACATGAAGCCCCTCAGAGTTCACATACTCCAGCGGCTGGAGTCTAGTTTATATTTTTCTCTTGATTTATTTTTCCTCCATCCTTTTCCTCCCTTTAGCTTTTCCTTTGTGGCTCTCTTTTCTCATTGAGTTGCGGCACTCCCCCGGAACACAGGCCTGGGATCATGAGGATTACGTGGTTTTGTGTTTCAGCACACAGAAAGACGAGGAGGGAGAGGACCGATGCAGAGCGCAGTTGAAAAGGGGTGTGTGGGTAAAAGAGAGTGAGAAGGAGGCCGGACCATGTTTGTCCAGAAGAGAAAGCAAAAACAACAAATTGAAAAGGCAAAGGGGCAGGGTCAACTGTAAGAATCCTTGTCCTCTTTTTAGCCCCGGAGAGTTCTTCTGCATTTCACATATTTTCTGTTTGGTGCGTCCCCTCCCATTGTGTGCACAGTCTGTTTACAGCACTGGATTGCGTTCTCAAGCTCACCATTCAAACTGCAAATTGGAAATACAACACCAGACACACCCCTTACTGAGTGAGCCCATATACACGTAGCGCTCCCAGGTGGATTAGCATTCCCCTTTTCTTCACCTAAATGTTATTTAGATTGGCTGACTGAATGGCAGGAATCCTTAACCGCCTGTGTATGAGAGAATGATGGAAAAATTTACTGAACTATTGGTACACAGCTCTTATCTGGCAGAGGCAACTAAAGGATTAGGTTATATTCTACCTTGCCTACAGTTAACGTTAACATGAATGTTGGCTGCTGTAAATTAAGAGTTGGATTTGCTTTTTTTGACTGGCATAATGAAAAAGAAAAACGGATGCTTTTAGAATCTATTTTTTGTTAATAATGTGACCCAGTTTTCTGAAAAGAGGGCAATCCTCTGAACTTTACACTTAGCTGTGTGTACTGTGTGCATGTCTCTTTGCTGAGATTTTGCTCAACATATTTACTCTGTTACTGCAGTCATGTCCATTTTCTGGTGCATTAGAATGATTGGGCTGCGTAAATATCATTTTTCATGACTAATCCAAGTGATGGATTTACCCTTTTCCCTGTCTCGACCAGACGAGTGTGCAGTCCATCTAATCCTGTTTGATTTAGTCTGCCAGCCATGTTGACATTAAAATATGCAAGGCAGAACTAAAAATATGCCATAATTCCTTGTTCAATATTTTGGTTGGTTCTGAATGTTACCAATCACATTTTCTGCTTTCCTCTCTGCAACTTTTAACAGCGATTAAGCTGGCACATTAAAAAACATTGCTCTTTGTGACAATTGATTAAATTATTGACCACAGTGAGAGTAGAAATTGGGAGTAAATTAAGGTATGGGCGAGAGGTGGATTTGTGTCTCGGAGGCAGTGGCACACTGCAAAGGCTCACTTTGTTAATTATGTAAATTGGTCATTAGGAACTCTTGTGGGCCCAGGAGGGAGATGGGCGAATGGGGCTGGCTGCACATGTTCAGAGGCAAATTGGGGCAAAATTAAGGACGTGGAAAAAAAAAAAAAGTTTGTCATTAAGTTTAGGGGACAAAGACTGAGGCAGTTTTTGTTTGTTTTTTACAACTAAATTATCTGAATTCAACTAAGAATATTGTGTAGTTTACCATTTGGTTGCACAGGTTTTACGTTAATTATAAATTGATAAATTTATCATTTAGTCAATGATCGTGAACTTTGGAGTCAAATGCCTGTCTCCATAGAGATTGCAAAGTTGTATGCTATTCAATAGAACATTTCAGGTAAACAATCTCCACAGAAAAAGGAAAAACAGGCACAGTTCTGCGGTGGAAATGTTAAAAAATGTCTGACTTTTCACCACAAATCTGTGCCCCTTTTAAAGGGCAAAACTGATGTTTTAAAATGAAGAAAGCTATGACATCGGCAAAGTTTTAGAGTTGTTGAAATAAAAATACATTTATAGCAAATAGGAGGGCCAGAAGCTTTGTGAGAAATATCGAATTGCAATTTGTCTGACCAATATTTACAAACTGATTTTGTGATTTGTATTTTATGAATAGAATTCTGTTTACATTTTAAACCCAGCGAGGTTAAACCGACTGTCATTTGTCTCTGACATTCTACATGTTGAACGTGTTTAAAGAGATCTAAATTACCGGATTAACAGTTTTATGCAGACAATCATATATATTCGTATATTTTTTTATTTTGGTACTTTAAAAATTGTAGCCTTTGGGATGTGCCTCTAATAATACCATATCTAATGAACATCCATACATTAACATTTGCTGGGACCGCGGTGATGGCTTACTACAAGCATGTCAACATTATTTTTGTCTTTCTGTCATTCTGTCTCCTAGTGCCACTTGGTATTTCTTTCTGCCTTTTCTCCATATGTCTTCTGTTTCACAGGCCGTCATATGATTTCAGTGATAAGAAATGGCAGCTCCAGGCTGCGTGTGGTGTTGCAGACTTCTTAGTGCTGGCTGTCATTGTGCCACTGAAATATAGATCCGTCTGAATCCGCACAGAGCTTTGTCACTTGGTATTTAGATCTGAAGTTGTGGTCCTGGACATATCTGGACATTTCTTATCCCAGATGTGTCAGATACAGCAGCCAACGGCAGAGAAACAGAATGATTGAAAATTTGCTGGGCTGTGGGGGTTAAATTAAGCTGTGACCTTTTGGACAGTTTACCTCT
The DNA here is from genome assembly GCA_038363315.1 of Mugilogobius chulae. Taxonomy (NCBI): domain Eukaryota; kingdom Metazoa; phylum Chordata; class Actinopteri; order Gobiiformes; family Gobiidae; genus Mugilogobius; species Mugilogobius chulae. Next base: position 48,225,545 of record CM076409.1, on the reverse strand, counting down.
ACTCTAATCAACTTGTCAACAAGATGAAAACTGTCAATTTTCTCTCTTCAGAGCGCCTAATCGCAGTGCCAGCCAGATGCAAAATTAATCCCAGCCAAGTAATTTTGAAGATCAATAGACTAATGGATCCAAGTGGCAGGTCTCTGATAATAATTTAATTAATTGACCTTTATTTAACCAGGGAAGTCCCACTGAGATTCAGAATCTCTTTTGCAGGGGAGCCCTGGGGGAAGGGTCAGGGGAGGCATTAATGGACATGTTTTTAGCTGTAGGAGGAAACCGGAGTACCCGGAGGAAACCTACGCAGACACGGGGAGAACATGCAAACTCCACATAGAAAGGCCCTGGCCGGCCCGGAGTCGAACCCAGGACCTTCTTGCTATGAGGCCAGAGCGCTAACCGCTTGCGCCACCGTGTCGCCCAATAATTGTTTTGATGTTTCAAGCCAAATGAGTTTGTGGGGTACTAGCAAAGTTACTGCAGTGAATCACACGTCTCATACAAATCAAGCTGTTCAGCACGATGTCATTTTTGCCATAAAATAAAATTCTACTATTTCTGCTGTAAAATGTGTGATTAATTCCAGTAAGTCTAGGTAAGGTGACTTTATGTTTCTGTTTTCTGAGGTAGTGGTAGTTAGTGGGAGCTGCCAACCTGAATTTTTATTTTTTTTATTTTTTTTACATAATTTACATACTGACTCAGTCTGATACTGATGTTATGACAACATAACAAAATACAAATATAACAAAACATGTACTGTAATACAGTACTTTCTCATATTTTTGATACTGGAACATACAGTATGAATTGACTGGAAATTTTCAAAAAAATACAAATATCCACACATTTTTAAACTTAAAACTTTAATACCAGCTCAGAAATAGATTTTCGCAAATGCTTCTGTAATTTTTTTAATTCAAATTTTGTTTGTTTGACTCACTAATATTTGATGTGAGTGATATTACAGACTCGAAAATGCATTTTGAGTAATTAAAAAAGTAATTGAGTCGTTAAAGTAACAATGTTCTTTTGAACTCTATTGACGTAGTAGATTACATTAAATAATAACACATTGGTGTCTTCCATACAGAGATCGCACTGACAAAAAAAAAAAAAAATGAAAATGGATAAAAAAATGTATGTTTAGCATGTAGTATCTCACCTTAAAGGTTGCATCTGCGCTTCCCCATAAAAAAGTTTATTTTATATATATTATACGCTGGACTAAACTCTTGACAGAATATTTGTATTTGTTAAAGCTAAGGTTTTATTGTTGACAAATGTGTATATGACATTATAATCCACAGTCTTAGTTTACCTGCTAACAACTATATGTAAAACACAAAATCTGCCTTCCTATGCAAAGCCAAATCAGGCCGTCTTGTGCCCCTCCAGAGTGTCGTCCTAACAAATGCTCCTGCTCATTATCTTTCTGTGGGAGTCATCTGTCGCCTCTTTGTCCCCTTCACCCGTCTGCATCCGCCTCGCTCTGTGTGAAGGGAACCGCAGAGCAATGAGATTCACAGACGCACAGATTCACTGATGAGCAGAAAGAGATAGGACAGGAGGGCAAGATGTGAAGAAAGGGCAAGGACAGGTAAAGAACGGCTAAAATGAAACGGGAGCGAACGAGGGCATGTGTGTGACAGAGGCGGGAGGACGAGGAGATAAGGATGAAGGTGAGGAGTGCAGAGGTGATGAGGGTAAATTAAAGATCTGTATAGGACATTCAGTGGGACTAATGTGACCAGTGTCCAGTGATGTGGTCAGTCGTGGAAGAAGGAATGACTAGGCTCTTCAGAACTTTAATTTGAAAATAAAGTCTGTCACCATAATCTTAGTGAATAGTACTAGGGGTGTCAAATTAGTGCATTAATTGAGGTGAATTAATTACAGACATATTAATCGAGTTAATTTTGTAATCGCATTAATGCATTTTGAAATCTTTAACTTCATTGTTTCCATTTGCGAGTTGCATAGTGAACATAAGGGTTATTCAACTTGACAACTTAAACAATTTTTAGCAATATATAAATATTTCCCATCTGCAACAATAATGTCATTAATTAAATTGGATAAAAACAAAACAAAAACACTTACGTTGAGTATTTTTCTCAGCAATTTTTAGGTGAGATTAAAAATAGATTAATTAGATTAAATAATTACAGATCATAATTAATCTCTTCAATTTTTTAATCGCTTGACAGCACTAGTGAATTCACAAGTCCTTCTTTATTTTACTTTAAATTAAAATGTGTGTATACAAACTGACAATCTCAGCGTTTTATAGCTCAGCCTTCAAACAGAAAAAGGATTTTAAGGTCATGTCTTTTATGTCTTTACTTTTAATAATGTACCTACCTTGAAATAAGAAATTAAAAAAAAAAAATTGTTTAAATGTGATTCATATTGATACAAAGCTGATTTGCTGCTGTTGTTTTAGGGAAGGGACAGTATAAAATTTCCACAGTGTGAGATGACAAAAAATACTGTAGTATGATGATATACTGTGGAGATGCGTATTTTTTATAACATTTAACACTTTTGAGGTGAAAAAGTGTGATGGTTCCTGGGTTTTGTTACAACCAATGATCACTGGTCTGAGGTAGAATAAGAGATGGACTGAGAAAGGCTAGAACATTGTGCCATATCACTGAAATAACACACATAAACTTCAATCAGTTTTGAAGTTTTCAATTTTTTAGAAGATCAAATACAAGTTTTTAAAATGATTCATTAATATAACAAAAAAAAAAAGTTGATATTTTAGCCAATAATGTGCATTAATGAACACAGCCATATGGACATGATGGCAACATTTCATTCCTTGAGCAGTTTGGAAGAGAAGAGAAAAAAAAGCAGGAGAAGAGATGTAAGGAGTCTTTTAAATGCAACTTCAACAAAACCACATGCTTTATTACTTCTACTTTGCAGATACAGCCATTTATCAAAATTGTAGCCCAAAAGAGCTTCTTCTGGAAATAACTCAGACCCAGTGCTATAAGTTAGCTCTGTCAATACACTATCTTTGTGGTATCGATAATGATATTATTGACACATAGTATCACAATAATATGCATCGTCCGATTCAAAGTCTGCGTCAACGAACAGGGGTGGGGGGCTTGGTGTGTCTAGTACCTCTCAGTTTTTCTGGGCTGATTGCACATTTGGAAAAGCAGTTAATAACACATATTGTTATTATCATCCCTTATCTATATTTGTTTGATAAAGAAAAACCTATAAAAAAACAATAATAATAAAAAACATCTTTGTCAACTAAAACAAGAATTGTTGTCTAAAAATGTCCTCAAATCTTTTTAGCTTCTGTATGATTTGATTATTTGTCTGAAAATAATCTTGTCAAAAAAAGAAAAGATTACCAGTGGCCACCAGTTCGGACAGTGTATACAAAAATACTTTCCTGCCAATAAAATGGAGTTGTGTTGTCTTCGGTTCTAGTGGTGTCTTCAATATTATAAGGACACTCTTGTTTGAAGCAGAAGCATTTTAAATTTATGAATTCAATTTGACAAATGGAGATATCCACTGAATAGATAAGAGAGTGCACTGAGAAAGAAAAGTAAAGGGAATATTGCGGGGAAGTAAACAAACAGATAAGAGAAAACGTTGGACGGAGGACCACCGAAGCATTAAAGAGGGACAGAAATCTCCTGCTCTGTTATCAAAAACCTTGAAAATGGGGTGGTGCAAAGCAGATGCAGTGGTTGAAGCATATACATGTCTTCTTGCCCAAAACAAAATTCTTAGAAAAATACCCCTAAGATTTTCCCTCTTAATAAAACATGTTGTCTTCTTTTCATTAACTTGCAGGATCCAGAGAGAAATGTGTTTAAATGGAGGCTGTGGGCCGAAAAACAAGTGATTAATTTTAGGATTTATACAATTTTCCTCATGAGTCTATTAACACAACAAATGCAAGAGTCGAAATTGTTGAATTGAGAGCAGCACTCGAAGGACTGTTAATCTGTCTGCTGTTTATTTCTCGGATTAGTTCAAATGTGCTGCAAGAGCCTCATTAACAAACTGAAAATTTAATGCTGCCCTTTCTAACCTCAGTCCAGCTTTGATGGCCGGGCGCAAGCCAAGAGGAGGAGGTGAGATCTATTGGAAAGTAAATAAAGCACAATTGTTGTTTTAGAGATAGGTTAAATTAATGTTGAGTAAGCTATATAATCACAATCTAATCTAATTATTAATTGAATGAATTCAGTCAGCTAATTGCAATGGCTACCATATTTGTAATTGTCTCTATAAACTATTGAAAAAAAAAACAACTCTGAAATTTAGATCTATACAAACATATTTAGAAGTAGTTTGTTATATTTCAGTCTTTATATCACCTTCAAAGCATAAATACGGAACAGTAATAAAACATGAATACCGAAGAAAGAATCACAGTTTGATATAATTAGTTCCAAATCATGCAGTTGTATTGTCTCTATAGAAAAATAAAAAATCAGAAGAGTTGATTAAAAATAAACAGACCTTCATATTAAAACGCTGAACGAGTTTCTCCTGAATTTATTCAACAAAACTGTCAAAAATTGAACTTAAAGATTCAGCAAAGGGAATTCTTGTTTACTTCATTGTCTGCTGTAACAAAAGTAACAAAATAGAGTAAATGTGACACAATTCTTTTATTCCTTTTCAATAGCTGCATAATAATGATGTGTAAGGTTGGGTTTTGAGTTAGGGGTCGATACATGAGCATTAAACCAGATGTTGCCGTTTGGCGCTATTTTGGAAAATGTGATGAGTTCAAAAATAGCTTTTTGGGAATGACCATATAAGGCCATATCAGACTTTTTGAACAGAAGGACAGCCTGAAGTATAAACAAAAGAAAATGTCAAGAGTTTATCCTTTTGCACCTATTTTAGATTTTTTCTGTTACATTGTGTTTTAGTGAGAGACTTGAATCGACCGAAGCATTTACAGGCACATTTTAAAACATTTAGAAAAAAAATAATAATAATTTTTGTCAATACTGCCAAAAAATGAGTTTGTGTGGAATTCAACCTTAGGCTGTCAAAACAAATTCCACACTTCTCACAGAGAGAAATATAAGAAATACATTTTCTAAAGTATTCACTATTTGCACGGCTCAAATCCACTTCAATGGTACAAACTATAAAAACAGAAGTATTTTGTTTTGACCATTCATTTCAATAATTACTTCTCTTTTTGTTCAACTAATTTGTAAACAGCAAAGTGAGAGATGAGGCGATGATTTCCTAGTAGGCTAATAAAAAATGAAAATTGTGCTCTCCATCAAAGTGGCATATAGGGAGAAATGAGGTCGAAACTGTTGAGCGATTTCAATATGAGATTTTACGTAACACATTGGAGATAATAGTCTGATAACAAAGTGCAGTAATAATATGATATATGGAATCTACTGCAGGAAACTCATATCCAGCTGTTATCACTTGTAAAGACTTATACGAGGGAAATGAAGGAGAAAGTATTTATTAAAAACCCCATGGCCCTCGCTTCATTCAGACGGAAATCTTCAATAATACATTGTTTGGCCGTTTCTCATTACGAATGACTGACACCACAAGTAATGCAAAGACACAATTTGAATATTATATTGCAGTTGCCTGGTGTTTCACATGAATCACTTTTTGAACATTTTGGCCTGGCCTATTTTCCTGAAAACGCTTGACTGAAACTTTTAGCCTTCGATGTCTGACTGACTTAGAAAGAACAAGCTCTGCTCAGAAGAGAAACCTGAATTTTCTTTGGTAGTTTGGGTCTAAGGTTTTGGCAATTCTTCTTTAAAATCTGAAGGTAATTTAAAGGGGACCAATTATGTAAAATCAACTTTTCTAAGTTTTTAACCATGTTAGCAGTGTTCTCTCATCATTAGTTTACTCAAAGTTGTATCTGGATTGCTTCATGCATGTTTGAATAATCTTGTATTGTCCTGCAGCGGATGAAAAGTTCTCAGAAAAGTCCTGTCTTCACCTACCACCTATCCCCGCCCACTTTACTGTATTTACTTGCGCTTTGTCAAAAATAAGAATTGCTAAATGTGGCTTTTAAAGTTAAATTTTACAATGAAGAGACGAGACTTAAGAGTTGTACAATTTTCAAAAGGAAGTCAATAAACCTAGCTGTTTATATTTACTAAGCTTTTTTAACCAATTTTTGTGTTTTGCAAGGAACAAAATATGAATTATTGATGTACTTACGCCATAGTTTCTTCCTAATTATACAGAAAAAAATAATGTTAGTTTTAGCAACCTCTGTAATAAATTAAAAAACAGTTGAAGCCTGTAACTTTTTTTTTTTTGGTTTACAAATTGAGTCTTCCTCATTCCAGAATAGCTGATTTAACTCTGAAACTGAAAACCTGAAAATATAGTCAAAAGGCAACTAAATCCTATAAGACCTGCAGATTGTTAACACCACATGATTGTCAAAACAAAATTGTGCTTTGCTTTTTGAATGTGTCTTTTCTCAAACTGCAGAACTCATTAAAAAAGTTAATTGTAATACTAAATATCCTTTGTGCTTTATTTGTTTTCCTAGTTCACATTCTCATCTTGGAAAGTATGTGAGGCATTTGAAACCAAGTGAGTGTTGGAGCAACACAATATTTTAGTTGGCATATAACATTTCAAGGAACCCAAATCAATGTCTGGTTTTACTTGGAGAGAGAAAATATGGCTTATATATCTTTGTGAGTTATTTGGGCTTGTATTCTGTTGCTATTTTACTGACCAAAAGAAATGTTCCAAGGCTCAGTTTTCTCAAGTGCCAGACTGCCAGTTCAAAATACTTTACATGTGAAATAAATAGAAAAAATTATTAAATCATATTTTTTTCACAATGTATAATGTATTTTGTCTTATGCAAAACATAAAAAATGCAAAAGTTCACTGTTGTTTTAACCTCAACTACATTATTTAAAAGAAATCACAGAATTACTTAACATTGTCTGCCTGTTAAAAAAAACAAAACAAAACATAATGATCTGACTGCTGAAAGTCATTTATCCTGAAATGAAAACAGCTATATTCACGTTTGTGATCCAACATGTTTTCATCACATTTCAGATTTTTTAAAAGCACTGTGTATTTGTTTTTCCGTCTTCTCCCTAGTGTAATACACAACAATATCAAATTCCGGTTCAGGCAATCCTGTTCAGTTCAGGAAACTATAATGAGAGCATTTCCAGTCCAGGAATGACGATAACATCTTTACCGTTGTGCTATAATTTTCTAAGGATGGATCGTTTTACAGTATAAATGATTTTTCTCTGGTGTTTTTACAGCTGAACCTCTTTCTGTTCTTTATTTTCTGACTCGGTTACAGGGGCATATTTTCACGCTAGCTTTGTCATGTTATGCTATTCTTTTTTATTTAAATTTTTTTTTCTTGAGTCCTATTTTATTTGTGGATACCCTGATTAGGGATGTCAAGATTATTAGGTTAACCAATAATCGTGACCATTCAAGCCACAATAAAAAAACAAAATAATAGTTGTGACCATTTTAGAAGCAAAATCAATTTACTGTAGTCAATTTAGTTCATTCTATACAAACTGGGCATGGGAATTATATCAAATTTAGCACAAATGCTTTTTTTGTGCAAAATATTTTTAGCAATGAAAAGGACATTTTTGATTTGGTCAGATGATATTAAAGCAAAAAAGGCTTTTATTCAATGTAGTAAAGCAAATGTATACAAAATTTTTATTGGATTTCACAAAACTGGTCACAAACTTGAGGAAAGTAGCGTTTTAGACAATGATGATGAACAAAAATGAAAGATTTGACTGTTGTTTGGTCATGTGAATCGTAAATAATCGCAAAATCATTATGTTTTATCTTGCAACAGTCGTGACATTGAAAGTTTATGTTGTAACATCCCTAATTGTGATGATCCCAACCTTTACTTGCTCAGTAATGGAGGTGGGCCATATATCGAAAGTTAGATATTATTGCTAATGTTGTTTTGAAGATATGCAAAAATTGAATATTAAGTATATCTAATAATTGCTTCAAAAAGAGCTGTTTCAAAATAAAATGGGTTAGGTTGTGTTGTGAACTTTCAAATAACTATAGAAAGACAGTATTTTCATTCATTTTTGTTTTGACAATTTTTGTCTGCGAAATGCGTTATACAAATAAAGATTACTTACTTACTTAAATCATTTAGTCAATTAAAAACTGTGTCTTTGTCAACAAGATTGTGTAATATTTTACTGGGATAAGGAGGATTTGAAAAAGTATTTTTGCTTGAATGTTCCATCCAATCATTGAAACATTAGTCCAATAATTGAAATTCAACAAATACATAGCAAGTTTGAAAATTTTTCTGTTGGATTGACAATTTTGTTTTTGAGATATGCAAAAAATAATATCCAGATACGCATTTTTGTCAACATGTCCCAGCCTTTCTCACAATTTCTTCCCAAAGTAATGTAATCGAGGCTTGAAACAGAAGATTCCTGCAGCTCTGCTAAGCTCTGTCTGCCTTGTCAGTCAGTTCAGGTTAACGCAGAGCTATAATAATGTAAAGTACTACCTGCAGTGGCCCGTATCAGCCCTGATACTGTATAATTGGTGTCTGCGCTCATATTATCAGACTTCACAGCACCTTAATAATTAGTGGGACACTGACACTGCTGTGTTCAGACTTGCCTATTCATTTTGGTGTCTCCATAGGGGGTGCTCGAACTTTATGGTAACTCAGCTAATATGTGTTTTATATATATTCATTATATGAGGGGGACAAAGGATGTATTTTAATATTCTAATTTTACATTTGATGCAACATTATGTAAAATATATAACAGGGTTCTCTCATCATTACTTAGTTGTTTAGTTGTCTTTGAACTGATTCGTGCATGTTTGAGCAATATTGTGTTCTGCAGCTGATACTCCAGTGCTCAGAAAATTCCAGTTTTCACCACCAGGGATGAAACAATTCTGTTTTGTAAATGTTCTTGAAACAAAAATGGATAGAAGACAGAGGTCACCTCAGTAAGAAAGACGATAATAGGTTAGGGATGTTCATTATGTCTTCTTAAAGTATTTAAATGAAAGCGTTTTCTTCTATATCAGACAAGTATCAGTAAGAGATGGTTTATTACTTATTTATTAAATACACAGAAAAAGTGTTAAAACATAACTGCGCTGGAGATGTTTTTACAACTTGTGCAATGTTGTAGTGTTTATTTCATCTATCAGTGGTCGTAATGTTATGCCTGTACAGTGGAATAGCATTAACAGAGTGACAGCTTTTATATTGTATCTTTTGAGATGATTGACCACTTCCCATTAAAAGGCAATTAATGTGAGGAGTTAATGATTCTTATATTATTCATTCATTTTTTTGTTGAGATCGCATTTTCTATCGAGCACCTTGAAACTGATCAAACCACTAATTGACTTCATTCAGTTATATTAATTGATTCCACTTGTCCTTTGCCTATAGCCTTTAGGCAACATGCAGATGGATGCCTTGAGCTTAAATTACTTGTTTCTACTGGTTTTATAAAGTGTGTCTTTTATAATGGAGTAATAATATACAGTAATTATTTTGACTGGATAATATTGGTAGTTAGTAGAAAACACAACTTATGAAATAATAATGAAGCCAACGACTTAAAATGACATGAAAAGAAGTTGTTGATGACAGTGCCAAAATTGCTCTCATTATTATTTTCATACAAATTAGACTTTGGGCCTCTTCTCCATGTAAGGTAAGGTAAGGTAAGGTAATATTTATTAAGGACAATGTAAAATTACATTAAGCACAAAGGCCGAGATGCTTGTACCAGATTGTAGCTTACAGTCCTGGGGAAGGGAGAGGGGAGGCATGTATTTTTGTCTCCATGTGTAAAATAATCATAAAAGTGAGTTTAAAAATGTAAACTTTAAGTTACTGTGATTATTGTACAGTGTTGTGCTTGTGTTAATTCACATGGAAAATTGGACATTTTTCATGCACACATTCCTTACTTTGCAGACATTTGAGGCGAGGCAGCTACAACAATACTCCTCTGTGGAGCTGGAATTGCACCGTCAACCTGTGGCCTAGAGGATGTGATCACTCTGCAATAATATTTTAGGACAAGTGCTACTAACTGCTGTCCCGAGCTGATGCACATTGTTTCAAAACAAGGAACAGTTTAGTGAGTGTAATCTAATTTAGTCTCACAGGGGTGATTTATTATTTATATCAGTGTCCAATAAATAATGGCCAGTTGATCTATGGATCTAGTTCGGATGTTAAGTCTTTTTTCTGTAATGCAACGACAATTGACGTAAATGTGTATAAAGCAATGTTTTAGTAAAGCTTCCCTCGTGCAAGAAGAGGATATCACAGCCTATTTGTAATCTTTCTCAAACAAAAGTAAAGTGATGGCATATTAAGTGTCTTCTAGAAGTTAGTGGCCTGCAAACTGACAGACTTTTGACAGTTTGACAAAGTTAAATACAAATGGGAACAATCAGCATGTGGCCAAATGCGTGTTCTAAACTTTTCTAAATCAATTCTCACAGAGATTTAACATGGATTTGCCGAGGCTGGGTTTGTTTGTGATTTGTTGGAGTGCTGTAATGAGTCTCTTTAATCTGGTTACGCCGCATTAGCCTGAAGGATCTGCTTATTTTAAATTAAGGCTGAAGTGAGAATTGACAACACTCCATGAGGCTGTTTTTTCTTTCTACCACAACAATAAGAGGAAATGTCACTTCTCCGAGATTAACAGCCGTCTCAAAGTGTATAGTAGTAAATGTTTCGGTTTCTTTCTAGATACAGTGGCACACTAATAACCTGAGGGTGAAGAGAGAGAGGGTAGACCAATTTAAACTTAAGTCTCTCTATCTCTTCTTGGCAGCAGGCTGACATTTACTGATACCAGTGCTGTATTCACAAAAATTCCAAATGTGCAAATGTGACTGGGTGCAATCTCCTTGCATGTTTTTCTCCTGTTTGTGCCACAAGGCTCTTTGGGGTTTTCAAAATGTAAAACAAATGCAAAGAAAATGCTTCACATGAATGCCACATATTCTACATTACAATTAAGCTAAAGTAGAAACTATTGTATAATCATTCGCAGTGAAATCATTGATTCACCATTCATGTTTAGATTGTACATTCACATTGGCATTACCAGTACATATTGACTTAAAGATACAATATCTGTTTTCTCGATCACTTAATCTACTCTATATTGACTTTGGCCATAAAAATCTATAATGGTCCATCTATAAATGAAAGAAATAAATTTACTTGGTCATATAAAATGTCCTGTGAAACCATGTTATTTGCGAATTTTCATTCACTTCTGTTTCACTCAGGCTTATTCATTCTCAGGTGCAGTTTGTGTGTGCACTGTACGTTTTCCCAAGGGCCAGGCATAACTGTAACTTTTAATACCTCATAATCCGCTATATTTCAGCTCCACAGTAGGGTCACACACTTCTCCTGCCTCTCTGTGCTGGTAGCTATAAAGTGTGCATTTGTGTGCCTACCAAAGCTAACTCCCCTGACCTCAATAGTTTAGCAAACAACACACTCCTTCTATTATGTGGATATCAAAGAGGCACTGGTTTCCGCTGTACAAAGGCTTAGTTGGTTCCGAGTCTAAAAGAGAAAGCATGCCAGCTTTTATTCCAGCTGGAGTTCTGAGAGACCTTTGTGATGTACATTTGTGATTTTGTAGGTTAGATCTTATGCCAGAAAAAAGTGAGATAATAGTTAGTTTATAAATCTGGGAAGTTTTTATAGTCCTCAAAACTTGCAATTTTGACATTATACATGAATATCACCGTAATTGACCACAAATACACTTTTCATTGAACAAACCTCAAAAAGCCAATTTTTGTCTCTGCACATTCAGTATTATCAATCAATAACATGCATGTTAGGGTAATATCCTCCAGCTACGGTAGTCCTGACCAAGCCTAGCAAGAACATCTGGAGATGGGTCCCCGAGCGCTGCACTGTGGCGATCACTGCTCCTGAGGAGATGCCCCAGAGGCATTGAAGGATGGGTCAAATGCAGAGGACAAATTTCCCTACGGGGACAATAAAGTGTACCTTAACCTTAACCTTAACCTTATTACAGGCTGATTTTGTTCACTGTCATAAAAAAAGTGCAGCAAAATGGTAAGACAGCGGCAAGAGTCACTTTACATTTGCAGAGCTGTGATTAAGACCCAGATTTTCACTGACGGCTCACACACTGCACTCTCACTAGTTTGTTAGTGTCAGGGCACAAGTTCAGATCCCGCTCACTCAGAGCTAAGAGGGGCACATTTAGCTTCCTCCTCTCCTCAATTCGCCTGTTGAATGGCTGATTAAGTCACACTGTAGTCTGCTTTGAATCAGGAAATCCTTAATTTGTGGATGGTTGGTGCTGGTCCACACTAAGGAACTCTAATAAAAATATATTTTAAAGGGCCTATGGAGTAATTCTTTGAGTCATTTTACCTTTTCTGAAAGTATTATCTGAATGCAATGATCACCGTATGTGCTATAATCCTACATGTAGGTAAAAATATGGCTACGTCTTGTTTGATATCTGAAGCAGGGTCTTGTTAGTGCCTGGACGGGAAACCGCTGGGAAAAAAAGATGCCACACTGGGGCAGCAGTGGGTCGAGTGTCAACTGTGATTCTGTCCTGACAAAACACTCATCCACCTTTCCTTGTATGAACCTGGTGTATGAGAGAGTAGTTTGGGGCGGTTTGTTTCAATGGGTTAGGGTTAGTTTTGTTAATGCAGGGCAAATTTTGACCACCACCAAGTGTGGAGTCTGTGAGTAATTTAAGCGCATTGAAAATGCTATATGAATCGCATGATCTTTTTTTTATTGCATTGTTACTATTAATAAATTACTATCAGTAATAAAGTTGAATAAATTATTAAGCCAACTATCATCCCAAAAGTCGTATTTGTTATACGTTAAAAGATATAAAACATCTCACATTTCAGTGTTTTCACTTTAATTGCACATTTCTTATGACTTAATGAAGAAGTCCTAAAGCCGATGCCTTTGGAGTTGTGAGTCTTAGATCTTGCTGTAGCTCTTGGTGGATTTTCATTAGACCATGTCCCAGGATGCTCCCTCCAGTCTTTTAACTCCAGAGCATCATTCCAGCTCCTTTTATCTGGCGGCACTAGTAAATATGCAGAGATGTGCTTGCTTCATGTTGATCCTGGTCTGTAAGGACTGCTGTTTGTTGGCCTTGAAAAAGACACAGTTGTTAATTTTGTGAGATGAAACACGGACATTGGCAGGTGCATCTTCTGTCTGCTTCTCATGTGATTCATCTAATTGTGAGTTCAGTGCGGTGTGGCTTTCGGCTGAATTAATCATGTGTTGATTATTACAAATGCTTCAGCATGTGGCTACGACCTGTCATGATGACACATTTTGAAAGGTGTAATATTGCTTAAGGTGCAATGTGTAAGATTTTTGATGAAGAATATATTATTTTGCCTAGAGTGTTACACAACCTTTGTGAGTTGCTAATTTCATTGGTAAAAATGTGTTATTGATTTGATTTTGAGTATTTGTCAGCCTTATGTTTAAATATGTGTATGGTGATTTTATATCTATTTATTGTTTTAATTTATGTGCGTAATCGTTCCCACATAAGAAGTATAACAATTGTTGTGCAGCTTTCTCAATTTCTTCGTAAAGTAGAGACCAGTCAGTGGCCATAATGTTTTGGCTACTGTTTGTGGAGCACTTTCTTGATCTAAATTATACTGCAGACTGAGAGTGCTGGCTCTGTGAAGCAGCAGACGCTCAGCTGTGTGCTGAGTGGACCCACATCAGCGGCATCTGCCTCACACTGAGCTCTGGCTGCTCCTCCATAATTCATCCGTACACTTCTGTTGTTATTGTGTTCAAGGATGTCTTCACAACGTCCTCACTTCAAAGGTAATTACAAAGGATCGTTGCATAGTAGGGTGGCAAGATGCCTTACAATCAAATTACAACTTGAATGGTCACACTTATAGTTAGCAAATTGAAAAGACTGCAGTTGTGTAAGTAGGCCTATTTTCTCATGCAAACAAACCATGTTTATATTTTAAATATGCCCTATCTGTGGATTAGGGCCGACTAAAGAAAATCTCAGTTGACTAAAGATATGTTCTATCAACTGATTAGTTGACTACTAAAACAGGGACGTGGCTAAAGTTCTGAAGCTAAAAAGTACATTTTTGCTTTTTTCAAATCAGAATAAAGGTATATTTTTCTCATTTTATGTTTGTTCCTTTGGCAATCTTATTTTAGGAAATGTACTCAAAACCATTTAAATACTGCACCTAGTCATTTGTTTTAATTTAAGATGGCAATCTTTTTCGATTGCAAATACGTATAGGTTACAAAATATATATAAATAAAGAAATTAGTCGACTAAAAAAATGACTCCATCGTCCGAATAACCAGCTAAGAGACTAAAGGACTACAGCCCTATTCTGGATTAGACCTAAATTCAGAATGTATTTAGCGCTTGTTAAGCTTAGGAGTTCATTTTTGAGGCTTTCCAGGTGCTAATGCTCCTGCAAGTGTAAAATATGGCTTCTAACATAAATTGCATATGACACAAACAACAGTGCCCCTCAGAACAAAATATCAGTTACATTTTTTTTCCAAACGCACACATTCTATTGTGAAATTGGTCTGAAAGTCAATTTCAGTTTTGGACTGAGTATCCAGTGGCAAAGTTGTGGTTTTAGAAAGTAAGAGATCATGGTTTTCTTAACACAAATAAGAACAGAAACACTGAAACCTTAAATTTGTTCATATTTAGGCATGCTGTTTGCTTGCCCCTTGTTGCTTGCTGTGGGAGAGTGAGATTTTTTTAAACATAATTTGACTTGTGAAGTATTGCTTATTGCATTATTGACAGCAGCTTTCATGTCGTTCTCTGCCTAAAAGGGAAAGTCGTCTGGGTTTGAGTTGGTCTTAGACACAGTGATGAGGGAAGTCTATCCTTCACTTTCTCANTAAACTCTTGACGTTGGCTGACAACGGAGCTTTTTTGACTTGTTTCCACTGTTTGTGTCTATGTGCGGAGGCTCTTTCTGCAGGCGGGGTGCGCGCGCATCGCCCGTGTTGAGAAACAAAAAATCCCTCTATATAAATTCTCACAGATAGGCCTGTACTTTTAAATGTTCAACTCTGACTCTGATCGCCCCAGCTCCATTTGACTTTTATTATATTTCAGAATCCATTGATGTTTTTGCACCCATCGATTCATAATTGCTTTATCTAAGAAATAGTGAATAATAAAATATAATTCATAATTGTGCTGTTTTTTATCAACAATAATATTTTCATAATTGAACAAGGCATTACATTTACAAAAGTGTTTTGCCAAATGTAATTCCCTTGTATTGAGCAACAATCCCAACTCCAAACTTACTTCTATAATTCCTTACTATCTTACCTTCCACTCAATCTCAACGTGTTCGTTGTTTCTTTGTTCTTATGAAGTAAATACTCCGTTCTATAACATTTGTGAATAGAATCATCATTTGTTTAATCTGGGTAATTCACTCTTTTTCCAAAATCAAGTTCATTCATTCTTTCATTACAATGGTTTGCACTACCCAGAAAATAAAATCAGGTTCCTTGTAAGTACGTTTTTGCTTGTACACCATGTATGAAATATTATATCTACAATTAGATCTGCATTAGTCTTAGTTACATCTACAGCCTGTCTGTCCATGGGAGTGGATCTCTTCTTCACTGTGGTTCTCCTCCAGGTTTCTCTTTTTCCCTTAGGTTTTTTTGAGTTTTTCCTGCCGAGAAGGAAGGTCTAAGGACAGAAGGAGGGTCTAAGGACAGAAGGAGGGTCTAAGGACAGAAGGAGAGTCTAAGGACAGAAGGAGGGTCTAAGGACAGAAGGAGGGACTAAGGACAGAAGGAGGGGTCTAAGGACAGAAGGAGGGTCTAAGGACAGAAGGAGAGTCTAAGGACAGAAGGAGGGTCTAAGGACAGAAGGAGGGACTAAGGACAGAAGGAGGGTCTAAGGACAGAAGGAGGGTCTAAGGACAGAAGGAGAGTCTAAGGACAGAAGGAGGGTCTAAGGAACAGAAGAAGAGTCTAAGGACAGAAGGTGGGTCTAAGGACAGAAGGAGGGTCTAAGGACAGAAGGAGGGTCTAAGGACAGAAGGAGGGACTAAGGACAGAAGGAGGTCTAAGGACAGAAGGAGGTCTAAGGACAGAAGGAGGGCAAGGAAGAAGGGGGGGACTAAGGACAGAAGGAGAGTCTAAGGACAGAAGGAAGAAGGAGGTCTAAGGACAGGAAGGAGGGTCTAAGGACAGAAGGAGGGTCTAAGGACAGAAGGATGGTCTAAGGACAGAGAAGGAGGTCTAAGGACAGAAGGAGGGACTAAGGACAGAAGGAGGGTCTAAGGACAGAAGGAGAGTCTAAGGACAGAAGGAGAGTCTAAGGACAGAAGGAGGGTCTAAGGACAGGGGATGCTCTGGACAATCATTCATTTGCTCTATTAATAATCTGCTTTGACATTCTCGATCAATTAATGCTTCTGAATGTGTATTGTTTTATTTTTATTTCCTACTATTCATGTTTGCTAAATTATTAATCTTGGGAAGTCCTCAGAGACGACTGTTGTTGTGATTTTGGGCTATATAAAAATAAATTGATTTGATTTGAAATGTTTTTGCTCCAAATGTATATTTTCGAGTGAAACCAGTCTCTCCTGTGTGTCTGCTGTGGCCACTGTCATTTCTACCCTCTATGTGACATCAGCGTTGATTTGTCCACTCAATACTGTGCTGATCACAAACACCTGCTGTCAGACCAATCACACTGCTGCTCTGCACTCTCAGGGTCAGCTTCACTTGAAAACTTGATGTTGGGCAGAGACATTGTTCACATTTTCAGTCGGATGATTTCTATGAGTGACTTTTGTATCACAACAGAACACTGACTTAAAACACGATTCATTTGAGCTCCAAACATTTGAAGTAAATATGATTGATTGTCACTCGTATTCAACCTTCGTCACAATCACAAATTATCTTTAGGCAGATTTTGACATTAAAAATTGAAAAGTGTCTATAATTAACTATCATCCAAATAATTAGCATAATCTCTCTCTTTATTTACAATAATCTCTTTATTTAGAAAAAGATTCACAAGAAATTTCACATTACAGACTTAGAATAGGATAGATTTTGTAAAAAGGAACTCCCACTTCAACATAAGTGGCTGACAAGAGTGTATATAACTCCTGTGATTCTCCATCACATGTCAAGCAATATTCCAGACACTTGTACTAAATGTAATGATTATAAAGGAACGCTTATACATTGTCTAAGGGGAATGTAGCAAAATACAAACATTTTGGAGTGAGATTATTAAATGTTAGGGTGCTTTCACACCTGTTGGTCCGGTAAAGTGGTTCGATTGGGGCCAAAGGTTGCAACATTGTTTCAATTCTAAACTAGTACGGAACACTTTCACACCAGAGTTTTTGTCAAACGGACCAGTTGCTCTGGGAGTGCTATTCCTCCCGCTCAGTTAGAGGCGCTGTGCACAAAAATGAGGACCTTTGGATGACGTCAGTAAAAGCTGATTGGTGTAGCGGGGGAGAAACAGGAAGAAAACAAAAGTTTTGGTCTTCGATAAGATGCACTCTGCTTTCCTGTTTCTCTTCGTGGCTGTATACTATTATCGTATTTGTGTACAACATGCCCAAATCCTGCAGCTGTTCCAACTTGAGTCCCGTGTGCAGCATGAGAATACTATGCGGTTGTTATTAGCGCGGAGACGACGCATATCAAGACAGTGCCGCAGAAAACGGGCTACATTCTTAATTCTGAACCAGCTTGTCTTTCGGAGATTTTTTCGGAAATCTCTCCGGTAAGATTATGTTTCAAAAGTTATCGCTAATAGGATGTCTGTAGCTACATGGTATATATTATGGTGTCTATTTCTATCTGTCTCCGTCTTTGTCTGTCTGAGTAAAATACGTTTACATACTTTTATTTATTTGTATGAAACAATTTGTGGTTACTGTCATAGACATATAATTAGTTAATTATTTTAATGTCTATGGTTACTGTGTATTGAAACAGATCTCTGTACATTGTACTACGGTAATAATTTTTAATATTACTACACAACAGCCTATTTTACATGCACAATGTATTTTTTGTACCTCCATAGGAGTGTGTGGACCTACCAAAGACCTGGCAACTGGTGGCAGTATGTCCATCACAACTGGACAGATAGGGAATGGCAAGCAAACTTCAGGATGCGACAAGCTACATTCTACAGTCTTTGCAACATACTGCGTCCCTGGTTGACCCGTCAAAACACCAAATACCGACTCGCTGTGCCAGTTGAAGTCAGAGTTGGAGTGTGTATTTGGAGGCTTGCCACCAACCTTGAATATCGGTCTATTTCTCATCTGTTTGGTGTAGGACTTTCAACTTGTTGTCGCATTACTCAAGAAGTGGTAACTGCTATAAACTTTGTCCTCAAACCAAAGTACATTCGGCATCCCACAGCAGCCGAATTGAGAGTCATTGTGCAAGGTTTTAGAGACAGATGGCATTTTCCTCAAGTAGCAGGTGCCATTGATGGCACCCATATTAAAATCCGTGCTCCAGCAGAGAACTCTGCCTCCTACTACAACCGGAAAGGAGACTACTCCATTATTCTTCAGCTGTGGTAGATCATCGCCTGAGATTTTGGGACATAAACGTGGCCGTGCAGGTAAAATACACGATGCTCGTGTATTTGCCTTGTCTTCTCTGTATCAAAGAGGGATGGATGGAAAACTGTTCCCAGACTGGAGGGAAACATTTGAAGGTGTTGATGTGCCACTTGTACTGTTAGGGGACTCTGCCTACCCGTTGCTCCCTTGGCTCATGAAACCTTACCCTGAGGGGGCAGCAGTTACAGCAGACCAGATAAACTTCAACTTCAAGCTGAGTCAAGCGCGGATGGCGGTTGAACGTGCGTTTGGGCGCCTTAAAGGACGTTGGCGTTGCTTATTGAAAGAATGTGATGCCCACATTACATTTGTGAGTCGGATTGTGTCAGCTTGTTGTGTGCTACACAATTACTTAGAAGTGCATGAGGAAGAATATCTGAATGGAGAAGTTGAAGCTGAGGAAGGGGGTGATGTTATGGAGGGCAGATGTGATTATCAGCAACAATCGGACATTCGAAATGCCTTGTGCCGTTATTTTTCTGCACTGTGATAGGTTTGCTTTGAGTGTGCATCTATGATAGAGTTCAAGTGTCTCTTTGAAATGAGTTTCACTACTTTGACTGCTGTTAGTCGATATATTTTTACTGTATTTCAAAAGCTGTGAACTAAAAAGCAGCTGTATTTGCACTTTAGTGACTGATTGCAAATTCATTTCATTTATACTGTGTTTTAAAAGAAACCTATTTGAAGTTTTAAATAAAAAAGCAATATTTAATTGTGCAAGAAATTTTATTCACGCAACTGCTTTTGTAAACATACGTGGCATTTCCATAAAGTGCTACCATAGAAAAAGCAAAAAAGGTACATATTAATGTACAGCTTAACAGGAATGCTTAACTTTTCATTTTGTAAACATGGACTTCTCTTTAAATAATATGTAAACACAAATATGGAAAAAAAAAATAGTCCAGCATAACCATAGTCCATAACACACAACTTCTCACAAAACACTTAGGTCTATCAGAACTTTTCAAAGACCCTAAACATAAATCAGACTTTTATTTAAAGGTTGTAGTATTCTGGAGTACTATGGTGATGTTGCAGTGTCCAGAAGGTAGCTGCTGATGGGGAGTCCCATGTTGCACAACATTCGGCTGTAACTGAGATCCAGACCAGGAAGGAGAATGATGGGGGGCTGAGGTACTGGCATTATTCATAAGTGATGAAAAAAATGTGCAATCATCTGGTTTGAGGCTTGTTGCTGAGCTTGCAGCTCGGACATTAGAGCTCTATACCTTCTCTCATTAGCTTCTTCCTGAGCTTTGAGAATCTTCTCCTGAACTGCCTGCTCCTGTTCCAGCTGCCTGGCTTCGGCTTCCCTCATCTCTTCCAGCAGCCGTTTGCTTTCCGCAACATACTGGGAGAAGTCGTCATTCCTTCCTGTAGCCTTGTTTTTTCTTTTTCGAGACTTGGCTCCAGGTATTTCAAGTTTCCCACCGACTCCACTAGGCTCACTCTGGACTGATGACACATCACTGTCCTCCAAGCTGGCATCAGCCTCTTCTGTTGAAATACAGTATTGCACAGAACACCATGAAGTAAACACTAAGAAATGCATTGTTTATGTGGTTAATAATATTATTACATACACAACTATTATATTTATTGTATTTTCAGTGTAGTACAATACAGCTGGGTATACACGTTACACTAATTAATTATGTTCTATGTACTTCAACAACATACAACAGTTTCACATTATTGTTTGGTTCATTGGAAAATGTTCTTACCACTTACGGAGACAGCTGTCCAGAGATGTTGGCGTCATCTTCGGTGTCCTCCCCTTCCTGGTAATCTGTGTCTTGACTCTGAGAAGGCTCCACAGTTTCCGTGTCCTCGAACGACTCCACAATGTCCACAGGTTCCACATCAGGCTTTGTGCCGAGGATTTTGTCTAATGCATCGTACCAAACAAACTTGTCTTTAACTTTTGTGGAGCTGCCAGTTTTGCTCAGAGCGTCCCTTATTTTTATGTATTGCTGTCTGAGTTTTTGGTTTTTGTGCGGCACTGCTCCACGGACCGCAAATAGCCACGCTCTCTCATTTGCTTGCTGAAAATTGAGTATATTTCAGCGTTTTTGTGGGTGCTGGACAACTGAGCACAAATGTGCTCATCGGCCCATATTTCAATGAGGCACTCTACCTCTTCTTTAGCCCACGTCTGTCCGCGATTCATTGTTTTCCAAAGCCTCGTGTGCAGAACTGGCGTAGTAGCGGTAGAAATAAAAGTTTTCACTTCCTGTTTACGGACGTACGCAGCGTGCTACGGAAGCCTCGTTAGACCAAAAAGACAAATTAATGCGAAGTTGGGCCGCACTGGGACCGGTTAGCTTTCAGACCAAAAGCGAACCGCGTTGGAGTCCGTTTGGAAGCGGGCCGAGACCACCTCTAAACGTGGGTCTCGGTGCGGTTCGTTGGTGCGCTTCAAATCAAACTAGTCCACGTTCACACCAGGCCAAACGAACCGAATTTGCAGGTGTTTCGAACTCTGCTTCGATTGAAGCGAACCAAAAGCTGTAGGTGTGAAAGCACCCTTAACTCCAGAGCCATCATTCCAGCTCCTTTTATCTGGCGGCACTAGTAAATATGCAGAGATGTGCTTGCTTCATGTTGATCCTGGTCTGTAAGGCACTGCTGTTTGTTGGCCTTGAAAAAGACACAGTTGTTAATTTTGTGAGATGAAACACGGACATTGGCAGGTGCATCTTCTGTCTGCTTCTCATGTGATTCATCTAATGTGAGTTCAGTGCGGTGTGGCTTTCGGCTGAATTAATCATGTGTTGATTATTACAAATGCTTCAGCATGTGGCTACAGACCTGTCATGATGACACATTTTGAAAGGTGTAATATTGCTTAAAGGTGCAATGTGTAAGATTTTTGATGAAGAATATATTATTTTGCCTAGAGTGTTACACAACCTTTGTGAGTTGCTAATTTCATTGGTAAAAATGTGTTATTGATTTGATTTTGAGTATTTGTCAGCCTTATGTTTAAATATGTGTATGGTGATTTTATATCTATTTATTGTTTTAATTTATGTGCGTAATCGTTCCCACATAAGAATGTATAACAATTGTTGTGCAGCTTTCTCAATTTCTTCGTAAAGTAGAGACCAGTCAGTGGCCATAATGTTTTGGCTACTGTTTGTGGAGCACTTTCTTGATCTAAATTTATACTGCAGACTGAGAGTGCTGGCTCTGTGAAGCAGCAGACGCTCAGCTGTGTGCTGAGTGGACCCACATCAGCGGCATCTGCCTCACACTGAGCTCTGGCTGCTCCTCCATAATTCATCCGTACACTTCTGTTGTTATTGTGTTCAAGGATGTCTTCACAACGTCCTCACTTCAAAGGTAATTACAAAGGATCGTTGCATAGTAGGGTGGCAAGATGCCTTACAATCAAATTACAACTTGAATGGTCACACTTATAGTTAGCAAATTGAAAAGACTGCAGTTGTGTAAGTAGGCCTATTTTCTCATGCAAACAAACCATGTTTATATTTTAAATATGCCCTATCTGTGGATTAGGGCCGACTAAAGAAAATCTCAGTTGACTAAAGATATGTTCTATCAACTGATTAGTTGACTACTAAAACAGGGACGTGGCTAAAGTTCTGAAGCTAAAAAGTACATTTTTGCTTTTTTCAAATCAGAATAAAGGTATATTTTTCTCATTTTATGTTTGTTCCTTTGGCAATCTTATTTTAGGAAATGTACTCAAAACCATTTAAATACTGCACCTAGTCATTTGTTTTAATTTAAGATGGCAATCTTTTTCGATTGCAAATACGTATAGGTTACAAAATATATATAAATAAAGAAATTAGTCGACTAAAAAAATGACTCCATCGTCCGAATAACCAGCTAAGAGACTAAAGGACTACAGCCCTATTCTGGATTAGACCTAAATTCAGAATGTATTTAGCGCTTGTTAAGCTTAGGAGTTCATTTTTGAGGCTTTCCAGGTGCTAATGCTCCTGCAAGTGTAAAATATGGCTTCTAACATAAATTGCATATGACACAAACAACAGTGCCCCTCAGAACAAAATATCAGTTACATTTTTTTTTTCCAAACGCACACATTCTATTGTGAAATTGGTCTGAAAGTCAATTTCAGTTTTGGACTGAGTATCCAGTGGCAAAGTTGTGGTTTTAGAAAGTAAGAGATCATGGTTTTCTTAACACAAATAAGAACAGAAACACTGAAACCTTAAATTTGTTCATATTTAGGCATGCTGTTTGCTTGCCCCTTGTTGCTTGCTGTGGGAGAGTGAGATTTTTTTAAACATAATTTGACTTGTGAAGTATTGCTTATTGCATTATTGACAGCAGCTTTCATGTCGTTCTCTGCCTAAAAGGGAAAGTCGTCTGGGTTTGAGTTGGTCTTAGACACAGTGATGAGGGAAGTCTATCCTTCACTTTCTCATTTTTTTCCTGGTCCAAATCTTTTAATCTGAGAAAGAATGAAGGCTATATCTTCTGACTGCACCAACACATACCCTCTGCTGGTCTGTCTTCACACACACTTCTACACACAAAGCTCTGCCAAAACAGTGGCTGCCTTGTTAATTGAGAGCCGGTAGCTGCCGCAGCCTTTCTTTCTCTGTTTTTGTGTATGTATGTGAAGAAAGGTTAGCAAGAGCCAGGAGCACGCAGAGCGAAAGTTCAAAGAATTCTCTGAGTTTGCAAACCTTTACTGAAACTTTCCAGTCAATGTAGTGTAGAAATAAGATTTAAATTTTTACAAACTTGCAGAAATTATATTCAGGTTTGAGCACAGAGCCACATGTAAAATCATTGCTAATTATATTTTGAGACACAGCTTTAGAGTGACGAGCAGTTTAAAGAAAGCCATTTCATTTCAACTTCTTTTTCTCTCTTCTTTTTCCTTTTTTATTGCAGATGAAACTCATTTTAAAAGTCTGGGAAAAAAAGATGAATTGTTTTGGCTTGTGTCCAGGCATAGAAATGGCTCCTACTGCTGCCACCCATGTCCAACTCGAAAACAATTTGTTTTTGTGAACTTGAGTATTCATTTCGATGCTTTGTAGAAAATCATTTTCATTTGAGCAGCCTGTCCGTAAGATCCTCTTTAGACTGTAACTGATGAGTGTGATTACAAAGAAACGTTTACATAATCCAATTCCCCAGATACCTCCTGCTTTTTCCCTGTGAAGATTGTATCAGGCGATTTAAATTTCCATTTGGGAAGCTAGGCTGTTAATGAAATCTCTTTATCACGCTGTAATTCTTCACACCTCATTTCTGAATCACTTGCACCACGGTCATTTCAGGTAATTATCACAACTCTTATGTCAATAATTACTCCCAAAGTCACATTGGGACAAGTGAGATGGCAAATACTTGTAGGTCTAGAGTTAGGCTTTCATGTGTTTCCCATTAAACGACTGAGATGGCTCTTAATAGTCTATATTTATCTTGGACCTGGACTATACCTTGGCATGACTAATAATGCATATTGCACATACAGTGCCTTGCAAAAGTATCCAACCCCCTTGAACTTTTCTACATTTTCTCTATTATGACCACAAAAATCAAACATATTTCACTGAAACTTTGTGTGAAAGACCAACACTAAGTTGCACACAATTGTGAAGTGGAAGGACAGTCGTACATGATCTTTTTTTTTTTTTTACAAATTAAAACCTGAAAAGTAGGTGTGCAAAATTATCCAACCCCCTTTGTTTCTGAGTGCAACACATTACTTTTAGAGGCTTTAGAAGGTTCCAATGTTGACCTAACAAATAAATAGAGTCCACCTGTGTGTAATCTACTCTCAGGATAAATGTAGCTGTTCTGTAAAAGCCTCAGAGGTTTGTTTCAGAGTATTGGGGAGCAGTCAGCACCATGAAGACCAAAGAACACACCACACAGGTCAGGGATAAAGTTGTGAAGACGTAAAAAGCAGGATTAGGTTATAAAAAGATTTCCAAGGCTCTAAACATCTCACAGAGCACTGTTTACACCATCATCCATAAATGGAAGGAGTATGGCACAACTGCAAATCTACCAAGACCAGGCCGTACACTTAAACTTACAGTTTGAACAAGGAGAGAACTGGTCAGAGATGTAGCCAAGAGGCCCATGGTGACTCTGGAGGAACTGCAAAGATCTACAGCTCAGGTTGGGGAATCTGTCAAAGGTACAACTTTTAGTTCTGCACTACACAAATCTGGCCTTTATGGAAGAAAGCCATTGCTGAAAGAAAGCCATAAGAAATCATGTTTTCACTTTGCCAAAAGCCATGTGGGGGACACAGTAACCATGTGGAGGAAGATGCTCTGGTCAGATGAGACCAAAATTGAACTTTTTGGCCAAAATGCAAAACGCTATCTGTGGCAGAAACCTAACACTGCTCATGACTCTGAATGCACCATCCACACAATCAAAAATACAAGTGCCAGCATTATTTTCTGCACATGCTTTTCTTCAGCAGGGACAGGGAATATGGTCAGAGTTGATGGAAAGATGGATGGAGCCAAATACAGGGCAATATTGGAAGAAAACTTATTGGAGTCTGAAAACACTTGAGACTGGTTTATCTTTCAACAGGACAACGACCCCAAACATAAAGCCAAGGCTACATTGGAATGGTTTAAAACAAAACATATTCATGTCTTAGAATGGCCCAGACAAAGCCCAGACCTAAATCCAATCGAGAATCTGTGGCGAGATCTGAAAACTGCTGTTCACAAACACACTCCATCTAATCTGACTGAGCTGGAGCTATTATGCAAAGAAGAATGGGCAAAAATGTCAGTCTCAAGATGTGGAAAAGCTGGTAGAAACATACCCAAAGAGACTTGGAGCTGTAATTGCAGCAAAAGGCGGTTCCAGAAAATATTGACTCAGAGGGGTTGGATAATTTTGCACGCCTACTTTTCAGCTTTTAATTTGTAAAAAAAAAAATTGATCATGTATGACTGTCCTTCCACTTCACAGTTGTGTGCAACTTAGTGTTGGTCTTTCACACAAAGTTTCAGTGAAATATGTTTGATTTTTGTGGTCATATTTAAGAGAAAATGTAGAAAAGTTCAAGGGGGTTGGATACTTTTGCAAGGCACTGTACATGTAGTAACTGCCAAGATATAAAATATTTTCTAATAACATTTTGATGAAAGTTCTCTGTTCCAGGCCAGCATAATCTAAATGGGAAATGTTATGAATTGCCACTGTGCTCTTGAGCAGTACAGTTTACCCATTCTGTCACTTCGTGCTAACAAATATATGTAAATGTTTAGATTGCATTGTTTTTTTCTATGTTTGAGTTTTATTGGTTCAAAGCAACTGATCCTAATGTACTAAGTTTTATTTTAATTTATTAATTAATTTATTTTGTAATGTGAAAGCCTGGTAAACAAGACAATACTTGTTCACTCAGGTAATTGCTTCCCTGATCATATTCTTTCCCTTGAGTGTGTGTTTGCTGATTTTTCTTGAATTATTATGCTCTGTTAAAGCACTCTATACTAGTTCACTCATTACACTGGTGTCAATAATGACAGTTGTTTCTCAAAGTTTTCAGAAACTTGTAAGGTATTAAAAACGTTGTGGGCTGCTGGCTGCTATGACAGTTATTCCCATGTGAGCCTCATGCGTCAGGATGAGGAGCACTCGGCTCTCAGTGACGTGAGTGTGACAGGGCAAAGCAGAGCTCTGATCTGCTCAGCTTCTGCAGGTGTGAGGTAATTAAAGCAGCAGGCACAGATTATACAGGAAACATATCGTCAAGGACACACTCTCGGGTCAATAGGAGGGCTTCCAGTGGAAAAAAACACCTAGTAATCGTTCATTTTGAAAGGACACAGTAAATTACATTTGCATAACAACTAAACTGTGAAGGAAGTTTTTTTCACCTCTGTCTTTTGAAAACTTTCTTTTTTTTCTCTCTAATTAGATGCTGAAAGTAGACTTGACTTGGCAACAATGAGATGCTGAAGGGTACCTAGAAACGTTATTATCTTTTTTTTTTTTTTTTTTTTTTTGTAGAAAAAGATGAACAGAATCAAGCCTGATTGGCAATCATGTCAGCAAGATTGCTTGATAATTTGCAATATTAATGTGCAGTGTTATTGCAAGCAAGCAAAAAAGTATTGTTAAAAGTAAACTCTGTAACTTTTAAACCATAAATAGACTGGAATAAAGAACATTGTTTTCTTTTTTACTTTGATGTTTTTGTTGAACTAAAACTTTTTTTTTTGCTTGTTTCACTAACATTCCACAGTATGGTACAACATTAGATCCATGGAGAATGCCCCAAATTCTCCAAATTCATGTTTTGAATTTTTGATCTGTTCTTATAGTTGATTTTATTTGTACATGTAGGTATGTTGTGTAGCAAATTCAGGTTTGGTATCAATGACAGTAACATAACAACAAATAAACAGACAGTCTGACATTATCAGTCGCTCGCAAAGACAAGAATCAATAAATAGATAGGTCACAATTGTAGAAAAATAATTTAAAGTAGGGCTGGGCAGGATTGTGATAAAAATCGAATCATGAGCTCATCCTTGTGACAATCTGCTTTTTTGATGAAATATCTGGATTTCCCATTTCTCTATTTAATCCTTTTTTTCCAACCTACTTTTCTCAGCCTCAGAGTTTTCTTCTTTATAGCAATATTGGTCTTTTTTTTGGGGTAGATTTTAGCTATTTTTCAGGTCTGATTTAAAAATATAAAGGACCTTTTGCATAGCTTCATGTCTAAAAATCAGTATTAATGTTAAAAATGGCTAGAAACTTGTTTTGTGGAGACATATAACGTTCAAATTAAATTATTTTTAATTCAGACATTGACCGTGAAGAAGGAACTTTCTAAAAAAGCAGATGATTGAATTTACCTTAAAATCCATTTGAAAATAGACAGTTTACAAGAATCGTGATTAAATTGAAATCGCGATCTGACTCCAAGAAAATTGTAATATTAATTTTTTGCCATATCGCCCAGCCCTAATTTAAAGTCCTAAGTTTTACAAGAAGGATTGCTGTAGATAGAGCAAAACAGTTCCTATAACGTTTTGTCCTGCAGCTTGGCACCTGGAACCTGCATCCTTAAGGGAGAAGGTGAGGGGAGTCACTACTCACTCGCTTGGATTTTTGTAATGCTCTGTATACGTTAGGCCTCCTTTGGGCGTCTGCAGCTTTAAATAAGGCATCACTTTAAATTGTCTTCAAAAGATAGAAATCAAATGATAGTAAACTGCTTTAGGTCAGTTTTAGCATGCAAATTTAAAGATACACCATCTAAGACCTGTAATTGAATAACTGTAAGTATAAGTTTAATGCCATAATTAAATACTGCAGACAAAGCAATAACAACTCTTATAATAAGCAGGCCCACCATCAGACAAGTTTGTAACATATTTAAGTTTTATTTTACACTCTTTTTTATATTTATTTTTTTATGTGTCTACACTTTTTTTTCAATGTTTTTGAGGTTTGTGGACATGGGTCAGTGTAAAGTAATGTTTCCTGTGTTTAGCGCTCATTGTGGCCGTGTCCCTCACAGTCAGCCCTTTGAGCTCCATGACACTGGGTCTTTGTCTTCTGCTGGGCCTGTGCTGTGGCTGCTGCTCTGTGCCACTGCCCTGCTGAGATGGCACTAACCGGTACTTTACAGACGTGACTGTGGATGTGTGCGCGTGTGTCTTCATTAATATTCACACCTTTCAAGCCTCCGGTCAACAAGACTAATCCCCAAGTGCATGTCCAGTTATTACAAGGGCTTATGTTACTGCCTCTGCTTAATAAAGCTTCTGTTTTAGAGATGGGGTGGTGACGAAATGGGTATCATCCTCACTCCGTATGTGTTGTTTACAGTCGCCAACATCAAGCCTCTGGTGTGATTTATCAAAACTTGAAGTGCATATAACAGTTTAGACATATTTTCCAGTTAAATTCAGTGAGCATGGTTATATTTAAGATTTTTTTTAAACATTCTTGCCTGTTTTTGCCCAGCTTGGTATTGATGGTTTGATGATGTACTGTATTTTCTGGTTGAACATGGCCAACAAATTTGACATAGATAGAGGCAATTTGGCAATGGTTACCTAGCAACATGGACCAAAACCCACACATAAATAGGACAGAATGATCTCACAATCTTTGCCTTGTAATAGAGCTGGGCAATACCGTGATTAAAAAAATGTACTCACAAGCTCATCCTTGTGACAATCTGCTTTTGATGAAATTGTCATATTGTGATTCTCTATTCTGTGCAGCCGTCTGGTCAAGTACAGACTTTTCCTGCTATGAGTGAGTGACAGCTGATTAACCGAAGTCTGAAAGCCAGTTGCCCCCCCTTTATAAATGTTGATTTTATTACATTTTTGAATCACTAAAAATGTGTGCGAAAATTGTCTCTGCATAAATGATAGGCCCTTGTTGACATAAATTTCTTGCCTGACCAGCCAGTCCCTCCTACATTCTGTTTGAATGCAAAAGGGTCTGAAACCAAAGACAGAGACAGTAATTTAGTCATCCAAAGTTAGGACGATCTAATCACAAATGGCCACCCGAATTTACGAGTTTTCTGTGATTGGTTGACTCCGCATTCAGAAAGCCCGCCCTCGAAATTGAACCCTGGCGCTCTGATCCCAGACCCTTACGTCTTTGTAAAGTTGTCTGTCAAAGCGTGTAGGGACTGGCTGGGCAGGCAAATAAATTGCAGCATCCTGTTTTAGAACTCTGTACTTTCGAATGTATCTAATGTTCAATTTTGATTTGTCAGTCAGTAAACTACAACAAATCTTTTTACCACAACAAATTTCAGTAGACAAAATCACAATAAGAAAAAAATGCCAAAAGGGCTTTAACTTATAAAAGTTCTAACAAGCTAAGTGTAATTTTCTTTCTGATCAACTTTCACATTAAAAAACATATTTTTACTCCAGGAGATTCATTTTTCTACAAGTCAAAATGTCAATATATTTGCATTACAAATTCTATCTGATACTAAAAGGGTGCAAACTTTGCCGGGAGAAAAGTTTCTATTTGTATAGAAGCAGCCATTTTTCCTGGATTTTGTGATTTGAAAGTCAAAAGGGGGAAAACTCCAGCAGCACTAGACGAGATGGTCCGTGTTGATTTAAAGTTCATTTCTTGCTTGTCTAGACTCCAGTCTGCAGACGGATGATGCCGAAATGTTTTGCTGTAAACTGCATTTTTCAGCCATGGCCTGCCTCGTGAGGATCTTGGAAACATTTGTGCCTCCTGTAGACGGTTTGTGCCTGCGTAATGTGAAGTGGCGCTGTGGGCTGGCAGTGGAGATTAGAGAATGTGCCGGTGATAAATGAACTATAGCTGTTGTGCTCGTGTCCTATCCTCTTCGGTCTTTAGGTTTTATGCTTACTTTGTCTCAGCCATACTTTCCTTCAAGCCCCTTCATTACAACCAATAAGAAGTCAATTTCCCCCGGGCTCTGCCAATCATAGCACCAGCCTTCCCTGTGGGCTCGGCCAATCAGCTTAGCTTTTCGGTGTCATGAATGGCTAATGGCACACAGTGGAGGTCTTGAATTTGAATGAGAACACATCAGGGTTTTATTATTTTAGTTTTAAAAACACAGGACAGAAAACAACAATTCCTGATGCAGGTACCATTGCGCTGTACACATTTTCCATTTTTTTTGGTTTTCTGGTTACTCAATCCCACACTTGACAGTTATTTGACAAGTATTTGTTTTTACAGTGTACTCTTTACCTTTTACTCATCTATGGATAAAAGTGAAAATATAAACCACATTAAACATTTTGTCCCAATGTTTACACTATTGCAGTGATGTAGTGCTTCTCAAGCTGTAAGTCTGTGAGCTTCTTTGATTGGAACATAAGGGTGTCAGTTGGTCTTATTTTTAGTTTATTTTGAGTACATTTGATACATTTTCTCACTAAGTAGTACTTAAATAAAAGCAAACTATTGTGTAAAGTGTATTTTTCAAAATGTTTAACCTTGTCATAACGGCCTCCTCTTATCATTAGTTACTCAAAGTTTTATCAAGAATGATTCCTGCATGTTTGAGTAATCTTGCATTGCCCGCAGCTAGGGCTCAAGTACTCAAAAAACCCCAGTCCTCACCTATCACCTATCCCCACATGCCCACTTGTCTTTTAATTTTATATTTGTCTGTAATCCATTTGGAAAAAAAAAAACGTTCTCTAGAGGCAGTTGATCACGTAAAACAGAGCCAACTGTGCTGGGTAAATAAAAACAAATAGTACATGCATTTCCTGGTCATGTGACCTCCTTGTATTTGACTGTAGATCAAGTCAGCATATGCATCAGAGAGCCCTCTATCGCCTTATATTATAAAAGGTCAGAGACGAAAATATTCATCCTTTGCATGGAAAGGGTTAATGACTTGAAAAAATGTAATAGGCCTACATATTCTCAAATTCATATAAACACACAATGAATCAAATCAAATCAATTTATTTTTGTGTAGCCCAAAATCACAACAACAGTCTTGTCTGAGTACTTCCCAAGATTATTAATTTAGCAAACATGTAGGAAATAAAAATAAAACAATACATATTGAATGAAAACAACTCATCAAGCAAATGAATGATTGTCCTAACCCATCCCCTGTCCTTAGACCCTCCTTCTCGGCAAGGAAAAACTCAAAAAAAACCCTTAGGGAAAAAGAGAAACCTCGAGGAGAACCCCAGTGAAGAAGGGATCCACTCCCATGGACGGACAGGCTGTAGATGTAACTAAGACTAAAGTTATAGAGTTTATGTTTGTGGAGCCAGAGTCCATAAGCAGAGGGAAACGACTAGCAGGACCAGGACAGGCCAATCCTGGAGAGGGAGGTGGGGCGGAGGTCCAGAAAGAGGAGGGAGTCCGGCATCAGTGGTCCGGCCCACGTCACTGGTAAATGAGTAAATAAATGACCCATGTGACCCTAAAGTCTTATCTCCTTCGTGTGAACTATGAACCTACCTAGAACCTGCACTGGTTGGTTTGGTGGTAGAGCATTGGCCCTGCAATTAGAGGCTCACTGGTTCAAGCTTCACAGACAGTTGATTAGTATTTATGTCCATGCATAAAATTAATGCTACCAAAAATCTTCATGTTTTAATAACCCGTTGCCAATTAAAGTATATTGTTAATTTGACAAGTTTACTCTGGTTAAAGAAAAACCCTCTTTGAAACTTATTTGCAAAACTCGTTCTGTTTTCTTTTTAGTTTATCTTTATTTTGTCTTGTAATAAGACAGTTGTAAATGAGCACGTTTATTACAACTGTCTTATTACAAGAAAAAATAGAGATAAACCTCTTTGAAACTGTATATAAGCAGGTTTTGACTGTATAGATTTATATATCGAGTGCCCACAGAAATGAAAGTTATTTGAACTAATTTCAGTGGGGCCAAATATAGAAAGAGACTGCCCATTGCAGTGGAGCATAGAGCTAGAAAGACCAAAGCACAATGGGAATTAGCCAGAGAGAAGTTGGAAGCAGTAGGGCTTAGGTTAGACAGGAGGAGTGAGAATCAGTCAGCCTGTATTCCCCTGGCAGGAGCTTTGCAGACATTCCTGGTTTTAGTTTCACTCCAAAGTTTTTAGCAGAGGGGTCAGCGCTCAAGACTTTTCCAAGAATGCACACTGGATTTTAATGAGTCACAGATATCTTTGCTGCTTTTTAGACTAACATTTTTAAAACCTATTGAAATTATGGCATTAAACTATTTGCATTAGTGCAGAACTGCACCAGAACATGTGATTATTATTTGACCATTCACTATAATTAGCTAAATTGAACCGTCTCTCTCTTTTATTTACTTTGTATTACTTTTTTCTTTTTGTAATTCAGTCAGTGTAAAGCCTCATTTTTCCAGGAGTGATCTATAATAGAAAGGCTTCAAAGTTGTCATCTGGACAGTGTATTTGAAGATCAGATATTTCGACTTTCATGTGAAAGTAATTTTCAATCTTCAATTTTTTCAAGTGCCCTGAGACTGGCTTTTTGGTAATTGATTTAATTTTATATAGAAGATTATCTACTAACTTGTCTGCTGATGCTCCTCATGCTTGTCTCCCTGGAGATGGTAATAATGAATCAGTTTTATGTACAGTGGAGAACGCTCTTACCTTACAGCAAGAAGGTTGCATGTTCAACTCCCGCTTGGGTCAGGCTTTTCTGTGTGGAGGTTGCATGTTCTTCCATGTTTCCCCACCAACCAATAACAGGCAGGTTAGGGAAAGCTTGGTGGTGATCAAAGGTTGAGGCACCAGGTGGGTAGGCGAATTGCTTCTGCTGAGCTGCTCACTATCACTGAGTGAGGAAGGAGGGTTGCTGTAAACAATCTCACTCTGAAGCACTTTGTGATTCTGCTATACAAATAAAGCTTACTTAATTACTTACTTACTTTGATAAGATTTCATTGTAGCTAAAAACTCACCAGTACATTTCGCTTTATATGAGTACTTTAAAAAAAAAAAGGTTCCTGCTTTTCGGTAAAGTCGGTAACATTCTCAAATGACCACATGCAGGTGGGAATTTTCTACTAGCAAAGTTTGTGCTGGACTGATACTGATTCCATCTGTGCCACTCTCTCGGCAAGTACTATTGAATGTTTTTCTATAAAAATTGAAGTACTGTGAAGCGTAATACCTGTGAGCTTCCATATAGAATGTATAGAATCAATGCACATTGAAGCAGTGGTGCTGGCGAAACACCTTTGACACATTGTTTATTTTTGGGCCGGCAGGAGTCCAGCTTAAAGAACTTTGCCAACAGGGTAAAGGATCATAAAGATAGAGCACAAGCAGACTCTGGACTCAAACCAAGGGGCATTTTCTTTGATGATGCAAATGGAAACACCCACAACAAGACCCCCTGGGTTTACACGACGGAGGCTTTGAGATGGTGTGACACTGTGATGTTTTACAGTGCGAGATGTAGATTGAGCTGTCCTAAATATAACATGTGCCGTCGCAGAGCCTGAGGCAGT
The DNA here is from genome assembly GCA_038363315.1 of Mugilogobius chulae. Lineage (NCBI taxonomy): Eukaryota > Metazoa > Chordata > Actinopteri > Gobiiformes > Gobiidae > Mugilogobius > Mugilogobius chulae. The sequence continues at coordinate 48,191,812 of CM076409.1, read as the reverse complement.
GAGAATGATCCAGCCTCAAAGGGACTTGTACAAGGAAAAAAATAATAACATCAACAGTGGGAAGATAGTGCGGGAAGTGCAGGAAAGAGGGACCACTGCTCATGCTCTATTTTAAGCAAAGTTTGTCTCTGGGTTTTTTCATACATTTTAGCTAAGTGTTACCAATAGCATTCCACAAGTAAAGCAATTTAACACTGTTTAATGTTTTTGCTTTATCAAAAATGTTATAGCAGCTATTGTGAGGCATTACTTCATCAATGTGTACACTGTACACAAACTTAAAGTTGTATGTTGCCAATTGTCTATATTCATAAAAATAGGAAAAAGCATTGCTTTGGAACTTCATAGAACATCTAGCAAATGCTTGAAGTTGCACTTTGTCAAGTTGTGAGGTAAAATATTAAAAATCAAGAACGTGCATGACTGTGTGCTATAAAACTGCAGCTGTTCAAGAGGCATGGATCTGGTTATGTGAGGAAAGGTAATTTAGGCAGGCAGGTGGGAGGAGAGATAAGTCTTTTTACACTAATAAATCCCTTTGCAATGAGACCAAGTGAAGGGAATTCAATTTAGACAGAGTAAAAACACCAGAGAGGCGCCAGTCAATTGACCACCAATCAGAGCTGTCTGATTGAAGCTATAAAATCAGTGATTGGACTGTAAAGGACTTGAACAGAGACATTCAGCTGTAAATAAATGATGTCTTTTTAATTTAGGCGAGCTGGTAAAAATGTAATTGGTAAGAGTTTTATCATGCATTCACTATACAGACAATTATGGAGTGCATCTCTCAGAGATAACCCAATAAACATTGGATTAAAAGTGAGTAATGTTGGGGGCAGAAAGATGTTATTACCAAACAGTGGAGTCTTGTTTTACAGCCATGGGCCAGCCACAACTATAATTAAACACACCCATCCAGACTAATGGAAGGAGAAACTTGTGGTGTCAGACGGCTAATTGCAACACTCAGTCTCTTCTGCTCACACATACATTCACTCTGTGCCTTTGTCTGGGCTAATCTAATCTAGCTCAGCAAGTCTTCACATCGAGGCCGCTACCTTCACTTATTCCACCTCCCTTGTTCCTGCAGTACTGAATGTTCAGGCTTTTAATGAGAAGCTGCTCATTACTGCTTCCCTTTGCTCTCAGTGCTCAGACTTCTCCTGGTGTGTGTGCTGATGGGCCAGTGCTGAGCTCTTTCCTGCACAATGTCAAAAGTGCAATTTGAATGTGACTTTGTTTAGATCTGCCAAATCTGCATTGTCATTAAACTGAGAGTGGTGGAATCGAAGAGGTGAACTATTGCAAACTTAGAGGCATGTGTACCGTATATGACATTTTTTGACTGTCTTAAGATGACAAAACGAAGTGCCGGTACTCCCATTTCCATTTAGGTCTAGATCTTGTTAAAATTCTGGAAAGAACATATTGAACCCTAATGGTACGCAAATGGAGCATTTTTAGAAGTGGTAAAACTGAGTACCAGTCCATCCCTGCTCACTTAAAGTACTGCACCATAATGTATCGCAGTTAATTAAAAACATACATTTTGTTTGTTTCTCGTCAAAACGCCGCATATGTTTGAGGAGTAGCCACTATTAGCCAATGTAAATTATTTCAAATCTTTGTGAGAAAGCATCTGAAGTAGTGTGCAATAAGGGTTGTTTGTGTTGTCCTTTGTGCATATATTCAGTAATCCTTATGTCTTTGTGCATCACTCTATTACCATTGCAGCGCAAACAGATTGGTAATATTATAAAGGCTCCTTCTGGGAGGCAGCAAAATAGTGACACAAATTTGGATGTTTTTTATTTACTTTTTTTTTTCAGGGTTTTCTTTTCTTTTTTTTTTTTTCTTCTTCACTGTTTAAAACTGTGTCAACAATTAAATTTTAGTTTTATTTCAGAGCAATTTATCCAGCATAGCATTTGCTTTAAGAAATGTTTATCAGTTGGTCATTAAAATACTAATACTACAACTACGGTAAATCTTCTCTCCGACCTAAATTTGGTCTTGTTGTTGTTCTTTTTTCACAGGCATGATGGGGCCGTGGTGGGCAGGCCTGTTTGCAGTTTTCATCCTTGCAACGACAGTCCTCTCTGAAAATAAAGACTTTCACTCAGATTCTCTCATCAATAACGTGGTAGCAGATCCGCGGACAGGACGTCTTTATGTGGGGGCTGTAAATGCCCTCTACCAGTTGAACTCTAACTTAGAAATTGAATTCAAGACACAAACTGGACCAAAGCGGGACAATCGGCAGTGTACTCCTCCGGTCACTGAAGCCTGTGAGGAGGCTATGGACACAGACAACCACAACAAGTTACTGCTGGTGCACGGTGCCAAAGACGTCCTGGTGGTGTGTGGAAGTGTATTTAGGGGTATTTGCTCCCTGAGGAACCTGAGCCATGTGGAGCAGCTTTTGTACTTCAGTGACACCAAAGGAGAGAAGTCCTATGTTGCCAGTGCAGAGGAGAGCGTGTCTGTGGTGGCCGTCATGTCGTATTTCAAAAAGGATGGTGACAATTTTGCAGTCTTTATGGTGAGTGTTTTTTTTTTGTTTGTTTGTTTTGTCTTAATGTAAAACGACGCTGTGTGTTATAAAAAAATACTACATTCATACTTGGATCATTTGTGATCATTAACCTTTTGCTTATTAATGCCTCTACCCTCTCATTCCAATTCAGCATAAACCCTTCAAAAATATGTTTCTGTTTGTTCAAACTTTTTTTGTTGTTGTTTTAAGCTGTTCATCACACTTTTAAATGGTGTTTGTATGCAAAGCTTGACCTTATTAGAAACGAAATGTGTTCTTATTTATCTTGAAACTGTATAAAGTAATCCTTGTATTGTTTGACCTCTCTGCACAGGTGGGCAAAGGCTATGGAAGCTATGACAGTACCAAGCTGATCTCCACACGTATTCTGCAGGACTATGGGGACTGGGTAGTTTTTGACAGTATTATTGAGGCCTCTGCAGTGCAAGCTAACCCCTTTGTCCTGCGCTACCTCCATGACTTTCGCTTTGCTTTTAAAGAAGGTGGCTTTGTTTATTTCCTCTTCTCTCGAACACTGGGCGTCCAGGACACAAAAACTTCACTTTCATCTCCAGAATGTGTGAAAATGATCAAGGCTACTACTCCTACACTGAGCTTCAGCTCAACTGCAGCAAATCAAACAAGTTCAACAAAGTCCAGGTACTGACCAGAAATATAAGTTAATTTAAAGATGCATTAAACTTGATGAGATGGATAATAATGTTTAAAAGTTGTTCATGTATACATGCTTTTTCTTTTTTTTTTTTTTTTTTTTTTTTTCAGGCTGCCTATGTATCTACACCAGGAAAGGTCCTGGCAGAACATATGTCCAAATCAAAACAGTATGGGCAAGTTTCTCCATCAGACAAAGTGCTGTTTGTCACATTCACTTCAGATGATGATTCACATTACTCTGCCATGTGTAAGTGCACTGCTCTGACATTTGCAAAGCATTGTCTAAAACCAGCTTCAATTGATTCATTATAAATTTGGTAATATGTTTGTTTGTTTGTTTGTTTGTTTTGCAGGTATGTATCCTCTACCTGCTATAAATAATAGGTTAGTGGAGATCATTAATGCTTGCTATAGTTACAATGGTATCATCAATGAAAAATCTGCAGTCTACTCTCCTTACTCGTCTAAGTCAGAGGAGTTGTGCGTTAGTAATCCCCAGGTTTGCAAAAAATATATATTTGTTTAATAAAAAATATAATAATTATTATATAATGGATTGTTCATTCCTCTCAGAAAAATAGGGCCCAAGATTTCAAGTGTGGAGCTGAGTTTCTGCCTTCGCCACTGGCCAGTAAGGCTGAGTTTGCCTTACGCTCTGAGCCCGCATTTACCCGAAAGGGCCACATGACAGCGGTGGCAGTAGCAGTTGAAATGGGGCATGCTGTGTCGTTCCTTGGCACCTCCACTGGAGAGGTAGGCTTCAGATAAATATATATATTTTTATTCTTAGTTATTTATTTGTTGGATTTATTTTACCTTTTTATTTGTGTTTGTATTTTGTAAAATACTTTTACTGTACCCTACAAGTGTATGTGTGAGGAAAGCTTAATTAACACCAGTATAGCCTGTTTTATGATTCACCCTCTAAACACCTAAATAAGCTTCAGGAGCTAAACCCAACTTCCTGTTGCCCAGTAAAATGCATTAAAGTAACATGAACAGAGCTAATATAAGTGAATATGATTTATCAGTGTTATTCTTAGGATACAGAGAAAGCTGTAGGAACATCATTTTGTCCATATGTTTTAGGTTCTGAAGGTACACCTCTCGGGTGACTCTGAGGGGAATGTCCAAACATTGGTTGAAGCCACAGGAGATAAGGTCAACAAGGATCTGCTGTTTGACTCCAGCCTTCAGCACTTGTACATTACCACAGAGAAGAAGGTCAGGCATTCTCTGTGCGACTGATTGATTAACTTTTCATCAGATCCATCTTCCTCTCCTCTATCTATCCTGTTCCTCTGTGTTCACACTGCCAAGGTCATAGGCACAGCTTTTTATCCAGCTATTCATCTTTGTTTCAGTGAGTTGTCAGTGACTTAACGAATCCCTCATTAGTTTTATCTGTCGTGTTTGATATTAAGTTCATTTGTTTGACTAACCCCAATACATCTGTCTGCATTGCCACACAGAAGCAGCGCATTGATTTATTCATTCATTTTCTCTGTGGCAGCGGGCTTTGTTTGCCACTTCATCCATCCTTCTCTCCTTTGTCCTTTCATCTTTTTGTCGCTATCACTCTTGGCTGAGGTGAAATTGATGTTATTGATTTAGAATGAATTAATTAGAATGTACTTCAAGTGGGCCCTTCACTTTGATCAAGTCAAAAGACGATACTTGGACTTGTTCCATCTGCTCATTTATATGTATTACATAAGCTCTGTATCTCAAAGGAACTCTCAGACAATTATAATGTGTTTTTTTTGTTTTGTTTTTTTGCAAGAAACGAAAAGCTAATTGTCTATGCATAAAATCTGTATTAATGATACGGTTAACTAACCCTGTTATTATTATTATTATTATTTTTTTTTTTTTTTTGCCTTTTTTTGCTGTTTCAATTGTTTTACTGGAAAAAAATGCATCCTAATTTTAATCTTTGTGTATTTTCCAGGGTGCAGCTCTCGACAAGGTCTTTTAGCATAATATGAATAATTAAATTCACACTGTAGCTTTGTGTTGTTGTTTCAGATCACTAAAGTTCCTGTTCAAGCATGTCATTTGAAGAAAGACTGTCAGTCCTGCGTCGCTTTGAAGGATCCATACTGTGGATGGTGTGTGCTTGAGGGAAAGTAAGTCTTATTTACAACAATTTTCAGATTTGTTTGTTTGTTGTTTTTTACTGTATTTTATCTCAATGCCATGGAAATGTCCTCAGTTGTCCAACCTGTTTCTGTAAATGTACTGAATTTCAAATGTGAGATTCAATCCACATTCTTTAACCTGTCTTTTTTATTCAGCTATGTACATACTTTATTTGAACCCTAGGTGCTCCCGAAAGCAGGATTGCAGTAGATCTATGGATGAAAACACTTGGCTGTGGTCACCCGAGCAGAAGTGCGTCCAGATCACAGAATTTGATCCTCGCAACATCAGCTGCAGGAAGACCCAGCAGGTGAGAGGCAGTTACTGTGAATGAACATGTCTGCGCTCTCTTCTGCTCCTCTCCAGGGCAGACTCCCCCTGAGCTACTCCAACTTCAGAGTGTGCTGAGCTGTGCGTTCTTTAAACTCCCTGAGTTCGCTGTCGGAAGCATTTCAAATAAGTCTCAAGCAGATGGACCTGAAGGGGTGCTTCATGTGCCTAAAGCAGTGATTTTGCTACTATGACAGATGCACAACTAGCTGTTAAGAAAAGCTTTTCAACCTGAAATTGCATCATACCAAAAATGTTGAAAATGCTAAAATTAAGATTGTGGATGTCGGGATGGATGAAGATAATTTGTGTATTAAACATACTGTATAATATAGACATTAGACATCCTTTGATTGTGGAAACTACATAATTTAAAAATGGCTTTCCTCCTTTCTTGGCCACACTGCAGAGCTTAGTTCAGAGTAGTTGTAGTTTTTAATCACATTTTAAAGTTGCATAACAAATATTCACCTTAAGCAAAGTAAAAACATCTTATTCAAGGACATTCCTTATTCAAGGAGTGTGTGAGCCCAAGTCTAAGTCAGCATGTTACTGTTGCTTTTCTGTCGCTGTTTACCAGATTTTCTTCTTTTAGATAACAGATATAAAATCTATTGTTAGACAGTTGTTGGGAGAAAGTATAGCTTCTCTCCCCTGACTGTCATGCATTTTGCCACTCAGTGAATGCTAACATTTTGAATGCTGTGATCTTATCTGCACAACCCCATTAGAAAAAGGTTATAGCTTAACCATGTAATTGTGTACAAAACATGTATTTCATATACTGTTTTTATGTTCTCAGATACTTTATGAAGTTGACAGTCACACGAGTAATTTTCGTCTGCCTTTAATTTGTACAGATGAATCAAAATGGTAGCTCAATCCGCTCTCATCACACGTATTGCACAGCACCGGTGTTATTAGCAAATATAAAGGCACTTTCCTTCATGGCCTCTACCTCCTTAGAGATGTCTTAGTTTTTAGAGCAGAAAGAGATGGGTCCAACATAGTTTTAACCTCAGCAAACAGCTAATGTGGTTCTATCCCTTGGAGAAGTACGTGCTTCCTCCTAATCAGGGGACTTTGGGACCAGTGTGTGAATTAAATCTGCTAACACAAAAATATTTGCAGTTCCTACACTGTGGTGAGGTAAAAGAAAAACCCTGGTGAATTCTTAGCTTGAAAGCAAGAGAGGATCAGAAAGTTTTGGTGGTTTAACTTGGGAAAATTAAAATCAGAAGAGGTCAGGGAGGAGTAATGAGGACTGAGTGCATTGTTGAATAGTAATTATTACAGTACCGCACATGCCTGATTGTACACGCCACCAGTTTTATGTATAATAAACAATTTATCAAGGTCAGCTCCAGTTAGACAACTCCTCATTACTCATCATGCTCTCCTTTAATTCATTTGTGAGCAGCACCACATAGAAAATTTCTGCAGCTACACATTGTTAAAAGAAATATGTTATGTAAAGTCAATCTTTCTGTGTTTTTAACCATGTTGTGTTGAGTGGATTGATTTAGGCATGTTTGAGTAATCTTAGTATTGTTTTGCAACTGATGTGCGAGTACTGCCCTGCCCACTGTATTTATTTGTGATTAATCAAAAGATTTATATTCCCAGGAAAACATAAAATTGTCATGTAAACTTTTTAACAAGCACACAGGCGATTTGAAATCTACTGCCTGTTAGAGGTAAATGTTGCACTGTAGAGGCGAGCTTAATCAGTTCTGCAGTTTTTAACAGCATGTTAATAACCTGTTTAAATGTCTTAGTTTTAGATAAGTTTTGTGTTTTACAATGAACAAAAGGTAAAAAAAACCACACACATTGCATATTGCTATTTTGCTGTAACTGAATAGAAGGGAAAATCATCATGTCCTATTTTAAATTGTTAAATGCTATTTTTAATTTTCTATAGGTGGACATCATCATTCCCAAACTGCCCAAGCTGAGGTCAAATGATACTCTGCAGTGTGTTTTTGATTATACACTAGCGGAGCAGCGGTGGATAATCTTAATGAAGTAGTCACCTGCTCATTGCCTGAACCGGTCAATATCCCACCTACTCCAGATCATCAGGGTAGGTCCCCATATAAACAAAGGATTTTGCTGTTTTGACACATACAGTAAGTTGAACTATCTTGTGAGAATGATGTCATATTTTGTGTATTTAACTCAAACCTTAGCCTACTTAACTTTCAAAGCAGAGATTTTTACCCTGCAACATATGTTTTTATTTAGTTAATAATAGATTAGGTAATGATTTTTATGGTTTATGTTTTTTTGCTTAATGCATCAAAAATAAAATCAGATTTTTACTTTCAGATTATGTGTCTGTCCCTGTGAAGATCATGGTGAACAAAAATATAGAGGTGACATCAAGCCAGTACCACTTTTATAACTGTGGTGCAACTGTCAGAAAGAACCCCAACACACCGTGAGATTTGTTATTTAGCTATAAACACATACTATGCTGTATCTGTTTATGTTTATATTTGTTATTGTTGTATTCAGGTGTATCTCGTGTGTGACAAGTGAGTGGGGCTGTCAGTGGAACGCACAGGAGCGCAGCTGCAGTGACCTGGACGACTCTTATGGAAGCCACATTATCAAACCACAGGAGGTATGTTTCAACATGGTGCATGAAAGATGATTTTAGATTATGTTAATTTTACAGTCAGTGAGGAAGGACATAAGTCGAAAGGTAAATTTCTTAATTTACCCGGCAATCTACATTCCAACCCTCACCTATGGTCATGAGCTTTGAGTAATGACTAAAAGGACAAGATCGCAGATACATCGGAATTCCCTCGGAAGAGCAGGTGGAAGTGTATGCCTCCCTGCTCAGACTGCTGCCTTTGTGACCATACTCCGGTTAATGTGAAAAAAAATGGATGGATATTTATTTTACCTTAATGACATTTTGTCACTATTTTAAGAAACTGTTTTCTCTTAATGTTGGCTACAATTATGGATGTGCTTTTCATCAATTTCCAATCACAATTATGATTATTACAGTGATCGGTCACAAAAATTGTAATGACATTGAGCTGTATTTTATTCTAGCCGGGACGCTGTCCTCAGTTTGAGTCTCCAAAACCTCAGCTGATTCCTGTTGGATATGAAATTCCCATCAGTTTCCAAGGCCGAAACCTGGACATCTACTCTGTGAGACGCCTTACTGCAGCGTGAATGACTAATAAGCACTTTTCATGTACTGTCTGACCTCTGTATAATGTATTTTTGTAGGGTCAAACGTTCACCATTGGGACTGAGCTTATGAAGAATACAGAGAGCTCTGTCACTCAAGAGGGGGCTCCAAATTCAATTTTGAGGGTTACAAGGTTAGTTTGTTATGTTAGTATCAAACTTTCATGCCTCGAGGCTTATAAAAAACTATATTATTAGTTTTTTTTGTTATTATTTAATTTTCCCTATAATGTATTATTGATGGTTTGACATGGAAGGTTTTTTTTAATCTTTAGTATATCTACATTTGGTGCAAGTGTGTCACATTGAATTTTTAAATCTGTAGAAGCTACTCATGTTTTTTTTTATTACCTGAGTCATCAATTGCCAGTACTGTACTGAGAACCCTAAACCCAAAAGTTTGCCAAAGTGTTTTTTTCTTTGCTCCTCCTTGTGTTCGAAGCAGCAGCATAATGACTCTCTCTTAGTTACTTAGCGGCAGGTAGCCTTTGTATGTCAGTGACTTTTCTCTGCTCATTCACACTTTTTCCTCTAGTCTGCCTTATTGATTTCCACTTCCTGCTGAGTAGAAGTCTGCTGATGTGCACTTGAACTTTGTGTGCGCTTAAGCCAGTGCCCTTTCATTACTTTTATGTTGGCCTTTGCAGTATCTAGTCAACTTTTCCCCAAACTTTTCTGCTTCATAATCTTCTAAATCACTTGAGCTTGTCCTTCCGTTCAAGTGTTTATGTTTTGTCAATCGGTCTACTGCTTTGTCAATAAGGTTACAGCAAAGTAAAAATAATTAATATTGAGTTGTGTTTTTAATTCTGTGTTGTGTATTTGTGTCTAGTTTGCCTATAACAAACAGCCAGAAACCAATGTTACATTCCACATCAAAGACCAGACCACAGAGAGGAAGATTGACAGTACTCTGAGAGGTTTAGTGTTCTTTTTAAATACAAAGTTGCAATTACATACTTTTATCCTATTAACAGTTTTGGAATGACATGACCTCTTCTTATCTTTTTGTCCTCACGTAGTGGTGCTATATAACTGCTCAGTGGGCAGAGAGGACTGCAGTCTTTGTAAACATGCTGACGCAAAGTACCACTGTGTTTGGTGTGCATCTTCTCACACCTGTGTTTACCGTGAACTCTGCCCATTTCAACAGGAGCTGTGCCCCAACCCCCAAATCACAGACGTAAGACTCACCTCTAATGTCACTTGTGCTGTGTATTTTACTTTACTTACTTACTTATTATTTAGTTAATATTTAGCTAAAGTACACTAAAGAAACCATTTTCCTTTTAGATCATTCCACGTTTTGGCCCACTCAATGGCCACATCTCAGTAACCATCAAAGGTTCCAACATGGGGATTAAGAAAGAGGACATCAAGCAGATTACTGTGGCTGGAGTAAACTGTGTACACAAGCAAGACAAATATTCTGTCTCCACAAGGTACTACTACTGCTAATAATGATAAACTTTATTTATATAACACTTTTCAACAGTTCAACATGCTTCACAACAGAACAGAATAAACATAAATAAAAAACATAATAACAAGCACAACAAATTGTTTGAGTTGGGACATGTATCCATATATTGTTGGTCCGATCACACATTTTCTGTATTTTGTCTGTTGTTTTAATTTCATCTAAATATTAAATGCCTGCCTGCAGCTGTAACAGATTTGACTGATGCTTGTGTTGACAGTGTGGTGTGTGAAATCGGCCCTGCAAAGCGAACACCTCCATCTGACATCCCGTTTCCACCGCACAACCAAGGCACCGTGACCATAGAAGTAGAGGGGGGTAGAACAGGGACATCGCAGGTCATTTTCACTTACCGGGTAAGTTGGTGCATCTCCCACATGCAATCTGCAGCCTGTGATAAACAAGTACTGACAAAAAAGTTAGATTTAAAAAGTGCCTTATGAATGTGTTTCTCTATATGAAGAGGAAGTTAATTTTGTCTTGAATGTTCCATAGTAAAACATTAAAACTGTTCATTTTTCTTTGTTCAACTATGGATGTTTTTATGGCTTATTAAAATATCATGATAAAGATGTATTCTTACTGTGAGTAGGATCACCTCTTCATAGATCTGACCTTTAACGAGCACCTGCTTGTCTGAATTTTTAATCAAAACAAAGCTTTAAAAAGTGTCTTGTGTTTCACCAGAAAAGTTACTTTCTGCACAAGATTTAATTAAAAAAGTTGTATTGCCTTGTCAGTGAACACAACATTCACAAACTAGGAGCTTGCTTTGGTGATTGAGTACAACAGTGAATCCATGGAATTAAACGATAAACTTTAATGCAGAAAATATATGCATAGGTTTGATTACAACCTATTTACAGTTATGAGAAGATCACCGCAAACTGCTAGACCTAATAGATGTAATTTTGCTGACATGACGTATTAAAGCGACATGTGCTTAAAGGTATGCGTCTCAGCAGAATAAGAGTTTTTTTTTTTGTTTTGTTGAATAAAACATAAATTGAGAAAGAACAGTGGGAATACATGAAGCCTTCTATTAGCACAACAGATAGAAAAGTTTTTTTAAGTACATATGATTTTTCTTGGTCTATTGTTTTCTTGGGCAGAAAACAAAATTAAAAAAGAGTATTTAATGTTCTAATTGTAACAAACTCAGTGGTGCAGAGAATCAAATGCCTTCACAGTGAAGGTTCCTCCTGCTGGTTTGTTTGTTGTTTGTTATTTGGTGTTTTCTGTTTGATCCAAATATCATTGTTTTTAATTGAGCAGCAAGTTAATTAATGCAAACTGCTGAGACAAATTCGACTAATTTATTTCCCAAGTTTCTTGTGTTTTTCTTTTCCTCACTATCTTCACCTCACACACACTCTTATGCAAATTGACTACTTTGTTAAGTCAAGTATGATTTCAGTTTTGTTAATAAGCCTCAAAGGAGCCATTATTATGTTTTTTTAAGTTTCACTACCTGATAAATGTAGGTACTGTCTAGAAGAGCAACCTGCATTACAATAATAAATATTGTGCATCGCAAAAGACAGATTTGGTCTTGTGAGCTGAGAAAGAAAATATGTTATTCTTTTAGTTGTAGTTGGACCAATATAGAACAACTGGTGTTGAAAGTTATTCTACAAAGAAATCCCTGCTGCTGTGTGCATTGTGTGAAGTTTACCTCTTTGGGAATGTTTTTTGTTTTCTGTGCCAGAACAACAAGATTTGATCAAAACTTTGCAAAAACATCCAAACCGGTGCACAGATTTAAAAACATGTTACTTTTATTTTTTACACCTTTCTCCCTTTCCATCAAACGGGAACATTTTATGCTCCGTGCACAGCTGCTCTTCCAGATCTATGAGTTGCCACATTCTTCAGTCTGGTGCAGAATACATTTATTTTTGTTTGCTATGCTATCTGTGCAGTTTGAAAGTTTTGTTGTAGCTCAATTTCTTATCAGTATTCTATTACTTCTATCAATGATGTGGTATTTGTTTTTGTTTATTAATCTAGATTTCTGTGTAGTTCTGCTAATGTTTTATTTGAGTGCTTTTTGGACACATTATTTGTTTCTTCAAGATTTTTTTTTTTCATTATTATTTTAGGACCCTAAACCACAGAAAATAAAACCAGCCAAGGGTCCTGCAGCAGGAGGAACAGTCATCACCATTCAAGGAGAAGATCTGGACACAGCAACTAAAGATGATGTGAAAGTGAGCGTTGGAGGAGTACCTTGTGAAGTGTAAGTGATTAGTTTCTTATTTAAAGTAGGTTTTAAGACCAAACCATCCCTGATCTAAAATACTGTGAATGTTTGTGCTCGGTCTTTCTTGCACTTTTGCCATTGTTTTCATTTGATAATTTTAATACCTTGTTTTCTCTTCAGCTTAACATTTGGTGAGGAGATCACATGTAAGACGGGCCAATACGTTGGCAAGAAGGTCCCCTCTGACCCCCTGACTGTGACTGTGAACTATGGAAAAAACACCACGAAAGATATACTAGACGCCTACAAGTACGCAGAGAACCCAAAGATCACAAGTTACAACCCTAAGGCCAGCTTTCGATGGTAAACTTTTATTAACATCTCAGCTATATTGCTTAAAAAAATGTAATGTTATACACTATACGAGCAAGGTTTACGCCACAACAAAATTAGGTAATTTAGTATAAGCTTTCATATGGAAACATCACAATTGTCTAATTGGTTCCTAATAGTGTTTTATTGCTTAATTTAATCCATTTCATCCATAGACAGTGGCGTTTTTTGTTAGGGAGCACAATGTTGATTCTCAAAATGTCTTTTTCCTTCACAAGATTGTTAAATTACCCTCTAGGACAATTATTTTTTCCCTTAGTCAAGTGCTGCAGGGCTTTAGTGTAACAACTTATCATCAAGCACAGTTTTAAAAAACACATAAGCTTTGTGATCTACTATTTTTGACCATTTATAATTATAATGTTACGACAAAAAGTAATGACACATGCTCCATAGACAAGTCAATCAAATAAAAGATATATAAAGAGTAACATTTCTTCTCAAAAATGTGCTAGGGTTCCACATTAAAACAGTCCAGGCCGTAGTTTGCCCAGGTCTGCTCTAAAGTAACTCCTACACACCAAATTTTACTGTTATGGACTGAATAAGAATTTTAAGGTTTTTATATAAGATGTTGTTGATTCTAATGGGATTTATTTAAGTTTTAATTTGAAATAAAAGTGCCAAAACTTAGCCAAAGTTTCACACTGTTTTATTTATTTTTTTCTACACACATGCCTTAATAAAGATTAAATGGATGGATGAATGATGTTGCTGGGTAGAGTCTCTCCATCAATCATATTCTCTCCACAATTACTGCAAAATTAACAAATTCCTTTGTGATAGTGTTATTAGTCGTAGTAGTAATGTTACGAAATTAAAAAGTATGTTTACCTTTGCAGTGGCGGGCGTAGTATTGTTGTGACTGGAAGTGGCTTTGACTTGATTCAGAGAGCTACAATGAAAGTCCTGCAGGACGCCACACCTATTGAGGTATGTATCATGAAACTGGTGTGCAAACAAATATTTACTCATCATGGCATTTTTTATAGTATTAGTAATATTTCACTTAACATTGTCTCTAATTTGTCTTTTCTATGACCTTAAATCTCTTTGAATTCAGTGTCTGACATGCAACACTCGAAATGTTCAATTTTATTACTTTTGACTTGACACACCCCTTTTTCTTTTAGCTCTTCCAAAGGTGATATGAATCTTTGAAACATGCTAACATAGTATACTGCTCTTATCTACCTCGACTTGTTTATTTTCTGGGCAAAAAATACCAAACACCATATTTAAAGTCAAGTGATTTCAGATTTGTAGCAATGCCTTATCCTTTTCTTCAGTTTTCTTTTTCTGCCGCGCCGCTGTCCCACTGAGCTCCCCTCCATCTTCCCGCTTCAGACAGAGTTTGTGATGGAGCGGTGATAAAGCGCTTCACCTCCTCTCCCCTGCAGAGAGAGAGTGTCAGTCAGAGCGCTTTGGCAGAGAAATAAAAGCACTGTCGTTTTCCATCTGTCTCACACACAACACCGTGTCAGTGAGAAGCAAAAGGGGTTTACAGAGAGCTCATAGGCTGTTGCACCTGGGCTTATCTTACTCAGCTTTGTTAACTTTGTATGTAAACTAGAGATAAGGATTTAAAAAAATATTTTTTTAACTACATTATTATGAGATCACAGATGAAACCTGAGAGATTGCATAAGTAACCAGTCTTTGTTTGCTTTGTTTTCCATATTAAAACTGTGTGTTAAATTAAATAGTCAGTGTGTTAGTTAAATAGTGTTGCTTTCAAAAATTTAGATTTTTGTATGCAACACTTGTATTTGTTTTTTGTTGACATATTTACAAGATTAATATATTTCTTTACTTTATCTGCAAGGATCTAAAACAGTGCAAATATCTCAGAGATCTGCCTGTCTGTATGACACCACAAATGTGGGTAATTCATAACAGTGTTTTCTGAGGCTCAGAGGAGACAGAACAGTATTTCTACAGACAAAGCTCCAGTTGTGTTCTGATGAGGAAACAATTAGTTAAAATAACATTAGTTAAAAAGAAAGTCAATTTTACATAGCAATATCCTTAATTTTGATTCACAGATGTTCTGTTTAAGCAAAAATGGAGTAAGGTTTTCCCTCTAAATTAAGGTTTATTGTAAAAGCAGAACCAAGAAATGATTCTCTATGTGGTCTTTCCCATTGAGGTCATTTTTTCAAACTTGTAAACTTCTAAGAAAGCTGTGTGTAACTATGTTACTCTTTGGGATTAGAGCTGACTGAGCAAAAACATGTTCTAAAGTTGTTTTGGGCTACTTATCCATGACCCAAAAATACAAGGTGTGGGATGAGTTAGAAAGGCTTAAATATCTATTACTACTTACTTTTTTCTCTTTTTGAAAATGTGTTTATCGGCTTTAATGTTGTAACAGTCGTCTTCTGTTTGCCAGTTTGTGCAGGAGGCGAAGAGTAAAAATGACACGGTGCTTCACTTCAAGTCTCCAGAGGTGAACTGCTCTGTGGAGTCGATCAGGACGGTCCGACTGCAGCTGGACAATGTGGTGGAGGAGCTTAAAGACTTCAACTATCACATCAACCCAACCTTTGACCCCCTCAGCAAAAACATAATTACTGAGACCGGCATCATCATTGTCAATGTGAGAGGGACATCTGCCATTGTTACAGCTGAACCTAACTACATTCTGCCTTTTAGCCTCACTTTTTCCTTTTTATTCCAGGGTCATGGATTCTCTAAAGCTATGACAGCCAATGAGGCTCAAGCTTTTGTTGGAGATGCTTCTTGTAGCGTCAATATACTACAAGTGTGTACTTTTTTTTTTTTTTTTTTTTTTTTTAGTAAAATTGCTAAGCTGCTTTATTACCTAAAAAGTAGAGTCACAAGTATCTTAATTTTTGTGCTTGACATCGACTAGCAGTGTTACTTCAAAAAGTAATTAGTTATACATTACTTATTACTTAGTTACTGTCCCCAGAAAGTAATTTAGTTCATTTACCTTTGGATTACTTTGTGCGTATATTGTATACATTAATCAAATATAGAATTTGATATTTTATCATTGGCATTTAAACAGAGGTACAACAATAAGTTAACTATCAGTATACTTAAAATTGTAATCTTTGTCACAGGTCTTTTCAAAGTGTTAAGGCTCTGTACAGGCCTCAGTAAAAAGTATTATTATTGCTCAGAGAAGGAAAAAGGAGAAAGACTATGCTTGGCTTACAACAGAACTAAGCTCTTAAATTGCACATATTTAGAAAGACAGAAAAGACAATTGAGCTATTAAAGCAACTCTTGCATTTGTAACTTGTATTCAGTTGATACATTCTGGAGAAGTTCTTAAATAATTAAACAGCCAATAAGAACATGTTTTCTAATAAATGTGTAATTCTCCACAGGATGATAAGTTGATCCTGGAGGCTCCTTCTACTCCGCCTCGAGCCAAATCCAAACGCCAGCGCAGAGACACAACCAACGATCAACTCGAACTTGTAGTAAGCATTAACATATTTGACTAAAGCCTTTTGCACACGGGGGAGTTTTGGCTCCATTTTAAAACCGATTTGCCTCTCCACAATTCAGGAGTAGTGTAACTCAAGTAACAATTCTTATGAGATTATTTATTATGTACATGTGATTCGATTATTTTTATATATTCATATTTGTCAGATCACAAGGTCTCAACATCTTGCAAGGAACTTTATAGTGCATCGAGACAATTTATTGAAATTGACAAGTCTCTGGTGTGACGTCATGTGCTGTCCTTCACGTAATAATCTTGGTATTTTTGTCTGTGGCCCTCATTCTTTTGGAGAGTGCAGCTAGCTTTAAATACATCTAAGACATTTGTGGGTTATCATGATCTATGTGATTTGATAATATTTGCAGGTAAAATTTGGAGATGGCGAATGGGTGGTGGGTTCAGTCTACTATGCAAGAAAAGACGACATCCCCCTGGCTATCATCATTCCCGCTGTGATTGTGCCTATGCTTCTGTTCATTGCAATCTCAGTCTACTGCTACAGGTACACTTTATACTTTGAATATTTTGGGTGGCTCAATTCTGTTTCAAACATTTGTGCTTAATTTTTAAAGGAGGAAAAGTCGACAGGCAGAGCGCGAGTATGAGAAGGTCAGACACCAGCTGGAGAATTTGGAGGAAAGTGTGAGAGATCGATGCAAGAAAGAGTTCACCGGTAAAGTACACCTCAGACAAAGAGTTATAGATTGCTCTGGTTAAGGCAAGGCTTTAGAAAATATTGAGTAGTTGCTCTTTTATTGGGGTAAAACTATTATTTTGGGATTTGATTGTTCTGTCGATTATTTCTTTCACTTAATCGATTTGTTGTTTATGTCACAAAAGGCTGGAAAATGTGAGATTTTTATGAAATTTGACTAATACAGCAAAAAAAAGTAAAGTAAATTTATCTGCCAATGGAACACAATATTTTTTCTCGATGTAGGTGACATACAATTTCTTTCCTTCCCTCAAGTTAAAAGATGTGTTTTTTTTATTTTTACTTCGTTCCACTGGCAGATCATTTTACTTAATAGGAATCTGCAAAACTTTTTTAAATTTTTAATTTTCATCAATTACTTTTTGTCTGATTCCTAAAAAATCTTTTATCAGCATTTGACAGACTTTGGAGTCTGCAGTAAGTTAACTAATTCAACATTAAATTAATTTATGGATATTGGAAGAATGGAAAAGTTGCAATTTTCTCACTTTCCGCAATGCCTGTGTGATTAACTTGCAAATCAAATTATCAAATCAATGTATTTTTTATACCCCAATATTACAACAACAGTCGCCTCTGAGGACTTTTAAGATTGTTATATTAGCAAACCGCAATGGTAGAAAATAACTTGCACAAAAAGCTGCCCTGCTCATGTTATATGTCAGCTGGTTTGTCCTAAACGTGCAAAGACATGAGACTGTTGCCCTGAAGAGCTTTTGTTCATAATAAATTCAACATATTAGGCTTATGATCTTTTGCTGTTGTTGATTAATAGTGTTTGGTTTGTGTCAGATCTGATGATTGAAATGGAGGACAATACCAGTGATTTGAGTGAGGCTCGTATCCCCTTCCTCGACTACAAAACCTACACGGATCGCACCTTCTTCTTGCCGTCTAAAGATGGCGCCAACGATGTCATGATTACCGGGAGGATCCCAATCCCTGAGAACCGCAAGACAACAGTGTCCCAGGCCCTAAACCAGTTCTCCAACCTGCTCAACAGCAAAACCTTCCTCATAAACGTGAGTTCATCGTTTTGGCTTCACATGTTGCAGCAAGTTTTAGGAAAAATGATCAACAAGTTCCAATTTCAAGAGTTTGCCTGGTTTATACTTGTGTATTATTAGTAAATTAATTTTTGCAGCTAAAATATATACATCTAAAAGTTTCAATTTTAAGGGTAGTATTTGGAATTCTGTCTTCTGTCAACAGTTCATCCGCACTTTGGAGAGCCGACCTGACTTTAATGCCAGATCTCGTGGTTATTTCGCCTCTCTCCTGACAGTGGCCTTGCATGGAAAGTTGGAGTACTACACCGACATTATGCGGACACTGATGTTGGAGTTAATGGACGAACACGTTCAGAATAAAAATCCTAAACTTATGCTCAGGAGGTCAGAGAAAATATCAGCAAAATTAAAAACTGTGTTTATAGTTTTGGCTTGCTTCATGTAGTTTGTTTTTAATCTGCAGGTCGGAAACTGTGGTGGAGAGGATGCTTTGCAATTGGATGTCCATTTGTCTTTATCAGTTCCTCAGAGTAAGAACAAAATTGTCATCCATCTTGTTTTTGACTTTTAGTTTATTACATTCACTGTTATTTCAATGTACTTGTCTTGTAAGCACTAGACACTTTTATCAACAAGTGTGGAATGCATCTCTTGTGTTTAGGACACAGCAGGAGAGCCATTGTACAAGCTGTTCAAGGCCTTAAAACACCAAGTGGAGAAGGGGCCAGTGGACGCCAAGCTGAAGAAAGCAAAGTACACGCTGAATGACACAGGACTTCTGGTAGATGATGTGGAGTACTCTGTTCTGGTGAGCCAACATTGTTACTTGTAACTTTGAACTTCAGTATATTTGCTAAGTGATTTGCTTTTTATTGATTGTGGTTTGTTATTTTAGACATTGCAGGTTCTAGTTCATGGAGAAGGCCCAGATGTGACTCCGGTCAAAGTTCTCAACTGTGATACAATTACACAGGTGAGTGAAGAAAATAAGAAATTCAGTTTGAAGGACATCCATGTGAGTGTCTAAAGCGATTTACTTGACACTATTGAGATTCTATTGTATTATCATGAATGTTCTACAGTTTGGCATTAAAGTTTGTAGAACCTTTATGAGCAGAAGCAGGTGTCCCACTCAAAGTAATACTGTGGAAAATTCTAAGAAAAACAATAACATTCCAGAGACAAGCAGGTTGCAAAACTTTTACATGAATGAAGTCACAGAGGGCTGGTTAAAAGTTAAAGTCAAGTTATACTTGACTTTTATTGATTGTTTTAGAAACAGTTCGTGGGGGTTTCTGAATCCATTTTTTGGGGGGTGGATTTATACAGGGTCTTTCATTCAATGAAGTGTCTTGCTTAAGGACACAGCTACACTGGCACTACAGCAACTGCTGCCCTCTTGTGGCACATGTTATTCCCATGTAAATACTAACCAGCCCCTTCTTTCCCTGCTTCTAAGATCAGATGAGATCAAACATGGAAAAGCAGACATGGGTTTGAAACCCCTTGTCATTCCGGCCTATTTTCCCCCACACACTGACTAAAACTGGTAAAAATTCAAACTAAAACTGGTATGGAACCCTTTGGAGCACAAGCAAATGCTGGAGTCTTTGTGAAGCTGTATCCCTGTAGTTTTAGGTTTGGAAGACTAACAGGCTCTGATCAGAAGTGAGAACTTTCTGCACACAGAATTTAAATTTAAACAGAATTTACTGAATGACACTACATTTGTCATTTTTAGGGTTTTGACAATTCCTCTTCAAAAGCTGAAGGTAATTGAGGAAATTTGTTTGAGGGACCTAAAATTACTCAAAACAAATTTATACGTAGCCAATACAAAAGTCCTATTACATTTTTTTTTATTTGAGGACATGTTTGTATTTGTCAGATTACAGTTGAAACTGAGTCTGATTCATCCCAGAGGCTGATTTGGGACACAATGTGATTTTAATCTTTAACATTTCCAGGTGCTTCATAGTTTGTTTTTGTCAGATACTGCATGCCAAAATTAGAAGGGGTAAAGGCATGTTTTTTGTTTTGTCTTGCTTACAGGTGAAGGAAAAGATTATTGATCAAGTGTACAGAAACCTTCCCTACTCTCACAGGCCCAAAGTGGAAAGTGTTGCTCTCGGTAAGTGGTTACTGATACATTTTTTTATACTATTTTTTTTTTGTCTTCTGTACAATTTTCTTAATAGCTGCAAGGAAATAAAATAATTAAACACACTTGCTGAATAACAATTACATTTTGATGGTTTTAATTGTTTTGTGATATAATAGTATTTTGTTTGTTGTTTTATATTTGTCTGCTTAATTTGATACTTGGTTGATTGATTTGTTGTTGTTCTGTTCTGGCAGAGTGGCGACCGGGTTCCACTGGTCAGATCTTGTCTGATTGGACTTGACGTCACAGAAAGAGGGCGCTGGAAGAGACTCAACACTTTGGCTCATTATAATGTAAGTCTTTATTTTTTTTAAATAGTTGAGCCAAGAACTGTGAAGAATCGATCTCAACTTGGCAACTCAATTGAAAGTTATAGATCTTAAAAGTGTTGAAATTGACGCCCATACTGATATTGAAAGACACGCAAGGTTGTTTTGGAGTTCGGACCTTTACTTGTGAAGTGAAGGGAAATGCTGAGCCACTAGAGACTCTCGCTGTGGAAAACATAAAACTTCTCTGTCTGCATCTGACATTTAAACTAGATGTGTTGATCTGTTCCCTGTTGTCTAGTAAACAATTCTTGTCCTTTAGGTCAGAGATAATGCCACTTTGGTGCTGTCCAGAGTTTTGCACACACAGGCTTTTCACCAGCATCAGGACAGCTCTGAAGAAAGTAAGTGAACAAATATTTGGAAATTTGGTGTATAGGAAAAGACAAGTGCATAAAACTGTGATTGATTGGTTTCTCTTGTTTTAGAAAATTCCTTGTTAGAAGATGACAATACTTATCACTTGGTCAGAGCGCCGGATGAAATCGACGAAGGAAAATCGAAAAGAGGCAGCATAAAAGATAAGGCCATGACCAAAGCAATTACTGAAATCTACCTGACCAGGCTTTTGTCAGTCAAGGTAGGAAGACAAACTCATATTGTACCACCGGTTACTTTTCTTTAGTGCTATCGTTTGGGAATTTCGAGTTGGTTATAGTGTGATCCACTCTATATAGTAAATACTGAAATGGCAGCTACACCAAAAGGCTTATCCGATACTGTGTGCTTATGTGCTAGTTCAGAACGCTTTCTGAGACTTTTTTGATTAAAATTTATTTTTTGTTTTTTGTATATCCAATGCTTCCAAAATCTTATGTTTCTCATTTGTTGTTTTAGGGTACTCTGCAACAATTTGTGGACGATTTTTTCCGTAGTGTCCTCTGTTCAAGTTCAGTTGTCCCACCTGCTGTGAAGTATTTCTTTGACTTTCTGGATGAACAGGCGCTCAGACATGATAATGTTGACGAAGAGACGTTACACATCTGGAAGACCAACAGGTAAGGATGTTATTTTCAAGATTTCTATAACCTAGCATAAGCCTAGCATTAACCACCAGTGTTCAACACGAAGATATTTAGGTCCTTTAAAGTGTCTACTTGTGTAAATGTATAAAGTTTTTTTTTCTTATTTTGCGGAGGGAATAGTTTATTATGTTCTTTGCTTTGCTGCACAATTATTGTCTTCTTTCTACTTGATGCAAAGAAAAAATAAAAGCCCCTAATTACCGTCATATCTGATAACTTCACAATATTGTTGACTTAGCAAACAAAAATGTTAAAAAATGAATGAACAATGAAACAGTCATTGGCCAATACCACACAGAACATTAGAAAATCATTGTCAATCAGTCATTGTTTTATTTTTCAGAGACACTTAACTCTCTTATGTTTTAACTGAGCAACTGCACTAAGTGAAAATGACACATAATGAGTTATTGCACCGTGCAGTAGAGGCACATTTAATTGACAGGTTGCTCTCAGGACGAAGGATAATGAAAGATGAACTGAGACAGATTTCTCATTGTTTTCTTGATTTTATGCCAAAACTTTTTTCTAACTAGCCTTGAGCTCAGCCTGTCAATCACTTGGAACGTCCACATATGCACACACACGCACACACACAAACAGGCTGGACAATGAAATATTCAGCAGCAGTGATGAATTATTGACAAGGGTGATGGTCTTTTGGGGGGACAGGCAGCGTGAGAACATGAAAGGATGCAGGCACGAGTAAAAGGAGGGAAAATGAAATGTCAGCAAATCCTTTTAAAAAGTAGGGAATTAGAAAAATCCACAGCCTCTAGAGGATATTACTGGTGGTTTTATCTAAGGGCTTTACTCATCTTGAGTTCAAATAAGTTTTGACCAAGACTTTGCCTATCCTTAAGAGTACTTAAAGTACTTTTAGTAAAGAACATTGTGTCTTAAGTTGCTGATTTCTGTTCTCTAGCTTACCGCTGCGGTTCTGGGTGAACATTTTGAGGAATCCTCAATTCGTCTTCGATGTTCACGTAACAGAGGTGGTTGATGCCTCGCTGCACGTTATTGCACAGACCTTTATGGATGCCTGCACCAAGTCCGAGCACAAACTTAGCAGAGTGCGTATTATTTTGTATTTATTAAAAAAGCATACAAAATGTTTATTAGGTCAACATTTTGATATTGTTTTGCATGTGTAAAAGCAATAGAATAAAACAGTACATTGTATAAAGGCTTGTGTAATGTTACTTTAAATGCAGTCAAATGTGAAATGTAAGGAACCGTGTTTATGTTCACTTTTGTACCCAATAGGAGTCTCCAAGCAACAAGCTGCTCTATGCAAAAGAAATTTCTACATACAAGAAGATGGTGGACGAGTAAGTCTGTTGTACATTTGGACTTTTGGAAAATTATGCAAATTTGTACTTATACTTGTGCTTAAACAAAAAATGGTTCTCAGCTACTACAAAGGCATCAGACAGATGGTTCCTGTAAGTGACCAGGACATGAACACACACCTTGCAGAGGTGTCCAGGGTATGACATTTATATTATTTATCTTGTCAAATACGAGTTACAATTTCCTTATTTCTAGTATTTTCACTATTAGCAGTTCCTTTTGTTTGAAATTCAAGTAGTTTATTCTGTAGCAAAGACAAATGACACTCTTGTTTTTCATTGACAGCAACACACAGACAAGCTGAATACTCAGGTGGCCTTACATCAGCTCTATCAGTACGCCAGCAAATATTATGATGTGGTAAGAACTCTATTTAACAAATCTTTTTTTTGTTTGGTTGTTTGAAATGTTAATATCCGTGGTGCTTACACCACCAATGCTGAGTTTGTAAACTTAAACAATATTGTGAGAATTCCTCTTGCTGGCAGATGGAGCTCAACAGTGGATCTCCCTGGTTCCAGAAGTTAATTGTCCCACTGTAAAGTGCCATAGGGGGTTTCGAAAAATGTAAATATTAAGAGTTTAAAGACATATCAGGAGTTAGCCAGCTATGTGCCAACTTAGATCCACAGCACGTTTGTTTTCAGTCTAAAAAGCACAGCCATAACTTAAAATTTGGCAAACTGTCTTATTAACTTTGTAGTTTATAAAGCTTGAACCAGGAAGTGGGTGGTCACTGCTGAGCTCCGTAGCCATCATGTAGCCTACTAAAGTTTTCTTATTCTTTCAGATTATCCAGTCGTTAGATGAAGACCCCGCTGCTCAAAATAAACACCTCATCCTTCGACTACAACAGATCGCAGCTGCCCTTGAGAACAAAATCACTGATCTTTGACCTCTGAATTTAACAAACAAAATCACAAGATGTCACTTTTGATGCCCATTTTTACATAAAGACTGCAGCTGGAAAAAGCCGAAACAGGATAAGGTTAAGATGATTTTTTTAAGTGAAAAAAGTGAAGCGCTTATGTCCTTGGCATTACTATTTGCATTCATTCCAGAACAATAAAAGGAGAAGAAATGACGCCTGTGAGGACAAACTCTGTGAAAGCGATTCATTTGAATGGCAAATATTTTTGTTTGTTTTTTTACTGGGCAGTATGGACATTGAACTTTATTTGCCTCATCATGAAGTCATGCCCATGAGTGTTTGAACAATAATGAAGACCTTAGCAATTGGACTGCATAACGCATTTAACAAGACAATGTTGTCAATTTAAAATTGGACTTTCTTTGAAACTGTAGATAGAAATGTATTCAGTTATTATTGTGTAGTACGAGAAAATCTTTATATAAAAAGTGATAATCAGCGAATGATAAACAATGATGGTACATGCCACCAAGGTCAGGAGACTTAATTGGTAAATGAGTGTATTCAGGGTACAGAACATATGAGTTTCACGATTTGTGTTTTATTTTTTTATCTGTTGCCGTTTGAGTCTTTTAAATTAATGCACAGAATTTACACTAAAAATGTAGATACAGTACATCAGTCACCGTAGTAAATTTGGGCTTTTTGCTTTTTTGTATGGCGACATGCTACAATCCTTTGTTTGTTTCTGAATATCATGTGTCATTTGTTTTTGTTGATTATGTTTAGAAAACTTTACTTGCTGTGAACATTGTAGTCCAGGAGCCAGCCCACACCCACACAATAATTAATTGTTCGCGGGCCATTACCAGTTCAAGTCTTTTGTTTGAACTTGGTTTGAACCACTGATATAATTTTGTAAGTGCATACAATGTGGAACAGTAGTCACAATATTACACAATGAGATTTGGAACAAAGAATCTCAGTTATTAAACAGTTTATTGAATTAAAAAAAAATAAAAATGATTATTTTTAAGAAATTATCCTCACAAACGGTACTTTGGCCTTGCAAGTTAAACTGTAAACTTCCTCACTGTATTATCTTTAAATTACCTCGAGGTGAGCTCAGTGTCTCCAACAGTTCACCTGCTTAAGCCCAAACTGAGTTAAGAAATTGTCATTCATTTGTTCATACAAGAAAACTATTCAACCATTCCTAAATACTGGGCAAAAATTTTGTCTTGTGTCTACATTATTTATAGTCTGAGATTTAGAGGGGGTTCAAAATGGGAACATGGTAAAAAAAAAGCTAACCCAAGCAAAATAAACCGAAGTCACAGTGTCTAAAATGAAAAAAGTATTGTATTAATACTTTAGTAAGCTTTGTGTAAACAAATGAATGAGCTAGTTCCTTAGTGTCTTAGAGGTACAAAGAAGCTAATCAATTGTGGTATATGATATCAATATATATATATATATATTATATATATATTTCTATATTTCTTCATCATGTCTGTGTTATTTGTCCCATATTTCATTATTATGTGACTGCAGCACCATGTTTTATCCACTTAAAAGATTCCATCAAAGGCTTGGTTCATAAAGAAGATTTTCGGGTTCTGCAGCCAAGCTAAAACAAAAGACTTGAACTCATAATATCTCGATATGAACCATAATGAAAAATAATACTAAGAAAAAGGTAACAAAATTATATATAAGTGGGCTGCCTCTCAGACTATTTTAAACAAGGGCACTGAGCTGCCATAGGTTTTAATTTTTAAATTTATAAACTATATATTTTTAAATCTCTTTTGCTAAAGCAACATTTTCTGTTTTTAGCAGACATACAAAGTAAATGAGTTGTCTTTTGAAGGCAATGCTGTTAGACTTATTAGTCTCACATAAACAATGACTAGTGTCTTTTTGGACACCCCATCGTGGGGTGTAAAAGAAAATTGAAGAAAAAGGAACGGAAAGTTATTCTGAACATTTGTGTTTTGTTTTAAATTGATTATTTTAAAAATTCACACCACCCACTTTTTTAGATTCACACACTTTGTTTTTATTTTCGTTATAGCAATAGCGTTGTTTTGTATAATTTTGTCAAAGTTAAGCAGCAAAATAAGTTTTTAGGTTTGTATATTAAATTTGATTCCGACAAACAATTTGTCCAATTTGAAATGTATACTTTTCAATTTTCAAGTTAACTTTTTTCTGCCTTCTTCCTCTCACCAGCCAGTGCCTTAGATAACTTTAAGGAATGAGAAACACAGAAAAGCCAAAAATGATAAGACGCGCAAAAAAACAAAAAAAAATATGTTAGACCATCCAGCATTGTTAATGTTACAAAACCGACTTCTTTCAACTTGACAGCTCAAATGGGTTTCATTTTCTTGTGCAAGTTTGTTTTGGGGGATTGTGTGGATTGATGTCACTTTTTCTTGTTGTAAGTCAGATGCCAATTATGATGCTGCCAGTTTGACATACTCCGACAAATGCAACCACCACATTTCCATAAAACTAATAAAATGGAACAAATGTTTTCATAAGATGGTAGTGCTGTAAGGTTTGTGGTATTGAACTTCAACTAAATGGACAGATATTACAGTTTACAGATATTTGTAAGCTAAATTGGTACAACAAGATCACAGATTATGAATTAGGCTGTATGTTTAATACGTGTTATTAAGTGCTATTTCAGTATTTGCAAACATACAATGCCCAATGTAGCCTATATTTTTACCACTCTTCAAAAATATTCTTTACATTGCATATAGCTTTTATTAATTGTTGTTGTAAAAAACATGTAAGTAGAGGAATTACAAATAATTTTGATTGTTTGTAAAATAAAGAATGAACAGAAGCAATGCCCTTATCACTGACTCTTCTGAAGAGGCGGAGAAGTGGGCAAAATGTATAGATTTACAGATAGCTTATCCAATAAATTATCTTTTTACTATTAAGTATCCCGCGTCTTTTCTTTTCCAGTAGAAAATGTATGTCTTCATGATTTAGGAACAATAATCCAAATGAGGGCCTGTGTCCATATGTGTTGATGGGCAGCCAAGTCAGCACAAATTGACTGTTTGTTTGTTTTCCCTAAAACCTTGTGAAATAAAAATGTTAATAATATGCATAGGAGAGGTCCATGTATGAGACTGGCTGTATTCAATTACAGAGCAAATGGCGCCCCCTTGTGTTAACAGAAATTGGAGATAAAAGTTGTTCATTTTCCCTAAAGGTGCGCTTTAGTTCATTTGAAACAACATAACGCGCTTGATTTTACTTTACTTCAAATTAAAACTTGTGCTCTTTAAGCAAAGACCCCGTGCCAGCCTCTAGATAACTGGAGCTGGGGTCTGCACAGATCTGTGGCTCTGAATGTTTTTCCACGGGAACTAGGAATACTTAATGGACGTCAAGGCTTAGGTCTATTGTTTATGCATTTAGTCTGAATTAGTCCCATGTGTAGGCATGGAACAAGATAGTGTAATAACATTTTAAAGAATGTTTAAGGTTTATTTATGTATTTTGTTGTGTTGCTCAAAACAGCACTGTTGTTTGAGATTCTAAACATATATATAGTATATTTATAATATATATATATAATTTTTTTTTTTACTTACAAAGGCTCATTTTGCTATGATGGCTGAGGTGGGGTGTGAGCTGCAGCGCACGAGCTTATTCTCATTAACACAGAGAGCTTTGCTCCCTGGACAGCAGGGGTCCCTCCCTCTCCACCTTTTCACCTCCCATCCCTCCTGTTGTTCCTTCAACTCTTTCAATCCTTCCTTCTGCATAAAGCTCACAATATAACGACAAACCCTCACCTTGTTGTGCTTTGTTATCCTTGTCAACTTTTGGATCAGACAATGGGATGTGGAAATTCTTCACCAACTACTAAAGAAAGCATCCACAACAACAGCAGTAGCAAGGGTGAGTGCAAGACTGATCATGTTAAATCTGTTTTAATTGTTACACTTTTATAACAATCTCAGTTCAGATAATCCAAATTTGTTATTTGCAGTGATGCACTATACCTTTTTTGATCATCTAGCTGTAGACCTAATATAGGCTAAATAAAACAATTTATGCATCAGGTGTTTCTAGGAGGCATTCTATAATTATAAACCTTACAAAAATTGTGTCAGTTGAGTTGAGGGATCGTGATATTGTTGTTGATATTGTTTGTTTCAGTCATATCAGGCTTATCAGGCTATCCTGAATGTTCATCAAAGTTGTAAGTATCATTAACATTCTCCTAGATCATGTACCTTTTATAAGCTTAGTCTCTGTTGAATATTATTTCCTTGCTTGATTCTAAACCATGTGTTTGTGCTCTTTTGTGAACAGGTCAGATGACTGTGCAGCAGATGATGACAAACGGAAGTAAGTGAGGAGCAGCACATAGGCTTTCCTTGTGCATCACAATAATCATTTGTTTGTATGAGATCAGGAACTATGGAGGCGTTTATGTGGGATTACCTACAGACCTAAGCAACATTCCTACAGTGCAGATCGGCTCTCTGCGAGGTAACACTGTGGAATTCAACATGCTTTCTTGTTTTAGAAATAATGTTATTTTTTTTTTTAACATCACTAAAAGTTTTAACCACACTATATTAATGTTCACGATAATTACAGACATTAAGTTTTAGAAGATCAATTTGTTTTTGTTTTATTTATTTTTTTGTTAACTTTACTATGCAACTTGACTGTGTTAACTCTGTGTATGTGAGAGCATCCATAGTCAATAGTCTATAATGTACACACATACACACATCTTCATTTCCTGTGGAGTCCTCAGGGTCATGAGAGCATGGGAGAGTAATCATCCTTACTGCAACCACACTATGATTTTTGTTGATGTGTATATTCTGGAGCTTTCTGTATGGATTTATTTTGGGCAGAATTATATAAAGGTGTTGCTTCAATATTTTTTTTGTTTGGTGTGGAGTTAATTAATGAGATGGTTGTCTACAGAGAGTGATCGAGACTCAGCATCCCTTAGGAAGCCACTGTGGGGAAATGGACTCTGATTTTAATGAACACTGAACCAGGTCTGTATGTGCTTCTTTCTTTTACCATCTCTTGTTTAATAATCCTGCTGGTGCTATATTTGGATTTCATATTTGTGTGGTTGTATTTAATATAAAAGTGACATATAAGTGTTTCAACCTGCTTATGTTTTATCTATCTATCTTTTTTTTTTTTTTTTTTTTTTTACAGAAATAAGATTTCCACAGGAAATGGTGACTGCAATACACAAGACACCTGCCAAGCCTCAAATGAGAAGCACCCTGCTCCCACTGGAGTCAATCTTCTCCCCTGCAAAGACTGTGATGGGATCACTTAGCCTTTGCCTAACCTGCCGTGGAGACTGAACCAGCAGACTGCTCATGCTTGTGTGCTATGGAAGGAATCAAACAACCACAACAGTACTCCGTGTGCTATACCTACCTAGCCATTAAAGTGGAGTACTTTGTAAGCTCTAACTTACACAAAATAGAAGTCAGTTCAAAAGTGTCATTTTCTGCGTTGATACTGTCCTCTTTGGCATGAGTGTGTTGAAAAGGTTGTTGGAACTTTTCGAAAAGTAACCTATAAATCAACCTTATTTAACACATTTCTGTCCTATAGATGTTGCACTTAAAAATATATTTTTTAAGATTGTGGCCCCTAATATTAATAATAAAATGATAGCAAATCATGCTTACTTTAAAATATTTCTTGAATAAACGTGTTTTTGATGTAAGCTACAATACATTTACAGTTGGTTTTAAATTTTTTGTGAAAAAAATAAAAGTATTTTATTAAAGAGGACAAATGCTGTAACTGAGCAAAACAAAAATATGGCAATAGTGAAAAAATAACAAAAGCACTGCTTTAGCAGATTGTAGCTTTCAGTTGATCTACTTTCATAACATACCACTCTCAACTGACAAGCACAGGTGCACCCTGGAACAGTAGGGCATAAAAGTGCATAGTGTGTTTTTTTTTTTTTTTTTTTTTTTTTTTTTTTACAACAGACTGAATTGGTACGATTTCAAATAGAACATTTGATGTGCATATAAATTATTAAAGATTATGTCATCCTAAACAACAACAACAAAATCAATAGTATTATGTGCTGAAGCCAAAATATGGAATAATTCGCAGTGTGTGGCTAAAGATTTTTGTTTGTATTGAAAGGTCATTTTTGGTGTAACACATCTTCTCCAGAGGCTAGCTTTCTGTACAACTCTCGCAGTTCCTGAGGTCCCGGTACCTTAGACTCTGGTGTGCAGGGAATGTCAAAGTCTGATGAGGTCTGTGACTCTGGCAGCTCGTTCATGTCCTGCTGAACTTCACTCTCAGTCTCAGTGAATATGAGATGTGTTTGGCCTGGCTGCAGAATGATTGTGTCGGGTAGAGTTGAATTCTGGTTATGTGATGAGTGATTAGACTCAGATTCTGACAGACTTTCCTGGCTTTCACTGGAGTTTGATGTTTCTTCTCCGTCGGTTTCTTCACTGAACAGTTCAGGTGTTTGTGAATCTGATATTCTAGTGGAAGATGAGCAAGCAGACTGGGATTGGCTGAGCTGGCTGTCAGTCAATAAACTGACAGTATAAAAGTCCTCCCATTTTGGAGGATTGTCTGAACTTATTTGGTCTTCGTTATCTTGTGATTTGACCACCTTCACCATTGTAAGAGAAATGTCGCCTCCTCCTTCCAGCTCTTTTTCTTCTTCCTCTTCATTCTCATCCTCCTCTTCATCATTGGACTCAGTACAATCAATGTAGTTATGTGACAGCAGCTGGTCTTGTATTACCAACTCATTAGTTTGCTCAGTTTGTTCTATTACAGATGTTTTATCTGTGATCAGCAGATTTTTTAGATTAGATCGTACACTGATGTCAAGTTAGAGAAAATACAATAATAAACAATGTTACCTTGACATATTTCTGGTTGTGTTGAAGTTTTCTTTCTAACTGGAGCAAGGTCTGGTTCATCAAACAAGCCATCATCACTGTCTGGATCTAAAGAAACAACATAAGAACTAAAATGCACATAAAAGCATTGTTTTGAGTTTTGTTTAGTTGTATCTCACCACAGATGGACTGGTCAATCCTGGCGCGTTTGAGAACACCCAAGGGCTTGTATATGAATGACTCAGGGTCCAACTTCTTTCGGCACATTTGATTCAACCTGCAAAAATCATGTACAATGTACAGTACTGTGCAAAAAATGTACAGTTTGAAACATGTATTTCTTTAACATATGCATTTCTGTCACTCACAAGTGGGTGACCTCAGTCAGAGTCTTGCCAATAGGAATGACATTGGGATAGATATTGACTGGTTTGAGATACAGTAAGAATTCTTTAATCTGCAAGTAAAAAAAAAAAAAAAAAACACCTAACAGAGTTAAAGAATGCTAATGAAAAACACTTCAGATTAATTGTGAGTTTAATCACCTCAGAGTAAGAAGAATGAAACTGAAGCAGGCTCTGAAAGAACTAGCTCCCGTTCTGTGGATCCCACAAAAATACTGTTATTTTAGAACAGTAGAGCATCAACAATATTAGTTTAGTTAGAGGCCTTAACATTTACTTAATTATAACATTTGTTTTCTTGCTTCTTTCTCCAAACCACATAGTTGATGGTTTGATGCTTATTATCCGGAGGGGAGTTCCATCAGCAGCTGTGCATCCACAAGGCAAACGGTTTCCTTGGAAAAATTCTTCATCCTTCATTGAAGTCAAACAGAGGAAAATGCACATGTAATGATTATTAACAGATTTTAAAATATTTTTTTCTTTGTTATTATTTTATTAATTGTGAATACCTTTGGGTGTCGACAGGCATGGATTTGAGTTTTGCTGTCAGTGGTCACATAGTTAAGTATTTCAGGCATTTTCTGAAACATTGATAGATTGTTTATGTGGATCTAAAAAAGAAATAAAATTATTCTCAATAGAATGTCATTTATAATAATATATCTAATTTTAAAACACACGTGTAAATAATATTACAAATAAATAGACTAATAAGAAATAACTATAATATAAACAGTATATACTAAACAAATATTTATAAATTATGGTATAACCTGGGTTTTGAATTCCTCCCCCAAGTTGGTGAATAGATATTCATATCCATAAGCAGCTTTACAGTTAAGCCACACAACATGATATGGACTTTGACTGATCCAGTTTCCAACCAGTTCTGAAATACCATTTAGGCAGATGTCCTATAGAAATACAAATGCTTTATCATATACTGAAGAAACATCCAGTGATAAATTTAAAGGTGCACTGTGTAACTTTATTGGGGTGAAATTAAAAATATGCATTGGAACATTGTTATTAGTGATAATTGTGTATTATGCTATAATGTGAAAGAGGAAGAGGGAAAACAATAGAATAGCTCATTTTGTGGTCCACAATGAAAGCCAGCTCCAAGTAAAAACATAGATTTATATTGTTTATTTAATGCATCAAAAAAAAAAAAAAAGTTCTTTAATTTAAGTCTGTCTTTGTTGCACAGTGCACCTTTAGCAGCAAAAAAAATGTGTAATCCTGTGTAAAAACCTACCCGTGATGGGATTTGGTAAAAGCGTGGGTCATAAAAAGTAGAATCCACATACACACTCTGAATCTCTTTAACCCTATTTTTAAATTGAGACACAATATTAGAAGAGAACATTAATTTAGAAAGACATTTGTTGGTGTTATCAGCCTATAATTAAAGTATAAATGTATAGTCTGGTTATGAAGTTTTTCCATAACAGTGTGCAAACTAAAAAAAACAAAAAACTGACCTGCTGCCTGAATGCAAATATTCAATCCTAGAAGCATCTCCTGATGATAACCTGAAATCCCCTGTGTATAAAACATTTCCTTGGCATCCTTCAAAGAGGAACCTACAAAACAAAATTACGTCATTACTTGCACTCATTAGTGCAAATGATGGTACATTTAATCGTACTCATACTTTATAATTACTCACATAACAGAGCCAGGGCAGTGACCTGCTGGGAGCAATGTAACCACAATGTCTTCTTTCTGTTGTGCAAAAATATGCTTTTAACATAAAACTTAATCTTAAGATAATAAAAAGAATGAATAATCAATGATACCACTGGTATTTCATTTTTATAATATGAAATATTTACTTCTCCAGAAGCTTCATCAACTAAGGAAATTTGAGTTGGACTTTCAAGCTCTAAAGGTACCTAAAACCACACAGAATTGTTAATTATGCCATTCACCAAATAATTTCCAATACAGTTGGGCCACAACAGCCTTACAATATAGTCTTCCCAAAAGGAATATTTTTGATTGCTCAGTAAAAGCTCCTTGGTCACAAATGAGCAGAAGAGACGGACAGTGCGGCTAGAAAAAAAAGGCATAATTGTATATTAGGCTCTGCTGCTCTCCTCAATTGATCTTATTTCAGATTATCTTGAGGACTCATTATGCGGAATGTATCTCACCTAAACTGTAGCTTTCTCTTTAGCAGTGGTCCTTTGAGTCCTTTCATGTGGTCTGTGTGAAAAAATAGCGGCTGACTCGCTAACATGACTTCGGGGACACTTCATAAACCATGGGACTTACCTTTGTGGCAGTGGGAGAGGAATATGCCCGGGCATGTATATTCTCCCGGTCAAACCTGTCCAGAGAAATGTAAGGATACTCTTTCATTCGACCTGCGAATGAACTCATCTTTGCTTTTCCGTGCTAAATGTCATCTGAAATATCTTTGTGAAAATGCGAGTTTGATTGTTGATGAGCTGAGTTTTGAGGTGCTCAGATGCTCCGGTGTTATCATATTTATTCGTCCCGCCCACAATCTTCTTTGTGGTAAAACAAACCTCAAAAAAGTGCCAGTTACTCAACGTTGCCCTCTACAGTTTCTTCACTTGTTTAGTCTCCAGCAAAGGTGTTATAATTTTATATATAATATATATATATATATATATGGGTCATTCCATGGAAAGATGACATTTTGCGTCCCCATGATTTCATTAAAAATATTGCATTTGTAGTGTAATTTAAAAATATTGTATATATATCATTGGAAAGCTGAGGTAATTTGTACTTAAATCAAATTGTACAACATGCTATAAAATATTCATTTATGAATAAATTATCCAATTTATTTGTTGGTACCTCCTATTTAGTCATGTCCCAACCACCTTCTATGATAACTAACTAGCTGTGAAACTTATAAAACAATAAGAAAGTAAAAAATATATTATTTACATAAACATATACTTGTAATTTCTTGTTTGTTCTTATTGTTTTTTAAATAAATCATTAATTATTTAAAAAAAATCTACAATTTAGTTCTGTCCTTGAAATTGACTCAACCCCGTTACAAAAATTATTCCCCCTCTAAAGAAACAATGGTATGATCCATATGACCCTGACCTTGAGGATGTGACATCACAGAAGTCTTTTTGTGCGGAAACTACAGAAAGAGGTAGGTAGCTTGCTTATTTTTCCAAACCTTTGTCTTTTTCATTGTCAAATAATGCTTTTCAAATTTAGCGACTCAACACCGTGACAATGATAAAAGTTAGAACAATAATATCTATTTAGATTTTTCGTTTGTTTAAAACAATACTTGCAATTTTAAATGTCCTGCATGTGATTTGCTCTCCTTCTGCTAATGCTTAAGTGAAATGGAGGGCATTTTGTGCAAAAATCACAACCCCGTCACACACAACCCGTAACAAATTTTACTGTAACGGGGTTGAAGATTATAACGGGGTTGAGATTTTAGCACATTCTTTACAAATTTATCAAATAATTTAAATGATTTGTTGTTTACTAATGCAATTTTACCACATGCAAATAAAGCACTGTATTATATCTATTTTTATGCCTATTTTAACACCTGTTTAGATGAAATGGCTCCAACGACTGCAGCAGAAAGACAGAGACTGTACAGAGCACGTATAAACGCAGACCCAGAAAGACGACAAAGATACCTACAGAGTGAACGTCAGAGATGGAGAAGGGATGTAGAGGCAGGCAAAAAGAAAGCTATAAAAGACTTAAGTAACAGAGAACAACGACAAAAAAGAAAAAAGTGGAGAGATGCATATAAACGAAGCAGGGACAGAAGACAAGCACTGAAGACTCTGTGTACTCCACCAGACAGTCCAGAGCAGGATCAAGTACAGTCTCCACCACCAAGATCTTCAAGGTCAGGGTTATGAGTAGTAAGAGTAAGATAAATTGTTCGTAGAAATAAAAGGTTAATTTTTGTCAGATTATCTCACCTGTTGGTTGAGTTTGATTCAAATTTGTGAATTGTATGAGCTTTTTATGTAAGATGCTTGATTAAACAGTTGTATATAAACTTTTTTTTTTTTTTTTTCCAGGAAGAAATCTAATGTATCCAGGAAAAACCAAAAACAAAAGTTAAAAAAGCAAATTGAAGAACTGGAGAAAAAGTTAAAAAAGGAAAAACAAAAGAAAGACAAATACAAAAAAAGATGTCAACGTTTAAAGAAGTTTTCAAATTCACCCAACTCAAAAGTCAACAAAATTACTGAAGACTGCCCTGTTAATCCCCAAATTAGAAAAACATTACTTTTACATCAATCTATCATTCAAGATGTCGCTAGCAAATATAAAGCAGCCTCAAACAAAGACAAACAGCTAATAGGAAAAGTCATAATGGGACAAATTGTGAGAAAGTACAGACTGCAAACATTTGCACGGGAAACTTTTGGATTTTCAAGAAATACTTGGCAACAACCTGGAAATCTTAACTTTGAGAGAAAGAAAGTCAATCGGTTGACAGAGGCATTTAAGAAAAAAATCAAAGCATTCTATCTTCGAGATGATGTAAGCAGGATTACCACAGGAAGGAAACAAACACTGACAAAAAATAAAGTCAAAATGCAGAAGAGATTTCTGGTGGACACACTGCAAAATCTTCACCAACGTTTTTTGTCGGAAAATCCTCTGAACAAACTGTCTTATTCCCTTTTTTGCCACCTTCGACCTTTCTGGGTGGTAAATCCAACACTATCCGAAAGAGATACATGCATGTGTAAACTGCACGAAAATTTCAGTTTTGTGGTCCAGAGGCTTTTTCAATTAAAGTTAATTGAGACTGCTAATCTGCATCGCCTAGTGGAAATGGTGTGCTGCAACTCGTCCAACAAAAGTTGCATGTATGGGGAGTGTGCCATTTGCAAGGACTTGCAGGTCCCTATCTCCAGTTCTTCCAACATTATGTCAAGAGTGTCATACACACAGTGGGTCACTGAAGATAAGGAGATCGATAAAAAAGATGGCATAAAAGCAACTGTCAAAGTCACCCTCAAAAAATGTGTGGAGGGCACTCAAGAGGACCTCGTTGAGCTCTTCCACAATTACCTCCAGCGTTTTAAACACCACCAATTCAACATCAAACAGCAATATGCTTTCTGCAGAGAGCTGAAAAAGAACATGACACGGGAAGAAGCCTTGATACATGTTGACTTCTCGGAAAATTACAGCTGTAAGTATAGCTCTCAAATTCAAGCTGTCCACTTTGGTGCTTCGCACCAACAAGCCACCTTACACACAGGAGTGTTGTATGTTGGTAGGCAACTGGAGCCCATGTGTTTCAGTACCATCCCCCCAGTAGACACAAAGGTCCACCAGCTATATGGCAACACTTGCATCCTGTCTTGGACTTTCTGCAGGACACACACCCGGAGGTGTCTGTGATTCACTTTTTCAGTGATGGCCCCTGTACGCAGTACAGGCAGCGAGGAAACTTTTTCCTATTTTCCACTGAAATTCACAAAAGGGGATTCAAAGTTGCCACATGGAATTTCTTTGAAGCGAGCCACGGCAAAGGTGCACCAGATGGCCGTTGGCGGGGCTCTTAAAAGGAAGGCTGACATGATAGTGGCAAAGGGACATGATATTCCTGATGCACATGAGCTATTTAATGTCTTGACTGCGACAGAAACAACTGTGAAACTCTACTTTGTGAGCAACGAAGCTGTTGATAAAGCAATGGAGAAGTTCCCAAAATCACTGCCAGCAGTACCTGGTACAATGAAGATTCATCAGCTCATTACTTCAGCTCCAAATGAAGTGAGACTTCGCGACATCAGCTGCATGTGCACAGCTCAAAGCAGTTTAACTGCAAGTGTTTCAATACACAGTGTTTCAGCTTTGAAGGAAAACAATTTACCACTGCGCCACACCCACCAAAAAGAGAAACGATTCCTCAGTCAGCACAAGAAATACAGTGGGACAGTCCAGAAGTGATTGGGGAGTGGTGTATTCTCCGATATGATGATGATTATATCCAGGGATCATTCTTGATGTCCAAGAAACGCATGTCCAAGTAAAATGTATGCATCGAGTTGGAACAAATCGCTTTTTTTGGCCACATCAGGAAGATATCCACAACTACCCATTCTCTGATATCCTTGAACTCATTCCTCCTCCAAATCCTGTGACAAAGCGCCATGTAGAGGTCTTGAAAGACGTATGGAATCGACTAGCAGAAGATTTTCTTTGAGCAAACTGTGAGAACACAGCAAGAACACATCCATGCATCCCCACTGTGCATTGACTCAAGCATTAACATATAGTACACTACACTATTGTAGCATTTTCACTCTTTGGGTCACAGCTTAGGTTCGCTATAAGGTCACTTTAAGGTAAGACTCCAAACTACTTTTTTGACTGTTAAATGGGTTTTGCCTTTATTTTTCCTGATTGTTAAAGGTATTTATATAGCATTACCTATTGTTCCAAGTTATTTTCTGTCAATTTTGGTTCAAATCGAACAAATTTGCAAGTTTCAGAACAAAACAGTCACTGAAAACGCTTGTGTCTTTTCTAAACTCTATGTGACATCAGCATTGGTTTATCTACTTAAAGCACCTGCTGCCAAACCAATCACACTGCTGCTCTCCATCTCAGACCTTCCTTTCACCTTCTCCTAATGTTTTTCAATGCGTTTGCTCTGTTTGAAATGTGTTTATAGGTAAAGTTTATGAAGGTGTTTGTGAGCTTAATCAATAAGCGGCATTCTGGCATAGATGTGATTTTCCTTTTAATAAAAGATTTGACTGTGATATATGCATGTTGTTCTTCTTAAAAATTAAACGCAAACCGTATTATAGTTTTATTATAATACAATTTTAATGTTAAATTAGTTTGTCCCTTCAACCCGTTACAATAATCAACCCCCGTTATGCTGCTCTCAACCCCGTTACACACAGATTTTTTTTACAATTATTTTTGCATGGTTACAAAAAAATGTGTAAAATTAACTGACTTCAATTGACAATGAATTGATATATAGTATGCATGTGAAATTTTGACAAAATTACCAGTTAAATCTACATTTCATGAAAAAATAGAAGTCTAAAGACAAATAGAAAGGTATTCCAGGCTTGGGAATTAACAAAAAAAAACTATTTATGATATTTTTATGAACAATAATTAAAATCTGAGTAGGGCATTGAATGAATACATACAGTTTAATAACTTGGAAAAACATTTTATCATCCACACATACAATACCCTTTGTGTCTCTAACGGGGTTGAGGCAGAAAATGCCATCCACTTGAACAAATGTCAATAATTAATTTAAAAATGCTGTGCAAGAGGGGTAATATGTTTATGATAGTTTGAGATGTACTTTTGACCACAATATATGTGTAAAAGTTATACATTTAGATATAAAATCCAAAACCTTGAAGCCAATTTGTCATGTTCTCATGGAATGACTCATATATATATATATATATATATATATATATTATATATATATATATATATATAATATATATATTATATATATATATATATATATATATATATTTTTTTTTTTTTATAACATTTATAACATATTTTGCCTGATAGAGATTATGGCTCTAATGTCTATGGAGTACAATATAGTTGCTCTGTAACAGCTCATAACCATTATAAACTTAATCGAAATATTTAAAAATGCAAGTCTAAGTAATTACATTTATATACATTTATATAGTGCATAAATAAGTTATAATTAAATCTGTTATTGTTCTTGTGCAGCCTGAGCCTGACGCAGCCACATTTTTTTTTTTTTTTTTTTGTGGTCACGTGCTTAAAATATACGGCTGTTACTAGGCAACCAAAGAGGCTATCTTAACGCCAACACAATCTTGAAAGCTTCAGTTGAGAGCAGAGAAATCTAACGCTGGCTAACGTTAATACTTAAGACAGGTGAATTTGATGTCTTAATGGTATTTTGATTGTTTTGACGAGAATCTAAATGTTGTTAGGGCACATTTTGTTGGATGGTTTAACGTTACGTGCCGTTAGCCTGGACATTGCAGGCTAAGTTAACTTCGTTTCTGTTTATTTTTTTCTTCTTGATTTCAGCATTATAATGGCCTGGACCAAGCCAAAGTCCA
Organism: Mugilogobius chulae; assembly: GCA_038363315.1. Lineage (NCBI taxonomy): Eukaryota > Metazoa > Chordata > Actinopteri > Gobiiformes > Gobiidae > Mugilogobius > Mugilogobius chulae. The sequence continues at coordinate 48,152,469 of CM076409.1, read as the reverse complement.
TGAGTCGAGCAAAAGGATGGACAAGTGAGGTGGAGAACCTTTTCAGGTTTCAGCAAGCAGGCTACAGAGATGAACTGGAGTATTTGCAAGTCAGACAAGGTGCCATGGTGAGCTCAGCTTTTCCCTACTTTTCCATCAAACTTTTTTCTGTTGTTCTTTATTGTCTAGCATCATATTTCTTTTTTATTATTATTTATAGATTGACAAATGGCCAGAAACTGGATTTGTAAGGAAACTTCAGCGCCGGGACAATACCTTTTATTATTACAGTAAAAAACGAGAGTGCCAAGAAAGTGAGGTTCATAAAGTCAAAGTATATGCATATTAGGATTCTTCAAGGCAAAGACTGGTGTGATGACTGATTGATTACCTACTTTGTCATTAACAAAATAATATTTTTCAAAAATAAAAAGCGTGCTCATAAGTGCTTTCTGCCCACTAAATGAACTGTGCTTTGGTGCAACAGAAACTTCTGTGGTAAAGCAAAGTCTATTTATAATTGATTTTTAATTGTGATTTTTTTTTCCTCTCTCTCAAACATTTTCTTATAAAAGGTTCAAAACTGAAAAGATGACTCAATGCTATATTTCTGATGTTGAGGCCTCCTTTTTGCTTGGATTATTCACTGAGTTGTCACACTGCACTCATGTGATTTCATGAGGATAAGATTCTTCTTAAGGACCCCACAGAAAGGCTGCTTTTTCAACCTCATCGACTCACTTTTTATTTCATTTTGCTTTGGAGAAGTAGTCTGCAGTTGTGAAATAGGTCGGGTACTTAAGGTAGGCTATCTATGTAGTATTTGTTTCTATGAGTGTGTGTCTTTAATGAATGAATTGCAACATTGTAAATTCTTATTCTCTAAAACTTACAACCAGAGCAAATGTTTCACAATAACTGAGGCCAATGTGGCTCCTGATAGTCTAATTCTAAAAGTCTAATTGGTAAAACATGATACTTGTGCTTGTGGTACTATAAATATCATTAAGTATTTATGGCAGCAGTACAGTAAACAAAAGTGGAATACCCTATAGACCTGCTTGATGCCATCATAAAAGAGTAAGTGCATTCTCTTACATTTAGTAACATCTATTTTATAAATGCTGATAAACTGGAGTCACTTTGGATGCTCTGATAGCACTCAAGTCTTGTCTATTTTTGTATTATTTTTTTATTTGAATGAGTACATCACAAGAAAGTTTGTAGACTGCAATAAATTAAGTATATTACCAGTCAAAATATTACATGATAAATTACAGGTGAAATCAAATAACCTAGGCCTATAATTTTAGCATATTTACATGTGTAAACAGGTCCTAAAAAGCTGACTGACTTTTCTTAAAGGGATAACATATTTGGGGAAGCAGATTTGGTGGGGCACACTGTTGAAATTTAAAAAACATGAATAGTATTCTGAAAATGTATCTTCTGTTTCCTATTTTATAGATTATACTTGACCAAGATACTGCATTGGTGACAGAATTGATTGGTTTTAGTACTGTTTTACAACCCATGGCTGCAATAAATCAGTGACACAGTGGGTTAGATGTGGTAATATTAGTACTGAACATGTGTTCATCAGCTTCTTTATTAAACCCGTGTCTGAGATGTAAAATAAACTGCTTAACTTATTCACTGTTTGATGAACTTTCTTTACATGTTCATGTAAATGTAGATGCACTGTAAAATGTAAATCATAATAAAAATGACAAAATTATTCATTGAGTTATTTTAAGATGAAAACTAAAATCTCTGTAGTAGCCTAATCTATTTATAGCAGAACTATTTTTGTAACCCGTATTTAAATTTCTAAATAAGGTTTAGGCCTGTATTTTTATTACGTATTAGCTACATTTGTTTATTACATTCACAAACTTTTGTCACATTTATTTATTTATTTATTATTTATTTATTGTTGCAAAGTAGCACTGTATTTATGAATTACAAAGTAGGATACATTTGATATCATCTGACGTTGTTGCTCACATCCAGGAAATCTGTGTCGGCCAAACGGTGCGTCCCCTTTAATGAGAGAGCGGAAGTTACCGGATTTATTGCCTTTAATTTATGCCTGATCACTGGACTTCACAAAGTTATGTTTTTAATAAGAGAGTACTCGGGATCGTAAGGCAAGTGTTTTGTTAAACAGTGGCTACTTAGGGCTAAAATGTGTCTTTTAATTAGCTATATTTACACGCGCTCTGCTGTGTGGCTAGCTCACCGTTAGCTGTGTTAGCAACTTTCATTACATGAACATTTGCAGCTTAAGTTTAGCTCTTTAGATCATATTTAAATGCAGTTCCTTAGTCTAAATTTGATTTTGAATGAGCGTTTGGCTACAATATTAAGTGATAATCAATAGCATCTAAGAATTATTTTTTTTATTTTTTTGTCGGACGAATGGATTAAGTTTGCTCCCATGGTAATTTCAGAAATTGCTAATTAACTGTTGTCATCATCAAGTAACAGTTGGCTAACTATCTTTGATTGATATTTTGAAGTAAGGTTAAAAGGTTAAGATAATTAACTTACAAGAGTGTTTGTCTGTGTTGTTGACTGACTGGGATTGTGAGATATAGTTTATTTTTTATTGTCTATGTTGTGTATGCACTGTACTGTGGACTAGATTTTTTTATATATAAAATACATGTGGGCAGCTAATTGGACAAATTTTTCAGACTTTTGTTTTCACTAGCTTGTGTTGTTTGATTATTCATAGATGCTTGGGACAAATCAAACGTATATATATATATTAATACATTTAGCCAATTACATTAAGTGATTTTATTTTACTCAATGTCATTATTATTAGTTATTTGTCGTTTAAGTAATGGTTTCTTTTAAAGACGTGCACAGCCTTGTGGATCACAAGGCTGTGGAGGAATGCAGCTTTAGGCCAAGTTAGTGATGCATAATAGCACACTTGTTTTCTGCTTAGTCTTTTCCGCTGAAAAAGTTCAGCAAGAGTTTTATTTCCTTATCTGCTGCGTTTCTCCACTGCCATGAAGCAACAGCTTACTGTGTCATTTGTTCCAGGACTGATGATTTGGATTATTATTATGATTATTAATAATATTATTGTTATTGGTGTGTGTTTTAAACTGTAATATATAATAAATGTTCATGTATTGTGTTTTCTGAGGACAGAAATATGGTCTCAAATAAATTACTTGCTGTATTTTGGTCAAGCCTTAGGTTATTACCAAGAGATGGAATAAAAACTCTCCTCATCTCATTATATCAAAACAAACTGAGAAATAAGTTTGGTTACACCAGGAATAGTTGAAGAAAATTTAGTCAAATTATTTACTTGTTTTTACCAAATTGAATGGCATTTTTCATTGAGTTGCTGCAGTATTAAAAATGTTTTTGGTTCCACAGAGGAGGAATTAAGTGGTCTCGACAATGGGCACCTGGACTCTGGTGTGTGGAAGGACACTCTGCTAGGCATGCAGCACTGGGACTGTGTTTTCAGGAGACAGTGCTGCTGACAGGAACCATTTGTTTGTGCGAGCACTCATGGACGACTTCACCACCAGGACATATGGAACCAGCGGAGGTCTAGACAACAGGCCTCTGTTCGGGGAGACTTCAGCCCGGGTATGTCCAGCTAGAAACGCCCCATGTCAACAACTCTGTGTAATTGTGTTTACAGTTCTGTTTTTGGTTAATGTATTTGCTGTATTCTTTACTAATTTAGGACCGAATTGTTAATCTTGCTGTTGGAGGATTCACTGTATTGGTTGTTCTAGTAAGTAAGATGTACTCTATATTTACTTTTTCACTAGTCTGGAGGAGTTTGCTTTATATATTTTTGTTTTGTTTTTCTAGTTGACGATTATCAGCTCATTTGTTTTTCCTGCCGCACCTCCTCGGCCACTAAATATATTTTTTGCAGTGTGCATCTTATTAACATGCGGGTCCACCTTAGTGCTGGTAAACTATCTATTAATCTAAAGCTTTGGTTGGCGATATCACATTTTTAACATTTGCTTTTATGTGTCCACAGATATTTTGGTACAGACAAGGCGATCTGGAGCCAAAATTCAGGAAACTTATCTACTATATGCTGGCATCCATCGTGCTGCTATGTTTATGTGCCAACTTGTACTTCCATGATGTCAATAAAAAGTAGTGGCACAAATGAAGAGAAGAAGGGACACATGGCCTTTGTCAAAACACAAGTATAGAAGAACTAAATAATTAACAACAAAATCTAAAAACTAATTTCAAGTCATTGGAAATTGCATCCCAGCAAAAATGCTGCTGCTTTGGAGAAAAACTGTTGACTTGAGTCACAAGCCTCTGCAGAACACACATCACACTGCGCATATCAGTGCTAAGCCAATGTACTGTATATGGCCATAAAGAGATGAGTTGAGTATGCTAATATTTTGATGATGGAAAATCCACACTGTTGTCTGATAAACTAATTTTACATTTTTATATGACACTTCAGTCACAACAAGTAGCTACATGAAATGTAGCTACTTGTTGTGACTTTTTTTTGCTTGTGGAGTTCCACGAGCCGGCTACAATACTGTTCTTCAAATGAATGGTTTTGTGTTACCATTTGTACATTTAATTATATAGAAAATATGAACTGTACAGTAAGACCTGCCAACTTAATTGTGTAAAAACAAATTCTGCAATCAGATTTTAGTATAGGTTGCTTATATATTGTAGAATATGATTTCAGTCGGTGGACAATTTCTCCAAACACATTGCCATAAAATTACTAAAAGGTCTATTTTAAGACCTGATCAACTTTTGTTCTACAGCAAAAGAACACAATATTAGCAAGATTAATTTTACCTCTATATTAAATATTTTTTGCCTGTGCTTAGAATGTTATTCTTTGACCATAAATTATTCAGTGTGGATTTTCCCAACAAATATTTGAAAGCTTGACATTTTCTTCGTACTGTATAATTGTGTTATATATACAAAGTACAAATTAGAACAATGTAAACGCATTAGCAGGATTTGAATATATGCAATCCATTTAAGCAGCGGAGAATTTAATCTTTTTTGTTGAATTTATTCCAAACCAAACAATGTTGAGAAGTTTTTCTTATCGTATTGAATGTTGAACTACACTGACTGCCAAGTCTTGCACTAATTTATTTGATGTAGATGTCTCATCTAAACTTGCACAATTAACACTGCCACTTATTCAAGCAAATAGATATTTGTGCTGGAATTTAGCTGGAATCACAAGCTTTGCTTTAATTGTAATGCTCATACTGAAAAATTACTATTTTGTACCCACAAAGAACCAAAACCAACCATTTTAGAATTCAGTTGAAGTTAAACTGACTTTTTTTTTTACTATTATACTTTTAAATCTCAAAGCTCTTCATAGCAGTATGGCAAACTATGCAACTTAACTCATGACAATTGTCTGTTGTTTACTTAATGTTTTACATGTTTTATTGTCATAAAAATATACAACCAAATGAAACATTTTGTTAAATGTCTCATCCATATCTACACTGTTTCTAAAAACTTGCTAACATTCTATTTATGTCTTTCATCCTTTCTTGTTGATGCTGGCAAATCTTTAGTTTATATTTTTTATGGTTTACAGACTCTTTGTGATAAGTCTCTGAACAGAACTTGTAAACAGAAGAACCCCTACATTCCTTCAGACACGTTGGCCTTGTCACAAAGTTAGAAATGTTTTTTTCACAATAACTCAAGAAAATAAATATGTATCACAAGTGCCTGGTGTGTGTTAATATTGTAGCATTCATCTTAGGCTATTTTTCTTATATAAAAATATGTGACCTACATAAAGACCACATGAGAAAGTCAGTGGGCATTTCTTCACTTTACACAAAACCTTTAAGGCCCTTTCATGCCCATTTGATTCTATAGCTGTTGTTCTGTGTGTAATCCTCAGCAGCAGACACAAACAAACCATGCTGTTTGTCAAGAATTCTTGATTGAATCCTTAAAGTGTTGTCAGATATTTGAGGCGTTTCTTATGAGAGATCATTCAGTCTGAGCCGTCTTGGTTTTCCAGGATTGGATCTAAGTAAAGAAATACCAGATACAAGTTTCAAACCAAATCTCACAAAGATTTACAAAACTAAGTTAAATTAAAGTAAAAAGTAATCTAATACCAGTCAATGTGCTGCTGATATTATGAGGAGAAACTATAAGAACTGTATTGCCAGAAGTTATCTCTGAATCCACCACTGTAGCCTCCATTGAAGTCTGTACCTCCTGAAACAGGCATAACATTTTAAAAACTCAAAAGACAACTTCTCAAAGACAATGAATTGTGAGGGACACTTTTTAAAAAATTATGTTTTATACCTTTCCACTGAAATTATCTGACATAGCTGCCTGAGTTTCTGTGGGAGCACTTTGTGCAGAGTTTAGTAGACTGGAAGTATCTAGGTGGTCCTGCATACTGTCCTCTGTCTCCACAATCAGCTGTGATTGACTGACTGGGTCCAAAGAGGCGGGATCAGAGGTAACGGTGTGAATAATAACTCCATCAGTGGAGCAAAGACTGTCAGTCTGAAGTGAACAAAAGGGAATTACATATTTATATAAATGAAGCTGGAGATAAAACTAAAGGAAAAACATTACTGACTGAGAGACTGTGAAGGATGATGTGTTCGTGTGAGGGGGCGATGAGCTCGTCAATGTAACTGTGCTATTATTGCTCAAGCTTAGAGGAAGGCTCTGATTGGTGGAAAGACTGAGTGGCAGTCCCTGACTGGATGTGGTCTGGAGGTAGTATGTCCCAGGTGTGCCTGTTGGCTGGAGTTGGAAAGACTGAAACAGAATAAAAGAGGGAGTAATTAAACTGTATCACCATAAACAGTGTAAGCTGTGGCCAATTATATAGTATCAATATAATACAAAAGTAGCTTAAAGCAAAATCTTACAGGCAAAATCTCAAATGTTTGTAGTGCTCCCGTATTTAGGGTGATGGTTCCACTATCAGATGCACTTGCTGAAGAATCTGAGGCTAGAGCAGATAGAACAGATAGCAAATGGAAATGCAGACTTTATATTATTATGCCTATAGAGCTCGGGGAAACTACATCAAGAAACAACAATTACCATAAAATAATTATCTGCCATGATTGCAGGACTCCTATATGAACACATTAGCGAAAACATTAAAAAAGTAAACGAAACAGTCTTATTCAATAAACTCAATAAACTGCTGGATCACTACTGATAAATGTATTACTTTGTAGTTTTTAAATTCTCTATTGATTTAACATGAGACCAAGTGAACATTCTACTGGTGTGAGATGTGACGATCCAGAGCCTTAATATTATCATAGGTGATGAAAAGAGTTAGTGTGTTCAGTAAATGCATACCTAATTACTGTTGACAGCACACATAAAAATGATAATCAAAGAACTAATTACTTATTTAAAAAAACAAACAAAAGAGAACTTTTAGATGCTTGTTTCAACAAAACCTAAATAGAAAATATTCCATTACATTTTAATCCACATATTTTGGGGGGCTCTAGTACAATAAAACATGTATTTGAGGCAGCTAAATGACAAGTACTAAATTACGTTCATGGTTTTAAATGTAATAAAATTACATTTACAATTGTTGTCACTTATACTACTTTTGAAGTACAGCTTCTGTGATTCCAAAATGCGTGATTCACCAGAATGCTATCTCACAACTTTGTTTTCTACATGTGTACAATTGTTTGGCAATTGTATTTCACAAGATCAGACATAAAATCTTGTTCCATTCCTAATTCTTACCCAGGTGAGTTATCTGCAGAGGGATCTGTACAGGAATCTGAAGTGCAGCGACAGAGTTGGGTGTAGAACTGTTGCAGCTCTCCTCCATTCGAGTAAGTCGAATCTGCAAGGATGAAGATGAGGATGACGAAGGACTCCCGGATCCAGAGACACTCTGTGAGGATGTCGCCAGCTCCTGTAGACCTTTTAGAAGAACTACACAGAAAATACATTTCACACAAGTCAATATCCATTCGCCTATAGAATCAATACTCGGTAAACAATTGATCACACAACATGATCAATAGTAAATTCATATATGTCAGCTTGTACCACTGAAGGGGATTTCCTTGTGATTCATAACTTGTCTCTTAATGCTCCACCATTTGGATCGTAACCATTGAGGAGATCGGACACTACTCCATCCTCCAGCCAGCTCTTCCCAATTTATGGCATTCTCCTCCTCCACTCCCAACTCTGATATCCTACAGATATTATGCAATTATTAAATCAATAATATATGCTATATCGATTGCACAAAATGCCCTCTTTACCTTTGTATTAGGTTCTGGTCATCCTCTTTTGTCCACTCTGTCCCTCCGCTGTGTTTCCAGTTCAAATAGTTTAACCACTTTGACCGACACTGTTTCTCTGACCTAGAGCGGACTTTTTCTGCAACCACTGCCCAAGAAACTCCTCCGGTCACTGCAGAGCCCGGTGTTACACCTGCCATCTCATACACAACTTCTGCAAGACGTTTCTCCTCCTCCTCTGTCCATTTACCTACGCCAAACAAATTTTTATTTTGGGGTATTTTCAAATGAGCAAAGTCATACTTTTAAAGCGTAAAATGGGAATCTGGAAATGGCTGGTGTACCTGTGTTGCAAGTGTCTTTCATGAGTCTACAGCGATCTTTCACTGAGGAAGCACTGCGACCCAAAGCAGCACCAATTGTGGCCCAGTCATTTCCATGCTTCTCTTTAAGCCTATTATTGACATAATTTACCTATTTAACTTTTTATATAACGAAGAAAGAAAAAGAAAAACTAACATTTTACTTACGTTTTAAGCTTCTCAATTTCTTCAGGCTTATATCTAAAAGAACATTATAACAACATACCATTACCAGTTATGTAACTTGATTCTAGTGCAGTGCTGGAAAGGGCTTTGTACAAGATATTGGGGAAAAATTGCAAAAGCTTACAAATGCCACAGCAGGTCAAGTACTGTGTATGTATTAATTTCAAGAAGATACCTACTTCCCAACATGGTTACGGTTGTCATACATCCGTAAAACTCGTCTGTACACAGCAAACAGAGGTCGGTTAAGACCCAACGCCACAGACCGATAAAAATCTTTCCTTTCTTCTTTAGACATATTAAAGATGATCTCAGCAGCATTCTCAATCCCCCGCTTCTACACAGCAAAATAGTTAGCAAAAGATAGCACTACAGTACACGAGTAACCCAAATGTGAATTGTTACCTTTACATAATGGTCAATGTTGGTCATCAAAACGTCAATCTCCTCTTTAGACCACATTCCCTGTTTCCACGTGTGACCTATGAATGAAAGATAACAAAAAAAGCTATTAATATGCTGATACAAGATAACCAAGACATTGCAAAAGTTATAGAAGTGTCCGGAATGGGATCTGTCTAAAATCACCTGTACCTTTATTGGCCAATGTGTCTTTGTCTTCTTTGGTAGTGAACCAAGCCTGACTGACGGGTGAAATGTCTGACCTCTGGACTGAGTCCTCATTTTCTTGTAATATCTATTCATACACAGCCAAATAATACACTAAATCAAGCAAAGTCTATACTCATGTATCTTATAAGTTAAGTTTTTAACCTGTACCTGGATATGTGCAACGCCGTCTTCAGACAACTCTCCCTCTGATGTTGGCGCCATTGTAACTTCAAAACTTTCACTGTCCTCTGACACTATTTAGGTAATTAGAACACAGAGCATTTAGGAAAACTAAATTTTACACATAAAAAAATACAGATTATTGTGTATATAATTTTTTTACTTGGCAAGGAAACCACAGAGAAATTATGGGAATCTTCTTGTTCAGTGGAGTGGCAAAATTTCTTTTGTAGAGGCTCTGAGTCTTCATCTTAATACACACAACCAAAAACAAAATTACATATAGCTTAAGCGTTCAGATTTTGTTTTTGACTTCAAATTGTGAGAATTGTAACCAACCATTAGAAGAACAGTGAAGAATGATGCTCCCATCACTGTCTTGGGTTAGAGTTACAGATTTGACGGTTTCCAGTTCACCATCCTCCTGATCTTCTGAACTCATCCTTCAGGGGTGAGAACTTATTTGGACTTTGTCTGTGAACTTTCAGTCGTTTCCAGTTCCTTTATGAATATGTAATATTTTTATTTCGAAGTAAATATTCGTGTAATATTAAGATCCTAAAATTGTTTTGGCAAAGGGGCTTTTGTGGATTAATTGTGGGATCATGTCGCCTGTAAATAATAATACAATAAATAAATCAGCAATACTACATATGCAAAAAAATATGTAGTATTAGGAGTATAAACGAGTTATGGTGACCTGAAAAAGCTATAACTACATTGTGGAAATGTGTAAAAATTAGAAGTCATAGATGTGGAAACATAAACACTAGGCGATTCTCCACAAGTTGAAGACTGCCCTTATGGTTAACTTGCAGCTTCCAACACAAAATACCCTTAAAAACTAAAAAACTACACGGCGCCATGTTTGATTTAAAAGACTTATGGCGTCTGAGAAGGTTGACGAAGCCTTGGATAGTCTTAATTTATGTTTTTAAACTATTTCCCCACACAGAACTGCCCCAGCACTTCTCACCAGCTCCGCTTCAAACTAGAAAATGATTTTTACTCGTAATTTGGATACTTACTTCCTGTTTTTGGTCCGGGGACTTTTGAGTTACCAGGATGAAGGCAAATGCCAGGATGGAGGCCCTGCAAAGCTGAGGGTTGCCAGATTGGAGTCATATCTGTGCGCCACGGAGCGATTCTTGAATTCTATTTGAACAATTGAATTTGATTATTACAAAGTCTATAATCACTATACTCAAGTAAGGCGCATACCACTGCTATGCATGTTTATATATGTACATACGCATGTATAAATAAACCGATACAAAATACAGGTGTTGGAATAATTTAAGCAGATTGAAAAAAAAATGGCAACCTACATGTCCGGGGTTAAAAACATTCCGGTTAAATACAAAAATTGCAAGCATGGATTTAGTTGAATGTCGCATTTTTTGCTAATGAAAAAATCTATGTATTTCCAAATGTATATGCCTTTGTGCTCTGACATTAGCATACAATGTTTTAAAGGGTCCACATAATTGTTTTAGTTTATTTCTTTCTGTTCCGTGTCGAGGCAACCGGAAGGTTATCGCCAACGTACCAAACGTTCATTCTTCAAAAGAGAAAATATCACGTTTTCACGTTTTAGGCTGAATGTTTATTAAAAATGTCTGAACAACCTGTAAGAGTGTAAGTATTATTTAGCCATTATGTACAGTAGTGACGCTTTTCAGTGAATAATTGTTGACACTTAGCTAAGCTCAATGTGTAGATTTACCCGTCTTTATTGACTATCAGTGTGCAGTTAAAATCGAGTGTCATAAAAGTAATGTTTATATTATCGTCTGCAGCTTAGCCTGTGGAGATGTGGAAGGAAAACTGAACGCTCTGTTCAACCGCGTCCAGACAATTCAGAAGAAAGCTGGTCCCTTTGATGTGCGACTAAACATTAAGTGTGGAGTTTTTCCTGTACATCAACATAACGAACTTTGTATTTACAGTTGCTTCTCTGTGTGGGAGACTTTTTTGGAACGACCCCTGAAGCAGATGAAGAGTGGCAGCAATATAAATCTGGTGCAAGGAAAGGCAAGTTTACCAATGTAACACATGTGTCTGTGAAAATGTGCTATATAAATAAAACCATCGTTATCATCTGACCTTATGAACCTACCTATTGAGGAAAAAATGTTCTATCACTACAAATATATGAATAGATAGATATGTGTGTGTTTATTTGAACTGACTGACTTTACATTTTCAGCCCCTATTCATACTTATATCTTGGGAGCAGCGAGTCAGGAAATGATAAAGCACTTCTCCAGTGCAAGTGGTTGTGAGCTTTGTGAAAACATCACTTATCTGGGTGAGCACTGTCATGTATTATTGAGGAACTTCTGACTGCAGACCTTTTTAATTTGGGCATTTGTGGATAATAGGTCGTCAAGGTGTATTCACTGGAGTTTCAGGCTTACAAATAGCTTATGTCAGTGGTCGAGAAGCTTCGCAGGAACCAGCACCCTCCCACTGCTTCACATCCAAAGATCTGGGTTCACTTGTTGAATCTTTGACTAGCAACTCAAAGTTTAGAGGTGTGGACATACTGCTTACTTCACAGTGGCCTAAAGGAGTGTGGCACTATGGCAGCATCCCTGTAAGAACAATTTTATGTATTTTAATGTACATTGGTCTAACACTGTTAAGTGAATTCATATTTTTGTTTCAGGAAGTGGATACAAAGACGTGTGGCAGTAACTCCATTGCCAGCCTTGCAGACAAATTAAAACCGAGATATCATTTTGCTGGTCTGGAAGGTATTCATTATGAGAGACTTCCTTACAGGTACATATTTTAAAGAAAGCCTTTGTACCTAATACTTTATTTATCAAACTTTTTTTTCCATTTCCATGACATCATGTTACTCTTTCTTTCCAGAAATCATGTTGTTCTTCAAGAAAATGCACAACATGTCAGTCGCTTTATTGCTTTAGCAAATGTCAACAACCCAGCAAAGAAAAAGGTTTGCAAGTTTATTAGTAATGTACCATTGCACAGAGAAACACCAGTAGAAACACTGATATCAAGTGTTAAGTTTAATCAAACAAAGTTACAGTATTGGAAATTATAAACTATTCAATCAATCAGACCAACTATCTAATTTATTAAAGGTGCACTGTGTAACTTTCTGGGGGTGAAAAGTCAGTTACACAAGTCAATCAAAATAGAAAAAATCATACTTTGGTACAATTTCAACAGGAAGATCTATGTTTTATGCCGTAATATTATGGCTGTGCAATTAATTGAATTTCAGTTCCAATTTCAATTATGATCTTTATTTTCTTGATATTGAAAATTGGTAATTTCTTTACAATTGTAGAATATATTTGTTTTTTTCTGTGAGAGCTGTCACATATTTTATTTTATTACTTCACTCTCTACATTTAAGGGACACTAACTCTCTGCAGTCTCTTTAAGCAAATAATTGTTGGAATAATCATGATTTCAATTAAGATTTAAATAATTGGGGTTATTATTTTCATCATTATTGAGCAGCACTACGTAAAAATACTGCAAAAGGAACAGCTCTTCCATAGAAACAAAATAGAAAAGCTTATTTGAAGTGAAAACATTTTTTTTTTTGTTTATTTAGTACAACAAAGACATATAAGTGTATTTTTAGTCAAAACTTTACACAGTGCACATTTAAATACCAGTCTCTTTCCTCCATTGATGGAGAGAACATAATTTTGAATAAAACAATTTTATAAAATAATTTAATACTTAAATTTGTATTTAGTTTTATTAAAATCTTATCAAAAAATTAAATCATCTTGCAATGTTCAGTTTATTTCCTTGTGACCCTCACATTGGATGGAAGCCTCTTATCAGTAAATCTTTGATTTGGTTAATATTATTATTCTTTGTATCTGAAGAAATGTTTAATTAGAGCCTATATTTGCAGTATCTGTATGCCTTCAACATTATTCCAATGAAAAGGATGGACCCCGCCGAGTTGGTGAAACAGCCTCAGGATGTGACAGAAAATCCCTACAAAAGAGTAACAAAAGACAAAACAGACGCTTCAAAACCAAGCTTTACAACTGAGGAAGAGGTGAGCTCCTCTGCGTGAATGTTGTTTTGGCACATCTGCTACATTGTTCCATTTTCTTATCAGGAACCAGCCAGTCAGTTTTTCTTCGACCTGAGCAGAAACCAGGGCAACAGAAAAAGACAGTCAGATGGAAGAGGTCGAGGAAGAGGTCACTTCAATGAGAAACAGGCTCGCAGACATCGTATGTCACAAGATTAATTACTTACCACTCTGAAAAATATGTTTTGACTTTATACATTTTTTTCATTATTCATAGCCCAGCCAACAGGGCCTTGCTGGTTTTGTTTGGCCAGCCCTCAGGTGGAGAAACACTTGGTCATCAGCATAGGCACACATGTAAGTTGACCAAAACTCATTATGTTTTAGTATATATATTATGGAAAAGCATAAAATAAACTTGCAATCTGTACTAACCATTTTAGAGACTTTGACAAGGCCGTGACAAGTTTTAGGCATTATCATTACTTTGGAATTACTCTTAAAAGATCATAATTTGTAGAAGTACAATAAACTTTGACTTATCTTGCAGTGCTACTTGGCCTTAGCTAAAGGAGCCTTGACATCCAGACACTTGCTGATTCTTCCAATCGGCCACTATCAGTCCGTTGTGGATTTGGCCTCCGATGTTGTAGAGGAGATGGAGAAATACAAATCTGCTCTCAAAAGTTTTTACAAGAGCAAAGGAGAGCGCTGCATCCTGTTCGAGAGGAATTATAGAAGCCAACATTTGCAACTACAGGTGCAATACAGATTTGTTATTAATAGCTGTTTCAAATATTAATTTTAATGTTTATGATGTAGGTTGTTCCAGTGCCATTGAGCTGTTGCACCACAGAGGACATTAAAGAGGCATTTATGGTCCAAGCTCAGGAGCAGAAAATGGAGCTGATGGAAATTCCAGAACATACAGACCTCAAACAGGTAATTTTGTGTGCCAGTTTTCAATTTGAAAGTAAATAAAAAAGAGAATATAAATCAGAGGATTATTCAAATACTATGTGTGTGTATTTTATTTTTTTCCCCACAGATTGCTCCTCCAGGCACCCCTTACTTCTATGTGGAGCTTGATTCGGGAGAGAAACTCTACTATCGTATTCAGAAGCATTTTCCTCTGCAGTTTGGCAGGCAAGTGTCAATAACTAAAAATGTTAATGGTAAAACACAAATTTAAGTATTTGCTCGCTTTCAGGGAGGTTTTGGCCAGTGAGGCAGTGTTGAACATTCCGACACGAGCAGATTGGAAGGAGTGCAAACAAGCCGAGAGGAGGAAGAGGACTGCTGCAAACAACTAAGAGACGACTTCCAGCCCTTCGACTTTGCATGGGAAGACTAAATGCAAAAATGCTGAGGTGGTAAAAGTACTGAAGTTCACCACTCAAGTGACTTCAGTGAAAGTTCTGCAGAAACATATTTACTTGAGTAAAAGTACAACAGTGTAAATTTACTTCAGTAAAAAAGTAAAAACACAAAATTAGTGTTAGGTGCTTTATAGTGTGAAATTGACTTTAAAGTGACAATTATTACATTTTTATTTTATTTAAGATTTGTGTGTTTTTTAAATTGTTTAACTGGGAATAAAAAGGGTTGATATGACAGGTCTGCACTGGCTTTAGGAGAAAAAAAATCTGTTTGTGGACGTAAAGGTGTACGGTTTACCTTTGACAAAAAACAATCTGGGACAATGGCATGTTCTTGTCATTTAGATGTCCTTGATGCACTAAATATATAGTTTAAAAAAGCTATTTTTAAGTGGGCTCGCATATTGAGAAAATTAACGATTGTCCTGAAGAAAGGTCCTCTTTCAGTTTGTTGCCAAGACAAAGCTGTTACTTTAGCTTTGTTTTTTCACATTATGGGATCAAACATTTATCCTCAAGTAGAATGTACCCAAGTATGGTTTCAACTTTATTTCTACTAAATTGTGTACAAAAAAAAAGAAAAAAAAGTTTTTGTATGGAGTAGGAAGTACAGCAGTTAAAAAAAAATGTAATCGTAAAAGCAAAAAGTCGTTAATACAAAATACTTGCCACCTATATGCTTAAATGCATACTTTTTATACTGTATATAAATGTGGATATGTATTAAGGCTGGTACAAATGTCATTTATGAGCTTTCAGGTCTGTTAAATTTGTCCCGATGTATTTTGTCAATTTTCTACTCAAGTCACAGAAAATTCAAATTACTGTTAAAAAGTTGCTAAAAGTTTAATAAATTTTTTTTACAACTGAACATTTTCACTGATGAAACATTTTTATTACTTAAATGTTAACCGTATTGATGCATTCAACAAATTATTTGTGTTAATAAAAATAAAAATCCCTTGTCGGTAAAAAATAAGATTAAAACTTCATTAGACATGTAAAAATAGTAAGCTTAATCCATGTGAGATTCAGCATTCTCCAAGAGGCAAAAAAATCATATCCTTTACATTTTTACCATTTCATAATCGCTGAGATGCTTCATATTCTCAGTTTTTGTTAAAGTTGACAATGAGCACAGATAAGATGGCGACGGCAAACATCAGCAGACCAGGTTGAAGTGTGAGGGTGAATCCAGTGTAAAATGTTACAACATTTATACAAAGTCTCTGGACTTCTTAATGGCACAGCAGAGCATCATGCTGAAGATCATGCCAAAAATCTGAAAGTTTGCAAACAGATACATTTTAGAATAGAAAACCAGTTTTGTCAATGTGGAAGGGGAAAATAAGTTAGAAGTTAGTTTAAGGAACACGTTACCTTGGTTTAAAAATGCACTTACCATGATTATTCCAATACCAATGCCAACGCCACCAATGATGTGAAGTTTATCATTGAACATCTCGTCAATAGCAGTAGGGCAACTCTGAAAAAATTAAAATTACAGAGGTTACGCCCATAGTTCTCAAACTCTGTTAGTTGCAACCGCCAAAATAACAACCGCAAGGCTTTTGCAAGGCACACACACACACACACACACGAAAAGACCAATACCAACCAGTGCTGACCAATACTAAACAGTATCCCAAAGATTTAAAACAACAGCATGTCGACAATTCAGCTTTGAGAGCAAATGTTTGATCATTTAAACTTCAAATTTCCTAATCTAGAAAAAGTGATGTTTAACCTTGGCCATAATTTATGAGAAACTGATTTTAGGTTTTAGTTTTATGAAAGGCACAACAAAGTTGTCACCATGCAGTATAACAGAACTTGCTGGAGCGCAGACAGCACTAAAATTGACAATACAGTGGCCTATCAATGACTTCAGATTACATTTTGTGTTAATATTTAATGTTTTGAATGGACAAGACCCCAGTAAATCAAACACCTTATGTCATCACACCTCAGGGTGCACCCTAGTCCTTTTTAGTTTACCTTCTGTTGCCCTCCAAACCTAAACCAAGGACTGTGTTTTTTAATGTTTACATTGCTTTATCATAATGATATCTTGTCGCAAATGAAGCTTTCTTACATTCATTTTGATTAAGTGTCTCAACCACCCGACAAATACAAAATGTGCTTTACCGTTGTGACTAGAACTTCCAGTCCCTCCTGTTTAGGGCAGATGTCTTTTGCACCATCAATCACGGTTCCAGTGGGACCACAGCACTTTAACTATAAAGAATTGTGCAATGATTAATAGGAAATACCCGTTTTACCAACATAATGCCAAAACATCCTTTGTCTGCATTTTTACCCCAAAGTGAATCAGACGCAGCGTTTCCTTCAGAGCCTCCTGTTTAGTGTTCTTATAGTTGTCATAGGTTTGCTTGTAAAATTCTGTTACATCCTCGATCACCTGGATACACAGATATTGCGCACTTCAATATAACAAAGCAATGAACACAAATCGCGGGAATTCTGAGAAGTTGCATACTCTTTCCCGGTTGGATAGTCCCCAGATTCCAGCTGCTACTTCAACAGCAAAGATGATAAGAAGGAAGATGAAGAACTTTATACAAAAAAAAAAATTAAATTAAAAATGCAATAACTGTTTTGAAAATTGAAACTTTTTAAAATATGTAAATTACCAATCCAAGCATGCACGGGGATTCTTTGATTGCTCCACAACATCCCAAAAAGCCAACCACCATCATAAGTGCCCCAGCTGCAATCAGGATGTACACACCTGCAAAGAAACATGTTTAGTTTCTGGGGACATGAATGAATCACTTTCAGTTGTAGAATTAGTAAGAATACATTTTTAAAAAACTTTAGTTACAATCAACATAGTCAATGCCTTTGTCTAGCTTCGAGTATGAATCATGCTCATAGGAATGGAGCACTACATTAGCTTCAGCATGACACCAGTCGCCTCATCACAATAGATTTTCCTCCTCCAGTCTGTTATTTGGAGCTGCCCGTTTTGCATACAGCCCATCTGACGCTTGACCGCCTACTTCACTTATCAGTTTGATTAAAGCGAGATACAAAGACCAAAGGGAGGAGACCAGTCTGTCTTTCTGTGTCAGTCCCACTGAGAACAGAAAAGTCACTAAACAAAGGCATCCCTGTTTACAGTTGAAGAATGAGAGCAATGTGTGGATGACCAGGACCAACGCAGCAGCTCACTGTGGACTCACTGTGGCCACTGCCTCAGCTGCCCTGCACGACATGCGGCCCACTTGGATTTCTCCATTTTGAGGTTTTTATTGTTTGTTCCTAAAAAAGCAACATTAGAGTAATGCAGAGTTTTTGAGGTGGAGAGCAACAGCAAAACACCAAACATTTTCAGATGTTCAATTTAAATTCATTTTCTCTTGACTCGGTTTCAAACAACTAAATAAGTAGCAACTACAAGAAAAATAATGGTTTGTGACCATCATTTTGTTTTCAAACTGACTGCATCTGTGTGAACACCTTGCATTGTTTTGCCGTAGTAAAACAATGCATGGAATCTCACTATGTCACTTTATTATTCAAAAACTCCAAAATATCAGCTTACACGAATTACTTAAAAATTGATATCTCCATAGAGATTACAAAAGTTACTTTGTGCACCTTTAAGACTAAAGTGGTTCAGTTATTTTATTTGAGCAGGTTCAGTTCATGATCTGTGTAGTTCTGCGTAGCCCATGTTTGAAGTGAGATGTACATTTTTAAGCTTGAAGCTAGGGGAGCTAATTTTTTACCTGCAACTTAGTAAACCATGTGTTTTCTACTAAAAAGTATACAATAAATCCAGCACATCGTGAAACAATGACACCACTGAGTACTCTCTGACTGGAATAATAAAGAATTTTAGTTCTTAGTTCGGGCGACACGGTGGCGCAGCGGTTAGCGCTCTGGCTCATAGCAAGAAGGTTCTGGTTCGATTCCAGTCGACCCGGGGCCTTTCTATGTGGAGTTTGCATGTTCTCCCGTGTCTGCGTAGGTTCCTCCGGTACTCCGGTTTCCTCCTACAACTAAAAACATGTCCATTAATGCCTCCCCTGACCCTTCCCCAGGGCTCCCTGCAAAAGAGATTCTAAATCTCAGTGGACTTCCTGGTTAAATAAAGGTCAATTAAATTAAAAATAATCAGAAGCTGAATGCTGCTCTCTGATAGGCTGTGCTTGGATGGTCTCCTCCAGTTTCACTTTGTTTGTAAAAAGAAGTTTATAAGCCATATTTGCAACCACAATCAATACATGTTAATATTATTCATGTGATGAGAGATTTCTGAGAGGAAGTTCAATTGTCAGATTTAAAACATAATCATGTTTGCAGTGTGAAAATGAGCCATCCCACCATTAATGTGTGGTGTTGATTGGCAAACTCAAATTACAAGAGCATAATACAATATTTAGGAGACCATACCCGTCAAAAGACAGTTGGAGCGCCTTCTCCTTCAAAAAGTCCAGATGTCCTGGAGTCAAAGCGCAGCCACAGCCCCACAGCCAGGACTCCTGTTCCTGCCAACTGGAAAAAGACACATAACATTCATGAACCCTATTCAACTTATCTGTGTGAATTATGACCCTGGATTTACATGAAAATCCTTAGTCATCGTAATAATAGTAATAAAAAAAAGGATAAAAAACTAAGAACGACATGTGTAGTCAAACCAGATGCATGCTCCCAGTGTCACATTACTTACACCACAGAGGCTTTGTAGTGTCAGTGAAGAGTTTCTCTAAATCTCACAACACCACTCATTGTGCTCATTAAACAAGCAGAAGTTCACTATCCTATTTGTAGGCCTTTGAGGTTTTACAGGAAGTTGCCAAGTCAAACTGATTGTGTTGATAAGAGAATATTTTATTTATTAAGTCACTTTTGGGGTTGAGAGAAATTACAAGGCTACACAGCTTCAAGACAAAGTTAGACTAGTTTTTCCAGAGTCAAATGTGGTAGTTAAGTCCCAGGTTACGCAAGACTGCCTAAAGGCTATGCAGTAGACACCTTCAATCTCAGGTGGGGGACAACAGGAAAACCACATCGGTTTATAGCTCACTCATTAAGCAATGATACTTTGGTAACGCCGCAAACCACAAACACCGCCGCCACAAACAACAACACCTCCCTCACCAGCACGTACCCAGAAGAGAAAGTTGAACACAAACACCAGGTACTTGATACATTGCATTCCTCCCGTAGCCATGGTCAAAATGTTCTTTTTTCACCGACAACCAGGACAAAACAGTCTTCAGTCAAAGTGTAAAAACGACGAGGGCACTAATAAAAATCTTTTGTGCTGTACCACCACACCCGCAGCGGATCGGACTACACCTGGGAGGAGGAAGCAAATGTGAGACCAGAGAAGAGAGGATGGACAGGAAGAAGAGCTGACACGGGCGGTGCTAGAGAACCTGCGCTCATTAGGATACATCCCGTAATATCAGCCGCAGGTGAACTACATTAACTACAGCCTCCTGAAAGACAGACAGGTGTAGGACTATTCTGTAGAGAAATGTTATATTTTACTCTCCTTTCACCCCCAGTTATGCACTGTAATGCAAACTGTAGTGCAAATCTAAAGTAAAAGTTAATATGTAACTAAATCCATCAACAAATATGTCAATTGAAGTTGTTTAAATGGAACAAAAAGGCGGAGTCTGGAGGCGCAAGGAACAGTGTGATTGGCCATGGACAAACAGCAGGTGTTTGCTATCAAAAACAAAATTTGGCTTTTCTGGAGAAATGTGAGCGCTTCTCTGGAACAAACAAAAAAGTGGGCCTAATTAAAAAATCAGGTGTTCTTCAAGGATGTGCAAATACACTCAAAACAATAAGGCACGAGGTTCTGTGGCACTCAGACAGATGCAAATTTAAAGTCTTTATTTTGTCTCTCCACATAATAATGGACTTTTAAGTTTGCGTGAGTGTGCCTCGGATCCACATGCCTCTTTAATAATTTGTCTGTTTGTTTTTTTGATTAATAACAAGTCTTGTGTTTAACAAATTATCCAAGAGAGTTGCTCTTATATAGAATTAATTATCATTAATATTAATAATCATAAATTAAAATATTTTTGAAATACTTTTTCAGTTTAAATCTCAATGTTAGCAGTAAAAATCATTTGATATAGCCTAGTTAAAAATCAATCACCATAACTTTAAACTTGTAATATAGGACTATTAGGCCCTTCCCTTGATAAAATAAAAATATATATAAATATAAGTATATTTTGCGCAGGCTAACTGATAGTATAAGCTTGCACGTATGTATTGAAAATAAAATATTGACTCACCCAAAAGACAAAGTTGAAGATGAAAAGCGCATATTTGACGCACAGCTCCCAGCTGCTCAGGGCGGTCATCCTTCACTGCGTTATTACGCTGTAAACTCTCTGAGACGTTTACTGTTTGTCACTCAAAGTCAAGAGGATTTTGTCACCCAATAAGTTCACAGAAAAGTTGCAATTATGTCAGTGTGATTCACCATGCAAGGCCCCCCTCTCTTTCTCTCTCTCTCTCTCTCTCTCTCTCTCTCTCTCCCAATGTGATCGTTCATTTGCACAGGACAAAGCTGACAGTGTGGACTAACAGCCCACAACTGTTGTTTTGCAGCTGCACATAACCAGAGTTTCTCTCAGAGAGCAGTAGTTAAGGAGGTAGGCTGCACTTGTATGTATCTTGTATACTTTGTAGTCATCACAATTTGGGAACATTGGTCTGTAATGTAAGGTATATCATAACTATAAGAATTCTTAAAACAAAAATAAATCACTCACAAATAAAAACACTCTTTAAATGCATATTGGCTGCACCTCATTTGACATATTGCACTCAAAATATGAATGGAAACTATAAGACAAACAAACAAATATAAACAAATCAGACTTATGACAGCTCACATACCTTTGCTTGTAGTAAATTAACAAAGCCATAAGGTGGCAGTGTGCGCCTTCATTTCAGGGACAGTTTCGTTTCAATTTGTTCCAAAGTCAAAGTTCTTAGTCAGGCTTAGCCTATATAAGAAGTCAATATCTTCAAACTACACGATACCCGATCATCATGAGATTTCACAAACACTTAGACTCTATATGCGTAGAGCCAATCAGAGATGTCCCTCTCCCAGCGCAGACCAATCACAGAGCTGTGCGACAGGTTGACATAATGACAGGAATTAGAGCCTACGGAATGGTCACTTTTTGAGAGAGGCCACAGCAGGTTATTTGACCTGTATGGACGCAAAGCAGAAGAGCCACACCACCTCTTTGTGTGGTAGATTAGTTTTCTCTTCAGTCTGTGCCTATGGCCCGGACCGGACCCGGGACGCTGCTCTACCGCCGGAACATCAGACTGGACTCTTTCCTCAAGCGGAACACGGAGCGGGCGCTGTACGAGCGAGTAAGAGCCTATGAACCATGTGTGGTCAAATCGGACTCCATCAATAAAGTTTACATGCACGTGGTGTTGAGCGACGAGCGCGTGTACCTGGCTGAGTTTCCTCCACGCACACTCAACTTTGCCTTTGGTTCAGCTCCGTGAGGGCCATAGAGCTGGTGAGTGAATTCCACTCACCTTTATTACAGAGACTCACAAGCTTATTCCTTCAACAACAAACATGCGTGTGTAACATAGCGCTTGCGCTGTGTATTGTGAATGGGAAATGTAGTCTATCCTTTGCTGGAAGGATTGATGATTCCTCCACTCACAAATGGCTTGAGGGAGTCCAAACTCTGGCCCTCAGACCATTTTTATAGAATCATCATGTCAGAGCATAAAACGTGATCAGACCAAAATGTTATAAATTTAGGGGAAAGGCCACATTAAGTAACTGGCTTATGCAGGTTGATCCCTTAAACTGCTTAGATTACACCGATCACTTACTTCAAGCTTTCGCTGTCAGACTTCTCGCTGGAGCGATTCAAAGCACATTACACACAGGCTTAAAAATAGATCCAGAAACACCATCCACATACCACTAATAACAAGCAAACAATCTAAATGTTCATACTATGCAATCCACGAGAATGTAACCCAATATTTTTAACTAACACTGCTGTTTTTGTAGATTAATGACCTCCCAGATTTCCTCAGCACTAAGGACAGGGAGCAGTGCCAGCACATAAAAATCACATATGTCCCAGAGAAACCTCCTTCAAATGAGCATCATGATCATCTGTCTCCTGTGCCTCCACCTTCTCACAGCTTCAGCTCACTTTCATCAGGTAAAGACCTTTAATTAAACAATAAACCACTTGACATTATGCATGTATCTCCTGCACAAAATATTAAAGATGGTCCTGGGATCTTTTATTAAAATCACCAGGACCATCATCTAAATCAGTGACTTAGATGATGCTTTCTTCTTTGCTGATATTCATTTTACTTTTTTTTTTTTTTTTTCCTGTAACACTAACTGCCTTGTGTTCTCACCTCCACAGGATATGCTGCACACAGGTAAGCTTCACAACACACATATTATATCAACAAGGCCTAGAGGAGTAGAGGACTTAAGATCACAGCTGTTGTGAGTCAAAATGTCAAATAGCTCTATTACGATAATAGAGCGTACCTTCCGTTCCTTCAATTGTTTTATGAGAACTTGTGTAAACTTTAGAGAACAACACCAAACTGTGTCTGGGAGTCAAGGAGACAGACAAAAACTTAAGTCTATAAAGCATTTAATAGGGTGATGTCACAAAAAAGAGGTCTAAATACAAATTTTAGACTGCAGTAAACAGCTCAGTCAGGTATAAAGTAAGGAAAAGTTTAAATTAGTTATGAGCCACTGGAGACACTAAAGGCGTGTCAGAGTACAAGCCAGCAGTGTGACAGTCAAGTGTGACAAAGATATCGCTTCACTTGCACAGCCAAGACATTTCCCACTAGCATTCTCAATTGCATAGATATTTCCTTTCTTTTTTCTTGCTGTTTAAGCCTTTATATTTGTTCTAGAATGAATGTGCAAAATGCATGCAGTATGTAAAAATGATGAATGAACGGAATAGTTAATACGGAGAATATTTGGAGATGATTTCAGCTTGACATTTTGAGCTTCTGTCAGTGATGTTTTACTTTTTAGGTTTCATAAACATGTACTGATTGTGATTGATTTTCTTGTTTAACAGCCCGCCAAGCCCATGCTCACCCAGGCACACACGCTCTGCTTCTTGTCCAAACGGAGAGACTCTGGGTCTGGTTCCACAGCCTCCAGCTCGACCTCACTCCTCAGCTTCCATGTACCCGCTCACCCCGAATCAGCACAAAAACACATCTCCTAAGGTATTTTAATTATGTAAGGGCTACAATTAAATGACTATTTATTTAGACCACGTACATTTCTGTTGAACTAGGAAAGTCTTGGAATCGTATTAATAGGGATATCCGGTGCACCTGGAGGAAACTAATGCTAATCGCTGCGCCACCATGGCACTAACTTTAAACTTGATTGACTGATTTTTGTGCAAAACAGGAAGTAGGTATTTAAATCTGGTTTCTAGTAGTGCTGAGCAATATTGTGATAAACGTCAAATCATGAGCTTATCTCTCTATTTTTCCCTCCTACTTCTCTTGTTGGTCAGTCTTTGTTTTGTTTTGAGAGAAATTTGTTTTTAAATAAAAAACAGTAGAAAATTAATCCGTCTACATTGGGGTGTCAAACTGATGGCCCGGTGGACAAATGCAGCCCCCACAATCATTTCATGTGGCCCCCTGAATGAGTTCTGATTATTATTGATAGTGGCTCCCTGATGAAAGCACGCAACAATTAGAATTACAGGTCCCAGAATAAACTGACAGGAGGAGCCACATAGGCCAGTATGGATTATTAATAGGCCTATGGAAATAGAAAAGTTTTTTATTGCTGAGATGTGACTATAAAACCTAAAATGCACTGGAAATTTTTCTTGAAATGATAGTACGTACAATATAATATAATATAATGCAATGCATTGTAATGTGATATAATATCTGAACATACTGTAAATGTATTATATTAACTTTATATTTGCCATATTTGAATAAAGCACAGAATTACATATATTTTAAAATGCGGCCCTCTACTAACTCTGCCTCTGATCGATTTGGCACCAGGTCCATTTGAGTTTGACACCATTGGTACATGAATCTTGATAAAATCGAAATGGTGTTCTGACTCCATGAAAATTTTTATAAAAAATGTTTGCTATAGCTATCACCCATCCCTAGTTCCTACTTTGCAAAAATTGTCTGATACATAATTCCAGATGCATTCAACTTTGTCTGCAATTACGGCTTAAGAACATTTTTACAGACAGTAAAGTGAGGATGAAGTGGACCAGCCAAGCACAACCAGTGCTACTTTCGGCTATTTATAAGAAATGCAATACTTTATTATTCGATTTCGACCATATATACAATATTCTTTATTTTACAATATCCATTTTAGTGGAGAATTCGAAGTTTACTAATTTACAACAACAAAGTCAAGAATTCTAGCCTTATTGGACTTGTGCAGGAACAATTTTGTAAAATTCCTATGTTTAATAATAACTGAGTGAGATCATATTTCTGAGGTGGAAATAGATCTTTAACCGTTGGATTGCAGGTAATTTTACATATTTTTATATCTCTTTAAATACTGGATCTACGAAACAAAAACTGATATAAAGTGGTAAAAAATAAATTATTTAGCCAATCCCAAGCAAATTATAATTCAATATTTGCAGATTTGTGGTGCGCAGTTGCAGAGTGGTTGGAGCTCTGACTGGTTTACTTCAGTTTCTTCCCCATCTCCAAAAATTTCAATATATTACGTTAAGTCCATTTTCAACACTGTAAAATTGCCCTAGTGAATGAATGATAAAGCGAATGATCTCTATGCTCTACCTTGCAATGAGTTGGTCAACTCATTGGTCAACTCATTGCAAGGTAGAGAGGCCCTAAGTCAGTAGGATAACCTCTATAGTCACTTACAACGCTAAACTTGAGCAAGGAGTAGAAAAATAAATATTTGCCAAGTCTCTTAGTTATATCTTTCAAAAACATTGGGTTTCCTCTGCAGTTCTACAGAGCCCTTTATGCTCTGCTTTCTTTCTGTTCTAAAGTTATCCTTTACGTGATTACATGTTGCTGTGTCATGTCTCGTCTCAGGTGCCCAGGAGACTTGGCTGGTTGTTTTCACGTCTTTTGAAAAACAATAAAGAGACCAACATTGCGGAGCTGCATTTTTACGCTCTTTCACCGTCATCCACACTTTATGTTTGTCTTCAGAGCTCCTGGACTAGCTTCATCATTGTGAGTTTATTTCAGCTGCAATTTGGAAAGTAAAGTAAACATAAATGCATTGTTACTATTCTCTTTTTTTGCAGAAATCTACTTTGATATTAGACCCAATGTACAGAAGACTGTTCTGTTCTTCTCGATGTATTTCAACAAGAAGTTTCTCAGAAAGCATCAGGTAAAGACGCATCTGTGTTTAAAGTGCACATGACAGGTTAGACTACATTTTTATTCAAACAAAGTGAACTTGATTTAATTTAGGAAATGTACTTATTTTCATCCAGTTTTTCCTGTTTTGATGAGGTTTAGCTCTAATTGTCTTTTGTCTAGTAAAAATTACATATTACATAACCTGTAAATCTGGGCCAAAATCCACATAAATTATATGATTTAACAAACGATAATACCTAGTAACACGTTAATTGTGTTAAATTATGTATATGACAAGTTAGTCTACATTTTTAGCAAAACATAATTATTTCACTGAACATTTAGCTTGTTTTAGTGAAGTTCGTTTTGTCTTTTGTACAGTAAATATGACGTGTGGAGGGGAATCCACAAATGTTACCTAACAACCACATTGTAAATCTTGGACAAAATCAACACAGTAGTGACAATGTGACAAAGTATTATAACTATTTATTTATTTGTGTTGAATGTCAGTTGTGTGTAAATTGTCTTTGCATTTTGTTGCTTTTTGACGACACATGTAGGGATTCTGTTTTCTGTTTTGTAATTTTTGACTTTTGGTCGTCAATTTATTCATAAATTGCAACTTAACTGCTGTAAAACTATGATAAATATTTATCCCAACAATGTCAAAATTTGAATAATGTTATAATCTGTCGTATAGGCTTTAATTTCAAACCCATTTGCTGAAAAACTATGATAAATGTTTACCACAAAAACTATCACACCAAACTAAGCCAAAATTAGAAAAGTAACATTATTTGTCCTAGGCTTAAAAGCAGTGGCTATAGTGAGGCTGTATAATGTATTTTAAACTCTGCACTATCTCAGTCCATGTTCTCTGTTTAGCTGGGAGCAGACAGCTCATCTGTTCTGTCAACTACAAACTGAAGTGTTACAGGAGTGCATCAGTCTGGAGAGATTGTACCTGTTACTGCAGGAGCTGCGCACTGCTGCACATAGAAACATGACATTACGCAGACTATTCTGGAGGGTAAGCTGTTCAAACTGTAAACTCCTTAAATACCTTTTCTATACATGGACGTTTTATGAGTTTGATTTTTCTAATGTCTGGCCTGTATTATAGTCCAATGAGCTGTGCCTGTTCCTGGTCCAGACGCTTGAGGATTGCCTACCTGCAAATCAGAGCGTGATTTACACAACAGATAACCTCTTGTAAGTTGTGTGTGCTGGTGGGATTTTCCAACATACTTAGAACAGTCTAAATCCTCTTTGAGATATAGTATGTCCCTCTTTGAACTGGCCCTGCTCCTGACACAACCTCTGACCCCGACAATCTCCTGTAATTAATCACACACGGGTCTGTATATGCATCTATGTAAAACTTAAGGATAATTGGTTATTTTTTATAGGATGAGCACTCTGATTGTCCAGACACTGGCAGTCATGTTTAGAGAGACTGATGTGGAACCAGCCAGACTAAATCTACTCTCTGCAAACAAGTAAAGCGTTATTAATTGAAAAAATAAAGGCACACAGAGAGGAAAATGCAAATAACACAATTGTTCCTACAGTGGTGCTCTAGCAACCAGAATGCTACTGGCATTGATCCGTGATCCAGGACCTCAAAATTCAAATGCCACCCAGGTGCACATGACTTTTCTCACATTATTAATGCATTGGTGTGTTTCATTGTAAACATTGTCCATCTTACAGGTTGATGTTTGTCTTACTGAGTATTTGGACGCTGCATGTTCACTGCTCTTTGAACTGTTACTTCAAGGTCAAGAGGTATGTGGTTAACGCCCTCTTTTACCAAGTATTCATTAAAATGTTTATTTTTATTTTTTTTGCAATTTCCTTGTGTGTTTTAGAAAAGCAAGTTTTCTATTTCTGACAGTATTTTGTCTGTTGGTTGGATACTTCAAGTGCTGCAGCCACATCCTCACCTGGTAAAATAAGTCAAAGTTATCTGGAAATAACATTTTATGTCATCATAAAACAAGAAAATAGTAATTTTATTTTAACATGTGCATTTTGTTGCAGTTATCTTTTATTGGTTACCAGACCCAGCAGGTGGTGCTGGTCCTGTCCAGCCATGAAGGCTTCAGCACAAGTCCAGCACAGTCAGTTTTGTTGTTTAAACGGTGTCGCCTCCTGCTGGCCAGTCTGCAGTACAGCAAACATCTGACACAGTACCTGAAGTCCAACTACAGAGATGATTTTAGGTGAGAAATATTATATTTTCAAACATGTTCTTTCATGTATGGCAGTAGATAATAACATTTTATTGTTACAGGTATTCAGTGAATGTTGCAAGTATTGAGACAAAGTTGCCTCCGCAGTATCCTATCAGCGCAATGATAAAACGACTGGTTGAACAAATTCTAACTCTTATCCTGCATAAGGACACTTTTTGAGTTGTGTTACAACTCTGCCTTGACACGTTTATATTACTATACACTTTGGTTCAACAGCCGACAATGTGATACTGAGTAATATCAAAGGTTTTTTTTTAATAAAAGAACAAGCAAGGTTTTTGTTTTCTTTTTTATGAACACCTTTAAAAAAATCCTAAATGCAATGTCTGTTTGATTTTTGGTGAACATTTGCTTAAATGTACAGTATGTACAGAGGTAGGAGGATATAAACTGCACTAAAACCACAAAATAAGTTTTGTCAAATTTCAACATCAAGGAAACAATCACATTATACAAGTGTTTTAGCTATTTCATTAATTAATATTTATGGACAGGCATAAACTCTTTACATATACAGTACATAAACCTTTTGTTTATGAGGATTGGGTCTAGACTGACCTTTGTGGACACAGGGATTGTGTCTGCTAGTGGGCCAGCAGATACTATCAGCATGTTTGGGTAGTGGTAATATAATATATGGGATGTAATTTGTATGTCATGGCGCAGTGATGGGTCTGTAGTCCACCAGGAAAACAAAGACCTAATGGTTTTGTTTGCTGTACATCTTCCTGTTGTTGAGCCTTATCAGTTCTGGGGAGCAAAACACACAAAGTGGTCGTGTACGCCTGAAATAGAAATGTCCAGGGTCTCCCAATGTTTACACACCATCTACAAGGGCAATAAATCCAGCAAACCTTTACCATCTTCGTCACAAGTGAGTAATATGGCCTCTATACGTAAAACTAGTATTATTGGGCTTTTTGACACCTCAACAAAGACTATTTTGTGTGGAGGAAAATTGGAGGAAGCTGTAATTTTGTAGTATCAACAGAAAACTGATCCTGCTTCTCCATAAATGGTGCTCTGTAGTAAATTGGCTTTAGCACATGAACACAAAAGGAAAAGAATTATGCAAGTTTTCAATTAAGTCTTTCTAAACAACTCTGGCATGCAAATAAAGACATTGTACTATTCTTCACATTTCAACAGATGAAGTTTTAGGTAGCCTCACAGCAAAGGCAAGACACTAGATTTTGGATACTGCAGTTTCCCTTACCCTAACCCTATCATGTACATTCCTCCCTGAAAAGGAATTTCTAAATCTCAGGGGAGATTAAATAAATAAAATAAAACCATCAGTGAAAGAAGAGAAACTTGTTATTCATAATACATGATTAAAATATGTTAAAATATAGCATTATGCAATATTACAAAGAAATCAGCTAAGCTTCGTTATGAGGCTTAATTTGATTACAGAAAATTCCCAAATCTCTGGATCCAAACTTAATGTCTTTCATTTACTCGAGGATACTTTCTTGTTTGGGTAACACGAGCAGTCAACTATTGACACATGCTCTTTCTTGGAAACTGTAGTGTTGTAAATTCCAGAGAGATCACCAGCCTCCCTCACTTTTGCCTTTGCACACAAAATTGTTGATGTTTCCTTGCCAAAGCATGAGCCTCTTAATTCTCCAAGAAGGTGGCCTGGGAGCTTAAAATATACAAAACACATTGCCCAATCTTTGTTAGAAACTTCAAATTTGCCCAACTGTAAATGTTCGGCACCAACACCAAATAAAGGTCAATTTTTTTTTCCCTTCAAAACAGACAGACTCTTCTTTTGCCATTTACTTTCCATTTTCCAAAAGATTATGCTGGTAATCAAAGAAACCACTTAAGAAATCAAGGGATTTGAGCATGCAACTGAGGATTTTAAGTGGCAAGTGGTTACTTAGACTTTGTGATATTGCCCTTTTTGTGTAGCAAAGTGTACTAAGTGCATGTTTATGTATGATATAATGCTATAACGTGAACATTCCATTCAAAGCAATAATATCTCCATGGAGACAAGCAGATGGACCACCCACAAGAACACTCTGTGCACCTTTAAGACACATTTTGAAAGCATGAACGAATGAACAAATGGATGTTTACATAGAGTTTGCTTATGTGTTCTTTCATTTTTACTGCCTTCTACATTTTATACAAGCCATTTGCAAAAGGCCTTTATTTATGTTTATTTTTAAAAAGTTAAATGGATGCGGCAGAAGAACACAGATAATTTTGTTTTTACGAACAGAAAAATGTAATGTACTCTCCAAAAAACCAAAAACACAAGCGGGACGTTCCTGTGCTGCCCAGTTCAGTAAACACATCACACAAAAACACACTGACTTCAACAACAAACAGGCGCTGCAGTAGATTAGGGCATTTTAACAAAGACTAGTTTCACAAAGGCTTTTCGAAATCCCAGCCTACAAAGACTTGCGTGTTTGAATGTGTCTTGTTTATTGGCAACAGCAAACAGCCATTGACAGGAACGCCATAAGTCACAGCCACAGGTAGAAATCGAATAACTCGGATAATTGCACTGCTTTCCCACTTATCAGCTGTCCAGTAAATCAGCAGTTTTCATGCATATGTAGTCTTAGTAACCCTGCCTGTTCATGTCCTCCACTTTGTATGGAATAATATACTGTATAATGACATTAATTGGAACATTTTCTGGCTTTTGCCTAGAAAATTCTTTGTAACAAATAAGGTTCGTTAAGTTTCCTTGAAAACTGTCCATATTTTTGGGAATGCACATTACACTCAGATATTCTGGAATGATGTGAATTTGTTTGTGAATAGAAAGTTTGAAATGGACCTACAAATTGATGCAAAACACGTCTAAGTCCTCCACAGGCAGTGTCCTTCGTTTGGTTGGCATGTGTCTAATTTATCAAGGATACACAAGTGTATCCTTCAATGCCTTGCTCTGGGAAATTTGCCCATAATGCACCGTGAACATTTTAGAGCGAAAAATAAAATAAGTTTTAAAAGTACTGAATATGCAAAATAAAATTATATTTTAAAAATACGTCTCTAAAACAAACCTTTTGTTTATTAGTCTTATTTTATTTAAGTCTTCCTTAGAACATGAGCCCCTCCCTCGTGTGTTCTGCTATTTCATTATGAACACTTGATGCAGCTGTGTCTGATTCCTCTGAAGCCTGTTCCATTAGTGGGTCGAGTAAAGGCACTTGCCTTTGGATTGGAAGGCACTGACTATGAAGGAACTGGCTTTGGAGGCAAAGCAAGGCAAGGTACCAAGGCTTTGGGAAACAGCCAATATGTTGTTTGCTACAATGCATGACATCTGTCTGCCTGTGTCCTAGATCCCAGGCAAGTGTTGCTTGTCACATTTACAGTTTTTTATGTTTTATGTCAATACTAAAGATCACTAAGAAGTTGTCTCCTTTTGAAACCCTATTAAAGGAGACCTATTATGTCAAATTCACTTTTCTAAGTTTTTAACCTTGTTATAATGGCCTTCCTTCATCATTAGTTTACTCAAAAATATATTTGCATTGATTCATGCATGTTGGAGTAATCTTGTATTGTTCTTCAGCTGGAGATCAAGTGCTCAGAAATCCTCGTTCTCACCTACCACCTATCCCCTCCCACTTTTCTGTATTTATTTGTTATAGTGAAGCTATGGTTCAATACAGTCCCATAGTCACATTCCAACAATAAACAATTGTTTTTAAACATCTGTTGCTTTTTATTGTTACATTATTGCTTATCAATTCTGAAGTTTTGAAAAGGAAGTCAGTAGAGCTGTTCCTATTTTTAAGTTGTTTTAGCTCAACTTTGTGTTTTACAATGAACAAATGGTAAATTACTGATCTGCATATGTTCTAGTTTCTTACTAAATGTTAAAGAAAAATCTGCTACCTCACCTTTAAGTTTTATATTTCTATTTGTCAACTGTAGGTAATGAATAAAAGGACACGACAAATTTATTATTCCTGTACACTGTGATCTTGTATCAAGATTTAAAATTCAGATAAAATACATAAGCGGTGGAAAGTAACAAAGTACCAAAATATTGTATATAGGCTACTTGACATTACTTTACATACAATTTACAGTGGAAGCTTTTTACTTTTACTTTACAAGATTTTAGAACAGATATCTGCTCCTTTTACGCCACTACATTATCAACAAACCTGAAACAACAAATCTTTTTTGCAGATTTAAGACAAACTGTAGATTTTGAATTAAAGATCAGATAGTGACAAAACAATTAAATAAAATGAGTATGAAAAAAACTTATATCACCAAACAGTACCTTAGACCAAAAATCAATAAAAATGTTAAAAAAGACTATCACAATTGACACTTCTCAAAGTCTGAGTATGACTGAGTACATTTTTTCTCCTGCCTGTGAACATTTACTTCAGTAACTATATTGAATGCTTCATCCATCACAGGTTGGCACAGCTGTTGGTTCAGGATGTACAACAGGCAAAAGCAGGTTCCTCTTTGGCTTCACCTGTGAGCTGAACCAAACCCCATGTAATAAAACAGGGATCAGAAGCGACTCCCAGGTCGGGCAAGTGTGGAAGGCAGGAGTTATGAGAGTCTAGGCTGATCCATCGCCCAAATCCGGCAGTTTCTCCAAAGCTGACATTAAACACTTAATCACTCTCACGGGCTTTGGACAAAACCCAAAAGCAGCCCGTCTACAATTCTATATGTGTGAATATTTGCCCAGATTAGTTCTAAATACAGTCTTAATGACCACAAAGAGACAGTAAAGCCACAGGGAGACGTGTGTGCGCTCACGGTGGAAAAATAACACATTAAAACAATAAAATACTTCAGTCTCTACAATAATGAATAATGCTGTAAATTCCAAGAAGCTTTAAAAATGCAGACAAATTACTCCTGCAATAGATCGTGCCACAGGTGCTCAGATTAACTATGAATCGTGTGCATTCAAAGACATGTATGGTTCAGTTTGATGTAAAACTTCTGGAGCATCAAAGGTGCATTCACTTCACATCTATATGTTTTTAGTGCAGTAAATGTCAATGTTTAAACTTACTTCAAACAATGTCACAAGAAATACTTTCCCCTCTCACTACACAGATGTATGTCATTCTTGACTTGAAATCATTGCACAATCTTTGAGAGAGAAACACTTATTTTAGTAAATTGTTGCTAATTTTTCTAATTATGTAATGTCATCCATTTAAAAGATTGTTTTGCAAAGAAGCACATTGCCAGAGAGAGAAAAATAGTCCCTTGCTTATCCCTTCAAGGACATTTTGTAAGAAAAATTCAATTATTTTTTCTTTGTGTGGGTAGCTTGTTTGTTTTGTGGAGATGCAGCTCTGGGCCTGATATTATTCACCAGCAGCATTAAGTTTAGTTAATGCACAATACAACAATATTTCTGAGCAAAGAGTTTTAGTTTTATCCAAAACAAAACGTCGCTGTGAGGCTCAAAATAATTACAAATATTGTGTATTAGCTGTTAGCAATAGCCATGTTTTTAGGCTTTCTTAAACATATTTCTTCTCAGATTTCTTACACATTCTATTGCTGTCTGAGGAAATTTCACAGTGACTTAAAGGTAGACATCAGTATTTCCCAACCAGGGTACGAGAACCACTTAGAGTACACAAGCACGATTTCAAGCTCCACCACAATCACATTTCAAACACAGCAAAATCATTGAAAAGCATTGTAGAAAGAGAAAAGGGTGGCTAAGAGAAGAGAGAAGTATGATTAGTTTGACTTAATTTTGCTTTTTGCACTAAAATTATAAGAAGATTATGATGCAACATGTGTTTCTTTTGAACCATGTAGTCTTTTTGTGTCCTACAGTTTGCTAACCTAAAGCCAACAGAGGGACTCTCACCTCTCACTGACAACACCTTGATCGATGCTTAAAGCTGGACCAGGCAGCTGGCAAAAACCCTGCCAAAGAAGCTAAATCCTGTGGGCATTTTTGCACAACCTTTTGTCCGGCACAAAACACTTCCAGGTGAAGAGACGGTCTCAGTCTATCATCTATCCATTTTTATTGTGGGAGTTTTCAATAGGATTTGATTTCCTGGGGCCTTAATGGAAGCAGAGAAACATACGAGCAGCAGCTGTGTATAGAGAACACATGAACCCCACACGGCACACACTCTTTATGTGTGTTGACCTACGACTAAATCAAAGATACCTCGTGTTCTTTGGTGTTCAGACTGTTAAATGAAATATGGATGATTTCTCTGTTCTAGACATGAAAGGGCAGGTTCATAAAAAAAGAAAAGAAGGAATCATAAATTACATCAGACAGTAATTCCTGAAAATAAAGTTGCTTTTTATGACAAAGAGTCTTGATGTAAAGTTATAATACATTTCACGTGCCATCTATTATAGATGCACTAATCATTTTGGGAGTCTCTGCCTCTGACTTGGATATTATACTGAATTTGATTTCAGGTAAATCTTTTAGTCAGTATTTCTTACAGAGTGCCTCATTGATTTAAGTTTGCCGTGATGGGAAAACTTGCCTTTGTAAATAAATGAAATGAATGGGAACTGTGGAATTTTCTCGACAGGCCCATGTACAGACACATTTTTGCCCTGTGTACCCTTAAATTTACCTAAAATGCACAAAAAATCTTCCATATATATATGTATTATTATTATAGTCGTTTTAAAGTAGTACAAAAAGTTTTTTTGTTTTTTTAGATAATTCAACTATTTTACACATGATGCCCTGAATAGGCCTTCTGATTTATCTTGTCCAAATCTTGTGTCCAAATCTTCTTCTGCTCTGAAAATGCAGGTCCGTCTGCAGGTCCTACTGCAGGTCCTATAGCAGTAGTTCTGCAGGTCCTTCTGCAGCCAAAGCCAAAGCCAAATTGTTAAAAAACTAAAAATAAATAGAT
Organism: Mugilogobius chulae; assembly: GCA_038363315.1. Classification (NCBI taxonomy): domain Eukaryota; kingdom Metazoa; phylum Chordata; class Actinopteri; order Gobiiformes; family Gobiidae; genus Mugilogobius; species Mugilogobius chulae. The sequence goes on along the minus strand of CM076409.1, from coordinate 48,116,896 downwards.
AGGTAAATTACACACAGCACAAAGAGAACATGAACAACTTGAAGCAGATAAATTGTGAGATATTAAACCTATAAGATTCTTTATTGGGAATCCAGAGCTCTAATCACTGCTCAAAATGCAATCAAAACGTAAACATGTTGGGAAGTTATATGTTCAAATTGCAGAGGTAAAATTGTGTTTAAATCGTAATTAAACTAAAATAGAATTGGTACCACTTTTCACTCTTGGGTAATAACCCAATTTCCTTTCTTCTGTTTGGAAAGTGAACATCTTCTCTCAGATTTCCAAGTTCATTCAAATGTTTGCTTTCTATTGGACCGCGACCGCTCAGAAATTATGTCAGTTTCCATTGATAGTTTCTCATGTGGAGGAAAGAAGAGACGGTCTGCTCCTCTGCCCTTTGGGAGTGAGACAGAAACATTAATCTTTGCCCCCTGTGCATGGAGAAAAAACAAATCGCTTTGTTCTTTTAATGTAAAATTGGGTTGTGCAATGCAACATTTCTTGTGCAAACACCTGCAGCTGAGAAGGTGTATTTTCCCACATAAACAACACAAAAGCCAAATGATGGTTATTTGAGTTATTGTGAGAAAAAGGAAGAACACTCGATATGACATGAGAAACATGTTGTGGATGCATGACCTATAACCTCCTGCTGCCCCTTGATGCTTCTTATATCAACATCTCGTGCCGCAGTTTCTTCTAGTAAACACACAATGAGGCATAACAGACACAAAAACAAATGGCATTTCTGCACTGGGAAAGCTACACAGTTATTCTTGGAAAGATTTATTTCCAGGAATAACTAAAATCCTGCAGAATTAAAAACCCTTCAAAAGGAACAACTGGGTGTTTAAGTGATTGGTCAAGGAGATTATGTTTTCACAGAATCCCATTCATCCTTCTCTCCCCAAATCTGTAAATTAAACAATGGTTATCATTGAATCTGAATCTGCCCAGGATCGGATGGATCGTTTTGAAGATTTCAAAGACTGTGTTTTTCTGTTCGGATTGTAAGAGGCCAGTGTTAGTCCACCTGGCTTCATCTGTTCTTGTTTAATTTTATCTACTGTATATGTTTATTAAAGCTTATCATTCAAGCTAAAAGTGCACATGACAGGTCAGAGTACATTTTTAGTACGTATCAGCAGTGAACAGGATTTCCTTTAAAATTCACTAAAAATGTGCTTGTTTTCATCCAATTTGTCTATTTTAAATACCAGTAGGTTTATTATTGTCTTTTGTCAAGCAGATTTGACGTAAAGGTACTGAAATTTTGCAAATGTTTTCTAGCAACACATTGTAAATATGAATCAAAATGCACACGTATGACACAGAAGTTACGACAAATGATAATATCATGTATAACACTTTAATTTTGAGAACTTATTGTTTAAACTGTGTGTAAATCATATTTGCTTTTTGATTTGTTTTATAACTCAAATTACTTGTAATTTTCAACTCTTTGTTACCAATTTCTTCAAATTTTGCAACTTAACTCCTGTAAAACATGAGTGAAAAAATCACAAATTTTTTTTTTTTTTTTGAGGCCTAGTGAAAGTCTGGAAAATGCAGAATGACACATATATTTTAGTAGAGCCCTAACAGCCTGGTCACCACACACACTTCATCTTTCTGTCCAGTTTGGATGGGAATGATTGACAGATGTATAAGCCAATCAGGTACACGCAATGCTCATCAATATCAAAACAAACTGCCCGCAAATGAGAAAAAATTAGCACATAGTTTCGCACATAAACACGTTATGGGAACATGCTTAGACAAAATTTCATTGGTCATCGATTTGAGAATATGCAAATATTCTCGAGGAATAAAAAACTCACTTCGATATCTAAATTATGTCTGGAAGCTGGGGTACCTAACTTTTTTTTGTTGTAAATTAGTCAACTTTGTTTTTCCCACAAAAAACACAGCACTGTATGAAATTATTAAGAATACTGTGCACTGTCTGAATTGAAAAAGAGAACATTTTATTTCTCATTTATAGTTGAAAACTGCACTCTAATTGGCTGTGCTGCTTGAAAGTCCACTTAACTATTCCCTTTGCTGTTTGTAAAAAGATGTTATTAAGCTGTAATTGGAGCCGAAAACGAATAAATATTGATACTGACCTTGTGCCACATCATTGTGAAAGCTAGGAAGTATTTAGCCAGGTTTCCACACTTCCTGTTTTGCTGCGTGAAAATTAGGTACCGAGCTTTAAATAGGTTTTAGTTGCACATTAACACGTTCTGGTCGTTTTAGTCTACTTTTGTGTTTGTTTTGTAGATGACAGGGTCCATAAAATTGTGTTGAGCTCCTGAAACAGCAGCAAAGCCCTGAGTTTGAGTTAATTAGTTACATTGGAGAAGGATATGAGCGGTCAGCCTGTGCCTTCGGTGCTGGAATCACACTTATTGAGAAAACACACAAAGAAACAGCCACCACATTCCTCTTTTCCCTGAGTGCATCATACTAAGCTCCTGATTGCTATCACAAACAGCCCCACTTTACACACTCTTCTGGATCCATGCATTCGACAAATTAACGTCTGGGCAGAAACTTGTATAATGAAGCATGCAGAAAGGCAAGGCTGCATAATCAACTGTATTTAAATGGTAAAGACCATTGTGGGATGTGCAAAAATGGTTCAAAATTTGTGTCTTCTTGAGAGCTGACTTCAGAAAGATGTATAAATTTGTCTTTGTAAAATTGTATTTTCAGCTGTTCAACCGTGTATATGATGTTAGGCCTACACAGTTTTAGTGCAAAATTGAGCTAATTAGCAGGTTTCAGGTCAAAACAGTCACAAGCCCCCATGTGTGTCACTGCAAAGGTCAGTGTCTTTTCTAAACTCTATGTGACATCAGCATGTATTGTCCACTCAAAAATGAGCACTAATTGCAGACATTTGTTGTCAAACTAATCACACTGATGCTTTCTACTCACCCTCCATTTACATTTTCCCAATGCTTTTCAATGAGTTTGCAGTCTGAAATGTGGTTTAGCTTACATTTAAATGTATTGATCTTCTTGGAAAGAAATAGAAAATGCCACAAAGTCAATTTTTTGCCCCCTTTTTTTTTTTTTTTCTTCCAAAACCTTCCGAAAGAGCAGTTTTGAGTTGTTGTTGTTTTCTAGGAAGACAATCTGACAATGACAATGTTTTTTTTTTTTTTTGTAATAAACTATGCCATTAGAGATCAGTATATAAGTAGAGGTACACTTTATTGTCCCCGTAGGGAAATTTGTCCTCTTGATCGATCCCTCAATGCCTCTGATGCATCTCCTCTGGAGCAGTGAGCGCCACAGAGCACCGATCAAGAACTCCTCTCCAGATGTTTAGCTTGACTTGGTCAAGACTACCATAGCTGGTAGATTTTCCCTTTTTTAATACAAAACTGAAATACTAAATGGAACTGGTTTGAGCATCAGCTGCAGAACATTGCAAGATTACTCACACATGCAGTGTATTATTGCATGGTTAAAAAGTGGATTGTCTATAATATGTCCCTAAAATATTAAATCATAAAACACTGGCATTGTTAAGTCACAAAATAAATGTAAATGGACTCAAACAGGAAGTAGAAAAGTCACATAATGCACATTTAAAAAAGTGCAAAAAAAATGATTCTTTACCAAACTAGACTGTGGAATAATTTTACCACATACTGTTGCTCATTTATAAACATTATTTTATCCAACAGTTTCCCTCTTTATTGCCTCAGGCTTCGTGCTCTGCTTCATTTCCTGGTCTGTAAATCAAAATGTCACTGTGATAATTAGGCTGGGCTCATTATCAGCCCGCCGTCATCCCCATGTAAATTGATTGAGTTACGTTTGAATTTTCCTAATGAAACGAAGGGGAAGATTTCCGTGAGCAGTGCACCACATGAAAACTTGGGCTTTTTCAATAAGTTGCATTGACATTGTAAAATAAGATGATATGATAAGGACAGATAGTTTTAACAGAAAATGTCTGAAAGGTGATTTCACACGAATGCTTTGAGCCTTTCACAGTCTGACTTTAAACCCAAGGTCCTAAAGCTGAGCAATATTATACCCAGCCATAAAATTAAATCAGTTAATCCCTGGCACAATCTGATTTTCTGATGAAGAATTGGGTTTCACTTTGAAGGAGTTGTCTGATTAAATCAGTCCTTCACAAATAGTGGGGCGGCCCACCTTGGGGGCGCGATGCGATGCCAAGGTGATGCGTATGACCCCGGGTACAGGCTTGGCTTTTGCAGTATAAAATGTAATTGCAGAAAATAAAGTTAATATTTTTTTTTAAGTTGATTTGTATTGCTTTTTTTATTTTGTTATTGTTAAAAAGTGAATATTAATACAATTTCTATAAGTTCTATTCTGATTTTAGTCACTGTGGCGAGTGTGTGAAATATTTTCTCATTCTTAGGGGAGGCTTTGCAAAAAAGAACGGAGAAGCACTGTTTAAACTTAAAACATTTTTTCATCTGTTTCTAATATTTGCCAGCCGCTGTCAAAGTCTGAGTGATTTAACTAATCACTGTGATTTGTGACTTTTATGAAAAAGCAGACGATTCTATATAGTATATTTACCCAAAAAGCAAAAAGAGACTGGTCAAATAAAACTGTGGATTACCTCATCAAAATGTATGACATTTTTGGCATTGCAGTCACCCAGTCAGTTATATGTATTATTTGATCATTTTTGAGCAACCCTCTCCTTTATGCGCATATGCCCTGGCAATTTCAGCCTTGAAATAATGATGTGTGAATGACCACATGAGCTGGATTACTGGCAGAATAGAGCAAACATGTTTGGACAGATTTGATGGTGAAGAAGCTAATCGCACTAAGTTTTGAATCATGTTCTCGCCACAACCGGCTGCCCACAGTGTCTGAAGCACTTCCCCTGATTTGGTCACAGAGACGGCTGAGATATCCTATTCCTGTCAAATAATATTGAACATTCCAATCCTAATTGCCTCATTAGACCCATTAAATGTACACCCAGAAATACACCGACAGAACTATTCAAGGTCTTGAAATAGACCTTTTGACAAGTAATGTTTATTTTATTTTATTAACAAACTTTATGAGACTTCTTGTTTTACTTGAATACAAAAATATTAAAGCATGCAGCCATCATGCTAAATTATTTCACACTCCTTTGTTTTTTTCTTTCTCTGTATTTTATCAAGTATTAAGCCAAACGTTCACTGACATTTCTTTATACTGTTGCATAAATAATTGAATAAACCAAATCGAACCACAGATTTGAAACGAGATCAAAGCAAGAAACAGATGTTGGCCTGAGGCTTTATAGAAATGTACATTTGCTAGCTACATAATTAATTTAGACGTAGGGGTGGCTGACTCTTCACCGTGTCATGTCTGATAATTAAAACCATTTATCAACCAATCAGAGGAGCAGATTGTGTTTAAACAAGCCACTGGCAACTCACAGACAAAGAATCCTACAATATGGGACAAAAAGCCCAAGGTGCAATCTCTGCTACTGCTATGGTAAATTACAACAATGTAGGCTACTTGTCTTCATTTATATAGCACCTACATATTTAGATTTATTGGTATTTCGCAAACATAACTCTTGACATTCAGTTGTTTTTCATCTGTTCAAAATTATATTAACTTATTTATTATGAATGCAGGAATACAAAGCTAGTTAGCGATTTATGAAATTTTGCTTGATTGGGTATTAATAGGCTAATGATAACAACTTATATTGCCTATATCCTGGTTATTCTATCCAATGACACTAATTATTGACCCATGTTTAAAGTTATAAGAAGCTGAGTGGAAACATACAGGATGAACAAGTTACATAACACTATTTTTATTATAATTTTTATATACAAGTTGTGTTTTGAGGAGAAAAAAATTAATTTTCAGTCTCAAAGGTATTAGCTAAAATTAATTATTGGTAGATTATTAGAACTGAATGCAGTTTTTTACATTACATTACATGTTGCCTATTACATGTTTCTAATCTGATGTCTTCATTTATTAATAAGTATATTTTAATTTTATCCTAAACATTTCTGAACAGGGATGAAATTTGTGAAATGTTTCGAAAAAATCTTAGTTGTGTTTTAGGGAAATGAGCAGTGTAACTTGTCAGACATTGTAACTTGATTGATGGGTGGTGGATGGGGACTGCTGGTTCCCATAGAAATGTTTATTTGAATTAGGACAGTGAATATGAATCAGTGTCAGCCACATAAACATGCTGCAGTTAACTCAACATCTATTGTCCTGTTGCTTTGCCTTTGCATGAATGTTCCTCAGTGTGACATTGAAAAAAATCTAGCATGTTTTTTTCTATATATTATGTAGATCAGTAATCTATTTTTTTTTTTTTTGTAAAACACATAATTGATGTACACAGCTCAGAAATAGAAAGAGGTTCATTTACTTCCTGTACTATTGATAAGCCCCGCCTCTTCAGTTTAAGACTTTAATGTAAATCAGCAGATTTTAAATTTGTAATATTTATTGTAAAGTGGCTTTTGAACAACACATGCTTTAACTGTGAATGTGAATGTTTTGAATACCATTCACAATAAAATAAAGAAAAGTGGGTGTGTGGATAGGTGGTAGGTGAGGACAGACTTTTCTGAGCACTTGATCCTCAGCTGCCGAACAATACAAGATTACAGAAACATGCAATTATTCTTATTGAGAGAAGGCAGTATAACAAGGTTAACAACTTAAAAAATATATATTTAAAGGAGAGCTTTTGTGTAATTTTTTTTTTATTCTTACCGTTGTGGATTATATGTATTTTAATTGTGGTTTTGTGCAGTCGGTCAGACGACGGACCTGTATATGCAGCATCAGTGCATGTATTTGGTGATGAATGTGTTGCTAGACTGTGTATGATTTTAAAGTGATGCAGCTAGGGCTGGGCAATATTGACAAAAATGAATATCTCGATAATTTTTGGCAAATCCGATAACGATATTTGAACGATATTTTGCCAGTCCCACATAAACTTGTTAAACCGATCTTCAAACTTGTTACTATATCGGAAAAACATCTAAAACTGATTGAATGATTTTTTACATGACTTTCTTAAAGTTGTATGGAGGATTTTCAAAAAATAGTTTGTTGTCAGTCTTGGTCAAAACAGTTACACAGATTTGTACAGCCTTGTACTTATGTTAAACAAAAAAAGAATTATAAAAATATATAAACTGTGGACATGATAAATCCAGTAAAACGTTGACTAATAGATAACGAGGTACCTCGTTATCTATTGGCCTGTGAACCTGTCAAGCAAACCCTCAGTGTTCCTAAGTAACTCATTGGCCCAGTTGCAGTGAGGGGCGTGGCCCTGGGAGGGAACACATGTGCATCATTTGAAAAACAACAAGCAGCTGTTGGATTTGAAAAATCCTCCATACACCTTTAAAAAATATTTGCCAATTAGAACAAGTAAATTTAGTTCTTATTTCAGAAGATTTTTTCAATTCAATTAAATTCAGTTTCAAGTCAATTTGTATTTTTCTTACGTTATGTAAAACAACTTGTTTTTGTAAAGCACTTATCTACAAACCCTGATAGAAATGAACTTACTTTGTCTATTAACACTTTACAGCATCACTTTTGTAGGATGTTTTTACTGCACGATATACTCTATATTTAATTTTACATATCTTAAAAACAACATTCACGATATTATCTAAATTTCGATATATTGCCCAGCTGCAGCAGTGGGCACTGTGGCCCAAATTTCCTCTCAGTTAAAAAAATGTTTACCTTGCCTTAAAATCTGTCTTGAAAAATGATTTAAGTGAAGCATCTTCCTGCACACACCAGAAAAGTTACACGGAGCACCTTTAACTTCTTTGTTTTGGGACATGCCTATAAAATTTAAACTGGGTTGCAAATGTTAAGATCAATCATGTTGGAGTAATAAAGATCATGTTTTATCCAGTGATTTGAGTGTTTTTGATCACGTTTGTGGGCTTTATATTGGCTTTTTGCTACCTCTGAGAAACTACCAATGGCATTTCCATTCTCGTTCTATAACCATTGACTTTCTCATTTAGAAAATTGACCTTTTTTCGCTGCTTTATTGACTGTAACCTCGAGCGGGTAATGTGTGTGTATGGGCCAAGGTTCCCCCACATGCAACGCCACAATAATGAATGAGGTCAAGCATTTACATAGCAGTCTTTAGTCTCACTTCCTCAATACTATTTAACGACAATGAACTATATTGTGGGAAAAACAATACCAGAGCACAAAGAACTCAAATATATCCCGTCCCCTGGCATGCTTCCTTTGGCTCAGTGAGTCAAAGCGTGAGCGTCCAATTCTTGTGTCACGTTTTTCAGAGACAAATGTGTTCCCCTGACAAACCAAGCATAGCCCATCCAACAGAGGCTTATGCCACAGCTGAGACAATACGTGTGTAATGAATGAAAGCTTTTCCATGCAGCATTAGCTTGAGCTGATGGCTGCTGTTTCCGCCTATTCATATACCTTCATCTGAGAGTCACTGTGCTTTGCAGGACTTATACACTTTCTACTACATTTACCTCTGAAAGTTGTCAGGGACGGTAATCGTTTTAAGTTTGGAAAGGTAAGTTTGAAAGCCAGATTGGAGATAAATGCAGCTTGACAGAACCAAAAGATGAAGCATGTTAAATCTGATATAACAAAAAGGAGTAATGTCAGGAGTGTTGTAATGTTGTAGAAAAATTGCAGGGGTTTCATTTACAGACCTTCAAGACACCTATAGGGCACAAATTCTTAGGAAAGCTCAACAGATTCGCTCTGACGCTAGCCTCCCTCTTTGGGTCAAGTTCAAGCTGCTTCCTCAGGTCGCAGATACTGTGCCTCTAAATGTAACACAAACAGATACAAGAACGCGTTTGTTCCTGCTGCTATGGCATTCTGAACCTGTCGCTTTAACTGTCATGTATATTTTCTTTAGTCTGTGTTCTTGTTTATTACTGTTGCAAATGGTAAATGTGTTTGTTGTATTGGTGCTCTGCTGCTGCAAACCAATTGCCCCACGGGGACAGTAAAGATTACCTTGACCTAAATTGTCGCAAAAGTTAAAAGTGCTGTAAGACTTTCACTTACATTTTGATTAGTACATTGTTTTATTTAGATTGAAATTATTTATTTGGTCAAACAGTGGAACATAGGTCATCAGAGTTGGAAGCGTTTGACATAAAAATATTGTACATAATTTATATAAATGTATGTACTCAGAAAGTTTTATTTTAAGGGACAAACAAAATGTGTTTGACAAATTGCTTCACCTACTTCAATGAGATTTTTGCGTGTTTTAAGTATTTTCAACTTGTGTTAAGATCCAATGTTGGATCAAATAGTTAGGTTTTTAAATGTTTTTGTCTTTACAGTTCATGCTGCTGTCACTTTTTTGTCAAATCAATTTATGTGGGCTTGTCTTAAATCAATTACAACCCAGCTAAAAACATATATACTTGCTTTTTTTTTTTTTTTAATCTCTCTGGACAAAAACACTCTCACAAACATACCAATTTTCAGTGAGTGTGGAATAAAAGCAGTACTTTGTAGATATTAATCTCTAAAAAGCCACCAGACTAATTTGAACACCCACCCTCTAAATAAACAGTGTTCTGTGCAGTTCCATGCAATTGGCTTAAAACCAGTTATTACAGGAAAGAAAAAAAGGTTTAGTTGGTTTCTGAGTTAATAATACATGATATAGGGTTGTTTGTCTGTTGTAGAGACAGTTTATGGATTAGAGATTTTTTTTTCCTCCATTGTAGTGTTGAGGCAGCTTGAATAGTGGACTGAAAACAGAAACGGACTCAAGGATAGACTATTCATAGTCACATTACATGGTAAAACAGCCACAAGTGCTTTGACATCGCCTATGAAATGCTAATATACTGAGAAAAAAGTTTGTGTAGCCACTTGTAAAGAAAATACAACTAAAAAATACTTTGTACGGTCCCTGTAATGTCTTTATGTAATAAGTAAGTTAGCAAAATCAGAATGAGCTTGGGCGTTTTTCTTACAGTGAATCTCAACATCAAACCAAGTCTTATGGATATAACTTATGACTATTTAACCACAGAGGAATTCACATAAACACATTCAGTAGCACATGTCTCTAAACGAGTTTGAAGCAAAAAGCGTACATCACTGCAATCACAACGCGCTGGAGACAATCTGTTATCAGAATAAATACATTTTGAGAAGCTTCAATGCTGCGTTCGTGGTTATGAAAAGTGATAAAAGGAATTCATTTAGAAATACAAACATCTGTCTCCTGAGCTGAAGCCTTGCTGTTTTGTTGACCCATCTGTCAACCCTGACTCTGTCTATGTGGTATGTTCAGACAGTGGCATAATCGGGAATTTGGACCAAACTTTTCACATTTCCTATTGGTTTGAGTTATAGCTTGTGTTCTTTCCCATGTGCCTCTGTAATCTTATCAGTTGCTTAAGCAGGCCAGTCTTAAGTTTTAATATAATAAGTGTGAGACAGCTTTTCTAATGGCACAGTAATAAATCCGGGACTAGTGACAGCCGAAAGCATTACCTGCTATTGTTTAAGCACATTGGCACATTATGTAAGGCCTGGCTTTGTCTCAGCTAAAGAGCTCCACACTTTAAAAATACAGTCCGTCTTTGCTCCATGCATATAGATGTGGCATTAAGATACTGAGTGACGACCTTGTAAGGCAGTAAGTGGAGAAGGCCTTAGAAGATGATTTAGCCGATGAACTTCAGCTGCAGAGAAGGCGAGGCCAACTCAGGCTAAGTTAATCTACGCTTTTAGGTGAGCTAGACATTCCTGCTGCTCTAAAGAAATGGTTTAGTTGTTTTTTAAGCGGTCCTTTATTATATGTAGAGCCAAAAGGACCAAAATGTAACTTTAAAGTAGGCTAGTATTTATCCAAGAAATTAAAATTAGGATAGTCTTTTTAAGCAAGTCATCAATACATAAACTCATTTGTAAGATTGTGAACATGTGTTGGTGTGAATGGTTTTAGAGAATCAAATTCCTGACAAGATACAACATGCTCAATATAAACACTTAATGTGCATAGCTGCAAAAAAAAAAAAAAAAAAAGGTTTATTCAATTGCAGTTTAAAAAATTAATTTCAGCATAATTTACATAAAAGATAATAAAAACATTTGCAGTTCATTTCATAAAATTATACAGTCTAACTACTGTTGGCAGTACAGACTGTTTAAATCTATTTGTGCGACAATGAAAGTCTGAAAAAATAAGATTAAACTAAACAAGCATGACAGTTAACCCTATGCAAAGTTTGCAGTTTCGTTCTCCATCTGATCAGTGTCAGGTTGAAACATTCCAGACTGAATTCTACAGAGGTTGAATAAAATATTTTCATTGGATTGTCCAGGCTAAAGCTTCAGTATTTACTGGATTTAATTTCACTCTGACACCAAAAGGGTTAAATCACAGCCACACAAAAATCTAGTTCGGGTCATTAATCTGATATACATATATGCATCAATAGGACATTTTTCTTCTTTCCCAGTTGTAGATCATTTTAGCTCAAGCTTCATGAGCAAAAACCTGATCTAGAACCCATTTGTTTATTTGTTTTGTTGTTGTTGTTGTTGTTGTTGTTGTTGTTGTTGTTGTTGTTGTTGTGACAAAGGTTTTTGAACCTTAATATGCAGTGTAGCCGCATATCCGGGTGAACTAGCTACAAACAAGAAAAAAGAAAAAATGCACTGGACAACCGCTATTAACTCATGTGTAAAATGCATAATAGCCTCCTATAGGGCCTATAGAAAGACTGTGTATAAGCTTATATGAGAATAAAACCATTCAAAATGTGTTAAGTTTAATCATTTGAATCATTTGCTTCTTTGTGGGAAAATGAATCAAAGTGAATCAAAGTGCGTTCCTTCTAACTGAGGAGAGTTAGTAGGGGGGTGGTCTTTGCGCACAGGCCAGTCTTTAAAAGTCTCCCTCCTGCTGATGTACGTTGATTGGAGTGAACTCGTCTGTGCGTCACTGATGGACTGGCCAGTTCTGAGTGGTTTTTGACCTGTCCTTCTGTCGTTTCTGAGTTTGGGATTGTCCATCCTTCTGGAGCGCGCGGCACGGTTACGCACACTTTTGCTCGCCACGATGCTTTACTCACTGGACATTTTTCCCAACACCTCGGACGCCAACAGCACAGGAGACGAAGAAGCCACATGGAAAGTTGGGAATATGAGCAGCAAAACTAACGACAGTGACCTGTTTGGGCGAAACGAAGAGGTGGCCAAAATTGAGATAACGGTGTTGAGTCTCGCGTTCATCGCCGCTGTGGTGGGGAACTTGAGCGTACTGTTGGCCATGAGTCGCAGCAGACGCAAACTGTCTCGGATGCACCTGTTCATGCGTCACCTGAGTCTCGCAGACCTGGTGGTGGCTTTCTTCCAGGTGCTGCCACAGCTCTGCTGGGAAATCACCTTTCGGTTCTATGGACCAGACTTTCTTTGTCGCATTGTGAAGCACTTACAAGTTATGGGCATGTTCGCGAGCACGTACATGATGGTCATGATGACCGTGGACCGATACATTGCCATCTGCCACCCGCTGCAGACTGTCCAGCAGCCAACACAGCGCGCCTATACTATGATTGGAGCCACATGGGGCTGCAGCCTGGTGCTGAGCTGCCCGCAGTACTTCATCTTCTCCCTGAGCGAGGTGCGCCCCGGGTCAGCCGTGTACGACTGCTGGGCTCACTTCATTGAGCCGTGGGGCGGGCGAGCTTACATCACCTGGATCACCGCTGGCATCTTTGTCGTGCCTGTGTCCGTACTTGTCTTCTGCTACGGCCTAATTTGTTTTACAATTTGGAAAAATCTCAAACACAAGACGCGTCGGAAAAGTGTGGGAGCCGTGGTTGAAGCAACAAAAAACGGAATCCTGGGAAGGAACTCTGTCAGCAGCATCAGCACCATCTCTCGTGCCAAATTACGCACAGTCAAGATGACCTTTGTGATTGTGTTGGCCTATGTGGTGTGCTGGGCGCCATTCTTCACCGTGCAGATGTGGTCTGTGTGGGACAAGAGCTTCTCCTGGGCGGGTTAGTATTAAGCAGGATGAGTTTAATATAATCTAAATTATGTAACATTTCAAATCTGTCCGAGCATTTCTCAAATTGGCAAAACTATGTGCTGCATATTATGCTATTATTATCAAACAAGGGCTACATAAAGCTTGGAGCAAAGAGACCAGCTCAGTATGTAATTTAAATTTCATTAGTTTTATTTATTTTGTCTTAATGCAGCTCCAGGTTGACATCACAACACTCATAAAAACATGATCTGCTAAACAGTGAAAGCACAATTAAGTTTGAATCTTTTACATTGAGTGTTGTAAATGATTCCAGTATTTCTTTCTACTGGAACCAGCACATAATAAAGAATATCTTTGTGGTAAATTGGACGATTTCAAACTAAAATACTTGCTATGACGGCGATGATGCTGATGCATGTCTTTTGATTTCTTTCCAGATTCAGAAAACACAGCTGTGACATTATCTGCTCTTCTGGCCAGTCTTAATAGCTGTTGTAACCCCTGGATCTACATGATCTTCAGCGGTCACCTCTTGTCTGATTTTGCCAGGAGCCTGCCCTGCTGTGCAAAGCTCAGCTCCAAGTTCAGTCACTTAGAGTCTGACAGCAGCATCCGTCGAACGACGCTGCTGTCCCGCCTCCAAACTCCTCGTCTATCTGAGCCGTTCAAAGACACTGACTACACCCCAAAACTGCTATTCCTGCTCCACTGAGCAGCTCCTTATGATTTCCTGCGTCTGAAACAACAACAACAACAACATGTACTGAAAGGTGATGCAATCAGGCATAAGTTTGTTTTTTTGTTTTTTGTTTTTTTGTTCTGAAGCAGGTGTTTCTAGTCAGGAATGCATATTAATGGCAAATGCAGAGATCCAATGGATACACTCAAAATAGACCAAATAGAGGAACAGGCTCATAAGTACTGTACATATTATACATGCAATACACGTACTAATTTCATGTTTTGGCAACATGAAAACTTGCTGAGAAAGCCAGAGTGATTATGAAAAATGGCAAAATTACTTAAGAAGGAAGAACACGGTTTGTAATTGGTTAATTATTTCTGCAGAAGAATTACAAAACTAAACACAAGGAAATATTCTGGATGATGTTTTGATGTGCCAGTTTATGAAAAGGGAACTTGTAAATAGAAAAAGCCTTGTCACAGTTTTCAAGTAAAACTAGCTGAATTATTGATGTTGCACAGACTCTTTGGTTTAAATTTAAACTGTTCAAAAACTATAATATTTTTTACATAAAACAGCCTAGCATTTGCAGTACTGATTGTGGGCGATACAGTATAAGAATTTATTTACAAATACAATGTATTTTGGGTCTAAATAGAAAAATACACAATGTAAATATTTAAAATATTAGTGCAAAATGTACTGTATTAAACATCCATCATTGTATTTGAAAATGAATGACTTGTGGTGCAGGTACTGTTTTAGTGGTACTTAATTTACAGTAGCTTATGCTGAGCTTTAGTTTTGTGTGTTTTGACATGTTTTAATGTCGTACATCTATGTTACTGTATAGTAAGACTATTGTGAATGTAATAATGCTGTACAATACTGTGGTTTTTTGAATGTATAATGTAAAAAGTATATCTTATTCACAAATTATTCTTATTTGTTCATACTTGGGGGGGGGGGGGGGGGGTGTAACAAGTGCTTTGTTTTGTCATTTTTTATGTTCTGAAATCTCTTAACATATTTAGAAACGTGATAGTTCAAAAAGATGCTGCTGAAGAAAAATAAAACAGACAAGGCCAAATAGTCTTTTAGCATTTTGTGCATTTTAGACTCCAAAACTAACTCTGCCCACACAAAATATAGCCATTACATCTGTGTATCTTAGTGTTTCTGTGGTAATCTGGACTGTTTTAGTTTCACAACAAGCTCATGTTTTAACTCACTAACCTCCCAACACTTCCCTCTTTGAAATGTTTTAATGGTCAATAGGTTGTGTTCGTGTGACATCAAAACATTCTATTCACCTTATTCCGCCCTGCCTCCTTTTCTTGGCAGTGCACTTCCTGTTAAGCTGCAGTTATCCTGTAGATTTCACAGGGCTGAGTTTATTTCATTATTTCTATTTGACACAAGCAAATGTTAGTTAATTATGCTAACTTAATAAAGCTAAACAAGAAAAGCACTGTCAAAAAAGTGGGCGTGTTAGAATAAAGTGAATAGACCAATAGAATATTAACTTTGAAATACATACAGTAATGTTAATGGTCTTGTCAACAGAAATCAGAAGACTGGAAATGTCAAAATGTTCATGGGGATATTATGTAACCTATTTCAGACATTAAATATATTATCAAACACAAAAGTAAACTGCATTTATATTCACACAGGCCCAAGTGAGATAAGAATAATTAAAGAAAATGTTCAGACCTTAATGAACAAACCGTCTTAATGGCGGCTGTTGCAATGTAGGTTAGGGCTGTGTTGCTCGGTTTATAACGTAGCTAATCAATGCAATGGCCTGTCACACCATATGAGGCCGTTCTATTTCTTCTCTTGTTATTTCAAAGCAAATGTCATGGATTTAGAACATTATATCGAGACTTTGCTACAACAACTAGGCAATTTCAAACAATTTGGGGCAGAACGTTGCAAAACGATTTGTTATGGGTCACATGAGAAAAATCTTCAATGAGTTTAATGAAAGTGTGAGGGCCTTGACATTTCAATACTGAAGAGGCAGAACACATAATCAAAACGATGGCAGCGCAAACGCAGGGGTTATTATGCAACACATCTCATCTCATACCAGCTGATTGCAAGCTCAGTAGAAGATGAGACTCCTGCAGATTGAATGGAAGAATATTACTGAACCACAGACCAGCCAATAAAAGATACATTCACATTGTGCTTTGAGGTTCATAATTGGCTTCAACACATTTTTTTCTCAACAGAATTAAACTTCTTGAAATTCTAGTCAGTTTTTTGCTCTAAACAGGTGACGCATACTTCCAGCTGGTATGACGTTATGTCCAGAATAAAGAGAACACGTATGAATCTATCTTATTCCGCCATGCCTACTTTTCTTGGCAGCGTACTTCCTGTTTAGCTGTGGTTAGCCTGTTGAATTCAGCCGCTGAGTATGTTTTAATTGTCGTTATATCCGTTTAAGAGAGGGACAAGCACATGTAAGCTACCTTAACAGAGCAGGAAGTGCGTTGTCAAAAAAAAGTGTGCAGGGCATTTAAAGGTAATTTCCCTTATTAGGGCAATAGACTAAATGAAATCAAGTGATAATGTAAGCAGTAGAACACCACAAAATAGTTTTAATCATACAAATCCATCCCAATTGTCATTTGAAGTCATTCTTAGAAGGTATGTCATTATTTCAGAATTTTTTTTTAGGCTATCACAGTTTAAAGAAATAAAAATGTTCACAGGTTATGTTATGTTGTAATTGTGGATAAATGTGTAACTGATATGTTCCTTGATATCAAGACATCTATTTACTACTGCAGCTTGGTAATCCTACTGCTACTACTACTACCACAAATGAGGCTCCTCTTACTAAAGGTCCGTTTTTCCCAGGGTAAGTTTGTCATGTACACGTTTGGCTGGGATAGTATTGCAGATTCACTGACTTCTACATCATACAGCCACTAGCGATGTCACGATATCAAATTGTATTATTGCGATTATTGTGAGACAAATTTTGCAATTGTGGACATTACGCTTGTTTCGACCAAATAGCAGAGGCATTTTTAATTTTCTTGCTTTCTCATTGTCTAACACGTCACTTTTTAACCAATTTTATGAAATTAAACTTTTGAATGAAAAAATGTTAAAGGCGGCAGAAACATTTAGAAGCCTTTACTTTAATAGACTTTATTAAAAAACTGAATTTGCATCTTAAATGGCAACATTTACTAAGATTGGGTTGAAGCAATACTGATATCTGTATTTAACCTTCTGCTGTGGCAAACGAATAGTAGCCGATATTTGGAAATATATCTATACCAAGGCTAAATCACAAATTTACTTGTTACTGTAGTAAAATTAAATAAAAACAATGTATTTATCTGATATATAACACATCTTTTCCTTAAGCTGATATTTTGCTCTGTTTCTATAGAATAAACTAATTTGTTTTTTATTTTGCCTTTACAATTGTCACGATTATTATTCTTTTGTTCTTGTGATTATATTGGGGTTTGAATAATCACGATATCATACTAATCTTGAATCCGGGCCACACCTGCAGAGACTAATGGTTCTTGCATGCTTCAGCGGGATCGTGCACAACGTGAGGTGAGGCTGGATTTCCACTACCACTACTATTACCACCTACCACCACTACATACTACCACTGACAATAACTCTACCACTACTACTCATTATCCTAATCAGTCCTCATTGTTCACAGAAAAACAAATTGAAACACATAGAAATTGTGCCCAACATGCCGAGGTCTATAAGCCCAATATGCAACTTCTAAAATAAAAGTCACATTTGCTTAGCTCATGCATGTATTCTGTCTGACCCACATGGCTCGCTTGTAGTCGCTCACCTTGGAAAAGTGGGATTTATTATGGAAGATGAGGCTAACAGGACCCGACAACCATTCAGTCCTACATTTCTTTTCCATTTCATCTGTAAGTAAGTAATCTTTATTCATGTAGTAGGCTACATTTCACAGATCACAAAAAAATCACCTAAGTGCAAAAAACTTTTTAATAATTACAGTTTCTGTATAAATTATTGCTTCTCTGCTCTAACCAATCCCATTGTTTCTTATACTTTCAGACTCTGCTCTTCTCTCTCCTTCTAGTCTTTCAGCACCAGTTTACAAGCGGTCAAAAATCCACCAAAAAATAATAATAATAATTAAAAAAAACGTTATCAGCCTTGTTGAAATAATGCAGATTAGAAGGCAGATTTCCTGGTAGGCAAAGATCAGAATAGCGGTACATGCTATTACTGAATATTACAATGAAATACTCTTAATTCACGCAGTTTTTTCCTTTATCCAAAACATAAACTACAGAAGAAAATCTGCATGGGAAGTGCATTGTTAGAGACAGGAAGGGAAAATGAATGTGGCAATATAGAAGAGAGAGGCTAATGTCTTTAAAAGGGGGCAGCTTTCATCATTAGTGGCCTTGGGCGGGTCCCATCCTGTGCCAAACGTTTAAGTGGCTGGTATCTTTCTATATCACACAGACGACTTTTCCTTAATTTACATTCTGTCTGAATTTCTCCTTCAACACTCCACAAAGCCTCATCTCCCTTATGTTTAAGATTTACTAAACATTTTGCTTGTTTTCACTCAGACTGGTTATTTTTATGAGATTTGTAATTGTATTTTACCAGCAATTATGACATAAGTATGTTAAAGGTAGTTCTACAGTTGCGACCTAGCAACCACATTCTAAATATGGGCCTAAAGCCACATCAATGGCACAATATTATCATTCAAGTCGGTGTAATCCTCATATCCGTCATATTGAGTGATCCATAGTAGAAACGCTTTAAGTGGACAGCATTTTTGCACATTGAGACATTTTAACTATCTTTCCGACGGCCATTTTTCAAATGGACTGTCGGATGTTCTTAAAAAACACTGTCCAGATGAGTCTTTCTAAGAAATTATGATTTGCAAATAATATTTTGTAACACTTTAAGTGTGTTAAATGATTGTTTAAACTTTCAGAAATTTGTGTCATTGTGCATAAATTGTTTTTGCATTTTGGTGCTTTTTGATGACACGTGAATAGATAAAACTCTATTACTATTAGACTATTACTTCCGTATTTTTTTTTTTATTATTTATTTTATTTTTTTAATTTCTTTATAACTTGCATCTTAACTACAGTAAAACTCTGATAAATATTTACCACAAGAACCAAACAAAATTAGAAAAATGTTTCATGACTTTAACTAATCAGGACAAGTCTTCATACTCTTCAAAACCGAGGTCTAGGAGAAACATCTTCTCTCAAAATGCCAATTCTGATGAAAACAGACTAAAATTAAGTGGACCTTTGGGAATTCCAGACCTACACATGATTCACCAGATCCACAGGAAAAAACATACAGCAAATATAAATACCAGATGTTTATTGCTGAGAAAGAACATGTTTGCAGGCAGTTACTTTAACATGTTTTGGGTTTCACCTGTACATGAACCTGAATTCAACCACCTGGTATTCAGATTAGCAAATGTCCTTAAAGTCGATGGACAGAGTCTTGTTGTAAAACTGTATTTTCTACACCACACAATCACAGAAAGTCACGTAAATGTACATCAAATACTTCCTTTGTTTATGTGCCATGTGTTTGGGCATTCAGGAAGTACTTTGCCCTATCTTGCTGCGCAGGCTCCAGGGACAAACAGACCCCAAGGATGAAGACAAATGCACGTTCAACTTACGCTTACATACTCAAATATAGTGTTGCCTTCCTAAGACACTTAATTGTTACATGTGGTCTCACCAATCACCCTGAAACCATTGCATTTATAGTGTGTGAAGAACTGAATTACCATAAAGGTCAGCAGAATAAATTCAATTAATACTTTTCAGTTTCCTGAGAAAGAACGGTGATTTATAATGAACATTTCAACATCTATTTAGCTACAGCTTTCAATGGAAAATAGTCCTAAACTGACTTTGTGTCTGTTGCAATGACTAATGGCATTTCTTGTAATTACGCAAAATCATTCAGATCTTCTTCCTTTTGCTCTCACTTTCAGAATTCTAGTACTGTCGCGGTTGCCAGATCTGTTTGGAAATGTGTTTGTGAGCAGATTTTAGGGGTTTTGTGTAGGGCAGCAACAAGTTAATTGATTTATTGCAACTAATTGATTATAAAATAGTGTTCAACTAAATAAGAAATTGAATGAACTGATCTATATGTAGGCTTCAAAACATGCTCTGAACTGAGAAAAACCTCAGATTGAACCGCAACATTAAAAATTGTGTAATTTTAGTTTTTTGCATGTAAACACTTCTTTGCCTGTAAATCTACACCTCCAGAATGTTGTTAAGTGACGGTAACTCAGCTAAAACTTGGCATACAATTGATATTCAAGTGACTTCTGCGTTCTAAACAACTATCAATCAATTACTAAAAGAATATGAATCCAACAAATGGATTAACAAACATAATCCATAATCTAGTTTGTCTAATTTAAGAGTATAGTATAACTAGGTTGGGCGATATATCGATATATATTGTATATCGAGATATACGGACGATATGTTACTGGTAAATCAATCAATCAATCAATTATTTGACATCAATCAAATTAAAACATCATACAGGTGAATATCTTGGCAATATCATTGAATAAATGCTCAAAAAGGAGTAGGAAGAAGTATAAACCTTATAGGCTCCTACCCCTATTGCATAATCGAGATACATGTAAATATAGATATATTCTAATTTTGTGTAAAAAGACCTTAGAAAATGATGAAAAGCAGTTACAGATACAGAGAATGAAAAGATGATAAATGTTCTATTTGTTGTATTATTCAAATTTTAAATGAGTTGTATGCATAGAATGTAGTTTTATTTAGTTTTACTCAGCAAAAGGCATGACCACTTTAATTAATTTAAGGTAAATTCACATTTCTACTTTCTAATCAGCAGTTTATAGGCTTAGAAAAAAATAATTTCACTTAAAAATGTATTTTCAAAAATTTCGAGACATATAACGCAAATGAACAAATATATTGAGATATGCAGTTTTCTTCATATCGCTCAGCCCAAAGTATAACAATATTAACTTTTGTAGAATGCGCAAAACCAATTCAATGTCCATGAGTGAGGCATTATTTCAGTTTAGCATGAAGCTGTCTCTGCGTATGTTCTTGCACCACTTGGAGACGCATCAAATTGAGCACATCAGTTTGCTACAGGGGTAAGTTCTAACAGATGAGGTTGGTTTTCTACTCACATGTGGTGGAAATTGCGCCGACATCTATAGGAGGCACTGGATCCTTGTTTGTGTGTCAGAGTCAGTTTGGATGACTGAAGTCTTTTGAGGATTGACAGGCGAAACTTAATGAGATCCAGGTGATTTTTCTCAGTTTAAATCACCTCTTCAAAATACTGAACCTGCTGAAAGACAAAAGATGGCACATAAAAGTGGAACTGTCAAAAATAGGTTACATGCAGAATAAAGTGGCAGCAGCATTATCAGAAGTATGACATCATAAAAGGGCTATTTCAATTTGATTTGAGCTTTTTCAATTTGATTTTACATAACAAAATAAAAACAGCCTTTGGTAATGATTTTTAGGGCATATAGTAAGCAGACTTCTAAGCCCTGCCATTTAACACAGAAAACATTCAAATTTATTCTTCCAAAATTTGGCTCTAGCTTAATTTAGTTTTACATTTTAAACTGTTAAATATTCTCCTCAGAAGCAAGTTTTATCACCAAAACTCTCACACATTCCTCAGGTGATTTTTCTCATTCATTTGACTTTACAGTTCAGAAGCTTTAGTCTTGATCTCAGACACAAAGTCACCAAAGATTCAGTTCAGTCTGTCTTGGGATTCACACTTCACACAAATCAATTTATATCTGGAGGATGTGTTTTTATCTTACTGGGCAAGAAAAAAAAAGATGAAAAATACACATCTCCAATCACTGTGAATTTGAAATGTGAAGTATAGTTCATAAATATAGAAATTTGCACTTTGCAGAAGATAGTCGAGAGATGTCAGACAGAACGCACAATGTTTGTGTGACAAACATACATATATTGGAAATATTTAATTTATTTTTTCTTACAGTCTATATTTTCTGCTCAGACCACTGTCATGTTTTATTCTGTAGATAAAAACAAACAGTGTTATGACAAAGTCCTTTCCCACCTGTGAACCGGTCTGTAGAAACAAACTAAACTCACTGAAAATGAGAGTTTGTGAATGAGTCTGAAAACTGTGTGAATGAATGAAAATTGTGGCCAATCTTCTGTGTATCTCAGCCTTTGTTCAGATAAATATTGGAATCAAGTGATCAAACCAAACTAAGTTTCAAAAAATATGTCAAAGTGATTGAGAAAAATTGTAATTGCCCAGCCCAAAACATTAACAAAAAAGTCACTAAGTAATTTCCTATGTTTTAAAGAAAAATCATAGAATCCATAAACACACAGATTTGTAGACTAGTTTTCTGTGTTTCAACTTTTACTTTTATTTGGTCTGTGTTATTGTGAGGCTTAAATAACTATATGATTATTTTCCAAACAAAGATTTACAGGTCAGGTTTTATGACTAGACAATGGAAAAGATATCTCTATAATGTGATCTACATTTAGCTGCATCCTGTGTGGGCGCCAGGCTACTGTGTGTCCTCAATCAAGGCAGAGCATCACGAAGTCATTTACTGAAGGCCTATTACTAAAGCTCCTAGATTTTGCATTATTGGCTCTGTGCACAGGACGTAAGTTGGCTTGTTTATGTTCAAAATCGCTGACTTCTGTACTAATCAGCAATTCCTGTTCATTTCATTTCTACGAGGAACATCCATTTAAAACGAGTAAATTTAAAAGATCAGACCGTGAACAGTGAGTTGTGGTGAATGTTACAGAAAACATGTTAAAGACAAATCAGAAGAATATTTCACCAAAGGACCAATGTGTGTTTATAAAGAGATAGCCTATGTTTGTCTAAATGCTAACGCTAACAGGAAAGTACAGAAGTTAGCTCATTTGAATATAAACAAGCTAATTAACTTTCTGTGCACTGAACCTATTGACACCAGTCAGTTTTAGCCACGCTAGAAAGTTTCTACTTCCTCATAAACAAACCTGCTGTAGAGGTAGACGATATAGCAAATACATTTATGTCACGATCTTCTTGGAGCCAGATTACCGTTTCAGTTTGATCACGATTCATGCAGACTGGATTGAAGGGGAAAAAACAAACTGCCTTTTCAGAAAGTTCCTACTTCACTGTGATTGGTTAAAGCTCACTCAAAGGCTGACCCGTTGAAAAAAAAAAAAAAAGTCTGTAAATGCATGACACAAAAAAGAAGAAGCAAAATCACGATATAGCAACTTCATCAAAGAAGGGAGATTGGAGAACTCTCGATTTGATTTTATTACAATACTGCGCAGCCCTAACATGAAGTTTTGTTTTGTTTTACTGTATCTACATGTAGAGTTGTCCTGCTTTTGAAGCTTACCCCTTAACTTCACCCACAAAGACATTTCAAACAGAGCAAGCTCGTTGAAAAGCATTGGGAAAACTTGGTGCTCCTTTTTGATGTCACAGAGTCTAGAGCTGAGACACGGCTAGTTTTAGCACTAAAAACTCTACACCTATTTTTTACATTTTATTTTATTTTTTTTTATGTAGAAACAAAAAATAAAGAAGAAAGAAATTGTGTAATCTAGGAAATTTAACCAAACCTCTTTTCCACAATTTCTCTGAATGTAGACCTACAGCACAAGCAAAAGCAGTGTTCAAGAGATACTGTATATTACAACACTGACCTCTGGTGGATATAATACTTCAGTAAAAATATGTGATCATACTTTCCAAACCTTTGTAAAAAAAAAAAAAAAAAAAAAAAAATCAAATCAATATGAAGCTCAAGAGTTGCTGAGAAAAAAAAAAAATCATAATTATTAAAACACATTCTTATACAATTCTAGAGTCAGTTTGTATTAGGCTATGGTGCTGTATCAAAGTAAAAAAACAGCATCTCTCGGTACATGACAGGCTTTGCAATTTGTATATTGAGTAAATAATTATTATTACTAAATTAGTTGAAGATAATCTCAATAATTGATTAGTTGTGATTAATTGATTAACTTGCATGCAGCCCTGCCATCGGCTCTGCACCGCTGAAATAAAACAGGCTGGTTCCAAACAAAATGTGCGATTGTCTTTTCACCTTCAAAAAAGTTGCAGAATGCACAAACATCCACAATAATAATAACAAGAATTTCAGCCACAGATTTGCTACTTTGAAACCTCAGTGCTTTAAATCTTGTTTCACTGGCCCTTCTAATGCATAGAATATGAGTCTTTGTGTTTAATTCAAAGGCACAACAAATGTTCACATATTGAAGTCATTCTATATTGCAATTTAACACTGTTCAAGCCTGCCTATTTTTATTGTGAATGAAACACAGCTCAACTCCAAGAATGTGTTTGCTGAGTTAACATATCGTGGCTAAGACCTCATAGATGTAAAAATTAGACTGTAATAGCCATTCTATGACATTTATGTAAGGAGGGTGCATTTGGCCTTAAAAGATGGAGTAGCAGATTTTCACACTACAAACTCAATGCACTACAAAACTTCCACTCATAAATCCTTTCACACGTGGTTATCGTAACATATTCAGTTTGGTTGGAATTATGGCTTATAAACCTCTTTTTACAATCATTAAAGTGAAACTAGAGATAATTACCCAAGCATAGCCAATCAAAGCGCAGCATTTGACTCAAAAAACAAACAAACTGTACACTGTGGTCTCATTTTGTCACAAAGTGTTTCATTTATTACATAGGCTACTTTTTATGGAAAACACGAAGTCTACTCATTTACTCAAAAAGTTGATCAGCTTTAAGCAGCTGGCAGGTGCACGTGACTCTTTAATCATAGAATCTAAAAGACCTTGAGGCTCAAAGTCTCAAAGTACTATAAGAATTTCTATGTATAAGGTCTACCTTTTGCTAAATTTAACTATTTTGTTTTTTGTAGCTTGGGAAGCCTAAGACACTCGCGTAAGATTTGATTGCCATTCTACTAAACCAGATCTAATTCCGGTAAAAAAAAACATTAGAAAATGCCAAAGCAAGGGTTCATAAGTGCTCTGTTACGTCAGTGGGCGGGACCAGTGTTATCCAATTGAAGCAGGACTGTCTCTCTCACTTGACACCAATGGCTGCCACAATCACTTCGAAGTGAGAGAAAGTACACGGATTGGAAAGTCTGCCTCTTTTCAGGTGAGATTAACATCTAATTGTAAACTCCTGCTTGTAAAATAGCCGTAGCTACTTTAGTGTTGGTGATTAGTTACAACATTGCAAGGCTAGAAGGCTACATTTTCGCTCTTTTTCCAGATGGTGCGAGGTATATACTTCTGTTTAACCAAAATCAGTACCATGGACTCATGAGTATTTGCTGTTAGTTTAGAAGACTTCTCCCTGTCTGTGGAGCAGGCTGCAGTGCTGAAGTGTAATGAGTAGATCATTCATAAGGACTAAATGACCTGCTTAACTTCGTGTTGTCTTAAGGTCTTCGCACCCTGGTTCCTCTGGGTCATCTTGACTTTTGTTCCTAACTGTGCTATGAATAATATTGAGACACTTTTTTGTACTCACTATTTGTGAATAAACTAACAAATGTAGCCTAAACGTGACTGAATTGCCCAACTAAGAATGTGCAAAAGAAAAGTAATAGAATAGAATAATAGAATAAACAATTGGTCAAACATAAACTTAATTTCAACCTTGCAAAAATATGATAAAATAAGTAAATTAGCTAAACGTAATTATGAATCATATAACAAAACAAAATATTAAATCTGGAAATTAACTTAAAACAAACTACAAAACGTAAAAACTTTAAAATAGACAAAAAGCTCATATAATACTCATTTTTAATTTATTTAATTTATTGGAGAAAGGTCATTTAGTTGACTTTTATTAGATTAATGAGAAACTAGTGGAGATAGAACGATATAGCCTATCGGGCGGTCGATATTTTGGGGCTAATATTTAGATTTTTTGTACATCAATGTTGGCTTCTGGCTGATCAGGCAGTTGTTTGTGCTTTTCCTCTGTGGGAAAGCCACATTCACATTGACAGCTGAGCAGTTTTGATTTTATCATTGACATGTCTTTACGTTTTATTCTTGTTCTATGACTTTGGCTGCAGCAGCTTTAATAAGTGATTGTTTGTTCATCAAAGTGAACAATATGAATGTCGCTATTAAATGATTGAGCCAAACACAATCAATCATCGTTAGATTGTGTGAAAGAAAAGTACATGTACCGTGGTAATGGTAAATAATAGATCTTCTGACTCTGTCTATGAGCATGAGTTACTGTATCACTGTGGTGAGGTCTGGAGGCACTGCTCAGGTCGACCTGAAGCCCAGGCTGAAGTAGACAGAGGCCTTCAGCTCAACTGTAGAGTTGGCTTTGGTGTCTCTCATCTTCTTCTGGACTTTATAGATTTTCTATAAGGTTCAGCTCAGGTGAGTTTGCAGAACAAGCAAACACAGTAACACTGTGGTCAGTGAAACAGGTTTTAATCCCTTTGCCTGTGTGGACACGAGTTAAATTCTGCTGAAACTGAAAATGAAAAAAGCATCTTCACAAAGCCAGTCAGCAGACTGAAGCCGATAATATAGAACAGCAGCAGATAATCCTTAAAGTGAAGCTCACCCCCTAAACTCCACCCACAAACACATTTGAAACACAGCAAACTCATTGAAAAGCATTGGGAGAAGGGCAAAGGAGGGGCTCAGAGAGGAGAGCAGCAGTGTGATTGGATTCACAGCAGGTATCTGCAATTAGTGCTTCTTTTTGAGTGGAAAATACACGCTGAGGTCACAGAGAACCTGGAGCTGACATGAGAGACACAGCCAGTTTGTGACTATTTTGACCTGAAACCTGCTAATTTGATCAGTTTGCACTGAAAATGCCAAAAAATGACTCAGAACAGTAGACAATGCTATTTAAACACCACATACATAGTTTAACAGCCAAAAAAACTTATTTTAGGGTTTAGCTTTTCTTTAAAGGGACTATACCAGAAGTCCTGTCTATGTCTAATAAAATCTAGTTTTTGTCCAATTTTTTCTGTTGTTTTTAGCATTGTGGCTAACTGCTGTTAGCATGGAGACTCACCTCACTGCTTACAGCTGTGAAAAAACATTAAAATTCAGCATAATGAACAATTCTTGATCTAATGCATTAGCTAAGTGAGCAAAACATGTAAATTGAAGTAGGAAGTTTTAAATGTAACATTTTCCTGTTTGTTTACTTTTTTAAGGATGCAGTCCCTTTAAACATTTAAAGGCTCAGGAAATGAAAGAATGATTTATTTATTTATCTAGCACATTTACACAGAAAGATGGCTTCCAAAGTGCTTCACACAGTAACCCCCCTCCCCACTCAGCAGAGGCGATTCGCTTAAACACCTGGCACCTCAACCTATGACCAACATCAAGCGTTCCCTAACCTGCAGGTTAAATATTTACAGATGTTTGGACTTCACTGCATCTTCAGTGACACCAGAACTTTACAGTATTTAACCTATTGATCTTGTGAAGATGCAGATTTCACGTTTGAGCAGGACTTAACTCGTGTCCACACAGGCAAAGGGACCAAAACCTGTTTCACTGACCACAGTGTTTCTGTGTTTGCTTGGCCTGCAAACTCACTGCCTCTGTCTCCAGCAGCCTGGCTTCAGGTCGACCTGAGCAGTACCACAGACTGATCTCCTCCAGATCTCACCACAGTGACACAATAATACAAACAATGCAAATAGACAAACAAACACACATTATTGCATAGAAATGAAAAACCTTTTAGAAATCTACTGTTCCTTGTTAAAATATCCTTGTTTGTAATAATTTTGTGTAATTTTAAATGTTTTTGAGACATTGAATTTTTATTTTTACCCTCGAAACAATCAAAATCGAAACAATCAAAATTAAAGACATGATTAAAGGCATGATTTTTTTCACTTCATGTGTCACAAATTTAAATTATACACTGGTGTGGCTTTCAGAATCTATTTACCAAAAATATTTAACTTTTTCTTAATATTTTAATTTTTTGAGGACAAACCTGTACAAGCTGAGCTCACACAGATAATTGAACAGGCTTCGGAGGAATAAGACACAGCTCCATCAAGTGAACATAATGAAGCCCAGAAACACTTGAGGAGGGTCAAAAAAAGATTAATTAAAAAAAATAAAATGTTTGACTAGTATTTTCTAAAAATAATATCTGCCTATTTTGCATATTAAGTATTTTTGAAACTTTATTTATTTTTCCTTCTAATATGATCATGGTGCATTATGGGTAAATTCACCAGAGCAAGGCAGTGAAGAATAATCCTGTGTATCCTTGATAAATTAGCCACATGCTAACAAACGGAGGACATGAACTTTGGAACATGACTTGGATGATGTCAATGTCTCGCCTCGCCCAGATCAGACCAAGGCAAGATACCTAAGCTTTGGGAAACAGCCACAGGCCCTTTCTGAAACCGTCTCCTCCCATTTCCAATGCACTATTCCTCACTTTGCACGTTCCCGCAAAGGAGTCGACAGATAAGTGATGTTCGAAACAGAGTGAGGAGTGAGGAAAAGTGCTTATCAGCTCCTCCAGAGCGAGCTGTAACACGTGTGTGTAACACCTGAGAGCAGCCCAACGAGGACAATGCACAACACGTTTTGTTCCCTGTTTATTTAGAAGAACAAGCGACTTTATTTGTGCATTTGTTGGAGAATGAAGGGCTTTGATAAATAAAGAGACAATTATGCCGAGACACAATTTAACATTATAAATGTATTCTTATTTATTGGATCTATTTTAGCAGCAACAAGAAAAAGAGAAGAAGTTTGAAAACACATTATCAATTCACGTAAACAACAGAAACACTGACCAATATTGCATCTTTTTTATGTTATGACATCTTTAGACGAAGAATTCCTCAGTTTCTTCAATACAAAACTGTTTTCTTCATCATGTTTGTTCTGGCTGTCGGCAGTGTAAATTCTAGTTAAATTAAAAAGTCTGTTTTGACCTAATCAGTGTGTTTTGGGATGAATGTTAGTCAGGAGTAAATATAGTGCTAGTTAGAGTTGCTCGATTATGATGAAAATAATAATCATGATTATTATTATGATTACATGTGCAATGCAAAAGAGAGTGAATGGAAACAGTGGTTGGAACACAATTTAAATAAGGAATATTGGCACATTTTGTGCTTGTATCATTTAATGAATCTTTTCCCAATAAAAAACATTTAAGTTTAATTTTTATTTAGCAGTTTTAGACCTAAAAGGCTTACTTGGAAATGTCCTTTTTGCCAGAAATAAACAACCAACTTAAACTTAGTCACTCGGTTTTTATTTACATATGAGGACTAAATCAAAAACTCATCTGTAAATAACTATAGCATTATATTATATCAGTTTTTGTTATTTTGTTAACAGCAGCCAATACAGTTCCCCAAACAGTCTGATTGTGATTTTGATATACTCATCATATCCATGTATATTAAAACTGAGCACATTCCATTTCCAGCTGTTATAATTCAGCTTTTTAGCTCTAAAATTGATAAAGAATTGTGAAAATCTAAATATTTAGCTTTTGTAATGAGGCTTAATAAATGAAACGAGAACAAATATCTATTATACTTTGTATTTCCTAAACATTTTAAGTGTGGAAAGCTGGTGGTAAACAATCATCTTGTCATTTTAACTCATGAAGACCAGATGTGTTTCTTTCCACAGTACAAACATATGAGTGATGGCAAAGTAAAACTTCTGTCACCATGGAAAAACTACAATGAAATGTTTGCTGCAGTAGTCTGTAACATGTTTTTTGTAACCTGTAAGTGACAGGACATTAGGCCTAATTACATTTTAAAATCTCATGACAATGGATTTTTTTCCCTTTGTAATATTGTGATACCTGTGATAACAAACATTTGTCCACTGTGATAGACTGGCACCATGGCCTCCTTCATGACTCCGCTTCTCTCTGTGGCACCAACTCGAGCTCTTGTTGACGAGAAGCTTCAGGTGCGAGTGGAAAACCTGCCGGAGGGACACAAGTTCACTCTTCACTCTCTCCACCTTTCAGAGGACAATGACTACTGGGAGGCTTTCGGCCATTATATAAGTAACCACAAAGGAGTCGTGTGTGGTAAGTTCACGAGACAGAGACAAGCTATGTTGTAAGTGTCAGTGTTGCTTCATTTAATATCTGAATCTTCAGTTTCAGAGGATTTGAGTTTAGGGGGCACGTACACGGGGAGAGAGTCTATGGGTTTGTTGTGGAGCTTACGTCCCATTCCAGGAAGCCGCAAAGGCCTGAGGTAAAGAGGAAAGAGGAAAGAAAATTGCAGAAAAGACACAGTTTTATGAGGAAATGCCCAATATCACATAGAATACAATTCAATAATGGTGAACAATACATTTCAGCTTTTTCACATGCATGTTAAGAATTGCATGTGATCACAAATTTTCAATCTCAGTTAAATAATAAGCTTAAAATGCTGCACTAAACACAACCTGAACATAACATATATGTTCTCTATTAATCATTTCTTGCTGCTTTGTGTATATGTTTCAGTTTCATTGCTGTTGGTAGGTCATAACTAATCTTGAAACCGATTGAAATAAAATATTACACTTTAATGCATTTTGTTTTTTTAGGTTAAGAAAGATGAATGTCACCACCCCTCTGCTGTATACCATCTCGGTCTACAGTGGGCATTTAACAGAAGGATTCAGAGACCTGACTCCTCTAGCCTCAGCGCTGATAGAGCGCTGGTACATGGCTCCAGGAGTTCAGAGGATCAGCATCAAGGAAGGCGTAGTGAATGGGACTTTGTTTTTACCCCCAGGTAGGTACACTAGCCCAGAGTCTTTAAAACAATGATCTCAAACTCAAATGGTCCTCCTGATCGAAGTCCGAGTTAGTCATTCCTTCTTTTATTTAGTCCAAAAGTAAAAGTGGGTACCTTGGACAAAGTGTTTGCAATTTAGAGGTTTTATAGACACGAGGAATGTAACGGTAGGCTGAAAACATTACACTAAAAACCTTATTCAAACTGTTGAATAATTCAAACTGTTAACTTACTGTTGCAGTAAATCAACCAGCCACTATCAAAACTAATACGAAATTATCTCGGGGCACAGGTTTAAGACCCCTGCTTTAAAATGTCTTCGAAGAGAAGTATTCTTTTTTCCCCTTAATTGCTTAGCACTGAATAAGTAGATTAACATTTTACTGTGTGTGTAGGGGGGGTTTTCAAACACAATATGTAAAATAGCTTTGTTATGAAGTGAGACATTGACTTCCTGTTTAAAACAGCAGAACTGATAAGCCCCTCCTCTTTATAGTGGCATTTTACTTTAACAAGCTGCAGATAGTGATTTACGTGTGTATTTTTGAGAAGTGACCAAATTAAATTTTAGAACTTTGCAATAATCACACTAAGAACAGGAATGTGAGAGGAGATGTGGGGTAGGTGAGAGCTTGAACATGCAAGAATCAAACAAAATGCAACAATGAGCAAACTAATGATGAGGAAGCACTGTTGCAACAAAGTTATTAGTTTATTAAAGCTGATTTAGTATAATTTGTTCCTTTTTAATGTCATGTCTTTTATCCTAACTGTTGTTGGTCCAAGGTCCTGGCCCCTTCCCTGGACTCCTTGACATGTGGGGTGGTGGAGGTGGCCTGATAGAGTACCGTGCTGCTATACTTGCCTCACATGGCTATGCTGCTTTTGCTTTGGAGTACATTACCCCCGGAGAGATAGAAAAGGCTACGATAGAACTACAGTATTTTGAGGTAATCATAAGCAGTGTTTTAAAGTGCAGTTTGACATTATATTTGACATTATAGTTCCTAACACTGTGCCTTCATCTCTTTACAGAGAGCATTTAGTGTAGTGAAGGACCATCCTCGTGTGATATCTGACAAAGTTGGAATAGTTGGGCTTTCTTTTGGTGCAATAGTGGCCTTTTATTTGGCAACTGAAAGCAAAGTTATCAAGGTAGATTATCAAATTTACAATGCAATATGCTTTTGTTGTTTGTTTTTTTAATAGTTTCCTTGTTGAAAAAGCCTTGCTGCTGTGTATGTATCAACGGACACCATTTCTTACCTGAGACGAAATCACTGGTGGACCTCTTAAAAGAAAGGACAAAGTTAGTGTTGTTTCAATAAACAAATTAAAGTGACAATACTGGTAAAGAGTCTGCCTACCTGACTCCATGGTGATGTTTCCTAAAAAGGCATTAACGTGCCCACAGAATCCCGATATTTCAAATATGTATTTATAGCCACCACTATCTTGTGAGTTTCAGAAGATGATAGTTTTCTGTTTCACAAAAGAGGGAAATATTTACAATTAAATACTGTATATATAAATATGACCAGTAAGCTCCTTTGTTTCATGTGTCAAGTAAATATGCTGTAGGAGTGGTGACCAGACCCACTCTTTGCAAAGTAATGTAATCAATAGCACCAAGTATCACCATGGTGATATCCAATTGTCCTGTACAAAGCAGGGTCATCTCTATGGAAAGGGGATTGCAGACCCTCCACCAAAAACAGTGCATCTTTAGAGTCAAATGTCTGCTCTTATACATGCTCTATTTTTTTTTTTTTCCAGAAATACCCATAGGATACTTATGGATGAAGACAATAACCAGATATGGAGGGGTTCATTTGTCAATGCTGATGCATATAAAATTAATGTAATATTTATTTTATTATTTATTTTTTAACTTACTGTTTTATTGAATTAAACAAATATGTTGACAAAGTTTTCATAATTTTGACAGTTGGGAAAAATTAATTGTCCAATGTTGTTGGTCTGTGGTGAGGACGATCAAAATGTACCTGCTGTGGAAATTGCAGATGAGGTGAGTCTCTTTTTCTTGCAAGTATTCATAGTTTATCTCACATCAGTGCATTAAAAGAGCCTGGATGCACCTATACAGTGCCACTACATCTAAAAATGAATCTTTTAAAGTACATTCTTCTGTCTACTTTAATGGCTACGTTTTGATTAGAGCAGTGATAGATATGTACAATTAGTGTACCAGCACCACCACCCTCAACCTTTACTTACATAAAATAGTTTAACAAATGGCAAAAGAGGTGTTTAAAAAAAATCATAGTTGCATTATGTAAAATGAAAAGGAATTTCTTTGTTTACTTTAAGCACTGCCTCACATAATGAGTTTAGTGTATTACTTATTTCACACAGGACACTATTTAATATTTAATTTATTATTTACACATTATGCCTTAGATTGAACAGACTGTGCGTGCTGCGGGAAAAGGCCACTTACTGTCCAGACTAAATTATCCTGGAGCTGGACATCTCATTGAAGTTCCTTACTCACCACATTTCAGAGTTACGGCATTCATGGAATCAAAGAAAAAGAAAGGTTTGGTTTATTAGTTATTTAACCTTTTTCTACACCTACTACATCACATAAACTCATGTAATGATTACTGTTGTTTGATAGTCATGCTACTGTGGGGTGGACAAACCAAACCTCATTCAGATGCACAGGAAGACTCATGGAAGAAGATCTTGGACTATCTAAACCACCATTTGATCTCAAGTCCGAGTCTCATGGCCAAACTGTAAAGAAAATGTGCCATTATTTCTCATGTATTTAAATTGCCAAAAATATATGAAGATTACAAAGTTTTTAATTGGTGGAGTTACATTTGCAAAGACGCACAACATTAGGCAAGCTATATAGTTTATTTTAATTCCATACAATGTAACACTTTTTTTATTAATTTAGTTATTTTTTGTAATTCAATAAATGTATGTTTCTGGGATTCTGAAGATTAACAAAATAAACAAAGAAAAATAATAAGGGCTTTTTTTTTAATTGAGGTTCAGAGGAGAATGATCTTTTGTCTCCTGTTTTTTTTTTCCTCTGCAGTCTAAACTAAACATTGTAAAAGTAGTTTTGC
The DNA here is from genome assembly GCA_038363315.1 of Mugilogobius chulae. NCBI lineage: Eukaryota > Metazoa > Chordata > Actinopteri > Gobiiformes > Gobiidae > Mugilogobius > Mugilogobius chulae. Next base: position 48,083,126 of record CM076409.1, on the reverse strand, counting down.
TGCATCTGCTGCTTGAGCAGAAAAGTAATTTACCAAATGCTCCATATCCAACCTCTCAGCACTAGAGGAGACAAACAGCAGTTTATGTTGAAAACTTCTCTGCGTCCAACTCGGCGTGCGCCCTGCTGCTGAGAATGGGAAAATATAGGCTTTCTGGATTCGAAAGGAGCATTGAGAAACTTTTGAACAAAAACAGACTAGTTAATAAAAGCCTTTTGATGTAGTAAGAAGAAAAAAAAATCTTTTTTGAGCAGGCTTGTATGGCCACACATTGGACTTTGTTATTGCGCACAGCTATCACGTTCTAAACGCCTTTAGCTTTCTTTATGCACGGAATTGTGTTTGTTGCCTGTTCACCTCCAGCTCTCTCGCTCTCTATCTGACCTTTCGTTCTTTTCTTGACTTGTTAAGCGTGAAAGGTTACTGAGGAGTAAGGATAACATCAAATAGCAATGGAGGTCGATTGCCATAAGTGGGCGTTCCGTACGTGCGTCTTTTTCCCGCGCACTAACTCCACGTGCGCGCGTGCAAGTGTAATGGAACAAGTTAACTGATGCTGTTTCCCACATTTTCTGTAATGCAATGAAACGTGGCTGTTCTTGGTCCTTGTTGCTGAGCCGGTCACGAGAGGGTGATTCCTCATTGAGGGTGCGTGTGTTACGCGTGCGCCCCTCCTTTTCTCTCCTCCCTCTACTCCTGGCGCGTGGAGGTGCAGGACCACTAGCTGTGTTGTTGCGGCACTGGATGGATCTAGTATGTTGTATGTTGCGGGAAAGCCGCGGGCTGCGTGAACGGGGGGCTACACAGGGATTGGTCATTATTTATTTTTGCTGGTTTTTGTCATCAACCAGCTTGACCGTGGCGGGATGTCAAACTTAAACAAAAGCAAAAAGGACAAAGAAATCCTTGCGGAATACGAGAGCCAAGTGAAAGGTACGGTATGCCACATTTTATGAACATCATCAATTTTTGAACATCCATTCATCTGAGAGACCTAATCACAGTCACACCTTTCCTCGTCACATAGTAGACACCTACTAAAAATGCTACACACACCTGTCCGGCGGCGTGCACTGTAAATCTCGCTGAAAAGCGTTCATTGCAGGGTGTGCATGGGAGCTGACACCTCAAGTGGAGACGTCAGGATTTCTGGGTTCATCCTGAGTGCTGCATGGCGCCTGAGGGAGGAGGAGGAGAGGTGTAAAGGAAGGCTTCTGTGAGGTGTGGAGACATAGAAGTGTCTGCAGGGCTTTAGGGCAATGTATGTTTTATAAAATACAAGGAGCTTCTATAGGTGTCATGGGACCAGTAGCTGACACTATTGGTATTCCTCTGGGGATGTTAGTGCAGCAATTATGCTTTTAATGGTGTGTGTGTGGTCTTTGTAGATTAATTTTATTGTACACCGGGGATGTGATGGTCTTAAGGCTTAAAATAGTGGCCCATGACTTTGGGTCAACCCACTTCTCACCTGATCCCTTTCTTTTTAAACACCATCATGTGTTTTAATAAATTAAGTTAGATGGACAGATGACCTTTTCTGAAAATACATCTCCTTCCTCTGAATCTGTGTGTGTTGGGTCATAAATGTTTATGCTTGTATTAGGTGTATCAATTCCTCATTTAATCTCTTGCAATTCAAAATGTCCGACTTTCACTATTACACTCTTTTTTCTGTCTGCAATTCCAGAACACAATGGTAGAAGAGGAATAGCATTTGTATACACATGTACTCAAACATTGCTTCTAGTAACATTCAGACATGCTTTTTTCATCTTTTTTCAACCATTTTTGGTCTACAGCTATAATTGCCATTTGGATTACTTTGAGATCACATGCCTGAACACATTTTTATGGATAGTAATGTGATTGATATTGGGTAAAATAATAATAAGGTTATTATTTTTTACTAACCACTACTACTTTATATTATCACTAATACTAAACTAATTGATGCAGAAATAGTGTTCTCTTTTGTGCACATCACTTCACCCATCTCCTCCCTGCATCCCTCTTCCTCTTGTGCTATCGCCTGCTGTGCTCTTGCTGTCACTGTGACTGTCTCACACATGCAGCTCACAATGAATGAATGAACAGAGACTTACATTTATTGCAGGGCAGCAGAGAAGATTAGAGTCATTGTTGAAGGACAGGGTCGCGCTTTTTGTCGTTTACTCTTACATGTTTATGTTCCTGTGCGTGCATGTGGCCCCTGCTCTGGCACCAGGCCAACACTAGCCAACACACACAGAGGGATGCCCTGCATTGTAATGATTGCAGTGTCCATGCATAGCCTTACACTGTCAACAATTAAACCTCTATTGTCCAGCTTGAAGGCCTTCTTTACCCTGCCACATTTTCATTGAGCTCAACATATAGATCCATGTTGTAACTATGTGCTTTCAAAGTCTGCCTCGATAGGAGGCTCCTGATTGGTTGATGCTGGAGGTGGTGTATAATGTATACACAGGAGGAGGTGGGGTCTACTCACTGAGGTGAGCTTTGCAGAAAGGTACAAACTAAACACTGCTGACGAATACATATTTGTGTGTTCAATAATGTTTTGTGCACCTCATGTCTTGTTCAGATAAAATCACATTCACTCAACATATTGTGGAAGGCCCACTTCCAGAATGACGCAACTGTCATTTTAATGAGAAATGCTAATGAAAAGGGATAAAAAGCCCTGCAGCAGAGAGGTGAGACAGACACACAGATGAAGTGTGACTTCATGCGGCCGCTGCAGCGTGTTTTTGCCTCTGTGAACATGCGGTGCTTTAAGAACCTCACTGTCGAGGAACTGTGTTCACCTGCAGCACACAGACATGTCTGACAGACAGACGTACACAAGGGCACTGTTAACACCAAAATCAAAAGCTTTTATCATTGTGTACTTAATGATGAGCCAGCGAAACTCTGACCCCATGTCCTTGGACCTGGTCTCCACGGCAACAACTTCCTTGAAGCGTTCAGTGCCCTGATTTTAGACTTACATTGTTTAGTTAGGAATAAGGACAGTCAAAATCAATTTGATATACCTCCACCATTGTTTAGTCTTTGAAGCAACAATAAACTATTTCAGCTGTCAGTCCAACAAACAAAGTAATTTTGTGTTAGGGCGGCTTGATTATGATAAAGTAATAAACACAATTTTTTTAATTGTGATTGAAATCACAAACGATTCAAACGATGATATGCTTTGAGAGTATACAAACCATTACTGCTCCTTAATATGCAGAGAGCGACCAGATAAAATGAAATAGGTGACACATCACTTAGACTGTTGTAGGCCTAAATTTATTTCACAATTCTACTTAAGAAATTGTCTGGAACCTACTTTTCCAAACTCAAGGAAATGAACTCTCATGAACACACTTATGATTTATGGCTAATAAATCCACGATTACTCGATTGCACATTTTTGTAGGCTAATCTATTATATCAATAATCATAATTAAAATTGCACAACCCTAATTCGTGTAATGATTTGAAATAAGTTTAACACGTTTGTAATTAACTTTTTATCGTATGGACCATGTATGTCTCTCTCACAGGGGTAAAAATCTGTTAGATAACACTATTGTGGGTATTTTTTGTGTAAGAACAGGTAGCTTATAGATATTGCTACAGAGAAAAGCCCACACAAGTTTGTTTACATAGTCACTTTGGGTAAAGAAATTAGCATACAAATGGGATATTGAGGAGAGTGAAATTTGTCATGTGTGTGGTTTTTCACCATGCTTCTTTAATGCTTTATTGTGAATGATTCATAGCTTCTGGAGATGAATAGAGTCAGCTCCAGGGAGTTTGTAGATTTAATCACTATAGGATTTTACTTTGGCCAAATCTATTATGCTTGATGTATTGTTGCCAGTGTTTTGCCACATTGTACTACAACTGTGATCTGAAAGGATAAATCTATTCATTGGGGTGCAGTGAGGGTGCACAAAGAGGTTTCTAAGAAGAAGCATTTACAACATCAAAAGATACAGCAGAAGCAGTCAGTGCGCTTTCACTTTGAATACACTGTGATCCAAGATGGGAACGTGTGTTGATAAAATCTGTATTCCAGCATGATCAGCTTCTTTTCTTTGTCTTTGCAAAATGTAGTTTTGCAAAGTGAGAGAACTGAATAAAAAACACTGCAGTCTATTTGTGAATTTGTAGTATAGGGCAGGTGATATGGCTAAAATGTTTTATCATGTGTAAAAGAAAACATTCGTGATAATGATATAGCTGACAATATTATTGATGCTAGACATAATACTTAACAGACTGATATCTTTTATTATTATTTGTATTAGTGTTAGTTTATTTAAATGGGGACAAGCCAGTATTAGCAACAGTATATAGCTAGGTTTCAACTGAAGTCCCCAGGCAAGTTATAAATTGCCAGCAAAGCACAACGTACCAAGTAATACAAGTCAGTGGGAAAATAAAATTAAACACAGGCTACATAAAAAAAAGTAGATAAAACACATGAAGCATTCTGCAACAACATAAATTCTATATGTGCTAAAAGTTCAACTTCTTACAACCTTTTATGGAGCCATTATTGTGTTTCAGTATTGTTTTCAACGTTTGCAGAGCCTGCAAACAGAACCTCTAATGTCAAGATTAATTGCTTAGTTATTTGGTTCTTTTAGTTAATGAGCAATATAGAGGATTATTTTTTTTTATCAACATGGGCGATGCGCGCCCACCCGATATGCAGAAAGAGCTGCCGCTCATTGATCAAGCTGGAGCACGAACTCGAGCCAGGGCTGTTGTCAGCTAGAGTTTATCATTTTGTGAAAACAAAAGTTATCCTGCTAATTCAACATTTCTGAATGAAATTCGAACCTACGCCTCTTAAAAGTTACATTCAGGTGAAAAAACAGCAAGAAAAACACTTCAGGAGCCAGACGTCTGTTAGACCGGTTCATGATCGAAACAGCTGCTCTCGTCCCATTTTGTTGTTTTCATCAAAGAAGTTTCCCCAGCTAACCAGATGTATCTTTTTGCATGGAGCATGTGCTGTGGGTGGAAGTGACATTGACCGAAAATCCTTCTATAAAATAATGCATGATAGCAATATGAAATCAACAGATTTTGCGCTGAGACCCCAACAGATTGATGCACAGAAGATGCAACAGGATATGATAGCAATCTTCCCCTAGAGTCTGAACCTGGTGAAAGACCAAACCAGTGGTGTTGAGTGCAAAGGTGGTGCTAGGGTGGAGGAAGGCTACAGAAGCAGACGGCTAAAAGGTGAAGCTGGATCCGAGTTAAAACAAGGAGTTGAGGGAGGTAGAATATGGAAAAAATATAAACCTGTTTATTTAAATCATTAGTGAATATACAAGTATTCAAACAAGGATTTTCTTAGAGAGCAGGCAGAACATTAGTGCCCTGTAAATGCAGAGAGTAATAGACAAAATTAAACAGGTGACAAATCTAACAGAAATAAAATGTTGTAAATGTACTGCACAAGTGTCTGGGAGCTGTCAAAGAATCACATGTGAGCTTACTAACAATGATTTCATGTTATTAATCACATTTACTCAATTACACATTTTTGTAATTGATTAAATTAATGTTCATAGACCAAGCTGAGCCAAGCAGGGCAGTGAAGGAAGGTGATGCAGATGGGGCATGTGTTGATAACCATGCTGAATATTTGCCCTCAGCTTCATTCGTCCTAACAGCACCATGTTTAGCTCTGTAATTTGGTAACTAACTACATATGCTCTACATTTAGCACCAACTGGACCAAATGTTGTGAAGCCATTTGCTGAATAATTAGGACCTTTAAGTCAGGACATTTGTCATTTGGTGACAAATGTCACCAAATTTTGTTTGTGACCCTCCAGCAGACAAGTGACTAATGACTAAATTTTAGCAAAGCAGGCCATTGTTTCAAAGTGATAATTACTCATATGCTGGTATATCGATTGGCCAGTATGCATGTTTCGGTGTAGCTGCTACCTAAAGAACACTTATGAAGCTTAAAGGTGGGGTAGCTGATTTTCACACTGCAAACAAGATTTAAGTTTCAATCTGACAACTTCCTCTCATAAATCCATGGTTAATATCGAAATGATTCATCTGGGTCACAGTTACATCTTATAAACTTCTTTTTACAAACAACAGCGTGAAACTGAAGAGGACCATTCAAGCACAGCCAATCAGAGAGCTGCATACAGCTCCTGATGAGAACTTAAAATATTTTATTATTCAATTCATACTGTATTCAGTGATCTCACTTACTAAGTGCTGCATTTATCATTATCCTTTTAGAGGAAAACACAAAATTTACTAATTTACAACTAAAAAGTTAATTACTATAACTTTAATTTTAACATTTAAGAGAGAAAAGAAAACTACTACAATCTTCTCTTGCATGGTTCTTGTGAAAGCAGAGCTGTGAGTTTCTAAGTTTAATTACTTAAACTTTCAGATTAGTGCATATGTATACACAGATATGAAATGTTAATTCATTTTAGCTAGTGTGCAGTGTTATCTTCGGTTACTTGTCAGTCTCACCTCTCAACAACCCAACCCCAAAGGCAGAAATTCTTTTATTTTTGGTTATTATAATTGACAACACAGGTCTTTTAATTAATAGGCCCATTTTCATTTTGGTAAAAAAAAAATGTTGAACTTTAAAATGTGGGTTTTATTTTGACTGTTTATTATAATTGTAAAAAAAAAATAAAGTATATATATAAAATAAAATTAACGGGCCCGTATTACAATTATTTCTCTGGTCTATTTAGAGTCTGTCATTCATCCCTTTTAGCTTAGTCCTAGTTGTATTTTCCAGAGCAATACTGTATTATTTTTGTTAACCTAACTGATCCAGATTTTTGTTGAAAAATATTGTTGTGAGTTGTTTGTAGATATTGGATACAAAACACACACAAAAACTTGGTTTGTCTTGGTTGTCTTGGTTTTGAAATCTGTCTTATTATTAGAAAATATTAGTGAATAGTTGTCTTTAAAACAAGGTTAAACGATTAGTATATGTGAGTAAAAAACGATTACAGTAAACATGACTCTGAGGTTTCTGCTAAATGAGTGTAGCACTAAATCTAGTGAATCATGTTATGTGAAGTAAGATATAGATATAGAACATGTACCGGTAGTCAATTATCTCTTTTGAATAGCACTTTCTCACTTTTCAAGGGACTATAGTTTCATCCGTTCCGTTTTACTCATGAACACTTTATAGCACCTGTCACTTTGTGTCAGTTCATGTCAGTTCATGTCAAGTCATGTCAGCATCACTTTATGCACTAAAGTTGTCCTTTTGCTGCTTCTGTTTAAACCTATTGGATTACACATATATTGTTGACTATATTTATATTTATTCATTATTATATTTTTTCACCTTACTAGCAAAGAAAAAGATGAATTTTGTTCACTGACAATGGCAACAAAACATTTTTTCCTAATTCTGATTTATGTTGTGTTGAAAAGTAGTTTATATTACAACACATACATACATATACTGTCAGTGTGGAATGAAATGTGACTGGACGAATGAAAAAAAGTAATTCGTTTCCTCTTGTCAGTGCATGTACTTTTTCTTCAGTGATGCTTTTTTCTTTTTGGTCTGTCTTGCTTTGCATTTAATTTGAGTGTATTGGTCATTTCTAAATTTTCAAATGTACAGTATAGGTTCTGCCAGTCATCTTGTGGGCTTCTTTTAATTTGAATTTAATGCCTTTTTTCCTTCACCAAAGAGTCACCTTGAACTACTTCCTCTGACCACATTTGCAGCCCACACCCAAAACCTGAGGCGGTCCAAGGCGTTTTTTTCCTTCTTCTTCTTCTGTAATAATGATAACACGAGGCTACATGCTCCGCTGGCCTTGCTGGGTCTAGGCTCAATCTATCTGCGGCAGTGGCTCCAGAATCCACAATCACGGCCCGGCTGCGCTCTCCCACACAAACACGAGGCAGACAGACACACGGCGGTCTCGGGAGGACCCTCTCCACTTCACTACCTGTTGTCTAGGCAACCACACACTGTGCGTGAACCATGTGACGAGGAAGGTGAAGACTGCCTCAGATCTGACGCATTCATACACACACACTATATGAGCCCGTTGTATTCACACTATTACCCATCATGCTCCTGTGCAGAAAACTGTGATGGCCTCTTGCTCATGTGCAACTATTATTCATGTCTCTTTCCAGATTTGTGTCCATTATGCTGTCCTGCTTTGCATTTAAATCAATGGTTTCTCTTCATCTTTTGTCTGCAAAAAGATGATTTCTTACAGTTTCTAGTTCAAAGCACTTATCTTGCTGATCTAGTGTCTCCTCTGGGGGATCCTTTGGGGTGTGCTTAAGGTCATCTGTACAATCGGCAGTCTCATCTTTTGTTTGGCGGGATAGTTTCCATAGCAACAGCACCAATATGGCATATTAAAGTTCGCTGTTACATTTTGCTCGGAATAATTATTGCACTTGCAATTGAATTTTTTTATCTGCAACTAGTTTTAAAGCGTCACAACAATCCAGGTCATAAAATCAAAACAATACCCAGGGTCAGAAATTACTGGATCGGCTGGTAGCTAGACATGATTCCAACTATGAAAAACAAACAAAATAATACTCTTAATGTCCAATTTAAAGAATTGTTTTATTTTTAGGCTGTGAAAAGGGACCTTATGTTGGTATAGTGCCATGAGTAAAGTGCTGGGTGTTAGGTGTCCATATACAAAAAGAGATTATGTGGTCTGACTGATGGGTAGTTGAGGATCACATTATGTAGGCTATATCAATTGAAACACTTAAATCTCCAAGTGTAATGAGGTGTAATTATTGTCGGTATGTTTCAATTCTATGTGTGCAAAGAGATGGCCACTCCCTGGGTGTTTCCCCAGCCTAAGGCCCAAAGTCACTGAGACAGACTCCAGTCACTTGCAATCCCCAATGTGATAAATAAATAAAATAAAACTTTTTTGTTTTCCTTTTCTATTGAAACCAATAAATAATTATTATAAAAGTCAGGAGCCCAGGCTAAACAGGAAAAGAGGCTCTTGCCCACATCTGGTCTGAACATTCTACAACATGAACGCAATCTATTCTGACCAGCTCTGTGTAGAATTATGCACTGACATTTTTTATTTGAAATGAGTGGCAAAACTATAACAAAACAATAAAAAAATTACTTCTCTTGTTCCGTGTCAACAGCTTGTTGCTGTCTGCAACACGGTGACAGAGGTGATAGCACTCAGGCCTCACAGCAAGAAGGTGCGAGTTTAACTCCCGCACAGCCCAGGCCTTTCTGTGTGGAGTTTGCATGTTCTTCTGTGTCTGGGTGGTTTCTGGATGGTTCCTTCTTCTGGTTAGGTGGGCTTGATGGTATTGGAGTGAGTCGCCTGGTGATTAGTCGAATCGCTTTCTGAGCTGTCCCAGGGCTGCTGCTGTCACTGAGTGGGAGGGGGGGTTGCTGTAAACCAGAGGTGTCAAACTCATTTTGACAAGGCCACATTCATGATCATTGGCACATTGGTGATATTCTCAAAGGACTGGTTGTAACTGAAATGAAGTAAGAATAGTTGTATTTGATTATTGTATATTTATTGGAGTGACAATTACTAATATACGACTGCATTGGTCTGAAAAATTACTCTTTAAGTTTCAGACAAATCATTTCAGTAGGTTAAGACACCCAGATATAATATAAAGTTAAAAAAAAAACCCTAATATAAAATAAAGTAAACCTAATGAAATTAGGTGGAGGGCCGCAACTGGCCCCCGGGCCTTGTGCTTGACACATGTGCTATAAACCATCTCACTTTGAAAAAACTCTGTGTCTGTGAAAACGCGCTACAATAAAGCTTATAGTGACATGATTGAGTGATGATTTAGGACATTTTAACTCCAGAAACAGACTCAAAAACATTTTTTTTTTTTTTTAAGAAGAAAACGGTAATAAGGTTAACTGTGTGTTAGCTCAATGTATGTGATAAAGTCTTGTTGTTTGTCTGCTTTTCTACCATTGCTTACCTGATTTTCTCTTTTACAAGTCAGTTACAAACCCAGTACTCAGCAGAGTTTTGTGGGTTGAATTTGTTTTAGTGTTGTGTCTTTTTCCTGTTTTGCTGTATTTTGAGCTCTCAGGAGAAAATATTCTCATGCATTTCTTGACATTTGGAATGCAGCGTCATTATCTGCATAACCTCTATTAAATGTATAAACTGTTATGTGAACACACCTTTTTTTTTTACTCAAAAAGCCCTTAAATCTATGTGTTTTGTGGTGTGTCTCTCCAGATGTGCGGACCCAGTTGGTGGAGCAGCAGCGATGTCTGGAGCAGCAGACAGAGATGCGAGTGCAGCTGCTTCAGGATCTGCAGGACTTTTTCAGAAAGAAATCTGAGATTGAAACGGAATACTCGAGAAACCTAGAGAAACTCGCAGAGAGGTTTATGGCCAAAACACGCAGCACGAAAGACCATCAGCAATACAAGTAAGCCTAAAGTTTACACATACAAATCCAGAAACTGGGATTTAGGAATATTCACCAGTTTCTTCAACAATTTTTCATTGTATTAGTTTGTTTTTTATTAAGATTTTTACATTACATTGACATACACAATACAGAAGTGGGTTAGGGATGGTAATAATCTTACTTTTGGCATTGAAGTTAATGAGATAAAGGATTTACTAAATCTTGAATTTTAGGTTTTACTGAGCAAATACTTTTTGACCCACCAAAAGTTTCTATTCTATCATATTTATTACATACTTCTGTGATGCAAACTAGCTCAATTTTTCGCATCAGTTTTTCTGAATTGCTGTTTATGTAAGCCTCTTGTCGCCTCCAGTCCTTAATGCAACATTTCAATTCTATTTTCATATGTACAGTATTATTGTAGATTATTGGTTAAATCAAGTCAGATAGGGAATTGCATTTACACTTCAACTGTTGTTTTCTAGAAAAGATCAGAACCTTCTCTCTCCAGTGAACTGCTGGTATCTGCTGCTAAATCAGGTTGGTCTTTTGTTATTTATTCTCTGACGTAATTATAAATGTAACATAGTGTTAAATCAGGTGCTTTCTTAAATCAGGTGAGGAGAGAAAGCAAGGACCATGCAACTCTGAGTGACCTCTACCTGAACAACGTAATCTCCCGCCTTACACACATCAGTGAGGACTCAGCACGCCTGCTCAAGAGGGTATTTACACCAAAATGTACTCTTTTACTTCAAAGCTCTTCTCAACAAAATTATCTATTGCATAACGTCTAGAGAAATTGAAAAAAATCGACATATAGAGTTGACATTTCCTATTTTTAGAAGAACATATTTGTGAAGCAGTGTGATAAACAGTCACTGAGTTTAGAGAAATTTCATATCATGAGGCGGCTGTGGTTGGTTCAATTATTCAGTACCCACTTATGAATGTCCTTCACCCCTAATACCTGTGTTGTTTATACTGAATGGTAATGGCTGTTTTTATGAGTGCTACTGCTGAACATGAGCCCTCAATCAGACCCATGGCGCTATAAAATTATTTTTAAAAATAGCCTATTGCACAGTGTTTGTCCTTAAAACATTGTACATGTTTTATCGGGCTGTGTTTTTAGAATCAGAAATGACATTGGCTCATCTTGGCGCTCTTGTTTACTTCACTGACTACTGCCAATGGCATTCCTTCATTCAGACAGCAGGTATTAGGCATTCAATTTGGATTTTCTTCTTCTTTCTTCCTTCTTTACATGCTTTATTCTTTCTTTTTTTACCTTGAAGAGCGAGTCGTGTCATTGCTCTTTAGCTTTTGGTAGATAATCTTCCACAAGTTATTTTCAGTTGTACAGCTTTTTACTTGTTTTTGTCTTGGATTTATGACACCATGATTAAATAAGTTATATTTAGTTCTGAACGTATATCCAAGTATATCCAAGAGAAAATGTCTTCTGCATTTGAGAGACAAATGAGCAACTATACGATATTTGAGCCACTGTATGATCAAATGCCAGACAATTCAGTGTCTTAACAGAAAATAGGAGGAAATATTGGTGAAGTTTAGAAATGTTTAACATTATTGGAAAAAGAAAGATAAGATTTATAGGTTTATTTTAGGACATTAAAATATATAAAATGTAATAACTGTCAAAGATAGGTTGAAAGTTAAGTTAATCTTGATCAAAAGTATAGTCAGTTTTTCTCTCTGTGGCTTCCCTTTTGGAGTTAAACAAATTAAACACAGACAGATAGACAGACTTTTAGCTGCCCATGTTTAGCCCTCCATCTTCATTATTTACCACTCCTGCAGTTTCTCTTTTATTCATGCAAACTAAAGTGCAGCAACTGCCACAAGAAATAAACCATAGAAACTCCATCAACACCTCAGTCCAAAAACTTTCCTGTTCTTTTTGCCCGTACTTGAAGGACAGATGACAAGAGGAGGATGACTCTGAGGCCCTGTGGCCATGGAGGCGGCCTCACTATGACAACATGGGATCCATCCTTTCTGACATTCCACAGTCATTTGGCATAATGTAATATTAATGCTGCACCACGCTGGTACCTAACTCCTTCTTCAAAGGAGTGTGTTTAATGCATGAAGCACAAGCTCTGTTCAGAAGTCAAGCGCCGCAGGTTTCATTTTGATGCTGCTGTGTGGCTAAAATGCCTTCACTTACCTGCTGTTTGAAAAATCACGGAGCTTTGTGTTTTTGTTTCGATTTTTAAAATCTGATGTTTGTTTTTCTTTTGCTCATCTTTTCAGAGTAAGGAAATACTTTTTCAGCTCCAGGAAGATCTCATGAAGCTCCTGAATGAACTGTACACTGTGAGTGGAAATAATTGTTCATACTGTTTTCACAATCAATTAGAACTATTATTTTATTCTTCTGCACTGTGTAACTTGGTAACCGCATCCATGCTCTATGAAGATGACATTGCTTTGTCTGTAATTATCTCTACAGTATGGTATTGAACTTATTCTATCTTCATTGAGAAAACTTTCCAAATAATCTTCACAGAAACAAGCATATGGCATGCAAGTTACAGTGTAACTTTAAATTTTTTTCTAGTTACTTCAAGAAATGTCTTTCTCTGGAGCTACATTTAGAATACTTTAATTAAATATTTATATTACCTTCTTTTAAAGGTCATGAAAACATATCACATGTATCATGCGGAGACAATAAATGCTGAAACCAAGTTGCGAGAGGCGGAGCGACAGGAGGGTCGTGTGAAGGGGTGTCTGTCACTACTGGAGGAGTGGAGCCTATGTTTAGCCTACGAATAGAAGAGCGCCATCAAAGACGCAACGCTGCTCGCAAGATGGAAAAGATGAGAGAAAAGGTATCGAAATGTCTGCAAACAAAGTTCAGTTCTGGTTTCATTACGTTGATAATTTATATTTTTTCTCTTCTTTAGAGAAAGGCAAAGTACTCTGAAAATAAATTAAAAGCGCTTAAAGCCAGAAATGAGTATTACTCACTTTAGAAGCCACTAATGCCTCTGTGTTCAAATACTACATACATGATCTGCCTGATATCATAGACGTAAGTGCAATCAACACTGAACAATGAATGTAGATATTTTATTATAATTCTCATTTGTACTTCAGTGCTGTGACCTAGGGTACCACTCCAGTCTGAGCCGTGCTCTAAGGACCTACCTATCAGCTGAACTTAGCCTTGAAGCCTCCAGAAGAGCTGGCCTGGAGGTGCTGGAGGGGGCTGTCGAGGGGTTAGACCCTGCCCGCGATCGGCAGCGCCTGCTGGGCCTATACCCCACTGCCTTCTGTCCCCCACAGCGCTTCAGTTTCCAGGCTCATATGGGGGATGCAGTAAGTGCAGTCTCCGACCCTCTTGTTTTCTTCAGATTATGATTTATAGACTAAACGTTGTTTTGTTCTTTGTCAGGTGACCCAGATTGCGTCACAGCCACAAGTTCAGTCTGAGCTCACCCTTCGCCTCACACAGCTTCAGACGCGTTTGGCATCACTACAGATAGAAAATGAGGAGGTTAGTCCATTAGCTTGGTCAATCTATGCACTGCTGTATTGACTATGGCTATTTATAACAGATCACATTCTTGCACTTAATAACGAATGGTAGTCGCTGTAGTTTTGATTAATGTTTCGAAGCTGCAGTCTTCATAGAGGCTGTGGTCATCTATCACCGAAGGGCATAAAACTGCTGAAGGAGTGAATGTTTGTGCATATCTCAGCAGCTACGATCCACAGACACACAACAGTTTACGGACACACGAACACTTGAATGCTTGAATAAACACGTTGTAGTTCCTTTAAAATCAACTCTGTATTTATTACAATAAACATAAGATTAAGAAGTGAAAGTGATTTCTCAAACACATTTTTTTCTATTATTGTTTTAGGTAAAAAAGACATGGGGTGCAACTTTGACGACTCTACAAGACATGACAGTTCTAGATGACTGTGATGTGTCTCAAAGCTTCACCCACAGTCCCTCCTCCGAATCAGTCAAGTCCAGTGTCTCAGATGGATACTTGAACAAACCAAGTTTGGCCAAAAGGCGAGCCAATCAGCAGGAGACAGAGCTGTTTTACTTTAACGTGAGTGACACAGTAATAAGAAACCATAACTAATTGTAAAAAAAACTAAAATAATTGGTTATAATTCCAGAAATTTCGAGAATATTTGGAAGGAAGCAATCTTATTTCTAAACTTCAGGCCAAACATGACATACTGAAAAAAGCCTTAGCAGAGGGTAAGATGTGTGACCATAAGCTTTCCGTAATGTTCAGTGCCTTTTATTTAAACATATGTTGTAACTATCTTCATTTAACAGGATATAAAGCTGAACTATTAACTACCAGGTAAGTGTGTGAAGCAATCTGATTGGAAATGAGAACATATCATCACACAGGAAACATCCTTACCACAGTCTTTGTCTTCTTTTTGTTCTTTAGCCGTGGGAGGAAGAACTCTCATAGCAAGCACCAGGTAAAGCCACTTTTACTGTTTTTTTTTTTTTTTTTCTAGGTCCAATACTTTGGCTTCAAATATCTGTCAAAACCTGATACAGTATATCAACTGATGCCAGTGCAGGGACTGAAAAAAAAAAA
This sequence comes from Mugilogobius chulae, assembly GCA_038363315.1. NCBI lineage: Eukaryota > Metazoa > Chordata > Actinopteri > Gobiiformes > Gobiidae > Mugilogobius > Mugilogobius chulae. The sequence goes on along the minus strand of CM076409.1, from coordinate 48,068,061 downwards.
AGTAAACAAAAATATTTACAGCAAATGAACAAACAACTTCATGTCTTACATGTCATGGGCTAACAACTGTCACTTTGTTGTGTTGTTACATTATTTTACATACATAGTTAATAGACCCAATAAGATAGTTTCTAAATATTCTACACTCGCACCAATAGCAGTGTTCGTTTGAATGAGTTAGAAAAGTGATCACGTGTTTGAACCAGTACAGTGAATGATGAACATTTAACTTTGTCCTTGTGTTTGCAGGATTCAACCAAAGCCATACCTTTGTTAGTGGAGAGTTGTATTCGTTACATTAACTTACATGGTAAGAGAAAATATTACATCTATTTGACCAGCACTGATAGACGTTGTTCAGTTTACAATAAGAAGTATAATTTGCATGCATACGTTAAATGTTATTGTATTACCGCTGTATTTAAAAGTAAAACTCTTTTCGTCTTACAACCAAACGTGTGATATCAGAAAAAGGTGTTTTGCATATCATTGAAGTAGAGTTCCTTCTTTCTGTGTAGGTGTAGTTCCTGCCTATATATAGATAATTACTGGTTCTATTTGTGATTGATTGCAGTAGTAGAGTGGAAATTATTTCAGGTTAAAGAAACACTCTTGATTCTATTACTCAAGATTAATAGAAAACTGAATTTGGATAAGTACAGAAATATCAACATAATTTACATACATCCATATAAAAAACAAATACTGAAATATAGAAAATTAAAGGTGGGACAAGAGACACACACCACCACAAGACGAGACAATTGGATCCCAGAGAACAAGATGAGAAGATGAGATTTTGACAGAATGTATAACAATTTCTGCAATCCAAAGTTACCCTACAGTTTTTGCACTGCTTTTTTGAAACTATGATTTCACAAGATCTACCCATTTTAGTATTGAAAATGTACATAACAACGTGTACATGTCTGCTGTTCTCTGCAGGTCTTCAGCATCAGGGTATTTTCCGTGTGTCAGGATCGCAAGTGGAAGTCAACGACATCAAAAACTCTTTTGAAAGGGGTGAGTGATCAGGTGAAAGGTCACACAGAGGTTAGTCTACAGCTGCAGGACAGGAGTAACGCTGTCTGTCTGTTGTGCAGGTAATGACCCCCTGATTGACGAAGAGAGCAACCACGACATCAATTCAGTGGCTGGAGTGTTAAAGCTCTACTTCAGAGGTCTAGACAATCCACTGTTCCCCAAGGACAGGTTCAACGACCTCATCTCCTGTGTCCGTAAGTGATGTTCACTTTAATTACCATTCATCTCATTTGTTTTAATGCTGCAGTGCAAAATCATACACTTACATCTCAGTAAGATCACAGAACGACAGATGCATTGAGTTATCAAAGGACTATAAGTGAGCTAAGTATGAGTGTAAACCAGTATGAGTATAACACCCCCCCCCCTTCCCACACACCACACACTCGCCACGGTGACAAAAAATCTGATTATTATCAATAAAAATTGTATAAGTATACCTAAACTGCATCCTTTTTAACATTAACCAAAAAAAGCAATATAAATCAACTTTCACCAATTATTATCTTTATTTTCTACAATTACACTTTACACGTCAAAACTCTACCCTAGGGTCATATGCGCCCTCTCTGGCATTACATCGAAGGTATAAACTAATGGTATAAACTAATAATGTTTTATAATATGATTACAATTTGAAGATCTCCAAATGTACTTTTAATTATTTATATTCCTCTGAACCCTTCAACGTTAAAATTGTCAAGAGATTGGTTATTTTCACTGCTATGCAAAATTCCTGCATCACTTACCCTGTGTTTTATGAAGCACGTGGCTATATTTTTTATAGGTGATAAATATGGAAACTGCTGAGTCTGACGTGACCTTCTCTCTTATTCTGACCCGAGGATAAAGTGTCTGGATCGTTGTGTGAGCTGCTGCCACAACACTGTTTCTGCAACTCACTACAGTTCTCTTTGTTTTGGTTACTTTGTATAATTTATCCACCCTTTAACGAAGGTTCCAGAGCTGCTTGGCAACATCTGGTTATTTTTGGTAAAATAAATTAATTAATAAAGGGGGAACTCCTGAGCTGGGTCTTTTGAAAAAATTAGTGAAGTCAATTGTTTCTAATTTAGGAGTCTAAATGGACCCAAACTCAATCAGGAAATCAGTGCCATTGTCAAAGCTTTTACTTCTTAACTGAATAAAATTAAACCCATTCTGCCAGCTGCATGTTTTAAAATGGCGATACATACCTTTGCGACAACCAGAATAAACTATTGTGATGCATTTTATACTGGTGTTGGTCAAACTGCACTTTGTCACCTGCAGTGTGTCCAAAATATGGTCGCTGGAACTCACAGACATGATGCCAATTTTAGCTTATTTTCTATTGGCTTATAAGCATAACTTTTTTTTTTTTTTACTTTTTGATGTTTGAATAGCTTTCAAAGTTAAGTTGGAATGGTTTATAATTATGTTGGATGTTTGAACAGGGATGGAGAACCTTTATGAAAGAGCTCAGTGCATTCGTAAAATCCTGATGGGCGTGCCAAGGCCAACACTGGTGGTGATGCGATACCTCTTTGCCTTCCTCAACCAGTAAGAACAATTTATGTATTTGATTTAAATTATTTCTGAATATTGTTGTTTATTTATCAAACTTAAATGTTTCAGATTATCAAACCAAATTGCATATTTCACAAAGTCAACACGTGTAAACTAAAATGCAGTTTTTAAGTGATAATGTTATATATTATTCCAGTTCAATGTGACCTGATGTTTTTGGAAAGCTGACTTAACCCCTGATCACCACCAGGGGGTAAAGCCTGTCAGACAAAGTCAAAAAGGCCACTTAAGCTGATCCAAAAATAATGAGAACAAATGAAAAAACTAAATGCTATCTAAAGTGTGTAACAGTTTCTTCTTCAGTTAATGTAAAGGTAATGTTTTAATAGAAAATCTACATAACATTAGACACAAGGGCAGAGATGCTTTTACAAGACTCTAGCTTTACAGTTAATTTCCATCTGTAGTCCTGGGGAAGGGAGAGGGGAGGCACATTGGACATGTTTTTAGTGGTAGCGGAAACCGGAGTACCTGGAGGAAACCTACGCAGACACAGAGAGAACATTAAAACTCCACACAGAAAGGCCCCAAGCTGCCAGGGGAACAAATTCAGGACCCTCTTGACGCCAGAGCTCTAAAGAGTCGAAAAGGTTTGGAAGTTTCAAACATTTTGCAAGATAACATAAAAAACACCAAGTTTGTTCGAAAGATTTGTCAAAAAACACCACATCCCTTATTGATTTAACAACAAAGTTCTGAAGCCATTGCATCAGGTATACAACTAACAGCTTGTAATGCTCCTGGGCAAGTTGACCCGGTTTATTAAAAAAATAAAATAAATACTCCAATGTGGCTGTTGGCTGACTTATTCTTTCTGGAATAATTGTGAGTTAAAGTGATGAAGAGATATCTGAAGTTATAACAAAAAATTGGTGTCACTTATTGCTGCCAATTGCACAACCAGTTACTAAGTCAGGATGCTACCTTTTTAGATTTTTGATTACATTCCTCTCAATATGCATTTTTTGTTTACGTGTGTCGTCCTAATGGAAAAGTCAACTATATTTATTGATGTGAAACATTTAAATGTGATAAAAATGCAAAAGGAAATTTATTTTTTACAGCAGTTCTTTATAAAATTATTCATTTTGTTTCGACAATCTCTCAAATAAATATAGAATGAGCAGACTGGATAAGCAGGAGGTGTGAGCGTGATGTAAAACAAGTGTGACTTGCAGTTGCAACATCACAGTGCATCATGTGTCACATTTATTAACATTGCTACAAAATTACATCTTTTTTTATAATCAAAAGTGATTTTGTGTGGTTTCTCCAGCCTTTCCCAGTACAGTGATGAAAACATGATGGACGCAGGGAATCTGGCCATCGTTTTTGGACCTACTCTTTTGCCCACACCAGACGCACTGGACCAGGTGGCGTGCCAGGCTCATGTGAACGAGGTCATCAAAACGGTCATTCTGCACCATGACAACATATTCCCCGACACCAAGGAGCTGCCGGGCCCAGTCTATGAGAAGTGCATGACTGGAGATCAGTACTGGTGAGGAATCACTCTGTTATTAAAGAAAAAAAACATTAAATCACATATGTATTGCATTTCTAAATTTTACTCTAGAGCAGTGTTTCTAAAACAGTGGTACGTGTACTACCACTAGTGGTAATCAGGCTGCCTCTGATGGTTTAAGTTAGGACTGGGCGATGTGGGAAAAATATACCTTAATTACTACTGAGCGCACCTGAATAAAAGCCACATCAACAAGATTTAATTAAGAAAAATGATAAAGTACATAAATAGGCCGCACTTATTAATAGTAAGTCAATGAGAATTTATAATTTTGCTGCATCGTTGTATAAGCCGCAGAGTTCAAAGATTGCGAAAAAAAGTAGCGAGTTGTAGTCCGGAAATTACGGTAATCACAATTTTAACCCCCATGTTGTTTGATATAAATTTTCAATTCAATGTTGTTAAGCTTTTCCAAAGACAAAAAAAAAACTTTTTATAATGATTTTATAAAACTAGGGCCACTAACAATAATAATCAAAATTTATTCTGGGGGCCACATAAAATCACCTCAGGGGCCCCATTTGGCCCCCAGGCCGCATGTTTGACAACCCTGGTCTAAACGTAACAGAGGTTTACAATGTGTCAACATGTACAAATTAGTGCAATCTTAAAAACAATCATAGTCACCATGTCTTACTGTCTTATTTTTCATGCACATTTTGAATGTTAGTGTTATACTGTTATTCCAATATTGATACTGAAAATGCCAGAATGCAAATATACAGGTGTTTTAAGACAATACAATTATTTTAAACATGTCGAATCCATTACTTTATTATTTTGTGTTAAAACAAAGTATGCAGATAACATCATAGCATTCTAAAAATGAGGATTGAGTGGCAATAAATGTATAAGAGAAAAGGACATTTTCGCCTGTAAAATAGAGACAAGAGGCTATATGATAAAAAATTTCAGCTCTGTTGCACTCGGGGTTTGTAACTGACATGTAAGAACAAAAAAACAGGTAACTAGGCCTAAACAGTGGTAAAAAAAAACGCAGGTAAAAAGAAAGACTTTAGCTTCTCTCACATTAATCACAGATGGGATCACACACTGTTTAAGTATTTATTTGTTCTTGGGTCTTTTTGATTAGGATATAAAATGTAGCACTGTAGTTAAAATGTCATAAATATTCAACAGCCTTTAGCAAATAAGTTAGTGAACTAATTTGAAGTTAGCTCAGATTTGCTTTCACACAGGACATATATTTGTATGTATTATCATGCAATTGTCACAATGTGAGTGCTAATAACGATAGGGAAGAACAAGGCTTTCAGTATACAGACATGTATCCCATTTAAATCCCATACTAGTTAGTTATTTTTTCTCAAACTTACCTTGATATACAGTAATTCCTCAGTCTCATTAAAAGTCCAAAGAGCCACAGGTTGCAGACTCCTGTTCTTTAGTGACCATTAGGTTTTGTATTTATTGAAATGATTTCCCCATAAGCCTTTTTTTTTTCTTTCTTTTATAAAATATATTACCATTATTAAGCAATATTTGTGCAAAACATCAGGAATGTGCAAAATGTGTTTGTGAATGTATTTACATTTTTATTTGTTTTAATACTCTACGTTTGATATTAATGTTTTGCATATCACTAACCATATCAATACTATCACTTACTATCTGCTTATTGAAACTTTTGACAACCTCAGCTCCAACACAGTGACTAAGATCATGTTTGTAGACCTTTGCATGCTTTGGTACAGACTACTATCTCGGTCAGGTCCGCATGTGCCTCTTCCTCCCTTTGTCTCCACGTTGGATTGCAGTGATTTTATTTATTCCTCTGGTTTCTGCAGTGAGAGTCCGTTCAGCGAGCCGGGAGCGCTGGAAGAGACCGAGCCTGACGCTGGAACCGAGACCCAAACCAGCGACGAGGGTGAGCGTGACTCCTGACCTTCACACAGAGGCTCAGCAGGCTCCTCCCTCTCACGCCCGTGTAGACTACTGCTGCTAGAGCGGTTACCACAGCAACAGCCGCCATGGCGACCCTCTTCTTCTCCCCTCCCTGCCTTCACATTCACACATGCACACTCACACATGCTGGGTTTTCTGGATTGTTAAGAAGAACTGACACTCCCCGATTTCAGTCATTTAACCAATTTGAGTCAATAACACCATTAGTTATTGTATTGTATTTTATTTTTTTAAGCAACCAGAAACAGTTGTCAGGTCAAGTCATCCCTCAGTTGTGGGTCTTGAGTTGTTCACTTAAGATTAGTAGATTAAACTGAAATCTTGTCAGTGAATCTTGCAAATGTTGAATTCATATTTTGACTAAAATAATCACGTATCATTAATGATAGCATCTTAAATACAGTTTGTTCATTATTAATCTTTATTTAACCAGGAAAGTCCCACTGAGATTCAGAATCTCCCCTCAGAGGTAGGGGAAATTGGAGTACCTACGCAGACACAGGGAGAAGATGCCAGAGTGCTATCCACCGTGTCGCCCAGGTGTCTGCTTGCCCATAAGCATCTGGGAAATTTTGGCAAATTTTCCATTTGCTTAAAATGGGACATATGTATTAGAAGAGATACAAGTAAATGCAACTCAGTTGAAATGATTATTTAAATTAGAATTATTTACTGTAAGTGACACCATGTAACTTTCATGAGTGAAATTAAAAGCTAAAACATTAGTTTGGGACATTTTTCTGCAATATACATTTGTTTAATCTCATACTGTAGAATACTATAGCTTAAAAAACAAACTTTCCACTGAAACAAGCTTATTTTCAAATCGTCAGACTTTAGCATTAGCATTGCATCTTTTTACAAACACGTTTTGGTTCTTTGGTGAAATACTGTATACTCCTCATTTATAAAGTATTTAATATGTTTTTTCAGAAAAAAACACCAACAACTCACTGTTCATTGCCCGGTCTTTAAGTAATTTTTCATTTTAGACAGAGGCAATAAAACCCCCTAGAAATGAACTAAACAGGAAACAAACATGCTGACAGGAAAGTAGCCTTTTTGAAAATAAATAAGCTTACTGACTTCTTTGCACATAACAAATTTTAGGGAGAAGCAAACCTGCTCAAAGTAAAGAAATACATTTGTATACAGTTTTAGTCCAACAAAAACATCCCAGTAAAAAATACAATGATTTTGTGGATGTTTATTTTTGGTCTTAAAGTTTACACTGTGCACTTGTAAAGACCAAACCGACAATAAGCTAACTACAAGCTTCTTAGAATTGCACAAAACTAATGCAAACTAAAATGATTACTTTCAAATGTTTGAAGTACTCAACATAAAGTGAAGTACATGTCCATAACTATAATTACTTACATTTATTTGTTTACTGTACACTTCTACCAAACGTGTCTATTCTTAACCCAGACTTCAATCTTAACCTGTTATTGTCATAGAGACCTGTGTTTATAAATGTAGTGTTTTAAAGGATTTTGGCCCCCACAGTGTGATAAATAGTTCCTATCATTAAATCAATAGTTTTTCATACACTTTATTGTTATTGAGTTCATTTGATTTGCATGTTATGTGTAGCTTTTTCTTTTTGTTACTTTTTAGAGGGTGAAAGTGTGGAAGCAGTTGCCAGGTTTGACTATGTCGGTCGCTCTGGTCGGGAGCTTTCTTTTAAAAAGGGAGCCTCACTTCAGCTTTTCCAGAGAGCGTCACATGACTGGTGGGAGGGGCGTCTCAACGGCAACCATGGCCTGGTTCCACATCAGTACATCATGGTGAAAGACAGGTGAGGACAAAAACACAGTTTTGATTAAAGTTAAGAACAATTACATTTGGAAAATTATATGATGTTCAGCTGTATGGCGTATATTTTTGAAGTCAAACACTTTCTATTATTCTTTTAACATTTTTTTGTGTGTGATTAAAAACTAAATGGAAGACACGTATTGTTTTGTATGTGATGTTGTAAAACTGGGACTTTGAGTGCTGAGAGGGCTAACTGCTGGGTATAGATTTGTTAGTATTGGTTTGCAGCATAATGTTGTTTGGTTGGTCTTAGATGTTGTATGTTTGTTTTGTTTTAGGGGCGAGTCTATGTCAGATACACTCAGTCAAAAAGGAGACAGTGACGGCGGTAGTAGCAGCACAGAAGACAAGAGGTCAAGAAGTGAAGTGAGCTCCCCCACAGACATAAGGCCTTCAGAGACCTATAACAGGTCTGTCATGTAAGACATTTTCTATTCTCACAATAATTTTTACTAAGGTAGCTGTAAAACACATTTCTCTCTCTTGTCACCACTAAAAATATCTGTGAAATTGTTCATCACAGATTTTTCTCATGTGATTTACTTGCGGCATTCAAAACTTTAACAGTTTTAATAACCTCAAGAAGATAATTAGACTAAACACTGCAAACAAAACTACCTGCTGCAATGTATAAATAGTTAAGTTTACAGGTTTTCAGCAGCAAGTTGTGATTAACTCTTTTTTTTAAACCACATTAATACCTTCATGATGTAACAATACCATGTTAAGTTACTGTTGTTTTTTGGACAGCCATCGGAGGAAGCGTACAGAGGGTTTATTTCGGCGCCCCCTTGGCCGCTCTAATGACAACTACCATCATGGTAATGGAGGAGTGATGGAGCGCAGCTCTCCACCGGTGACAGGGCACTTTAGTCCGAGAGATCTGCTGCTGGGACGAGGGCAGGGTCTGACTCCACCCCTCGACAGCCCTGAGCATCGTCGCCGCTCAGCTGCTGCAGTTACAATGACAGTGAGCCGACATGATTCACTCAGGAGGCCCGAAGATACACCCATCAGGCGCTCAAGCAGCGGGCAACATGGCTTCAGTGACTCTCATCGCACCAGGACATTGGATCATGACACCCTGGCACAGGTAACACTTAGCATTTGACCTTTAAAATGTTTCAAAGTAATAATTAACAAACGCATTGCACTATTATTGTTAAAAAGTATTATTAATATTATTATTATAAAAAATATTTACTAAAACTTTTTCCCATTCGTAGGATATTGAGGAGACTGTAAGTGTGGCTCTGGGAGAGCTGAGGCAGCTGGACCGTCAGGGCTGCAGACCTGCCCCTGATGTAGTCCTGGACACTCTGGAGCAGGTGAAGAATGGGCCAGTCACAGCCTGCTCCTCAGAGTCACCCAGCCCCCACAGCACTCCCAGTACCCCTGGCACCCCAGGAACACCTGGCACTCCTGGTACTCCTGGAACACCTGGAACACCAAGCCCACTCAGTCCAATGAGCCCCATGAGTCCACTGCCCGGGCCTCCACCTGGACCTCCCAGACAAACCAATCCATCCCCCGATGCCATGAGCACTTTCAAGCCAGTGGCAGCTGCCCGCATGGGGGTAGCTCTAAGACCTCCGGCGGTGAGGCCCAAACCTGTGGTTCCACCTAAAAGCAGTACTCCACCTCTGCCCCCACCAGTCGACAAGTCCTGCACCATGTGAGCCAAACAAGGGTATTTAATAGGCCAAAACAGGGCCCGAAGAGGACATCAGGGTACTGCGAAATGTTAATAATCCACATAATGAGGGTATAAAAGGAAAGACTACAAGGGTTTGCTCCGGTAATAAAATATAATATTTGACATGACCTATGATATGTATATGATATGATATGCCATGATATTTCTGTGTCGTCAGGTTGGTGTATACTCTCTTGGTGTGTAGGAGTTTACTTTCTCCATTTTAAGGATTAGCTAAAACAACTGATAGAGATACAGGGCTGAGCATAGAGTAAATCATATTATCATGTAAATGAGTAAATAAGATGTGGAGAGTGTGTTAACTCAAGTGAAGTGTGGTTTCAGTGATGTAAATGTGGGCTGTGATGTCATGATGAAAAACTGGCTCAAGAGCCTGCTTTGCGAAAAATGAACGATCTCCTTAGCCTTGGGTTGGCTCCCATTTTAGGTTAACTGCTGCAAATGTTATACAAGTGGTTACATCTGCAAATCTACTGTTTTTCAGCAACGAAAATGAATACTGTATGTAAAATAGAACTTTAAATTTATTGATTGATTTCTTTCTTTTCCACTTTGTTCAGCTGCTAAGTTCACTTTCACCTCAAAACCATAAAACGCCTCTTGAGGTTGTCAGTGACCGAAGACATTACTTAACTAATTTTCAGCTACTTAATGATTGTTTCAAGTATTAATGACTGTTTAGCCATCTACTGAATGTTCGGTAAGTTGAGACAACTTACTAAACCTGTTAACCGCCTTCTTGTTTTTAAAGGGAATCCCATGCCTAGGCTTGAGCTAAAGACAGGGTGAGATAGCTAAAAGCAATTGGTGAGTTAGGAACTTGGACTAAATGAGTTTTTGGAGGAAGTGACTGTAATTATTTATTGAATTATTTAAAAAAATGATTGTGCGTGTGAGTGAATGTGTATTCTGCTTGCCTGCCCCTGTTTGACTCCCGTGTAAGTGCAAACTACTAGAATTGTTATAGACAATAGGTCATTTAGATACATGCCTGCCTTGAGTACCAAAACACAAGTGCAAGTGATGAAACAGTAGAATGGGGCAAAGAGAAAAAGCATGCCACTTTCTGAGTAAATGGGCTGTGTGTGAGTGAGTGAGTGAGTGTATGTATGTATGTATGTAGAAAGAGAGAGAATTACAGCTTGTTACACTAAATTCACTAGTTCACCTTAATTAATTCACAGTAAAACAGGGTGGGGCTCTGTATGGGAAATGCCCCTAAAAGCTTGAACAGCACACTGATTGTGGCCTCAAACTGAGCTAGTAACAGATGTGAGTGTGCCAAAAGCATAACATGACCTGCTGTGATGGGGAGTGAATGTAAGTTGATGTATATGTGAAAGTGCCTTTTTTTAAATCATTGTCATTTTTTGGGAGAGTTGTGAATTCACTCACGCATGTCCTGAACAAAGAGCAGCAGTCCTCCTAAATAATAATCAAGTGTTGCGTAGAATTTGAATAATTAATTCATTAACCCATTGTGACATTGCACTTTGATGTATAGGATTGTGTACTTGGCATGTAGCATCATATCATGTTGGTGCATTTTAACTTGAAAAGATGTTCCTTTGAATGTGTTTGATGAAAAAGAAAACATTGTCTTTTAATGTTGCTGTATTTCAAACCTGGGCTTCTTACACACAAGCTCATATAGCCAAATGGATTGTTTCATTGTGTTGTATTTATATAACAAATAAAATTCATCAAATGATTAGCATTCAAGTCTTAACCCATACGTTCACGTTTCTCATTTATTTATATATACAGTATATACAATATATATATATATATTTATTTATATATACAGTATATACAATATATATATATATATATATAATAAAATCTAAGAATACAGTTTACCCTTGAAAAAGAGGTTATTAGGTTATCTGGTTTGTCACAAAAGTGTGAGACAAAGCTTCATTAATTAAAACAATCAAGATCAGGAAGCACTGCATTACAACTTCAGTAAAACAAATACTGGTACAAGTCAATGTTTTTGATGCTGTACATTTTGCTTTGCGATTGCAGTTTGAACACACCAAGAGCAATTAAAGATGAATTAGGCATTTATTAAAGTAGTAATTTTTTTTTTCTTCTCCACACCTAATGAGTCAATCCATATCAAGACATTGTTTTTCATCACCTAAATACTTTTAAATATTCTCTGAATGAGTGTTTGTTGTCATAAGTCTCTTTCACTGCAGACGTTTTACTGAAACTGAAACGTTTTACTGAAAATTTAAACAATAATTTTAAACCACAAATTAAAAAAAACAACAATAGCAACAACAACAAAAAACAGAAAATGCACAACTATATTTTTGGTCTGAAAATGTTTTTGGTAAGGTAAAATTGAAAGTGACATTTAAAACATGTAAAAAAATGCACTATTCACAATCCATACATTTTAACGGTTTCTAAGTGTATTCTAAATTGCTTGATCATCCTTTTGAACCAGGCTTTAATGTGCTAAAAGGTTTAGAGTTCCTAAGAGAACCTGAGATCTCTTGCAAAAAGCCTGTGATGTAGAGATCTTTCTCTGATTTGCGACCATCAAAGATGACCACCAAAGTGAAGTGAGGCTCAGGCCGTGTTAGGTAGTAAGTACTTTGAACTTTATCGTCATAGAAATGAACCACCTTTTCCAGTGTATTAAGTTCTACAGCTCGATCTCCCATCATCATGATAACATTTGGCCAGTGGGTCAGAGGGCGTTCACCTGATGGCAAGGACACCACTGCGGGGAACTGCTCCACCCCTTTAGGTGCTTCTCTGTAGGACTGTGGGTGGTGATACCCGTGGCCCTGGAAGCTCGCTAAGCAACGATTATCAAAAACCAGAGACACATTACTGACATCATGTTTGCGGATAAAGGTGCAAATTTTTCCATGATAGTCTGGTACTGTGCGGGCAGTCAGCGTTCTCATATCAGCTGGAGTGGTTTGACGGCTCAGAGCTTCATGAAAGTAAAAACTGAACTTGGCCAGAAAGCAGCATAGAATCGTTGTAGCCACATGTACAAATGAGGAGGCTGTACAGCCTTTTGAGACTGGCCTCCAAAAAGATTTTTACGAGTTTCTTTTTGTTTCTGGAAAAGCTGACCCCAGGTGTTAAGTTTTGAATGAGCACTATGCAGGCTCAGCAGAGAAGGTAAAAAATGCCACTCTGATATCTGGGCCTGGCAACGAAGTAACTGGGTTACCACATCCAGTTCAGTCTGAAAACCTTCCTCCAGGCGACCAACTATTGGGTGGTGAAATCTGAGGAAACACATGGTAGGCATTATGATCAAACACAATATGAAGACAAATCAAAATATTTGCTGACATTTTTACACGCATGTGTAACCAATATGTATGATAAATAAAGATGTAAATATGTACATACTTGGAGCTGTATTTGTGTAGGACTGTCTCCAGTGTGATGACCAGCTCTTCTAAGTTGATATTCTTCTGAGCACCCAGTGAAAGCATTTTTTCATACAGATCTGCCATCTCCACACGTGCCTGTGTGAAGTGGCACAGCTGCTCTGAGAGATGAGACAGTAGATCCTCCAGGAATGAGGCAGAGCTAGGTTGAGTGTGTCGACCCATAGTGACGACCTTTCGCAGCTCATTGTGCAAAGAAGTGTAGATTGTTCTGATGGAGTCTTTGCGACTGAAGAATGACTGTCCACCTGTTGGCAAAGAGATACCACAACAGTCATAAATAACTTATTATAAATTAAAGTAGCATTAAATGGGATGCTTTGTAATAACTATTGAACTAATATAGAGAATTTATTTTATTTTTAACATTTTGTCCACTGTTAACTCCAATCTTGCTTGAAAATCCATTAGTAATAGAAACAGGTCCACTAAACTTCTTGTTTACATTTTTTTTTTTTTAAGACTCTGCTTACAACACCTTATAGATGTGCAAAGTTTATCCTCCAGAGAGCGTTTGTTTGACAGAACACAAAATAGCTTTTCTGTTGTCACAACGGCGCACACTTTAGCTAACTTGTTTGCAAACGTCAGTTTGAGATTTAGGGCATTATTACTGTTGCACAACTAATTTGTCACTCATTAAGTGGATTAAAAACATCTTAGTTAAAGGGACTGTACTCGATTTTTTTGCAACAAGATAACTTAAAAGCAATTTCCCCCTAGCACTGATGCCTTGTTAATGTGTCTAATCAGGTGGAAATTAGTCCCCAAAGTCCTGTCTATGTCTAATAAAATCCCGTTTGTGTGCAGCTTTTTCTGTTTTTGTTTTTAGCATTGTGGCTAACTGTTGTTAGCATAGTGACTCACCTCGCTGCTAAAAGCTGTGAAAAATCATTAAAACTCATCATGATGAACAATTCTGAAGCTCAGAATGCATTAGCTACGTGAGCAAATCATGTAGCCTGACGGAAAAAGGTTAAAATTAATTATTTCTGTTTGTTTACATTTTTAGGATGCAAAAATCAGGTACAGTCCCTTTAAGCATAGGAAGATAAGGAATTGAACTGTGTACGATTTTAAAGTCTGTGGTGGTGAGAAATGTAAGAAATAATGAAGTGCTGTTGTTGTAGTTTTTCTGTTCTTCTGTCACTGTTTACCTGATTTTTTCTTTTTGCATATCAGACACAAACTCAGTATTTAGCAGTACTTGTGGTTTATATTTTCGTTTAGCCTGTAGCAGCTTTTTCCTGATTTACTAGAGTTTAGAGCAGAACTTACAGGAGAAAATAAGAATTTTCTTCATTGACTCTCATTCATTCTCGTCATTCACTTTAGAATATTGTGACACCTGCATAACTTCTACTGCATGACAATACATAAATGCAACTTATCCAATGTTGAAAAAACACAGTTGTGTCAAAGTGTAAAGCTAATTACAGTTTTGTATAAGTCCCCTTAAAGCATTCTGAGATTTTAATTAGTTTATTTATTTGGTTTATTTGACGAGACAATGTACATTAATCAACATTTCTGTAAATGCACCAGAATTAGCCAGAAAGGTTATTCTGTAGTCCCTTTACGTTTTAGCACCACCTGCTGCTGAAAACGACAAACCGCATAAACAAATAGTAAATAAAAGGATTAAATAATAAATTACGTTCTTCAATTAAAAATAAACGTAATCTAGAAGTGCAACATACCAACTTTTTGTCCCAAAAAAGTCATGTTGTGGTAGGCCTTTTCTGCGGCGGCCAGGTGGGCCAGAGCCGCGAGCAGAGCGGCCCACATCGCCCCGGCGCTGCGGCTCAGATCCTTCTCTCGCTCTACATAGTCTTTGGCTCGGTCAAAGGAAAAAACACCCAGCTGTGTGAAAAAGCTTTCCAGGATGGCTCTCTCCCGGGAAACTGGGCGCTGCTGCTCTTCCACATCAGTCATTGTGGAAAACTTCTAGTAGATTACTCGTCAAGCTAACGTCAGTAACGTTAGCTAAGTTAGCTCATAACTGTCTTAGCGATCACGAATAGGCTCAGTGTTTCCGAATAATTGTGCCACGCGTCTCTGAAGATACTTTTCAGCATAATTATAATTTACTAACTTAAATACAAGAGAAAAAAAAATAAAATTACTTCTAACTTATACTCGATGAAACGCCATATTGGATGTAAATATTACGGAAACCTAAGAGGAACAATTCAAACCAACTAACATTAGTTCATCTTCGACATGTCAGTGGCAGAGCTAAATTATACTTCCATGATTGTACTGTACTGGTCTGTAAATCCATTACAGCTCACGGCTCAAAGGACTGTCATTAGCATCAGCTGAGTCTTGAGTTTAGTAATCTGATATTAGCTTGTATTTTGACCACAAAGTTCACTTTTTACAGTGTTTTGAGTTTTGGTCAAACGTATGCTTTAAACATTCTGTTTTGTGACTGAAGGACATATTTTGCAAAGTGCGCAAATCGTCACCCTAAAATAAAGTCTTCTGAAAAAAAAAAAAAAAAAAAGTTTCTGAAATGTTTAGTTAGAATGATCATGTTTTTATGCCCGTAAGGACAATGGCCTATGTCAAGAGGGCTTGGGCCATTTTATAGCCTATGTGGCCTAGTCAATATACTGGATTAATTAGGATAAAAATTGTGACTAGGGCATTCATTATGATGGCCGCTGCTTCAAGAATTAGAATCTATAGCCTAGCACAGGGGTGTCGAACTCATTTTGACAAAGGGCCACATTGGAATTGTGGTTGTCCTCGAAGGGCCGACTGTAACTAAAATAAATCTTTGACATACTCCAAATATTAGTTGTATTTGATAATTGTAGATTTATTTAAGTGACAAATACTTAATATACATCTGCATTAGTCTGAAAAATTACTTGTTTCAGACAAATCATTTCATTAGGTTAAGACACCCAGGTTACTCCTGGCACTAATATAAAATTAAAGTAATTCTTATAAGACATTGAGGGCCGCATGAAATGAGGTGGAGGGCCGCATCTGGCCCCCGGGCCTTGAGTTTGACACATGTGGCCTAGCACAAAAGAAGCTGCAAAATACATTTTTAATTGGCTTAGTGAATGGTTTACAATTATAAAGGCGTGTGTGGTAATATAGTCCAAATTTCACAAGTTATAGTTTAGCTACAAATTTGCAACATTGCATGGGGATCTGGGACAGTACTGTCAGACCAGAGTGTGGTCTGTCTATTTAAGAAGGGGATCTGGAGGATTGGGATGATGATCCCTCTGTTTAAGAAAGGGGAACTGGCAGAGCATGGTGGTGGTCGTTCTGTTTAAAAAGGGGAGCTAGAGGATGTGTCACTCGGCCTCCTTGGTAGGCTAAGTTCTGGTACTCAAGACGAGAATTCGACCGATAGTTGAATCTTGCATTTAGGAGGAGCAGTGTGGTTTTTATTCCGGTCGTGGAACACCAGCTCTATACTTTTCATTGGATGCTTGAGGATTCATGGGAGTTTGCCACAGTCCACATGTGCGGCTCCGGAGAAATTAGTATGGGGTCCGGCACCTTGTGCTCAGGGCTGTCCGGTCCCTGTATGACCGGAGCAGGAGCTGTGTTCACATTGCTGCAGGAAGTCAGACCTGTTCAGTGCATGCTGGACTGCCCATTGTCACTGGTTCTGTTTATTGTTTTTATGGACAAAATTTCTGCAGTAAGGGACCAGAGCATGTTCGGTTTGGAGACCACAGGATCTCATCTCAGATGATGTTGTTTTGATACTTCTTCAAACCAAAACCTGCCTCAGCCACTGGGACAGTTTGAGCCAAATATGAAGCGGCTGGGGATAAAATCATCTTCTCAAAATCCGAGCCCATGATTCTCAACTGGAAAAAGGTGCCTTGGCCCCAGGTGGGTGGAGTTCAAGTATCTCAGGCCATCTGGTTCACAACTGAGGGAAGGATGGAGCGTGAGATGGACAGGTGGATTGGTGCAGTGTGAGCATTGATGAGGTCGCTCTATCGGACTGTTGTGGTGAAAAAGAAGCAGTCGAAAGGCAAAGCTCTCCATTTATCATCAGTCCAACCTCACTTATGGTCATGCGCTTTGGGGGATGATCAAAAACACAAGATTGCAGATACAAGAGGTCGGGTGTCCTTTGCAGGGTTGCTGGGTTCAAGAGAGGAACTCAGCGTAGAGCCACTAATCCTTTACATTGGGATAAGACAGCTGAATTGATCGATTTATATTTAAAAGCAATCCCTTTTTTATACAAATGTGGATAGAAATTCTGAAGCCTATTTCTCTTCAATAAAAAACACAAAAAATCAAATACTGAGACTATTTGTTGTATGTTTTGAGAGTTTTCTTTGATTTGCGACCATCAAAGAGGATCACCAGAGTAAAGAGAGGCTCGAGCTGTTGTAGGAGAGCTGCCAGCTCAGCTCTAGCTATCTTGGCCTACGTCATTCAGTCATACATACCTCCCACTTGCGGAAGCTTACTCAGACTGGACTGAATGCACACCATCACAATGTTTGTCTCGGGGTCCTGGGTCCCATACAGGTGTACATAAACCTCTCCTGCGTTAGAACTCCTGCCTCCTGCCATGATTTGTCAAGTCTTGTCTTACTTAATTTAAAACAGACGTTTTAGGTAGTACGTATTTTAAACGTTATCCTTCACCTTTTCCAGTGTGTTAAGTTCTACAGCTCCATCTCCCATCATCATGATAACATTTGGCCAGTGGGTCAGAGTTCACCTGACGACAAGGACCTGGAAGCTCTCTAAGCAACGATTATCAAAAACCAGAAACACATTACTGACATGTTTGCGGATAAAGGTGTTAACTTTTCCATGATAGTCTGGTACTGTGCGGGCAGTCAGCGTTCTATCAGCTGAACAAAAACTGAACTTGGCAAAAAGAGCAGCATAGAATTATTGGAGCCACATGTACAAATGAGGAGGCTGTACAGCCTTTTGAGACTGGCCTCCAAAAAGATTTTTACGAGTTTCTTTTTGTTTCTGGAAAAGCTGACCCCAGGTGTTAAAGGTTGTATGGAGGATTTTCAAAAATAGTTTGTTGTCAGCCTTGGTCAAAAACAGTTGCATAGATTTGTAACATCCTTGTACTTATGCTAAACAAAAAAATAATTATAAAATATATAAACTGTGCACATGATAAATCCAGTGAAACGTTGACCAATTGGCTTGTTAACCTGTCAAGCAAACCCAGTGTTCCTAAGTAACTCATTGGCCCAGTTGCAGTAAAGGGCGCGGCCCTGGGAGGAGAAACACATGTGCATCATTTGAAAAACAACAAGCAGTTGTTGGATTTGAAAAATCCTCCATAACCTTTAAGTTTTGAATGGGCACTACAGGCTAGGTAGAGAAGGTAAAAATGCCACTCTGATATCTGGGGCTGGCAACGAAGTAACTGGGTTACCACTTCCAGTCTGAAAACATTCCTCAAGGCGACCCTCTATTGGGTGGTGAAATCTGAGGAGCTGGATGGAGAAATAATGATTATATTGGTTTGTTGTCACACATTCGGAATAAGCCTGGCGGAGCTCTAAACTACACTTTTTAAAATTATGAATTTAATCCCTCTATAACCCATTAACAAGTACAGGAATTGTATGGTTGTTTTTGTTTTTTCACTATAAAAAGTGAATATATTTGTGTTGTGTGTTACCAATAGCACCTCTGTTAGTACGACTTCTGTGAGTATAATTTATGATATTTTCTTTCTCTACTGTAAAATACACATTATATCTTTTCAATTATGTGATACACTGCAGGCTTTAGCTTTTACTTTATAACAAAAATAGTAATGAAAATGAAGTGTTCCACTTAACCCATGTTCACCATACTGGATACTGTATATTATACAAATATTTAGGCCTACTTTTACTTTTTTAGAAGATAACTGAGAGATGCAGAATTTTTAAAAATACAGCACGCTGAGTTGATATGTGTGTGACACCAACATCACAAGCATCACACTTAAAATATTTATTTTTTGACTCTTCAAAAATATAAAAATGCTCATATTTTGTTTTTTCTGTAATGTCAATTAACATTTACTTGTGAACAGAAGCTGTGAGCTGTACTAAGAAAGACTCATTTGACTTCTTTGAATAAATAAGAAATGTTTCAAAAGTTCTGACCACCTGGGCTCATCTGAACGCAAGATAATTATACCAAGTTCAAAATACATGTCAAAGTAATTGAAACAGTAAAATGTTCAAGTGTACCAATAAGTCAATATACTCTTTCTCTGAAAGGGACTTGTGTTCTACAAGCCTATAAACTAAATTTCTCAGTCTACAGCTCTCTGAAACTACAACCAGAAAGATAATGGTATGGTAATGCCCTAGGCAACTTTCTAAACAAGATCACTATAGAAAGCATTGCTTTACTTGGAATGTTCCACAATCCACTGTAAGTGTGGTCCATGGAGATAATCAGGCGCCGTGCCGCACAGGCCAGTGGGTTACATCTGTGAAGAGGTGACCTCTGGTTAAACCCCAATTTAGACTCGGAACAATTCTTTTAAGGCTTTAGATCCTATCTGAATGTAAAGGCCACATGTTAGGTAGGCCTTATAGTTGTGAGAAAAATCTTGAGAACATCTAGATCCAGTACTTTTTGACCCTCGCAAATTAATAAGTGTATTTGTTATTTATCCCCTTATGTTACTCCCTCCTCATGAACCATAATGTGTGTTTCCTCTCACACTTTTTGATGGGGGTGGATCTCTCTTCTCAAAACTGCTAAGTGCCTCAAAGCAGCACAGAAGATTTCTTCATCATCCTCCACCTTCTTTGTAGCCTAAAGGTAAGTATTTTAAGATTATTTTAATTTTAACAAACCTGAATAGATAGTTAGGTCATAATAATAATAATAAACAAAAAAATCTCAGATCTTACAACTGAGATATAATAAGATAAGGAATTTATCTTATTAAAAAAGGAAAATGTGACACATACCAAACAAATGGTATGTGTCACATGGACACATACCATTTGTTTTGGTTTTATGGACACAGATGTAGTTTCACACCAGTAGCTTTACCAGTGTAACTAAAGAATTACATCTGTCCCATTATGGTCACACATAACAAGCTCTTGTGCTCATAAATGAGCCTCTTTGCTCCCCAATAAGCTGTACATGGTGTTTATATGTGACCAAACAAGAACATTATTTCAATGTTTTATTACAATTAAGAGTATATACTTTTTTGATTGTTCTCTGAGTGGTTCTTAGGGGTTTGTATTTAGCTAAAATGTTTTAACTATTTATTGAAAGGAAAAAAAAAAAACAAAAAAAACAAAAAACAAAAAACAAGGTAATGCTCTTCTTAGGGCAGCCTAGGAAGAGTCTAAAAAGAAAATTACATTTGTCAAACTTTTATTCATAGGTGTAATATAAAAATATATTATCATACTTGAAACAGTCCTTTTTTTTAATTTAAATTTCTTTTGATTTTATGTGTGTCACTTACATCGTCTCAACATAAAACTACCAACATAACTATAGGCTATATAAGTTTGAATCTTTTTTTAACAGAACAAAGATAAATGTAATGGTCCATTTAACATCTGCTTGGCACAGACAAAACCTTACGACAAAAAGTGAATGTATGAAGTTGGAATTGTTTTGCTAAAAAATTTCACGAATCGCACCAAACTGAATATTGACAAAATATACAATTATTACACACACTAACTGAAAAATGTTGACTCTAGCACTTGTTTTTCAATGTGTTTAGAGATTTGTATTGGTGTTTTTTATTGCTTTGATACTAAATTTCAACACAAATTTCACAGATTTTGTTGGCGCCACATTTACATTTTTAAGTTTTAATTCCCAAATTAAACATTTTTTTAACTCCTAATTTTCCAGTAGTAAGTACCTGAAGAACTGAAGACCAACTAATATTACAACTGAAACAATCCTTTGGTTTTTCTGTCTGCTCAGTCTGATCCAGGTCAATTGACTGAAGACAAGGGGAGACACAAGAGGACACTACTACTTCTGTGGAGAAAGTACTGAATTTCACTACTCAAGTAAAAATACAGTTACTTGTGTTAAAAAATTCTGGTAAATGTCAAAGTCCTGCTGAAACTCCTTTACTTGAGTAAAAGTATAAAATCAAACCTGTGTAAATTTACTCAAGTAAAAAAAAGTAAAAAGTACAATCACATTGCCAAAACGTATTCTTCTAGTCTTATTTTGTTTGTTACAAGACATTTCTGATTCTTTTCTTGGCTCAAATTTGTAAAAATGTCTTACTTCTCCAGCAAATTATTTGGCTTGAAATAAGAACCATTTTTTTTAAACAAATAACATAATCTATGCACATAAAGTAAAACCATTTTAACTATAAAAATATAGTAAAAAATAAAGATTAAAATCCAGATTTTAAGACATTTTAACCAATCTAGGAAAAAAAACCTTGCAGTACACAAGTTGATTTGTAATGTGCTGAAGTGTGTGATGGGCTTTACAGTCTAATTATAAATCATCTGATTTGTATCACAAGTATGTAATCTTTGTTAGAAATCCTAAAGCTTTGAGGATCACTTGTTCATTTGTTCAAACATCTTTAATACACAGTAGCACCAGCTGCTCTGACCTGGTTTAAATAATCTTTCTGGACTTAAAAAAGTAACTTGTTTTTGTGTAGAGATAGAAAGTATAGTTACTTCTTGAAAAAATATAAGTAAAAGTAAAAAGTCTCTAAAAACAGTACTGGAGTAAAAATACTTAGTTACTTGCAAACTACTACTACTACTACTACTAGGCCTACTACTTACTGCTAGTAAGTTTAAGTATATATTTAAGTATGAGAGCAGGGTCAAAAGTTGAAATAATAAAATATGTATAATATGGAAAACACCAACAGAACTTATTTACAGGTGAACTAGCCTATAGTTGCCATGGCCACGAATTTATAAAAATCTAACATGTGTAAGCCACTGACCAGCCCATAGGAATACAATTTTCGGTTCCCACGTGGGACCAAAGAAAGAGGGTCACTGTTTGCGGAAGTTGGTCCGTCACCAAATGACTCCGCCTCTTCAGGTTTTCACACATTAGCCTGCAATGTAGAACCGAAGAAATACATCCTGGAAAGAAAATAAGAGCAGTCAGTGGCGTTTAAGGGATCCATTTATGACGATATAACTTATAAGGATCGGTTAATGTGATTCAGTCGCCAAAACGTGTCAAGACGCAGACATAGGCTGTAGATAATCATGGCTCCGGAGGGCACTGGTGAGTGTGATCGTCTGTTATCTACTAGGACAGAAAATACACTTCATCTCGTATAAAAAAGAGCAATCACCTCTGTCAACGAAGGCAGAAGTGAGACTTTCACGTGGACTGTCGCCCAAGCCTCTAGGCTCGAGACTTCTGAGTATTATTAGCTTGAGATCTTTGACATTAGTAATAGTTTGTGGTATTATATTCATTATAAATTAATGGAGAATCCAAACCACGCAGTTCCCTATGCAGGGAGTGAACAGGCTTTGTCAGTCAAACAGTGCTCCTTTTATAAGTCTGAATCAGACCCACAGGCACTGTGAATTAAATCTAAGAATCTCATATCATTGCTTGGAATTTTGTGAATGTCTTCAAAGCATGTGGACTCATAAAACGCGTGTCTGTGAAATGTAAAAATACATGTCCCAAAACTTGAAAAACAAATTCTTCATTGTAATGAAAGACGTCATTTTTGAACTTTAAATATTTGAAAGACCTCTGTTTATAACATACTGTCTCTGTTTCTTTTCCAGGAGCCCCATGTCCCATTTTTTGACATGGAAAATGATAAGGATCTGCTAATAAAAGAATACATCAAAATGATGACTGATATGATTGTACTGTGTGCCACTTTGGCCCTGTCTCTCTTCTTCTGGGTCCTCTCCCTCACGATCAGCACTTACTATGGTAAGGCTGCACTGTCCTTTGGCTCCACAGCCAGATGAACTTTAATAATCCTCTCAAAAGACTCATTTGTGTTCAGAGCGGCTCCAAATCATGTGCTCCTCTTTGATTACTGTCCTACATTCTTAAATCATTAGAACCACTGACAGACTTTATCCCTAAAACAAAAGTTACTTGGCATTTTTGAAGACTGGCTACCCTTTCAGACATTTAAATTACCTTTCCACAGAATTGTTTACCTTACGTGTTTCAGTAGAAAATAAAGTAACTTGTGTGTGTTTTGTCGTAGGCACACTGCAGCCTGTTTCACCATGGAGGTGGTTATTCTCCATTTTGATTCCACTTGTGTTGACCATTAGGGCTGTAAAGAGGCACAGTCTCGATGGGTCTGGAGCCCTGGGAGGTACGCAAGATTTCAATTTCAAAAACATAAACCAATAACAGTGAGCTTTTCATGGCAGAGATGAAAAAGCATTCGAATGTTGTATTGAGGCAATCATACAAAAAAATAAAATAATAGCTTCACAATAAATTAAAAAATATGTAATTTGTGTTTGAGTGCAGAAACCACACCTAATAATTAAATATACAAATTTACCTTGTTGTTTTAGCTCTTCTTGTGGGTTTTGTGCTGACCATGGCCAACTACAGCTTTTTCTCCTCTCTGCTGGCTTTTTTTATTACGTCTTCCAAACTGACTCGCTGGGGAGGCGCAGAAAAGAAGAAAATTGATGCGGAGTATAAAGAAGGTATCAACAGTTATTATTATCATTTTCCCACTAAACCACAAACATGTTTAACTGTGTAAAGTATGTACTAAATACAGGTGGTCAGAGAAACTGGGTTCAGGTTTTCTGTAATGGAGGAGTGCCCACAGAGCTAGCCCTACTTTACATGATTGAGGTAAACCTAAATGTCTGTCTGTCAATTGAGAATATTTGATGTGTTTTCACATACTTGCTGTTTTAGGTTGGGCCAGGTGAGATTCCAATAGACTTTGGAAAGCAGTACTCTGCCTCGTGGATGTGTCTGTCTTTACTGGGGGCTTTGGCCTGCAGTACTGGAGACACCTGGGCATCTGAGATCGGCCCCGTCCTTAGTAAATCCAAGCCACGGCTCATCACAACCTGGGAGGAGGTCCCAACAGGTAACTGATCTCCACACAATAGGCGTTTTCCCACATGAAAGTACCAAGAACTAGTCCCCACATTCCTTCAGTCCCAGTTTAGTCAGGGGAACTACCCTGTCCCCATGTTTGTGTTCACACAGCAGCAGTTTCTGAAAGTGGGTCTAACTAGCTTTAGCATTAGCATCTGTAAAGTTTGTAACATTTAAATAATTCATTAAGTGGTGTTAAGAAAACAAAAGTTGTCTTTTTTCAATTCCACATAAAACTATAATGTGCAAACCTTAATGACATCACTGGAATTAACAATAAAACGAAATGTAATTCCTAATAATAGTATTATAGGCTACTATTTACAAATGAAATAAAAACATTTTGGGAGTTACTGCTTTTAAATATTTTTTCTTAAGGATAAGAAAAGTTTATCTAAATGTGAAAATGTGTAAAACATGTTTAAAAACAAAGTTAGCGGTGTAAATGTGTTTGTGTCACTAAAAGGTTCCAGGTCTGACTGGAAAGTACCTGCCCCAGAGCAGGAGCTAAAAAAGTCCCTAAAATGTGGCCCCAGTCCATAGATCCTGCTCTGTGTGAATGCTCCCAAAATGGAGACAGGAACTAAAAAAGTACTAGGAACTGAAAAAAGTTCCTACAGTGGGAAAAGGCCTATTCTTCTGCCCCCTGTTTAGTCAGAGGAACTACCCTGTCCCCATGTTTGTGTTCACAGTTTGTGAAAGTGGGTCTAACTGGCTTTGGCACTAGCATTTGCATTGTCTGGAACACTTAAATAAGCGATTAAGTGGTGACTCCACATAAAATTCTGATTTACAAAACCTAAAAACATCTTGAAATTAACAACAAAACAACTCCACTGTAAATCCTTTTAATAATTACAAATTAAGTAACTATACTTTGGGAGTTACTGCTTTAATCATTGCGTAAAATCATTTTTCTTAAGGTTAAGTAAAGGTTATGTAAATGTGAGAACATATAAAACATGTTTCCAACAAAATTATCATTGTAAATAGGCATTTTCCAACATGAAAGTACCAAGAACTACTCCCAACATTCCTTCAGCCCCTATTTAGTCAGAGGAACTATCCTGTCCCCATGTTTGTGTTCACACAGCAACAGTTTGTGAAAGTGGGTCTAAATAGCTTTAGCATTAGCATCTGTAAAGTCTGGAACAGTTAAATAAGTTATTAGGTGGTGTTAGAAAAAAAAAAAAAAAAGTTGTCTTTTTTCAATTCCACATAAAACTATATGTGCAAAACTTAAAAAAGAACAAAACAAAATTATTCACTGTAATTCCTAATAATAGTATTATAGGCTACCATTTACAAATTAAATAAATACGTTTATTGCTTTTAAATATTTCTTAAGGTTAAGGAAAGTTTATCTAAATGTGAGAATGTGTGAAACATGTTTCAAAACAAAGTCAGCACTGTAAATGTGTTTGTGTCACCAAAAGGTTCCTGGTCTAAATGAAAGTTCCTGCCCCAGAGCAGGAGCTAAAAAGGTTCCTAAAGTGTGGCCCCAGTCTATAATTCCTGCTCTGTGTGAACACGCCCAAAATGGGGACAGGAACTAAAAAAGTACTAGGAACTAAAAAAAGTTCCTACATTGGGAAAAGGCCTATTGTACACCGTTCAGTAATAAGTGTTCAAAATACATTATCCAAACATGGTGGTTTTAATAGAGTAAAACAAACAATTTTACAGAATCAAAGGTGTTGGTAATGACCATTTATTATGACAAATTGTAATTTTTACACCAACCAAAGCAAATATGACTAAATTTTTTAACTACAAACACTTGAATGGATCCTTTTTGCCTAAGTGAATAAAGCTTTTACAAGGAGGGCCAAGACTAATTAGTACCAGGAAGCATCTTAAAAGCAGCTCTTCATAGACCAGTACCATGTCTGAAAACTGTATAACCGTCAATCAGCGATGGGAAGAATGTATTCAGTTACAGAATACCTACATTCAGACAAGTTTTGTAACTTATATTGTTACATGATCCAGTGAGAGTGCTGCATTGTGATCACTTAAAAAAAAGCTTGGGATTAGGACATCTCATAACAGTACATTTTTGAGTTGTCCAAATTTTAAACCAATGTATGTTCATTAAAACGTCTGACACTAAAAAAGTTTGGGAAATGTCCTGTTTAGTTATGACAGAAAAAAATAATAATAAAAAGAGTACATTGCACTTTATGAAATGTATTTTTTTTTGGGGGGGGGGGGGGGGGGGGGGGGGACTTTACCATCCTTTTCTCTTTGTTTGAAACTGAAATTAAATACACTGAATTTAAAATTATATTGTAACTGATTCAAGTTTAAAACTTTGTTATTTGCTATGTATGTTTACAAATCTGAAGTTTAAGTATTAATACATTTTAGAAACAAATATTTGATAGTCGTGTATGTGTGAATAAGTTAAACAAGGTCAAGGAATTGTTGAGAATGGTTTTGGAAAAGTCATTGAAAACCTTAATTTAAAATCTATATGAACCCAGATTTCAGACTCAAGGATGGTCATACAGCACATAAAATGTATATTACATATAAACTTTTACTCTAAAGCCTCCACAGTTTAGAGGTGTACCTGTGTCTCCCCACAGATAAATCAAAAACAAGTATATTATACAAGTATCCTTTTGGATTCAGCAGGAAATTGTTTTTTAGATTATGTAGCAGAATTATATAATTCTTGATCAACATTTAGCTTTATAGGAACAAATTCAGTGTTTGTTTGCTTACCTGGCAGTTTGCTCACTTCAATACTAAGTTGGACTAGACTTATTTCCACAATGCTCTTTTTGTTCTCCAAAGGTACTAATGGAGGAGTTACTCCTATCGGACTCACTGCCAGTTTCTTTGGTGGACTGACAGTAGGTGCAGCATACTTTGTCACACAGCTTCTGTTTGTTGGTGACCTTCACTTGGCGGACCCTCAGTGGCCTCTCATTGTGTACGGCGGCGCAGCAGGACTTCTGGGCTCCATGCTGGATTCATTCCTTGGAGCTCACATGCAATACTCTGGTAGGAACCTCTTCAATGATACAGTAACTAACTCACTTTAAAGGCTGGGCAAAATGGCAAAAAAATAATTAACAATTTTCTTTCACCCAGATCACAGTTTAATAATCGCCGCAATGAGTGTACACATAGTATTTTTCTATTACATTTAATAAGTTGGCTGCGGGGTGCATGGTAGCAGAGTGGTTAGAGCTCCGGCTTCCCAGGGGAGCCCTGAGGGTCACCGTGGGTTTTCTCCAGGCACTCCAGTTTCCTCCCACCTCCAAAAACGTGTATGTTTATGTTAATTGGGCATCACTGTAAATTTCCCCTAAGGAATGAATGAGAGAGTGAATGGTCTGTCTAACCATGCGACAAGATGGCCCCTGTCCAGAGTGTTCCCCGCCTAAGGCCCAAAGTCACTGGGATGGGAACAAGCAGTATAAAATGAATGGTTAAATTCAGCCTCGAAAATATTACAAATAATAAAAGAGATAAACTTGTGATTGGACCTTTTTTTGCCATTTTGCCCAGGCTCAGCTCAACTATACTTCTAATACTTTGTCCACTGCTACTTTCCCTCAGGTTTTGACTCAAGCATTGGAAAAGTTGTAAGTTATGAATCTGCTACAACACAGCGCATTTGTGGGAAGCCAATTCTAGACAACAACGCAGTGAACTTGTTCTCCTCAGTTCTTATCGCGCTCATCTTGCCTGGGTTTGCCTGGGGTGCCTGGCCACGGTAGAAAAATAACAACAAATACAACATTATTTCACAATCGTAATCTGAAAGCTCGCAACCCTGAAAAACAGATACAAATCAAAAATCATGACTTGTATTCAAGATGTAAACTGAGGTTTCATTTGTTGTTTTAAATGATTTTAATGTTTGCTGTTATACTTCTGTGAGCTGATCTACTTGAGCTTTAAAATTCACTCATTTAAAAACCCCTGAATCCTGTATATCCAAGGCACATAATGAAAAGCTTATGAAGGGTGTTGGACCTTTTCTAGTTTGTTAGAAATGGTAAGATTGTAAACCAAGAAAGGAAAAGCTGAGTATATTCTTTTTCAAAGTAATGTTTGTATTGTTTTTTCAGCAACATCTCAAAGGCAAGTGTTTACTACCGTTTGTATTACAATTTCTTACAACCTTCTTGTAGTATTTGTGAAATGTATGGTAATAAGACATCAAGGAAAACCTGTAAAGACCCTTGTTTTTATTGTAAATGTCAAAAACGACGTCTGACCAGAACCACACTAAGACTTAGGTATTCATATTTATAACAGTTTTTATTATTTCTGTGTCTGGGAGAAAAGGCACTAAACCAAATCAGTAAGTTTCACACTGAATAAAAGGGCGGCATATGGGGAATTCTCTGATTATTTACACAAAGCAGTCATACAAACCTGGTGCACATGACAGCATCTATATTTCAGACCTTTTTGTGGAAACCATTCATACCTTTATAAACATTTTCGGATTATCTTAGCATTCAGTAATAAATGCTGCATGCCTTTATCCCAGCATAAAGTACAAATAAATAAAAGCTTCATACATTTTCACCTGCTACCAATTGCTTGATAAACTGGCTAGTGCACTTCACTTCAGATACCATTCCTTAAAAACAAATAAGTAATAATACACATTAGATAAATCTGAATGTTGTGTGTTTAAACCAAATTGTTTAAGAAAGGAAATTGTGGAATTCATAAGAACTGAAAATGCATTGTATTCCATACTCACGAAAAAGTTTCTTGTACATTTAATTAACAATCTCTCTAAATTACTGGAAATTTTAACTTTTCTGCTGTACCAAAGTATAGGAGGACATTTTGAGTACTTAGAATTAAATTTACTTGGGACTCTTACTTAGTAGCATTTTTATTCACTTGGAGTCACTTACTCATTTTAAATAAAAGGTACAACACTGTGGGGCGTTTGTGAGATCAACATGAACAGAGGACCCAGTTTCAGTTTTTTGCAGACAGGCAGAACGTCAGGTAAGAGTCTGTGGTGATTGAAAAGCTTTCGCTTTGTAGTGCTTTGCCAGTTCACAGTTCATCTTTGAAGTATCCAAGCTTGGCTTGAGACATTTCTCTACGAAGCTGCATCACCTCCCAAAACATCTGCTCAGCTGCAAAACAATAGTAAATTTCAGATCATTTTCAAGAACCAAAACTAAAATCAAAACAACCATTGTTCTCTATTACAGGTCTAATTATTACATATATATAAATAGAGAATGAAGTCTTACCATCCTGCTGCTTCACCAAGCCTTGGTGAATATATCGCACATAAGTGAAGAAGTTGCAAACTGCTGTGATCTTTGTGAAAAAATAAATAAATTACAATTTAAAGAATATTGCCCATTTACTGTTGTAATCAAATGTATTTGCTCATTTGAAATACATGAAATATTTATACTTACTCTGTATCTACAATAAGGAGACACATAATAGTAGTTGGATGAATCTCCAAATTTGATTCTGTGCTTACAGGTTTTGGTCTGACCACTCAAGGCGCATTTTCTAAAAGACAAGCACAGGACACAGAGTAAGATCTAGCTAGCTCCTGACATTAATGTTAAGCTACAGGCAGGGGACTACAGTAAGTAAGAGGAAGCAGAGTTAAGAGGTCAAGGCGTGTGCCCAATGGTTGTACCCAGGCCATAGGACACAGACGGACTAAGGAGGCTGGGTTCAGAGGAGCAGATGAGGAGAGACTTAAAATGCGGATGATGACAGACTTACGTGACAAGCTCAGCCAATCGCCCGCTAGAGAGGAAGAGTGGAGGAAGATGGATAGAGGTTGAAGGTGTGAAAGCCTGCAGAGGAGTGTGTGAGAGTGAGAGCGAGAGTCTTACTTTGGTCCACCACATTCCACCGCTGAGGCCTTGACCACAGGTAAGGGCTGGAAACCCACTGGCTCCACACTGAGCGTGTTCTGCTCCACGGCCTCGAGGATGGCTGCACCCAGCTGTCACAGACCAACAGGAACACAGAAGGTAACTAAACATCTGTTACGAATGTTTCTCCGATATAGAAGAAAACGCTTTCATAGGAACACAGAAGGGTTACCAAAAGTGTTATTATTGGGGAGAAGTTGTAATTTAAAAATGACAACTTATAAACAAAAAAAATATATACAGAAATAATAAATTATTATGATTATGGTAATTTTATTTGCTGGCTCAGAGCACTTATTATTGAACTTGAGCTTTATCTCATAGTGGACAAAAATAAATAGTTAAAAGTGCAACCTCTTAATCGGAAAAATAAATATCAAAAGGAAATATTCAACACATTCTTTCAAGCTCGCAATCTAAACAGTCAAAATGAAGAAAAGAAAACACAGCAAAGATAAAAAATGCTTGAAAATATATACCGTGTGTTCAATATTTAAAAGATGTAATTTTCCTTGTGAATCGTTAAACTGAGAAAAGCACATAAACAACATACACAGCAAAATTAATTAAATAAAACTGAAAACTACCTTCTATACTATGACATTTCCTTTATGTGACCAGGCTGCTGTGTTTTGTGTCACAAACATACCTCGCTCTTGTTGAAAGTGAGGCACGGGTAAATGTCCTCACGATAAACTCTCTCCAAAAAGTTGCAGTTTCGGTCCAGCGTTGGCTCCTCTTTCCACAGTTTGAATTCATTGAACAACTGACTGTCCACCTGCACATTTGACACAGAAAAAAATAAAAGATATTAATTAATTAAAACCCTGACGTGAAACTCTTTGCCCAAACGTAGACTTGATAAAAAGCATATATTTGCAATTTAGATGTTTTTTATGCCTCCTCCAATGGTTATGTTTTCTACAGAAATGTTTCCATAGATTATTTTTTATATAATTATCTCACATAAGAATGTTCTAAAATATATAAGAGTAACTTTCTGGATGTAAAATAAAATGTGTATTATGAGATCCATTGATTTGTGCCTCAAGTGATTGGGCAGTTAAATACATTTCAACATTCAAGTTTAATTTCAATTTAAATTCTTTTAGATTTTGCTCAGCAGGACGGAGCACATTCATGACAATGAACTGTGTACTTTGTAGATGAAATGGTTTTATTCATGGTTTCTGGTCAAACCTCCTTTTTGCAAATGTGTAAATGTTTTTCTATGCTGTTTGTCATCTGGTTGATGTGGAAGTCTTGTGTTTTTACTCACTGCAAACCACTTTCATTACAAAGACAAGACATCACCACTGAAAAAGCCAATGTGAAAATCATTCTGAGTGATGGAAGAAACACAATTGATTGTGATCTTATTTATTATTTTGTCACTTCCACTCACAGCGAAAAGAAGAACTAGGGCTGAGCAATACTGTGATAAAAAAAAAACAAAAAATGAAGTCATCCCTATGAAAATCTGTTTTTCTGGTGGAATCGCAGGGATTACCATTTTCGCATTCTATCTAGCGGCTTGTTCAAAAACAGATATATTTTCCTTATTTGTGAGTGACATCTGGATTTATTTATTCACAATGAAGAGTGAAGCAGATTATTTTATTTACCTGAAAGGCTACAAAAAACAGGCAGTATAGTTTATAAAATATAAACTGTAATCTGGCTCCAAGAAAATCATATTAAATTTTTGCCATATTGCCCACCCTTTAAGTAAGAGTAATGCACTTGAATAAGCACATAGCATTGTAATAAACATAAAGAGAATATACAGTAAATATACTGTAATATGATACACTAAAATGACTCAAGTAGGAGTATGTCACGAGAACAATACTTTCAAAAGTACAAATTCTTCAAAATGTTACTCAAGTACACACGATCACTACCCACTTCTCAACTGAAGGGAATACTTGTAACGCTTTTGAAAAACAGTTTACAAACCTCTCTACACTCTCGGACTATTGGCTGTGTTGCAGATGGGTCCGGCTGCGTCCCCAGAATGGCAGAGGAAGTGCTCTTGTTTCGGCTGTGGCCCTTTCTGAACGGCGTCTTCACCCCACTGGAGGGGAGTTCACCCACCGGGGAAGTTGGAGAGGAGAGGACAAGGGTCTTCAGGCTTGCACCTCAGCTTGGAGAACATCAATCTGGAAAGCAAAAGAGAATGACAAAAGAATTAAGTCTAAAAAAGGCTGTATTTTCTTCACCGCCGGATTTTGAAGTTAAACTATGCATCATGTTACCTTGCCCAAAGCTTCTTTCAGTTGTTTCTCAGCATTGGCCTGTTTGACATTTGCTTCTCTAACCATCTTGTGGGCCTCCTAGAAAACATACAGCTAGTACAGAATGTTTTCCAGATATCTTATGCAATACATGTGGTATAGTTCTTTTACACTTACTCATACTCAACTATGGACAAGTACTACTACACAAAATCACCCACAAAGCCCCATAACCACAGCTACTAAACAGGAGAATACCAGCAAAACCAATATAATGCTAAGAAGCAGCGACTGACAGTATGCTTATGAGCAAATAAAAAATAATGTTTGATTTTAAGCAGTTTACTGGGAGAAGCATGAGAGACGAAAATGGGTGTGAGGCAGACCGACCTGGAAGAGGCTGGCGGTGAGCTCCTCCAGCTCCTGGCCAAGCTGATCTCTGACTTTAGACAACCTTTCACACTCCTCATCCTTTAACAGCAGCTCCTTTTGCACACACGCACACATACACACACATGCACAAACAAAAACAACAACAAAAACATCCAGCAAATGAATGTCATGCATGGAAACAAATTAAACTGATGAATAAATAAAATAAACAGTATGTCTTGGCACAAATAATTAACAAATAAAAAGCAAAAACCTCTGAAGTACCACAGTTAATAATTCTGGCAAAGTGCTCATTTTTTGACATTTGTGACATGTTCACCAACAATTTTCTGAATAAGCCATGACCAAAGACCATGTACAAGTGTATCCTACCCTTTGAGCCTTTGCTAGTTCCTCCTTTAACCTCTCATATCCTTTCTCTCTGACTTCCATTACTGAGGGGCTGTGTAGTCGAGCAAGACTATCACTCAAAGCACTGCACTCCTCGCTCTCCTCGCCATCGTCTGCCTCCAGGCCTGGAACACTGCATCAGACAAACATTATTACTGCTCATTTTAAGGACAGTAAGCAGTGTATGTAATATTTTGTTGTTTTTACCTTCCATTGTGTCGTGGTGTTGAGTAAACGGGCTGTGTGGGGAGCTGATCTGCTCGCAGGGAGGTGGGAAGACCAGAAGGGGGCGCTCCAAGCGAGTGGGTGCGATAAAGGGAGGTTGGAGGAGTGCTGTGTCTGACAGGAGGACGCTGCTCTGCTTGATTCTACACAAAACACAATTTCATAACAACACATTTATTGAGATACAGTCAAAAAGAGAACTTTCTTTCTTGCTTGTAGGTACCTGAAGATCAGGGGTTGTGGGTGAAGCCAGGTTCACTTCATGAAACCCCTCCAGAGGCTCTGCGTCGCTCTGACTGCTGCTGCAGGCCATGGCAGCAACTCATCGACATCATACACTCTGTAGTTTCATAAAATAAAAATCAGATAAAGTAAACAAAGTGCAAAACAAATTTACACTGAGAACATGTTTTTGTTCTCAGAATTGCTGCCACAGATTAAAGAAGCTTTCGAATTACATAATCAAAAGTATGTGTACGCACTGGAAATACTCATGTTTACTTACCATAGTGCTGAGAGAGCAGAGCAGGTTTGGAGTATCTAGACCAGCATCAAACAAGAAGTGACAAAACAGCTCATGGATGACTGCACTCCCTCAACAAAATCTGAAAAACAAGAGTTTTACAGAGTTAAAAAAACTGCTTTAAAAAACTTTGATGGAAACAAGTTGATGGAAAAATTAGCTTTTAACATTTAATTTTTAGAGATGGCTAGTAAATGGGATTTTCAAGTCAACTGGGCTGTTTCTAAAGGTAACAACTATTAATAAATAGACTGGTTTTCTATAAATAAATGTAACCTTTGTCATTGTACTGTTGTAGCTAAACAGTCTTTTGTTTTGCCTGCTGCCTCTTTAAGGGAAGGTTTGCTTTAATAACACACTTGCTCAGCCAGGTCTTGTAAAGTTTCACTGTGTGTCCAAGTGGGTGTGTCATTGAAAAGTCTACAAAACTGTATTCACACAAACATTGGCGTTACCTGAAAAAGCAATATCAAAGACTGTAGCTGAAACACTTCAATCACAACAAATCAATTATAGAAAAAAATATACTATTCACAAAATTAAATAGATTAACTTTACGCACACAGACTTCAAGACAACCTTTGTACGGACTAACTGAGATTATACAACCAAACAAGTTCTATCCGTCATGCCAGCTTTGGACCTCTGAAATGCCAGACTTTCACACCTGATGCAGCAAAGATCTTCCGGTGAAAATACTTTCAGCCTAATTGATGTTCAACAGACACAAGCTAGCTAGGATTTTTGTAAAATTAGTTGTTTGTTTTTGAGTTGTTTATCTTGTAACTATGGAGACGGGACATGAAGCTAGTGGGTTAATGCTAGAATGTCTTTTCTGGAGAGATGGTGTCTAGGTTTAGGAGAACAAGTAAGTTTACGAGGGCAAGTTTAGAAAAAGGTTTGAGCAAAGGGTTAAGTAAACAATTTAAGCCAGTTTAGCAACAGAAGTAAGCTCATTACCATGACAACCAACTCACTTCTGACCTAGCACTAACCCACAAATAGTAATAATATGTCAATGTAACTAACTCTATGAATGCTGTTGTTGTTTTGTTTGTTCTGTTGTTTATGTTTTGGGAGTCAAGAAAATAGCTACAAACGAGATGAAAGCTTCTCACCTGGATGCTAGTCATAAGTGAAACTTGCCCACCGCTGCAGCCAATCCACAGTGCTCCCTGCTGCTCATCGCCATAGAGACCATGGCTGAAAGCTTTCACTGGTAACATGAGACACTGAGGGATGCTGGGTAAGGCTCCAGTTACTCCGTCACTCTGGGTGCTCCTCTGTGTTGTTTAAATGCTTTAGATGCTAATACAGTAAACTAGCAGACTTGGCTTGTCACAGTAATTATCGGATCATTGCTGAGTATGTGATGGAACAATATATATTTTTGGGTTCATTCCTTTATGTTAATATAGTTTTTTAATTGTGGAGATTTATGCTGTATAGTTTTAATAACATAAGATATAAGCTGGGGTGGGTTGAATAACTTGTGCCATTTAGTTGCTGCTGCTCATGCTCATCAACACTAGTCAGACATTAAAATGGTAATTGATTTTTCTGCTTAGTAGTTTAAATATATTATATATTGCAATACTGTGCTTAAAAGAGGACATAAATAAAAAAAATATATATATTTTTTACTTTTAACCTTAAGTTAACAGCGTGTCCTAATCATGAACATCAAGTTAACCCTCTAAACTCCTCCCACAAACATACTTTACACTTTTTTTTTTTTTCAAACAAAGAAGGCACTTGAAACAGCATTGAGAATAAGGTGAAAGGAAGGACTGAAAGTGGAGGGCAGCAGTGTTGTTGGTTTGATAGCAGTTGTTTGTGATTAGCACACTATTTTGAGTAAACAAAACAATGCTGGTGTCACATAGAGTCTAGAAATGACAGTGCCATTTGCTATGAGACACAGGAGGTTTGACATGAAACTTGGTCATTTGTACTAAAATTTAAAAAATAATTAAAAAGAATAGATAAAATCAACTCAGAATAGAAGAAAATGCTAATTAAACAACTTTTTTGTTAACACAGGTTAACAAAAATGTAGTTTTTGTGTTTACCTTCACTTTAACATACTCAAAGTTGCATTTTTGATTGATTGTATCCTTGAGTAACACTGCATTGTCCTGCTCTGGCAATGCCTGATCACAAGAAAGAAAGAAATAAGTGTAATTTCTCTATGAAGAGGCAGGGCTATTAGTTCTATAGTTTTGTTTAAGAAGTAAAAAAAAAGAAAACAACAAACAGTTTCTATCATTAAGTCACTGAACAAACTGTGAAAAGTTGTTGATACTTACTGTATGTTACAGTGCAATACTGTGTAGTTGAGGGAAAAAAACATGCTGACTAGTCTACACGTTTTGATGTTCCGTTTTCAGGGGCTGACCATAGGTGGATACTGTACTCCCTCCTGCACATTTCACTAAACCTAAAAACCTTTTATGCTTATAGTAAACTGTATTAGTATTGCATCCACCAACGCCAAATAAATAATACAATAACAAAAGAGAAACTTAGGGAGCAGATTAAGTCAGTTTGTCCCACAGACAATGTCATAATAACTCTAGAGCCTGTCTGATACATGACACTAGGCACATAAAAGATGCAGGGAAGCCTCTGCACAGTGTCATTAGACTCATTCCTTGATAAAAGACAGGTTGTGCTGAGTTTAGAGCTAAGTTAAACAGTGACATCAAATGCAGTAAGAAAAACATATATTCGCCTGTTACACCTAAATAAACAAAAGGCAGGTAGTAGTTTGTCTTGTATGGAGGAGCAGCATACTGAAATGAGAATTTAACATTAAATAAGTGCACTAGATGTTTACACACACGTTTAAAATAAATACGATGCGATTGTGCAAGTGTCTTACAGTAAAGATTAAACTGTTACCAGCTAAAATGTGCAAAAACTGTCCAGAAACAAACACTACGCTCGGCTATGTGTTTGGCAGTCGGCTACATTGACTAGCTAGTCAAATGCTAACATGCTAACCAGCTTAAACTAGATAAATGAATGAAAAAACTAACGTAGGTGATGCACGCATATAATCTACTCACCTGTGACCGTGCGAACATCCAACAAAATAAAGAGACACATTAAAATGCAGCGTTTGTTGATGAAGACAAAAAAGCTCAAGTCCGATTGACGGGAGATGCGTTCGTGGACAGCTCGGAACATTTAACATCGTAGTATGTTTGTGCAGCCGCGTCTGAAGGTGAACTATCGCCCCCAAGTGGATAACAGAGAGGAAAAATATAGCTCATTACAGGATTTTAGTGGATTAACACATTTTCTTTTCATGTGGTTCACAACCCACTCTTCGCCACGAATGAAAAACATTTCATTCAAGAACATAATAAACATATCTAAAAATATTTTCTTATCAAAACTTAAGTGTGAAGTGACAGAAAGTACACAGAATTGTTCACATTGTACACGTGACATTTAAAAAATTTAATAACCCAGAAATCAGTCAATGGTCAGGTGTTTAGTGCGCAGGTAAACAAAGCCAACTGCGCTTATTTTCGTGAATGTTTGCAGCTTTGTGAAGTTTCAGAAGTCTGCAACATAGTCATCTGATCTAGTGTGAAATAGCCATGATTCATTTTCCGTGATTTTTTCTTTTTTTTCTTTTTTCTTTTATGTATTGTTATTGCACATAAAGTTTGCGATTTCATCACTGGCCTTTTGGTGGCGACACAATATAAGGCAAGGCAATTTAATTCGTCAAAACAAACCCGTGGACTCCCTTCTCTGTTGCACGTGGCAGAGTAAAACTGAATAGACTGGCCTAAACGTTGAAAGTATGATAGGTGTGAATGATGGATATTTTGTGAATGTGTCACTTTAGCATTGCCAGCTCACCCTTGAATGAAACCGCATTGAGACCACGCCCTCCTGACGGCAATGGGCGGGGCTACAGTCACGCTTAAGAGGCGATCAACTTGGGCTCCACAAATACCACACAGACCTGTCCGTGTGACAGGTCCAGATTTCTTTCATGCAACTCATCAGTCTGACGTTTATAATGTCAGACGGATAGAGCTTTTTGGTAGGTATGCTATTTTATTATATATATTTTTAGTTTTTGTATTATTTTACCTAGTTGTAAGTTTACTTACTGAAGCTTAATTTTCTAGAAACATGAAAGCTGTCATCTAACCACTGGTCATGGATGTGCACATGAAGTCCAATACCCGACTACAGTTTGGAACAAATGAGGCAACGAATCACAACACTAGGGTGAGTACAGTATTTTGAAATGGTCTTAATATTTTATTTAAAGTTTTATGTTTGATTTTTTTTTTTTCTGTTTACTTTAATGAAACAAATGTCTGTTATTATCAAATGTGCAAACAGACTCTTTGGACTCAACTCAAGTCCCCAGTCAGTATAAATCTATTCCAAGTCTTCTGTTTTCAGTTTAAAATCAAGTTAGAATTCCAAACTATTAAATAGCTACAATTTTTGCAATCAAATTTTAAATGTTTTTTTTTTTTTTTTATAATTTGTCCTGCCACTTCAAGTTCAAGTCAAATCCCAAAAGTAAAGTCTCAAATTATTAAAAGAGTGACTTGAGTCAGTCACAACTTCCAAGTCCACAACTCTGCAAAGTTACTTAAAATACATGATCACAGTATTGTAAAAAAAAAACTTGGCCAGCCTGAGCTTTGAAAATGGGGTCTATTCCATGAGGAAATTAAAGCATAGTTTAAAAGTATCATTATAATCAATAAAATGTAATATTAATATGCCAAACCTTATTTTTTTCTATTATAGTAAAACATAGTAATCTATTCATAACAGTTGTTTTATCTGTGGCGTCTACATAAAGTATTTAAAGATTCAGTTTGAGATGAATCTGATTATGATTATAATGCAGTTTCTTCCTAATATGTAAAGGTGTACGCAAATAGTGAAAAATGTTCCTTGATGTGCTTTCACAATGTACTCAGTTGTTACGACCATCAACAAATGACACTTGCCTTGGGGATGACATTTATTATCAACACAACAAACCGGTTGAGCCACAGTCCTTTAGGTCCAGAGCTGTTTCTGTACAATAGGCATCAGTCACCTCAGCTGAAACTTGCATATTGCTGTCTATCTTACGATGGTTTCACTTGGGTGTTGTTGCAGGTGGCTTTGGGTGTCTCTGAGCGTAAAAGCAAGACAAACCATACTGTGACTTATTATATGGCAACATTGTCAGCCCTAACGTGGACCACTCTAACCACGTAAAAATTACAAAACACCCTTAAAATAACTTAAATATGCAACTTTGTAAACTATAGTTAAGTTATGAGGCTCACATTAAAATAATAATAAAATGTTTTATTGATATTACTTGTATCCACAATCATATTTTCCAGTTTGTTCAAATAAAAAAAAATCTTACTCTATGGCTGCAGAATTGGGTCTCAACATGACTAGTCACTGCACGCTGTTACAGGATAGCCCATTGTGCAAGTCATCAGTGGCAGCTCTGTCTGAGGCTGGACAGGTAGCTTAGGAGGTGCCGTAAAGATGAGGAGAGGAGTGGGAGGGGTCATCCTCTAATAGAGGAGAACGCTGTTTGAGCTATAAATAGGGTGGGAATGAACCTATGAGGGCTGGGATGCAGGAACAAACAGGTCAGTGTTCATGCAGTACACTTGGGCCCTGCATGGGATAGGAAGATTTTTACTAGGAAAATATTGTGCTTCAAAGTACATCAAGTAGAAGCATACACAACTTGTGTCCTAAATGAAAAGTTACAAAGTAATCTTTGTTTTCAGACTAAACCAATAAAAACAGCAGCAGTAGGGCAGAAAGAACATTTTTCACATTTGTGGCAAAACATGCTAGAACTTCTAAACAAGTAATACGTTTTTTAAGGGAAGATTATTTCATCACTGACTACAGTTTAAATAATGATATTTAATGAAGGATAAACTGCTTGTGTACAGCATGACGACCGGACGTCCTTGACCAAAGAGGAGCAAGAAATCCTTGATTTCTTTCAGCAGACCGTTGATTCTCTGGAAGAAGGTCTGGAGCAGGAGGGACCGAAGCCCCATGTGAGTTCCTTCAACAATCTTGCAGTAGACAGCACCACCCACTCCAGGCCCCACTTTCAAGCCAACCCAAAAGAGCAGGATATCATCGACCTAGTTCGTCCTAAACCAGACTTGGTTCAAACTAAAGAGACTACCTTCACTCCCACTAGTCCAGGTAGTTTTTCTTTAAGTCTTAAAGCAACTTTTCATCAAAATGTCTATTTTGACCGCTATCTTTCTTTCAGATTTCCAGAGTCTGATTCCAGCCCCAGAGAGACACTTTGAGGTGAAACCCCGCAGTGATCTAATAGATCCTTTGCCCTTGGCAGAACACAGTCATTCACTTCCAGAAAATCACCCTGTGTACCACCCCCCTGGCAGCATCCCAACTCCAGCTCTGATTGCTCAAAAAATAGCTGAAAACAAAACTGGTGGAAGCTCTGTACTGAGTGCATCTTCGCTCCTCAGACGACGAAGCTCAGAGTTTGACAAGTCAACCAGCTCCAACAAGCAAGGTCCTCCCACCTCTACCAAGCCTGCACGATATCCGGCAAACATCAGTGTGACCCTTGGAAACAGAGAACAGCAGAATCCACCTGTGGCTAACATTAACCTTGAGGAGAGAAAGGCGCAAATGCTAGCAAATCTCTCTGGGACTCCACACTCTTCAGTCCAAGAAGATCTACAAGACGACCAAACTGACAGAAACACTCCAACTCGTAGTGTGTCATTTAGAGATCCTACTCCTGAAAAATCTCGAATTGAGGCTTTATCTAAATTAGGACTGACCAGAAACCGTGCCTCTTCGGGTAGTGGCTCACTTCCTAGCACCCCTCTAGAACCTCTTGTTGGAGGAGGGGCAAGCAATACAAGTCTTGAACCATCTACCAGCAAAGATTCTGAGCCACGCATCTCATCATTTAACACTACACTTCCAGATCCAGGCTGTTCTTCAGAGATTAGCATTGCCCCAAACACAGTCCCCATGGCTACAGTAAAGGAACCAAGTACCCAAGCAAGCAGTAAGCCACAGGAGCATAGTAGTCCTGCAGCTGTATCCACAAACATCAACCTCCCAGAAACTAGTCCTAGATCTCCACTTTTGAGCTACAGAAAACCAGATGCCTCTTCACCAGATGCCCACAAAAGCTTTGAAACAAAATATCCCCCACCATCAGGTTACACTCAAAACGGTGACT
The DNA here is from genome assembly GCA_038363315.1 of Mugilogobius chulae. Taxonomy (NCBI): domain Eukaryota; kingdom Metazoa; phylum Chordata; class Actinopteri; order Gobiiformes; family Gobiidae; genus Mugilogobius; species Mugilogobius chulae. The sequence goes on along the minus strand of CM076409.1, from coordinate 48,027,044 downwards.
TTCCACCACCACCACCTCCACCAGTGGAAACATCACCCGAGTTTAACAGCTATGGAGGGAAATCTATTGTGATGAACCGAGCCACATCTTCAAAGAGTGAATTGCCACCTTCTCCCATTAGCCCTGAACCCAGAAGTTTTTCTCCTATTCTGGCTACCCCACCGGAGTTCAATTCCTTTGGAGGAAAATCAAAACTTATGACTCCCATTCCTGTGCCCGCTTCGAAAAGGGATCTGCCCGACATCCTTAGCTCGCACATAGACAAAAGTCAAACAGTACAGTCTGAGAATGTTTCTGTTGAGTCAAACAGCTATGGAGGAAAGAGTCGAATTATGAATCCTTCAGGCAGTGCTCTTCAGCCTTCCGAAAGTTCCTTTACCAGGTCTCTCAAACTACCAGCACCACTTCCAGCCCCAAGACCACGACACTCCTACCATGGGCCTACAGCCGCACCAAAGTCCCCACAGCAGGCTCTGTCTCCTGATCATAAACGAAGGAGTGGCTCATTATTCAGACCACAAGGAATCACAGTTCAGTTTTCAGGTAAAGGGGGGTTTGAGGAATCACGAAGAGAGGCATTGAGGAAGCTTGGGCTTTTAAAAGACTGATTCATTTTTTTTATTGTTTGCACCTGCTAAACCAGACTCTCCAGTGCTGATCTTCAGAGCAAAAATGTGTGTAAGGTGTGGCAGGAAAGACACTTATTTTGCAGAGGAATGGAGACTAATCAGAAAGACTTGCACAGCTTGTTCTGACACACTGATAACGTCAGCACGGCAAACTAAAAGCAAAAACTCATTGTCTTAGTGTCCTACAACAAAAGACAATGTATCTGTACAAATCAAACAAAATGTAATTCAACAAAAGTATGAGTTAATACAAATGCTGCTGCTGCACAAAGCATTTTTTTTTACCTTTTAATATTTATGTTTATGTATTGTTTCGTTTTGTTTGTGTTAGGGTATTAAAATATTTAATCAAGAGCCTTTAAGTGGACAAATAATAATATGAACAAAGTTAAATGAGAATGGCAACTGCAATTGCACCACAGTCTATGTCTGTAATTATGCTAATACAGCCATTCTCAATTTGATCAGTAGATATTTGTTGGTTTACCATCCTGGGTTTTGGGAAAGTTTTTTTTTTTTTGTCTTACTGTGACAAAATAGTATAAAGTGCACTTTTTTAAAAGAGCAAAGAAACAAGCTTTGTCATTTAATTTTCTAACTATATCAAATTGTACATTATGTAAGGCAAATGCTTTTGAGCGTTCGTCGATGTGAATTTATGTTGAAGCAGGATATTTTTACACATGGACAAACCACAGACTGTGGAATGGGTTTTTTATTTTTACTATGCAGAGGAACATTTTAAAGCTGCTATTTTGGGACGGCTGTTGTACAAAACAAAGGCCTTAAAGCCACAGTCTCTAGAAATGCTTTGGTGTTTCTGCTGCAATGCTTGTACTTGTATATTAGAGTATATTTTTGTCATTGAGTTCTGAGTTAAACATGTCTTAATGAGTGAATGTTTACCATTTAACACGACTCCGGCTTCTGTAGTTTACCTACAGTTATTTTGAAGTTATTTTCACACAGCTTTCAGTAGCTGTGAATGAATTATTTAAACTACTTTGTTTACAGACTCCGGTTTTCTGTAGTTTATCTACAGACATTTTGAAGTATCAAATTGTGCTGACTAATACTAAACAAATCTAAAACTGTAAAGTCATGCAATTGATGGGAGCACAAAAAAAAATCTTTTTATCAGTTTGTACTCATTATACTACAAATATAATGTAATCTATATTGTTGATTTATGTTAAACATTAAATAGAACAACGCAATTCTTGTCATTGTTTTCCTTGGAATAATGATGTAATGTAATGAATGAAGCGTGTTTAATGATTGACTACACCTGGATAATATTTCACACATGGCACACAGTGTTGGATAGTTTAAAAGAAATGCTGTTCTTTATGTTAATTGTGAAAAGCTATTCTATTTGTCAAGTCATTTTTAAACATGGGCCAACTAGTAAAACATGAGGTCATAAGTAATAAAGTCAAGTGGTTTTCTGATTTTAAGAATGAGTATGTGACAAAAATCATGTTCTAGACGGTATTATTTTTATTCGGATGATTACTTGTGAGATGCGTTTCCAAAAACGATAGTTTACATTGACATATTAAAGAAACAATTACTGGGAAACACCTGCATACATACTGACTATAACTTAGATCTGGTCCACAAAATGTCTGTGCAGCCAAGCATGAAGCTTACAATGTTCACTCACAATTCACCATAACAAGGCTGACAGACTCATCAGTTTCTTCATTATACATTCATTGTAATACACAATGTTCAAATTATAGCAATCTGTATATTAAATGCAGTACCAATCTTAAACTCTGCTGTTCAAAATAAAACATTAGCTTGCAAGAAAAAAAGAGAAAGAAAAAGACAAATAAATCAAATCTATATTCTAGAGAAGCAGTTGGTGATGTGTGGTTTACTTGATTGTTTTGTGTTTTACAGCACAGAAAAGCTTGTCAAACATGACTTTTCTGATCATGTCTTATGTTTGACAGTTAGCCTAGTAAATCTTAATGATTATTGACAATGTGTATGTAAAAGGTGCCACAAAATACTGACCATGATAATTTTTCTCTTCCTACTGGGTGAACCGTTTGTTATCACACAACAGGTCAGTTCTTCCTCTTCTATACCTTAAATGTGCTGATTTCTTTAGGTGTACCAACGTTTTTCTGGTAGACCCGCTGGTCTGATTCACTTTTCCCAAAAATTAGATCACTCAGCATTTGTATGAAAGGTAGACAGGGATCTTGTCCATCTTGCTGTTTAATTTAGAACATTGTTGCCTCTTGATAGCCTTACGTTTGCATGCTACTATGCTACTCTCCACTTGGCTAACAGACAAAACAGAAAAGACACCTGCCACCTGTGTCCGACCTCTGAACTCCAGACCGGCAGTCTTCGTTTGGTCTTCCTCCTCAGGCTCCAAAGTGTGAAGGTTTCATCCTGTTTCAGTGGATGCCCCAGAAGACCGGTTTCCTGCTCAGACCGGTTCTTTCCGATCTTGCTATGTTACTTGTTCCTTCTTCTACTCGCTTATTCGATCAGCCTGAGCGCAGACCCAGGTCAACGTCTCCTGAAGGACAGAGCAAGACATTTACTGTAGCTTTATGAGCAAACCTTTACCAGTCCCTTTCATGTGTAGGAAATTATAGATCTCACGTTGTTGACGCTTTTCTAGGAAATCTACACTGATTACTGCATATACATTCAATTTTGCTCAACAATAAATCCACACAACAGGCTACAAATAAAAAACTTGGAGCCAATACTTCAGATGAAAAAAGGATACAAACTGATGTTTTTTAAGTGCTTTGTTTATTTGTAAACTGAATAATCTTTTTTTCTTCCTGGAAGCTTTTATGAAGTAATGTTTTCTATAGGTTAATGTAGCGTTGTCCTGAGCCTCTCCTGGCCTAGCTGTACAACAATGTCTGATTATTCTGCTGCTTGACATTTCTGGCTTGTCTCGCCTGTCTTTCTCGCCACTCTTGGTTTCGCTTCCTTGCCAATTTGAGTCTGTTCAAAGAGAGGACGTCAAATGACATTACACAATGAACTGATATTCCGTCACGCAGGTCAAAGATAGACTGTACGGGTCAGCTAACAGGGCTGGGGTCTCACCTTCCACCCGTTTTGAAGATGAGGTCTGCATTCGGCGCCCCTTTTGGGTGTTGATAGCGAGGCCTGCGCTCTCTGTTGGTGTTTGCTTGGGCTGGACGCTGAGCAAATGACTGCATCATTTCTGTGACATTAAAAAGTCAAGATTATTCAAAAAAAATGCATTATGTGTTGTTTTGAGAAGTTCCCTCCTTTGACTGTAAATGTACAATACAGATATACTCCTCAAACTAAGTCAAAATTATGTGCAGCTGTGAAAAATTCTAGGACACTACACAACATAGATTACCTTGGTAGTCCTCCTGCTCCTGCCTTTCATTAATATCCAAGGTGAGTTTCTTCATCCTCATGCGCTCCTCCTGCTCTGCCTGCTGCTGGTTGAAGTGGTTTGCCGCCAGGTGGGATGACAGAGGTACATTCAGGATCTTGTACTATTAAAAAAAGAAGCATTTTTAGATACAATTTTCTCTAAACCATATAAATGTGGTTAACAGAGTTGCAAATTTATTACTGAGTCAATAATCTTGGCAGCATGCACAAAAGCAAATCAATGTCAGTGGTCACAAGTTTATCCACTTGCACCAGTGTGTTTGGCAGCTTTCCTTTAAACACAGGATTCTACATTACAACCAAACCTCAAAGTGAAGGCAGAAAATTGTACACGCCCAAGGCCCATGAGCTAGCTTCAGTTTTCAGACCACAAAGACCAGCCCTAAGTGTGCCTCACTACACGCACTGCAGAAAAACCTAGACTATGATTTGGATCAAATTTATCTGGTATTTTAAAATTTCTGTGCCAGAGTGAGACAAAAGCACCAACAAAAGCACACTTGAAAGTACTGGTAGAGTAGTTCAACAATAGACATTACCTGCTGCTTATTGCCTTTGCGTGTGAGCATGACAAATTGCATGGTGTCTGATATGTCTGCGTCTCCCTCCGCAATGCATGGAGGGCCAACACCACCCTTTTTAACTGGCTCTTCAACTGGAGAGGAATAGCCACGTCCAGCTGGTGCACCTTCACTGCCTCCCCACTACGCTGCTGCAGTAACACAGAAAAATTGTTTCATTTATACTGTATGTTTTTTCTCTCTCTGTCTTTTTTTAGAGCTAAGGGTCTTACTTGAAGGTTCTCCAGCATCATCTTATCCAGGGCTTGTATGAAGTCCTCATCTTCAGCACAGGCCACATGCTTTAGTCCTCCACCCCGAATGGTTACCTCCTACAAAGAGTCAATACAGTTTGACCAATCAGAAATAGTCTATTTAGACATTCGACCTGGAAAACTCTCTCTATTGAACAACCATGTCAAATTAATCAATAAATTACATTGTTCTCTTCATCTGTTTCATTTTCTTTGTTGGAATCTGTCTGATAGTCTGTGTTCTCCTCTTCCTCTTCTTCACGTTCATCATCATCATTGTCCGACCCCTCCTATATTCAGAAAAAAACAAAACAAAAAACAAATTAGGTAGAAATTATCTCTGCAGTGCTGCGTAGTGCTGTTATCTACTTTTTGGATTAAGAGTAAACCACATAGAATATGCTGTATAATGTGTCTTAAAATGCCAGTGGTTAAGCTAAATTAGTTAAGAGACCAAAGTCAACTTGCTGGCCAAATTATGAACCTTAAATGTTGATGTTGTCATGTCAAATACTTCTGTGTGAAGAACCCAGTTATGAACAAACTCACATCATCTTCTTGTTCATTCATTTCACTCTCGTTGCCGGACTGTTCCTCGGTCTCAGCACCTCCCTCTTCATCGTCATCATCATCATCTTCATCAAGACCTTCAGTTTCACTCAAGGCGCTGGAGCGACCGTCCTTCTCCATGGCCATACCTCAAAAAACACGCATTCAGTGTGAAACATAGGTCCACAGCTGGAGCAAGCACTCCAACCAACCACTACAGCAAACAACAAAAGTTGTTTATTCCATTCCATCTGAATTTTAAACAATAAACGTCGAGTTGAATTTGCAAACAAAAAAGAAGAGATCGCGCTCTCAAACACTGAACATCAGTAGATTGATTGATAAATTACAACAAAAATCAGGCAGTGAAAAGCTGTTCAAGCCTTGTGTGTAAGCTAAAGAAGGAGTTTGGATGGAGAACATCATTTGTAGAAGAGTCAGTCAGTTTGTTGATCAAATGAATATGTAGATTGTCAATGTTTAAGATTTAAGTACAAAAAACACCCGTAACTTTCTTGTATTAAAATACTATAAAACAACAGAATGAAATATTAATTGTGTACCTTTTCTCTATCTATTTAAAAGTGGTCCTTTGTAGAAAATTGTAGGAAAATTCCCAATTAAACACTAACTTATACACGTAAAAGCCAAATAATGGCTCAAGGGGTTAAACAAACCACTTGTTTAAACATATTTTATTATTTTTTTGTCATTAATCTTGTTGGTTCAGAGGGCGTTGCATTTTTATTCTTCTCTATGTATTTGTTGCTTGTATTTTGTCTTTTCTCTGACATTTTGGTGGCAAAAACTGAAAACAGTTGTCGGCCAATTGCATTACTATAAGTATTCTAAGGAATATTAGGCGTTATGATTATATCTGGGAGGAATGTTTGAAAAACCAGTCCGACAGCTACAGACTGAAGAATAATGCTACACATACACACATGGGAATGCTGCTAAACAAGATCAATCAGGCTGCTGCCACACAAACTAAACACTGTCACAGTTCAGATTCGGTCATTATTAACCGGATAAAGATAATTGGCATGGGCTCACCTAGTTTGACAAGCACCTCCCTTTCCAGATCTGCAACCTGCTTTATAGCCTCTTCCAGGGAGCAACACAGAGACATTTTGGGCCGCAACAGTTCAAGAGTATCAGTGATCATGTAGTCAATATCGATAGGAAACGGGTGGTCTTTGGTCCAAACGTCCACACTCTTCTTCCACCAAATATATCTCTGCAAAAACACAGGCACCAACCCCATTACTCACAGTTCTCAATCCTACTAAAAACAATGTGGCAAAATTTACAATTTTGACTCTGGCACCCCTAGTGGACAAAGTCAGTTAGGTTTATACTTGTATTACATTTTATTGTAACTTTTCCATCATAGAAAAAAATAAAATAAAAAAAAATAGTTTATTAGATATTTTAGAAAGAACAATGCAGAAAACCCCAAATGAACAACAAAACCCCCACATGCTTAAGAATCTTACCTGAAAATATATGAGGAAGCAGTCTAACTTCTTTTGCTTGAGCCTCGATCAAAGTATTGACCACAGGTGTCAAGCAAAGTGCAAACAAGGCGGATGCGAAACAGGTGCTCAGGAGGATCCAGTGGGCTGGAGGTACCATCTTGATTTACTCCGAAACATATGAAGGAGAACAGGGTGCGAAAAATAACAGCAGACTCCACCATGCGGTAGTTGTAGAGCTCACCAAGAAACTTTGCACTGCTAATGCGACGTTGGTTAAATTTTGGTTGATTGACCTGCAATGACAAGTAATTTAATCAATGTTAAGAAAACCAACTAACTACTGTACTAATGGTTCTACTGTTATACCTCCATTCCCAGTCGGATGTCTTCAAGGACTCCATCCACCACATGGATACCTACATCTTCTTGATAAGCCACAAGTCCCGCCAGCAGATTGGCCACGCAGTGAATACTGTTGTATTTTACGTTCCATATGTTGACCATGCAGCAGATCAAGTAGCTCTTGACCTCAGGATCCTGCCAGGGCAGCTTTCGCATCTGTCTTAAAACCTTCTCAGTTGTAACTTTGGACAAGTCCTTGTACAGTAGCTTGCGGATATATTCCTGCAATGGAGGCCGCTTTTTCTTCACTGCTTTTTCAATTGGAGGAGGGTTACAATAGTAGTAAGCATTTTCCACCATTGTTACGTAGCGGGCATCCAAGTGCTGAGCTTGCTTTTTGCGCATCATTTGTTCCTGAAATAACATTAAAATAGAAAATAAACATTATATGACTTGTGAGTGCTTAGATCATGTAGTTTGGCATCTGTCACTCAAAAGTACTAACCAGAAGGACACTAGTGCGCAGATGAGAGTCAGGTGATCTAAAGAGGAACCTTCCACAGGTCTCCAGCAGTGTGCATGCCATTTCAATGTGGTGATGCGTAAAATCTGAAAGCAACATCTGTTTGCAAACAAGTATTAAAAGCAGAAAGTAGTTAGGTACATTTGCTCTTTTTTATGTCTGGACTAGCCACCTTAAGGCAATGAAGTGTATCCGTTTTTGAAAACATCTTGAACTTGGCCAGTTCTCCAATGAATCTCACGGTTTTGTTTTTCGTTTCAATATTAATCTGGTCCTTCTTACGAATCTAAAACAATTTAGATTTACACATAATAATCCAGTAATATTCATGTTAGGTGCATATTATGTTAAAATATTAATACGGAGAAAAAATTCTTACATGAAATCTGAAGTCTCCTTTTAGCATTGAACAGAGGTCTTCAGCCACATCTGACATACAAGGATGAAGGGTGGCCACCAAGCGGGAGTAAAATGGTAGTAAATCAAGCCTAAAAAAATATATACGTTTAGTTGTGTCAAAGACCAATATACAACTCACTAAAATGTTTTTACAATATATTGAATACCTTTGCCGAGGAACTGTAAACAGTGCGCGAACTAGTTTCCTTCTGTTGGCCTTAGTGTTCATGTTCATGCAAAAGTCCATGGCAGCCTAAAAACAAGTTTTACAAATACTCATAATATACAGTAAATAGTCTATTTATATAGAGCTTTTCTGCCTTTCAAGGCACCACAGAAGATGTAAACAAGAGAGAAATTACAACACAATGAAATAGTATATCACCTTATCAATGAGGTCTCGGTTCACGCAGTTGGGAAGCTGTTGGATAAAAGCATCCACAATGAGCTTCAAGTGTGAGCCGGTGCTGGCCTCCTCATCTTCTTGTTCTAAACACATTGAAAATTACATTGTCATTTAACAACATAACATCTTTTCTGCAATTAAATTAAACCCCTCGGTTTACGTTTAACAATGTTTTTGTGTAACATTGAAAAGTTCCCTAACCATGTGTGTTTGGTGTACAAATAGGGCTGAGCAAATATTCAAATTTCAGTAACAACCATTGTTCTAATTGATTACAAAATTGTACATATGAGCAATCAAGATTATGAACAATTACTCCTAAAAGTCTTCGCAAGTATGTTTTCTTGAGTGTCAATGTTGCTCTGCCCTTGCTCAAAGTAATTAATGATTGTGTTGGTGATTGCAACTTGTATTAAACAAATTGTGAATAATATTTTGTTCATAACTGAGCAACCCTACGTACAGTACGATACAGAACATCTAACAATTGACAAATGGGTGTTAACCAATTCAATTGCTGTTCATTGTGTCCTTGGGCAAGTCACCATGCCATTGTACAAATGGGATGTGACTGGCAATAGTTGTTTATTGAATCAAAAAATGTTCCTAGATTGCGTAGAGTTAGAGAACACATTTTTTTCCTACAATTTTCACATCAATTAAGTTTAAGTGTGCTTGCATATCTCTCGATGCAAATGCTGCTAAAGTAACTACTGGCCGCATGACAGTGAATAAAGGTTGAATTATAGTCCTCACACAAACTGCTATTGGAGCTCAGCTTCTGTGTAGTGGTAATCAGGCTATGTGCATCTAGTAAATTAAACCAACCACAGCCAGAGCACAGCTCAGCTGTTTACTTTGACGTAGAGGCACAAAATCGGCAAATATGTTCATCACAAGTTTTTGCTGCCAGATGCCTTGGGTACAAGTGTGCAGTGTTGCCAAGTCTGCTGGAAAACCAGTAGCTTTTTAAGTGCTGCTGCAAGTGAAAATGGTCTCCGTAAGTTTGGTCAGAGCAATTTTCTGTGTAAAATGTTTTGATCTGAGAAAAAAAAATACAGAAAGCCATTGACAAATCTTCATGTCCAAGAACATCAGCCTCAATAAGAGCCTCTGTGTGACAGAATGGAGCAAGTCTGTGGCAACCCTGGTGCAGAGCTTCCCCGTAAATCGCACATGAAGTACAGTATAAACCACCTTTTAGAAGTTATAAACTCTAAACTCCACCCATAAGCACACGGAGTGCTTATGGGTTGAGTGTTTGTGACCTGAAACAATCTGGGCTATCCACGCAGGTGTCACGTCAATACTAGTCAAGTCTCATTGGCCTCTACAGTGAGCGGATGGTCAGTGACTATTTTGATCTGAAACTTTCTAATTTGCACAAAGAGTGCTCAAAATAAAAGTGACTCAGAACAGTGGGCAATGCTATTTAAATATTGTATACACTGTTTAACAGATGAATACAGTTGAGGGTTTAGCTTCACCTTGGTCATCCATAAGTTTTTTAGCCAGATCTTCATTTTCTGCTTCCTCTGGCCCCTCCAGTTCGAGAGGTTCATCAGCGATGTCCAGAGCCTCCAATTCTAGCTCTAGCTCCTCTGCAGTGGGGGCATCCTTTCCCTCTCTGCCATCTATAAAACAATAAGTGTTATGTCAACAGTGTCATGCAAATGTAAAAACTTAAAAGAATACCTTTTGCATCATCCTTGTCTTTTCCCTGGTTTATTTTCTCATTGTCCTTGAAGAGGATGGCTGGGACAAATGCCTTCAAGTCCACCAAGTTTTCATAGAAGTTTCGAGCATCTTCATCTTCCCATATCCCTCCCTCTAGATCATACTCTCCAGGCTTTCCAGGGGTAAAAATGTCAATACCAGGCCCATGCTCTATGGAAACATTTACATAAAATACACTCTCAGTCTCAGTGGGAAAACCCTAGTTAAATCAAGCTCAATAAGAATTATAAAAATGCCTTTACCCTCTTGCACCGTCTTGTCTTGGGGTAACTCTGGCATATTTTCATCAAGTAGATCAGCTAAAGACTGGGTATTAGCCAAAAGCTTTTGGTAGGAAGTTGCAAACTCCTCATACTGTTTGTGTCGGTCCTCACTCAGTTCTCCTTTAGAATGTAGAATTCGTCTGGAAAAAAAATTGGAAGATGTCACAAATAGTAATATATGGTAAATCAGGATGACCAGAAATCTAAACTGACCGGTTCTGTCGCTCAATGTTCTGTAGTTCTCTGTGGTCTTTCTTCAGGTGTTTGGCAAGTGATGTAAAGTATTCTCGTAAAAGGTTCTGAAAGGGCTGTTGTTTTTCTGAGCTGATTATTTCACTTGGCGGAAATGCTAAGTTATATTTCTCTGCAGCCACTTTAACTTTGCGTGGTACTAGACCTGCTATGTCATCTCCACAATGTTTGCAGAAGCTTATGATAACTGACACATGAGTATGACTCTCCCGGTCAGTGTTGATGATGTTTTTCAGTTGTTCAAAAATCAGCAGAAGGCCTTCTTTGTCAGTGAAGAGTCCAACAACAGTTAGCTCTGCAATAAAGCGCAAGTCTGTTCGCAACTTACTGACATTAGGGGTCTTATCCTCTTTTCTAGCCTCAAAGTGCTTTTTCCAAGCCTGCAGCAGTAACTGGGCAAACTCTCCATACCGCTGGTGAAATAGAGAGCACAGATGAACGGCACAGCCAACATCTGAAATCTTAAGTTTTGCCTCTACAACAGAGCTCACTGCCTCTCCAATATATTTGCTGAGGTTAAGAGAGGCAAAGTCATTTGAGAGCGAGTCTCGTTGCTGCTCTGTAAGTGTTCGCAGTTTTTTGACAAAAGCTGTGTTCTTCTTCAGGCTGGAATCCAGTCGACTGAAAAAGGCTTCCTCAGGACGACTATCTTGGGCACGTTGATTTTTGCTCCGCAATTCCTTCCTACACTGATGTCGCTCCCAGGCTTCTTGGTGTAATTGATGACATTCTTCCTTTTCCCTTGAAGAATTGATCAAATGTAAGTTTAGCCATAATTTAGGTAACAGAAATGTCCATAAACATCATAAATAGAGAATAACATTTTATAAACAAACAGCAGATGTTCAGTGACTCACTTCAGTAGGGCTGCTTCCTCCTCGCGCTGTCGCTTGATCTCCTCCTCCTGAAGCTTTTTCTTTTGCTCCTCTTGCTGTCTCTTCTCTTCCTCCTCTCTCTTCTTTAGGTCTTCTTCGGCTTTTTGTTTCTCCTCTTCTTTTTTCTTACGATCCCTTTCTTCCTTCTTCTTCTTCTCCTCCTCAATGCGTTTTCGCTTCTCTTCTTTGCCACCGTCTTTCTTGGTATTCATTTTAGTCTCATCCTTTCCTTTATCTCGAGGTGGGGCTCTCCTCTCTCCCTCTCTATCCTTGTTATTAAAGGAAAACTCTTTTTCATCCATGTTTATAAAGCGTTTGCCTTCAGCGGGCATTCTGTAAAATTAAATAACAAATATGTTACCTCAGCACAAACTTCAGAAGCTAAATAGTTTGAGATGTTTAAGTCAGATAGTTGACGCTAAAAAAAATATGTTAGCCACCTGTCTAATGTTTCAACTTTAACCGCGCGTTAGCCTCTCCTAAGAATTAATGTTTCGCAGTGTTACACCGTCAAACACAAAAATAAAACATAGCACTAAAGAAAGCATTATTTATGCCACTAGAGTACATTAAACAGACCAAATTAATAATGTCCATTCAGAAAAAACGTAGTATTTACATAACACGTTTAGCATTAGCTTTAGCTTCCAATAGCCTGTTGGAATGACCGCTAGGCTACTTCCGTAAGCAAACCAAAATAATGTAAACACACCTTTTGACAGCTCGAAAATATGATACAAGGCAGTTATGTCCTCAAATACAGCCACATCATTTTAGCAATCCGGTTTGTTAGAGCCTACGTTGTCCATGAATGAATAACCACCGTTAAAAACAGTTCTTTTCATAGCAAAACAACATCGATTGAGAAAAAAAAACATATCAGGACCCTTTGAAGCGACCGTAAATGTGCCTGAATAAAAATGGTGTGATGTGGTAGAGCATGGACTGCTCAAATGGTTCAAATGCTTTATTTTTAATGCAACAATAACTTTTATTAAAGCACTTACAAATGTCAAAAACAACAGAAAGGCTCAAGTTTGTAGATTGTATCACCTTGAAAAAAACTGCATTAACGTTGTAGTAACTAACTTTTTTTTAGCTGTAAATTAGCAAACCACTAAAAACTATCTGATAAATGCAGCACTTTGAGAAAATGAGACCACTGAGACTAATGTTTGAAATGAATAAAGACCATTTGTTGCCGTGCTCTGATTGGCAGAATCAATAAATGTCAATATTGCTCACGTGTCAAAAGATTTCTAAAAAATATTGTCAGATTTGAAACCTAAACTGTGTTTGTAGTGTAAAAATCAACTACCCCACCTTTAAAAAGTATAAACAGTAAAAACAATTTGAATAAACATTTATATTGGTATGGTTTGGACATTTAATTAATTTAAGGTTTCCATTGCTGTTACCACTCACTCTCGCTGATTCCCATTCTGCAATGAAGCGAGGGGACCTTAAGGGGACATCTGTTTTTGAACCTCAACCTAACCAACATTGTAAAAATTTAGGACATAAACACTTATTCTTATCTTATTTTTGATTACAATGTGCTGTAATTTTGAAGATTGTGTCGCGTTGTATAAATGGTAATACTGAACATAAAAAGTGATGCACATTTCAGGTTAAAACTGCGCAAAAACTAATGTGTGCAGTCCTAGGAGTGCATTAGGCATCAAATGGCATAAGTATGTTTTATACATCCACGTCTTGGGTTTGAAGCTAAGGCCTCTGAGCCAATCTGCTTTTTCCTTCTTCTTGTTCTGCGAGCTTTATATGTGTGTAGGAGAGAATACCAGCCAGAGTGCAAAGAATTCCAAGTGCCTGACAACACAACAGACAGAAAAAGAGAGATTGAAATTACATCATCATCATCATCATCATCATCAGTATCAGCATCAGCATTACTGACCTGATTAACTGACAGCGGGTCTTGAAACAGGATATAGCCTCCAACCAAAGTAATGCAGAATTTAAAATGACCAAACATGTTGTAACTTGGCAGCTATGTTAAGAATAATAGCAACAGAAATAGAAATAAAAAGTGATTAGTTGAAAAACAAAACACAAAAGGATACGTGACAGCTGAGGTGTTTCCAATAATCCAGTATATGGAAAGGTTGACCAGGAATGCCACTACACCGGAGAGCAGCACAGTTGCCTTATCAAGAAAAACAAACAAGGACTGTAAGCAAATGTATGTGTCAATATATCAAATGTAAGTAGTGAAAACTTACCAATGCAGGAAGTGACCAAGGTCCAAATATTCCCCCTTCACCGGTGAGTGGCTCAAACATTGGAATAATCCATAACAGAAAGGCTGATGACAGTGGAGCCTTAAACATAAATTCAACAAAGCGGTCAATATTTGATAAACAATCAAATTGCCAAGCGTTCAGAGTTTAGGTTAGTTTGAATAGACATCATAATTTTGTAATTCTAAAACAACGGTCTATGATTTAATTATTTATTTTACCTGGTAGTATAAAAGCTGCATGGAGTTCACTTGGAGCTCATGTTGCTTAGCTCCTACCCACTGCAAGAGAAAATTTGTTATCTATTCATTAATTCATTTTCTACCGTTAGAAAATGAATGCCGTTAGGGGTCTTGGGTGACTGGAACCTATCCCAGTGACTTTGGGCCTGAGGCGGGAACACCCTGGAAGGTGGTAAACTTGTTGCAGAATTAGACAGACACCCATTTACTCTCTAATTCACTCATTAAGGGGAATTTACAGTGATGCCCAATTAACCTAAACATGCATGTTTTTGGAGGTGGAAGAAAAACAAGTACCCAGAGAAAACCCACAGTGACACGGGGAGAACATGCAAACTCCACCCAGAGAGATTGTGAGATGTTGATATGGTTCGACCCGGAAGTCTAACCCACAACCTCCTTAATGGGAAGCCAGAGCTCTAACCACTCTGCTATCTATCTATCTGTTATCTAAATAATCAATAATAGCACAGATTTTACTTACCACTTGGTAGAGCGAAGTCACAAGGACACCCAGAGCGGCAAACACTGTTCCAAGCAAGTTGAATCTTACATCATAGTAAGAATTCAGTATTACACCCAATGTTATAGGCACCTAGGGAATGAAAGAATTAAATGTTGCTAGTTTGCTTTATTGTTGATTTTAACACTCATTAGATATTCTGTTTGAACACAAACCAAGGTCAGCTTAATCTTTGTGGAGAAGGTCTTCTTGTAGTATGTGGTCTGAATAAGAATGATTACAGGCGTAGTCATAGCTTTAGCCAACTGGTATGTACCAATGGAGTTGTTCTGCAAAGAAAGGTTGGTGAAGGCCACAAAACCACAAAAGCTTAAGGCTAGCCACACTATTCTGCGAACTGGAAGGCTCTTTGGAGAGAAAAGGTCCATTCTCTGGCAAATATAAAGTCCCAGCCAAGTGATTACAAAGTGAACTAGGGTCAAAGTCATATTTGGGAAGCCATAATGAACATATATCCATTTGTTGATAAAGACTATGCAGATTGAAGAGAGCAAGTTGACCAAAAGGCCAGCAATAAGCCGCTGGTTGGCTGAGAAAATCATCCTCCCTTCAGCCATGGTTCAGTTTTCCAAAGAGTTTCACTTCAACGGGGTGTCTTCATGCTGGAGGGAACAAAAATAAAACATTATGAATGAAATGTAGCTGCACAAAACTTTTTACAGCAGCGTGTAAACAAAATAAAACTCTAAGCTGTGGTTTATGATCATCAGTAATTATAAAAATCTCCTCTAACATTTCTAAGGTAAAGTTGAGCAAGATTCTGGAATAACGGTTTTCTCTCAGACTCAAGCCTTTGCCACAGTTTCCTCGATAAACGTGTCAACTTTACACGACAAAGGCCCATTTCATACACTCAATGGACTTGATTGTTCATGTCCACATGCAAAAAAAAAACATACCTGGGGTCTTCATAGCTCTGCTCGTCCAGTTTCTACTCATCCCACACTGCTCAGGACTTGGCGATTCCAGTGTATTTTCGTTTATGCAACAAACGATTCGCCAAAAAATTCACCAAACTATGAGAGGAAAGATCAGTCCATTGCAATCCAACAGAAGTTCTGCTCTAGAGTAAAATGAAGCTCTAGAGAGGGAGCAGAAAGCCTCCTATGTTTCCTGTGTTCAGGCTGACGCCGCTTAATCTGCACTTCTGTGCAACACCGCCCCCTTCTGCATTGGTTATGTCACTCTTGATAACAAAGATTGAATTATATACAGACAAAATATTAATTTAACTAGTAAAGCAACGCACAAGAAAAGCTAATTGTTTTCTATTTAATTTTATAGCATTTGAACTAACTATATATCGCTGTATGATAGCTGTCTTATACCGTTCCTCTCCACGTGAGGGCGCAGCTACAAACTCACAGTGTTTGACAAAAATCTACACGAAGAAGACGGCAGAGGTCTTCATAAAACCTCGTGAAGCGGGAACAGGATCACCAACATGGACTGGTATAAATCAAATTATACCTTACTTTATTACATAATCAAAAGCACAATTACGCCTTTAACTGTAGATGGCGCGTGCGTTATAACGTCTCCACCAGTTTCTTTCATGTCAGACCAGGCGTTGGGATGTTGTTAGCCAAATATGCTAATGCCGCTGCTAACCCTTGGCTTATACGTGCTAGCTTTAAAGTTGTATATCTTCTTGTTTGTCTCTCAGGGGTCAGAATGAGCTGCCTTCTCCAGTGGTCCGAGATGATGAAGTGACAGTAGCTGCACGCAGAAGGAGGAAAAAAGTGGCCTGTATCCTTAATACATGTGTTTTTACTCATTAATTTGTAATAAAGCTAATGTTCATTCATAAATGTGAAAACTCGTGCATTAGCGTGATTAAGCAGTATTCAATATTTCTCTGAAAGCAGGCTACATGTTTTATTTTTGCATTTGTGTATTCCGATTCTCTTATTGCTATTTTATCAGGTCCTTTTTGTCCAATATAGCCACTTCAGATGTTATTGATTAGGAAACTTACATTCTGGGGTGATTTTGTTGACTTTTGGTGGTACTATATTATTATTTACTCCCCTAAAATGGTAAATGCTGTTAATAGTACTTGTTTTCCTGAATAGTAGTTTAGTCCCATCTCCAGGCAGCCCAATTGCTTCTACAGTAACTCCTGCCCGCTCTCTTCTGAAGAATACCCCAGCGTCTTTGTTTAGACAGGCTGGTTAGTCAAACTTATATCACTATTATATACTATTTTTGTGCAAAGCAGCATAATGATTAATTTGCATTGTTTATTTTGAAGTAACTCCCAAGGTCCCCTGATGTTTCGTCCATTTTGGCTCCTGGAGGTTATACTCCTCGATACACACAAACACCTAGAGGCGTCCTCAGCAGCATGGTAAGACCTAAGAATGCAACAGAAAGGTAATGATGCAGACTTAAACACAATTGTGGTACTTTTTAAGAATTTGGACGACAGTGATTGGACCAACAGCATGTACATCTCCCCTGTTTCTGGATTGGAAAACACCAGCTTCTTCACTGACGACATTACAAATCTCAGCTCTGCCCTGCTAAAGGAGGATGACCCTGGAGAGTCTGGTAAATGGTCTGTCTGCTTTTAAACATGTTTTTTGAATTGCATATATAATGTGTGTTTGTTTTCAGCTGCTGCCAGTCTGTTTTGCGATTTCCTTGGCTCCTTCCAGAAACATTCGTTGTCTGCTGTGTTTGACTTATTGGAGGATTATCAAGCTCTCTGTCAGGACAAGGTTGTAATTTTTGTGTACTTAAATATTGTAACATATTTTAGCAATATTTAGCATATGTTAGTATGGCACCTCTAATATCTTTTTGCTTTGTTGTAGGTGGATGTGCTTCAATCTGTTGTTCTCCGAGCAGGTCAGAACAGTAAAACTGCAGGAGTAAGATGGCTGCTGCAACAGGAAAGTTGTACCTGGAGACTTATTGCTTCACTCTATAAGTATGTTGAGCTCCTAAAAAAATCCTAGTCTTTCTTAATTTACCATTATTACATCATTTTATCTTTTATCAGAGACCGGGTCCAGTTGGCTCTTGAAGATGACATCATGATGGATCTGGGTGTAAGTAAAGTTTCTGTGATTAGAAAACTACTTTTTGATACACTGGTCCTGGCTTACTTTTAAGTAACTAGGTCTGTACTTCATTTTTGCATTGACTTTATTACCTTTGTACTAAGGTAGATATAATTACTTTTAGGTTCCCAGTGAGAGTGAGAAAGTTGTGGTTAAGCAGCTGTTTCAGCGAGATGCCATAATTCGACAAAGTCAGGTAAAGTGTTAAAACTGGTATAGGTCTTGTATATAATTTTTTAATCTAATGAATCTTTTTTTTTGTTACAGTTGGTGGTTGATTGGTTAGAAAGCATCGCCAAAGATCAGATTGGAGATTTTTCTGACAATATTGAATACTATGCAAAGAATGTTTGTTGGTAAGATTTTAACTCCGTGTTGTTGACGGATATCTAGATATGCCAATAAAATCAAAAACTTGTCTATCAACAGGGAAAACACACTTCATGCATTAAAGATGAGGCGAAAGAGTGGCGGTGCAATGACAGTTCCACTTGTTACTGAGTTGGTAAGCGACTTGCACTCTAAATAAACATTTATTCATATTTTAAACTTTCTGTATTTGTGCTTTATCAGGATCCTGACGCACCTTTCCGCCAACAACGCCCTCTAGCCGACCTGGACCGAGAAGATGATGCTCGACTTCTCAAAAACTTGTTACTCTCATCAGAGCAGGAATGATTGAGGAGGTACGCTGAAGATGGTCACACCTTCATTGTTAATATTTACAACATAGAAAATATATGGGATATTAAAATATTGAATTGGAATTTAATTTGGTCATGTCCTATTTTTTGTGCTAGGCTCAAAGGTTGTGTAAACGTTGTGGTCAGGCTTGGAGAGCAGCAACTCTGGAAGGCTGGAATCTCTACCATGACCCAAACCTCACTTCAGGTGTTACTTATAGATACAGTTTTAATCAATGATATTATGACGCCTACAGCAAACAAACAAAAAAAAATCTAATCTAAAACTGCTTTTATTCACATTATTATATGTACATTCTAGATAATCTAGAACTCAAACCTGTTGAGGGAAATCCCCAAAGAGGAATCTGGAAGGCATGCTGCTGGAGGATGGCTGAAGAGGTACTGTATTATACATTTCATTTAATCATTACACTATTAATTTTTCAGTATGGTGTATTTAGTATGGTGTATTTAATACTTTTCTTTTTTTTTTTTTTTAAGGAGCAGATCAACCGCTACGAGAAAGCAATCTATGCCAGTCTAAGTGGAAATTTGAAACCAGTAAGAAATAATTCAAATTCAATTAAGAAATCATCTTATTTTAAAATAATGTTTTTACATTTAGCTCTTGGCAGTATGTGAGTCCTGGGAGGATTATGTGTGGGCGCACTTCAGGGTAATGGTTGACTCGTTGGTCGAAAAAGACTTGATGTCATCAGGGATGGCTCACCAGGAGGTAGAGGCGCTGCCTCGTGAATACCTTGAGGCTAAGTATGTCAAGACTGTAAAATTGACTGTAAACTGTCAAATCATGTAATTATACCTAATTCTTTTATTATTTGGTCTTAGTTGGACAATGGAAAAAGTATTTGAGGAACTTCAAGCCTCTGAGTCCAAGGTAAAGTTCATAAAATATTTTTTCAAACTTAATACTTGCTAAAACTCCTCATGGTGTTTTTTTTTTTTTTTCAACAGAGGGTTCTGGAGGAGATCAAAGAGCATTATCACATTATTCAGAAGTTTATCGTCCTTGGAGATTTGGATGGTTTGTCACCATTTTTACTTGCGATCAATGTAGTTCTGATGAGCAAACTTACAAATGAAAATGTCTCTGCAGGTCTTTTAGATGAGTTTTCCGGATGGCTGACAGCTGCCAAACCTTTACCTTCTCATCTGCTGCGTTTTATGACTCATGTAATTTTGTTTTTTCCGCTCTCTGGGATTAGCTCTTAAGGTACAATCCAAATCAATTTTCTTTCATGTTGTGCAAATAAACTGCTGTGCTGAACTCTTAACAACCATATTTACTGATGTTTCTTAGGAGGAGGTGTGCGTGAATGTGCTGACGTCATATGTATCCCTCCTCATTCGGGATAAACAAATTGACCTTGTGGCCAGTTATATTAGCCAGCTCCCATCTGATATGGCCACAGTGCAATATGCTTCATTTTTAGAAACCATCACTCAGCCAGAGCTCAGACCTCGCTGCCTTGAACTTGGCACTGATGCAGGCAAGTAAAATACACCGGCAAACCAAAGTAGGGTGAGAGGATACAAAAATATATTGATACATTTTTTTTTCTCAGGTCTGGATGTTACAGCAATTACCAAACTGGTGGTTGAAAATGTGAGAGAGGGAGATGAAACTGAATTTACTCACCACAGCCAAACACTGGAGACTGGGACTACAAAGGTATAGTTTTGTCTAAATTCATTGTTTTGACTCATCATGGCAAACTCAAATGAAGCTGCGGTGCAAATAAAAACTGTTGGATGGTCTTTTTGCCATTTATGATTCATCATCAAACCAGCAAAATGAATAACCAGATTTTTTTGTCACTACTGAATATAATCACTTGTATTCATAACTGTATATAAACAATATACACTTGTGTGATACAGAATGATTGACATACTGTAGTAGACAAATAGTTAAGTTATTCAGTAACCCTACAAAATAATTTCCCTCATGTAAGAGTGTAAGAGCATCATAGTATTTTATCGATGTTGAACAGGAGGATCAAAAGAAGATTGATGTCATTGACTGGCTATTGTTTGATCCTGCACATCGAGCTGAGGCCCTGAAGCAATCCAACGCCATCATGAGGAAGTTTCTGGGTATGCAGTCCTGTTTCTGGGTTGAAAGGAACATATTTTTTCACATGTGTTAATGTCTTGGTTTCTCGGCTCTTAGCTCTACAGAAGCATGATGGCGCCAAGGCAGTATTTTCTAAAGTTCCAGAGGATTCAATGAAAAAGATTTACAGTCAGTGGGCTGGAGTCAGTGACACCACAATGCCAGCTGAAGATGAGAATGCTATCAGAGAACACCTGTGCATTAGAGCCTACTTGGTTCGTTCTTTAGTATGAACTACACAACAAATGTAACTAATTATAACAGTTGATTTTTATCACAGGAAGCGCATGAAGCTTTCACTGACTGGTTCAGTCATAGCAGCTCTGCCCCCAAAAGCCAGCGCCTGCCCCTGAGGCCAAATTCACAGAGAAAGTGGCAAATGAAATGAGGGAAAAAGAATACCAGGTACTGTATATAAGATTTTGTTTGAAAGCAGTTGCACATAGCAAGTGTTAGAGTTATTCTGCTCTTGTTAGAGTTTAACTTCTCCATGTGCTTAAATTGACCCTCTGGAATTCAATATTTTGATTGTGATACAATGTCTTCCCTAAAGGCGGCACTAACTGCTTGGTCCTGCCGGCTGGATGTTCTCACTGAAGATGTCAAGGAAAGAATCTACAATGTGCTGCTGTTTGTTGATGGAGGATGGATGGTCGACAATCGACAGGTTTGTTTATTCCATAACGTGTATTATGATTGTGTCCTACATGCAGTTTTGTCTATGTAATTCTTAGAGAATGTTATGGTTGCTGCTCGACACAGGTATCGCTCTTTTGAAGCAGAAGAGTTTGAACTTTTGTTTCAAAGCACTATTTCAAATCACGTGACTTCTACAAATATCATGTTTGCAGTTCTTGCAAGCAGCCAACAGAAAGCGCTATTTTCTGTTGTAGTCAGTGCAGTGTTTCACCTCAAAGCAGGAGTTTAACTGCTTTAGTCTTGGAAATTGACATCTCTAGCAATGTCAAAGCAATCTTTGTCATTTCTTTTAGGACATGGAACAGGATTCAGAGCGCAGCCACCAGATGACAGCACTACGTTCTCTCTGCCTTCCTCGTCTGAGTTTCCTACTGCTGAGTGTTTTACAAAACTCCTCTAGACATCAAGAGGCTCTTCGGTTGGCTGACATCATCTCATCTGATCAGCATCGCCTTTACCAGGTAACAGTGCAAACAGAAATTGTGTGTTAATTAAAGCTAAATTAAGCTTAATTTCTTTTGTCTGATCTGTTTTTTCTTTAGGTTTTCTCTAAAGAGGAATTAAGACGATTCCTTCAGAAGCTGCGAGAGTCCTCTCTGTCATTGCTGGACCAAGGATTTGACCCTCTTGGCTATGAATTGCAATCCTGAGCGCGCTTTGTTAATTATTTGTATAATGATTGTGTATAAAAAATAAAATGTGTTTTTTTTATATTACATCAAGCATAAATTTATTGCTTTACATTGAACAGTGAGGCAGCAGTACTGCTTTATGTAGATATTCTACTCAAATCGCATTCTGGATCTATTTACCAATAAAATTTTTAGTAGAACATAGTAGGCTATACCATTGGGGTCAAATATGAAAACAAAATATTTGAATATGTTCAAAAGTTCACAAGCAATTTGAACATAGCCTTAAATATTTATTTTTATATTACCTGTCCAAATTAAAAATTACAATACTGTGATGTTAATACATTGCTCTAATGGCAATCAATTTAATATTCTTCACTATGCCTGGCATGCTTGACTCTGCCGCAGAGGCGCAGTTGCAGACGTTGAGGACGTAAACAGTTGGTTGCTAAATGCTGATGCTAATGTTATGTTTAACTGCTAGGCGTAACATTTGATAATGCCACGTTGATCTAGCTAAGTAAGCACCGGACATTCTGTTCTGTGGTTAGATTTACAAAATGGACTATTCAACGCTGGGACACTGGATTAACATGTTTATGTTAGGAGCTAATCGTTAGCTAAACAAAGATAGCCGCTAAAAAAGTCTAGATTAGGCCGCAGACCTCGTGTTTTCCAGCGGGTTTGCCCGGGCAAAGCTGGGTTTGCTCTGACGAGGCTCTCACACCACGCTCCTGCATCGCCTCTCTAAAATAGTAATACCACATTTGGTAAGTAAATAAACATTTACTGCTTTGTCATAAAGTTAACTTATCTACTGTGTTGATATGTTGCAACTGATCAGGGCTGTGAAGTTTAGCCGTAGAAAATAAGTCGCAGAACATGATGTTGTATAATAAACAACCTTGTCCTGTATATAAAGTGTGTTTTTTTATGTAACAGTTATATTAAACACTAACTAGCTAACAATGTATCTGCAGCTTTATATGTGGTTTTTTGTTTGGTGCTACGAATTCCTAATTGTGTCTTAAAATCGTGACTTCTGATGAAAATGCAAACTGTGCACACGAGATAAGCTCATTATCTAGAATAGTTAATTGATCAAATGAACATGATGAAAGGTATGTGCGTCCTCGTTGTCCAGGTTCTGCCTCAGCACCAGTGAAACCGAGGTTACGGGACAAGTCCGGGCATATGTCCTGTGTGTGTGAGTGTGTGTGTGCATATTGTGTACTGTGTAGTGAGTGTATACTGTGTAGTGAGTGTGTTCAGCAGCTGATGCAGACTGTGTGTGTCATCTGTTTGTGAACATTACGAACATTCTCGCTTCAGCTCTAAAGCAAAGGCAATGTGTCAAAAGGTTGTTGTCCTAAAGGAAGACGGCTCACGTGATAGAAAAGTGTATTTTTATGTTGAGTCCTCTCTATAAAGCCCAATGCAAAAGCAACTCTTATATTTATGCATACCTATATTCTAGTTTAAAAGTTAAATTGCAAACCAAATGTTTGTGTTGTACAATTCACACATCCACACAAAAACTAATTCAGATCTCAAGACATTTTAAATTACTTTATAAAAAAAAAACAGAACAAAAACAAATCACACAATTTTTATTAAAAGTATAGATTAAACATTGCTGCATGATCTGAATTGCTGATTTTCCAATGTTCAGATTTGACACTGAACTTTCTTTTCACATTTAGTTTTTGTTAAAGTCACTGATCAATGTTTATTATCCTACATGATTTGATGAGTCATAAACTAGTCTTGGCATGTTAACAACGCGTGATTAAATCAGAGGGTACAGCTGTAGTAACACTTTCCTAGTCCAGCTGACTCAGTGGTGATAGGTCCCAGTTAGACTAGGCAAGACCTGGTCTAGTCCTGACATGTCTGAGGCTCAATATAAGAGGCTGCAGCGGCGCTCCTCTTTTCTCACTGCACTTTATCTTTACTTGCACATGATGAGCTGTTTGTAGAGTTTACACTGGTAAGAAGAATCTGTTTTATTTTTACATGTTGGGTTTTGCTCTGGGTGTAAATTCTTAAGCGTTTTGCTCTTGAAGAAATCTGACAGTCTTGGCTTTTCCAGCTTTAAAATGTCAATTTGCTGGTGAAAACGGACTTGTTTTGAGTGTGTTAAATGATATTTCAATGCAGTTTGGTACATCTATGTGAGGTTTACATTTGTTGACTAAGGACCAGTTGCCATGAACGACTGAACATGTTTAACTTTTGACAGTTTTCAAATGTGATTTCTTCTTTGGTGACTGTCAGATATTGGTGATTATTAAAGCTTTATCTTTATTTTGTTCCAACAGAAACAAAGTTTTAACCATGTCATCTGAGAAGGACTTCAGCTCGGACACACCTGATGACACTAAACTAGTGAGAACCAAATATTATATTTAATTGTCTGGAAATTCAAGACGATTCAAACAAGACAAACTGATATGCATCGTTCTGTGTTTAGGTCAAACCAAAGGTAGAGTTTCAGTCATTACTTCAACTTGCTGGAGCCAATAAAGACATTTTCACCATGAAGGAGGTACAGTGTTATGCTATGTAACTGTAAATGTGCAATAAGCAATAAGCTGCTCTTCTTGTTACTCTTTTGTTTATAGAACTATTTTGGTCGGAGTCTGCTGAGCATGAATAGCTCGTAGCAATATTATACACAAATACAATGTGTAATATTGTTGTTCTAATATAGACATTTGAGCTTGACTTTGAGACAAGAGAAAGAGGCTCAATATTTATGTATTTTTTACTATTATTACTTTCAAATGGGTTTAGAATTTTGATACTAGTGTCTACTAGTAAAATACTGATTTGGCTTTGTTCTAATGGTAAATATATTTTGTATTTAAGTTTTTATTATGGCATATCTTATATTTATTCAGTGCATTATTCTGATTTTGTGTATTTTTATATATATAATTGACAGCCCTACTGTATAGGGCTTTAACTGGACTGGAATAACAGTTTTTCTTTACGACAGGTGATGTTTTATCTTGGGCAGTACATTATGCAGAAACAACTGTACGACCAGAAGCAGCAGCACATTGTCCACTGTGCACAGGACGCACTGGGGCGATCCTAGGTGTTGACAGTTTCTCAGTCAAAGAACCTCGGTACATTAATATTATGATTAAAATGCTGTATATTTTCAGTTGTTTTCTTTTTTAAGCTAATTATTGACACCATGTTTTTTTGTTTTCCAGTGCTTATTTGCTATGCTCACCAAGAACCTGATAGCTGTGAAAAGCCAAGGTATGATCACTCTCATCTTTGTGTTTTTCACATTTTTGCCATTGTTGTTACTATTTAAGATCTGATTTTAACTGCACTTTTAATCACTGCTAATTATTATTTTTTTTGTAGAATCTTTATCGAGTGATGGGCAAAGCAACAGCGAAGCAATAAAACCACAGAGGTAAGACACTTAAAAGGCTGACTTAAAAGAAGAAACTTGGACAATATATATGCTGTATGTTTTCTCAAAAGGTGATTGATGAACAGTTTAGCTGACATTATTGTCCTTAAAAAGTATTTAAAAGTCTTAATCACAGCTTAGGATGGAACGTCAAAAAACAGCTGTTGCTATGGAGATGTGTGTTTTTACACCAAACTTCCATAGACCTAAAAGTCTATGAAAGAGCCTTAGAATAACACGATAAAGTCACTACTACTAAATATATATTTATCACTCTGTTGTGTCATATATTTTAATGAACGATAAGTTTAGTATTAAGCATATTAAAATTACCGGTAATATTGGTTTATCTTCAGGCGTTCTGAGTTTTGTGAGAAAACATTCTAATCAGACCGTATTTACAGTTTGAACTCTTCATAACTGCAGTGTTTAATTTGAAACATAGTATTTTCATTTTATTTTGGCTGTTTCTTTTACAAAAAATATATTTATACGACCACTAGCAGTCAATTTACTATTAGTTAATAAACTGGAACCAAAAGCATCCAGGTATAGGAAATAAGGAATAAAATGCAACAAGCCTCAGGAAGTGTGACCACTTACTTATTTTTTTTACTAGTACTTACTTTAATCATAAATGTGTTAAATAGTTATTTCTTAAAGCTGACACAAATTAATCTTAAACTTTTGAATAGATGTTCAGTAGTCTTAAATACTTCTACTTTCTGGCCTGCATATACTCCTAGTTTAGTTAGTTTGTTTTCGTCTTTGCTGTGATTATGATCAACCATGTCCTGTTAGGCAGAGACAGAAAGTTGCACATCGTCTCTGGACAGAAGCGGCAGCAGGCGGCAGAGGAGGAGAAGGAGGAGGAGACTGACGAGTCCAGATCCTGGTGGGTTTTCAACAAGTTTCTCAACTTTTGGACCATAAGAATGATTAACTGAGCAGGTGTTTGTGATGCAACCTGCAGGTCCTTCTCAAAGCGCCGAAGCTGCAGATGTGGATGAGTCTGAGGAGGAGGAGGAAGACGTGAAGAAGAGGAGGAGATCTGACAGTTATTCTTTGACGTTTGATGGGAGTCTATCGTGGTGTGTGATTGGTGGATTAGGAGGAGGGCGGGACAGACACAGTAGTCGCTCATCAGAATCTCATAGCACTGTGAGTTTGAATACATTCAATGCAAATGCAATAGAAAGCCCCTAGATCTTTATTCATCATTTATTCAAATGTTTTGCTTAACCTTTAGTCCGAGAGATCAGAGGTCACAATTCCAGCAACAGACTCGGACAGTGACAACTTCAGTGTGGAGTTTGAGGTTGAATCCATTGATTCTGATGACTACGATGAAGATGAGGCGTCTTTATCTGGAGATGACCAGGTCAGTCTCATTATTAGTGTGTTTCCGTTGCTCTATTAATTTGGTTATGAGTAGTCTAGCTTTCTAACTCATTATGTGAATGTTCCAGGTGTACGAGGTGACGTTCTTTGAGGCTGAAGGTGAAGACTCCTTTGATGAAGACACAGAAATAAGTGAAGCTGTAAGTTGTTGATAAAACGGTACAGAAGTTAAAAATACAAAACAATTTTAAAATGTAGAATTTGAGATGGGACAAGATTTTTCAGAAGATGAGATGAGTCACAAGATTGAGACGAGGCAAGATTTTGAAGAAATTAGCAATAATTGATTTAATACAGAATTTTAACAAAACACATTTTCAAAACTATTAGTAGTAGTCGTAGTCATGACTGAGCTGGTCTGATCCTTTTGTTACTCAGGCTCCTCCCCCTTTCTCTAGCTTCCCCCTCTGCTGACACAGATATGAGAGAGCGCATCTTTCTTACTTTTTGCAGTGATATGACATACAGTAGGTCAATTGATCTCTTGGTGCATCAGTTTTTACGACTGTTTTTTCACGAAATCTTGTCCCATTCCTAGCACACGTGTAGAAAAAAATCTGAGGAAATTGCATTTGGTTTAGAACGACATAAATGCATTAACACTGGTTGTTTAAATTGCAGAATAAAATAAATAAATGTAGTAAAAACTAAGAGTAATAATGGTCAAAATCTTCTCTGGTCTTATTTGTGGGCCCTATGAGGGGCTGTCCACCCCAATTACAGATACAAGCTTAGTAAGATATTGTATTGATGCTTACCTTGTCTGTGTGGTTTATATGTTCTATGTTTGACCGTAATTGTTTTAGTCCTAACCTGTGTGTTTTGTTTTCTTGTGTGTGTTTTTGTAGGACTATTGGAAATGTGGAAAATGTGAAGAGATGAACCCACCTCTGCCAAGGCACTGTCAGCGTTGCTGGACCTTACGGCAGGACTGGCTGCCTGAGGTGATCGTCAAGTCCGATTCAGGCCCAAAGCTGCTCCCTCCAAAACCAAAGAACCTGAGGCCAAAGAAAGTCTAGGTAAAGATTAATACCTTTTTATTGTACAAGACACTGAGCCTTTCCAATGTGGTCCTAATGTTGCTGCCGTTGCTGTTGTTTAAGGTTCTGATGGTGAAGAAAATGAGGGAGTTGACGTCCCTGATGGTAAAAGGGCAAAAACCCCTCTGTCGTCTCAGTCGCTGGATGACTCGACTGCCTCTGTCCCGGAGTCCAGCTGCTCTGCTCCAAATTCCCAGGAGCTGTTTTCCTCGCTGCCCTCTTCCTCATCGTTCTCACAGGAGAAGCTCTGGATCGACTCGCAGCCGTCATCGTCGGACTCTCAAGAAACCCTGCCCTGCTCACCCACAATGGCTCCTGGACAGACTCCTGCAGCCGCTGTCCCCGAGCTGGAGCGTAACGTGTCTGCTGAGTGGAGGCTGCCGGACTCGTGCCTGGATCCTTGTCTCATCTGTCAGTCACGGCCAAAAAACGGCTGCATAGTTCACGGTCGAACGGGACACCTCATGTCCTGTTACGTGTGTGCCAGGAAACTTAAGAAGAGGAACAAGTTGTGTCCAGTGTGCCGGATGCCCATCCAGTCTGTCGTTTTGACTTACCTCAGCTAGAAGCCTTAAACAAGTTTGCACTAAATCCAACGCAACCAGCCTAGACTTTTACCTCAGCTTTAGCATTTGTACTGTGGGATGTTCTGCACATTTATTAAGTAATTGTTTAAACAAATAAAACATCTATTGGTAACAGAGACCAAGAATCTTATAAAATATTGTTTAAATTTATATTCATAAATTACATTTCCATCTTTTTTCTTTTAGTTTTTTTTCCCAGAAATTATATAGTTCTTAAATCTTTACAATATGTCACAAAGTTATTAATGTTTGTCACTTCTCAATTATCAGAACTTCCTGGAAAGAAACGCATTGAGCAGAAAAAACTAATTATTTCCCACACATTTTTAGAATAATATAATTATAATTGGACGACTGTACATAAACATTGTTGCACTGGTGTATTGTCAGTCTTTGTATTATTTATTTAATGTTAATACAAATTCTTTCCAGGAAATCTGTTGAAAATGTGTAAGTGATGATGTTAAATATTCTCAAAATCTTATTATTTATTTAAAGTTATTTAAGAGGCTTGAGTTTATTTAACAGTCACTTTATTTTGATTCTTTATAAAGATGCCTTATTTGAAATAAAAGTGTTTGAGTAAGTCCACTGTCTCCTAATTAACTCTACACTGACTCCTGCTGGTGTGTGGTTGTCAGTACAGGTTTCAGCTTCAGTCATGCGTTTAGAATGAAGCTGTTTACTTAATTCTATTATGTGAATACTGTTTAATGTTACTGAACAAAACACATGCATTTATTATAACAAACTTTATTGAAGAAAGATGCAACAATGCTGTGGTACATTTATCAGACTGACTTCATACTCTTTTCAAACAGTAGTCTGCTTTTAGAGACTGTAATAAAATAAAATGCTTTTCTGTAGCTCTTTATGTACAAACCAGTATTTTTAAAGCAAAGTTGGTTGTTATAAAATTAAGGCAATATCAGTCCTAATAATATGGCTTAGTACAGTAGAGTTTATGTTTGAAGATGATCACATTTGAAACGTTTCACTTCATGTACTCTTCATCACAGTGAGGTGGAATAGAGTTACATTTATTTAAGGCTTTTACGGCTTTGTGTCTGAATTGTTTCTACCACAGAAAGTTCTGTGAACATTGTGTGAATGAAAGAATGTCTTTGAACACACTGCACAACATTTTTGGTTTATGTTCCCTGTTTTTATGAGCTCAAATACATACAACATTTTCTATATAAATAAAAGGTCACTTTTTATAAAACTGTTAGTAGTTTAGCTAATCCATCCCTCTTCATAGATGTGGCATGTCAAGATGCTGATTAGACAACATGAATATTGCACAAGTCTGCCTCAGGCTGCCCACAATTAATAGATACTACAAAGAACATTGCACACATACAGTATGGAAGCTCAGTATTTCCAATCGCTACTTTAGTTGTATCACGAAAGTTCATGTTAACTATCAAAAAAAAAGTCTTGGAGAAAAATGATCAGGTAATTACTTGATACTATCACATTTTTCCTGATAGTATCAGGTGATACTAAAAATGTATCCCTATTTTTTTTTTTCTTTGCATCACGTTATTACCTGATATTTTGTCCCCCAATTCAATTTAATTTATTTTTTTAAGGGACAATGCATATTAATGAACATACAGTGTAAATATGCCAGATGTAGCTAAATGGCTACTTTCCTTCTGGCAGATCATAAAAAAAAAGACAGAACACATTAAACACATCAAAAAGAGAAAGCAGTGTCAGTGTCTACAGACCTGGTTATTCTTGAGCCAGTGTTTAAGATTGGTTTTAAATTAATTGATTGTAAGACTGACTCTGACTGCTCCTGGGATGGTAATTCAGAACTCTGACCCTTTGACTGACAGCACCTGTCGACTGAAGTCTGTCCACCTCAGAGGCACTCTCTCAGTGGCTTGAGGCCTGAATTGAATTAACTCATTTAGAGGTGGTGGAGAAAGCCCATGCACACGTAAACCGAGAGAGACCATTTAAATTTGTTATAAGTTATCAAAACTTTAAAAAATGTATTTGTGGAGTACAAGGCAATGATGAAGAGTATATTTTTTGTATCACGGTATTAACAGATAATATGATGTTATTACCTGATAGTATCATGTTATTACCTGATAGTTTTTGTGATACAACTGAAAAAAAAACCCAATAAAGTAGAGATTGGCAGTACTGAGCTTCTGTAGTACAAACTGCAAAATTTGAGCGAGGGTGCAATGTTCACTTGAAGTGAGTTGAAGAGAATGCGGGCTGCTCTTCCAACTGACATGTATGTACTGTGTTTATAGTTTAGTTCAGTGTAGCTGTACTAAAGTGTTGATACCATCATTTGGCACAAGTACGAGTTTGAGTTAAGGCTTCTTGTTTAGGCATTTGTAATATTTTGAGGTATTCTAAAGTCGTGCCACCTCACATCAAAGCTGCTTTGTAGTTCACTTAAAACATTTTTAAAAGAAGAAGAATAAAACAACATGTTGCTAATTTACTTTTGGTCAGTAAACAAAAAAAATCCTCTAAGCTAAGCTAAAATGTGAACTATTTTAATTTAGTATTACATTCTATTTTTAGTCTGAGATTTCATTTTAGTTCATATTTTAACTTTCTTCAGTAGTTTGATTAACATTTTCATCTAACAAAAAATTAATTAAAATAGCCCCTGTGGATGAATAAAAGCAATGCTAAATCTGATTAAATGTGCTGATACTGTGCAACTTCAGCATTGTATGTGCGCATTAGTCTGTGCGAGGGTTTCATGTTGCTTGGACGCACTCCAGCAGCGTGACCTTAAAGCTTGACTGCACTGCTCCTTCATCAGCAGTTTTCATTTACCCACATTGAGACGACCAGGACCAGGCCTGTTCCCACTGCCAGGCCTGTCCACTCGGGTCTGACACTGGCTGCACCTGAGCACTCGAAGAGGTTACATGGCACATTGTAACTTGTTGAATTCGGCTGATAAGTTGTTGTTTGGATTTTTGTAAAAAGAAGTCGTATTTTAAGGCTGAGTTGTTGTCTGGGCCATAGGGGACAGTCAATGTTTTCGTCAGGATCTCATGATTTGGGTATGTCACCTGAGAGGAGCAAAGTAGTAAACAGTAGTGAATATTAAGCTCAGCCACTGGAGGTCAGTATGTGCACACGTATACTCACAGTAAAAGTGTAGTTTCCAGGAAGCAGCAGCCTGTAGTACTCCCCATGTCGGTTAGTTTTAAAGGACAAATATTCCTGCGACCCACAACATCCACCACTGCGTTTTGAACGGGTGCACCTGTGCTGTCAAACACGCGACCTTT
Source organism: Mugilogobius chulae (assembly GCA_038363315.1). NCBI lineage: Eukaryota > Metazoa > Chordata > Actinopteri > Gobiiformes > Gobiidae > Mugilogobius > Mugilogobius chulae. The sequence continues at coordinate 47,995,358 of CM076409.1, read as the reverse complement.
GACTCCTGAAAGTATCGGTGCAGTGGGAACAAGTGAGAAACAGGACAGACTTTAAAAGCACGTTCAAAGGCTTTAAAAACATCACACACTCACCCAAATGGACTTGCTGTATATAAGACAGAAGAGCTTGTCTGTTGTCTGCCCACATGCCGGGAAGTTCGCTGACAGGAGGATACTTGCAGCACGATATTTCCAGAGTAATCTCCAAACACTGAGCCCACACATAGTTATAGTCCTGCATGCCGCCTGCAACCAAATTCAGCCAGACTCAGACATCACTTAACACGTATCAAATGAGTTTTTAGTAGTGGCTCCTGCGGTTACCTCTGAGAGCATACCACTTGTATCCATTAGTGATGCCCTCCGAGAAAGAGCTGCTATCTGGACAGCGACCCCTTTGTGCATCGAGGCATGGCTGTAGGAGTACACCTTAGCAAGCTGAACAAAGACGTCGTCATCAGGGCTGACACTTGCTCCGTGTATTAGCTCACTACCTAAAGAGGACACCACAAAATGTAATCTTATCAACAGAGCAGAAAATCTAAAATGTATATTACTGCGGTCTCCAAAAAGCAGCACACTCCAAAACTTAATAATCAGAAATTATCTAATTTCGGAAGAAGAAAATTTATGTATATAGCACTTTTCATACAGAAACAAATACATTAATATTTTTCTGCAGTCATTGAGAACATAGACATTAAATTAGTTTTATATAATATTCATATTCCAAGTAAATTGTGCAGGGTTAAAAATTGTCAAGTAACCATTTTCAGACAACAAAAAGTGGTATTTAAAATGTGCTGCTTCAAAGACCAGTTTCTGTATTTCAGCTGTTTTACATAAACTTTGTTTTACAATAAACACGATGTAAATTAGTGATCTACAGATTGTAAGTCCAAGTGTATTCCTAAATACATGGAAACAGTACTATACGTAGGTCTTCTTTAACACACAAAAGGAAGAAATTTAAAGTAAATCTGTTCCTGAAGAGGGAATCAATGTTTTATTTCTTAATAGGTGCAATATGAAAATATGAATATATTTTAGTCTTCAATAAGCTGGTTTAGCGTTCTGTTAAATAGATTTTTGAGGAAAACCAGAATAAAGACCGCTACAGTAATCTAATCAGCTAATGGCAAACACCTGTAGGAGTATTTCAGCAACTGCAAAGGAGAAAAATCTTCCTATCTTAAATTTTCTTCTTTTCAGTGAAAAAAAGTTTTTTTAAAGACATTTGATTAAAGCTGAGCTCAGGGTCAATGGTAACTCCAAGATTCTATTCCTGCTCCTTTGGCTCAACACCCAAGTAGGGGCTAATGTAAAGTGTCTCAGTGTCTAAAAAGCATGGTTTAAGTTTAATGAATTAATATTATCATTAATGTGAATAATATTTAATGTGTATGTTTTAGTCTTGTCTACTCAAGCACAGCCAATTAGAGTGCTGCTTTTAGCTGTTTATAAAAAATAATTTAGTATTCGATCCAAATAGTATTCAGAAGACCATTTTTGTCACAAAGTACTGCATTCACAATATAGTTTTTGGTGGAAAAGACAAGGTTTTCTCATTTACAGCTAAAAAAAGTTAAGATACCCCATCTTAAAGGTGCACTGTGTTACTTTCTGGTAAAAAAAGTCAATGAAAAAACTCACTAGAAATAGAAAGTTAAAGGTCTTTAAATCATTCTGAACGTCTAAATACAATGCCATAATGTGAAAAATTACAGCTACAGTAACTTCAGTAACTACAAGACTGTCCAAAGTAGACAAACATTTTTATTGTTTATTTAGTGCAACAAAGAAATCTAAATGACAAAAACATTCTTTTATTCAAGTCTATTTTTGACCAAAAAGTTACACAGTGCACCTTTGATTTATACCACAATTTGCATATTCTCTGCGCTCAGTCATTTTGAATTTGTATGGCTCATTATAAAGACTATTGTGTGTGTGGCACATCAAAGATACCTCCATTGCTGTTGTCATAGGGATAGCTGGCCACCAGAGCTCCTCCGTGAAGATTAGCAGAGAGAACAAAAGTCTCTGTCTTCAGCCATCCAATCACTGCTCGGACCTAAACACGAGCAGAACCAAACCTTTATGTGGGAGTAATATTTAAGGAAAAGACATTTAAAACTACAGTTGAAGATGTTTACTAACTTCTGCTTCGCACTTGTTCTCATCAGGCGTCAGAGCATCAAAGGCGTCAGGGAAGTTTCTATTCAAGTCAACGCCATTGTGATTGAACCTAAGAAATGTTGTTATTATGGTTAATAATTTTTAAACAAATACATAAATAACATCAAAGCTCAATCCTAAACACGTTTCCCATGAAGCAGTGTTTTTATGTTGGAGTAAATTGAAAGACTTGAGAGACTGCAATCGAGTGATGTCAAATAATCAATTTCATGGATGTGTTCTTTGAATTTAGAGCTACGCGGATAGTGTTGTGTCAATAAAGCATTTAGTTTGGACCAGAAGTGATCAGACCGAAAACATTTTAGTTTTTCGTGTTAAAGGTGGGGTAGCTAACATTTTTTGTTGTAAATTCGTAAACTTTGTGCTTTCCACTAAAAAGTATAGTAAATACAGTACTTTGTGAAAAATTAGACCTCCGAGTGCTGTCTTAACTGAATAATAAAGAATTTAGTTCTAATCAGGAGCTGAATGCTGCACTCTGATTGGCTGACTTGGGGTGGTCCTCTCCAGTTTCACTTTTGTTATTTGTAAAAAAAGTTTATAAGCCATAAATGCAGCCAAAATGAATACATGTCGATATTAACCATTTGTGTCAAAGGATTTATGAGAGGAAGTTGTCAGATTTAAAACCTAAATCATGTTTGCAGTGTAAAAATCAGCTACCTCATCTTTAAATGACACAAATTAGAGATATAGTTTATGGTAATCAAATCCTTATCAGCAGTATATTTTTTATTTTAGACTAAACGAAAACTGTATAGAAAAAATAAATAAATAAAACCGATGCAAATGAGGGAAAATACTGTGAATATTTTTTTCATCCTCGAGTGCATTCTGATAACGTCTGTCTAATACTGCAACAGGCTGCAGGAAGAAGGAACTTCAAATATCTCAATGTTTATTTTACTGATTACAAATAGTTTTATTTCAAATGTGGCACAAAAATAAACATCAGGTAGTATTCATGATAAGTTTACTGCAGAGATGTCTGTAGACAAGCTGTCTTTCACACCAAACAAGAATTCTAAACAAAAGTGTAATTACAGTGTTTTACTTTGCATAACTGAATGAGATAGGAATCTGCCATATGTTTTCTTTCCTGTTAATCAACATGTTTTGGGCGTTGATGTGCACAGAATGTGACTGCAAAAAATACCAAAATACTAAAGCAGCACGCAAAAACATCTTCTGATCAAAGATTTGCAAGATTTTTACAGAAAATTATGTAATTCATTATGGCTAGAATAGTTTCTTTGAACATACCTACACAATTTGATATTTTGATATTTTCTGAGTCAACTGATATTTGGCATTCTGTAATTGCATCTCAAATGTAAATAAAATGTCAAATAAATAAATAAATGTCATATTTAAAATGGAGTCCTGCAAAGCATTTGAACCTGAACTCTAACACAGTGACTGACAAACCAAACCACGATGTTATTTTCTTGTGTGGACAGTTCATGAGTCATCTGTGAAGTATATCATTTACAAGGTAATCCTAGCAGTTAGGGTTGTTGAGTAATGTTATCTTTACTTATTGCAAACTTGGAAAAGAATGAGCAGCTCATACTAGGGATGGAAAATTGTTCGAAAACTTCAAAAATTGTTCGACTTATGCAATGATCCAATCAAAAGGTCCAGAATCGATCAGTTTTGCTCAAGCAGCCACTGACCTACACACACACACTCTTGTATTATACACACAATAATAGAATAAAAGCCACGATGTTTGAAGAAACAAAAGATGACCTTGTGCAAGACCTGACTGAATAATGTGCATTATTTTGTGTTAACAACTGATGGGTGAACCTCTAGATTTGGAGATTATAATGACTTTACTGTTCAAATGTTGATTAAAAAATTAATACAAGTTCTGAACACAACAGTGGCTTTGTTTTAAATGTAATATATTACTGTAAATTTTGTGTCTTAAAGTTAAAAAATACGTATATATATATATTAATATAACTAACATAAATAAATCTAACAAAATCAAACAAAAAATTGTGGCTGCAAAATCAATTTACTTTATGTAATCGTGATTTAAGTGGATCAAGTTTATGTCATGGTCTCATTTGAACTATCATCACTTTGATTGGACTAGGCTAGGCAATATTATATTGTATATCATCATCATACATCTTGAAAAGTTGCAATATTGTGATTTTCCCCACTAATATTAAACAAGTTAGGGACTGCTTTGTGTTGGTCGGAGGTTGAGGCGCCAGGTGTTTAGGCTCCTGCTGAGCTGCCCCAGGGCTGCTTACTATCACTGAGTGAGGGGGGGGTGTTGCTGTGTGAAGCACTTTGTGCTATATAAAAAAAATCATTAATTCATTTACAATTTTGATTACATCTGACAGAGTGTGACCAATTCCTTGTCTTAACACTCCTGCTTTATAAAGCCTTTAGAACAGTGACATAAACGGACTGTGGAGGCTGTGCAGAGGCTAAACAACTAATAATTACAAAAAAAACTAAAGAGAGTAAACTATTACTTAAATAGCTTGAATTTAGTGAGTACTTGTAGCCACTGTACTCACTAAATGGATATATTGTCAAATACATCGCAAATGCTCTTTTTTCAGCATGTATCAGTATGTACTGTATATAGCAGTGTTGTCACAATACTAACATTTCAAACTCGATTCAATACTTACAAAAAAAATCCATACTCGATACCGATTTCAATACCACGGTGCCAACTTTTAATTTTTTTTTCTTATGATAGAATTTTTACTTTTTAATACTTTTTTTATTCATGTTTTTCTTTTTGATATTATTAAAATAATAGTATTTTAATGTATTATTTGTTTATTATTAACTTGGATCATGAACCTTTATATTAAGACTGGGCTTTATCTATTATCAGACACATTTGCTGTTTATATTATATAGGTTATAAATACAGTATTTGATAGTTTCATCATTTCCATCTCCAATGAGAGAAAAGGGGGGCGGGGCTGAGCGAATATCGATACTTGTTCAATCGGGTATCGATACCACTTTTAGTATCGATTCATATTGGGAATTGATTTTTTTGACAACCCTAGTAATAGTCTGTGTGCCCCAGAGCTGCACGATTGTGGGAAAAGATAATAATCTTAATTATTTAACCATGTGTCAAAGGCTTTAGGAGAGGAAATTTTGATTAGATTTAAAATCTAAATCATGTGTGCAGTGTAAAAATCAACTATCCCACCTTTAATTTGTGAGCCTTGCTGTGGATGTCCAAATCTAAATATTGGCAAAGGAAAAAATCCATGTGCCAATCCTTGTTGTTTTTTGTTCGTGCCCAGTGCAACCTTCTGTGTGTTTGTACCTGCCCTGGGTGAACATGCAGTCTGTGTCTGATGAGTCAAAACCATCTGGATTCATCGTTGGCATGATGTGGATTCGAGTGCTCTTAAGTAAGTTCAAAGACCATGTTTCATTCTTACGATATCCATTTACCAAGTCCTCAATGAGATGTAGAAGTAGCACTCTGCCCAAAACCTGTGGAAAGAGAGAGCTTTTTAATCATCAAATCTTGTGATATATATGTAAAAAGTTGTTTGTATATACTGTATTTGTGGCTGATTCTCTTCATTTCTATCTGCTTGCTCTACAGCCTTGCACAAGAGTTACCTAAACAAAGACTATGAAGGCTCTGCAGAGACTAAAATAATATTAATGTCAGAAATAAGTCATGAAGAATCAAACATTTACAACTATATCTTATATAGCCTAAAATTTGTGAGTACTAATACAGAAGTTATGCACAGTAGCGCTGAAGTTGACCAAAGAAATTTTTGGTCGACTAAAGACATATCCCATCGACCGATTAATAAGGCAAACGTGGCAAAAGCTCAGCAACTAAAAAGTATTACAATAATTGACCCAATCTATGTTTGAGAAGCTTTGGAGTTAAAGAAAAAGCAAATAGAAATAGGAACGGTGTAATTATTTCTTGGAAGGCAGTTTAGACCAATGATTTGGTCAAAAATCTTCAGCTGATTCACCTCTTTTTGTTGCTGTTCAATATAAATCCTTATAATCAAAATGAAATAATTGATTGACTACAAAAATGTTGGTCAACTAAGCGACTAAAGGACAACAGCCCTAATCACAGGCATTTTTTATTTTTTTAATTTCAAAGTGCTTCTCAAGATTCTGACTGGAAATGAGGAGAACACCTTTTGTTTTTTGGTCTAATTTATTATATTAATAAATAATGGCTTTTCTGTTGTCACGGCAACAGAGCAGACTTAAGCAAGCTTGTTTATTAACGACAGTGGGAGACTTGGGATATTTTATGATTGCACATTAAATAATTAACTCATCAAACAAAAAACATCTTATTTAAGCATAAGTTGAACTGTGTGTGATCCTCAAATCAGCGTTAGTGACAATTACTGTATCAACACTCACTGCAGAAGTTTAGAATGTTAGAATCTGCATAACCTCAATTGTAAAAGCCACCATTAAAATACTTTAGATGTATGGAGATGTCTTGTTATATTTTTCCTCTCTGTGTCATGAGCTTTGTTTTGTCTATTCAGTAAAAAAAACAACATTGTATTAAACATAGTCCTACATAGTTTACACATCTGCACTCCATTATGGACATTGTCTATTATAACCACTATTTCCTCCACTGAATCATTACTCAAACATGACATGACAGCCTGACGATCAGCTGCTGTCAGTTCGCTCTCTCCACGGGGAAGTGTGTGGGAGGAAGTTGCGAGTCTTTGTGAACAGAGTCTGGACATGAGCCTGAGGTTGCTCTTCTGACATGTTTAGGGAGAGCACAGACAGTTTGTGCATGAATGGGAGACTCAGGACGCAGAAAGGAGAAGGGTGGGAAAGGTGAATAGGTGCGTGTGCACAGAGCGCTACACACACACGTCAGGACTAGCCCTTTCTCGGCTCCAAACTCCTGCTGTTGACGAAAGCGCACACCCTTCTCCTCTTTCATAACATCACATCTCGCTGGATAAAGCCTTTTATGATTGAAACCTGTTATCATCTATCTTTTCTTTTGTCTGTTGGCCTTATTTAAACTGGACTGGAAATTCTATTGTCGGCTAGTTTGTTTTTTGTGACACAAAAATATTTTTAGTTCCAGTTTTGCAATAACTTTGAGTCAAGTATATAAATATTTTGGTTTGACCCTTATAAGGTCGTGTGTGTTATTTTAATACATACGTTTCTCAGAGCCCTAGACTCTCAAATTAATAAAAACTTCACTTAAACCTGATGCACACAACTTGATGCTTGTGTTCTGCCCTCTAGAGCATGTTTTTTGTTTTGTTATCAGTTTGGCTGGTCACATGATCAAATTCATATTGGTCAACTTTCACTTGTCTCCAAACAGCTGGTGAATAGGATCTATATCTCTGTTTTAAAGGTGTTGAGACTTCATATTTCAGACATGTATATGTGTACACATTACAAATATACTCATAAAAACTTGAGCTTAGGTTTGGAAATGTTTGTATAAAATTTGTATTGTATTTACAAATATGTTTTGATAAGTTGTTTTTACAAATACTGAAGCTCAAGTGATGTTGAGCGCACATATGTAAACAACAATGTATAAACTAGTTTTGTAATTCTCAGAAACAAGGTACAACGCTGACAATGTGTAAATAGTGTGTGCCCAGTCTGCCACAGGTGTAAAACTTAGGTTGGACCAGTCTGAACGGGTCTAAACCCAAACTGGACCAGTCCAAACCCAGTGCAAAAACCAGCCCAGACCTGGTCAGAACCAGTCAAAACCAGTGCTGATCAGTCTGAATCAAGTCTGACACAGTTTGGAGCTGGTGTCGATAGTCCAAATCTAGTCTACAATAGTACAAGCCCTAAGTTGGACCTGTCCACACCTGAGACACACCTGTCTAAGCCCCTCAGAACCAATTCAAAAAACTCCAGACTGGCTAAGTCCAAATCCAGACCAGATCAAACCAGTTCAATTTGAGTCTTAGACCTCAGAATTTGACTAAACCCACATGTCATGTTCTACTGACCTACACAATTATGAATAAAAAAGAAAAAAATATATATGAAAATGGCAGCTGTTTCCAGAAGTCAAATGTGAAAAGTTTACTTATTCATGGATTTCATAAGAGATTGAAGCCTGAAATGATCCTGTACCTGTTATGCTCATTGTACTAGCCTGTTACTTATGCACACAATGTTCACAATGTGCAGTATGTAAGAGGTGCACAATGTCTCATTTACTGGAAGCCCTAGATAATGTGTTTCTCATGAGGAAGTGCGATTTTGACTGTTTAATCAGTCAATGGTGAGCTCATTCCATTCTGGCACAAAAAACTGCAAATACAGAAGAACGATGAAACTTTATTTCCTGGATTTTCTGTGTAAAATAAGGAGTTGTGGGGGTTTTCCCTCTCCAAAAACAAAAACAAAAACAAAGACGTACAATTACCTATAATTTTATGTTAATCAAATGTAATACTGTAGTATTACTTTAATCTACGGAAATTATGGTGTCTTAAATTACATTACAAAATGGCTAGGTAATTCCCAGCACAAATTATACTCTCTCTGGGCCTCGCTTTCTTCAGCACAAAGCCATGGTGGCAGGGCAGGAACACCCTATCATGTACCTGATACATAGGGTTTACTGAAAACAATTGAATGACAATACTGTATATACTTTTTAAATGTATCATTCATGTTAATGATTTGCATTATTATAGTTTTTCTATATTAGAATTTCTCCCTGTGACTGAATAAAGCAAAAACACAAATAACGGAGATTACTGTCAGAACTATCCTCTTTTAGAAGGAGACTTGACTGTTTTAAGTGTCTCTGTAGTGCATGTATGCACGTGCGTGAGTGCTAATGTGGGTGGGTTTTGGAGCGGGGGGCCAGAGTGAAAGAAGCTTTTTCTGGAAGTTTTCCCTGAGCGACACACTCCACTAACTTTGTGTGTATTAGTGTGTGTCCAGCCATGACGTGTCTATTTAAGGACATTTCTTCGGACTTCCACAAACAGCCACCGTGATCACCCTAGAACCATCACCATGGCAGCAGTATACTTGTCTGTTTTTCACTTTTCCTTAGGCACACTTGTGTGTGTAAAATGGTACTAAAAAATTAAATGCTGTCTTTTGAAAAAGTTATTACTTTCTCCATTGCAATAGCTGTGTTTTAGCAGAGAGTTTATGCAAACTTAATGTGCTTGGCAAAGATGTGCATCATTGACTCTTAAGTGCTTGGTTCACATCACTGCAGTTGGGTCACAAACATTTGTAATTATAGTCATTACAACTAACTGTGGCACTTAATGGAATTGGTGCCACTTTAATTGAGACAATATTCGTGTTCAGGGACAAGTTCTGGTCTAACAGTGCATATTTACCATTGAGTACTGTATTTGTAATGAATGTATGCAGAGTTTAAAACTACTTTGTATTTAATATGATTGTGCCACTCCACAAAATAGGTTGTATTTTAAGGCCCCACACTACCTCAGACAGACAAGGTCTCTCTCTGACCACAAAACTATGTATGGAGTGGACTGTTTGAATGGCTTTTGTTGATCTCTTTAGTCTCCTTTTAGCCCCACTTCCTGTGAGCAGGGAGGGGTCAGTGTGTTAGTGTGAGTATGTTTCTGTGTGTGTCTCACCTCATTGCCATGCATGTTTCCCACATATTTGAACTCTGGGACTCCGACGGTGTGACGGTCAGGAGTGACACCCAAAGCTAACACCCACAACTCTTGACCTGATGAAAGAATAATAATAGGTTTAGGACAATAAGTTATGTCGAGTTATTCCAATATTGACCATTTTAAAGCCCTTTTGGATTTCTGTCGCATTCCTGACATTTTAATTGTCTTTTATTTACTTAAATAAACATTTCTGTATTTACTTTGTGAAAATAAACAAATACAAATACAAAACATATCACTAGTAGTTTTACTTGTATGCAAACTGCATTTTATTTGCATTAAGGTGTTGGACATGGATACAACTCTTCTTGTTGGAGCTTGTTGGAGCAAGCACATAAACAGTTGAGGGGTAAGCAGGTTGTCAAGACAGAAAATCCATGAGGTAAGTTGTAAAAAATGACTTGACAAGATGATACAAATGCATTCGTATACATTCAGATTTGGACAGCCGCCAGCTGGTGTCCTAGATTAGCCCAGATTAGCAGAATGTGTCTGCATGTATAAGTAATTAGTTGGATTAGGTTGCTCCAGATTAATTTAACCCTGGTCTCTAACCCTAAAGTCTGGTCATATGATCACCCTGTCAGTGTCTGTGTTTCTACACAGATGAGCACCTGACACTTCAGTCAAACATGATCCTGAGTCAGTTTGTAGCACATGGACCCTTGGATGGGGTGGAGGGGATCTATGAGGAGGGTCTCTATGGGGGTCTTTGAGGGGGGTCTGTAATTATCTAACTTGGCATGCCCTGATCTCTTGGAGCAAACCCTGAAGTCGCCATTGTTGCTAACCTGTTATTTGCAATTAATTATAATAATATAGGAATCGCTCATTTGTTTTATTTAGCCATTAATTGAGTCTATAATCATTATTCTGTTGTTGTTGTTTTTTTTATGTTTTTTTTTATTTATTTATTTAGATAAATAAATGTCTCAATTAGGCAATTTACTGCAGATGTTGAATAAAAATGTTGTAAATTTGACAAAAGGATCTCTCACATAAGTGTGGTGATCGTGTCATCAATGCAAATCAATAATTCCTATCAAAGTTTGTCTACTGTCCTCAAATTGCAATTTCTAAACAGAAAGTTCAGATTCACAAATGAATGGATTCATTTCTTCTGCCACAAAAGAAATTGAAAAGCACACTTGTGCACTCTCGTGTTGAGTGTATCGCATATAGAAAAGCGTAAAGGTGATGATGTAAACTTTTAAACATTTGTCTGGTAAGATTTTGGTTCACTTCACTTCACAACATTATATAGGGCAATAATATTTGATAGAGATTAAGATGACGCCGCTAAAATTCATTGTATTGTATTACAAAACGTGAATGAGTCCTTAAATCCTTTAATGTGAACGCAGCCTATTGAGGTCAACTAAAAAGTTTCAAGACACATTTTAACACATTTCTTTTGAATTGATACAATATTGTCTGCATATCGTCATTGAGATATTCCAAAGGATATCCAGGTATTTATTTTTGACTATATCGCACCACCTTAATGCTAAGTATAAACTAGTTTTGTGCTCTCGTGGATTGAAAAAATATGATATGAACTGATGATATCAACAATTATTATCTATGAGTAAATAAACCCTCAAAAGCCACAGCAAGGAGATTTTATTGAATATAAAAAATATGAGATAAAAAGAGCCAGGCAGTTTCCAAATTCTTTGCTTTTGTGATTAGCTAATCGGAGTTGTTAAATTTGCGATATCGATTCAATGATTTTTGTCCAGCCAAAATGCAATTCCAGAGAAACTTATTTACTTATTTACTAATCATGAAATATGTTCTTTTTTTCATTAGTTTTTTTTTTTATAGGATCACCAGCTTAGCAGATGATGATCTACCAGCAACTACTTTCTGAGTAAAGAACATCATCATTTTCTAGACTAGTTGTAATTGATGCTGTAAAAAGGAAAACAAAAACATTCAGGCCTTACTAAAAAGAAACAGCAGGTGAAAAAAGTAATGGTTTATAGTCCAAAAAGTGTTTGTCAGATAATAACTATTGTGTTGTTTATTGAGGAATTTGGCCCATTTTACAACATTATTGCTAGGTAACAGCTGTGGAATTACCTCTGTCATCTTTGCTGGACAAAATACAATTATAAATGTCACCAAAATGATTGAAAAATGTCTCACATATAAGCCTAATATGTTTACAACTTTTTGCTGTGCAGCGTAGTCGAACCCGTCATGCATATTTTACCAAAGCCGCTTTCAGTTAAACATATTATATACATGGACAACTGAATATGATGATCATAACATAGAAAAACATTTAAAATATGACTTTATGTCCAACAAGTGCCAATATGCAATGAAAAAGAATCTCGCACTCTGCCTACTTGCAAGAAGGGTGAAACTAATTTACAGGAGGTGAAGCAACGTTTCAACAACTGGGCCTTCAACAAGAAAATAAAGCCAAAACGTTGCTTCACCTCCTGTAAATAAGTTTCCCCTTTTTGCAAGAAGTCAGAGTGCGAGATTCTTTTTCATTGCACATTTGGACAAGCATTACGCTGTCTCCAACGCATCTGCTCTTGTAAAATGATGTGCAAAGCATTTACTTTATGGTCCCAAGTCCCAAAAATGTTGCTCATAAACTGCATTTCTAGTATATCTTGTAACCTAGCAACACTCGTCATGAAGCCTGACAGTGGGCGGAACTGAACATTGAAATGTGGTGATAGACAAAGAGTTAGTATTTTATCGTTATAATAACTCAGTTGTATTAGCCATGTTACATAAAGGGTTAAAATGACAACAGAATACTGAGGACTCACTTTAACAAAGACCTTTGTGAGTCAAGTGTATATCGTTGTGAGCAGTCAAATGATGTGGCCACAGAAAAATACAGTCTGAGGTTCACCTCCAAATAAAGCTGCAACTAACTATCATTTTTCTGATTGATTAGCGATTATTCTTTCAATTCATCAAGCAGTCGTTTGGAACACAAAAGTCATGCAAATACTTTTATTTAGTTTTGTTAATACAACTTGTTTTAGACAAAGCTCAAATCATGTCAGGAGAGAAGGTCTTGGAGTTTTAAAAATACTGTTCATTTTGAGTTGTAAACCTAGCTTCTCAGCCCATGACATGTTTTTTTAATTTATAGACAAGTTCACATTTATTTGATTGCTAAATTAGTTGATGATTGTTTCAATAATCGATTAGTTGTAAATTAACTTGTTGCAGCTCTACCTCCAAACAACTTCAAACATGATAAAATGTCCACAATTTCAAGAAAGCCTTAAATGACTGCCCAACCACTGGATCAAAATAGAATTATTGTCCCAAAATGAGGGCCACAAAGAGCAAGAAAAGCAACGACACGCCAAAGAACTGCCTTGTTCCTCAGAGAACAGGAACTGTGTCTCAAATTAAGCTCTACCAGAAGAGAGGAAGAACCTGCAGCTGGCCAAAGAAAAGTCCTACCAGCAGAGAGAAGAACAAAGGCAGCCTAAAAAAGAACAGGAGGAGAGGAAGACTGAGAAGTTGGCCAAGGATAAGTCTCTTCAGAGGAGCAATGGCAGGACAGAGAACAAACCTTGATCAGGAAAGAGTGAAATTCATAGAGAGAGAAGTTGTTGGTCCATATACACGTCTTCAAAGAGAAAGAGCAACTGAAGAAGACAGAGAGGTTGGTCAAAGAAAAACTAACTACAGAGAGAAGAGGAGTGGAAGGGCAAACAAACTGCCTGGTTTGATGAGAGAAAAGAGTTGGCAAAAAGAGGGAACAATGTGCCCACAAATGAGGATTGCAAAGAGACAAAGGAGCAGGTTAATGCTGCTACAAACAGTGAGAGGAGGAGTGGAAGATAAAAGAACAAGCCTTGACCGAGGAGAAGGATGACATGGAGAAACGCAAAAAGATGTGGGCGGCCTTTAAAAAGCAGAAGAAAGAAGAGGATCAGGTCAGACTTATGAACAGAAAAAGAATGACAATTAGGAAAAAGAGAACACCTGGTTCCTCTAGAAAAGAGAAAAAACCCAGGGACACAAAGACAATATTACTCATCTCTGTCTGGACAAAGTCACTGCGGAGCGAGAGGGCCAGAACCTGCTCTTTGGCTGAGTGTCATGAACCGGCTGAGTCAAACCATTTACCAACTCTGTGACTGGCTTTAATCTGACACTTTAATCCAAATAAAAAGTAACATTTTAACATGCTGCTGGTTTAAAAAAAAAAAAATTAGTACAGCCAGTGCTCTTAAACAAAGTTTCAAATTCGGTTGGTTGAGGAAATTCTTGTTGTTTGAACTAAAGAATTCTTTATCTTCACCCAAAAGTTAGAAAATATTTTTTTTCTTTTGCACAAACTAGTTATTTTCAGTTTCCATTGGATCATATTTTTAAGCTATGCCACTCTCCAATATGCTAGCAGTTCACAGCAAGACAATATTTTAATAATTAGATAAAACCTCAAACTTTAAGTGTATCTGCTACGAGTCTTCCTTTCTTTTGCCTCCATAGTTGTGACATCGTGTAGGCCGTGAAAGGATCTATATACCAACGTTTCAATGCAAACAGGGACACTGAGTGGCAACAGGAACTGGGGAAATGTGGAGACATAGTTCTTCGTACTAACATGTGTGAAAACGTCTATTGTGTCAGATCCACTGTCAACATCTGTTGGTAGAACTGGGTTCTCCCTGTGACTAAACAGAGCCACAGAGGGTCCATGAGGAGGGTCTATGAAAGATTTGTGAGTCAAATATAATATAGAGACAATTATGTGTGTTTTGCTTTTTAGGCATTATTTTGTTAAGTTGATTAGAGGGTGACAAGCACGTATAAGTATTTGTATTATGAATGTGTTCATTTTATATTGAGGACTGTTGACTGTATGGATGGAGCCATGAGTCATTTTGGGGATTATTTGGAGTTCAGATCTTTGTTTCTGGAGGTTCAGCCCTGTGTTTAAACGGTTGAACCTAACTTTATCATAAATTACGTTTATCATTGAATTTATGATACCTTTTCATGCTTTTGAATTAGTTACACATAACCCGTTGAGTGTCATTTTAAGTCAAATAATGCTATCTTTATTTTATGAACAACACACGAAATATAATAAACCTAACAATAACTGCATTTTATTTCTACTTATAAAGTTATTGCGGTCCTGGTTCTGATGCTAATACTTTCTCCTCTTCCTCTTTCCCAACTTTATTTGACTTTTTGTAGTTAAAGATTTCTATCAGCTTACCCTTTGCATTTTTATTCTTTCATTCATTCATGCTTTGAGTCTCACACTCATACCTGGAGATAATGCCAACTGAAGTAAAACTAAACACACAGGAAGTCTCTAAACTGAAAATCCATCCACAGTGGAAAACCAACAGACTCAACCTTAAAAAAGTTGCACCTAATCACCTTTGTTTTGTTGCATGGGCTTAGTTTTTGGGCAGATGTGCCTAAATTGGGTGCACTCAGTCTGGAGCCATGCAACTTTATACTGGCCTATATTTTTATAGAGAATGTACACAGCCAAACCAGTCCTGCTAAACCAATAACCCTAAGGGAAACACTGCATAACAAACAATTATATTGTTAGAATTGCAAAATGACCTCAAAATTTTAAAACAGGATGTTGAGACCCATGAACTGAACGGATTAATTTCCTCTGCCACAAAAGAAAAAAACGTACCTATGCACAGACTACTATGTTCTCATTCATTTTAAAAAGAAACTGATAACATTTGACATGTAAAATAACACGAAAAAAAAAGAGTAAATAAACCCCAGTGAAGCTGCTACAGAGGAATTTTAGTAAACTCTAAAAATCTGAGATGCTACGTGCCTGGCTCTATTCAAATAGTAGTCAAAGTGTGTTACCTCTGACGGACTGGCCAATGCTGTACAAGTGCGTGATGTCCGGGTTGGCAGAGCTGACTTGAACCAGATATTCTTTGATCTGCTGGTTGTTGTGATAACGAAAGTCCAGCGAAAGAACAGGGGTGTAGTGGAAGACGACGAAAAAGAGAAGGCGCAGGACAATCATCATCACTTCTAGGTAAAATATCAATAGGAGAGAAACATCTTTATTGAATGCTCTATTTAAGTATAAAAAAACACATTTTAGTTAAGATGAATATGACAAAAACATGAATTACAGAGAACTTATTAACTGTCTGTGTGCTGCAAAACGTTTTCTCTCTGTCGAAGACTGTGACAAACATAACTCGACTGACATTCAATTAAAATGAATGCCAGTTTAACAGACTATGGATCAAACTGATGGCCTGGGGACCAAATGTGGTCCCCATGGATGATTTCTGAATATTTATCATTATACCAATAAAATAACTTAGCAATTTATTTTTTAATTTGCTATTTAAATATTTTTATATTAATTTTATTATTTATTTAACCTCTAAATATACTGGAATAGAGCAAATTACACACAACATGTGTGTTTTATTATGCTTTATGTAGCCTACAAGCCTTAGTTACTTTATAACATATTTGCACACATTTATAAAAGGTGGCCCTCCAAGTCTGAATAATCCCTCTCTCAATTTGAGTTTGACACCCCTAATGACATCTTCTGAACATAGGCTCCAGATATTATTATATCAGTTTACTTTTACTTCTACTTAACTTGAGTAATATTTAGTTTGAAGTAGTAGCTCTTACTTGGGTAAAAGTTTTAGTTCCATTTCCCACATTTGGGTAAAAAAAAAAAAAAAAAGAAGTAGCCTAGCCTATACTTGCTTCCCGAAATATTTTATATTTTTTACTTGAGAAAATTATTTTAACGTAAGTAAACATTATGGCTATTCTATTCATCCTATGGAGAAAGAGCATAGACTGTATATATCAGTCTATGAGAAAGAGGCTATCTCATGTAAGCTAATTGAATGGGTGAGAAAAAAAAAAACTTTACAAAATAACACTTGAACGTACTCTAAATAAATCATTATACTGAAAAAATATAAAACTAAACCTAAAACACAAACAAATACATAATAAAACTTAAATCTGTCCGGCTTCAGAGCTAATTTATTTTCAACCCTAAACTCTTCCACAGAGCTCTGACTCACACGTGACAGAAGACGTACCTGTGTCCACTGAAGAGCCTCCACCAGCGATCACCGGCTGACTTGGGACAGACACTTCACTGCGACCCGTCTGAGAGTGAGCTATAACCCGGCTGTAGCCCAACAGTAACCCGGCTTAAACCCGGCCGGGCTGCTGCGGGCTGGAGAGGATCAGCCCGCTCCCTCAGGGCTGCGGGGGGCGTGGCTTATTGACGCTGACTCGTGCCGCCGTGCGCGCGCGGTGTGGTCCTGAAGTGAAGGTGCATACACTCTCCTGCTCAGACTCAAACAGTAGTCAAATATATTGTGTTTAAATTTATTATACGTTACTGTTAAGGACTCGCCAAAACCTCATTAAACAGTGTTAAAAAAGTTTATACGATAGAATTGACCTTAGGCCTATTTATCATATTTCTAGTAGTGAATCTATGACTGTAAAATAAATAAATCAATAGGCTACATAAATACAAGCTAAATGTGTGTGGTAAATCTAGTTTATTTATATCTGATAATAAAGGGCTGGTCAGACTGTGGGCCTTAAAAAACAACCGCTGTCATTTTTATTCCTTTGAATTTGTCTCCATCTAGTGGCGACTAAAATGAACAGAACAAAACAGAAAAACTAAATTCAATCAAACTTATTTGTTGAGCTCAATTCATACTAAAATACTTTACTCTGATCCATGTTTAGTCCTGACTCTGACACCAGCAGGAGGCCGGTCCATGTTTAGTCCTGACTCTGGCACCAGCAGGAGGTCGGTCCATGTTTAGTCCTGACTCTGGCACCAGCAATAGGCCAATCAATGTTCAGACCTGACTTTGACACCAGCAAGAGGTCGGTCCATATTTAGTCCTGACTCTGGCACCAGCAGAAGTCTGGTCCATGTTTAGTCCTGACTCTTGCACCAGCAAGAGGTCGGTCCATGTTTAGTCCTGACTCTGGCACCAACAAGAGCCTGGTCCATGTTTAGTCCTGACTCTGACACCAGCAAGAGGCCGGTCCATGTTTAGTCCAGACTCTGGCACCAGCAGGAGGCCAATCCATGTTTAGTCCTGACTCTGGCACCAGCAGGAGGTCGGTCTATGTTTAGTCCTGACTCTGGCACCAGCAGGAGGCCAATCCATGTTTAGTCCTGACTCTGGCACCAACAAGAGCCTGGTCCATGTTTAGTCCAGACTTTGACACCAGCCCAAAAGTCAGAATTGTATGAGAGTGGAACAACAGAGAACAGAAAACAGAAACAGAGAAAGAAAAGACAAACCATCAACTATTAAATATATTATATTGTACTGATTGTGGGGCTCACAGGAAGGGTTAAGTCAGAATCACTGCTCTATTCTGAATCAAAGCCCAGAATTGAAGCAGTTTGCTGGGTCTTTGCTCTTGAGATAAATAGGTGCATGTGACTGGCACAACAGAAAGTGGGTTTATTATCTATGTAGTCATTAGCCCAGTAATGTCTCTTGAAAACTGTGTGATCGTCAAGAAAACATGGTAAGTAGCAAGACAATAAAGACAAGTTTAATTCAATTGTACTACTATAATTGAATTTCCTTTTTATGCTGACAGTTTTGTGATGCTTGCACCAAAGTGAACCCACAGCAGCCAAAGTATTTTTAATTCCTCTCATCTTGTATGTTGATGTAAAAATGTCGGAGTAATTGTAGCTCAGGGGCTGGTTGGGTGATTGACAGCTTATTTAAGCAGACATGGTCAATGAGATGAGAGTCGTGCTTTAGAAATGGGGAAATTAACTTAGCAAGACATTTGAGTGACAGGTGCATCTGCAGAAGAGACTATTCTCTTTCATTGGTAAACTAGCTCATTTAGTAAAACATGCTGAATTGCTATGTAAACAATGACAACAAAATGAGCAATTTGCCTTAATCCAGAGAGTGCAAGTTTCTCTCATTTGAATTAAAGAAACTGTTTTACGGAGTTCTCTGCTAAAAATGGAAAAGCAACACTTAACTTTACAGAATTTATCAAACAGATCTACAAGCCAAACACACATCTAGGTCTTACTAGGCCAGATGCGACTTTCGACCTGTTTTTAATCAGGCCCCCAGCATGTTTTTGAGAAACAGTAATGTATGATGAAGTTAAATAGACAATGTAGAAAAATAACTTTGAATACGAGAATAAACTGGCAACATTTTGAGATTAAACAAATAATTTTGTGAGAATAAAGTGGAAGATTTAAATGTTTGTAATGTAAAGTGATCATTTAGCAAGAAAAAAAAAAAAAAAACAAGTAGCATTTTTATGAGAATTAAGCCAAAGACACAATTTTTCCAAATTAAAAATTGCAACTTTATATACATGTGGATATTATATATATGCACACGAACCATTGCTATAAAGGGATCAACTATGAGCTTTAATGCAATAACACTTTCTCATAAAATTGATTTCTTTCTCAAACTTTTAGTCTAGCTTTATCTTGAAAAAAATTTATCATTTATGGCTAAGACTATTCTCTCAATCTCAAAATGTTAAGTTTCCTCTCATACTCTCATACCTATTTTGCAATAATAAGAATTTGTTTTTCCAATGTTGGCAGTCCGGCCCTCTATCATTTGTCTGGGTTTGAAAATGGCCCTCTGGGAAAACCAATTGCCCACCCCCGCATTAGGTGTTGCCATTCACATTTTGACTAGTAATCTGTTACAATAAAGGCCACCGATCTTGGCTCACCTACAAAGTAAATGATCAAATACAGAGAGGCACTAGTCTTCAGAAATGTGCATGTAACTTGTCAAACCCAAAGAGAGGAAATGGCCTGTCTTATTCCCAAAACAACAGAATGAAAGAAAGTTTTTCCTTTCTCCTTCTGCACTGAAAATGGACTGAAATGTTTATGTTATTGCTTTTTACCGGCTCAATTTTCCTTTAGTGCATCTTAAGCATAAATAATGTGTTGATTCATATTGTTTTCATTAAAAACAGAAGCCTGGAAACTATAATCATGTTGTGTTGTATAACTGCATACACAAAATGTAAAGATTTCAAAAGTCTTGATCAATTGTCGCAAAAAAAAATCCAATATTCAAACCAGGTCAGGCTCATTTTCATTCCCAGCATGCACCTGGATTCCCCCACATTAACATAATCCAGCCTGTGCAGCACCTTTGGCTGTGAAGATACAGCTTTGTGTGGGCCTGACTGTACGTGTCAGAGGAGGAAAGCAAGCAGTTTTCACACATATTTTAGCTGAGAAAATGCTGTAATCTGGTCAAATGTAAAGCAAAACATAAAAATAAAAGTTAAAAAGTATATATTTTGCCGCAATTGTTTTACATTTGCAAAAGGACTTTGGATTAATAAATCTTCTGGTGTGTTTTTGGACACTTGTCTTCGTCCAGTTTTCAAGAAGAGCCAAGTGGTCAGAACTATTTCCTATCAAAGCACATGGTTATTGTCTACATTAACTCATTTAGGGCTGTGATTACGGATTAAGAACCATTTTTTTACAAACTGCAAAGTGAAAGTGAATGAACCAACCAAATCACAGAGTTGTTTTTGGCTATATGTGAGAAATAAAACTGTATTATTTGATTCAGACTGCACACAGTGATCTGATTTTACCTCAAAGTGCTGCTTTAACAATATATTTTGGGAAAGACAAAGTTTGGTGATTTGCAATGAAAAAAAAAAAAGTCAAGTTTCCCAGTTGAAAGAGCCTCAATTGATTAGTGAGTTCAACATCTTTAGTCCCTTGTAGAGTTGCTCATTCATGTGTGCAAAGACAAACTTTTATATCTAACCAGTAGAGTGAAGAATAAATTGAAAAGCTTGGAGCAAATAGGCTTTTCAAGAGTACATGACAACATATGAAGATGACAGAGGCGCTGTGTAATAATTATATCAGCGGTCATTGTAATGATGGATTATTATCTGTTGCCAGTAGTTTGACAACAACATGAGGTCAGTGTATGTGTGTATTACGTAAGGAAGACTACTTATTTCAAATAAATAAACATACAGGAAGGACAAAACATCTAAGAAGGAGTAGTGTAATAAAAAATGTTTTTCAAATAATTTCCTAATGTACATAAAACTTTTGTCACTTGTAGATTTACAGACAATTAGAAGAGTTACCAAAACCTGCTCTTACTTCAATAACAATTTTAGTCAAGCAGAAATAGTAGAGGAAGAAAAATTCACTTTCTCTACAAAGTTAGGTAACTGTAACTAAGAATTACCCACTTCTCCGTCCTTGAAATTCTGTGTTTCCCATTAAAGTTTTGGTCGAAATATTGGTTGTCAGCATTGATGTTATGCAAATACATATTTATTTCTTCTTCTTCTTCTTCTTCTTCTTCTTCTTCTTCTTCTTCTTCTTCTTCTTCTTATTCTTATTCTTATTCTTATTATTATTATTATTATTATTATTATTATTATTATTATTATTATTATTTATTTATTTATTTATTTATTTATTTATTTATTAATTATTTTTATTATTATTAAGCCTTCCAGACGATTCTTTGTGTTTTAAATGTGAATTATGAGTGAATTATGAGCTGTTGATCCTCCTCTGGGTCTTCAGACTTCTCATTTTACACCTTAACTGCTGTTATTTAGCGAGTCGACGCTCAGAAGCACAAGGGTAAGCCGAGCCACTTGCCTGAGGCCTGGCTTTCACACAAGTTCTGCCGACGCTCAGGGATTATTGTACCACACAAATAAACCTTTCATCAATTTTGCTAATAGCTTGTTAGATTCTGCCTGGACTAAATGATTGATTCTTAAAGAGATGGCTGAGCACGGCACAGGTTCAGACACCACGGGAGACAACACTCTTAGTTATTTTTTTATCGTTATTGAGTGGTTTTACATGGGATAAACAAAACAATAAGAAGGGTAACATGTTGCAGCAACACAGAATCACAAAACGTTCACAGATTTGTTACATTGTTATAATCATTTGTCATTTATTTATAAATCAGATCGACCGATATGAGTTTTTCTTGAGCCGATACCGATCTTTATAAATTTAAAAAAATGTGTGCCAATATCAATGGCCGATTTTCAAAGTCGATTTCTGAAGTTGATTTTTTTTTTATTTTAGTTTTTAAAAGACATTACTGAGATGAGAGAGTATTTATATACAGTATATATATATATGTATATATAAAAAAGTTCAATCTAAGCTATCAATCTAAACTACTTTGTCTAATTGTTTAATAAATACAACATGTTTATGCACATTATAGACTATTCTAAAAAGCAATTCAAGAAAGTGCTCCTTTTCAAAACATGGCAAAATGGAGTTATATAGAACATATCATATCATTTCTCTCCAAAACTTGGAGATCAACTGATCACTGTGAGTGCAGCATTGTGCATAGACAACTGTTCAAACAACTGCCTCATCAAATATAAACATAAATATATTTATAAATAAATATACAGTAAATATTTGTTTCACAGGTAAAACTAGTTTCAGTTGAAATGCTTGACATTTTAGATTTTTTTTTTTTTTTTTACAGTGAGTTTACAATCAGTTTAACTACATTTTTTTTCTTTTACTATATTTACATCAATAGAAATTTCCACTAAAGGGTAAGATGAGGGGGAACAGCTTGCTACAACACGATGGAACCTACAACGTAAATAGTTAAGACTTGTGTAAGAACAAAGAATAGACTGCATACCGCTGAATAACTAAAATAACACATGCATTAACTGCTTTAGAGAAAGAGAAGCAGAGAAAAGGGATTCAGTAACAGGACAGGGTGAGAAACAACCCCACCTGAGGTAGAAGTGTGAAAGGCAAAGAAAGAGAAAGAATAAAGAGCTGTTTTTTATACTCAGAGGGCACGACACCTGCTGAACATATTGTCACATAGTAGGTTACTTCTATTTTAGTATATCACACATGGGTACAATCATGTCCTACCAACCACAAGAATGACATTATAGTCTCCATGGTAACGTGTTTGTCTTCATTATAGTACATCAAACACACACCTTTTGTCTCTGTGTCCTTGCCAAGTTGAATGTTGGAAAACAGATGTGTGAAGGTCCATGACTCAGGATATAAAGGCACAAATGATTTATCTTTATCAGATGAAAACAAACAAACACATTATGGAACTATTGCCCAGCTGATGGTATACAGTATTTTTGAGGTGTGTGAATAAATAAAATAAAAATAAAAAACATGAAAACCAATTGTAACGATGTGGAAACACAAAAGGCAAACAAACAAAGCAAACGTAAACATAAAAAAGCATACACAGTCACTTTTGCACTGTTCTTTTCCGGGTGGAGACTGCCCCAGTGCCTGACTACATGGTGATTTTTGGTGATTGTTGCTTTCTCTAAAATTTCCCAAGTTCAGCTTTAAACATCTCCAGAATCTGTTTCACTATGGATATCTGTATTGCTGAAATACCTTGGAAAACATGTTTTATTACTGTACGCACGCTGTCTTGGTGACACCTCATGCTGGTTTCCATGGAGATATTAAAAGTTTAAAGCCATGCAACCAGGCAAAGAAATATCAAATATATTAATCAGTATACCTTTATTTTGAAGTCTGTTTATTCTAAAATGTGATTATCATATTTTTACTACCTGTTTCTCCTTGAGTTGCAACACTGGTATTTCCATTTACAAATTTGTGAAACATTTAAATATAATCAACAGGTGCATGTTTGTCAATATTTCCATATTATCACCCAAGTAAATAATGACACAGTTTTACAGTGCAATGAATGATGTGGAGGCCCCAAAAGATGAATGAAAAGTGTATTTATGTATTTTTTTTTTAATGTATTGTGTTGCTGTGTTTTTGAAATGGAAATGCCAATTGAAAAATTTCAGTTTTATTTTTTTCAATAAAGGGTTTGGGTCTTGATGTCTTGTGTGTATCATGTTGTCAGGACCAAAAGTTGTGCACACACTCACTTTACAGGGACCTGCATTCTTTATGCGGACAAAAAGCAGGCTCATAATGTAAATCCTTCATTATGAGATCAGCAACATGGTTTTCAGTTCAAATAAGGTTAAGGTTAGGATTAGGGTGAGGGTTAGGTTAAGTTTAGGCAAGCGGTCACTAAGGTTAAGGTTTAGGGTTCATGAAATTAACGTAAGTCAAAGTAATGTCCCCATGAAATATAAAAACACAACTTGTGGTTGTGTGGTGTGTGTGTAGTGTGTGTGTAGACATTAGCATATCAATAGTTTAGTGCTGATTACGTGCACATTTCATTCTCAGCTCTTTCTGTGAGGTGTAATTGTGGTCGATTATCACAGTTCCCCACAGAAGACGGGCATCAGAGGTGAGGTGGCACAATAAATGAGAAAGTTCAATCTAGGCAGATCTCAGAAGGAACACATTTGGACTTGCAGTGAGGAATTATATATGCAGTTGTTGTGTTCTTGGGCAATGCACTTCTCCAAAATTCAATCCAATAAGGTAATGCAAATTTGAGAAGAGAAGCAGACCACAACAAAAAGGACAAAAACCTACACAAGTTTTTGTGAAAGCATGAATTAACACACAATTGTGTTTGAAAACAATGAATCTTGACTGAAACGGGTTAACTCCTGGTCGAAGTTACTGACTGTAAATTTCACAAATTCAGGCAAAAGGCCCAAAATCAACAAGGATTTTGTCAGGAGAGCCAAATAACATAACATGATCTTACCAATGAAATGAAAGAAGTTGAGTGACATCTTTCAGACACTCAAGCATTAATTTAACAGTGTGTAATTTCACGTTTCAGAGGTGAATAGATCTGACAGTCATCATCTGCATTTAAATGAAACAAGTAAAATTATACCCAAGGGAAAGTCAATAAAGAGAAAACAAAAGGGAGGCAAGAATAGACCCCTGAGGAACTCACATTAGATTTGCTGAGGAGGATTTAGCATAACTGATTTGAACGTCTGTCAGACCAAAACGACTGAAACTCCACCGGGTTGAAAGCTGAGATGAGATCTAGTTGAGAGTGACACATTAGCCAGCATCTACAGGACATCAATAAAAACACTGTATCAGTACTCTTAGTATTAACTTATTTGAGTGCAGCAGACAAAAGGCAATATTAAAAAAGAACAGCTCATAAGTACTGATGTTTGGGCTTATTAAGCTGTGGCAACAACAAAGCCTAACCTAACCCTAGGCACATCATTCATTTGGCTGCTATTCAAAGTGGTCAAGGCCTTGTAGAACCAATGAGAGGAAATAAAAAATAAAATAGATAGAATTGGGTGGACAAACCTTTAAGGTTTAACTGTACAATGACTAAAGAAAAAAAAAAAGTCCCATGCCCCAAATGATCAAAAATAGTCAAGTCATTAGCCAGTCTTTTAAACTGGTGTTGTTTGCATTGTGTTTAGTGTAAAGCCTTCTTTTCAAAATTAAGAAAGGCAAAAGCTGTTCTATTTTGTGCTAAAATTGAGTGAAAGTAATCTTCAACCTGGCAGCAGGCACAATATTTAAAAAGTAATCTGGAGGCATTCCAAGCATGCAGTTGCAGATTCACCGACCATGAAAAACAACAAAAAAGATCAATTGTTTCAAAAGTTTAAATAACTTCAGCCAACGTAAAGGTCAGTGCTGTATGTCACTTTTGGTATTTGCCTCGATAAACACAAAAGCAAAAAATAAATTGTTAAAAAAAAAAAACTGCATGCAGGAGTTGTCTGTTGGTGTTTGTTTTGTTAGTCTCAGTGAAAATAAGTTAGGCCTTCCTATTGTATTGAAAAACATTGCAGCAATTTGTATGGTGCTGGTTGTATTTTGTCTCTATTAATAGTAATACTTGCACTTCCCAACTGAGAAGTGTCATGGGAGTTCAGTGTGGGAATGTCTGCTGTGTTATAGAGTTGTACTGTATTTTTGGCTTTCCAATTGCGTTCAGTCGTCACAGTGATTTTACTTGTATCATTTTGTTTTCAGGTATTTTGGTTTTATCACGTGGTTGATCTGAATAATCACACTGTTGCAGCTTTTACTCTATATTTAGTCACAAGTTTACTTGCATCCCCCACTGCCCCTATTGTCTCTGAAAATGTATGTAGTGTGAATGTGCCTCCACAGCGTGTGTTGATGTGTGATTGAAAATAATTGGTTCCTGTTGGAATTCCAGTTTGGGGAGAAACACAACTTTGCAAGAAAATGTGTGAGCTATACCAATAAGCCAGTGTTTCTTTTCCCAGCACGGATCAGCGTGATTGTTCACAGCCAACATGGCACAGTGGTGACAGGTGAGGCCAGACACAGCTGAACTTTGCTCTTATTTGTCTGTTGGTAAATGGGTTAAGAAGCCATTTTGTTACTGTCAAAAATCACATGTGATTAGACCAAAGAGCAGAGTGTTTGTCTTCATCCATCAAGTGCATTTTCATTTTTCTCCCTCCGTCCCTTTTCGCCAAACAGATGCTTTGACCCATTAAGGGTTCTCTCACATTAAAGTGTCATGGTCAATCACAGAGCGGATCTGTCAGGGTAATGAACACAGCCAGGGGGGCGGCTCCATCTCTTTGGTTGATTTTGCTTATATTTTCACTGTAGCTTCAGATCATCTTTCACACTTAAACTATTGTGACAACATGCACATAGCTTTTTCAAGTTTAAGCAAATGTATTTAATGCTTAAGCAAGTGTTGTGCAAACTCAGTGTAGAGCTTAAGATGAATAAATCTTCAAAGGACAAATGTGACGCTTTTTTTCAGTTCCTGTCCCTCAAACATGCTCCTGAGTGCCACTTTGAAATCCCAGGCACCCAAACCAATAAATAATGTAATAAAGCATACGTAACATGTGCTTCCTACATCAAGAATTGAGTTATATAAATACAAAATCTGATTTGGCTAGAAAACACAAAATACATTTTAAAGCAACAAAACTATATTCTAACTGTAATAAACTGTATTTAAAATACTTTTCATGCTGCGGCTTGGCTAGTTCTGGTCTGAAAATACCTGTGGATAATTCGTTCTCATCATATTTATTCCTATAAAGATTTAGTTGAAACACCCTAAAGAAATTAACTATTTCACTGACACAAAGCAAACAACAAATTACAGCCAGATAATCATTTGCTGTTAAAACTTTCACATACAAGGTGGATATTTCCCCAGGGAAACCCATGTGTTTATACAATGTGCTTTTTCAAAAATAATCTGCAAAAAATGGATTTAATCAAATTGTTTGCCCTATAATTAAGTTTATTTATTTGTTAGCTTTTAGAATTATGCCAAAAATGCACTTTAGAAACACATAGCTTCGGTCAGGGGTCTCCAAGCTATCTCACGAATTACCAGTGGCTCTCCTCCACCTTTTGGTACCTCGCCAAGTTGTTCCAGAAGTGTACATTTTAGACTGAATAGCTATATTTTAGTCATCACATGTACTCATTGTAAATTTAGATTTTAAAAGTTTAAATATGATAAATGCACATGGTTTATAAATGGATTACAGTTTATGTTTTACCAGCATGAATTGTAACAAACCTAACGCTTGTGATCGGCGTCAAATCGACTAAATTTTTTGTGACTGTTACTATGAGTGGCTCTCTTTCATTTTTGTTTAAAAAAAGTAGCTTTCCAAGTAAAAAAGGTTGGAGACCCTGGCCTATGTTTCTCTGAAGTATTTACCTTGAGGCTTGAACTCACTGTCAGTGATTAGTTAAAATTCGCTCTCTGCTTTGTGATTTTTCCATATTGATTAATTTTCGCCTGTCTCTGCAAATTTCCTAAAGGGAATGAATGGAACAAGATGGAACTATCCACAGATAATAGTTCTGTACAAACCAGAATAGCCCCAGTTGCCACGTGAAGAGGGCCTATTGACCCAACAGTAGAAGACAGAAGTAATTGTTATGAATGATCACACAAATTACACTTTTGTTGATTCCACTCACAGATCTGAGGCTGAGCAGAAGAGAGGAACCATAATTTGTTCAATAATCCATTACAGTACGTTCTTTTGGGGCAAGGCTCTCTGCATCAGAAAAAAGCATAGGGAATAGACATTACTGTATTGACGCAGTGCTTTAAAATAACTCTGCAACTTTATATTTATACTGATT
This sequence comes from Mugilogobius chulae, assembly GCA_038363315.1. NCBI lineage: Eukaryota > Metazoa > Chordata > Actinopteri > Gobiiformes > Gobiidae > Mugilogobius > Mugilogobius chulae. The sequence continues at coordinate 47,967,365 of CM076409.1, read as the reverse complement.
CTAAAGATGGGCAGGTTAAGTGCAGTGAAACGTTGCTGCTGCTGCCACAGAGAGGTGCTACTCATCTGTCAAACTACCACAAGCCCAAAATTCTTCTGTTGAATCTGAGACGTGCCTAAACCGCTCTCCTACTACCCCAGATCTCCATTATCCAACACAGTTTCTTTTTATATTCATGTTCTCATTCATTATTAATCCTGTCTTTTCCGCGTGTGTTAACAGCTTTGTGCTTCACTCGGATATTCAACTCTCCATTTTATCATTACATTGAGTCAGTATATTAGTGAAGGGCTTAGACCGGCCAACTAGGTGGAACTAAATGTTTAAAGTCTTCATTTATAAGGTATTTTCCCATAAGATACTGTCCTTTGCATTTGACCCAATTTGAATTGCCACTATAGAGCAATCTACCTCAGCAGGGATCTGAGCAAGGTTTGAAGGGGGTTGCTTTGTGCCTATGCATTCTCTGAAACACCATGTTCACACATTTTTTACCCTTTCATGGGAATAAGAGGAAAAAATAGGGGTGTTGCCAGAGTCACTAAAAATGTATCAAAACTTTCTGTCTTTTGAATAGGACTGCAATGGCATAGGTACACCTCTGACTTGCTAATACTTCCCAGACTTATGCCAAATACAACTCTTATTCACCCAATGAGTCCTTCAAATCTATGTGTTTAAGTATTAGCATCAAAGCCTGTGTCTACTTTTTCAAATGGTAAAAGCTCTTCAAAATGTTGCATGTGCAGGAAGTTGAAACTTATGAGAGTCTGAAGAAGTGGTTGACATCGAAATAAGTCTGCACACACATCAGGGATAAGGGAGTTAGATGTGTGAATTTGAGAAAAAGTTAGACTGTAAATGCTAATAAATATTCTTCTTTTTCTTTGGCAGAGCAGGGGGTGGATAAAATGGGGAATAAAAAGGAGATAAAATATCCTCTTTTTTGGGGTTTTGACTCTACTGACCCACTATTCAAAACCCATTTGTCCAGATCTGATGTTATCAAATCACTACACACTCTAATGTGCAAGTGACACGCTAAATGATTGGTCGCATGTTCAGTTTTTCTTCATAGTAATTGTTTTTCTTTCTGCATTTTCCTGGCTTTTTCCTCCTCATTACCCCTTCATTTCCTGCTGCCCGTTTCCTCTCTGTGCTCCACTTCCTCTGTGCGTTTCTCGGACTGTTCTTCTCTAATCTGTTTCAGTCCTGATGAATCTATAGCTGACAGTGGATGAATGAACGGCCTGAGCGGCTGGGTGGCCTAGTTTCAGCCTCCCTCCTCCCACTATCGATTGATCCACATGGACCTTTATCAATTACCCATCACTCTTCCATCATTCTTAAAGCCCGCGGTAACCAAGCGTGCTCACAGTTTGAACAAAGGACTGTATAGTTTCACTTAAAAGTTTGGTTGCCAATTACTTTTTTAATTGTGTGAAGTCTGTATGTAATGTGCAGTTGCCTTAAGTACCAATTAAGAAAACATTTGGCTCTCTGAGTACTACTAGATCCAAATCTAGATTGTAATGGAGGACTATTTTCAGTTTAAGCAAGAAGTATTGGATCAAATTATGGATAAAAACACTGCAGAAACCTCTACAACCAGAAGAATCTGCTAGTGATGCTGTTAGAAGATTATCAAGGGGTGTTTAAAGATGCACTATGTATTTTCTGAGAGACTATCCACTGTCTGCTTGTCTAACAAAGCTTATTTTTGGTTTGCCAGGAGTATTCAACAGAATTAAAAACCTTCTACAAAAACAAATAGGAAATAGAAAACAAATAGGTAATGTTACTATTAAAGGGCACATATTGTCATCTTTTATTTATATTGTCATATTGTTTCCTCAACAGAGACCTATTGTGATTTTCTGTATATTTAGGAAGAAAATATAACCTAAGTACATCGATAATTCATAATTTGCTAATTGCAAAACTCAAAAATTAGTTAAAACTGCTTAGAACTTCCTGTTCAAAACTGCATAATTGATAAGCTCCACCTCTTCGTTGTAAAATGTAACTTTAACAAGCTACAAATTAAAAATGTTGTTGTTGTTGGTTGTTGTAAAGTGTCTACATGACAATTTTGAACCCAATAAGTTTTACTCACCATCCTAATTCTTAAGTGCAAGTAAATACAGACAAGTGGGTGGGGATAGGTGGTAGCTGAAGATAGAGATTTTCTGACCACTTGAGCATCAGCTGCAGGTCAATACAAGTTTACTCAAACATGCAGAAATTAATCTAATTACAACTTTGGGTAAACTAATGTTGAGAGAACACTGCTGTAACATGGTTAAAAACACAATATGTCTCCTTTAACATTCATTCATTCATAATCATGCAAAAATACCTAACAAGAAAGAAAAAAAAAGCTTTGAGTTGACTTTTAAAGTACTAATACAGTGAAGTGGTGCACTTATCCCATCAGAAAAGTTACATAATACGCCTTTAATACCAAGATGAAAGTCCCAACAAGCTTTCAGTCTTTTCTAAATCCAGTGTGTTATTTACAATTACTGATTTTTGTTTTTGCTCTTATTTTACGCATCACCTCTTTTAAAGCAATGTTGAATATTATTGTGAAAGTGTCTCCCTGTATTGACTTGCATTTGTGCTTTATTCAGCGTTTCTGCTCTCCAACTCGAAATGACTGTGAACAATGAACCATCTCAGCCTGATCTCAATAATCAGTTAATTGATTTGGGTAATAATTACTTTCTATGCATGACACACGCGGCTGGTGAAGATAATGACTTCTGTGAATGAGAAAACGCACTTGATTCACTCAGACGAACCTAGATACGGGTTTCCATTTCCTGGTGTCTCTGCCAAAGCCTGAGTGTGGCGTGCGTGTCAGTAGCAGGTAATCGGCTCCACACAGAGCTCCGACACCCGTCCTGGAGGATTGTGGGTATTTTCTTGTGTCAATTCACATCAGGTTCAACACGAGAGAGCCTGTGGTACACACCTGTTTTTTTCTTTCTCACACACCTCATCCTTTTATCTGAGTTTAGGTTCTCGGCTGTTTAATCTTTTCAGCGAAGACTCAGCACTCTAAGGCCATGTTTTTATCCTGTTCTTTGGATTTCTAATAGGCACAAGCGATACTACTTAAAATGCAGAATCTCACCATGGGCTTTACATGTGTCAGGAAAATAATGGCCAGCATGTTCTGTGGGAAGGCAAAATGCAGCACACATCAAAGCATATGGTACATGTGATGTTTTGTATGTCTTTACACAAGTTCCTATATGGGGTAAATAATTATATCTTTTAAATGACAGAAAGTAGTGCTGACTTCTGAGAGGCAATCCCTCTACCTCTGACTTAGTAATCTTTTATCAAAACAAAAACAAAATAAAATTAATGTTTGCTTTCTTTTTTTTTTTCATGGATTTTGGCCCTTGTTTTTTAATTGTGTGTACAGCTGTGGAATAGGCTCTGTGCATAAAACGTCACTTGGCTTGTTTGTATTTGAAATACTCGTCCCCAGTGCCTTGGGGGCCCAGATTGATACTTTTTCATATTAATTTTATATTGTGGGGGCCCATATGAGCCACCTTTGCCCCAGGGCCCAAACATTTCTATCAACGGGCCTGTTCTGTGCACAGAGTCATTACTGCTCCCAATATGTCACAACAAAGTGGGAAAAAATGTTTGGTCAAATGTTAATAATGTCAGTGTCTTATGCGTTTGTAACTTGTCATATGCAGATAATTATCATCTGTAGTATAAAATGAATAAAAAATAAAATTCTGCTTACATTAGGTTTCAAAACCAATTTCATTGTTCTGCTCAGACGTGAGAAGGAATTGTAGAGGGAAGTCTGCTGTTTCTGCCACCCTCCAGTGTTAGATGTGTTAGAAGAGCGATAATGCCATTGTAAGGCTGATCTCATTATCACATTGCTTTTTTTTTTCATTTAGTTTATTTGAAAGTAACACATTAATGTCTCTTTTGCACAAACATGTATCACAGAAGCAATCTTTCTAATTTCATTCAATTTCACTCGCCACATTAAATGCATAAATGTATTAAAGTGTCATTAAAATTGCTTACTTTCCACTGAGAGACCATTATTTAGCTCCGGGTGCTGCTGTCCATCATATGTGTGAAACGGTAACAGAGGTCCACACGCAGCACAGTGAATAATTGTAATCACTGAATCATGCAGTGGCACATACTGTTCATTTCCTGCGATAAATCTCTCTCCATTGTGACTTTGTCTGTATGTGTGTGCGTGTTGGTGTGTGTGTGGCAGTTTTTTCCCCACACATTTACACCAGGCATGGGGTCCAGCAGCAGGGGGCAGCGCTCAGCAGGATGAGTGCTGATTGGCTCACACACGTGCAGCAGGACATAAATATGTGATGTTGAAACCCCACATTCATTCACACTCTAAAGGGAGAAGCTGGATCAGATGGCAACTTTACAGCTAATGTGAAGGAAAGGTATTTTAAATATCGATGAACTGGGCTTTCATCAGAGTGAACAGTGAACTCTATAGCCTCCCCTGGTCCTGCAGTAAAAGTATCAGAACAGAGGGACAGGAATTGCAGTCAAGTAGAAGTAAGACATATATGTTAAAAAGTCTTAGTTAAGTCTGTTTTCTGTGGGTGAATTACATACATTTTTGCATATCCCAAACCTACCCAAAATGATAGCACTTTAAAAGACCTCCACGGTACCTACAAGTTAAGTACCATGTCAGTTACTAGTAACTAACAGTGACACTTACTAGTACTTACTCTGGTACTTACTGTGGTACTTACACTGGTACCTAGAGTGGTACTTTGAGTGGTACTTGTACCAGCAGTTACTGGTACATACCACTGGTACTTACTGTGGTATTTACACTGGTACTTACACTGGTACCTACAGTGGTACTTGCAACAGCAGTTACTGGTACATACCACTGGTAGTTACTGTACTTACTGTGGTACATACACTGGTACTTACACTGGTACCTACAGTGGTACTTTGAGTGGTACTTGTACCAGCAGTTACTGGTACATACCACTGGTAGTTACTGGTACTTACTGTGGTACATACACTGGTACCTACAGTGGTACTTTGAGTGGTACTTGTACCAGCAGTTACTGGTACATACCACTGGTCGTTACTGTGGTACTTACACTGGTACTTACACTGGTACCTATAGTGGTACTTGTACCAGCAGTTACTGGTACATAACACTGATAGTTACTGGTACTTACTGTGGTACTTACTGTAGTACTTACACTGATACTTAAGGTGGTACTTGTGTCATCAGTGACTGGTACTTACAGTGGTAACTATTAGTACACTTACCACTTTTAATAATTTGTGGCACACACATATGTTTCAGTGGTGGTATAATTGGTACTAAATTAAAAAGTAGAGCTTATAAATTAAGAATAACAATAAAATGCAAGTGTTAAAAAAGCACAACTGTCTTTATTTATGTCACAACACCAAAGTAATTATTTGTTTCAGTAAACAAAACAACAGAAAACAATTTACAACAATCTTAGCTTAATTCCAACATTTATTGATAAATACCATGATACATAATGGTAAATAGTGGTACTACAATGGTACTTATTACAGTAGTTGACAGTCAACTACTAGTAACAACGGGACCTGTTCTAAAGTGACACATACTGGTACTTGAGTGGTACTTACTACAGTAGTTGACAGTTAAGTACTAGTAACAACGGGACCTGTTCTAAAGTGACACTTACTGGTACTTCAGTGGTACTTACTACAGTAGTTGACAGTTAAGTACTAGTAACAACGGGACCTGTTCTAAAGTGACACATACTGGTACTTCAGTGGTACTTACTACAGTAGTTGACAGTGAAGTACTAGTAACAACGGGACCTGTTCTAAAGTGACACATGCTGGTACTTCAGTGGTACTTACTACAGTAGTTGACTGTCAACTACTGTAGTAAGTACCACTGAAGTTGCCCCACTGTGGCACCAGAGGTTCTTCTGTGGTCTCCCATCGAGTACTGCCGAGGCCCAACCCTGCTTAGCTTCTGAGATCTGACGGGATCAGGCTTTGGCATGCTGGTATGGCTACGACCATACCAGCATGCCAATACTGGTGGTAAAAGTACCACTGTAGGTACCAGTGTAAGTACCACAGTAAGTACCAGTTACTACCAGTGGTATGTACCAGTAACTGCTGGTACATGTACCACTCAAAGTACCACTGTAGGTACCAGTGTAAGTACCACAGTAAGTACCAGTAACTACCAGTGGTATGTACTAGTAACTGCTGTACAATTACACGCAAAGTACCATGTAGGTACCAGTGTAAGTACCACAGTAAGTACCACAGTAACTACCACTGGTATGTACCAGTAACTGCTGGTACAAGTACCACTCTAGGTACCAGTGTAAGTACCACAGTAAGTACCAGAGTAAGTACTAGTAAGTGTCACTGTTAGTTACTAGTAACTGACACGGTACTTAACTGGTAGGTACCGTGGAGGTCTTTTAAAGTGCTACCCACAAAATATTGTTGAAGCTTATTCATTTTATTGCTTGAGTAGAATGTGAGTATGTTAAAACTACTTATTAATCCATCCTTTTCCCTCCAAAACTGACTAAAATTTAAAATTTTCTGAACCTTTTGAAGCTGAGACTCTAGTTTTAACTTTTGATGATTGACTGACTCTGATCATAAGTGAGAACAAGCTCTGCACAGATGAAAAACAGAATTTAATTTACGCCTGAATTTTCTTTGGTAAATATACAAAAGAGTAAAGCGTTGATTAATCTCAGAATGGATAATCTGACTCTAAATTGGAAGGTTGCAACTTTGGTATGGTTTTATTTGTACAGGGACAATGACAAAAACACTAACCAAAAAAAGAGTGTTGCTTGTGCCAGATACTCATTTCCACCCTTTAGCCCCCAGGCAGGTTTATGTTGGTTTCTTGACCTTAACATAAAGTATGTCTAAAATTGACATTTAATTTAACTGTCCAGTAGCTGGACGGTGGACTAAAATGAGTAGAAATGCAACATGGGCTCTTAAACTCTTAACAAGACTTAAAAAATGTTTTGTTGTTGTTGTTGTTGTTTTAATTTTAGTTTATAAGCTGATAAAAAAAAACATTATGAGGACATTTTGATTATATGATCAATTTAAAGATTATAATGGGGAGGCTGCAGAGGTACAGTTTAGCTCAAAAATGACAGTCTCCTCATGGCCATGATTGTCGTATTTTCACTGAAAATAAAATATTTCCAACTATCGTGGTAAAAAATAAATAAAAATATATGATGAGTATTTAAAAGACCTAATATAGTCTCAAAAGATGTTCCATGCGTCCTGCTGTGTGCAACAACAGCTTACCCTTAGATGTAACATTTTGTGCTGTGCTGAATTACTTACCTTGCGGTTCATTTGGCATAGCTGCCCAATCCTTGTTCTTCTACCACTTTTAAGTTCTTTTTTAGGAGTCTAATTATTTTCAGCACCTTTGCATTTGTGCAAATTAACCTTTCCCTTTAGGCTGCACATAAAACACGCAGCCTCCATTTCTTCTTTTGGAACTTCCCAGTTTGTCTCTCAGATGGCGGGATATTGGCAGCAGCTATTGATTTGGGTAGAAAATTAATAATTAGCTACACTCGCACTTATTTGATAAAAGCCTTTAAATCTCGGCAGAGCAGCGCAGTATATCAGCTAAACTGGCCAAGTGGGTCTGCTACCGCCGCGTCCCGGAAAAATACTAATAATCCTTTAATACATTTCAACTATCACAGGACTGCCTCAATTCCCCTCAGCAACATTAAAAGCATGAGAGCTGCAAACACATTAAAGCCAAGTGAAGTCCCACAGCAACATCAGAGTCAAAATGTGTTAAATTAAAGAAAAAGCCACTGTCACTGGAGAGACACGACGTAAGATTAGGAGTTATATTGTGCTGGGACTGGAGAAATAGAGACTTGTTTCTGGTGCATGGTGATGGATGGATGTTAATGTCTTACTGTTGTCAACAACTGATAAAACGATATTGACGAAAACAAAATGCAAAATGAGGATATTAATAATAATAATAATACTTTCCTTTTAGGATGTTCATCACGTCTTCACTAGTACTGGCAAGAATTTATTTCTTCTATTCAGAAAATAACTCACTAAAAAGTAGTCTAAATAGAAGAAATAAGTTACTATTATTACTACTACTACTTCTACTACTACTTCTACTACTACGACTACTACTGCTACTACAACAACTACGACTACGACTACGGCTACTCTGACTACAATACCACTACTATTACTACGAATACGACTACTACAACTACGACTACTATTACTACTACTGCTACTACTACAACTGTGACTACTACTACGACTAGTACTACTACGACTAGTACTACTACTACTGTTACTACTACGACTACTACTGCTACTACTACAACTACTACTACGACTACAATTACTACTACTACAACTATTACTACTACTACTACAACCACGACTACTACGATTACTACTATTACTACGATTACTACTACTACTGCTACGACTACTACTACTACTACTACTACTACTACTACTACTAATATTAATAATAATATTACTTTTCTTTTAGGATGTTCATCACGTCTTCACTAGTTTTAGCAGTAACTTATTTCTTCTATTCAGAATACAACTCACTAAAAAAGTAGTCTGAATAGAAGAAATAAGTTACTATTCCTACTACTACTACTGCATTTTAAATGTATGTGTATTTTACTTGATGTCCTTCCTTCCATCCCTTCTCCAAGTCCTCTTATTTCAAACCAACAAACTTCAAACCCTTTTCCACTTCATAAATCTTTCCAAATCTGAACATGGCCTCACTGACACATGAGCTGCCCTTCTGCCTCTCGAGTCTGACTCCCATTTTCTTTACCCTGAGAGAGAAACCTCAACATCTTCAACTCTACTCTCTCCTGATCATATTTTATGTCACAGGCTCTTTCTGTCACAACCTTTGGCATTGAACTTGTGGCTGAAGTTTGCTGCTCTTTAAAACTAGACTCCTACAACTGACATCAATTAAGACATTATACGACTATTTCTATTCAGAGATGTACGCAGACAGAACAAGACTCACCACTGACCTTAAGAGGTGCTGAATTCTTGAATAAATTGTCTCCGAGACAGAGATTGTTATAGCCACCTCTGAATTAAACGCCATTTCTTTTGTTACAAAGATAGAATGAGTTAAGTTTAGGAAGAGGTGTTTTTCTCTGAGTGGTCATAACCTGGTTTATGTTAGATCGATTGTGCACAATGTCAGAAGCAGAATGCCATGACAAATATTTGATTGTGTTAAATGTCACAACAGCAGAACAACAACTGCCATATTTTTGACCCATCTGCAAATGTACAAAGCAAAGTTCTTTTCATGTTTAATTCATTTTGTTTGCAGGTTTTATTTTGATTTCTGTTGCCCTAGTTATCAAGTGTGCTCCCAATGAAGGAACTCTCCACACGAATCCCACTCACATTTTACTTATTAAGCACAGCAGAACCATGTTTTTGTCTTGAGCTGTCGCAACAGATAAAAGGGGTCTGATCCAGCTCTGAAGATGATTATGTTGTTTTCTCAAAATATTATTTCATGGTCTTGTAGTAAAGTTGAAAATATAAGGAAGTAGATCAACGCGATGGATCTGTGTTGAACTCCGATTTGAGTTCTTCCACAGTATCTATCTGCAACTTTACTCACTGAACGCTTTGGGAAAAGGTGGGACGTTTAATGAAATACATCGAGCTGATTGGATGTGCGGCCTAACTTAGTTTGTGCTTAACCAATCACAGAAATTAATTGTAATGGCGTATCCAATGTCCGCGTGGGATAGAACAAGTGTCTCACACACCTCTCTGCTGTTTTATTGCTAGAACAGAATCAAATGCAGCAAAAAGACTTGCATCTAAGGAGCTGTCAACTTGTTTTGTTTGATTCAGGCGATATTTCCTGTCGTCATTGCAACCCACTCCCCTCAACCCGCCCTACGAGTGATTGGACCGTTAACTCGCTGGGTTGAACTCCAAATCAATCAGGCTGCTTGAAGGTCTGATGGATTATCTCAAGTTTGTGAATTCACAAATATCTCAAGATAGTCCAGCTGGCTGGCCAGGTTAATTACAGGAACATTTTTGTATTTTCTCACAATAAACACATTTTTATGACCTTGTGCACATAAATGTACCAAAATGAATGCGTTCTTGTGTATTTAGTGTCTCACTTGTTTCCCCTCAAAATGTGTCTACTAATGTTACATTTAGCTACTTCCCAGCACTGATAAGTTAGAAATGTTCACAAGCTCAGCAACCTATTCTTATCCATTTCAATGTTCAGTTGTTACTGTAATTAACACCTCTCAATCCAACAATTTAGTGCATTTAGTCAGTCTTAATCTACTTTAGCAATCCGTTCAATTTACTGTCCCCATGACACTCTCACAATCTCACATGTTTTTTATTTCTACAAGTGATTTTTCCCACACCTTTCTTCCTCTGGTGGTCAACCTTGGATTCTCTGTTTTCCGTCTCTTCGTCTCGAGATTATCTTTCAGTATCGACGTAATTACGGCTCATTCATCTTTTCTGCCACGACTCAAGGACAACGCTTACATATCTGCGCCCGAGCCATTCTCCGTGTTTCATTTGAGGAAATATTTCTCTAATTATGATTCATATCTGGGTCATTCATAACCATCAGCAGACTCAGGTGAGATGTGTGCGTGTGCATGAAAACGAGGAGTGTATAAAATAGCTCAGGAGTTTTCTATTGTCTCTACAGCCAGAGGATTAGCAAAGCGTGAAATCACATTATGTGGCATTATCAAGCCTTCACGAGTATTGATATTGAGGAAAACAGATTTTTGACACGTTAAAGGCTGCTTAAAGCTGAAGAATGATCAGACATCTTTGCAGGGCAGTTGAACAGCAGGGTAAAGGTTACATGTATTGATTTGTTTTTACACATTGACATAAAATAAAGACATACCTGATGTGACTGTGACAACACGTAGGTATGCCATGATGGAGGGTAAAAGTGCATGAACTCAGCTTTACAAGGATTGCAAAATTGACCAAGTCTCATAGATTTTCATTTTTGTTTGTTTGTTTGTTTGTTTTGTAAAGAAAGCAATTTACTTTTACACCTCATGATTGGTACCATTTGGTGGTAAATAGTGTTTTATCCTCTTGCACTGGGGCAGATTTGATACAATAGTTTGGTTTTCAGCAACTTGACTATATATGACTTAAGCTAACTTAAATAAAATGACTTGAATTAAGCATAATAATCTTAAAAGACAAATTTTAAGATTTTTTCACTTAATAAGTCTTTTATGATTATTTTTTTAAATATTCTAATTGATACTTATCTAGATATAAAAACTTATTTTAAAGGGGCACTGTGTAAAAAAAATAAAATAAATAAAGTGATCCCACTTTTGAACACCAGGGGGAGCCTTTCCAATGCATTTTGCCTATCTACCCTGCTGACATCTAGCGTCAATATTCAACATTCCGGCCCGTAATACAACATTTCAAATAAGTATAAATGTGTCACAATTGATCTGGATTGGTTAACAGTGCTCTCTTAAGTATTCATATTGTAAAAAATAAATATGATTTAAATGTTTGTGGACTATAAGTGATAATTAAAATTCCTCCCAATCTTACACAGTGCCCCTTTAAGCAAACTAGTATCTGTCTTAAGCCATAATTGCTTGAATCAAGAATAGATTTGCTTAAAAACCTTGTCAAGAAGACTTGAACTAGCATTTTCTGCTCAAAACTACTAGGTTTTCTTACTGTACTGGCAGATTATTTCACTTGAAATAAGAAATTTTTCCTCAAAATAAGCTACATTTTCTTATTTTTCAAAAGGCTTTTTCTTGCAGTGCAGTCACACATAATGCAAGTTGTTTGCTTTTTTTTTCTTTTGTCCATGTTAAATGCCTTAGTTTTTTCACATTAGCATTTGCTTACCTTGTATAAAGTGTTGTCTTCGTCAAAAAGTTTGCAATTAAATGTACATTAGGCTTACAACCTTAACCTTGCCTAGTAGTGCAGCCGATCGCACAACATCTTTTTTTTTTACAGCCGTTTTTCTGTTTTTACAATTTTACAATTCATTTACAGTAAACATAGGCAGTTTCCAAAGTTTAATAGTAATGCACACAGACAGCTCTTTGTCTAATAGATAATTTGACAATAATTGTATTCTTCTTTTATGCTCCTTTCCAGTCATGTTGATGTTCAGTAACTTGTGTTAAATACATAAACTTTACTTTTTGGACGATGAACCATTTTCATGAAGGAACAAATAATTAAATCAATGGCAAAGTTCCCTCGAAGAGCGTCACAACATGTGAAGAGTCATAAAGGACACACTAAATGATCATCTTGACAACTCAAATCGAGAGACTATAGCTTAACGAAAATCACACACTGGAAATTATTTTGCAACAACAAATACTTTTTCAGTACAATTTTTTTCATTAGTAAATTACTCGTTGATGAGCAAATAAAAAAATGACCAGATACAAGTTCATTTCATATCACTGTGCTCTCTCTCTCTCTTCTCTCTCTCTCTCTCTCTCGCACATTTCTATTAATAATGCGATGAATATGTCCGAAAATACACTGCAACTTAAAATAGTGCTCATGAAATATACATTTTTCTCATACATACAATTATAGAAAAAATTCTGAGAACCACATCCTTATTTAAAATGGTATATATGAAATAAACTCATGATATCGTATTTTGTTTGTTTTTTTGTTTATTTTCTTTACTGCACAAAAATACTCAGTGAAGTTTGTTCTTCCACTATGAGATACTTCTTTTTACAAACATAATCATATATTTTCTCTTGAAATCTGTGCCAAAAAATAAATATAGTTGTGCAAAAACCTCTGTTTCTTGCTTTCATTTAAAGATTTGGTCCCATGATATCACACTTGTATTGTAGCAATAACGTAAATATGTATGAATGTTTTAGGACTAGAGCAGTGGCCCTCGACCTTTTTTCTTGCAAGGTCCAGTACAGTCACAATTTTCTTTTCCGGGGACCAGTTGAGGTTGGGTAGCGCCAATAACAACAACGCAAAATGCATACAACTGATGATTGTGCATATTTTTTAGCTCGTATTGCTTTAATGTGCAGTTTATTTAGTTAAATGGCACAATATTTTCATAGTAAAGCACAAGGAAGTAGTGATAAACTATAAAATAAAAAATAAAATACATCTTAAAAGATCCTCTGGGGCCGGATAGCAGATGGCTTGCGGACCGGTTGTGGGCCCCAGACCAGTGGTTGGGGACCCCTGGGCTATGGCACTCTGCAAACTCCAGTGTCTTGGTCATCTCTGTGCAGCAGGAGAGGACCAACATATGGATATGTACTGGTTTTAAACTAATTGTACTTATGTATTAGATTAAAAACTACAGCACTTTAAAATCACTGAATGCACTTTAACCACATACCCTGGGTGACTTGTTTAGCTGTTGTGTTTGTCTTGTAAAAATAGAGAAACACCTAAAATCAAGTTTTGTTGGTCCAGACTGGATGCTATGCCCCTCAGTATGTAAACCTTCAAAGTAAGCATGGTTTTGTACAAAAGACACCTTACTGTAGGTCTTTGTTGGCTGAGTTCCATGACTAATCTTACATTCACTTCCCACTCTTTTAACAGGAAAGAAATCTGAGCAGACTTTTTCCTCTCTTTGGACACTTCCTCCGGCTCAACCCGAGGCATTTTCAGTCAGATCTTGAAACACCCTTCAGCTTGTCTGTCTCCACAAGAGGTCAGTCAAGTCGTAACAAGTGTGCTAAGACATGCAAGCGCTTATGACCAAATATCATGCTTTTGACTGTATTTGTATCTGCTGCTTGTTTTCCAAAAACCCTGTGTTACTTAAAACTTTAGAAAACAGTGAGAGGAGTGGACAGAATATGCAGAGATAATAAATGTCTCGTTATCATGGTCTGGAGCTTTTTGTACAACAACACAAGTGCACACCGTATCTTTTTCTTATAATGCTCTTTAATCAGATCAAACATGTCGTAAACAAAAGAGAGAATAAAACTCTAGCCTCGAGCAACAATAATGTGTGATGAGACAAACAAATACAAGTGTGACACAAAGATATATTAAGCTGTTCAACAATAGCTTGGTGAGTAATTATTAAAGACACCAGTGGTTATATGACAGTCCCTCTCTGGCTAAATATCTAATTAAGACGACGTTATGTGAGCAATAATAATATAGAGTTGCAGTCCATGCTCGTCATGTTTTCACAGTGAAATGAGCTTGAGAACAAAAGCAGACAACATTCAGGAAGTAAATTAAATCTTAAAGCAAAATTGTCTATGGATACTTAAAGGAAAATACAGTAATCTGGTTTGCTCATTCGTCTCTACTGGTTTTGAACAAGCTTTGACTACTTTTACTTTTGTTTGTAATTATTATGCATTAGACAGTCCAGTCTCCGGAGAAAACATAAGAAAAAACATATGAAGAAAGTTTTCACATCTTTTTTTACGCCAATATGTAACGAAATACACACCTGTTTTGCCTTTTCGTTGTAAATCTACATTTTCCTCAGAGACTGTGTTGACATTAGAGCAGGGGTCCCCAACCACCGGTCCGGGGCCCAAAACCGGTCCACGAGCCATCTGCTACCGGGCCCCAGAGGATCTTTTATGATGTAATTTATTTTTCATTTTATAGTTTATCACTACTTCCTTGTGCTTTACTATGAAAATTTGTGTCATTTAACTAAATAAAGTGCAAATTAAAGCAATATGAGCTAAAAAAATGCACAATAATCAGTTGTATGCACTTTGCGTTGTTGTTATTGGCGCTACCCAACCTCTACCGGTCCCCGGAAAAGAAAATTGTGACTGTACCGGTCCTGGTTGGGGACCACTGCATTAGAGCATGGTTTGTGGAATTAGTGCAACAAAAACATCTAAAATATAAAAAAAAACTTGCTTTTATTTAAGTCTACTTTGGTCAAAAAGTCATAATGTGATCTAATGTTCTTTATTCATTCATTTAAGTTTCTTGTTTCCTTGAGTTCTTGTCAGTGTAACTGTGGGTGAGTGAATAAGCCAGTAATACATAAGCAGTATACATAAGCAGGAATTCCCACATCATTCCATTAGGACTGCAAATAGTGGCTGCTGAAATGCTATATAAGTCTGATTTATAGACTTAAAAATAATGCAAAAGATCTCAGAGAACTGGAATATTCGGAATAGTGGAAAGAATTGGAGACAGAACTTGCCCTGCCCACCTTTTGCTACAGGCTGGAAGTTCTGCTTGGTAAAGACTGTATGCCCATATTTGGCATCTTTACTTTTAACAAAGTCGTAACTCCAAAAAACCGCAACCCTAATCAAATCCTAAACTTTGCCCATTTTCCGGGAATATATATTGAACAATAAAGTAGTTTTCTAGCATAACCAGGTGCAAGAGGTGAGTATTAGTGTGTAATGTGTAATAAAGCACAAATGAAAAAAATCTAAACAATCTTGCCTGATATGCTAGCGCTGGAGAAAATGCCCAAAATGGCTCTGGATGATTTATGGATTTAAAACACTGGAGATGATCTCACATATAATACTATTCATATGAGACAATATAAGAACCTTGGTCTAAGTTTTATCCACCTTATTCCTAGCCCCCATGAGCCTTTGCGTGAATTATGGGCGAAACTTCCGGTAGACACCGGAACGCGCGTTTGTTCACATTATAAATGTTGAACCGATCGCGCGATTCCTGTTTTTTTCTGGATCGATAACTACATAAAAATGTGGGAACACCAGTTTTCATGTCTTAAACGAGCCATATAACAATTCCGTTGCCTACTAAAATTAAAGGATGGGAGGATGACCTGAAAAAGTGGCCGAACATCACCTATAGTAGCATTTTTAGCTACTTTCTCAGCTCTATTGCGGCAGATGGCGAAGCTATGAACAATCTTAAAAGCTCCGAGGCATACCAGTACCTTCATAGCAATAAGGTTGGTCGGGTTTTGTTGAAAGAGGTTGGGCACAATCTAATGTATCTAAAAGCAGACGTTGAGCCAAGTCAAAGCCTCAAAGTACCTCATCACGGACCCTGGGTTTTGGTGTCAACGTCAGGAAACGTAGAAACTGCAGGGTGTACATGTGTGGCTGATCAAGGCAGATCTTGCAGTCACGCTGCAGCTATTCTTTGGAAGGTAAATATAGGTTGTTATGGTAGATTTTATGACAATGTATGATGTATGAGCTAGATGAAAACATTAGGGTATGTTCTAATCTGTCTATTCAACTGAAGTGTATTTTGATTAATTTTCAATTCAGGTTGAGAATGCAGTCAGGCAGGGAAAGACAGGGTCATCGTGCACTGATGTCCAGAGAAAGTGGAATGCAGGCACAAAAAAGAATCAGTGCGTATTCATGCAGCTCATAAACCGTTTAAAAACGGAATACTATCAATAAACCGATTGCGCTCGGTCATGTAGACACCTGCAAAAACCCGATATGCTCATATTCCGTTTATTAATAAACCGAATATGAGCCTGGCTTATTCCTTTTCCGACTCGAATATCTGCTCATGTAGACGCCAATCGGAATATTCCGATGTAAAAGGAATATTCAGGACTCGCTGATGTGCTCCTCGCTTATGAACTAAACACAAACTGCCGAAACAAACACGGAAAACGCACGCAAAGAGAGACACAGGGTTGGTTATAATGGTTTGATTAAGCACTGAACAGATTATAACGCTACGAAAGTGCAAAAGATTAAAAGCCTGCGTATTTCTGGCTTTCGGCTGTTTGTGGTTTACTTTCCTCTAAAGATGTGGTAAAAACTAAACAGTTTTAAGCTGTTCTGGCGTTTGTGTCATTCAGTCTAAACACATTCTCACAAAGTAGCGTAAGCCAGCCACAGCAAAACAAGAGTGTCTTACCTGTGTTGTAGAGGAGGAGACACGCAAAGCAGAATTTCCAACGCGTCTCCGGGTGTTGAATATTTTGTATATCCATTAAAACTAAGAAAATAAGTTAAGCACTCCACAACAACATATTCCACCGTGAACGTGCAGGACTGCTCCCCAAGTGTATCCGCCAGCGTAAAGCGAGCTGTCCTCGTGTTTGTGTCCATTTGTAGACTATCTGCGTTGTCCCTGCGCTGGTCCACGGTCCACGCTGTGTTTGTATCAGGAGATCTGCGTTTTCGTCTCGCGCTCCGGGTCCGTCTTCAGCACTATGTAGCTTCTCCTCGGCCCGGGCTTGCACGGGCTCTTCTGTCGCTGCTCTCGTAGTTGCGCCCATTTTTGTGAACGTCGGAGAATTAAATGAGACACGCTTCTAAAGTTTGTTTACACCGCTAAAGCTAATAAAACCGCCAACTCTCAATCGAAACAACAACGCAGTGACACTTCCGGTTACTGTACCGGAAATTGCGCCCATAACCCGTTTTACATCAGCGGCCCCAGGAATAAGGTGGATAATGCTACGCAAATCATCAATGTCTGTAAAAATGTCTGTAAAAAGTTTCTTTACCTCTTGTAATTCTGCAAACTTAAACATTGTGTGGTAATTTAAAGTTTAAAAATTGTACAAACATGACTTAAGGGAACAGAAAACCGGGGAATTCAGAACAGTATTTCTCAGGGCCCAGAGAAAGGAACAGAAGTCCATCTATGTTTTTGATGTGAGAATGGTTAAAGGAGATTTAAGCCACGTTTCTATTAGCTTGTGTCCCCTGACCGGTTCACTTTGGAACGGTTTGGACCGCTTCTGTTACTGCAGGTCCACTCTCCTAAAGGTCTGCTACGAGGGCAGCTGGCGTCACACATTATTACATACTTTCTTAAAAAAAAAAAAATAAATAAATAAAATGTATCTGAACTGTACTTTTTCTTCCTGGCGTCAATCCGAGTGATTTACAAAAAGACGTGTAATAATTTGAAGTATGTGGTGTTGTGACTCGAGGGTCAGGCTGGTGTAAACAAAAAACTACTTACGGTTTGTTGTCACTTTAAAAAAAAAATAAAAAATTACTTTTTTTGCAAAGCCTCTTCGACTATGAGCTGCATTTAAAACCTGTTCTATTCAATGCTTTGAGGCTGGATTAAGTTGGACACAATACGCAAAGGATTTACAATTTTTTACAGTGTTTTGCCTCAAACAGAAAACAGCTGATGCTAATGCGCTAGCTTTGCTATGTTAAGTCTAACGGAGCAACAAAAAAAAGTTTTCATCACTGGAAATGTGGCGGTTTGTCACAGGATCGAGTCGGCGTTTGGTGAGCAACGTTATTTCATGTTTATATCTGCTCTTTTCCGTCTGATTTTGACCTGATCCTGTGTTTTCTCTTGTCCAATCATCGAGCCTAAAGGGGGGAACCGATGTATGGTCTGCTCCAGTGTCCAGGGTAAAAGCAGGGCCAAAAGCAGCTCGCTTTGCGCAGTAGAAACCGTAACGCCCTAACCCGATTCGAGCCTATGGAAACAGGACTGTATTGTTTAAAATCTATTTTTAGCCTTGCTATAACTGCTCATCATTAGTTTACTAAAAATTGTTTTAAGAATGACTCATGCATGCATGTTTGAGTAATCAATCTGATGATTGAGTGCAAAGAAAAGCCTTGTCCTCACCTACCACCTATCCCCGCCCACTTGTCTGTATTTAATTATGATTATTTAAAATATTCTCATTCTTTATAAAGCATGTATGGTTCAAAATAGTCACGGAGCCATTTTACAACAAATTCATAATTTAAAATCTGCTGCATGTTACATTCAAATCTTACAATGAGGAGGCAGAGCTTATCAGTTTTGCACAGGAAGTAAATTGAGCTATTTCTATTTCTAAGCTGTTTTACAAAATGTAAATCACTGATGTACATGCATTATAGTTTATTCTTAAAGACAGAGAATAAAGCAATAGGTTCCTTTCAATTAAAAAAAAAATCAAAGAAGTAAATTCCGCCCTTTAAGAAAAGAAAATCTATGAAACAAATGACAAAAGTACAAATAAAGTTTAGAATTCACAGCAGAAGGTGAAGTGTTCAAGGTGAATTTGAAAAGTGTAAAATGTGTCGCTTCTAAAAACGTTACACACAAACACACATGAAAAGTGTCAACAAAGATAAATTAAGGCAGCTGCTCAAAGTGTGAGAAAGAACAAAAGAAAAATTCAAACAAGAGTGTCTTTAGTTGTGTGTGTGTACGGTTCTTTGTGTGTGCTTCTTCGCTTTAACAAAGACTTTCACAGCGAGACGGGTGCCTGTGGATTTAAAACACAGCACAGCCCTGATGTCGCGTCAAAAAGGAACAACTAAAGCTTTATTTTATCCAATAAACACCGAGATGAGACAAAGAGAGTGAAATAAAGCAATTATAATTTATGCTCTCATGAAGGAGTCAGAATGAAAGGCAGATGATTTGCTGCACAAGGATGACTTTGCAGAAGAACTGAGATGAAGCAAAACAATGATCATAAAAGGGACACTATAGACACAGCACTGTCTGAACTAGTAGCACATTTTGCCACACCATTTTCACTTTTTTTATTTAATATTTTGCTGTATTTGTTGCACATAATTTTAAGTCTGAGCCTAAAATGTAAGCACAAAATAATTTTCCACGTGTGTGCACAGTCAGTTTCATCTTTTGTGAGCTTTTTTGGCACCCGATCTTGTCTCAATCCCAAATAAACAAGAATATATTGCTTTTTTATCATCCTTGTTTAACCCCAAACACAATTTTGTATTTCATCCTTAATTTAAACCAATCACACCCCCATTTCCCTTCAGCAAGTCAGTCAGTTCCGCTGTATGAGCCCCACTCATGTGAGTAATGAGCTGTCAGCCAATCACATCCAGCCTGGGGCCAGACGCTCGCCTCTGATTGGACGTAATGTCTACATTCTGTGCACAGTTTACGTGTTAATATGTTGAATTTCAGGGTTTTAATTTTTAGTCACACTTGATGTGAACACTAATGAAGATGAGATGGAAGGCAGATATTTTAGCTGCTTAATAAACCAAACACCAATTGAAGCATGTATCAAGAATATCACTTTATTTTTGGGAAGTGGAAACACACTATGCTGATATGCGCAATGTGTCTTGCTAGCTCGTGAAGGAATCTTGTTGTGTGTGTTACCTAAGGTGTCTTCTTTAACTTCTTCATTAAAGTTAAGGCAACACAGTGTCACAAGAAAGCGATGGTATATACTCTGACACATAAACAACTTATGATGACCATGATTTCTTTTTTGCCTATATATGTTATATTGTATATGTTGCAAGAGATACATAATACACACAATATTTCATAGCGTAAAATACACACAAGTTTGGTTGAAGCCACATGGGGAGATGTTCTTTTGGTGTAACAGGTAAGTTTAGGCTTCAAGTTACTAAAATGAGTAAGTTTAGGGCTGGGGATATGGTCGGTTAAGATTAGGATAAGTGTGACCAGTCGGAGTTTATTTCGCCTAAGTATTTACAATTTGGTTAACTAAAAGAATTTGAATGAAGCTAGACAACGCCACCCCAGATTTAACCAGGAAACCTTTATCCTGCAGTCTGTAATCACAGAGGCATTGTAGACAACACATGGGAGTCAAATAAAACAGTTCATTTTACTTGGTCATTTCAATACATCCTCATGCCTGCTTAGTTCCATGGCTGGCCTCGACATACAGGCGAAGCGCACAGGCCACACGATAAACCAAAAAGAACCAGAGAGAAAGGGGAGTCACGGTCGCTACCATCAGGAACCTGAGGGTGAAATATAGCCTATACTCAACCAGCAATTAGCTAATAGACATTTCTAATAATGGAATTGAAACATACCAGGCCTAGTACATTCACAGTGCGCCAACTTCGGTACCCAGTATCTAGGAGATCCATGTAAACGCTGGAGCCTCAGCCACGCGCTCTGGCTCTGAACAGGCCGCTCGACTCACAGACCGAACGACTGTAGTCATTTTGACATGTTAGCTAAAACGGCTCTTATCTTCCCTCTGCCGCCATAGCACTGCGTCTGATGGCGTGTGACGTCAGGGGGAGAGGTCAGGTCAAGGGACGAGTGCAAGAACGAGGTGCCTTTCATAGGATAAGAGCCCGCCTGCAGTCTCTATCACCTCACTACATTCGGATTTCATGTGGGATTGTTTAATGCACTGTAACGCACTTTGTGTTACATTGAATGTAAAGCGTTTTATAAATAAAGTTCAATTTGATTTAGTCCATTTTTAACAAATGGGTCCAATTTGGAAAAAAAATGCAATTATGAATTCAATCTTTGATATTGCAGAAGCACACAGCTCTGCTACATAAACAGAACACTCTGATCACTTGATCAGACTGTACAAGCGTTCAGCTGCAGAAGAAACAGTCTGGCACTGACATCCTCAGCCTTTTGCTTGTTTCACTATGTTCAGAGAACAGTGCAGTTTTTGGTATATGTGTTGTTAAGGTGAAGAGCCAAATGTGCAAACCATTTCCTTTCCAATTTTTAAATAATGAAAATATAAAAATACAAATTGGACTTGTCACTTGGCTTTAAACAAATGTAGAGCTATTTTTGACACCAAACAGAAGTAAAGTAAAGTAATTATGAGACCACCAGGATGGTCTTAGCTCAAGGCCCAAAACCTTGCGCTGCACACCTGTTTTGCTGTCCACAACCACAATTTATCGACTGAAAAATGTTTGTTCCCACCTCACCCATTTGCCTGTGTTTCTATTTCGGACTTAATGTGTTTAAATTGTGACAAAACTCTGTAACTTCCTAGCTTAACAGATTGTTACAGATGTCTACACCAAAGGATATGGTCCAATTAAGTGTGAGCGCAGACATACTCATTTCAGCTCTGATTGCATTTTGACGTCGACAAGACAGAAGGGGAGATGATTACCTCATATAAGAAACATCTGCCATCAGCTAAGCATTCTTCTTTTGGTCCAGTTTCTACATTTCTTTGGACCACATTTGTTCCAGCACACTCTTCTTACTCTATTAGTCCAAATCCCTCTCACAGTTATTGGTGAAAATGTCTTTCCTCAAACTGTTTTCTGCATACAGTCACAAATAGTCTGTCACGGTGTGATTAGGGAGTCAGGATGAGGATGAAGAGGAGGAAAAACACGCTTGAAGCCCTAAACACTGATGATAAAACCTATGTGTTTGTGTGTGTGAGTGGCCAGGCGTGGTTTGCAGACACATTTAAATAATTCAGTTGAGTTGTTTGGCTTATTTTGTCTCTCCAGGCGCACAAACGTACAGGTGTGTCAGGCTGATTGATTTCTTTTGGCCGAAGGGGAGACTTTCCTCTTCTCAATTTTCCTGCTTTCTCCTTTGCTGTGTCCAGTTCTCCTGAAGATGCAATAGAGCGTCCTCTTCACCTCCCTCTGAAACAAGCAAACAGAAGGAATTTCACCACAAAGACAGATAATGAAACGATGATTTAGTAAGTTTGACAAAAAAATATCAAGTGTCTTAAAATTAACTCTTTAAATAACTGAATTTGAGACAAGTGGCCTTTTCTCAATAATATGTTTAGGGGCTATTATTTTTAGTTTTTAGTATAAAAGTACACTCTTTGGGGTTGTAAACATGACATTTGTGTGAGAAGGCTTCATTAAAATGTGAAAACGCAATCAAATTACATTGTTTTTTACTGTTATGAATCACAACCAAGACACAGTTGCATAGCCCAAGGAAAATATATTTAATAAATTAAATATCACTTTAACTGTGAGAAGCACAGCAGGACTGGCACTATAACAAGAGCTGAAGACATTTGCCTCACTTTCAGATAACACATTGTCATTCATGATGTGCTCTTTTAACTTGCATTGTTGTCTATGAGACAAATCTAAAATCGAGCATTAATCTTCTCTTGAATAAATGGGTTTTACATTCTAATATTATGAGGCCTGTATTTTCTTTAACCTTTGTAAAGGGCACTTGGCTGTGAAGAGAGTTCCTAAATGCCAGTAAAATAATGATTTCGCCATTACTGTTGATTCCTAATCTTTAGATCAGCACTCTGATTTGTTTAGGAGTAGGCTAAATGCCAAATTTTGTTTGCGAACCAGCAAAACATGTTTTTTTTATATATTTATTTGAAAGCAATGTGACATTTTAAAATAGTGTGGTCTTGCACGGCTGGATGCTCTAATGGAAACTCACAGAGCTTTATTCTTGAAAACAGCCCCGACAATAACGACAACGTTACATATAGGCTACTACAGGACCTGATGTAAAAAGCTCCTTTTCACCTGCAGTGAGTCACCACGAGGAAAAAGTAAATGTACATGGAAACACTGCAGACTGTGAATCAGTGAAACAAGATGACGTATGCATCAACAGACACAGCCATTAAGTTTTTTTATCTTGTCTTAGATGGTGATGATAACTCTATACTGTAACTGTAAAATCTAGGTCAAAGATACACAGTTGTGCTATGTGCATGCATGCAGTGTTTCATGGGAGGTCCATGTGGGATAAAAGTAGTTTTTATGTTCAAAATGTGGGTGGTGCTGAGGTGCCAAGTGCTGCCAGCTTTATGAAATCTGGCCAATTGGAACTCAGAGGCTGCTTAGAGTAGATGCCATTGCTCAAGTCAGCTTTACTTTGAATTTATGCATTTCCAAGTAATGCTAGCTGAGTCCCTGAATAAAAATGTGCAGTGTGCAAGATGGGTAAAAATAAATATTGTATTTGGCAGCGGTGAACATGACTTCTAAGAGAAATGCTCAGATGAAAACCTATAGCTGCTTCAGGATCAACAAGTATTTTTGTATGTCTTGCAAGCCGATCTCCTGCCTAATATTGGTGCGAGGCCTGATATTTTCAGTGCTTGTGCTTGAAGTGAACAGTGCCAGATACACTCGGAGCAGAGCGGCTGTGTTATTCCTGCACAGCAGCATTTGTCTTCATTTTGAAGCAGCGCTGAGGAGCTTTGGACACACAAAGGGATTTCACAGGTTGCTTATAGCTCTGCTTATAGAGTTCACTTCATGTGCCTTGTGTGGCGGCCTATAGGATCTGCTCTCTCCAGACTTACTCCTGCTTCTTGTGTGGGAACAGTCCAACTGTTGCTGAAGATACACATAACCATTCATGTGCTCAGAAGCCACGCTGCCAAAGCCATATCTGGCTGAAATTACATTTTTATTCACAGAACTGTACGAGATCAACAAACAACAGTAACTTGCTGTATAGGGTGAAGTTTGAGAGGCTGAGCGATGTCTGAGAGTGAAAATACGTATATGAATCGTTATCACTCTCATCTTGTTCGATTAAAGACTCTTATCAAAACACCTCTCTCTCCTCACTCTCCCCCCTCCATCTCTCTCCTCCCTCACTACGTCTCGCCCTTCATTCTCTTATTTTCTACCTCCCTCACTCTCTCTGTGCGGCTTCTCTCCCTTCTCCTCTCTCACTATCTTTGTCTCTCTTTTTCTTCCACTTCATCTCTGCTTCTCTTTTCTCTCAATGCACCCCCACACCCCCTCACTCTCTCTCTCACTCATCCCTCGTTCCCCTCACACAGTCACTTGCCATGATGGTGCTTGGTGCTAGTTTAATCCTCTATCAGGACCAAACAGATGAGAGCACTCACTACTCTTTGGCAAAATTTAATTTGGGAAAATACCTGGCGAAAGATTAGTTTAAAATGAAAGCTTCAACTACAATAATAATGACATGCAAATGTTTGCATTAAGACACCCATCTAAATATATAATAATAATACCTTAAAGGTTAGAATAGAACTGGGGAAAAACACCACTACTTTTTCCATAAATATGTTTATGCCATAATGTGAAAAATATAACAAATATTGATAATATTTTCTTAAATATTGTTGCTTTGTGATTTTGATGTATCTTTTGCTACTTTGTAAAGTACTTTGTATGTGTGCATGAATTGTGGTATACACAAATTGTGCTATACAAATAAACTTGCCTTGCTATTTAGTGGCATTGCAAACCTATTCAAAGTGCAACTGTATTTAGTGCAACAATAACATCTAAGTTACCAAAAAACAAACAAACAAGCGTTAGACACAAACACGTCTGTTTTTAAACACATAAGTGTCTTATGGTGAATTATTGTTACAAATTGTGAAGACTTTAATGTGTTTTCTGTAACATTCACCACAACTCACTCTCACTGTTTGATCTTCTGAGTATTTATCGTTTTAAGCTGGTGTAGTGAAAACCTCATAGAAATTACTGAACAGGACATGCTTGTATGTACAGAACTTAGGTATTTTGAACATAAACACGCCAACTGAAGTTCCGCGCACAGAGTAAATCTGTCTCCTGATTAGAACTTCTTTATTATTCAGTTCAGACAGTACTCAGCGGTCTCATTTTTTTTTCACAAAGTGCTGCATCTACTATATAGTTTTTAGTGGAATATACTGTATGTTTACAATTTTACAACAAAAAAGTTAGTTACCCCAACTTTACGAATGTGCGTCTTTGATCATTATCCATACTCATTCTGTAGCGTCCATATCCATGAACATCACAAATCTCCTCAGACTCAACATTACATCTCACAATTTCACAAATAGTGGAGTGTGAAATTGAAAAGCACTTTTGACAAGCGCTGGGACTGTTTTCCTCCTGCTTCACTGCTGACAAGTTTCTACCAGTGACATTACAGGCCCACAAAGACTCAAATATAAGCAATGTATGGCTGATGTGAATATAATATGTACACCGGTATGTTTGGTTTGTTGTGGAGAGGAGAACAGAGGTATTGTTGTTTGTAAATATCAATTTGTCGGCTCAGGAGAAAAGTTGAAAACATCAATCATGCATCAAAAGCGACTGAAGTAGCCAGGCCCACTTTGCTTTTGCACAGAAAGAAATTGTGTGAATGAACAATGAACAAAAATCTGCCTTTTGAGATGTAGCTATGTTATTATTAAGGCACAAAGCTTTCAAGCATCAAAAAAATGCTGTTAGATATGGACAAGACATTTACCATGATCAATGATGTGTTTTTTTGTTTTTATTCCTTTTGTCTGTTGTGCGCTATATTGCTGACGTAAAACTGAGAACAAAATGGATCTTAAACAAGGACCATTACCTCTCTAAAAGACCCCGAAACCGAGATCTAAATGGTTTCTGGGTTTGTAATTTCCATAAAAACTAAATTTGAAGTTAATGAAGAGATAGCAAGGAGAATTATTATTGTTAAAGGGATGAACGTTGACAAATGGAGAATATTCTTCCCCATGCATCCGTCTGAATGCACCGGGATGGAAATATTATCACTCTTTCTATTGTTTATTGTTCACACATGGAGGATTTGAGCTTTCAAGAAACTTCTTTGCCAGTATATATGAGACAGTGTGGATAACAATGGCTGTCTGATAATCGTCCACAATTATGGACTCACAGAAAGAAACAAGTGGGTGTAAGCCGAAGGAGCTATTCACATGGAAATAGCTGTAACACACAGCAAGAAGGTTTTTGTCACTCAAACCTTCTATTATGGACTGAAACCGTTCATTAGAGACGGATTGAAAAGTGAAAATGTGCAAAATGACGCAAAGTGGGTGACATGACCTAGTATATAATTACTATGTTCATTTGACATGCTTAAGCCCCTTTAAGGCTTTTTAACACTCCATCAAGTTTGCAAAACATAAAAAAGGCTACTTAAAAATCAGCTTGAACTCACATGACAGACAGTTTATTTATAATGTCAGACTGTGAAGCGTATGGCATTTCAATAAATAGATTCACGTTCTGGCTTCCCAAGTTTCTATGTTAAGATAAGTCTCTCACTTCAAGAAAAAAAGCTACATTTAGCTTATTTTAGTTACAGTTTTTATTTGTTTGGAGTATAAATAGTATATGTAGTAAAGAATAAAGAAAACAACATTATATATCTACTGTATACTCTATAATCTGGAACCTTTAATAATAATGTGTGTTTCATGGTCACTACAGTTGCATGTTTACTAGGAACATTATGTTTCAATTCAATTCAATTCAATTTATTTGTATAGCCCAAAATCACAACAGCAGTTATCTCAGCGGACTTTACAAGATGTTGATTTAGCAAACAAGATTTGTCAGAAATTCAAACAGTGAAACATTTGGTCAATGTCAACAGAAACAATGTAAAATTAGAAACAATCATTATTAGGAAATGCAGGCAGATTGTTACAACAACAAAGTGACAAGTAAAATTTGTCCCAGAGCATCCCCTGTCCTTAGACCCTCCTTCTCGGCAAGGAAAAACTCAAAAAACCCATTGGGGAAAAAGAGAAACCTCGAGGAGAACCACAGTGAAAGAGGATCCACTCCATGGACGGACAGGCTGTAGATGTGACCAGGACTGACGTATGTCTAGATGTAATTAGAAGTTTAAGTCTGTGGAGCCAGATAGACGCTTTTCTAGCAGGATAGACGATTTTTCTAGCAAGACGAAGACAGCCAGTCAAAGAGAGGCTGGAGTGGAACCATGAGCGAGGTCAGGATCTCAAGATTAGGTGGAATCCGAAGTCAAGATTCGGTGGGATCCGAGGTACAGCCAAATGTTTATTAAACTGCAATTATCTAAGACAATAAGACAAAAACATAAAAGGTTTTACATATTTTACTTTGTTCAAACTGGCTCTACGCCAATAAAGTGGTCCCTGTAACAAAATGAGACTTTACCAGTCCACACGAAATAAAAAAACTGAGTTGGTAGTGAAATTATTTTTGCCTAACTTGAATAAATAATAGTTTTGAAAATAAATTTTAAAAAGCTATTTAAATATTCTGGAAGGAGGGCCCCAATACTTACATATCAGTATATAACCAAAATTAATTAATAATAAAATAATTAAACAAATTGCTATAGAGCAAATAGCCTGTTTTCTTTTTCCTAGTCCACCCTTTAGTCTTCAGCTATATTCCATTATTCCACGACGGCCTTGCATCAGTTGTTTGGATTAGCAAAGTGTGCTTTAAATAGAGAAAATGTATATGTCACTCACATTTTACATTTAAATGAGCGCTGCAGTAAAGCTGGTTCTGAAACAGATCACCGCTCAGAACAAACAAAAAACACATGTCCTCCATCTCCTCAGCTTATCAGCATAACTAATACAAATATTCCAACTATTAGTGCATATTTTAGCATGAACCACTGTAGTGTCTGAAAGATGTATTGTTCACAAAAGTTTAAATGTTCCTGAAAATCCACTCTTTGCAGAGGAGAAAGCTTTGAGGAGAATGCAGCAGAATCATGTGGGAATTGGATGACCTGGAAACATTTGCTGGAGCTATCTCTGGACATCATCTAACATTAGAAAGTGTTAGTAGAGAGAATATACTGCTGCACCTCATCCTGAACCCGAGGCAGAAGACCCACATAAACACAAATGACATCAATCACTTGTTCTCTGAGGACACTGGTCCCACCGCACTCACAAATCCATTCACCCCAGTCTAATTCTGAATTATGGTAACGGACCAGGTGAGCGGTCCTTAAAGCCTCTTTTTAAAAAGTCTATTTCCAGATAATACCTTAATTATTCAGTGATTTGAATGCATTTTCACACTCCAGCAGCACCGAGCGTTTCAGCTCAGATCAAGAATGGAAATTCACCACGCAGGAGAGCTGGGAAAGTAAACTCGATTTTTCACTTTTCCACAGAGACACTAGTGTCTGTGTATATTATTTAAATGCAGAATAAAGCATCATGCATTAACATTTATATCACACATTTATATGCATAAAGTCCTGGGAGAAATACTATAACAAAGTGATGATTTCTGTTGTTTCAGCGGACTCAAGTGCCACACAACATTTTAATTTAATTCAATTAAATAAACGCAAATAGTTTGCACTTTGGTTACTACAGTGTTTTTAGTTGGATAAAGCGTGGGTCTTGTTCTGTGTGGGAAACTTTGATTGAATAGACGTTTATGAGTTACAAACTCAGAGCATATAATTTACAACAGTTCAGGAGAAGCAAAGAACAAGAGAGAGGGATCGGAGGAGGGAGAAAGTGTTGAGCTAAATTGAAATGTTCAGAGGAAATTGGTTGTTTCCTGGAGACAAGTTGAGAAAACACAGCAAAATGACAGAGCTTTTGTATGACTGTGTGTGTAGTAGTAATTATATGAGCAGTCAGACTTGATGGATGCTCTGGGTCCTATCGGCACCCAAAGCTCACACTGCTCCACAGCACTATTAATCTGACATGCTGCTGTAGCCTCCGGTCTGGAGGTGTGGGTCGTATTAATGCGCCTTTTTCTAAGAAATAGCAAGAAAGAAAACAAAATCTCTCAGCATAGAGGAGCAGTGGGTCTACTCTGAGTGCTTGCTGCTTGTACCAACAGGCCTCGTAGCAAATACATTCTGCTTTAAACTAAACTGGGACAAACTGCTCTCTTAACTCTGACTTGATCTGTTTTTTTGCTGTTGCCGCCGCATTTTCTTGTAAATATGTAAAGTCTTTCCACGCTTTTTATCGTCTGAGGATGTGGAGGCAAAGTGCGTGTCCTTGGAGCGTCAGATTTCTGTGCATGACGCATGAGTTTGTATTGTGGCTTCACACTGACAAACATTAACATGCAAATCTTCTTTTCTTGTTTCGCAAATCAAACCAAATCTCCGTCTGCCTCCTTGAATCAAGTGTTTTCATGCTGTTTTTCCTCAGCGCTTTTAGTGACACACTGCATCTTTTGTCAAAACACAATAAACTTTTAAAAATAAAACATGTTCAACATTGCATGCACTTAATGTCAAAGTTTTATTTAGCTTATAAAAGTGGAAAATGCTGCTAAATATATTCATTCATTCAGTGAATTTAATCAGTTCTTGTTTTACACAAAGCAAAAGAAGAATTTGTAACTTGTAACAATTTGGGGAGGTAGTGATTCAGTTGCAGGAACAGTAGTTTTCTTGCAGATTTCTTTTCACACATATATACAGTCGGCATCAGACTCCACGCCTACTAATGGTATAGCTGCGAGCTAAATGCTAACATGATGCTAGTGTACTTTTTACACCTATAGCAATTTAAGTTCAAAAATAATCTCTCCACACGTGTCGTCAAAAAGCACCAAAATCCAAAAACAATTTACACACAACTGACACAGTTTCCTGGAGTTTAAACAATCATTTAACACAATTTAAGTGTTACAAGTCATAATAATTTGTCTCACTCAGGGCGTTTACATGGAGGCCAGGAAAACAGAATAATTATGCCTTATTCGGTGCGCTAATTGGTTTTCAGAAAACCAATTGGCGCATGAGGTCCAGACTGATTTCAGATGTTATTTAAACAGACAATTGGTCTGCAGCTGGACAGATGTAACTGAGCATGCTCACAACCACTGCCCGCTCCACATTTCAACAATATAGTTAACATTTTTACAACAACAACAAAAAAAGCTCCTGCAAAAAGTGGCAAATGCAGTCACATATTTAACTGCCGCAATTTCTATAGCCGCTACTTTTTTCACGAGCTTTGAACACTGCAGCTTATACGGCAATGCTCGTGCAACACGGTCTCACAAGAAGGCGTACATTTAGCACGACACAAAATAGCGTATTTTTAGCACGATATCAGTCCTGTTTTGCGTACTTATGTTACGCCGTACATATAGCACGATGTGAAAAAGCGTAAAAATGCCACGAGTTTTGGTTGAAGCCACGTGGAGACGTTTTCTTCAGGTGAAACGGTTAAGTTCAGGCAAAAAGTTACTAAAATGGTTAAGGTTAGGTTGGGGCTTGGGTAGGTTAAGATTAGATGTGTGATTTTGTTCATTTCATGAATAAGAACACTTCTTAACAACCACCATTGAAATGAACGGGGACTGTGACGCGTACTATAATTACGCAAAAGAGCCGTAAACTCGTGCTAATCATACGCAATTTACATGTTGCGTTATGTCGTGGTATATGTACGCTTTCTTGTGAGATCGGGCTGGCTCGTGTAAATGTTTTACTAACTGAAGGTAATTTTTATGTAACTATTTTTCTGTTTGTTTTACTAATGATTGTTCTGTGTGTTTTGTCTGACTCCCTCTCCCCTTCCCTTGTTGCTTTTGCTCACCAGGCCAACTTTGTAAATAAGAATTTGTTCTTAATGTTTTTCCTGGCAAAATAAAGGTAAATAAATAATACGGCAATGCAGCAAAATTATAGATTCTCATAGACTTACTATTAACAAGTGCTACCTATATATGTACTTTATAATTTTTCTTACTTAAATCTAGTGGGTGCGACTTATAAACTGGTGCGCTCAATAGGGCAGAAATTACAGTACTTGTTTAACACAGTCCTACATGTTCCAGAAAGATCAGTGTATAATTTTACAGACAATATTACAAACTAAATATTAATAATAAACAATGTCTAGGTAAATCAACATAATGCAGTCTGAATCAGGCAGCAGGACTTGTCTCTCCAGGGTAATCGGTTTACTCTCTTGCATGTAAACTGGAGCAACACTGGTCTGACTGGTTTGAGAGGAAAACCAAATAGAGTCTGGTTTTCTAGCCTAGTCTGAGTTCCCTGATCATGTAAATACACTGATTGTCACTCCTGTGTTATGTATGTTGATTTTGGCCCTGATTTACAATGTGGTTGCTAGGTAACATTTGTAGATTCTCCTCAATATGTGTCATATTTACTGGACAAAATACGATAATGAACTTCACCAATACAACCAAATTGGGTAAAAACAAGCTAAATGTTTATTGACATCTTAATCATAACACATACTAAAAATGTAGTCATGTATTCCTGTCATATGCACTTTAAAGGAGGTAAAACGCCTTAACAAGCGACTTTCTCCCAAGCTTTCCCCCACAGCTGGCCACGCCCCCAAATATGATGTGTTGCTGCTTGTATCTATTGTATGGAAAACTGAAAAATAAATATAACTGTATGACATTACAGAGATGAAACAAACTGGAAGTGAAATGCCCAGTGTGCAGTGGGTTTCCATGGTGATCAGCAACAACCGCATAACTTTAAAAGAGTTAACATTTTTCTCAATCATGTGAGCACATTTTTTGTAACTTTTATTGTTTGACTCAAACATTTATCTGAACAAAAAGCTCAGAAGGTCAGAACATTTGAAGCATTTCTCTTTGTTTCAAGTTCTTTCTTAGAACAGCTCACACAGCTTTCACAAATACACATTACCAGCAGTGAATTTAGCCTATTTCTCCAAAACAAAAGCAATCTATGAGCAGCCAAAATCCAACAAAGAATGAGCACACGAATCAAACAGTGCAATGGTCTAACAGTTTGAATGTAGAGAGACAAATAACAGTGAATGTGTCTCCAGTGATGTTGGTAAATGGCTTCTTGTCACACATGCATTATGTTCTACAAAAGCAGTGTTGATGTATTTCCTGTTCTGTCTGACAGTGACATCCCTCTCCAGTGAAGTGTAGTCTAGATATTTATGATAAAATGTATTTCTTCTTCTTTTGGCTGATTAAAACACACTTCAAAACAAAAAAACAAAACCATGTAGCTACTTGTGATGAGTGAATCCCGATGGTAGACTGAACTGCACCTAAACAGTGTTGGAGAGCTTTGATGAGAAAACCTGCTTCTTGGTTGATCAGTTTTGAATCCAAAACTTTATTTCCTGAGCTGAAATTTAGTTTCAAAAGACTGATTGGGTTTTTGTTTGGATTTCTTGGAGAGCTGTTTTGCAAATTGTCAATTAGAATGGAGAAGTGTGTCAAAACGATTGTGAAAAATGGTAAGACTAATTATCACTATAACAATTATTTCCTATTTCACATGTGAAAGAATATTGTGGTTTTAATTTATTAGCTTTAATTGAAGTTGTCTATTTGCAACAAACATGTTACCAGTGTTATCAGGAAGACAAATAAACCATGAACATGAGGAAGACAAATAAAGCTTGAACACTAGGAAAGGAAAATATCTTGTTTCTTGTTGTTACTTTAGAGACCAGGGTTTTTATGTTGATATCCATTAGCGTAAATATAGAAATTGAAAACTTGATTCTGGAGATGTATGTAACCAATGGTACAGTTTTCCATGTTAACCCTTTATATACCAGGTTGCTCGTTTGAAATTCAATCCAGTAAAAATGTAGAGACTTGAAAATTTAACCCGGAAAATCCAAATAAATAAAGCTCTGTATTATTTATATGTAAACAGCTGCTGGGCAAAGTTGAGTCTGGAATTTTCCAAGCAACAGAATCTTATGAAATTGTTGTTGAACTGAAATGTTACGTATTAATAATGATTAAAAATAGTGTTGCTAATAATAAACCAAACACACTGCTGCACATGAAGACAAGACTGGGGTGAGACACGAGGAGCTGTGAGCCTGCCTGGGACAATACTGTGAATGTTTTTTACTCCTTAAGCCAGCATGTAGATTTTTTTTTTTTTTTTTTTGAACACTGAAGAGAAAAACACATATTCAAATGCAATGTGAGAAGAGAGATCAGCTTAGGTTGTATTCAAATTGAAATGAACCAGTTCAAAGAGGAAAAATGTTGATTCAAAATAAAAGCAAGTCTGCCAAGCAGGTTTAGTAATAATGAGAGAGAGAAAGCACCAGGAACCAAAAACTACAACACAGAGGTAAAGCAAAAGCTGTGTCTGTGTTCAGGGCTGCTTGGCTAAATGAAATCATTTATTTGCTTCTTTCAAACAGTTTTTAATCATTTGGTAGGTGACTAAAATTTAAAATCACAATCATACATTTTCATCTAGAATCGGGTCGCAGAGGTCGCAGTCAGGCCAGGGAGGCTCAGACTTTTCACACTTAAGTCCTCCAGCTCGTACAGGGGAAGGTCGATCTATGTCAACAAACAGTCAACAAATAACTAGGTCAACATAAGCACCTAAAGTTAAAAAAAAACTTCCAACACAAGAACATTGTCTGATTCTGTAACAGCTATTTCAGTTTTGTTGTGTTGGAAGTTCGTCGATCAGCATTTTTATTTTTATTTATTTTCATAAAACTTAAGGTCTTTATGTTCTCTTAGTTATTTGTTGAGTGTGTAATAAATGTGTGGAATAATGTAAGAGTAAACACTCATGGCTGATTTGGTAACAATGTATATTAAACTGAAACATTCCCACAAACATTTCCTTAACAAAGTTCCAAATACAAAAACAGGGACATTGCACAGTAGGACATTATTGTTTACATTATTATTTATGTTTTGCAGAAACTACTCTTCCAGCGGTTTAAACTTAATGTAGCTGTTTTCACATAAACACATTATTAACATGTGCTGGATGTTCTTCTATGTCGAGAGGTGACCCTCGGCTTTCTTATCCAATCACGCTCTGTACATGCAGCTTTACTGCAAAAATGAAGCTGTTACTACAGTAAGCCTGGATTATACTTGTTATCAGAAAATTAATGGCCAGTTTTCACTCTCAATGTCGTCCATTAAATTGTAGTGAGTGTGTTATCTAAAATGAGATTCTCAGTCCAGAGTAACTGCTCTGTCCTCCCACTCCTCCTGCTTTAGCTCTGAGTCTGTCATTTAAGCCCTTTTCCAACACTATTTTAGTGCTTAGCATTTTCTCATTTTAACACAATGTCAAATAACACTCCGTTGTACCATTATAGCAGACATAAAATACTGCACAGCACTAGATTTAGCCATGTTCAAGTTTTTGACAAATTTCTAAGAGAACAAGAACTATTTGAGCTACAGTTCGTTTCGGTTGGATGGATTGGGCCAATTTCCCCTCCTGATGCTCGTGAATGCTCACTTTACCATCCAGCAGTGACCATAGCCAAAAAAAAAGTTACTGTTGAACCCAGTCATCACAATTGTTGCTGTTTTGAATATTTTTGCCTCTTGTGCATTTTGAATCACGCTCACCGTGGACCTTTTGAGCCAAAAAGATATTTAAGTTTTTTTGTTTTTTTTTCTTTTGCTAAAAACATTCAGTTCCTCCTACATCTTTCCAAAACTGACTTTTTATGGCGTAGATTAAGGTTTTCTTCTGCTTGTTTCCATGGAAATGTTGCTGTCTGTTTTATTCCACATGGCTTCAAATGCATCTATCTAAATGAAGAGTGTTCCAAAGTATGGTTTTAATTTTCTTTTTGGATCACAATATGTGGGTGATTTTTATATTTTCCACCTTCAGAAGTTGGAGCTGTTTTAAAGGGAGCTTTTTAGAATAACTATAATTTAAAGGACAACTCAGCTGGTTTCTTATCTCTGTAATGACTGTAGCCTGTTCCCCTGAAATAAAAACTGTAAATAAATGTAAGTTGATTTTTTGTTTTGTTTTATTTTATCACAACAGTTTCATGAAGTGGTGCTATTTAACCTCAAATGTATAATTGTTAAAAGACGCCAAGCCAAATCCCAATCAAATAATAAGACGGATCATAAGATTGGCTGTGTATTTTAACATCAGCCGTGTAGTCCCCTGAAGGAGCTGCAGCTGAAGTGTGAGGGGTGAGGGGGATTCTGGGAGACCCTGCCTTAACTGCTCACCTGCGACCCAGCTCCGAATATAGAGAAAGATGGATGAACCTCCCACACACTTACATGCAGCAGTCCTCTCCTTTTGACTGAGGTTCTCTCCAAGATTGTGTCACGTGTGTAATAAGTTGTTCCCTTCATTATGTTTCTTGGTGCACACTTAACTGCTTTATGTGCTCTTTGATCCAGCAATGGTCTATCCCAGGGTTATTCAACATACATATAATATTTGGTCTTATTAACTTGCTTGTTTGGGGGTGTTTTTGTATTTAATCTTGTTCTAGTTGTAGTTCACATTCAAATGCCTTTCGTATTTTGTTTTCCCCAAAAAATCTAATACAGCTGTCATTGTTTTACATCGCTAAAACAGATTTAATGTTGGAAATACTTTGTACAACCCCCAAATAAAAATGGTATAGATTAGAGCTCTTAATGATTGTTTTAGCAACTCAAATGTGCAAGTTCTGACCACTGCAAAAGAGAAAACCATGTTATGGACTGGGATGGGACCAGTCATTGGGTCAGAGGACAACAAACACCAACGCTGGATAAAAGAGACAATACAAATCCATAAATGTGCCCTTGCAACACTAACTAGAGATGAGGGGGCCTTACTTACTTCTCATACTTGGGATACTATTCTAAAGAAAGTTAAAGTGCAGAGGGCGCTGTCGTCCTTCCTCTCCCGGAAGAAAATGGCGCCAAAGACACGTCACAGCAGTGCTCCTGAAGATGACTGCAGACAAGCAGTCGAAACATGTAAAGATATGATAAATAAACTCCTATTTCACTGGTCTGAAATAGAAGTTTGAAACATAATCTGAACAAGAAGTCCAAATTAACTTTTTTTGGAACACTGTTTTAGCAGTTGACAAGTCACCTTTTTTTGTTGACTAATCAAATTATTATTTCTATTGTCTACTGACAATTTTAAGAAAAAACGCAAAAACCCCTTATGGAACCAAGGGGATATGTGTGGTACCTCCCACTTTTCCCCGAATGTTTCTTTAGTTTTCTCATAAAATTTAGCCTATTAATTTACTTTCTTTATATTTAGAAGGAAAAAAAGTAATGCAACCCTCTTAGTTACAGTCAAATCAGCCACTCAAAAATGGCTCATTGTTTGTTCAAATGCTCTTATGACAAACAAAAAAAAAATGTAAAAATTTAATAGGCCTTTTTAATGGACTCCGCCTAAACATTTAAAACCTATTTTAAGTCCCTAAAACTCATTTTTAATTCAATTACCTTCACCGTTGGAAGAGGAATTGTAAAAACCCCAAATTTGCTCAAACTTGTGTCCTTCTGACCCCAGCTAGTGCCACTAGCTAAAGAGCTGTTTATATTTACAAAAAATAAAAAATTGGCGGAAATAATTTTCTGATTTTCTTTTGTACAGGTATAGTTCTCCTTTATAACTGGAGTCAGTTGGACATCAGAAGAAAAAACTGTAGAACCTCAGTTTCACAAAGATCCAGTCATTTGTTTGTGATTCTGTTTTAATTTTGGACAGTTTTTGTCAGGCGTTTTAGTAAAGAAATGCTGGCTCCTTATGGGGATTTTATAAAAAAAAAAAAAAAAAAGGTATTTTAACATGTAGTCTGTTTAGTCCAGTTAACAAATATGCTATTTTAGTAGACTAGTCACACATAGAAGATTAATTGCTAAAGTCCTAATTTGGTGTCTCGTTGCACACATAGGGCCCAGAGGTCACTAGTGGAAGAACCCTGGACAGACGACCCTTGCATTCACATTGACGTCTCAGTGCTACAATTCTGTTGCGTCTTCACTAGTAGCCTTTTTATTTTCAAATCAGAATTTTCTTATTTATTGTTGCTATCATTTTTCTCAGGCTGGCCCCTCTTTTCTTGGTGGGAACAGCAGATTTAATTTAGTTGTGGGGTAAACTGCCCGGCCTACTCCCCATTCATAAAAACACTCCTCCATCTTCCAACTCTCTGTGTTCGGTTTGCCTCATTTTTCTATGTGTCACATTCTTGCCCAGCTCCATTTATCTCGGGCAAAAGTACACACATACACACATCCACGTACGCACACACACACACACACAAGCTGAAGTGAGGGAGAAGCGTGGCGTGATTTCCCATGATACCCCGGGACACACGTTGGAGTTATTCATCACAGGAACGATGTCACACCTGACAGTGACACCAGCTGCAGGTTCATGGTGGGGATCTTTTGTTTCTACGGCGACCGGACGGGCATCATCGCTGGTCCCAACGCAGAGATCACACGGGGCAAAAACTATAATGCAAAGGAAGAAATGTGGTTTCAAAGAAATATTACCGGCGGCATCAAAGTCGAGAGAACGTGGGTCTTCTGCATCAAACGCTTTCAATGAACCTTCTGATGGATTAAAGGAGAAACATTATGCTATAAGTACATTTTTTTGTTCAAAGTAAATGCAGTATTCATTGTGGCTCAAAGCTTGGTAACTCCTCATTGTTTTTTAATATTTACACCACGTAACTGAGTAAGTTAAAGGAAACACTGTAGGTACAAGAACAAATAGTCATAGTATGTGCATTTTGAGTAATATGTCCTTTTTGAAATCACAACTAAGCTGTAGATCAGGGCTATTCAACTAGATTTTCCAGAGGGACAGATAGGACCGGGTAGTAACACAATACATCACCGCTTTTGTGATAAGGTTGCACCAAATATTCACAGGACTAGAATGTTTCTATAATAACAAATGCTAGTCAATTTTTATGGCTCTACAAATGTCCAAATCAGCGTTTAGTCACTTAACATCTGAACCGGGAGAATCTCAGCATTAAACCAGATTTAAACCGGAAATAAACAAGGTCTAAAGGTGAATTAAATTCAAATTGAAATTAAACAAGATTTATGATTTATATCTTCAAATAAGTTTTGCCAAAAGAACAAGAGCAAAGTGCATTGTTTTGCTAAAAATATAAAAAAGACAATTTTATCACAGGAATTGAATGAATAAATGCGATTAGAATTGTCAACACAATAGATGCATGCGGCAAATCTCATTTTCAGACAGTAAAAATACAATAAAGTCAAGATAACTAGTGCTTTGTAATATTAGGAAAGTTGAATAGGCCTGCTGTAGATTTTTGCAACATTTAGACAGGAAACACAGCATTGATTTTATTTTTGTTTTGTCTCAGGCCTATGATTATAATGGTAAAATTATGTAATGATCATGACACGCAACCATGGAGATAAATCTTATTGTTATTTTGTTGGACAAAAATTATGACATAATTATTATTTATAGTCCCATCTTCTTCGCTAAACAGATCACAATTTAATGACTCACTCACTCATTTTAGTGAAAGTACGCTTCTAAATGAGGATTAATAAAAAGACTAATAAAAGTAATATTTTAGCTTTGGCTCAAAGTATCTTTATAAGCCTCTCTGTAATAAATATGTAAGCTGTCTATGTTTATAAAGATGACATTATTAACATTTTCTTACTGTCGATAAATTCAAACCTTGAGAGTAACCACAAACAGAATAAAAACGTAAAATTTCTTTGATCAATAGCTTGAGATTATGTAATAAAACGAATCATAGACAAGGTTAACCATTTTAATATCATCTGAAAACACAGAGAAATCCACAGCAGTGCAGACAGTAAACACCCGGGCTGTCTGCATTCACATTTGGTCCCAAAAATGACTTCATTTAATCATGTCCTTTTATGAATACGCACTTTAACCATAAAATAAAACAACTCCTGACCTTCTGAGAGCATTTTTGATTAGCATGTTTTGAAAAGAGCGGTTTATAAGCCAAATTCTCCCCCCGTGAAAGGACAATTCGCATTCATTATCATCACATAATAATATTAATTTGCCTTTTTTTCACATCATTTACAATTACATTTACAACTTGGCCACCATCATCAAGGCTCATTATACTGATGATCATAATTATCCTCATTCAGTCGTTATAACTGGCTCCACTGCTGCTTTCACACGCACTCACACATGCGCACGCTCTTTTGTCCCACGCACACACAGCACCAGGTACAGGACGCACAGTGCAGAGAATCAGGCAGGCCCATTACTTCATATATGGCTCAATTATCAACATCAAAGCCAGAAAAACAAGAGGAAGTATAACCAGAATAGAAAGTCTTTGCGCAATTGGACCCAGATTTGACACGAGGTCTGACTCACGGCACTCACTTGAGAATTATTTTTGTCCATTTGCAGTCTGTTTCGTAAAGGTTGTCCCTCCGTCGATGCAGGAGCAGCTCTTTTGTTGTCTGGATCGTTATAATATTCCAGTCTGTGTAATTTACATTTTCATCGCTAAAGGGGAAAGCGGACGCCCACTCTTTTGCAATATCCATCTTCTTTTGCAAGACTCCATTTTGTGTCCAGTTCACATCTACACTGTGTCCTCTGTTTATAATTCGAGATACGGCTGCTCCAATGTATATTTGCAGTGTCCACAAATCCACTGAAGAAGACACTTTTGCAAGACTCTGGGACAATTCCTGCTGAATTATGAATCCATCACTTTTTCACTCCACTGCTCGGAAATTTGCCGCTTTGCCAACTTGCAGGTTTTCCCGTTGCACTGTGGATTTTCATCATGCTGGAAAGAGGGCCATGATAGTTTGAAAAAAGGAGTACAGTTTCTCAAAAAAAACGTCACCCGATCTCCTCTCAAGACTCTAATATATAGCCACATCATTTACGAAGGTTTTAAAAGCTTCATCTCTGCGTTTAATGACACTCACTCACATTTCTCCAGCAGCCATAAAACCCATTCTTGTGCTGTCGCCTGGGAACAAATGGCAGGCTACAAATGTCATGTTTAATGTGCTTTTTCTCCCAACGATCTGTTCAGTGTGCTTTTACATTAATAGATGGTTTGATAAATCAAGTGTTGTTTTTTTTTTCCTTTCGTTGTTCTATGAGAAGACCTTTGATATTCTATATTTCTGCCTGATGAAAGTTAAGATTTACTCTTGAAGGCACTATACCCAATTTTTTAAAGAATGTATGACAGGTATTTATATTTTTCTAATGTTAACTTTGATTAGAAGATTAATACTTGCTCAAGATAAAGTTTGTGAAGAAAAGTTAAAAGACACTGAAAAAAGCAGGATGACATCAAACTAGGGAGAAAAGTATATTTGCAATCTGAAACACAGTTAAATGAGTGTTTGTACCTACATTTCACAGAAGAAGTGTGTTCCTCTGAGGAGCCTCTGCACCAGGAGCTGTGGCTGGCTGGCTTTTTTTTGGTCTAGAGCTGCAACTAACGATTCTTTTGGGTAATCAATTAGTTGAGTGATTATTATTTTGATAAATCGATTAGTTGTTTAGAACGCGTGAGTAACTTCAATACTGCTGAGCTACACTGAAAAATGTACAATCTTAATAAGGGAACAAGCTTGAAATGTTAATCTTGTTTTGGGTTTTGGCTGTCTTAAGTTTTGCCAATGGAACAAGATATATAAAACATGTTGAAATGATTA
This sequence comes from Mugilogobius chulae, assembly GCA_038363315.1. Classification (NCBI taxonomy): domain Eukaryota; kingdom Metazoa; phylum Chordata; class Actinopteri; order Gobiiformes; family Gobiidae; genus Mugilogobius; species Mugilogobius chulae. Next base: position 47,926,341 of record CM076409.1, on the reverse strand, counting down.
GCATATCTCACTTGTAAACAGGAAAATAATAATACTTCACTTCAAATAAGAATAACACTTCCTCATCCTACAGGCAAATTTTAGTGTAAGAAAGTCAAATTATGCCACAATTAAAAGACATTTTAATTAATTCAGATACTGTTTTATATTAGCTGCAAGTCTGCATATTTTTTCTAGTGCAACGCCATTTAAGAACATTCTGAAGATGTAGAAAAGTGTTTACATCCCATTGGTCATCATCATTATTCTGTTCAATCAGAGTTCTTTTCTATTCATGGCATGCCTTGAAACCTAAATAAAACCAATTAACTATTGTTTGATTACTAAAAGAGTTGACAATTCTTTAAATAATCCATTAGTTGTGATCAGTCTATTAACTTGTTTTTCTGGGCGTCCTGTAGCTGCAGATGGCTTTGCTCCTGGTGCAGGCGACTCCTCTGATGGTGCTTTCTGTAGTCTATCTGTACCTGGCCCAGTAACAAAATGCATTCTAGCGTTTTGTGGGAGTGTGTGTATGTGCCTGTGGGGGGAATGTGGTTCTAAGCGACTTCCTGCTGTTATCATTTATAACCAGGAAGATAAATGTTTAAAAAAAAAATTTAATTAGAATGATCTTATCAGCGTTTGAGTAAAATAAACTCCATACTTGTCATACGTACTTTAAAATCAGTTTCCTTCTATAGCTCAAATATATTAGCAGTCTCTATTCTCTACTTGGACAAAAATATATTCCCTAAAATCTAGAAAGGGAGATTTTTGTTATGTTGTTAGCATTTTTTTTCTTTTGCTGTTAAAATGCTGAACAATCTCTTCAGGGTTAAACTCATACTGGCTCTGAAAGTTGTGAAAAGTGCTTCTAAACTCATAATGTGGAGGCTAAGACTGCATGAAGTGATCAAAACATGTGACTACTGGAAAAAGCTTATTTGTTTACATGTTTAAGATGTCAAAAATCAGGTATAGCGCCTTTTATAAATACAGGTAGTCATTCTTTCAGGCTTAGGTAGCTTAAATTGTGAAAAACAATAAATAAATTAACCATTCTCCTCTAGGGACTTGTGAAATCTTTAAGTTAATAAAATAAAATAAAAAGTGTCACCTTTCTTTCTATAATGTTATAATTATACATTTGTTCCTCAAGAGCAAAGCCTGAGCCATGACTCGAATGTACTGGATGTGCAATTACAATTCAGAGAGTGCAACAATAAACATGGGGTTCACAGCTGTGCTCCAGCCTTTTCAGCTGTTCTGGAGAAAAAGAGAAAATGTGATTCAAACAAACCAAAGTGCTCTGGGCTACAACAACTGCTCTGAATATTTCTACTTTTGTTGGGAGCCACATAAGCCTAATGCACATCCATTTAAATGCAGAGACATCCACATGAGATCACTGTGCAAAGCCATATATGTATGTAATTGTGCGATTTGTTTGAGACAGACGGTTTGTCCCCAGTGTTGGGAAGTAACTGAATACACACACCACAAATATGTCAACGAAATGCTCATTTTGACTGTTTTTAGTTATATAAGTTATGCATGGACATTATTTGAAAAATTCTCCTCAATGTTTAGAATGAGTAGCAAAACTATTCACCTTATTCCGCCTGCCCACTTTTCTTTGCACCACACTTCCTTGTTTAGTAAGTAACATGTCTGTTTCACCGGGCAATCTCAAATAGATATAAAGGGGATTTTTTGTTTGTCAACATGGGCGATGTGCGTGATCAGACAGTTGTGGTGAAAGGTACAAAAACATGTTAAAGAATTTACATATTAGAGGAATAATTCACCATTGGAGTGTTTAAAATGAGACATGATGTCTAAATGATAACGCTAACAGGAAATGGTCGTATGTACAGAAGTGAGCTAAACCAACTTAAGTTTTGTGCACAAAGTCAATTTAGCGTGTCACTGTTTCGGTGTAATTCTGTTTCTATGACTGGTTGACTCAGCCTCAGAAAGCCTGCCCTCAAAATGAAAACCCAGCACTCTGATTCCAGACCCTCACGTCTTTGTATAGTTACTGTATGTGCCACTGCTAAACAAGAAATACACTGACAAGAAATGTGGGCGGAATAAGGTGAATACGCAAAACAACAGAAAAATGTACTTATTTCTGTTGTTGTGGCAGCAGCTTGTTTGCTAATGACAATTGTGATTTAAGATATTTTAACTGCAACAAACAGACTCAAAAACAACTTTTTTATGAAGAGAAAGGTAATAAGTTCAATTGTTTGATCTCTATGTCTGAGATAAAAGTGAGAGAAGCTAAAATCTTTTTGTTTATCTGCTTTTCTGCCATTGCTTACCTGATTTTCTCTTTTTACACATCAGTCAAACCCATACTCAGCAGAGTTGTGGTGGGTTGAATTTGTTATCAGACTGTAGTGTCTTTTTCCTGTTTTATCTGTATTTTGAGCTCTTACAGGAGAAATTGTCCTTTCTCTCCATTGACTATTATGCATTTCTTTCCACTCAGTCCTCACATTTATATTGCATAACCTCTATAATCACTCTTTCATTTGGTGGCATTCAGAAAAAGTAACTTCTCTAAAATCAGATTAATACATTTAGATATTCAAGTACATAAAATAGGCTAAATTGAAGGGAAAAAAGGACAAAGCAGCTCTTAAAGTTATACCTGTGTAAACAAAGACAATAAACCAAAAGTAAAGACCTGTTATATATTTATGACATGCTTTTCTCTTAGTTATATTCTATGACCATAAAAACATAATAAAGTAAATTCAAAGTATTCTTCCCAACACTGGTTGTCCCTGATATTTGTGTGTATTTCCCAGGCTGATTAAAGTGTCACATCACTCACAGTCAAAGGCCTTTACAGATCAGAGAACCATTCAACTCAAGGGCACTTTAACTAAATGCTATTTGGACTTTCTGTCACTGTCTTTACTAAGTCGAAGCACACACTTTCATCTGTTGTGTGGGGAACTTTAGAGCAATGTTGTAAATTTTAAATAACATTTTCAGCCTTTTACAATAAGCCTAAATGTTGATATTCCCAAAGATAGAATGTCAGAAACTATGACAAAAGGGTGTCTTCACTGTCTAATGCATTTTGTTGTACAGTGTTTGCTCTTTTTATTGTGTTTTTGACTTACTACCAACATAATTGCTAATGATATTTATCTTTGTTTAACTTCATTGTATCATTGTAGATAAAATAAAGCAATATTTCAACTTTCGTAACAGCAACTGGCAGCCAAAATGTGCTATTGATTCGTTTCCACTCCTTCCATTATACTACAAACATCTCTAGCCCTCAAACAGCATATTATGTAAACTTTTGCGATTTGGTTCAGTTATTCGATTCCACGTCCGTCCGTTCAAAGTAATTTCAAAACTATAACAAATTCTATAACAAATTCAACAGATATCTGAAAAAATAGAGTGAAACCACATCCTTTTGTTTCTCCTCTTGTCTGCGTTTGTATGGCTGCGTGAATCTCAGGTCTCCTCGTTAGTTTGCAGTCATGTTTTTCCTCTCCTTTGTTATCCGTTGAAGCCGTTAGAGTTTTGAGGTTTCCGGAGCCACTGGTAGAACGGTCGCCGGTGGAGACGATGCCAGCGGACGTTGCCCTCGACGATCTCCAGCGCCCGGGGCAACGCAGGCCCTGCTCCAACGCCGCTGTTTTGGATGAACTCTTTTAACTAGAAAAACAAGAAATGGTTTATTCAGTAGGATCCTGTGATTCCCCATTTTGAGTAATTTACTGAATTTGCATCACACAAGCTAGTCATTATTAAAGTTTAAGTTTATCTAAGAATTTGTTGTAAATAGAGCTGTGCAATATATCGAATGTTAGATAATATCGTGAATGTGGGTAAAACTGCCACAAAAAGAACCCAGTTAGAATAGAAAATAGAGAAAATTATGCTAACTTAGGATAAAATGTAATATGTTTGCACTAAATGAGAAGATGAAACAACTTTGACATTCAAAACAAAATCAAATTTGATTAACTTCAAACTTTTGACTTAAAAACTGTAATGACCAATACAAGAACTACTACTTAAGATAACCTATCTGTATTATGTAAAATAAATTCAATGGCTTACTAATTATTACTACTATGCCCAATGTTACTTATCCTATTTAAAATCCCACTGTTCATTTTTCATCCATACTTTTTTTTTTTTTTTTTTATTACTGTAAAGCAGTGGTGCCCAAAGTGGGGCAGGCAGACCAAACTTGGCCCGCCAGGGGGTCTAAATTGGCCCACAAAAAGTTGCTCCAGTTTGTTAGGATTATCCTTTTGATAAAATCATAAAACACCAAATCAGGTGTAATCTCTTAAAACATGTTAAACTTGGGGTAACTAACTTTTTTATTTGTCAATTAGTAAATTTGTTTTCCACAAAAAAGTTCACAATAAATGCACAACTTTGTGAAAAATTAGACCTCTGAGTACTGTCTGAAATGAATGATAAAGAATTTTAGTTTTAACCAGGAGCCAAATTCTGCGCTCTGATTGGCTGTGCTTGGGTGGTCCTCTCCAGTTTAACTTTGTTGTTTGTAAAAAGACCAATTATTGACCATAGTTGCAATAAAAAAGAATGTTGTGTCAAGAATTTCTGAAAGGAAGTTGTCAGATTTAAAACCTAAATCATGTAAATAAGCAGTGTGAAAATCAGCTACCACATCTTTAATAAAAGACAATTTAACAATTTAACAAGCATCACCTCCTCTCAATAAACGTTTTAAATGCAAAACAAAATTAGGTTGGGCAATGAGCATGCATCAATATAACACATTTTGGCAACTGAGGAAAAAAATCATGTATTTTTGGCTAGCCAAAGAAATGTTTCTTTTTTAAAAAATAAGTTGTTGGAGTTACACAGACAGACCTCTTCTTTGTCCTTTTGGACTGTGAAATCTATTCAAAATTCTTTTGCAGATGATTCTGTGTGAACCATGCTGTGTCTGTGGATCACAAGCTTCTACATCAATCCTAAAGTTTCAAAGTTTTGTCTGTAAGTTATTAAAGCCAACTTTGTCTTAAATGGCGTCTTTACAACTGCAGTCGTGTGAGGTGAGGTATTAAAAGAAACTTTGTGGGGCTGGATAAACTTTGTTGGGGAGAATTATGAGGAAACTTCTGCTCCAAGTTTGTCAGCTTCAGTGGAGCGAAAGAGAAAATCCATCTCTTCAACTCACTTCTCTACTCTTCATAATGTTATAACTTCACTTTTCTGCAGCCGTGTCTCACTTTCTGTCCCAATCTTTCTATATAACTATCAGCTTTATAAAGTATTCTTGTTTTATAAAAAGGATCATTTTTAAACAAGCCAACAAGAAAATCACTGCAAGCCTGCAGACATATGTCTTGGCAGTTGCCATCCATTTTGATGTTGATTTGCTTAAATCAGACACGACAGAAATTAGAGCAGCACAGAAAAATGAAAAAGAGCAAAAACACACAACGAGAAAATGGTGTAAAGTAACTGAATTTTGAACTCCTAAACTAAATTACATTGATAAGATGAGATTCAAGCTTCATGTAATTAGTGAAAAAAAAAATCCCATAGTAAACGCATGATATTTCCATCCAAATTTGTGAAAAAACACAATAAACATTAATTTAACAATAAAGTATTCTATGCATTCAGACTAGAGTATTTACGCTATGTAATGAGCGCTACAAAATAATTTTAATGCAGTTCTTCGGTGTCCACCATGCTTTGTATAAATGTAGTGTTTATCTTTACCTCGTTAAGTTCCTTTTCTGTGTTGAGAAACTCTGTGACTCCACCAATCAGCTTTGAGTTCATGAACAGCGCCTCTCCGTACCTAAACAGACAGGCTCATAAGGTTACAGTCCTAAAGAGCTTTCGACTGTTGCGTTGCAGGTGTAAACAGTGTCTGACCGTGCGTTGAGGATGTCCCACTTTTCTCTGAAGTACTTCCAGGCCAGGTCTCGTCCCTGAGGGTTTCTGCCCACGTGGATGATCACATCAATCACATCCTGCTCTGGGACCAGGTCCGAGCTCAGAGACAAGTTCAGTAACCTAGGAAACAGACAAATAACACACTTCAGTACAACTATTAGATCAGAAGAAAAGTTAAGTTGCGTTTGCGTGGTCCTCAGGAATTTGGGAAAATGTTTTTCTGAGTAGAAAAAAATGCACACACAAATTAATCGGAACAGCTGCTTGGAAACTTGAAACACTGCAGCCCGAGCTAAACACGTGATGCAATTTGATGTGTGGAGACTGACCAAAATCAGCTAATTGGTCAATCATTTTTTAGTTTATTTTTTATCACTTAAGCTCATTGCCTAAATGACTGCATTTAGGGATTTGCTTCATCATAAAAGCTACACATTTGCACCAGAAACATTTGTTAGGATGACCAGACATTCCTATTACCTAGGACAATTGCTATTTTAAGCCCTGTGTCCCATGTCCCAGCAAATGTATTGCTATTTCTTTAGTCAAACTAGACAAAATTGTGCTTGAAAATAGACAAAACACAACAAAAAAATGTATCAATTTGCACTGACAAAAGTTTTTGAGAATATAGATGAGTGTGAATGAGCCCTGAACTGATAAATGCATAAGAATGTACTTATTTACTTGTGATTTTCACAGCTTTTGTGCAAATAAACTCGACTGTCCCAGTTATAATTTTGAAAAACTATTGTTCAATTAAGTGTTGATATAACGTAGCTAACTAAAGTAACTAAAAACAACGTTAACGTTATATATAGCTTTATGGATAGGCCTGCACCAGATTTCACTGTTAGCTCTAATGTTATTAACTTATGTCAAAAGTGCCGTGTCAAAGATATTAATAGTGTAAAATGAAAAACTTGACTTTGCAAAGTAGAAAGAACGTGAATGCAAACAAGGTCTGAACAAGGTCTAAGCTATCATTTTACATAACATAAATGGGCCTGTTTACCAGAGAGTACTGGAGTTACTCAAGTAACAGTACAGTTACTAGTCTAAAAAATAATCTGAGTAAAGGTTCTGCTGAAATTCCTTAGTGTGTGTTGTAGTGTAAATGATTCAGTTTTATTTACGGTAATCTTGTAGCAAAAACGTTTTGGAGATTTTTAAATTGTTTATCTTAAAAAAAGTGTTGATAGTTTTAAAATAAATAAACTTGTTGAATCATTTGTAACTTGTAGTGAGTAGAAAGTACAGATATTCTTTTGAAAAATATAAGTAGTGAAAGTAAAATGTCACCATGTGGGTAAGTAGTCATGTAAAGATACACAAAAAACTGTACTTGTGTAAAAATACTTTCTGCTATTTCTGGTATTTACAGTGTAGGAGCTCTAAGCTGCAACCTGTCCTTGTTTTGTGCATATATCTACAAACAAATTGCTTGCGATAAAGCTCAGTAATGCGTAAAATTTAAAAAATGTTGAAAAGGACACTCACTACATAAAAAATGTAGGTGAGTGTCCTCCCGTGATGTGCAAGGCTGTGCTGTCTGTTGCTCCTGTCTTTTCATTAGACCCCCAAATCAATTTTCTCTCTCTTCTCCCACAATCCCTCTGCGCTGGAACCATTTCCTGTGTGACCAATCAGTGTTTTGCGGCGTGCCCTTTGATTTGTGTGCAAGTACGTGCGGGTATGTGATAACAGCTATCTGAACATGCAGCGGCCCTCACATCGCAGGACAGTTTACTGGGGTTGCAAAATCGATAGCATCTTGCTCTTTCTAGCAAAGGCGCACAGATCTGTCTCACTGTTTGAGCACACCAGACCTCTATCCCCTACTTTTTGCTCAATAAGAGATAGCGAACACTTAGCTGGTGATAAAATAGACCCCGATCACAGCGCATCCTCACCTAACCTCAACCGCAAAGGGCATCAGTGTCCAGATTTGAGATGTCCATAAGAGTCTGCAGCTGCTACAAAGTGTGAAAATATCTTGTACCTAAAAGTGCTGCCCTTCACTCACAAACGCTTGATGTTGGAAGTAATATCTGCAAGAGTTTCTGTGAAGTAATTATCCGCTTAGCTGTTTGCATTAGCAGGGAAACATGTACACCGAAAATGACCAGTCAATGTGGATTCTTGTCCCAATTATGTAAGTGCCTAAGTGCTCATTCCACAGCACACACTTGGGGCTGCAGCGATGCCAATGTACAGCCCGGGGCAGCATTTTGACCGCAGCAGCCTCACTTTAATTTGCAATGTGTTCCTGAGTTAGAGCAGCGCATTTTATCTACACCTGCCAATCAGTGTTCAACCACTCAAAAATCATAAATAAAATTGAGGAGAAGGTAAGTCCGGCTTATCTGTACATATGCAATAGCAGTAATTCCTACACTTTTTTTTTTTTTTTGAAAACTCCAATGTGTATGATCAGAACAATAACCAATAAGCACAGCTTCCAGTAACAATTGTGCATTAGTATACACAGAATTAAAACTTTTTCTATTCGTCAATCATGAGAGATGCAAAGAAATTGGGCACAATACAGCAAAAGATTTAACACATCCTGTACAAAAACAAATAAATAGACTCAAACTCAAACAGATCAGAAGACTTACATAAAAAAATCAACAGAATCTATGCTAAATATTTAACAATTTCATTTTAATCCCATAAGGAATGTAGCCTTTCACAGTTACACTTACAGAGACATTTAACAAGGTAAACATGCTACTTATACTATAGCCTCTAAAACGTTGTGACTCATCTGAAAGTCAACAACACACCACATCATGTGCAATAATCTGTTATATTTTTATACTATTCTTATGCACCTGTTGAGGAGAAAAGTGTTGTCTGAGCAGGTCAGCGCCTCCAGAAGGATCTTCTTCTCGGACACAGCTCCAGACGAGTGAAACTTCATCCAGATGAACTCCCAGACGTCCTCGTCCATCAGGCTGACACCTGTGCAGTACACGATGTCTCTGATGTTCGGAGGGATCCTGCAAGACCATAAATAAGGCTGTCAAACCTCCCGTTCCCTCTGTGTGCAGTAACTATTATAATTGGCCCTGACAGACGACAGCATGAACAGTGATTGAGAGTTCGTAAAGAAGTCAAGGCAACGTTAACATGCTGTAAAGGCATGTTTGGGATTCAAAAGCACTTTCTCTCTACACGCCATCTTATGAAGAAAACATTTGTAGCCCTAGGTATCTGATTAGGATCATTTCAATGTTTGATTAAATCAGGAGGTGAGAACCAAAAGGATGTAGTGGGTTACAGTTTGTGACAAAATCATGTGTGAAATTGGAGCTTTTGATTAGCTCTTCCAACAGCTAACGACCATAGGACCACTTTACCTGTAATAGTTTCACAGCCTGCAGCAGAATTCTGCTGAAAAAGTCTATCACTGTGTTTTATAATACCATGTCAAAGTGCTCACTTTTCACAGGCAAATACTAGCTGCTGGAGAAACTCTGATTGCCAAGTGGCCCGTCAGATTAATCAAGCACCGCAGAATGTTTTTAGCACAATAATCACAATAATCATCACTTTCTCTTTTACCATGTTGTCTTATAAAACTTCTGTTATTATAGGTGACAACAAAAAAGTCAATTGAATAGAAATTCTACCTTTTTCTCCAGCACTAATGCAACCCTTGACATTTACGCTTGTTACTGCTAAAAAGAATAATCCTTGGCCTTGCCACTGAAATCGTCTTCTAAACTTAAACCAGGTATGTCACATTTATCTTGAACTACCTGAAGCCTGCTTTCTGAACCTGAAAAACGAAGCACAGACCAGAGAGAGGCAAAGCTGCTGCACAGTTAAATAATTCCCTGCCCACACACACAAGCGCTGCCCCAGCTGGTCACTGGCCTGAATCAACAGCAAAAAGAAAGGTGAGCATTTCCACACTCAGACCTGTGCAAGTGATGGGGGAAACATTAACTTAAATATGTCCCTCTAAAAAACAACATGGAGGTGAGGGATTTGATGATACTGCAATTGCTGAGATAAAACCATTAATTACATCACTGTTACGGTAATTAGAACTATTAAGGCCTTTACAGACATACATATCTTAGCACATTCCTGTTGAATTGTTAAAATATTGCTTGAATATTGTTACTATAATGCTTACAATTTTTGAGGTATTCATTTGTGTATTTCACCCTTAAGATTAAAACACGATGGAGCTGGAACGACACTTAACTACGAAGTGTGTGTGTGTGTTTGTGTTGAGGGTGAATGAGGCGGCGACAATTACATCACTCAACGACCTGGGAAATCATTTTAGCGATGCTCCACTTAAGACTGAGCTGCACATGTACAGACGTTAATGCTGAGTGAAGCAGAAAGGGCCTTCTTAGAGAACATCTGCCAAGCAAACTGCGCACGGTTCTCTCTGGCTCTGTTATTGTCCAGAGCTGGAAACTGCAGTGAGTATCTTCTGTCAGGGATAGCAACTGTTCTTATGGACTGCCACATGAACTCATATCAAAATTGGAAATTAGCTGTAAAGCTAGAATCTGGTACAAGCATCTCTGCCATTGTGCTTAATGTAATTGTACATTGTCCTTAATAAACACTACCTTACCTTCAAACATTTACTGCAAAAATGTTTGGTCATGACACAAAGTTTTGATTTAGATGAAATATTATGATGACACACTCAAGATAGTGCTGTCTGCTACATACTGTAGTACAATGTCATTTTTTAAAGAATATGTGGTCTTAAACTACATTGAAGAAAAAAAAAAGTACTGTCTAATCAGCATTTTGATACACCACACCTGTGAGACTGTGGGATGGATTATATTGACAAAGGAGAAGGGCTCACTAACACTGATCTTACAATGATATTTGAGAGAAAATATTTTATACATATGAAAAAACAACTATGTATTTCTTTGAGATCAGCTCATAATAATTGCAATAAAACTTTGAACTAAGGCTTTTCTTTCCCCCCTGTGCTGGTACTTACTCATGTGACTATCAAGTATCAGTACAGCGAAAAAAAAAAACAATTCAACTGAGATACTACTACTACTAAACTACTAAAAATAACTTTTATGCATTATATTGATTTGGAACCAGCTTCCTATAAAACCTATTGCTGTTTTCTGCTGTCGCTCAAAATCATGCTGGAGAGAAGTAAATCTATATAAAACCACAACAAAATAGATTATAGAGATCAGCTATCACGAGCTCCGAAGGCAGTGAACAGACTGAGCTAAACATGGTAAAAGATCATGAACTATTCATGCACAAATGTTCAGAGGATGACAGTAAGATGAGCACAGACTACATTTTGTGTCCAGTTTCAAGTCAATGGATTTATCTTGTTTATAGCTGATTGGCTATTGAGAATAATAGATCATTTTGTTCTCATCTTTTTATTTTATCACATTATCTTAGTAGAGAGTTATACCTTTGATTTGTGTTAAATTAGTACTTCCTCGGTACCTACAATAGTGTTTTATTTCATTCAAATATGTTTAACACACAAATGCTGCACATTTAGGCTGAAACCTGCTCCTGGGATGTCGTCAATTATTCATCTCGTGCACATAAACTAAAGTTTTTTATTGCAATCTCAACTAAACTGGCTCTACCAGATGGATTCTCACAATATTTGTGTGCTGACAGCAGCCAAAGTGATCAGTGTTGGACTTTCTGAACAGATACAGTAAAGTCTGATAAAACTTTTATCAGAACAAACAGCTTCTGAAAGAACCCAACATAAAAGTATTTTGGTAATTTATATGTGTGCTCTTGAACCAAATCCAATATTAGTTAGCTAAAACAAAAATGAATATAGTGTATGGTTGGGCCAAACATTACAGTTGAACAAGCTGATAACTTCACAGAGCGGAACAGAACATTTACATTTCTGAAGCGTCTAATAATGTACAACTACTCAACATTTGTGAACAATAAAACTTGGTAAAATGTGAATCTAGAACCACGAAAGACAACTACAAGCTACTTTACTGCAGGCAGTATGGACCTAGGAAAAAAAACCCACAATGTGTAAAACTTGCTCGATAGACATAAAGCTGATGAAACTGCCTTGCTATGCTACTCTGAAAATCATACTTTCTGCTCCTCTCAGCTCTCAGAGATATAGATTAAATTGTTATGACAGACAAAGACAAAATTCCCCATTTCCCCATTTCAGTCTGCAGTCGGCAGTCGCCCTCTCCTCACACTTTCTTTCTATGTTATCTTTGACTGGACAAAAATAGTTTAAAGAATGACTGGGTTACATGCTTGCAATTTCTGGTGGTGCTTTTCTATCCACTTTCTCCTTCCAATTAGAGACTAGCACCAGAAGAACCGAGTTTAACCTGCAGAATTCTTCTCTGCAGTAGATCTACCTATAACTGTTACATTATCGTAGCTTTAGTATTCATAAGCTGAAATACAACGACAAACACAGACAAGTAGATACACTCCAGATGGTAATATTCCTGAATGAAAGATAATGCAAAGGTGTAAATACAATATTTTATGTCATGACATTGTTTTCTTTGCAAATTTACAGCCTCTCCTCCGTCTTTAACAGTAAACACACGCTGTAACCATCTGCTTTATGTTTAGGAGTCTGTATAAATGCCAGTCATAAAATGTTGTTGCCTAACGTCAGCTGTGTTTACGATTAATATGGCTTTTGTTCAAAGACCTCCTCAAAAAGCTGTTAGATGTGCACAGTCTTTTATAGCAGTGTGAATAGAACAAAACAACACAGACAAAAAAAAAAAAAAAGAATCAAATGCAGAGGATGATTTTTTTTTCCAAAGTTGCCTATTATATTTTTATTTTTTTCACCTCGTACCTGTCATCTTTAATCTAAACCCAAAACTAATGCTCTAAGAAATGTGTCTAATACAGAGTTGTGTCTTTAGGGAAGTATCTGCCTCCTTCTATAAAAAAGTTCTCTATAAAAAAGTAAGAAAAGCGATACTTAAGGATCCTATACCTGATTATTGCTTCTAATCTAAAAGAAACAATACATTTTGCACTTTCTACATCAGTACATATTTTGCTCTCATACCTAATACATTCTGAGTCTCCAAATTAAGCTTTTTTCACTGCTGTTAGGAGCAAGACAGTGCTAACTCAGTGAAGTTTAGTGAACAAATGGGACACTATTAAATGTTGTCAAGACATTGGGGAGTCATTTTCACCTGAATAGATATATCAACAGGATATCTGAGCTCGGGGAAGATTGATTTGGAGTTTTATTGTAAAAAAAAAAAAAAAAAAAAGTGCTTTTAACGTCATTACATTTTAAAATATTGTTGATACTGTAGTTTATAGGGTTAGTTTTAGGGTTATGGTATAGTTTTGGACTTTTTTTTTCACAAAGGCTTGTTCTTTTCTGAAAATTGGCAAACCTGATTTAACAACCATTGTATTTTAATATGTTCTTTAAGCTGATAAGCAAGTAAGTAAGTAAGTAAGTAAGTAAGTAAGTAAGTAAGTAAGTAAGTAAGTAAGTAAGTAAGTAAGTAAGTAAGTAAGTAAGTAATTAAGTAAGTAATTATTAATTTATAGACTGAAAAGTGTGATTTTGTCAAGGCACCCTGTGTTCCCTGGCACACTGGTTGAAAATCACTGACAAAAAGTATGTGTAAATTTGCTGCTTTTACTTGAAATTCAAACACAATCTTAAATAAGTCAAATTTTATCTTGACTTGAGTAAATGTGACTAAAGTCGAATTATTCTGAATGAATCTTGGTAATAGCACTACTATATATTTATGTGATTATTTCAAGTACAATAGCTATTTTTGCGCGTATTTCTCCATTTTTAGCAAAGCAATACATTATAAAAATTGTTCCAAAAAGAATAATCGCTCAACTAATCGAATACCATAATGATCGTTAGTTGCAACCCTAGGTTTTAGTGACACTATGTGGCACCATTTACTAACAAAATGTGAGTATAAAATCTCCTTTGATATTCTTTGTCATAGAAGAATAGTTGTTGCTGCAGTAACTACTTGTGGAGATCCAAATTAAGATAAAATAAAGGTATTCTGCAGATCAGGCAATGCACAATGGGAAGATATTATCCCAGTTTTCTACTCTTACACATTTGAAGAAAAATAATACTGGGTAAGTCGCTTTAATAAAATGCCATCTTTCAATTATGCAGCATAAACCATATATTGGATAAAACACCTAAAGAAATCGATTTCACAGACTAATTTAACCAGTTATTCATTTATAATTAACATGATGCATTGGTGGCTATTATAGGATTATTTGACGACACCACAGACTAATGAAAAATAAATGTTATAATTAAATATCAATAGTATAATATCACAGCCCTCCACATTAAACACAATGTTTCTCACAGAGAACTCAGCATATTCTACAAAAAAGGAAAAGCATTTTGGGCAAAAGTTGCAGCTGCAGTCTTGAGTGACTTTGACTAAGAAGTTAGATTCAATCACAGAGGACTTGAACTGAAAAGAACTGGAGACTTGACAACAAAGCATCTGGTGCCATATGTTCACTTTCAGTTTTGAAAGTTACGAAACAAAAGACTCACTCACTTCTCAAGCTTTGGAAATATACAATGTTTTTACAGCGTTTAACAAACAATACAAATGAAAAGGTCACACATTTAGTATCAAAGCAATTCAATAAACTTTGCACCTGCTGTTTTTAATAACCACTAATAATAATAATAATAATTACAAGGAGTCTTTTTTTCCTGATTGTTCTGAGAAAAAGAACAAAAGCCATAATTATTAGTCAAATGCTTGTCCAGTTCAGGACTTGAGCTCACTGGCACCAGATCTAGAGGTGACTACTTCCACACATTCTGATTAAAAAAGAGATTTATAATGGACACAGTGCCATTCAAGTGGGTCCAATGGGGAAAAGGCTTTTGTTGCTCAAGCCCCCCACCAAGACAATCACTGCTGGATATAAAGACTGCAAAAACAAATCAAAAAATAATCTTTTGATCCATTCATACGCATCACAAAATAATCACAGTTTTATTGTTAAAATGAGCAAATTACCATGGTGAATGTTAAATGTGAATGGGGCGTAACTATACACTTGAGGTCTTAGACTTTGATATAGATGCAATCAGGGCTCAACATTAACTAAAGTCAGCTGCACAGTAGAAAAACTTAAACTCTTCTTTGTGTCAGTGTCAAAAAGGCACAGGCCACAGACATAACGACATTTTGCAAAATTCTTTTGACTCACATTCGCATCGGAGAAAAAAGGGTTCAGTGGCATTATTCTACAAAGCTCAAGGGCCACATGGTCAATAGAACCAGTGTTAGGTGTCCAAATGAAAACATAGGACAGTCTTCATGTACATCATTCAAGTTAAACATGTAAGGATCAACCCTAGTTTGTCACAGATCATTCATTAGAAGTAAGGAAAAAGCAAAAGTTTGCACAAACTTGCAGAGTGACGTCACAAATCAGAGAATTGTTACCTGGGCCAAGTCTCCCCAGACTCGTTCAGGGGCACATCGGGCTTAGTACTGTGTCAAAAGTCCTGTAGAAGGCTTTGAGTAACTAAACTTTTACATACCGTTGGCAAAATAAACACAATTAAATCACATTATGGGTGCATGGTAGCAGAGTGGTTAGCGCTCTGGCTTCCCAATAAGAAGATTGTGTTACTGTGGGTTCTCTCTGGATGCTCCGGTTTCCTCCCACTTCCAAAAACATGCATGTTTAGGTTAGCATCACTGTAAAATTTCCCCTTGTGAATGAATGAGTGAGTGGTTGTCTGCTTCTAACCCTGCATAGAGATGGCCACTGTCCTAAGGCTCAAAGTCACTGGGATAGGCTCCAGTCACCTGCGCCCTCTGTCAGGAACAAGCAGGGACATTATCAGTGAATGAAATTATATTATTTTATATTTTTTTCATTTAATGATTATTTGATTACTAGTGCACCAGTAGTTATAAAACAAGGTTACATTACCAATTCATAGTGACATTTGCCAATACAAAACAGTGTCTGAGGAACTGAACATTCAATTTCATTCAATTTATTTTTGTAGAGCCCAAAATCACAACAACTGTTGCCTTTGAGGGCTTAATTTTATTGTAGATTTAACAAACTGAAAGACAGAAAATAAACCAATGAAATCGTAATTGGTGAACAATTCAGAAGCATATAATCCAACATTCACGGTAAACAAGCAAATGGATAATTGTCCCAGAGCATCTACTGTCCTTAGACTCGCCCTCTCTGCAAGGAAAAAACCCAGAGGGAAAGAGAGAAACCTCAAGGAGAATCACAGTGAAGAAGAGATCTACTCCCACACTACAAACTAAACAATAGGTCAATCTATCTTATATAAAGTCAAGCAAATATATGTTTATTGTGGCATTAGCTGCTTATTCAAGCCTTCATCTGTAGTTCTAATAAGCAGGTGCACTGACATACATGTTTAGGAATAGCCTAACTTCACAAAAACAACTGTTATGTAACCCTTATCAGCCTCCTTCACGTCTGATAATTAATGTAACTGTAGAGAATCACACACATGAGCGGGGCAGATGGGATTAAATTACTGAATAGAGCATGAAATATTTAAGTATGACCCCTGGAGACGTCAGCCTTGCATGAATGTTAACGTGAGCGTCGTTTCCCGCAGCAGAAAATGGGACATTTTCAAAGTGCTTCATACACTTTAAAAGCCTGCGATGTGACGTGAAAGATTGAAAAGGAAACTTGTGCCATATGGTTCTTATGTGAACTGCTCCCATGATGCTTTCCACAAACAACAGTCGCACTTTGCATGAAAAACAAAGTCAAGTAGAGAGTTCAGGGAGGGACATAAAAGTTATTTATGTTCTTCTGCAAAGCTGCTTTAGATCATTTCTTACTCGTGTTTTGTCCAATGCCAACAATTGAATCACTGTTTATTATTGAGAAATTTTACTTGTGTTAGTCCCAAGCTCATAAACAACAATGCTAGATAAAAGAGAGCATCTAACAGAAGACAAATCTCTTCAAGTTACTGATCATTATTGTTTTCATGTGTAAATTACCATGGCATAGTGCTAATTTTGTTCACTATGATAAGCCAGCATAATTGTGATCGTGACAACAGTGACAGGTTTCAGTCTGTCATCACTGCAATTAATAATTTCTTTTGTTTATTTTTAGTGCTAGTCTTTTTATCTTCTCTCCACAGTCCGATCCAGCATCTGCTTCTATTTAAATTGCTGTTTGAAATCTAATTTAGCAGATCTCATAAAGGACCTAGAGGCGGTGAATGAGCCGACAGCAGCACATAAAAGAATAGAAAGTTTCACTCACAAAGGACCTCGGCTTAACAAAGGGAAAGACAAATCAAACAATGCGTTGGCTTGAGAAATTACATTTTCTGTGACACATGTATTAATGACATTATACACTAATGCTGCCTTAAAGGACACATTATGCTTAATTGTACTTTTTCTTTGGCTGTTTTTAAATGTCATTGCTTTCTCATTAATAACACAGCTGGAGTTCTGTTTGTAAACTAGTCTTTCCCCTCTAAGCCTCAGAAAAGATTGTGTGATGTGAAGATTTGCTTTGAGCATTTTCGTAGCACATCAGCCAAGATCACTGTGTTTATTCGCTCAATGTAAATCCCTTTGCACTCAGAAGATGGAGCTCTAAATCAGTGCCTGCTTACTTTTTTGTTTTTTGAAAATGAAGCCTATAAGCTGCTAAACTATAAACTTGAATCCATTCTTCTTTCTTTATAGTTATTGTGTGTGTATTTTGGCACCTGTTCTTGTTGCTGGAAATCCAGTCGGAGATGTAAGCCACGGCCTGGCGGTGACACTGCTTGTTCCCGAAGCTGCACGCTAACATGATGAGCTCCCGCTGTAGCTCCCTGCAGGTGTTCAAGGGCAACAAGTTAAACAGCAATCAATAAGGCCCATAGAGTGGAGTCAAATAAGGTGACAAAATGAATTCTGTGAAAGGAAAGTTTGGGCAAGGTCATTGCAGCTACATTAATAAATGTATATGATCAAGGATGAACTAATTCAGCCTACACTATACAGGCTTAATAATATATACAAAAAAATGTATACCATGATAAAGCACAAAATTAACATTGTAGAAATTGATGATCTTGTAAGTCCAGTTACTGGGTAAGAAATTTTACTCAATTTTACTCACCACATGTCAAATAATATTAGTCTACTATTGTTCTATGAAATGTCTATAAAATGGTGTGATGTCAAGTTTTGTTTTTTCTAAGATAAGTAATGTTTAGGATGCGTACTCAGTCTGATACGATGCTTGCAGGATGTTACCCTCGTTGCTTGGTCCAGGACTGGGCCATCCCATCTGATGGTAGCGAGATGCAACCTGCTTCAGAACATAGTCCTGCAGACACAATCATCACAGAGTCTAAATGTAATGAATAAGCTGGATATGACAGTGAGTGTGGCCTCACTTACACTGAACAGGCTGTACTCGTCTGTGCGGTCCAGCAGTTTGTCCAGCTGGTACAACACACGGCTGGCAGAGTGCCACGGCAGGAAGGACGACTCCTCGGGCAGGTAGGCAATCAGCTGGAGTGGTATGTTCTGAGGGAGGTACCCAGCCCTGTGAGTCACAACAAAATACAATATGACAACAACAGTCATTATCATAGTTTATTATTACTGTCATTTTAAAAGGCCTTTTTTTACAGAAGACAAACAGATAATCTGAATTAAACCGAGATCAGGACAGAGCCCGACTAGACTGAGATGGCTCATAACCCAGATTTATTCGATGATTAAAAAAAGACAAGTGAATCAAATCAAAACAATAAAGTAGTGAAGAAGCTTCCAAAAATATCTTAAACACAACCACTACACAAGGGAATGTGTTTGAAGACAACACAGTTCCCACTAAAACAACCATGTTGACAAAACAATGATTGTTGCAAATACAATTGACTTTTACAAAAGAAAACACCACATTATGGATTGGGGTGCAGCAAACATTACTGGAGCGAAATTTACAGCTGGATCAAGTAAACACATAATTGTGCCCAAGAGACAATAAAACCACCTCGATGGGGCGTTTTTACTCTTGCACACCTGAGATTCTGTCCTGAAATAGTCAAACTGCAGATGGCACCATTGTCCTGTCCCAAAAGGTATGAAAGAAACTTTGGTCTGAAAAGAAAGTATTAAAAATAATAGGAAGAAACAATAACAATTTTCAAGCTAATATTGAACATACCTTAATTTTAAATCCAATAAAATAAATATAAAATAAAATGTAACTTTCCACACGTTGTCTAGACAGTTTAACAGTGTCAGTCTGGGGATCAACCTGCAGAATGAGCATATTAAGTTAAAAGAGGCCTCTAAATACGAGCGCTGCGCCCCACAGCTGAGGTTAGATCCACCTGCTCATGAATATTAACCACTCCTTTGTGGATTCGTTAGTATTCATGATGTTTTGGCAGACTGCGTTGCTTCCTCATCTGACCTTCAACTCCGCCCACTCATCATGAATATTAACGAGGTGGGCAGCCGAGGACGAACGTCAGCTCACACAAAAGTATTTTCGATCTTTATTGGGTGTCATTAATGTTTAGAAGCTGTTGGAGTTATGTGGAGTGAGTGATGAGAAGTATATGTGAAGTCATCTATGGCACAGTGACAAACTCTGTGACCTTTGCAGAGCAGCTGTCCGTCAAACTGAGGAGCTCCATGGAAACTGTGCACAGCTTTCTAAATCTTACATTTGAGGTCTGTAAGTGAGGACTTAATTTGTTCTTTTTTCACAGATGAAGAGCAAGAGCCAACTGAAAACTACTGTGTTTCAGATAAGTCTTTCGCAGCTCAGGAACTCCGGATTTCCATAATCTGCCTCATGCGCAGCTCAACCAACCTCCACACATTCATCTCTATTCCCATCATGCACCTGGCCTATAAGAAATTACCATAATCCATCCAGCCTGCAGAGACTTCCTGTTTACGGCGCTCTGATCGGTTCACAGGCCTGAGCTCCAAACACTGTGTGTGATCCTGGGACAGTGTTGCTGTAGCAACCTGATCCATTTGTGTCCATCTCTGTTTTCCACTTGTCCACTCCTCATCTATCCTGCGTCTGCTCCTGCAGATGGAGACTGTCACATCACTATTCTCATGTCAGTCATTGTCATAGAGCCTGCAGTCACAATAAAAAAAACATGTCTTTAGGCTGTCAGTCCAAAACTGACAACTTTCTACAAGTTTACAGCAGTTTTTCCAGTCTTCTCTTCAAACAGGACTTCATGCTGACTCTGTAGAGGACACTGGGCGAAGTGTGTGTGAACTCAGCGTGTTCCTTATAAAGGCGATTATAGATTATTTAATTTCCTCCCTTACACTCTGTGGCAGTGTCTCTGTGTCCCTGGCTGAGCCGTCCCCTTAACAAGCTCATTAACTCTTTAACATTGTTAAGGCTCTGTTAATTGTTTGTCCATTAGCCATTAGCAAGGCTCACTGGAGAGCTAACGAGTGACTGCAGCAGCCATACGGGGCTGCATTCATCACTGTTTCAGTGCATACTCACAAAGACACACTCATTTATTTACACTAAACTAGCTGTGCACTGTGGCACATTCACAGAGGACTGCACTGTCACCCATCAGCATTTACAAAGAGGATTGCTCACATTTAGAAGAATCGAACTGTAAGAGGACAAGTGCCAATGACATTAGCAGAGATTAAAGATCACTAACATTTTTTTATTTAATTAGAGGGAGTAGAAAGTGGACTAGGTGGGAAAGACAACATTTAACAGTATTTAGGTCTAAACAAATAAGCAAAGACAGCAGTAGCTCTGCACATTAAAGTTATAGCAGTTCTTATCTTTCACTTGCTTCGCACAAACATGCAAGCAATGCAAAATAAAATAGTGAATATGAAAAAATATAAAAAAATATCATTCAGTTTTTGTACTTAAGATTTCCCATAGTTCTAACGGCTTTTGTCATGTTGAAGAGCTTCATGAGTTTACAATCTTTCTAACCAATACTCAAACTCTAATGTTGTTAGCACTGACAGTTCACACAGTCTGTATGTAAACGCCAACTTTTTCCGTGGCAAATGCTGATTTCATTCACATCAGTGGCATTAATTTAACAATCAAACAAGCTCACTGAATCACAAAATGAAACACCTGCCGCTTTAGCTCAAATTTAGCGCTTTTATAGATGAATGAACTTGTAACTGGCACACATTAATCAACATTAGCCCCGGCTCTAATTATTGTAATAAAGCCGCTCCCCTGCGAGAATGAACAAAACAAACCCGAAAAGTTTATTGCTGGTTGCCATGACGACAGATGCAGGGGCTTAAGCGCACACATCTGCCCTCACTACCGATAATGACGGATGTGTAGTTGTGTTTCTTTGTTTTGCGGATAAGTCTCCTGCTGAGCTTTTAACTCGCAAGCGCACACACTTAGTGACACTGCATTTGTCTCATTCAACGTGACGGAGGACAGACGGCTGCAGAGGAGGTACGCAAGCCTCTTCTCTGGGTTGAGTTATCGAGTCCGTGTCACAGTAGATTTCGGTTACAGCTCTCAAAAAACCTCGAGGCCGTAAACATCACATATGAGGAATGAGTCGCGCCCGGACCTCTTTGCTTTCTCTGCAGCGACGCGCTCACTTATTGCTCATTCATCAGGCTGTGTTCGCACGTACGGAGGCTGGAGCACTGGGGTTGTGAGTATTAAAAACCTGATTACACAAAAAGCTAAAGTCTAAGGTCTTAATTCTTATTCTGGGACCTGGCGGCTCACAGGAAAGACACGGAGCATTTATCAAAAAAACATGTTTTCCACCTTTAAGACAAATACAATAGTTCCTTCATGGCATTCTGTGAAAAGTTAAGATATAACCTCAAATCAAAGACAACCACAGTCAAGTCTAAGGGCAAATGTCTGCCCTGTGTGTCTCAATCTAATAAAAGAACAAACATACAATTACATGCTTGCTTTTCAAATTAACATGCTAATAACACTTTTTCCCAAACTAAGGGTCTTTAAAGTGAATATCTTTTTAGTAAAACGTAGTGAATGTGGCAGAGCAAAGCAACATACACCAAATTCCTTCTCCCAAATACTCAAAGGGTGAGAAACAACACAACCCACAAGCACCACACGATCAAGTTTTTTTTCTAAACATTTAGCTTGTTTTCACTCAATCTGACAATTCTGGTGACATTTATTATTGTACTTTGAGTAGCAAATATGACATAAGTACAGGCAATTGTACAAATGTTATCTAGCAGCCAGACAGAAAACAGAAAAAGGGTCTCAATATAAATGCCACAATAGTTACGATTTGACAAATACAAAGAAGTGTTAACACCTTTATTTTGCTAAATAATAGCTTAAACTGTCAGTTGTGTGTAAATTGTCGATTCAATACAATGTCGCTTTTTGATGACATAAATTGAGGGATTCCACTTTACAACTCAACTCTACTGCCTGTAATTGTCAACATTTGTCCGTTTTTCACAAACTGGATCTTTTCTGCTGTAAAACTATGACACATATTAACCACAGACACTGTCACAGCAAAGTGACAGCTAAAGCCTTCTGCACAATAAAGGAGTTTTGGCCTGATTTTCTGATGTGCCCCTCTATGAGTTTGAGGAGGCGTGGCCAGAGTAAGGATTTTCACAAGAGATTTTTTTGTCATGTCTCTTCTAATGTCTATGCGTCACTGCGACTTTGCTTTATGCTTTAAGTACGGGATTCTACTAAAATAACTGAACAAGCATTACGTATATGTCATATCCGACAAACCTGCTCCTTCAATAATGTGTGAAGCACTTACTTTACTTGACTAGAACATGGCCAACACAGAGATTTTTTTCATTTCACGTCCACAATTCGTCAGTGTAACAGCTCTTTACCTCTAATGACCCTCCACTCTCCTGTGATATTTTTAAATCTTTAATCCACTCGCGTTTCATTATAGTTTCACTTTTACATTTGTGCACTTGCCTGACCAGTCAGCCCCTCCTACATTCTGTTACATTCTGTTTGAATGCAGAAGGGTCTGAAACCGGAGCCTCGGCCAATAATTTCCCCGTCCAATGTTAGGATGATCCAAACAAGCACGGCGATTCTGACACTAAAAAGTCGGAAGTTGCTTTCAAGCCCCATTTCAAAACATTCAAGAAGGCGATTGTAGCTGATTCGGCTCTTGCTTCGGTTTTGAACAATGAACGTATCAATTTCTTAAAATGTGAGCGGCAAACCGTGTTGAGAAGCTTCATACTAAAAAAAATTCTCACGCTACATGTTTACAAAAACATTGTGTCGCTGTTTTGATAGAATTTTCGGGTTTTCTGTGATTGGTTGACTCGGAAAGGCCGCCCCAAAATTGAACCCCGGCGCTCTGATCCCAGACCCTCACGGTTTGTAAAGTGTCTGTCAAAGCGTGTAGGGACCGGCTGGTCAGGCAATTTACACACATGAAAACACTTGGCGCTAGATGACGTTTTCTGCTGCTGCTCCACAAGTCTGTGTCGCCTCTGTTCTTCCTGCAACATGATGCGACTGTGAGACAAATAATCGTAAATGTCCTTATGTGCAAGGCCTGTTCTGTTTAGGATCGCAATAGATCCTAAACTCCTAGTGTGCAGTCTGCTTATAACTTGAAAAACCTAAGAATCTGTCATTGGGGCCTTCCTTTTGCCATTTCCAGCAGAAAAGTTCATACTTGTCATACTTAGTCTAGTAATCAACTGTGAATGCAGCATAGACAGCAATCAGATAGTTTTCCTCAAACAAGAAACAAATCATGCAAAGCCATAATAAACAAAGTCAAAGTTCAACTGAGTTAGCTGACAAATTTAGCATTTCTTTAATCACAGTATTGTCATTAGTGTTGTGCTCAACAAAAGGCTCAAAAGGTAGTCACATCAAAACCAAATCTAGATCACACGTTTTAATAAATATATCTGAACAATACTCCTAATTGAAAACTTTCTCATTAGTTTACTTTATCAAGCTGTGTCTGAAATGACACGAGACCGACTTCAAAAACAGACAGACCTTATTGGAAATCAATAATGAAGAGAGGAGAACAGACAGAGACAGTGGGCTGGCCTGGATAAACAGACTGTTTTACAAGCTGAAGTATAGACAGAGGAGCTGTCAGGGAATCGCCTGTATAAACATCAAATAGATGAGACGCTAAAGGAGATGTTAGTGCGGTTGAACTCACCTGGCCAGATTGAAGGCGTCATCGATTAGACCTGCCCTGTTTCCAACGGAGATGATCTGAGAGACGGATGTGGGTTTGACATGTTAATATCTACAGGTCTACAGTGATACACTAACACGTGGATGCAGTGGCTCACCTGAGGATTGGAGTGTAGCTGTTGAATGAGAAGTTTCCAGTTCTGCAGGTCATAGTTCACTCTGAAATAACCCGTCTGATTGATGTTACCGAGCAACCATGTGTTCTCCAGCATCTCACCGACTCTGTGCGTTTCTGCAAAAAGTAAAGTTGAAGAAATATGTATGTTACGCAGCTAAAACATTGACATTTACGCAGAGATGGCAAAAGTACTGAAGTTTACTACTCAAGTAAAAGTACAGTTACTTGTGTAAAAAACAAGCCTGGTAAAAGTCAAAGTCCTGCTGCCTTTACTTGAGTAAAAGTATAAAAGTAAATAGTATCACACTGCCAAAAGTTATTCTCTAAACTCGTTTAAACTAGAAATGTGACAGCTTATTTCAGTAATTTTAAGACATTTTTTTTATGTTTTCAAGAGATTTGAACTTGAATCAAATGTGCTGCTGGGGAGGGGGGGGTAAAAATGTTATACTTCAAAAGCAAATAATTTGGCTTGAAATAAAAAAAACAACTTTATTGAAACAAGGCAGAAAACTCATCGAAACAGGTCATAATATCTAGGTACACCAAGTAAAACCATCTTAACCAGAAAAAATACTAAAAATAAAAATTGAAATCCAGATTTTTAGACATTCAAATAATTTAAAAATGCATTTTTTTTTGCAGTTCACAAAGTTGGTTTGTACTGTGTTGGATCATGAGTTGAGCTTTACAGTAAATTGTTTATAAATATTGTGACTTTTATGATGTAATAAATATGTAATTGTTAGAAATTGTAAAATGTTTGGCAATTTCCAGTTTCAAGTCATTTTTTTAAGTTATTTTGTTCACAGAGCTCTGTAGTGTTTTAAAAGGAAAAACCCTAACCTGATTGTAAAATGTATGGAGTAGAAAGCATAGTACTTCTTGAAAAATGTAAGAAGAAAAAGTAAAAAGCCACCAGAATTATAATACTCAAGTACAGATACAGATACTCAAGAAAACTACTTAAGTACAGTACAGTATTTGAGTAAAAATACTTACTTGCCATCTCTGCCTTTACGTTTCAGATTCTAACTGCATTTGTTTTTGTTGGAGTACAAGCTTTCTTTGCATTTTAGTTTGCTTAATTACTTACTGATGTGGCCAACAAAACATCAGACTTGGCTGCTTTTTATGCCTGCAGGTTCAACGGCAGTAGTGGCAAAGTTTATTTAATATAACTTCAAATAAGCTAAATGAATAGCCGCTTACTTTATTGGATGGATTGTGCTTTTCTTTTAGATTTGGGATAAATCTACATGTAGAGGTAGATTCAGGCCGCTCCAATAGAGATAATAGAAGGCATTAGGTGAGTGCACTGAACAAGTGAAAGTAGAACTTGTTCTGGCCAACTGAACACAATCAGTTTCTGTGAGAAGAGCAGAGAGGAGCTTCTCTAAATGAATGTATGTGATGTACCCTACTTTAACACCTGCCGTGTTTTGTTCACTTAGTCTAACATCACTTTCCTGCAAAGAAAAGCGCCTTTCGTGAAGAGAAAATGAGGTTGTGAGCTTTAGTGGAGCAGTGTACAGTTGGCTGCTGCAGAACAACAGCAGAAAACAAGGAAAATAGCTGTTGACCTGAGTTTCGACCTACTTCCTAAACTTTCTCCCTGTTGTTGGAATTAAACTGTGTTTACCTGGTCTGGGCTTTTCTTATTGGAGAACTTTGAAGCAAGGTGAAGCCCCTTTGTTACTCACAAAATTAACTTCTCACTGCCAAGGCTGTGCCCACACTTTAGTCCTGCTTTGTGACCATTTTGAGTCCTAATCGGTTTTGGTCCAGTTCTAGTTCTGGCTTAGTCAAGGTATCCAAGGTTTAGTTCCAGTTGTTAATTCAGCAACGCATCCTAAAAATCTATTTGCTTAAAGGACCAATGTGTGACTTCCTAGCCAAAAGAAAAGACTTGTTTTTTACTACATTGTTGTTGTTTTTTCTTTAACTAACACAATAAAAAGGTGTCTTTACCTCTCTAAAAGCTACTCTTTCTTGTCATAGCGGAGATCCTACTCCTGCTTGTTTCCATGGAAATTTTGTTTCTTTAACTAAAATATTTTATTCTATGATATTGCATGAAACTAATGGATAGCATTGAAGAATGCACCAACCTATTTTTACTGTAGTTTTAGAATGCATGTGATAGATTAAGCTTAAGACATGGTAAGCATAATTATGATTAAGATTTCACTAAATATTTAGCTTGTTTTTTCCCAATTTAGTTGTTTTGTTGAAGTTAATTATTGTCTTTTGTTGAGTAAATATGACATGTGTGCAGGGGAATTCACAATTGTTACCTAGTAACCACACTGTAAATCTGGACTAAAATCAACATAAATGTAGGAGTGACAATATACAGTATTATTACCTGCAACACGTTAAATGTGGTAAATGATTAAACTTCAGGAAACTGTGTCAGTTGTGTGTAAATTGTCTTTGCATTTTGGCGCATGTCAATGATACGTGCCTGTAATTTTCTACTTTTTGTTGTCAATTTCTTCATAAATTGCAACTGCTGTAAAACTATGATAAATCTTCACCACAAAGAACAACACACCAAACTAAGTCAAAATTAAAATAATGTTATAATCTGTCGCTTCAACTTTCTATTTCTGTTCCAGAAAGTTACACAATGTGACTTTAAATATTGCAATAATTTAAAATGTAATTATATTTATTAAAGATAATAATGAGCTGCACAGAAGTTGTATCATACCTGTTTTGTTATTGATCCAGATAAGCCTCTCTGCGCTGATCACAGATGCGTTTCCCACGGCGACCGTCAGGGGCACTTGCCACTGTAAACTAGACACAAGAGAGAGGAGTTGTAAATGGAGACTTTTAGCACACATTAGCTCCAGAGGAAGACGGTCACGAGAGAAGCTTAAATTGCAGTGTGTGGATATAAAGAGCTGTGATATATGAACAATAGAGACGAGAGTAATGGACCAGATGGAAGTGAGTCACTGCTGTGGAAGCTGGAGCAGTGCATACAACCACTCCAGATCACTCCAAAAATCTAAATGTACATTGACTCCCAAATAGGGATGTTACAATAAGTATTGCGATTACTGTTATAGAAGACATCACAATTTAGAAATGATTCACGATTACTACCACCACGATCAAACGACAAACATTCTCATTGTCTAACATTACTTGAATCAATTTAGACTTTATCATAAAAGGCTTACAAAAAAATGATCCATCAGCTTACAAAATCACAAATGTACTTACTATTGAACCTATTTGTCCCGCCCACTTGGCTTGGATATGCCTTCCTGTTTAGCTCTGTTAAGTAGCTAACGTGTTTGTTTGTCTTCTTGTGGGGAAATTTTAATTAAATATAATGACAGTTAAAATAAATCGATCGACTGAAATCTACAGACTAAATGCAGCTAAACAGGAAGTGCATGTCCTAGAAAAGTAGGCGGGACAAAATAGGGTCAATAGCAAGTTATCTAAAATAAAACACATCTGCAGCAATAATATATTGTCTTTTTCTCTAAGTTCAATATTTTATCCTCTACTAGATTCAGAAAAAAAAAAAAAATAATAAATAAATAAATATATATATATATATATATATATAGAAAAAATAATAATAATTTAGCTTCTAAATTTGTCACAATTCTTATTTGTTTGTTCTTATGATTATATTGTGCTTGGAATAATCACGGTTATCGATTAATCCAGGGGTCCCAACCACCGGTCCGGGGCCCAAAACCGGTCCGCGGGCCATTGGCTACTGGGCCTCAGACGATTCTTCAATATTTATTTATTTTTATTTTATAGTATATCACTACTTCCGTGTGCTTTACTATGACAATATAGTGCCACTTAATCTTATAAACAGCAAATTCAAGCAATAAGAGACCTAAAAGTATACACAGAAATTGTTGTTTGCATTTTAAATTGTTGTTATCGGCGCTACACAACCACGACCGGTCCCTGAAAA
The DNA here is from genome assembly GCA_038363315.1 of Mugilogobius chulae. Classification (NCBI taxonomy): domain Eukaryota; kingdom Metazoa; phylum Chordata; class Actinopteri; order Gobiiformes; family Gobiidae; genus Mugilogobius; species Mugilogobius chulae. The sequence continues at coordinate 47,898,076 of CM076409.1, read as the reverse complement.
AGAAATTTGTGACTTTACCGGTCCTTACAGAAAAAAGGTTGGGACCACTGGATTAATCTATTAATCTTGACATTCCTAATCCCGAAACATATTATTCTAAGGCGAGAAATTGCAGGTAACCAGAACAAAAACTTATAATTAGAGATATCAACTGGATGTGTCTTATTTAAGTAGGTAAAGTTGTTTAAGTTGTTACGTTTCCAAGACAACTTTCAAACAAACAAACAAACATTACAATGGTGCCTTTTCCATTGTTCTCCTTCTCTATTTTTACAACATGTACCACCTTGAGAATGACAACACTCATCAGATCTCAGACGTAAGCACTGAATAACAGACCGGTGAGAAAAACAGAGTGAAACAGCGGTGTCGATAGCACATAATGCTGTTGTGTCCTTGAGCAAGCACTTCACTCATTCTGCCTCAAGTGTTCATGGACACTGGTGTAGAAATGTATGTGTTTGTCACAGTGAATGCAGGGAAACTTCTGTTTGTTAACATGCACTGTCCTCACCAAATACACACAATATATTCTGTTTATGTCTGAAGCTCAGAAGTATAATCAACAGCAATACAGTTTATTTAAAAGGAACCCAGACTATGAAGACAAATCTGGCTAAATTGCTAGTACTGGTCATGCTTAATAAAATAAATTGCAAACAAATATATAACTGCTTACTATTTTTGTAAAATTGTCATTGTTTATGTTGTTTTCAAGCCACTGGGAGCCGCCATTTTGGTTGATGACATAAAATAGTGTTTCCATGGTTACTCCCACAATTTCATCTGTGAACAGTTTCCACAAAAACACCACTGACAGTGTCCAGTTCTTGCCTCTTCCTCTTGATTATCTTCAGTTTTACTAGATTCCACATAATCGTTCTGCATTTGGCTCCGGCTCAAACTGACGTGGTTTAACCCAGGAATTCATGTTGCTTAGTTACCTGTTACTTGACAACACTATTTTAATAAAACTACAAATACTTCCAAGGTATTTGTCTTGTATTTATATAAGTGATTATTTTGTTTTATGGTAAACATGTGATTATAGTCAGGGTTCACTTTAAAATACTTAAATTAAGGCTCATCTACTTTACAAAAGCGCTGGTTTGAAATTCTGCTTAGTTTCATGATAAGTGTATGAATCACAAGATGAACTGTGGGGTTTACAAGTTTTCTGAAAGTCAGACATTATTTTTGGCTTTTTTTTTTTTTTTTTTTTTTTTTTTACATAAGCCTTCACAAGAACATTATGTTTCATAAGAGCAACTAGAAAGTTAACTCTTAGACAAAGGCCTTTGATGTGTAGTGTTTGGTGCCACAGAGACCCATGACCCACTTTTACGGCACAGTACAATTTTATTTGTAACTAATTATATTTACAAGTAACTTCATACTAGTAATGAAGTTCTAAAAATAATCAATACAGTTTAACAGCTATGAACTGCCATGTTGGAGCTGATTAGACTGTAGTAATTAGTGAACAGTGAGATGATTAAACGTTTGGTTGCTTTCTGAAAGTTGAAACAGAGGTTGACATCACCATAACACGTAATCCCCAGTAAAAGATTTTCATTGGAATAATTACTTCCTATAACGAGCACCATGTTGGCTTTATTTCTCGTTAGTATTTTAATTAAAAGGTGTTTTAATTACAGATAACAAACTCAGAGTAAGTGTTTGGGACTAGGATCAATTTATCCATTTGTGAAGTGTGGAATGAGTGGAAAATAAGCTTGGGTCAAGTGATACAACCATCCAAACAAAGCAACATTTAATAATTCAACACCACTATCTGTCACCAGGGGCAACAGAGGATCGATGAGGCTGCATGGCAACGGAAATCATTCTGATATTTATGTGTGATTGACAGAAAAGGTCAGCACAATGAGCAGCCAGATATCTGCAACGGAAAAGGCATCTTAGTAAATACATCATGCATTATTTATGTAATATTACTTAAATAGATCTCGCTCAAAGACTCATTACCAGTGGCATTATTCATCAACTCCCAGCTGCCCCGGGGCAGACTGATGGACAGCGTCTCTGGCTTATCTAACCTGTATTTTTGTCTGTTATCAAAACTATTCTTGTTTTTTGAAGTGCATCATTTTGTCCATGATGCCATCACACTAATCTTTTGGGTAATCTTTCTGCATCAAACAGATGAGCGTAGATCTAAAAAACAAAAATGCTAAATTAAATTAATAAAACTACAATAAATCACCACCACCTCTCCATTGCTCAAACACTCTATATTAGGCTGCTTATTAATTATTCATCTTTGACATTAACTAACTAACTTTGTTTGAAAAAAATAGATATAAATACCCTTCTCCTGAACTAATAATAATTCATGTTGCCTCTAATAGAAGCATATTAAATCAGAGTGTGTTTATCTGCTCCCTGTAGCTGCAGTCACAGAGGCGGACTGTGACACAAATCCAGTTTGATTTCTTCTCGGTGTCATTACGCCGACCTCGCCATCCTCGAGTTTGTCCTTGTCTGTGTTCTTGTCAGCTCACTTCTTTAAAGCGCATTTATTTCCTTTAGCGTTATACGCCTATTTGATGGAGGAGCTGCGTGAAAAGAAATAAAATAGGAATAACCGGTCTTGGTAATGTCACCTTAGGACTCAAACTATAAGTATACGGACACATTTCTTTAGTTTGTTTTTAACTTGCAAATTCAGTTCTATCCTTGTTGACAGCATAATAACGCTTGTGCCCTTGAGCAATTCACTTGGCACAGTTACCAGTCTGCTTAACAGTCTGTAATGGAGAAAGCACCACCATTAAAAAAAAAAAAGACACATATATATATATATATATATAATATTTATAATATATATATATATATATATATATATATATATATATATATATATATATATATATACTGTATATATATATATATGGCCTGGGTCCCTCAACACTGAGACACAGAGAAGTTATGACAGGCACAACTGAACCTTTACCCTGTGCGCAGTATAAAAGCAGTAAACAGCGAAGAGCCAAGTGTTAAATGGGACCTACTGTGTTATAACTTAAGTTAAACAGGGCACAGCTAGATGCTTGTGTGAATTCTTCATTTAGAAGTGGACACAATTAGACAGACAGACACTTTATTGATCCCCAGAAGGGGAAATTCAATTAACCATGTAGCTCATTCATACATTAGCAAACAATTCAAAAATTTAATAAATCATTAAAAAGTAAAATTATTGCACACATGCCTTGTACTTGTGCATAAAAGTTTGTGTGCTTAAAGTCCCAATTCTGAAGGGTGATGTATCACAGGTGGGGATAAAGTCTGATGGCTGTAGGGGCAACAAATGTTTTAAAATAGACATCTAAAGATACATTTAGTTTAGAAATAGGTATGTGATAAATAAATAGATTAATAAAGCATAAAATGCCTGATCCAAAATTCTTTGTCGAGTTACTACTTGGTAGGTGGTGGCGAGGTACAGGTTGGAGACAACTAGTCAAAGATACAACAGTTGGAGGTTCATTTACCATTTGCCATGATGATGGCCACAGAGCAGTGACCTAGAGCAGGAGTTCCCAAACTTTTCAGCCCGGGACCCCCAAAATGACCATGCAACATTGCTTTATATAGGACTCAAATTCCCCCAAAAAACAGATTCAATGCCAAGTCATAATTGTAAAAATACATTTTGAAATTATCTCGCGACCCGCAGAATTTGCTTTGCAACCCCTCAAGGGGTCCCGACCCTCTGTTTGGAAACCACTGACCTTTCATAGAAATAAATTAGCCAAAGCAATATAAAAAAGTAAACAAACCAGCCGTGGAACAACTCAATAAACTATAAGGTAAATTTACTTTATCTTATGTAGTGTCAGAATTAGAATATTTAGCAATTTAAGGTTTCCACTGGATTAACATTAGACCAACTGAAAATTCTACTGATGTGTGATCCCAAACTCTTGTAGAGTCTACAAGATTAAATTATAGAAGCACACAATCTAAAAACAGAGCATCACACAAAACCCTAAAATACGCCAACAGTAGAAGATTGTGATTCTCCGTCTTAAAAGTATTAGATAAAGTCTGTAATCTTGTTCTACCTGCCTGCGTATAATATTTTGTTCCTCCGGTGAGCTCTGCTTGTGTGACTAGTGTCCCAACATGTGTCCAGCAGATAAGAGAAAGTCTAAATCTAGTGAACAGCATGCAGCACTGCGGGGCTACTCAGCTCTGCAATACAGCTTTACAGCATCCACAAGTCGCCTCTGATTTCCCTCACCACAACTACTATTACAGTGATGAAAGTTCAGCTAAAAATCACAACGGCACATTTTGTTTTCATGAGCACCCCTGAGTGTGCAACTGAGTGGGGCCTCTCGAGACTCAACACAAAGAGCAGAGCGCACTGATAACAATAAGCTTGGTTCATCAGATCACGAATACGAGGAGCTCAAGAGTAAAAGTGAAAAAATAACTTCAAATGGAAAAAACTAGCCACAAACAGAGAACGAGTCACAGAGAGAGAGACAGACACTCAACAGTAGATAATGTTAACAAGAATACAGCAATTACAACAATTACAAGGTGAAAAACAGGAATGCATGTAATGAACTATTGATGTAAAATGAAAAGTGGGTTGATAAAACAGCAAGAGACAAACTCCAGAGGTTGTGAAAGACATGAATAAAACATCTATAGAATAAATTATAAATGAAATATAAATGATGTAAAGGTGGTAAGGAATGTGCAGAAAAGGTATATATATATTTTTTTTCCCAAGAAGAGGGCGTGATCAGTGAGAACAAACTCGATGCCTTACTGAGGTGTGAAAAGGTGATACCAGGAGGAGGCAAGGCTCCTCACAGCTACTGGATAATGTGAAGGAGAGAGCAGAGAAATACTGATGCACAGTTTGTCCCGGTGAGAATGGTCAGACAGCTCAATCAGAGAAGAAGTCGTTCTGGTCAAAAACTCTTCAGCTTTAACAGCAAAAGTTTTGTTTCATCTGTAATTCCTACTCAGTGTATTACCCGCCACAAATAAGCTAATAATGTTTAAGAATTGTGATTCAGTTTAATGGATAGGGGAAAGATAACATGAAGATGATTTCTGAATATTATTGATAGTGATTTCTAAATATTATTGATAGTGGCCACTTGATGATTTCTGAATATTATTGATAGTGGCCACTTGATAAAAGCACAGAACAATTTGAACAACAGGTCCCAGAATACACTGCAGCAGCACTGATGAGAGGAGCCACATCGGCCAGAATGGATAGTAAACCTATGTAGGTAAAAAAGTTTATATTGCTGAGATGTGACTATATTTGTCCAAATAATGTTGGCCCCTGCTCCATTTGAGTTTGACTCCTCTGGATTATACGTTTAGACACAATGAATTTCACCAAGATATAGTGAACTATAATTAAGATTTTACTAAGCATTTATTGTGACATTTATATTAGTACTTCAACTGGTCAACAACATTAACATTTACAACATTAACTTCTCACGACTCGTTGTTACAGCCCTAATTAACGCGATATTGTCTGAATCCTGTGACTCAGATAAGCCAAAAAAGTTGATATTTCATAGAATACCTGTGCTGAGGCAAAACTGATATTAAGTAATTTTCTTTTTGGTGACATAGATTTCATGTAATTTGATGCTTTGAGTTGCCTTTTCTTCTTCACGAGCTGCGATCGCGGTGCTGTATAAGTGACCAAACTAGGTCATAATACAACAAATGTTTGAACCTTTAATGTTGGCTTTAAACACTTTTGATTCAGTGTGACAAAGTAAAAATTGCTGAACAGGTTTGTGTGGAATAAAGCATTGAAAACATCCACACAAAATAAATGGTTCAGTGCATTGTTTCTGACAGAAGTGTAATAAGACGTAGAGTGTATTACAGACTGGCTGATGTAAAGATTGGATTGTTTTTTGATTGTTTAAATGGCCTTTTCAAAAATGCTGCCGATGCATTTATCTTGGTCTGCCTTGCTCGGCACAATCAGTGACTTTTTTTTATCCATTGTTCAAAAATCAAACCCAAATACTCATCAACTAATCAATCAGAATCTAAACACAGTTGAACAGGTGCAATTTTGAGAAGAAATGCAGACACACAAAAACACATTTCTGAGATGTTTTGTAAGAGGCTTGATTTTGATGAGAATAGGCAGCGTCACATTCTTAACTGGACTGAAGTAAAAAGTACTTTTCATATGATTTATGAGACTGATCTTAAGTTTATTTAGTGTGAATATATGCTACAAAGTTTTGGGTTCCAGGCCAAACGTTGAGCAAACAAAATATACATACATTTACTAAAGCAAACTGCAACACATTTAAGACTAACTGTTCTCAAAATCTTACACTGTCTCTATGTTAACACCCTTAAATGATCAATTTGGTCAACCTAAGACCTTATTGTTGTTTTATTTAGCCTATAGTGCAAGAACTCCCAGAGTGGTGAACATCGTTGCCATTAAAATATTAAATAATCTATTCTATGTGTGATGTAGGTGCTTAGAACAATGTTGGAAGAATGATCGAGGGCCAAAGTGAAAATTGGTAGGTAAAATAACAGAGGGCAGGGCTGGGGATCGAACCGGGTTTCAAAAACACAAAACATTAGATAGACACTGTTTTTACCCACTACCCACCAGTCAAGTGACTAACAATAGGTAGATTCTCTTATTTGACACCATTCAGCTGAAAGGACATAATTAATTCAAGGTTTATGCAAATGTATTTGCATATATTGCGCGTATTTTACGTGCGTGTTGAAAATGGATATGCGCGTAAAATACACGCGTCGGAAGACACGCACGTAAAATGCGAGCATCAAAAGACACACGCATGTAAAATACGCGCCGAATCAGTTGTTAAACGCGAGTTTTTTACGTGTCAACACGTTTAAAACAAGGCAATATATGGCCCTTTGGGCTTTTGCTATACGGAGACACCGAGAACATGCGCTTGAAACGGGGACAAAGAAAAGCCGCGGGAGGAAACAGGTAGAACCATAACAAATCCTCACTGAGGACTTTGTTTTTGATGTGAGCCAAAGCTGAGTTTCTCAAAGTGTCAAGCCCCTCCCCTGAGCCTTACCATGGTGATCACCAAAACCAGATTTATTAGAAGACACAATCGAGGTTAGAATGAGGTTAAACACTAGAAAACAACTAGATTTTGTATTTTCAGAAGAATTATCTACATTTTTTTCTTCCAGATTTACAGGTTTAAAAATCCTACATGTTAATTGTTAAATTCTTGTAATGAATGTATTCAAGTAAAATTAGGTGCTTGTATTATACAACTGATGCTTAATCAATAAACATAAATCTTATCATTTAAATTGATGATAAAAAAAATACATACAAAAATTGATAGGTAGATCTTTGGGCCTTGCCTCAACTTAAAGTAGACCGCGAGCTGGAAAAGTGTGAGCACCCCTGACTTAGTTTATCACTATGAACCACTGCTTAACGTATGAAAGGTTACATTGATTATTACATTGATTAGTCTCACCTGTTGTTGCCCCGGTGATCCTGCCCGTACAGGAAGTGCTCCTGGCTCACTACGATGTAATGTGTCGGGAGTTGCTCTGATTGGTTCTTGCTGATGGTTACCACTGGATATCCCATTTGTAGCGTCCATCTGTCCATCATCTGTCCAATGTCGATGTCCCGCCCGTCTGATCGCATTGCCTGATTGAAAAACGCAGAAAGAAAAACAATTAGTTTGAATGACAGACATGTTTAACCCTTGCGACATAGCTGGGATAAACTTAACAAGCGTTGAAGGACTGCAGGTGATTAGAGCTGCGATTGGTTTGCGGATAATCGGCGAGGTGGGGCTCATTATGGTAGAAGTTCATCCCTCATTTAATCGGCATGGCAACAGAGCCGACTGTAATTAGTGAAGTGGCTTTGTGCGTGTGACAAACAACAGTGCGACTCTCATCTCGACGTGTCAGTCAGGAACATGGGCCTTTTTAATCTCCCTCTCATTATGTGTCCCTCATTAGAGACACTTGTTCTGTCATTAACATCAGCAGGCGACCGCGGCTCCCGTGTCCCAGATGAGAGTGGGCAGGTCAGGTTTGAGTCCCCGTTAATGAGCAAGGCACTGCCACTATGCCATAAAAGACAGGTGCATTTTCACTGAGAGAAGAGAAATGAGGGCAGAGGCTGTTACCTGAGACAATTTGTTCCACAGGTCGTCTCGGGCGGCGTTTCCGTACATATGACTTAAGAGGTAATCCTAAAGAAAGACAGAAAGACAAAAAAACAAGAGTTATTCTTATTCCCATTTCCCCAATTTTGAACTATTACACTGGAAAAATAAAACATATACATGGTTCGTCAAGGCTAGGTTCCTGAAAAATGTGAAAAATGTTGTAGAGCTGCAACAACTGCGAAAGCCATTGCCTTTTGAGCTGTGCCTTTAAAAAATGTGCTGTACTATTGAGAAAAAGCAGCAAAGATACTAAGTCAAAACATATTTTTATTACATTTAACTAATAAAAAAAAAAAAAAAAAAAAACACAGAAAACTTTACAGAATATAAAGCTGTAAAAGGTCATAAGTAATAATTTAGCTGACCAATTAATTGAAAAATTTATGGCTAGATTAACTGATTTTTAAAAAAAATAAATACTGATAGTTTAATCAATAAGAAAATAATTGTTAGCTGCAACACTTATAAGTAATAAACTAATAGTGGCTGCGAAGTTTGAAATATTTCTATTAAGACAGTAAAAATCAGGCACATTGGATTTAAAAGTCAGACACCGGGTAAGAAAGTTCTTGACTTTCAGGGTGTTTATCTTGTAGAGATATAGTATATTGAAATAGTATATTGAAATAGGAGAAAATTGGATGATAGAAGAAATATGAGATGATGTTTGACTAAAAATTAAGAAAAACTCACTTGAAAAAAAACTTACAATAAACTTAAAATATTTACTTAAAATATATAGCACTATAATGGTGGAGGTGACTGTGACGCCAAGTTTACCATTTCACGTTTTATTAATATTTTTTTGCAATCACAAAAGGTCTGACATTGTAAGACCAGTCACATGAATAAAGTTTGACTCATGATAAGTCCTGACAAGTAAAATAATTTTGTGTCAGTTTTAAGTGGGCTTAGTTTAAAATGCTGCTGGTGTTCAACTTCCTTCAAATGTTTCCTCTGTAAAATGTGAGCGTTTGAAACTGAGCAGCAGATAGACGTGATCTGGCGAATGTTACAGAAATATATGAAAAACCAGAAAATCTCCAGCTGTTTTCTTGATGTGCACTGCTTCTGAGGTTGCACTAAAGTAAAACCCTGCGAAAGCTAATCTAAAAAAACGCAAGAATGGTGGAATTGCAGTGTATTTGTCTTGTAAAATAGGCAATCTGTCATAGAGTGGCAACTAGTCATTTGTCCAACAAGTACAAGCCCATCTGTTTTCTGGGGCCAAACTCATTTCCTCCGAGGGGAATTGGGATGTGCACAAGGACCTTCAGAACAGAAGTTGCCTAGGTTTACAATAAAATAGTATCAAAATATGGAAGCGCAAACGTGAAGGCAAAAATAAAAAGGTGACTTGAAACATTGCCTAAATCAGTGCCACTGTAAATGCACAATTGGTTTAGTTTAGTGTGAGGTTACAGTGAATGGCAACACAAAATGAAACTTTACTGCTCGGCTGTGTCTGTCAATTTCAATCAAAACATTCAAAAACTACTGCGTCTTCAACAAACAATTTTAAATTTATTTTGTCCCTTCTTGTGTTTGGAAAAGACAAGGTCATTGGTTAATTAATAGGAAAATTGTGTTACAGCCGCCATGGTGTAAATGTAAGTATTAAATCCTTTGCACATAAACAAATTACTGGCAGAGAGAGACTTATGATGAAAAATAATGGTTGTTTTCCAAGTTTTGCGGTCGAACTTTCACCTGCCTCTTTTATGAAACTGGGCTCCTTCAGGCAGCTGCAGAATTCAGTTCATTTTGAAGCACAGTTTTCTCCGGGATTAACGCATCTCAAAGTGAATTTAACATTGTCACACAATAAACACAGCACACATGGTTAGTTTTCTAAAATGAATTAAGTCTTATGATGTTGTGACTTTTACCTGAAAGTCCTTTTGTTTTGACTGAAATACATTGTTGTTTGGTTGTACAACACAGTACAGCTTCTTTTTGTTCAAGAGTGGTCCAAGGTAAAACACTGAGTTTCAAAGATTAAATGTGCAGAAATATTTTTGAAATGTTTTTAAAAACGAGATGTTGGCTTTGACACCATTAGCCTCATGACTTTTTCTGAATTCTGAAACTTCTGCTGTCTTCTTCTGCAACTGTCTAAACATGAATTTTTACAATTGTACACAGAAAATACACAACCATTGTGGAGACTAAATCCAACCATAACATAGTTTTCCAAACTGTCCCAATGATTTAATCATATTCATCGCTGTAAATGCTCACTGCTTACTGCTCACAGAAGAAGTGCATTGTGGGAGAGTGCTGCTGGTTCAGCAGTGTTTTAAATAGAGCCTCAGTGAGTTTCAGGTCAGTGACAGTCTCTGCATAAGAATCAGGGCATGTAATGTGTGGGCGACTGGGCGTGGGAAATGCTCATCAATACATTTACATGATTATAAAAATCAATAGTAAGTGCACATCTCCATCAGTTAGAAGAACATTAAGTTGAAGAGCGGTGATGGGCTACAGCTGCAGCATGTATAAGCAGCTGCTGTGTGCAGTACAAACCTTCTCTCTCAGCCAAAGCCCCTCTATAAGCGCCGCGTAAAACTAAAGGAGACAGTCTTTCCAGAGGAAAATGATTTCAGCTGAATCTCTACAGGCCTGGCCGTGTCCAGATAAGTAAACCTGTCACACTAAACAACTACACTTGCTACTTACATTGAGTCCTTTCTGGAACAGGGGCTGACCCATCACATTGGCCAGCATCCGGATTAACGCGGCCCCCTGCAAACACAGTCCAAGTTTACTCAACCAAAGCTTTTCAAATAAAATCACATGCATGACAGTCAGGCTGTCACATTTTGTAGAAATAAACAGGATTGCCTACCTTTTTGTAGGCAATCCAGTCAAAAACTCTGTCGATGTCTGTGGCCTGCTGGACTTCCTGTGAGATTGGGTGAGAAGAGCTTAAACCATCCAAAAGCATCACTTCATGGAGGACGTCTGTCAAGAAGCGCTGCTTTTCCTGTAAATGCACATGAAAATGATTCATTGTTGTATGAATATTTTACTGTATGAATATTGTTATTGGAGGATTCTCCACAAACTTAAAATTAATAATTTGAAAACTATAGGTAACTTTTGCGGAGTTATATTGTGTTGCTCAATAGCAACAGTACATTATCACCAATTGGCTCTTTTTTTGGTTGAACAGCTGGTTCAGAAATAAGAAATTAATTTGTAACAATCTCACTAAAGTCGTTTTTTACTGTTTCAGTGAGTTCTTCATTTGGACTTGTTCCACTACAATTCAATCTGTCCATCTTAGTCATGTGCAAACATGTTGTGATTAATCAAACTCCATCTGAGTTTCCAGGGGATTCGAGAGCTCTGTCGATGTGCGGAGCGATCTAATTCATGGATTACAGTGTTTACTGAGGAGATATTCTTTTTAATGACGTTCCTTCTTGTCAAGCAATATGTTGTGGGCTTTTAAAGTTTTGGGCATTAATGAACTGCATTAATAGTGACTTCCTGTGAAAATTACAGTGTGCAGGCTAAATGAGGGCTCAATGGATTTTAGAGATTAGTTTGACGTTTTAATGAGCTTAACAACAAGTTTTGGGATCCTTTTTCATGAATAGCCATAAAACTTAAATAATGAAAACAAATTAAAATATAAATGATTAAATATTTAATAGGAAGAAGTGCAGCAACTATGTGCAATATTAAGGACCTGAACCCCTCCCACCTCCTGAACACTCTCCCCACCTCCCCCTCTCGGATTAGCCTGTCCTGGTAGAGCTAGATGAGTTTATGTTTTTACTTTTGTGAATAGACTCTGGTACTACAGACTTAAACTCTATCTACAAATGTACTATGTGCAGCAGTCCTAGTCACATTTTAGCCTGCTTGTATACAGGAGTAGACCTCTTCGTCAGTGTGGCCATAGCAGCTTGTCAATGTCTGATCTTGTCAGATCTCAAAAGTTAAGCAGGTTTGGGCCCACAGCGGGGCGACTGGAGGAGTCATTGTGTCCAGTTGTAAATTAGTAAATTTTATGTTTTCTATTAAAAAGGTATATGATAAATGCAGAAAAAGACCACTCTGTATTGTCTGAATTGAATAATAAAGAACTTTAGTTCTAATCAGGATCCAAATGCAGCGCTGAACTTGGTAGTCCTCTCCAATCTGTAAAAAGAAGTTTATTAGCATATAAGTTTATAAGAAGTATTCAGATTTAAAACTTAAATTGTGTTTCCAGAGTGAAAATCAGCCCACCCCACATTTAAGCAAAACACTTCACTCACGTTGCCTAGTATGGATAAGGTGAGTGTGTGAATAGTTAGTGGTGATCGGAGGGGACGTCTGTCAGTCTGCCCCAAGGCAGTGAAGCATCTTTTGCAGAGGGTGATCTGGGATAATTATCCTTTTTGTTGTTGCTGAGGAATCTGCTTTGGTATTCTTGACCAATGACTGTGTCTGATACTCTATGTTTCTGCTTGGTGTGGACCAATTGTTTGATTTTCTAACATTGCTGTCTACTAAATCAACAATCTTGTGAAGTCCTCAGAAATGACTTGTGATTTCAGAGGAGATAGGCTTAAATTCATACAGTGGTGAATTCATAAACATTTCTACAGTGATGCCTGCATGCGTAAACGGAGACCACTATAAATGATGCCATTAGGAAACAAACTAAGTAGCACTGTGGATGAGAGTACAGCGAGGAGCACAGACACTAAATGAGACATCGCCTTTAATTAGCCAGCCCTTTAATTCACCTGAAGTTCACGCAGACACATATGGCAGCTGTGAACCAGATGGACCCACATGTGGACGCCGAGCTAATAGGCCAACACAACCACACAAACACGCACACACACATTCTGAAGGACGGCAGCTGCTTCAAGCCCAGTGCCATCAACGCCATCATTTTCACTTCAACCTTTACAAGTGACACACGAGAGCTTTGCGTCAAACCATCAACCTTAATTAAATGATTTTCTTCAGTATTATGCTTTATGACCAGTAATTACAAAACTTATTGAACTGCATATGGAAAGAATGCTAACAATGTGAACAATTGTATTTTCAAAGACACATTTCACATATTCTTATTAGATGCTTCAACCTACAGTTTAAATGTCTAGTCAAGCCTTTTTGAACCATGAATAAGTAAAATGTTTTATTTGACCTGCCACCTTGGTTCTTTTAGGCCCTTTTTACGCTGCCTCTTAACCAAACGTTAGAACTGGACAATAACTTTGAGCAAAAGAACTACACCTGATTTTTATTAGGAAAACTACTTAAAGCCAGTTTTACCTCAGCGCAGATATAGAGTCACTGTTGTTAGCTGTGTCCTGTTTATGTCTAATAGACCGATAATATCCCGTTTTTCAGTATTTGGCTAGCCGCAGTTACAGCGTGAAGCATATTCTGGTGAAAATTCAGAGGCTGAGAATGCACTAGTCAACTGAATAAAACACATGCACTGCTGTAAAAAAAAAATACAAGTAAAATTGTTTACAAAAACAGGTATAGTGGCTTTTTTTGTTTTTTTTAGAAATTAATAAAATACTTACAACACATGTGCAAAGTAGGTGTTTCGTCTGGAAGTATTGGTGGTTATCGATGTTTTTACTGAACAATGTGTCTGATTGTCGTGTTGTGCAAATTTCATTTTTAGTTATGATTATTGCTGTAATCGCTAACAAAAATTGTGTAACTTAGTAAATGTGATTTTTAACTGTATAGCTCATAAGTGTGTTTCAACTTCCTTGAGTTGTACAAGTTAGATCCAGATGGTTTCTTTGTCGAAAATGTGTACAACAATCAACTACAGTATTACAACAGAATATTAAAAAAAAGTCACCTATTCATTGTATCTCTTTACTCTCTGCAGTGAGGGATTTATTGCTCTTCGTTCTCTTAATGTAAGTAATTGTGATTTCAATTATGGTTTAATTCATATTTGAGCATCCCGCCTGATTGGAAAAAAAGAGTTCATCCTGTTATTTCTATTATAGTTAATACAACATAAATAACATAGATTATAGCTTTACAGTCACAATCTATTCTAATCAGTCTAAATGCATCTGTTTTCACCTCACAATGAGTGATGTGAGGACGATATATTTAGACTAGAATACACGCAAATCAGAAACAGGGTTATAATGGGAAAAGCCAAGCACTCATAACAACGTTCTAAATGCACATCAGAGTCGGGTTTATGTGAATAAGAATAAATGAAAATGAAATACACATCTCCACTGCTGTTCCACTGATGCTCTCTGGCCCGAGCTACAGGTCACACTTAGCCAGAAGCACAGCCTTTACCCACCACGGTCAAAGTCCTAAATGAGTCCTGCCTCAGCCCTCCGCCCACACAGGACCCCCGTCATGCTCCACTCCCCCAAACCTGCCACCACTGCGACCTACACTCTGCTGCAGCTACACTTTAGTTACTGATATCTGCTAAAAAACAACATTCTCTGAATTGTTTTTTGATACGTAAAGTTCCCTGCACAAGTTTAAATTATAATAGCACTTAATGAATGCGATGAAACACTTAATCTGTTGGCACGCTGCAAATGATTGTTAGGCCTGATGGTTGAATAATGTTGAAATTTTGCTTGTTTATAGAATAGGGTTGTCAAAAGTATCAAAAATCAGCAATACTAAAATGAATATCAAATCTAGATACTAATTTGAACAAGTATCGAGTACAAACAGAAGAAAATATGCCTTTTTTTAAGTAGAACTTTACAAGAGCTCATGGTGACATAAAAAAGACTGCAGCATGACTATAATATTGTAAAGGGGAAAAAATCTGAATTTTTAGCTCTGTTGATTTAGTCAAAAGTATTTTTATTTAATTATATTATTTATTGTGAACAGCTATAGGAGTACATTTAGTTATTCTTAAATTGAACATAAAAGTACAATAAATACAATACAAAACCAAATATTTAGCAGGTTTTGCAGTTTTGCCAAACAAATTGTGTCTGAAAGGGGACCTATTATGTAAAATCTACTTTTCTGAGTTTTTAACCGTTCCAACAGTGATCTCTCATCATTAGTTTACCCAAAGTTGAATTTGGATTGAATCCTGCATGTTTGAGTAATTTTGTATTATCCTGAAGCTGATTTTCCATTACTCAGAAAATCCCTGTCTTTACCTACCACCTATCCCCACCCCCTTTCTGTATTTACTTGAGATTACTAGAAAATTTTAATTCCAAGCAAATCATGTAAGGTTCAAAATTATCATGTAGACACTTTCCTACAACAATTTAAAGTAATTTCTAAATCTGTGGCTTATTAAAGTTCAATTTTATAATAACTTTATAATGAAGAGGCGTAGCTTATCATTTCTGCTGTTTTGAACAGTAAGTCAGTGGACCTGTTACTATTTTAGGCGGTTTTAGATCATTTTTGTGTTTCGCAATGAATAAAATGAGAATTATTCATCTTCTTACACCATATTTTCTTCCTTAATATAGAGAAAATTCACAATAGGTCTGCTTTAAATGAGTCTGCTTTTTTGTTTGTTTTGATCATGGTTGTATTGAGTGTATTTCTTTGTATAACAGTGAGTGTGACAACACTAACATAGAAATAGTAGTTTTTCATTGGTTGATCTTTCAGAAACCTTTATCATTTATATTTGATAAAGAGTGCAGTCAAAACTTTCTATTTCACTGCAGTTTCTAAAAGTAATATTGGAGAGGTTTGTGCTGTATTCCCTGCTGCACAGAGAGGAGCCTGACATAAACTGCATTTTAAATAAATACGTTTATTATAAATTAATAGCATCATCAGGAATGGGCAGCTTTATCATTGTTGTGCTTGTTATTGGAGAATCACTTTGTTTCTATTAACGCACCCAGCCGAGCGTAACAACGGTAACAGGGATTTAAATGTGCCGTGTAGTTCACAGACGAGCCGCATGCATGGCCAAGATAAGTGCTGGGTTTGGAGCGGGAAATAAATCATGGTTTATTTAAGCCTGGTGTGAGAGAGGAAAGGTGCATTCATTTACAAATAAACAGGCTGACTTACTGATTGTGATTACAGAAAAATACCTCTGCTCAAATATAGTTTGAAACTAAAGTTATTAGGTGTTGGAGACAGTGTGAGGCAAACCAAGGACAATTTTTTTTATTATATCCCTTAGTTCATACAGAAACTATTGAGTAGATCTCTATATTAAACTCCTTTACATTTGAAGTGTTTTATTTTGAAAAGATCAGCATAAATTGTAAAAAAAAAGAACTTTAGACATTTAAAACATGTTAGCACCAACAAAGGAAAACTGGATTTGTGTATTCATGATATATGCATTACATTGGAGATGATATTGGATTGGTTTAGTTAAACTCAGATTTTATTTAGGAAATGTTTACTTCCTCATTGTTTGCTGCTGAATTGTGTTCAACTCACCACTTAAAACATTGTATAATAAATGTTTAATGAGTGTGTATTGTCAGTGTTGGGTCACTAGTTAGAGTAACTTAGTATATAGTGTAATAGTTATTGAAAATAATTCAGTACTTTAGGTTAAACACAACAACAACAAAAATAACTGTCTTTTTGTGCCAGATAAAACTCCTCAGAGACACAGATCTGCAGCTGGAGCATTTTAACTGTTGATTTTAGTTAACTTGCGCCTGTTGAAGTAACTCATTTGTAGTTTGACTCTGCTTAAATGCCAATATTAAAACATATAATAGTATATTTGATCGATGTTTGAAATATTGCAAACAATGTAATCCCAAATGAACTAAGTTACTTTCTTGGGGCAGTAACTTGTGAAACTAATTACATTTTTAAAAATAAGTAATGAGTAACTACTTTTTCAATACTTTCCCCCCAACACTGTCCTAAAATATTGTCCAATATTGTCCTAAAAGACCAATAAACATATATTTAAAAATAAAATAAAATATATATTTATATATACTTTTCTTTCGAGGTTTTCGGACAACAGGGAAACAGTTCTGGCAAAGAGGAAAGAACAAACCAATCAATGTGAGTCTGAGGTCATGAGTTTGGACATTCTTCTCCTTTAAAACTTTTTACACCAAAGAGCTGCTTCAGAAATAAAATTTAAACAAATATAGTACACTTTTTTCTCCATATATAGCTATATAAAAAAAATGTTACGTCTAGTTGAAATCACAGTGGTGAACTGCCACATCATTATGCCTGATGCACTTCTATCACTGTATTGAGTTAATAAACAATGTTTAGCACTCTTAGTATACATTTAACTGGGATTTTGATATTTATTTGCAGATGTATTAGCTGATGTATTACACATAAGCTGTTGTTTGTTCAGTATGCTTTTCCTGGTCAAAACTACTGTTAAACAAAGCACTATTTTAGAGCCAAGAACACACCTTTTTTACACTAGTGCTGCAAACAAATATTTACTCCCAACAAACGCTGTTTCTTTGGACAGATGTTTTAATATGGTCTGATGAACTGTTAATTGCTGTTTTCCGACGATTTGCAGCCAAACTAGAACTCCATTCAAAACTATCACAATGAGGTGTCTGACAATGGAGTCCAATAGTGTTGTGTTGGTGCAGGAAACACTGGACATGTCCCAAAAAGCACCAATCACTTTTAGATGGGTTTTAGCAGCACCTATTGCAGGCCACATCATCTGTTGGTATTTAGTTAGTCATATTTATATATTATAATGTGTTTTTACATGCAACCATTAACATTTTGACTGATGATTCTGTTTGAAGTTCACATTTTAAACAAATCCAAGATCATTTTTAGGACATGGACTTTAAATCATGAGCATTTAAACTGCAATTACACCTAAGATGAGTAAAACATCAGATTTTGTGACGATGGAATCTAAAATAACTCTTTAGAGGAGTTCAGGTCATAAATGGGATACAGCAAAGAATAAACACATCTAAAAAGAAATATGCTAAGGGTTAAAGCAAAACAAGTAACTTTGACTCACCATGTTCCATTTTGGGAAGAGGAAATCGGTGCCAACATACTCAAAGAAATGTGCAAACCCTTCTTTGAGCCACACGTCCTCCCACCACACCGGGGTCACCAGGTCACCAAACCACTGCGGGCACAAGAACAAGATATCAAACTTTTACAGCAGCAACTAGAAGTGCCAAAACTAATTGCGACCGAAGGCTAAAAAGTCATATTTTTTGCTTGACAGTTATTTATTATTCTATTAGATCATTTTGCCCAGAGCAAGTTACTTTTCTTTATATACTTAGACAGGCTTAAGGTTAACAAAACAAAAAAAAAATACAGCAAGACAGTAAGAGATCATCATATGTGTTTTAGGTCTGGATGCTCCATCATTGGTTTGATATAATGGTTGCAAAGAATATTCCACATATGTATCTTGTCTTTTTCAGTTGCAGGTTTTTTTATTTCCAAAACCGATTTTACTGTAAACGTGGTCACATCTCCACAGGACTGACTTACAGGACTACACGACTGTGAATTAGACTGGTACTGTCACTTGTCTTCAAGGAGATACAGTAACTAAGTTTAATGCCACACACTGAAACATCCAGGCAAAGAAAAAAAAAACATATTTTTTTAATATAATTTGTTAATCTCAAATCTGTAAACTACAGTAGTTTGTGTGGATAGAAGTATACAGTTAGTTTTTATATGACCAGAGTTCACATGTAGCTGTATGCCCTTGTCTCTTTGCATACCAATTAATATCGGATACAAAAATAGCTACTGGAACTATCATATAATGTATATTTATTGGCACTGTACACTGAATCCTGCGTATAGATCATGAATGGAAGGAATAGCTCTGATTGTGGATTTCAACTATTTCAAGGACCACCTACATCGTAAAGCACCACTGGATCTAAACCAAAACTAAAATGGGACTAAGCCACCATGATCACCTCTAAGAACTCTCTTATCTCACCTTAAACACATATACCTTTTCAAATTTTTTTCAAAATTCAATAATGCACCAAGTAATTTCCAAGTTCTTGACTCAGATCAAGTTCTCAAATCTGATAAGTTTCAGCATTTTGGAACATTTAGATTATGTTTAAGTGGTGTAAAAGTAATTCAGGAAGATAGTAGATTGGATTCAAGTCTATTTATCACTGATTGTATTCGTGAACAACCCAGACCTAAAGGTTAATCTCTGTCAATCAGGTCTTATCAGAGACATAGGCTGTGTCCGAATTGCCTATATTATAGGCACTATTCAGGGTCAGCATTTGTATGGTGTGAATGTCCAGCAGGTAAAAGTAGTGACTCAAAATACAATGCATCTGGAAGTAGTGAGCATCGATGGTCACTAAAGTCATATGGACCAATTCATTGAGAATCAGAAAAACAACACGGAAGGTCAGGTCTTTAACTGTAAACAACACGACTGAAGTAAAGACGTAATGACGCTTGACTCACTGTTGAATCGAGAATAAACAAAACCACGTAATGAAAGCGTTAGCCGTGAAGATGCTAACTTAGCTGCTAACTTAGTTAGCTGTAAAGAGGGGGCTGTAAAAGAGGAATTTCCAGTCCGTTGCGGTTAAAAGTACTGTCAATAACCAGACTTTGCTATGATTAGTAGTCCATAAATATGTGAGTGTCAGACGACCTGTCATATTTATACAAAAGTTCATTTTATCGACTTTTTTGCGACCGTTACATTAACATGGGGAGAAGCACGTGACCCGCGTCAGTGAAATAGTGCGCTCCTGTCCGAAAGACCAGATGAATGATCACTGATATAAACACAACTATATAGTAATTGATGGATAGGAAGAGTGTATAATTTGGACAACGATAGAATGATTCTACATCAAAATGTTTTGTAATGTAAGTGTTTATGTATCTTGTGGTCTTAGTTGGTCAGGCAATAAACTTGGAGAGAGAAATTTACTTGTACCACATGTCGGGAAACACTGGCCTGCAGGTTCAAAGCATAGCAGAATTACAGATCCATCAGATCCACAATGCGTCATCTGCTCTAGCAAGTTTTAACCACCACCTACTGACCCTGAGCGTTTGAACACCTCTGGTCTAACTACCACAGACTGATGGACTGTGATTGGATGCCACCGTGTCCCAGGATGATCCTCAGTTTAACAAAGCACCAGAGAAGTTGGGAAAGGTGGGGCACATATAGCTAGAGTAGACCTGACTGTGCTGATAATGGCTGCAAGAGTAATGAGTTTGGACCAGAGCTGTTTCCTGGCAACCCAGTGTGAATTACACAGAACAAGGTTTGGGAATAAAACCGTGTCTCTGCCAGGTTTGTTTTAGAGGGAGAGTTTTCCCTGTAAATTTGAGCTGCAGTCTCTAAGTCGGGTTGTATTAGAAGAATAGAAGTCCTTTAAATTCACTTGAAACCCTCATTAAAGCCCCAGCCTGCTGAAAGTGCACACGCAGCATGTTTTTATAAAGTAGCTCAGAGAAGTGCATGTGTCATTCATTTGGCAGGTG
Organism: Mugilogobius chulae; assembly: GCA_038363315.1. Lineage (NCBI taxonomy): Eukaryota > Metazoa > Chordata > Actinopteri > Gobiiformes > Gobiidae > Mugilogobius > Mugilogobius chulae. The sequence goes on along the minus strand of CM076409.1, from coordinate 47,877,395 downwards.
CTGCTGGTTTTGTGTCCATAAATTGCTCATTATTTTATCACGACTAAATAGTACATCAAACTACAGGCCAGTCCTTGCCCCATTGAGGCCTCACCTTTGTTTACCCTTGTATCACTCTTGGACCACTTTTGTTTCTGACGCTGACTGCTGCAGACCAGAACGCCCCCTAAGATTAGAGAGGCTCTGTGCCAGTCTAGCTACAACAATTTGGCCTTGTCAAATTCGCCTAATGGCTTTAGCGCATCAGGACAAACACCTTCATTTATTCAGCACAGATCTAGCCAAAATACTTAAATAAACAAGACTGCTAATCTGCAACAACAATCCCTGTAGAGCCACGACAAATCATCCATAAAGTGCATAAGTATAAGTAAGGGGTTTGAAGTGTCCTGCCCAGTGACATAACAAATGTATTGGATAAAGTGGCATTTCAAACTACCGTATATCCAGTTAATAGATGACTAAGCCACATTCTACAGAGGAATTATTTGTTAATCAACACGGGAGACACCTGGAATGTAGAAAGAGCCGCAGCTGACTGACACAAGCTGTAGCAACAACAGAGCCAGCACTGTTGTCAGCTAACTACAAGAGTTCATCAGTGTGAAAACAAAAGTTCGGCTGCTAATTCAACATTTGTGAATTAAATTCGACCCCACGACCCATTAATGTTTCATTCAGGTTAGTGAAAAAACAGCGGGAAAAAAAACACTGTCTAAAACCAGACGCCTGTAATGCCGGTTCATCTCGGGACATGCCAGAAGGTCCAATTTGGTCTGCGAATGGGGGTTCAGGTTTGTTAGGACTAACTATTTGAGTCAGTTTTGTGTGGAAAAGACTGCCAAATTACATCAAATCAAGTGCAATCTCCTAAAACTTGTTAATAAAAGAAAATTTAATCTTCATCTCTTCTCAAATAAACTTTTTAAATGCAAAACAAAATATGTTTGGCCCGTGGCACACATCATGTAATACATTTTAGCCGTAAAAAACAAACAAAAAAATCAGCTAATTTCAGCCCACCAAGGAAAACAGTTTGGGCACCTCTGATCTATAGCATAACTTACCTGATATTATATTATCATAGTCATAGTAAAACCACATTTGACTTTAAAGAAGACATACTCTGCTGTATCAGGATGACTTAATAACTTTTTAGAAACCTATAAGTCTCTTAAAGTCTTAAATATTATCCCCTTTTTCACTAGTACCTACTTCCTCTACTTGGAGTGACTTAGCCCTGCACAGTGTGAGTGTTTTACAGTTGCATAGATTGTATTGTAAATACTCTCGGGGCTGAATGGGGAGATGCGCAGAAAGTTAAGTACAGTAGAGCCAAACTGGGTAAGAACAAGAGGAAAAGGGGGATGTGGGCAGGGTTATTGTGTAAGTGAAAACAATAATTTGCAGGGCAACTTTGGGAAAGATAAGGATGAACACATTCAGAAGCTCTTAAATCCTGGGTTTGCATTAAGGCAGCACAATTAATCAAAATCACAATTTCATGGATGCAATTATCAAATAGCACAGACTGCACTTATTCTCCTAAACCCAATTAAGATATAAAATCTGATCCAAATTCCATTATTAAATCATAAATCACAAACACATCAGAAATCGAGAGTCATTCACAAAACTGGCCAGAGATGGTGCACCCTAGTGAGAGTACTTTTGAGTTCCGTTATTACCTTTCTGGTTGTATTACAAAAATAAAATAATAATGATAAAAGATACAGAAACATCCAGACATCTCCAAGCAAGTGCAGACACAAAGTTACATAGCACACGTTTCATCATTATGATTATTGTGAGCAAAACACAATCAAAAGACTTTCCAAAAATCAAATTAAGTTGTGCAATGCAGCTCTGAGGCAGATGCACTCACACGCATACTAACTCAACAGCTCCTTGGTAAAGTCTGGTTTGCGTTTCAAACTGACCACCCTATGGGAGCTGGCAGACTGCTCAGCTGCTGTCTGGCTCAACAGGCGCTGGTTCTATTCCCTCTGGCAAGGCAGGAGGGACTGAAAAACTAGCAAGATTCAAGAAAACAATATGCCGGCCAGATGAAGTTTTGCTCCCCTATGATGGAGTGTGTGAGCGCGTAAGATGCACACTCTAGCACATTTGTATTGTAAGTCCTTGGAGGAGGAAACTAACCCAACAAAGCTGCTAAATCATCAACGCTCCTATATTTAACTTCTATCATAACTTCCACAAATACCCATTCATCTGTATGATACTTTCTAGGATTTTGTAGTATGTGTTATTAGCAGATATTTTTATTTTGATTAAATCTGTGAAAAAGTATTTTTTAAATTCCAAAAAAGCGCACATTTTAAACACAAAGCTGCTGTACCTGACTTTTGTTGTAAACGTAAATGTATATTGTAGGTGCAGCACTTTATGACAAAGTCAGCCCACCGTGCAGAACTGTGCACTGTGTAAAAAGTAATTTATCTCTCATAGATAGGCAAAAGCAGTGCTTCGATTGGCTGAATTTGGATGGTTAATTTCAGTGACAAAAATGAATGCATGTGGACAGTATTTGTGTGAGCCACAGTAGGAAGAAGACAATTCCTATCTCCTGTTTTGCAGTGGAAAACTGTAGACGTATCATGACTTTGAGATAATAATAAAAAAACAAAAAACAAAACTGAACTATGAACTGTCAAACGTTTAGAGAAATCCACTTTTACAGAAATCATTTCTTTTATGAACATAGATGACTAAGATTCAGGGTTAGCAGTTTTATGTTTCCTGTGAAAATATTTTTGCTGTTTGTCTGGGACATTTAATTAGTGAAATAATTGCAGCTTTTATGACTTTATAATTGTGACAACTTAATATGCAAAAGTAATTTGACAATCTTAAACTAAACATCTTGGTCTGACAAGAGTTTTTTAAACTGGGTTTATTACAAAGTGCTTTGTGTAATTGTTATTTTGTTCTTTCACGGTTTATTTAAAACAACTAGAAATGTATTAGAGATTACAGCGAAAATCTTCACACTTTGAATAACAATTCTCAGTCAATCAATTATTTTCAACCATTTCACAAAACAAATCAACCTCCAAACCAAAAAAAAAACATCATCTTACTTTTAAAAATTGTTCCTTTTTGTTTGGGTGCTTTGAAAGTGTCTTCAGCTGCCAGGCAAAGCAGGTCCTATTTCCATCCAATTACTCCATGAGCGATGCGAGTCATGCTGATACACAGTACGCATGGGAGACTTTTACTACTATGAAATTTTAATCACTCTTAGTTGCATGCATGTACTAGTGTGTCAATTGAAATGAAGGAAATACTTTGTGTGGTTTTATAATGCAAGCTAATGTTATAATGGGTCTCATTTAAAAAGAAAACAGTGTGATACAAAAGAATAAAATGTTGATACAATATACCATTAAGACTTTTTTTAATAACTGTTATTTCAGATATTAACTCCTACTGTTTGACCAGAAGCTTTAGTGGCCAATCTGAAGCCAAGACTTGAAAACCTAGAAGCTACACGCCTCGTCTTGCCTGCTCTGTTGGTTTCCATGGAGAAATCTGTCTACTTGTCAATCAAACCTGCTATAATGGGAGCTAGGAAAGAGGCGATTGATTGGTTAGTTAATTTTCTTGGTTTTCAAAGTCAATACCAAAAATATATTTAAAGATCAAAATGGCGAGTCTGATCGAAGCTGTTACAGCGAAAGAGGTGCAGATGTTTCTGTAGAAGGTATATTGGGAATAACATTGAAAGTGCACCGAAACTGTCTTTTATCGGGCCAAAAGTAGATTCCTTGGAAATCTTAATTCCCTGGCTATATTTTTTCACAGAATAAGACAGATCGATACTCATAAAATATATCAGTGTTTAGTTTGAACTTTTTTTTTTTCTTGCAAACGACGTATTTATAACATTAGGCCCTTTTCACACGGCGGCTTGGCTAGTTCCGGTGTGAATATAACAGCGGTTCGTTGTTTCCGGACAATTCATTCCCTAGGCTCAAATGCCGTAAACTATATAAAATAATTAATTGACACAAACTGGACAACAAGTGACAGCCAATAATTTGCAGCGAGTTCAGAGCTTCACATACGAGGTAAATACTTCACCATGTGTTTATAAAATGTGCCCTTTGTCTCTGAAGCTAATGCTAACCTGTGTTTAATTTATTTAAATAACTCTACAAACTGAACTAGCTTTATACAAAAACACTCAGCCTAGGATGTCATGTATTTTTATCAAATTGTCTGCTTTATATTTTTATAATTTTTTTTAGCTTTAGCATTGTGAACTTACGCACTATTATAAACTCACAGTTTTCTTGATATTACTCGTATGTGAGCTCTGAACTCGCTGCCAGTGGTTATCTAGTTGAAATCCGCTCAGTGCCTTGAATTTTTAAAATATTAATTAATATTAGCGCATCTCGGCAAATTCCCTATAAGGAATCAATGGGACAAGAAGGAACGTGAAAAGGGACTATTATGCGCACAAACATTAAGCAGCCTGTGGTATATCATCTATTACATTATCACAAATGTCAAAATGTTATAAATTATTGATATAAGATATGTTATAACTGTGGCCCTAAAATGACAGGAGGCATGTCTGCTGAGGGAGGCAAAGCAGAAGTTTGACGTGATGAGGAGCAGTCAGTGAGACGAGACACACACACACAGACGGAGGTTTTTTAGTAAGCTGCTGTAAAGCCACCAAAACGCTGGGATCGAAAACGCTCTGCAGGAAAACAGGTCCGCCCACTGACCCCAAGTGAAGACTGAACTCCGATATTTATTCAGAAAGAAAAGTAAACTGAGAAGCACTACACTGTGTGCCTTTGTGTTTCTGCGGCTACCTCTATTTTTCACTATAAGGCATTTGGAGCAAGTCTCAGTTTAAGCAGGGATCTAGTTTATATCAATGTTTCATCAGTGTGAGATAAATATTCACTACATACATACAAATACATAAAACATCCTCATTTAAACTGCAAAGTGCTACAACCCACTGTTTTACATAAGATGCTCATCACTAATGCATTAGTATTAGTGATTGTCCCCCGTGAATAGCCACTGTAGACAAAAACAACCTTGTCAAAATACAGTAATTGGTATTTTTAGAAACCGCACATCAGCATTTAAAGTGATTACAGAGTTATTATTCATTTTTGAAGTAGCTACTCATTACGTCCACAATTAAAACTACTCCCTTGTCTCAGTCTTGGTTTGGGCCTATGCAGCCTCTCTCACATTGTGTTTCTATTCATTTGTCTTGTAGTCCCTAGAACAAAGCCGTCTCTCCCTTTGATCATCTCCTCTTCCTCCCTCCCTTCGTCTGACCCTCTGTGATAAATATTCATCCTCTGGTGCACGACTGAATCTGATTTCTTAACATGGTTTGAATGGCCAATACAGACAAGGTGTTCGCTCAGTTGTGGCGTTTCTATATGCTGCAAAAATAAAAGTCTTTGGTGAATTAGGAAACAGAGATAATAGAAAGAGTGGAGGCAGACTCTCAATCCTCCTGCTTAATTAATCGCGGTGTGACTGCAGTGGAGGAGAGAGAGAGAGGGGGGAAATTCACTATGGCCACCAGCCAACTGCTCCGAAAGTTTTGCAACTTAATTTTGGATACAGAGCTAGGCCTGCCGAGTTACACTTACAGGAGGGTTAGGAGAAGATGTATGTTACCTGCTTCAGCTGGACTTTCACAGTTTGGACGAGAAGTGGCCATGGTGTAACAGAGAGTAAAAGTAAACTGCACTGATAGTTGGACTGCAGAAAACGTGTCCTCAGATTTAAGGGCACTCTTTAGGTCTTTAGTACAAATACATAAAAACATGTAATTATATTCATCTTGACAGAAATTGTGATGATTCTGAAGTTAAAGACCCAATTAACATAAAATCAGTTTTACAGGAGCAGAGGTCATATTGTAAAGCATTCGGGTGAAAATGTGTCACATCTAATAATTAAGCATTGCCTCTCCTAAAACTTGTCTGTTGTTGGTGTCGTTTCAGAAAGGCTAAACTCACAAGAGTTCTGGAGGTTGCAAAAACTTTTTTAAACTCATGTTGGTGAATAATTAGGATGATCATGAATGCGTGAAGTGAGAAAAAACACATGGACTGCTGCAAAAAGATAGCATTAAACACAGAAGGTCAATTTATGTACATTTTGAAGGTGCTGTTAGGTCGAATTAACTCCTTTAGTCATGTTAGAATGTTGTTATCGAATGATGCCTCAGTGTACACAAACTTATGTTTTGTTCATTCACAGTAGTCCCTCATTAGACAATGTCTAATGTTTTGTTCCACCTTGTGATGTCATTAAGTAGTTGTAATAAAACTACTATTCATCTTAGGTTGAAATAACTGTGCTTGAAACTGCTGTTTTTGACCAAAAATAGACATGAATATAACCAAGTTTTGTAAATTAGATTTTTGGATACACAAAATAAACATTACAAACCTGTGTTTTTACTTTGCAGGCTTGCCTGTACACAAAATGAAAAGTGTCCCAGAAAGCGGCCTCTTCTAGTATGTTTTCATGAAAAATATGTCCCTTTAACTGTATATTTTTTACTTTACATCTTAAGACATGATTATCACTATTTACAATGTTCCAAAGCACGGTTTTAACATATTTCACCACCAGAAAGGTACAAAGCACACATTTAAGTGAATAATTTAGATTTACCTGTTGTCAGTTGAGATAATCAAAGAAAGTCTCCACTATTTTCTGTTGCATCAACAAGTGAAGCTTAAACGAGGCTGAGCAACAGTTGTAGCTTCAATGTTCGGCCAATCCAGGTTGGACATGATTCAAGTAAAGGTGTGTGAGGATTAAAAACACACTGGAGCTCTTCCTGTGTCACTATTTTATGACATCACACTAGAGTATTTTCATTGTGAGAGAAAATTAGGCTTAATTTATGAGCTAAAAATATTTGAATGAAACACAGATGCAGGTATGTTTTTGATGAGGAAACAAAATCATAGTAAGTGAACCCTCATAACTCAGACTGTGTATTTAGATAGAGCTGTTTTAAAATAAGGCATTGCATGAACAGAATGAAGTTAGTCCTTATGAAATACAAAGTTCTGTCTAAGTCTGACAGATTGTTGTTTTTGGCAACTATACATTTTTCTTTATTGACAAGAAAATACATTGGGATTTTCTATCTTCACATCAAAGAAAAAAAAATCTATAGCATACCAGTTTTTTAATATTTTGTGGTCTTTAAATTACACAACAGGAAACATAAAAAGCAGCCTGTTACAACCTAAAACCTTTGATTTATGCCAACACAACTCAGTGTGCACACTTTGATGCTTTCTGTCAATTAAAAGAAACAAAAGTGAAATGAGAGCACTGCCGCGCACAGCCTTAGTCGACTCAGAGCCAGCAAATACCAGACGTGTTTCAATTAAATTTTGGTTAGAATAATGTTCTCCAAGATCAAACTACCATTTTAAACTCCTAATTACACCTGCATTATTAACAGAAATTATTAACAAAAACAACTTTAAATTTAAGAAGAATAAAACCGTTAAAGAGATGAACTGCTGTGAAATATTTATGAGAAACTTTCCAAATTTAATTAACCGAAAAAAAATATTATTAATCATTCTTCTGATTCAGATACTCTTTAGAACAGGGGTGCTCACACTTTTCCAGCTCGCGATCTACTTTTAGTTGAGGCAAGGCCCAAAGATCTACCTATCGATTTTTCTATGTATTTTTTTATCATTAATTAAAATTATAAGATTTTATTATACGAGTTTTGTTTTTTTAATTAAACATCAGTTGTATAATACAATAACTTAATTTTACTTGAGTACATTCATTAGAAGAATTAACATGTAGGATTTTTAAACCTGTAAAATAATCTGGAAGAAAACAATGAAGCTAATTATTAATCTAGTTGTTTTCTAGTGTTTAACTTAATTCTAACCTCGATTGTGTCTAATAACTCTGGTTTTGATCACCATGGTAACGCTCAGGGGCGGGGCTTGAGACTTTGGGAAACTCAGCTTTGGCTCACATCAAAAAGAAACTCGTGAGGATTTGTTATGGCTCTACCTGTTTCCTCCCACGGCTTTTCTTTGTCCCTGTTTCAAGTAAGTGTTCTCGGTGTCTCCGCTGTTGGCTGCAGAAAGTGTGAGCTCTGTGTGTCCGCTTTAAAGCGCGTGAGCTTCGTTTCTCCGCTGTTGGTTGAGGAGCGCTTGTGTAGGCTACAATGGCTGTCTGGTTTGGGCGCTTGTATTTCACGGCTATAGACACGTGGAGCGTGTTGTGACTTCGCTAGAGTTCGGAACATTACAGACTGTGCGTGTTACGTGAGTCTCGGCTCCGGACCCCGTGCGTTCCGTGTCCCCGTGCCGTGGTTGGATGAGGAGCGCGTGGATACTGCGTCTGTCTGGTTTGGGGCGCTTGTATAGACATGTGGAGAGTGTTGTGGCTTTGCTCGGAACATTACAGAGTGTGCGTGTTAGTGAGTCTCGGCTCCGGCCCCCTTACATTCCGTGTCCCCGCGGTTGGATGTGGAGCGCGTGTACTCATGAGTCTGGTTTGGGGCGCTTGTATTTCACGGCTGTATAGACATGTGGAGTGTGTTGTGGCTTTGTTAGAGTTTGGAACATTACAGAGAGTGCGTGTTTCGTGGCTCCGGACCCCGTGCGTTCCGTGTGCCCGCGGTTGGATGTGGAGCGCGTGTATACTCGTGAGTCTCGGCTCCGGAGCCCGTGCGTCCGTGTCCCTCGCGGTTGGATGTGGAGCGCGCAGCAGAACGGGCACCGTGCCAAAAGCAGAACAGGCGAAAATGCATAATAGCACCTCAAAACCAAGCTGTCCTGCTCAAGCGGTCATAAAAAAGACTTGCGCTTTTGTAGCTCACAGTGGATTACATCAGCGCATTATTCTGTTCATTTGTACAAAAGACACTAAACTGCACATAACCAGGCAGGGCTTCGCGATCGACTCCTCCTGCCTCCAAGAGCTACCGGTAGCTCGCGATCGACGTAATGAGCACCCCTGCTTTAGAACAATGTGACGGTGAACATGTGCACCTCAGGGAAATGTCAAGTGCATCTTAGAATGAAAAACTCTTGTTCAACGTTAATAACTCACACTTTTTCAAAGTAATAATTAGCCATTTTGAGTGTCCTGGGCAACTTACTGTAAAAAAAAACCACACACACACAACATGGATCACTAATGCAAGTTCAAGACTTAAAATGTTCTGTTCCACCTTGTGATGTCATGTGTTTAGTTTATCAACCATTTTGGGCCAAACAAGTTGATTGCATTTTAGAACAAGCTACAACTTAAAGTTACCACCTTTTTAAGAGAATACTTTTCATTAGATTTGGATGATTTGACGTTACCACAGAAAATCTCCAATAGTTCCAGTCGCAGTGAAAAGTGAAGCAGGTTAAAGGTTTTTGACTAAAAATAGACTTGAATAAAAGCATGTTCTTTGCTATTTAGATTTCTTAAAAAAAAATGGTGCCTTTACTTAGAGTGAGCTTACATGACAACAGTGTGGACTGTTATTTGTCCTGGAAAAGGCCCGTTTAAAAGTGCACTGTGTACCTTTTTGGAGGTGAAAGTCAGCTACCCATATCAGTAGAAAAAACAGGCTAAAACTATACTTTGTGGCATTCTGAATGGGAATATATCTGCTTCATGGTAAAAAAGGCTTAAAAAATAAGCTTAAGGAACAACTTTTCCATTGGAACATTTAAAGGTGGCTTTCATTTTGGCCAAATAAAAGTCAATTTTGAGCCCTTGCAAGCCTACTCAAAGCATAAGATGTAGATTATTTCCTTACACAGTGCACCTTTAATGTGTGTTTCTACAGAAAAAATGTTGCAGTAGCTGTATTTGTTCACATTATGATATAAAATGTACTTAGAACCATTTAGAATGTCCCCAAATATGGTTTTAACTTTCTGATTATACTGAATTGTGTAGTTGACTTTTTCACCTCTGGAAAGTTACACAGTGCACCTTTAAATGAGATTACAACAGTAGTTTCAAAGTTGATCGGATGTAGGTCTGAAAAATGACTAGTGAAAGTGTGTGGAGCTGATTCCTGTATTACCACATAATGACATCACAAGGAGGAATTGAGCGTGCACCACATTGTGCAGGAAAAAATATAAAAGAACTTGTGTGTTACAATATGTGAATCAAACGAAACACAACTCCATGTACAAGTTAAAGATCAATTATACTGTTTAATCTATCAATTTAATTTGTGGTCTGTCTGCTTGTTTAGATCATTTTGCCTGTTCTCTTGTGCATCTAGAAAGTTAGCTTTGGTGGTGCAAAAGTAAAAAAGTGTTACAGCCTCCACCAGCTAACTAAACTGAACCCTACATCGAGCATTGCTGTTTGAAGTTGTTGGCCATAATTTAAATGCACAACTCCCCTTGATGTTAAATTTAATTGGGTTTTAATATTAAGCCTTCATACTAAATCATGTGGCCATTAGATTCCTACTTTTACATTCCTCGTGTGCACACATAGATGTCTCCTAATTATTTACTATGTTCGGTGAAGGCCGTTTTTTTTTCTTTGCATTTTCATAAATAATGTCAAAGCGTTATACATATTTCTACACACATTTCATTTGTGAGTTAAGAAAACAGCAGTTTATGAGCCAAGACACAGTGTCACTCATATGATTTACACTTGTCACTTATGTTGTTACACTGAAGGAGACACGCAGCGACTGTTAACTGTGTGTTTATGGTCTTTTAATTAGCCTCGGACACATACACGAGCACGCAGTTATTTTTAACTGTATTCCTCTCACGCCTTTATATCGACCACTTCTCCTACTCTTCAACAGCGCAGTAACAGAAGAAGAAAAGCAGGAGGAGGGGCGGGCTGCAGGTACAAGCCACAACACAAATTTTTCCTCATTTGCTTTTATTTAGCGGTTTTGAGGGCTGCATTTTTCAACTTCCTGTTTTGTGGCTTCTTCGACAGTAAGACTAATAGCAGACATTTGAGAGTTCAAATGTCAAGGCAACTGGAAAAGGCTATGCACGAGAAAAATAACTTGAGGCTGTTGGTGTGAGAGATCCGCAAAAGTATAAAATATATAAAAAGGTGGCAAAGATGTGGGTGTTAAAAAAAATACAAAGCTAGATATGAGTGTGAGACAGGTAGAGCGAGTGAACAATAGATGATTAATGACTCCTTGTATTCAAATGAACTCTAGGCAAACACAAGCTGCAGTAATAAATTATCCACTTTAAACCAAAACAGGAAATATGCAGCCTGACATATCGGCCCTACACACACACGGTATACATTACCCTATATAAAGCTTTAATGGGGCTTATTAAAGGTAAAGAACAGGAAGAATAGTAATGATGTTGCTTAATAATGTTGAAGCAATTGTGGATAAAAATAAATTGCAATAAGGATCCTGCTGCCCTTGCCTAAAGGTTGATTTGTTTAATTTGACAATTAGCAACAGTTTTGACAACTTTGCAATAGCTGTTATTGATCTTTTGGTCAGAGGGTTTTCACTGTCATGGGTCCACAGATCTGAAACACAATACACAGTCCAGTTGACTTATTCGGTCTTCTTATGTACAGATCTACAGTTTTGGCTGCACACTGCATAGCCCTCTTCATAAGTGTCACTGGGATGTGTCTGATCAGCTGGTTTATGCAGGTCTTGGCGTAATTTCCTATACTTTGCAACAGCTCCATCTGCAGTCCGACCTCTTCAGGACTGTATCTCAGGTGTGAGAAAAGTTGGCCAGAGCCTAGGCACTGAAAGCAACAAATACCATCGCTAAATCAGGGAGGCCACTGAGATCCGAAAATGCGCCCACCAGACTGTAAATTGAGATGAGACAGCTTATCAACTTTCTCACACCTGGAATACAGTTTGAAGAAGTCAGACTGCAGAAGGCACGTTGTCCTATTGTCCAAATTAGGAAAATGGAGCCAAAATTAGTATAAACCAGCTGATCAGACACGTCACAGGAACACCAAGTGACACTTCTACAGTGTGCAGCCAAAACTGTTAATGTATGAACAAAACAGAGGTCTGTTAATAAGAAACTTTCACAGATCTGTGTCTGTTTAACTGTAAGGTCAAACAATGGCTAACTTGACTCACGCCAGATGGATATGTGCATCACTCTGAATTGAGTTCTACACATTTTTAATCTGGACAGGCTCATTCGTGAATGCATAAGACACTTCTTCTCACTCTTTAAAAAATAATAAAATAAATAAAAAATTGGCATTTCTGCTAAAACTTATTCAATAGCCTGTTTGGATAGCTTCCTCTGGTTTCCTTGCCAACCAATAACATCCAGGTTAAGGAACGCTTGGCGGTGGTCGGAGGTTGAGGTGCCAGGTGTAGATGAATTGCCTCTGGGGGGGGGCTATAGTAAACCTATATTACTATCGCTAATATAGGTTACTTACTTAAAACTGCAATACTGATGAGGCCCAACATTTCACCAGCTGTAAAGTGATTCTTTGTGGCTACATGACATTGTCAAAATCTTTTGAGCATTCCAGTCTCTGTTTAATTAAAATGCAGGAATCAATCCAAACAACTTTGTAAACAAATGATGAAGAAACACCGTTGAAGGTTATGAGCTCATTAATGTTGATTTTGTATAATAATATGTCTCCTTTAAGCTGCATGCCCTTTCTGATGGTGTGCTTTCCCATTTCCCAGCCTTGTAAACACCTGTGGGAAAAGGTAACTTAAGAGCTAGAAAAACAGCATTATAATTACAAATCTGCATTTAATTGTCTCTGCTCATGTTAAAGTAAAAGCAGAATCAGCGTATATATACTCAGACAGTGTATCATTGTAGCATGTGTTGGTGTTGCGCTGGCGTTACAGCTGTAGAGAATGAAGGGTGATTATAGACTTTCCTGAGCCGTTGGAGGTAATAAGCAGCTCGGTGTATATTCTTGTGAACATATGTGTGCCGCGCGGCCATGCTCTACTGCCAGCCCTCAGCACACATCACCAACGTCCTCCTGCATATGCTCGAATTAATGTGTGAACGAGAGAGATCAGCAGATGAAGAGCACAAATCTGCTTTGCTGAATCTCGTCCCAATGTTTTCTTTGTCTCTTTTAATTAACCGACAGCTGATAGGGACAAACTAAAAGCCTTTTCTGGCAGATACGCCCCAGTGTCTGTATGTGTGCAAAACTAATTTGGGGGGATTTCAGGGGAACAAGATGTACCGCAGAATCAGATTGGGTGAGGTGTATTTTGAATCCGGTTGACCTGCTGACAGGAGGACAGCCGTCATTTCAGTATAATGGTTTGGTTCTGGCGGTGAGAGGCAGTGGGTAGACAGCACACAGACGTTGTGCTCAGATTCTGCGCTCCTCCCACATCACATACACGCACTCACGGGACATTGGGTTAATTGGTAGCTTACTAAATTGCCTGTAGGTGTGAAGGGAGTGCTGTCATCTACTTCCAGCTCCTTGTGCCCTTCACAACCCTGAAAAGCAACATGGTCAGACCAATTACCTCTTTCTTTGCCATTTTGGTAAATAAATATAATGAATACTACAGTGGTACGTTTGAACAACGTGTTCTAAGACAGAAAAAAAGAGCTGAAACATGCTTCAAATGCCTTTAAAATTAATGAAACCATCACAAAGACATGTAACAATGTAATAATGTAACTTAGTTCTGTTTAAGTTTAAACTCATGCTTTAAGTTCACAAACCCTCAAATGCCCTAGCACAGCTTTGGGACAAGTTTGTAAGACAAATGAGTGAACCAGATTAACCACTCTGCATCAGCTTTGATCCCAAAAAGTCAAACGATTCTGTCTTGCAAACAGAATATAAAATATATTTATATATATATAATATATAAATATGTAAAGACAAAATATGTAATTATTAGTTAAAGACAGACAGTCTGCAGTGTTCTTTTTTTCTATTTCATTTATTAATTCTTTTTTACAAGTTCTGACAGAAATACTGAATACACAGCTAGTGAAATTTACAACAGTCTGGTCTATTTGTATAAATATTTATTCCATAGGAATATGCAGTCGTATATTATATTTGCATTGCATCTTTTACATTCCAAATAGGTCATTTTTGTCTCTTTCAACAGATGCAAGGACAAACTGTAGAAGACGTGTCCTTCCAACCTTGAATGAACTACTTTATAAGTTTGCCCAACTTATCTGATTTCACCATAACTTTTACTGCACACAGCGAAAACTAATACTGTATATGTTTGTTTTGAAATTCTGTCCTCAGCCTCAGTTCTTTGCCTGTGTATACTTCTCCTGATCTGTGTCTCCAGTGCAACGACTCATCCTGTTGCCTCACTGAGCTGTGGACAAACACCCTAAATCCAAGAATTACATATAAACCTTTTGTGAGACGCCTGATTTTGTGCTTTGTGATGCTTTTATATGAAATCAGTTGCAATTTTATGTGAATGCAAGATTTTTTTTACATAGTTGTTTTACTTTATCAGCTTTACTCTGCAAATACAAGGCAGCTGTTCTCAAATGAAAATGACTTAAGCTCAGGCAGTGTAGGAGTATTTTATGGATAAGAATCAGATCAGGCACATTAAATCAGCCGTATATCAACTGTGAGTCACACATGGTACTGCTGGACCTTTTCTGGGGATTATTTCTACATCTCCACTCTAACTCTCTCCAGTTTCATGTGTGCACTGACGTCATAATATGGACTAGAATAGGTCAAAACTATATTTTTCAACTTGACTTTCAAAAATTGATCCACAGCGCCTCAACTATTGTGTCCAGGTCGACATGCTTTTTGATTTAAATTTCAGTAAGTTGTTTATGCTGGCTTGATGTAAACGCCTGACTAACTAAGCTTACATGAGCAAGGATATCAAACTTTGCAAAAAACAGAAAATCCGTAAGATCAGTTTTGCTCTAGTTTACAGGACTTGAGAGTAAATACGAAACGTCCAGAGCATGGTTATAATAAATCACTTTACCGCGGTGGTCTTGCTGTGTACGTTTCACTCTTGTATGATCCAGATGTATTTTATGAATTATGTAAATAATTGAAATATTGTTACTTAGAAACTATTCTTTCTAACAGTGTTTGTAAAAGTACACACTGGATTCTGGAACATTTAGGTCTGTGCTAAGCATGTAAAACTTTGTTAAAAGTGAAATTATGTGTGCAACTTTATTGCCGGAATTTTGAGTGGTCAAGGGCCGTGAGCATATGCAGTTACACTAGTTGAGCTGCAGACTGAGGACTGATATGCACCATCAAATTTTGCATCTTTAATGTCTATGTGTAAAGTTTTTGCTACCATTTTAGCATGGTTAGCGTTTTCGCATGTGAGCAAAAACTTGAAAATGAGGCCCTTGTTGTCTGTCTACTCTACATGATGTCTGAATCCTGACTAAAATCAGTCAGGACCACATGAGTCAATTGGATTTCCGAAAACCGATACACGACTGAGTTTCTATGCATATTGAACAATCGTCTTAAGCTTCTAATTTGGTTTTCCTGCATGTAAACACTCTGAATGTTTGAGCCTGCTGACTGGCTGCTTGTACACATCTCTCATATTTATCATCCAATGTGCCACAAAACCAAAGTTAGTGAAATAAAGATGTGTTAAGTGGGTTTTGGCCTGTCTTGAGATTTCTCTTGTTGTGAGCTCGTTGTGAATGTCTGTCGTGTGGAACATCTGTGTTTGTGTCGGCTGATGGGAACACATCAGGTTGTCTGCTGCTGTTTGAGTCCACATGCTCTCCATCTGTTCCCCAGAGAACAACAACAACCAGAGCCTGCGCAACAGCATCAGGACTCTCACTTCACTCAAATCATTTAGCACTTTAGTTGGCTTTTGGCCATACAGTCTATTTAAATTATAGAATATTAAAGAAATCTGAATCATTGTCTTGTCATAGAGTACAACCAATTATATTGAAGTTGAGCCTCCGGGCCACTGAGTCTGTGCGCGCCGCCACTAGCTCTTTCAAAAGTTAAGTATTTGAAATTAAAACTTTTTTTTACTTGTCAAAATTGGTGGCACTAAGGCTAAGCAACTTGTCCCTTTAGGTCAATGTATTTTTTTGTTTTTTCAAAAACAAAGCAAGCAAAAAATATCTGGCTTGTGTTAAAATAATGTTTGCTGAAGAGAATAGACTGAAAATAATAAAACATATTTGAAATCATTAACTGCGTTTCACCTTGTTTTTATCGCATTAAAGATCGATAAGTCCTGGAGGTGGAACGGCAAATATCGCATTTAGAATCCTAATGCGCATAATTTATCGCTTTCTTGAGTGGATTTTGTTTTATGCCATAACGCTGAAGCGAATTTGAAAGCTGAAACACAGTTATTAATCATGAAGCGAATTAAATCTACAGACCGGTTACGTACTCTGCAGCGGTCTGGAAATGGTGATAAACAAAGCAAATATCCATACAAAATTGTTTGTCAAATTGCAAACGCAGCAGTTACAACAAAAAACAGTTGTGAGTACGATCAAAATAAAAAACTGCGTTTGATCAAAAACCTGAAAGTTTGTTTGTCAACTGGTGATTCAAGCTCGTCCTTACGGAGATGTGTAAAAAAAACGCAGATTATTTGTCTAAAGATAATCATTAAAATAAACGAAAGTGAAAGACAGATCGCAAAATAATATGAAAATCTGCCTGAAAAAAGTGAAAAAACAATGTGCACGTAGGCATTGAGATCAGGGTGCTATACAGCTCATTGAAACAACCAGATATGCTTGATGGAAAGGAGATTAATCCTTTTTATTGTTATTATGCGAATTCAATATGATTTTATAATAACGAGTTATGTCTTTTTTTTTAATAATGATTATCCAGTGATATTTAATTGTGTAATCATTGTAAATTTATATAATACATTTAAAAATATTATAATTTCAAGGCGAGCACTGCAGGTGAAGAGGGAAAAAAGCCTAAATTTAAAGCTGCCAGTGTGAAACTTCTGTAGTTTACTGACAACAAATGAAATGTATGTATAATGATAAAAGTTTTCCCATCATGTATGTTTTTGCAGAAATAGGCCTTTTTTGTGGGGAAATAATGGCAAATTTGCACAAATAAGGGTCAGCAAAATCTAAAAATGGACAGCATTTATTATTAAATTTGTTGACATTTTTGGTACAAACGTTTTTGATATTTTTTAGTTAAACTATTGGCAAAAAATGGTAAAATTTGTTGATGCATTTGTAGACTTAAAATTTATAAATCAGGCTTCAACTACAATGTACATGTTACAAATTCTTGTAAAAACCTTGAGAATCTTGTCCAAGCGTGTAGAGTTGGTGTGCGTAGGAGCTACTTAAGAGGGTGATATTGACGACTCTGTGAAGGAAAATGCATTTTGAAAAAACAGCCATTGAATTACAGTGTTCCATGAGCTCTATGGATGAAGTGGATGCCTGAAGTGTCTCGCTTTAATATGACAAAAACAAAACAATAGTCTTATTTCTCTACAAATCTTTTGGGTAGATTATACAAAAATGCATGTCTGTTTAATTATGCATGGTTTCTGTGCATTGCTAAATGTTGAAATGCTGATTTTGCACTTAGGCTCTTTTGCTACTATGAAATAAAAACAGGTAAAGTTAGCAGTGCAACAATTAGAGTGTATCTGAGCCTGGTAAACAGCTTCAGGGTGTAATTGAGTGCAACGTTAAACAAAAAACCTTACTCCATCAATTTCCTTTCTTCCCCGAGCTAAATAGAAAGGGAGATAAACCTAAAGGAAATGCGAAGAAATCCAAAAGAGGACAAAAAACACGTCTTGTATTTGTCTTGCCTGGGCTATCTCATTGTGAAGCTTGTTATTCAGTGGCTTTTGGCTGAGGATCGGCACTCGCCTGAAGACAGCTTAGATCCACAGTGGAGTGAGTGTCTGAGGCCACATCCTGAAGGAGATGAAACAGAGACGCCACACTTTTGCCAGTAGCACAAAGATATTTACAATGAACATCCACTGTTTCATCGTCATAATGATCCCGACCAGAGGCATGCATTTTTCACAGCAGCGACAGCTCGTTTGCCAAGTTAAAGCTGTAGACTGTCTCTCATTATGCAGATAGTGTTGACATACCAACCTCTGAAATGCCAATGTGCATATCTGGTGCCTCCAAAGCTCACTGTTCGACACTGTACAAAGAATCAAGGGCTTACTCGTGTTTCAGAAGATGTGTTCATGAATGTTATTATCTGCTAGCACAATCTTTTTTTATTATTTCTGACTCCATTTGGGGATGTCGGGAATGAAATCTGATTCCAATTACAATGAGAGTTTGGCCTGATACGTCCTGAACAATGGCACTAATTCCCATTTGTTTACAAAAGGCGGCTTATTCTAGCAGTAGGTTTTTGAACAGTTTGAGACAGGCACTTTGTAAGAATCCTTAGAGCATTAATAAGTGCATCAGCTATAAACACAATTTTTAGGCTTCTTAGGCCAATTTGGGGTATTGTTTGCATATTAAAATTATTAAACCACTGCTTCTGATGGTACTTAAAGTGAAAATAGGTGTTTCATTTATATGCAAATATATACATGTTTAGTCCTTCTTTGGTTGATAGTCATTCAAAACATTCATTATCCATGGTTAGTCTTGCTTGAGACCTGGCTTAGCTCCATTTTCAAACATTATGAGATGCATTTTATGGTGTGTTCTGGCGGCAAATTCCCACTGGAACAGCCCTCCAACTCGGAATTCCCACTTGGATAGGCTACTCGAATAAAATTTCAGAGGATCATGAGGCTGGAAAACAGTTTCATTAGTGATCATACCTATATGTTATTTTCTCTTTAGTTTGTCTCTACAGTTCACTCTCCTCTGTGAACCTGCTCCTGCGTCGCTTATTGCTTCTGCCGTTAGAAACTTGCTGTTTTTAGCCGTAATACAATGTTATCAATGGCTAAACAGAGCTAATGACAAAAGCACAAATTCTTTCTCTTGCCATGTTTTACAAACTGTAAATGCAACCAAGTCCAAGAATTGAGCAATCCCTCAGCTATTTATTGAGTGATACTTTTACAGTAATGAGCTGACTTGACCACTGGAACACACAACACTCAGAGAAAACATCCTCCAGGTCGACCTCTGAGGACACTGGAACGCAGCATTAAACTGGTATGTTACTTGACGTAAATGTTTAAGAAACACTGTGGTAAACTATATTTTAATTGTCTGTCAGTGTTGCTGCACATGATGGAGGAGATGGATTTCCAAAGCTGCTTTCTATCCGATTCCTTTGCTGAAGATGATCATGAAACAGTAAACCAATGTCCAATAACACAGGAGCTACATAGATAGATTGGCCAGACCTTCTTTTGCAAATCTGCACAAATAATAGAACCATTATTCAACTTTGTGTGGAAATAAAGGTTGAAATGTCACAATACATTGCAAACCCACTTGGTTTCAGATAAACTTTTAACTTTTAACTATACTTGAAGGCAATAGTACCTAGGAACAATCAAGAATCAAATTGACAATTTAATAAAAGTGAAGGGGCAAGTACAATTGAATCTGGTTAAAATTGATGCAATTTACCAGTTCTCCAAGTACTCTCCTCTATTTTCCCATTTACACACACTTCCCTTGTCAGTGTATCAATCCAAATGTATTTCCAGCCTATTTTCTTATTCAGTGAACTGCTCCCTGCGCTCTGGCCTATGTGACGGTGTAACCTCTAAACTGACTTGAGTCCTTTACATGTATTTCTGCTGCATTGTGTTTGTCGGCCTGTCGCAAGCTCAACACGCTCAATGGCGGAAACAGGATCACGTCTGTGCCTGTGTAGAGCTGAGATTTACAGCACACACACACACACCGGATCACAGATGTTTCACTTGAAGCTGTTTTGACTTCTATCACATTCATTCAGTTTGCAGAGGGCGGATTTGCATTTGTTTTTACAGTCTTGGTCGTTTGTCAGAACATTTACAGGTTTAGTCAAAGTAGATGTTTTTATTGCAAAGAGAAGAGAAGTGGAATCAAACGGGCGCAATTGACTGACTTTTTATAATAACTACACCTACATAATTAACCATAATGTATCATGAATAAAGATTTAAAGTCATAATGGAAACTAATTTATAAGTATTGTGGTCTGTTTTAGGCCAGTGAGTCCTTAACCATTGGGTCAGAGCTAAACGTTGAGCGGTGAGCACCTCCTTGAGGGCCACACAATCAAAAAAATACAACACTTTTAATATGAGATTGGTCCCCAGGTTACTTTGTACATAAACAATAACCTCAAGGTCCTGTTCTAAGCAACTCGGAGACACAACATTTTTTCCAACTTAAAGGTGGAGTAGCTAACATTTTTAGTTGTAAATCAGTAAACTTTGTGCTTTCCACTAAAAAGTACAGTATGTAATAAATACAGCACTTTAAAAAAAAATAAAAAATTAGACCTCTGAGTACTGTCTGAAGTGAATAATAAAGAATTTCAGTTCTCATCAGGAGCTGAATGCTGCGCTCTGATTGGCTGAGCTTGGGGCGGTCACTCCAGTTTCACTTTGTTGTTTGTAAAAAGACGTTTATAAGCCATAAATGCAACCAAAATGAAAACATGTCGATATTAACCACGTGGCGAAGGATTTATGAGAGGAAGTTGTAGTTTTAAAAACTTAAATTGGGTTTGCAGTGTAAAAATCGGCTACCCCACCTTTAAAAATTTTGACTACAACACCAGTTTTGACTTCTGAGCGTTCTGGCTGCATAACTCACATATGTTTACTTGTCTTGTCCGATTTACCAAGTAGGAATTACTGACTTTAGTGGCATTCAAATGTGTTTTTTCAAGTTAGAAGTTAGAATAAACCCAGTTAGTTGTCTTTAGTGTGAAATTTATTTATAGAGTAAGGTTAATAATATGTAGTTACTAAGCCTGAAATAGTCTTGATAAACCAATCAATCTCATGCTCTTAATGAGTGACATTATATAATCTCCCATGTGTCTGTGGTGCCACCTATAAGTCACATGTCAGACTGTCTATGAATAAAGACAAAATCACAATCTTCACTTTTTTTTGGTTGTTGTTTTTTATGTTATGTTGTTAAAACAGCAGACATAATTTTTTGTACTTCTGGCTGGTCTGGCGTGTCTAGTTTTTCTGAGTTAATTGGCTGTAGTTGGTATGAGACCTTAAAAAGACTGTAAAAGCAGTACATCAGGTCAAGCCGTAACTGTTTTGTGAATTCTTGTAAACACAGCTTCACATCAGGATTCAAAGGGGAAAGGTTTAAATGAAGAGACCAGAGTCAATTATCAGAGTCAGACACAATGTTATCGATGTCAAGATTTTAGAGTCAAAAATGGTAGTGCACTTTCACAAAAAGAATGAATAATATTCTACGGCCTCATCTGATCCCATTTGGCTGATTAAACTGCTTCTTGAAATAATGGCTGTATTATTACAACACAATGGGAAAAATATAAACATCAAACAAAATGACTATGTATTCATCAAAACTAAAAGGCTTATGCTAATGACAAACCAAGCATTGAACAGACGCATATTTATAGTGAGGCCTCTAGAAACACAATTACATTAAACAGGATATAAATGTCCTAAATCAACTACAAATAGTAAACAAGCACTAACCATTATTGGATTTGGTGTAAATATGACTTTTATAAACTCAAAACATAAAAATTACATTTACAAAAGATGCAGTTGCTTTAGTATTACATTCTACAAACTGCAAAAGTATGTTTTGTTCCTTAACCTAATACAGCATCAAACATATAGAGTATCTGGAGTTTATTCACTATAGAAGATTTTGCTCATGCTTCATTACAGTGAGCGGTAAAAGTTTAAAGTGAGTGCAGGTAGCAGGTGCGAGTCCTGCAAGAATTAGAAAAGAGCTTAAAACCAATGTGCCCTTGTACACAGACCTCGGAGACGTCCGAGAGTCCGCACGAGTGTCTACTTTTCCTGGAGGTCGCAGCGATTTGATGCGACTTTCATAATATCAAGTCATAATATTCACGCGGGAATCAACGTGAATCCGCGTGACTTTGGGCAAACATGAACTGCAAAAGACTGGAGCAGGTGTACAAGGCACTTTGAAATAAACACACCTGCTATTCTATAGAGAGGAAAAATATTTACTATACCTAAAGTTGGCTGCGCAAATCGCTTTGAAACAACCAGAATGAGAGGCTAGCTGTTTTGATTAGGTGTGAACAGACGTTAGCTACTGATGCTTAAAACTGTTTTTTCTTTGTTGTTTTCACACTCACCTGAAAGTAACGTATATGAGCCATAAAAACTAATTTCATTCATAAATTGATAAAAATTGGTGAATATGATTTATAAATGCATATTAACATAAAATTCTACACTGCAATTTACGCTCTTTCTCTCTGTCCTCCCCCCCTCTCTTTCTCTTCCTCACTTCCCTCTCTCACTCTTCCCTCTCCCCCCTCTCTCTCCCTCTCTCTCTCTCTCACCCTCCCTTTCTCTCTCCCTCTCTCCCTCTCTCTCTCCTTCCTCCCTCTTCCCTCTCTCTCTCTCTCCCTCCCCCCCTCTCTCTCCCTCTCTCTCTCTCTCTCTCTGTCCTCCCTTTCTCTCTCCCTCTCTCTCTCTCCCTCTCTCTCGCTCCAACCTTCCCTCCCCCCTCTCTCTCTCTCTCTCTCTCTCTCTCTCTTTCTCCTTCCCTCTCTCCTCCGTTTGCTTTGCCTGTGCAGTGACAGCTGAGCAGCGTTTGGGGGTCACTCCATAGGTCAGTCCCATTTAAACGTTTAGCTCAGGAGATACTCAGCCTCATTGTCGACCACACAACACAAGGAGGTGTTAGGTGTTCACATTCTTTCCGTGACGTGTTGCTTTTCAGATTGCGATGAGTGTGAATGGTTTTGCCGGTTCACGTTGCAGCGGCGGCGGCGGCGGCGGAGGAGAAGTGACTAGTGTGATTGGGCTGGAGCTATTTTGGTGATGCTTTAGAAAGAGCATAAGGTAATTTGACCCCAGAGCAGAGCGGTGCAGCAGAGATGAGTTGTGATCTTTTAGGTTTAAATGTTGTGTATATACAATAGGTTTTGGACGATACGCTTTTGTCACCATGCGATAATCATGATACAAAAGAGGCTCAATACAATACCTATTGTGATACACTGGAGATTGTGACTTCTGCTGATTATTAGCTTTAAGAGAGAAGGCAGCGATGGCAAGATACTAAGTATTTTTACTCAAGTACTGTACTTAGTTTTTTTGAGTATCTGTACTTTAGTGAGTACTACAAAATCTGGTAACTTTCTGTACTTTCTAGTCAGGTTACATTTCAGAGCTTTGTGAAACAATTTGCAAGTGAAAATCGACAAAAATGTTATAATTCCTAACAAAACAACATGCTTATCACATGATAAAAGTCAGATGAATTATAATTAATTTACTGTAAAGCCCATCTCACACATCACAACATCACAAACCAACTTTATGCTTTGTAAAAATGTATTTTGAGATGGGTTTAAATGTCTTAAAACCTGTATTTGTTTGTATTTTTCTGGTTTTTGGTTTTATTTGAGATTATATGACTTGTTTTGATGTGTTTTCTGCCTTGTTTAATAAATTTCTTCTTGTTTCAAGACAAATTATTTGCTTCTGAAGTCAAATGTTTTCACTCACCTCATTGGCAATTTGTTTCAAGCTCAGATCTCTTGAAAAAATCAAAAATGTAAATTTAGACACTTTTACTTTTATACTTTTACTCAAGTAAATGAGTTTCAGCAGGACTTTCACTTTTATCAGAGTTGGTATTTTACACAAGCGTGATCTTTGTACTTTTGCCAATCTTGAGCGACGTGACATATCGAAGAACTGCATATGGTAACAATATCATTTGAGAGCCGCAAAGAATCATGAAGAGTGCATGAGATGCCCGACGAAAGGTCAATAGTCACAGCTCCACAAAAAACTTTGTGCAACTGGAATCATGACATTAAATGAGACCTACAAGTGTCTACTTTCATTTTAAAAAAGGATTGGTATTCCATATTAATCCGTTACCTTTTTATAGGCAGATAAAAAGGTAACGGTAATAGGTAATTTTGAGAAAACGTCCTGTCAGTGTTGTTTTTGTCTGTCCTTATAGGTGAAAGAAGATGAGCCTTTACAATAAAATAATGTCTTTGAGATAAAAATACGAGGTTTACATGAAAACAATGAGGACAAGGAACTTTTTCATCTTTAAACCAACAAAAGCTGCGTTACAGACGAGAAGGCAGCACAGCAGTTTTCTACTTTCTGATGCAGATTACATAGATTTAGCCTCTTTTATAGTTCATAAATAATATTTTGACCTTCAACACATGAAGAAATACAGTAGTTTAACTTACTGTAACACTTTTAGATCGCTCACGAAAGAGGACGTTTATTTTTCTCCTCGAGACTAGCTGCATGCTCAGAGTCCTAGTCCAGTAGGATCGTCTTTTCTTCATTTAAAAGATCAAATATCTGCTTTAAACTTACTCAACAATGTTTTAGTTCAAGATGTTTTGACTGTAATCTGTTTGAAAAGAAAGACGGCCTCCAGAATCAGCTGATCACGCAAAACACAGCTGATTGAACATTGTTATTACCGGCATTGATTACTTTTAAAGCATCATCTGTAGTCAGTGTTCAGAATTGTTTTATAAAGAAATCTGCCCAACAGTGATAGTAGAAGCAGCATCATAACAAAGCGTAGTTTCACAGACAGAACATCTTCTCCTGAACTAAAATACTCCATAAATCCGTGGCTTTTCTTGATGCTATTTTTACAGCCTCACTCAGAGCTTGTTCCTTTGCTGTTGGAGACTCACTTTTCCTTTATCCAGATCCATTTCCTCTCAGAGCAGAAAAACACATACTTCTTTTTGGCTGCTTTTTAGTGACAAAAAGGGCGGTCATCTCTCGCTGTTTGGCCGAAGCGAATGTGTTGTTTTCCTGCAGAACTGAGACTCACTTTGAACAGTCACAAATTCACAGATCAGTTCAGTAAAATGCAAATACTGTCTTCTCGATGTAGCACCAAGTAACAGTGGTCGTGTAAAGTAGAGTTGTGTATTGTAGTCAAGACCGCACTAATCAAGACCAAGACCTTTCCCAGACCACAAGTCCCAAGACCAAGACAAGACCAAGACCCCGTCCACTGAGACCAAATCAAAACCAACTTTGAAGTTCTATACAATTATCAGTGTCTTCATGATCTTGTTGTGCAGTTCTTATTGCAAACTGTGCCTGCCTAAGTCTCTATGGTAGTTACAAAGGATATATAATCTCAATGGAGAAAAGGTGATCCGACACCAAAAATCGCTTTTCACAGACAGAGTCACAAAGTGCTTCACTGTGAGATGACCCCCCCCATTTCCTTAACCTGCATGTAATTAGTAATCTTGCACAGTGCACATTAATGACATGTACCTGATGACAGATCTCGTGGACCACCACCATGGTCAGCTCCATCTGATAGGACAGGACGACACCTCAGCGTCGAGTAAGATCTTCTGCTCCACAAATACGCTCAGGCCCCAGTTCTCCATAGCAGCGTACGGATGTTTGGCACGGCCAGCAAATCTGACAAGAAAAACAACAGAATTACATAGTAACTTTATAACTCATGTGTCTCATTAACACCCTCACTATGGGCCCTATCCAGCTGGAACTGTGCTTTTTAAATGAGAGCGGGCAGGCACACTGGATAGATGCTGGCAAGTGAGCACATCCCATTTTGGGTTCAAATTAAACCCATGAGTCATCTTAACAACCTGCCAAAGGATCCTTTTATCCAACAACATGGAAATATGTTTCTGATGTAAATGACCAGTGCTGTAGGAGAGAGTGGGAGTGAGCTGAGAAAAGCAAAGGGCAAGAAAGAACGCTTTACCTGAACTTAAAGATTTATTAGAAAAGACGAGGGGTAATTAACATTCTGACGTAAATAAAGTTGCTTTGATAATGGCCACAAATTAAAACAATCCATTAAAGAAAAGAACAATGGTTGTGTTTAAAGTAGTTAAGTGAGACGAGTGATACTGCAGCCAAAGATCTTAAGGTTTACAACAAATCAATAAATCCCTTAAACTATAAATAAACATAAATACTTTAGCCATCATATCTAATTTTACATATGATATGTATGTACATACGTATGTTTGTATGTATGTGTATGTATGTATGGATGTATGTATGTATGGATGGATGTATGTATGGATGGATGGATGGATGCTTTCTTTGGGATAAACTAACTATTGTATAACAATGCAATTTCATCAATAAAAATTTATAATCTTGAGAATTACTCATTCTTTATATTACTGCCAATTTTTGTACTGTATTTGTAATATTCTTATGAACATACACTATGTAGAGACTAA
Source organism: Mugilogobius chulae (assembly GCA_038363315.1). NCBI lineage: Eukaryota > Metazoa > Chordata > Actinopteri > Gobiiformes > Gobiidae > Mugilogobius > Mugilogobius chulae. The sequence goes on along the minus strand of CM076409.1, from coordinate 47,850,989 downwards.
AGGTAGAAAGTAGCTTTTGATTTATTACAAGTTTATTGTGTCAATACAAAGCACATTAAAACCAAGTCATTCAGCAAAAGACTTTTCATTCTTATTTTTCTATTTAAACAGGGTGAGACAAAAAGTTAGAAACAGGAGTGAGACAAAAAGTTAGAAACAAAATCAAATGCAACCCTAACCCTAACCCTCATGCAGGTGTAAAAACTTTCATGGCATTTCATTGATTTAGTGAGATAATGGTTCAAAACACACCAAGGATATCAAATCAATATTTGGTGATTTGTGATGGGAGTAAAACAGACAACATAATGGAAGAGTCATGTGCTTTTGGAGTTTAAAGATTGCTAAAAAACCCAGGTCATTGTGGATAAAGCCGTCTTTTTCCTCCTTTATGTAGTTATTTCTATTTGGCGTTTCTGATTTCACAACTGTACCACCGCTGTCATGTTGCACTGTTTTTATGTTCTGATAACATGGTGTCTTTAGTAAACACACTATTTGGCTTGGATCTGTTGCGTTGAGGTGACAGTTTTGTCCTGTGCTCTTGTGGATGACTGTACAATTGAGACTTGTTTGTTTTGGTGTTTTGAGCTGGAGGAGAACAGGCTTTTACTAACACTGATTCTAGTGCATCTGGGATTTGCAGGCCACAAAAGTACTTCTTTTTTATTTTTTAGATTAAAAAAGAAAGTTGATTTAATTTTTTGTCTAGCTTTTCATTGAGTCAGAACACTTTTTTTTTGTCAGAATTAATCGGGGACCACAACTATAGTGTGATAGAATTTGTTGAACTCTGATTTTACTGTGAAATTGCATATTTTTTGATGATTATAGGCACACAATGTAATTTTTTTGCTAAAAATAGACTTTAGTAACAGCATATTTTTGTAATTTAGCTGTTTTTGTTGCACTGAATCCGGGGTGCTCACGAGGCTCATGAGCCACATGCAGCTCTTGGCCAATCCGACTCACTCAGAAACATTTGCTCCTCCACAGATGCCCTCTTTCTCTCTCCTTCGGAAGCACGCACTGTCAGGGCAGTGTGCACAGCAGAGCTATTTAACAGACAGACCGTTTCTTTGAGAAGCATTTCAAACTCCAAGTGATATCCGTGAAACTGGAGCTTCATTTTGGTCCTTATTTTGTGCAAATCCACTTTATATTCACGGAGAAAAGGTCCAAAATGTACAATTAATAAAACGTGCAAAAATAACGGTGGCGTAAATCGTGGGAAACGGCACAGTGCAGGGCAGGGTCTAACAGATGTTTAGACCCTGCCATGACAAAAATGTGTGCAGCAACAGTGTTTTAAATAAATGGTCACCTTCATAAATTACATTATAAACAATGCGTTTGGCTTTCTATTTAAATGAACATATGCAGCTGACTTTCCGACTCAAGAAAGTCACATGATGTGAAAAGTTTATATACAGCTCCTGGATTATGTCCTAATAAACAAAGAACTCACGATTCACCATTTTCTTTTTTTTTTTAAATATGATTAAAATATACATGATAAACACATTAACTGAAACAGACAGAAAGCACATAAGATGAAACTCTCAAAGACAACTTTGACAAAACCATGTGCTTTTAATTCCCTCTTTCCATCAGCAGCTAATTTGTAAAACTAACCAAAAAATAGTTTCCCATTAAAAGGTTTACATATACGGTTTAACAGTATACCAGTTAAAGTCCCATGAATACTATCCTGATCCTTCTGCGTAGCACATAAAGACTGTATATACAAACACAATAACGGTAGTGCGGTGTAGGTAATGGAGTTCATCACTGGGAGGAGCTGTGCTGATTAGACTCGGGGAGAAGATGAAAAGAAGCAGGTAATGGTGAGAATGAGCCCTGATTGTTTTATTGTATTAAAAAAGAGCTATTACCCAGAGTTAACGAGTTCAGAGGCTGATTTAAAATTGAAATTTCCAAGTGGCATTTAGAAGCCGACATCTTTATCGTAGGTTCAGCTTGACAGGAAAATAACGCATTCATGTTTTAATCACCTTGACTGAACGTGCTGTAAAAACACAGAACAAAGCTGGGAAACACAAACATGTTGTTGGAGTCTTTTCTGATAAACCGTTCTGCTTCTTAAAACAAAGAGAACAAAACGCTCCAGGCGCCACTTTAAACCTTTTGTTTCCCCTGCAAACATAACAAGCAGCTGCCAGTCTTAGTTTGAGACAGTGTTTTACTCAGGCAGGTGCACGCGCAGGGAGAACTGTGTCTCTCTCTCTCTAAAGCTGCACCGTTCGAAACTGTTTTGAATTAATAATTAACACTGTAAATCCCAGTTTAATAAAGAAAAATAAAAACCTCTGTGACTGGCGTTTAGTCTTAAGAGTCAAACGTCTGCATTAATCCAGCCTTGTTTTGTTCACTGCGCTGCCTCTAAAACAGTTCCTCCGGCACCTGTCACTCACAACCAGTGTGAACTTAATCAGCTTCAAGCAAAATGTCAAGGCAAGACTCCATTTGACCAACGCTTAGCCTTTTATAACTTAGCACGGACTATCACAAAAGTGGAAGCGGTGTGAGGATTTATGAAGATATTTTTAAGGTTATGTTGAAATTTTTGGTGCAAAATGGAAACGGAGAGTGTCAATTATGGGCAGAGTTGAGCTGTTTGAAGTTGTAGTGGAATTCAAGTTTTGCTACAGATGAGATTTTGCTTTACCCTTGTGTTTTTATCTGCACATATTTAACGACTCCTCATCTTTAGCAGCCTGAGTTCACAAACACAAATCAGCATGAGCTCAGCTGTATTATGGGTCTCTGTGCGGTTTCTCGTCCTGTCTAAATCTGATAGATACATGAATACTTTGCAGAAGTTTAGGCACCACATTATTATTGTTTTCCTAAATCATAAACAACGTAAACATAATCCTTAAATTACTCCCGATTCAGCTTACAGTCATGGTAAATTCCTGATTTTTGACTCATTTGTAGAGCTGTTAAAGACATGTCCCATCGACCGATGAATTGACTAAAAAGGAACATATCAAATGTTTTGGATTTTGCATTATCAGTCTTTTTGAACACAATGAGAAGTTGTGCCATATAGGCTAATTGCTGAGTTCAAGCAAAAACAACAAAATGTACAGAAAGGAAGCAAAAACTGATCTGCTTATATACTAAAACAGCAGACTTACATCAATAATTTGATCTCAAATCTTCAGCTAAATCCGTTCATTTATTATTTTTGCTGCTGTTAAGGAAAACGATTCGGCGCGCTGGTCAAAGTTTTCGGACAACAGAGCTGCCGGCTCAGCCTAAACACGGAGATGAAAATCATTAGAAAAAAATACTAACAATTAACTTGTTTTGACAGGCAGTCAGATCTACAGTCTATTACGCTCAATGGTGTCATTTATTTTTATGATACAACAACATCCTACAGTTTTGATTACTCAAATTATTTCTTCTAAAATTTGATGTATTTTTTTTTTTTTCAGATTCGATTTTTTCAATGTGTTTTATCTTATCTGTATTTGTTTATCATTTCGACTAGTTTTAGCTTTTTTGCATATTTACAATACTTTTAGCTTCAAGCTTTACGTTTTTAGTCGATTAATGGTCGTACTTTTTTAGTCCAAATATTTTTGATCACTAAGCCTATATAAAAGTATTAGATGACATATCAATCCAACAAAAATGTCTTTATACTTTTTGTTTAAGGTTTGCCAGAAAAATATAAAGTCTATAGTTTCACGTTTTAAAGGTGGGGTAGCTGTAAAATAGTAAACTTGGGGCTTTCCAGTAAAAAGTATGTAGTAAATACAGCACTTGCTGCTTTCTGATTGGCTGAGCTTGGGGCGGTCACTCCAGTTTCACTTGTTGTTTGTAAAAACGTTTATAAGCCATAAATGCAACCAAAATGAATACATGTCGATTTTAACCATGTGTTGAAGGATTTATAAGAGGAAGTTGTCATATTGTCAGATAAAAATCAGCTACCCCACCTTTAAATTTTGACTTTATTTGCTTCTTTTGTAACTTTTTCGTAAAAACAATGTAATCTATTATTCAAGTTTGTATACCTAGTCGGCTAATGTACATTTTGGTCGACTACACTGACCGATTAAGCGACTAAAGAACAGCAGGTCTACTCATCTGAAATACCACTGTACATTGAGATGATAAAATAAATAACATCTCTATTCAAGCTTCACTAAATTATTCTTAGGAGGAAATCTGATGTTTGTGTAAGGCACATTAGTAATTAGTGATAAGCTTGTTTCATATTCTAGACGCCCCTTGGTTTGTGCTTTTAGGGTTTTTTGTAATTCAGCAGTTATCCCATTTCCCCCACACGCTGCTTTGCCCTGAGCACTGAATGACTCAAGCTAATTTGAAAACATATAGGATACATACTGTATAATGGTTGGGCCAATCCCAGGAGGTGGAGCATGACTTAATGGCAGCTCATTGAATATGGAGGTTACTATGGAAACGCAAGTCTAAATGTACGGCAAACATGACATCCACAAGCGTTGTCCAATCACATCGCAGCATTAGCTCTTCGGCGCGCTGCGATTGGCTGACAGCTCATCTTTCACATGAGTGCGGCTCAGACAGCAGAACTGATAGGACGGCTGAAAGGGAACGCCAAAGCAATGAGTTTGACTTTAGGGGGAAATGCAAACGAAAGGCTTTGGTCGGCACAAAAATGCAAATGAGACATTATACTCAATGGGAGCTGAAATGAAAGGAATTGTTTCACGCTGCAGCAAAGTGACCCTGGAGGTGATGACCTGAAACTCGCACATGCAAACACTATTAGATATTGGTTTCTCTGCTCCTGAAGCCGCCATGGTGATTGTCCTGCTATGTGCACGCTTTTACACTGACAATGAATGCATAAAGCGTTCATCAAATAAAGCAGCATATTGTTTGCAATCATGTTAAATCCTGTGTGCTTTACTACTGAGACATTAAAGCAATTACTCATACAAACACCTAAAGCAGGAAGACTGTATTTTCTTACACAGAGCAGTAAATCAAACATAGCCATAAGCGGTGACTAATATACTACATTCGCTCATTCACCTCCTGAGGGCAATTTATAGTTATTGACGCATTAAGATCAATATATACATGTCTTTTATGGATGGAGTGACCTCCTACGGTGCAGAGTACACAAATACTATCATAAACATCCCAGCTAAATAGATACTGCGCTCCATATAACATTTGTATTGTGTATCCATCTACAATAACCAAATAAATTAAACTGTATTTCTATTTTCATAAAGCAAGAAAAAAAAAAGAGATTGTGTCTCTGAAGATGTTGGAATCTTAAGAGCATATTGCAGATCGTATCTTTAGATGAAGTTAGTCCTTGAGGGGCCTTTTTTAAAATCCTCACTGACAATACAGTTGGGTCTAGAGGGTCCAAGCTGTTCAAGGGTAAAAAATATGCTGAAAAAGGGGATAGGTATTTAAGCTGTTAACTCAACAGAGATCACAAACCCTTTGGATAGTGTACGTCCAGGGTCATAGTGAATATATCTACAATAAGATTTGCCAATAGAAAAGTATATTTTCTTTATATCTTGTAGTGGCCTTTTTATTTCCAATTTTTAGAGATGCTTGTTCCATTGGCAGTTTCATTTTCAAAATCTACAAAATAAACATAACATTTATGACTTATTACAAGATGTTTAAGATAGTATTTTTTTTATTTGTTCGTCTGTTAATTAAACCTCACGCAATATATTGGAAGACGTGTTTCAACTAATTTATAATAGACTGACATTGGACTGTTTTTTTCTATATTGCCCAGCCCTAGTTATGAGAAAATCAACAAATCAAGTGTTGCAAAAATCATCAACAAATTTAGTAATTGAATAATTGTTTGTTTAACTAACTATTCTCAAGCTGAGAGAAGACGTTTTATGACTCAGGCGAAGCAGTAACAACTCCAAAATGTGCTTGTTTTCATTTGTGTTTATTTATTTTATGTTCTCAAGTGTCATCTTTAGCTCAGCTTTGGTCATTAAAAAAAATCATTCATAGACCTTTTGCAATCTTAACAACTAATTGATGAATCAAAGTTAAGAGCCATATAATTAATAATTGATAGTTGCAGCCCTTTTTGAGAGTTTGTCTTGCAGCGCCAAAGATATGACTACACTTGGCTTTTGTTTCCAGTAACGCGCCTTCTCTCTCTCTCTTATCTCTCGCTCTGTCTGTCTCCCTCCCTCATAGAGCCCTAAATGTGTCCACCAATTATCGTATGCTTGTTCAGATAAGAGCTGCTCTATATGCAACAGTTACAAGTGCTGGAAAAGCCAAGTAGTACGTCTTCACACTTCTTGCTAGTGTAGTAGTCGAGACCGGTCTTGGTCTTAAAGAGACAGCTTTTTAAAGGGGCACTGTGTAAGAAAAAAAAAAAAAGAGAGATCCAAGTAATGTCCACTTTTGAACACCAGGGTGCGCATTTCAAGTGCAGTTTGCCTAACTACCATAGTGACATCTAGCTCAATATTCACATTCCGACCTGTAATAAAACATTTAGAATACGTATAAATGTATCACAATTGATGTGGATTGGTTAACAGTGCTTTCTTGAGTATTCATGTTGTAAAGAACAAATATGATTTAAATGTTTGTGGACTATATGTGATAATTAAAATTCCTCTCCATCTTGCACAGTGCCCCTTTAAAGGTCTCGGTCTTGTCTCAGACTCAAGTACCTTTGGACTGAGTCTTTTCTAAGTCCCGATTGTGCTTGGATTTGGTCTTGTCTTGGACTCGGTCTGATCTTGAACTTGGAGCAAGATCCCAAGCACAGTTTGTAGTAAGCTCTGCACAATAAGATCATGTAGACACTGATAATTATATAAAATTACAAAGATGGTCTTGATTAGGTGTCAATGGACTGTGGTCTTGGTCTCATCTGAGTCTTGACCTATAAAGTCTCGGTCTTGTCTCGGTCTCGGCCCTCAGTAGTCTTGGTATTGTCTCAGTCTTGGGACTGACAAAGGTCTTGGTCTCGATTACTGCAGTCTTGACAACAACACTACTTCTTGCTATTGACTCCAGTCACATTGAAACTTACATGAAACAAAAGAAAAACTAAAAGCAGTTCATTAAATCTCATTATACAAGGGTTCCACTTTGTATAAGATGGCCGCCCTTTATTATCATCTGAGGTGACTGGACGACTGAATAAACTGGGTGCTGTGGGTGGGACAGCGGGAGAGGTCTTTCTAATGAAAAGGTTCATGAATGTAAATAGTGAATAATGATACCAGTCCCCCTCCAGATATGAAGGCGGGCTTTGAAAATAATGAGGCCATCAGTTTATATTCCGACAACAACACACACACAAACACACACACAAGCTGCAGATGATGTGGATTAGATACGGGCTAAAACTAATTGGGAATAAATTCATATTTTTATCAAGTGAACGCAGCCAAGTGTGATTTTACATTGTGTCTTCTTGAGTGCGGCAAAGTTAGTATAAGCTGCCAAAGAGGTGAGCAGCAGTTATTATATGAAAAAAGGTGTAAAAATACTTAATAAGAACTGGGCATAGAGAGTGATAGAGAGGGATTTAATGAGCACAAGTACAGACTCAGAAACAGTGTCAAGTGATGGGAAAATGAGCAAAATATCTGCCGGCAACAGAATGAAATGTGCTTCAGTTATTTCAACTACTGCCAGAACAGATTGGGTCAGGGTCCAAACTCACGGTGGGTCAGAGTGAATTGTAAATGTGCTGCATAATAAGGGCAAAACAATCCAAACTAAATTTCAGGATTCCAAGCCATTGTTTGGAAAGATTACAAGGCTGATGTCAGTAGATTTGGTGACGGGTTCAATTATTTTTTTTATTCCTCTAAAGTCTAGCTTTTTAGTTTTACAATAGTGTGCGTCCCAACTTTCCTCCAGCACCTGTTTAGTCATGAACTACTCTGTCCCTATGTCTGTGCTCACGGTTGCCAGATTTTCAGAAAGCAACAAGCGACCAAGCCTTTGAAAAAAAAAAGCCCCAAAACAAGCAAAGTAATTAAAATAATCAATTAATTAAACATAATTTGTTGCAGTACAACGATGGTTTGTAATTTGGACATATTTTATTAGTATTTAATCATTAAAAAAGACTTTAAAATCTGAAAATATGCTAAGAGTCCATATGTCTGTCATTTGAGGGTATATTTCTGTGAATCAAACCTGGAAAAATTGACAAAAATTATCTTGTTTATGACGACAAAGACAAAAAAAAACATCTGCAACAGTCAGAATTAACAAGAAACTTACTGTAAAAAAAGCTCAAAGTCTCTATAAAATCAGCAGATATGGCAACTCTGGGTTCACAACAGTTTCTGAAAGTGGGTGTAACTAGCTTTAACATTAGCATCTGTTTAGTTTGAAACATTTAGAAGTAAGTAAGTGGTGTTAGGAAAGTTTTTTTTTTTTTTTTTTCACATAAAACTATGATGTACAAAAGACAAAATCATCCCTGAAATTAGCAATCAAACACAACTATTGTCTGCCACTCCTAATAATTTACAAATTATTTTGCTTTTAAGTATTTTTTCTCGAAAGGAAAGCTTGTCTAAAAGTGAAAATGTATAAAACATGTTTCCAAAAAATGTTAGTACTATAAATGCTCTTGTTTGATCAAAATGCTACAGGTCTAAAAAGGGAAATGGAACTACAAAAAGTACTAGGAACTACAAAAAGTTCCTACAGTGTGAAAAAGTCTTAAGTCACAGTGGTCCCAAATTTGACACAAAACCTTTCTGCGTTGGTTTGCCTTGCCTCGTTTCTTCGGGTTGGGCACCCCTGACGTAATCCTCACCAAACTAAAGCCAAGATCTGTTAATACAGTAGGTCTGTGAGGGTCTGCAAGGGTCTGCAAGAAGTGAATGGGTCAAATGCTGAGGACACATTCTCCTACAAGAATCTAAAACTCCAAACTGTTCTGTGTTCAAAGCAACATTCTTGTTTCAGTCATAAAAGTATCTTCGAATAGACTTTTCCACATGGGCACCTCAGTAAATTTACCACCGGGGAACACAATGCAATAAATATGGTTTCAAAGCTGTTCTGACCTTTCATATCTCTGCGCTTACCCATTTTTATTTTCTCTAAATCTTGAGGTTGAAGACAAAATAACCCCTTGCTTAGTAGACCTATCTTACTCACTAACTTTATTATTCCACAAGATTTCGTACATTTCTTCTGCAGTGCCCTTGAGGAGACAATAGTGTATGGATAAAAGTGTCTTCCAAACTTTACACTTTCTTTCAAGTCTGACAGACAAGTTCAGTGAAATAACTGAGTTCAGTTGTCCATCTGTGTTTTGGTCAGTTTCTGTCAGATGAAGATCAAAACTGTCCAGAAAGTGTTTCCTTTACACAACTGAATCGTCTAACAGTCCAAACAAAATGTATCTTATATTGGGCATCATAAATGTAAAGGAGAGAAGCTTTTTTTCTCCGTATATTTTAAAGTAAACATCATGTGCAAATCGACTTTCTTTTTAGCAATGTTATACCAATTCTTCTCCTCATTAGTTTGTATTTGGATTGATTAATGCAGGTTTCTCACATTGTCCTGCAGCTGATTCTCGAGTGCTCAGGAAATTTGTGTTTTCACCCACTCACTTGTCTTGAGTTATTGTTATTTCACACAAAAAATCTGATTCCGACTAGGAGGTTAAAAAAATGTTATGTATTCACTTTTAGCTGTTTGTTACAGCTAGGTTTTACATTGAAGAGGCAGGGCTTATCAGTGCTGAAGTCAATGAACCTGTTTTTACTTCCAATTTGGTGTTTTGAATGTATGTTACTGATCTACACATACATATCACATAGTGGCATGACGTTTTAAAATTTTGCATAAGTTTTCAGAGCTTTCAAACTGATCTTCAGCTTGGATAACCAACCCTTGCCAAAAAAAAAAAAAAAAAAAAAAAATGGAAAAATTACAAAACAAAATTAAAATCCCATTTACCATCCAAGCTGTCGTTCAAACCCTGACTCCCATTATGGCATAGGCAGGAAGCACATTTAGGAAACCCATAGCGTCGCTTAGCGCTAACTGCTATCTTTAAACTGAGCGTGGGGCTGCCACAGATGTTTTGACACGCTTTATCACTGGTGGACAGCTGTCATATCATTTTCTACTCTCACACTCACAGTAAAATTAACCACTCCATTATTTTCCCAGCGCAGTTACCATGGTCACGCTGTGCAGGAAACGTCATTGTCATCTCATTTACATTAGAACAGTGACAGTGCCAACCCAGATGCACCAAACTCTGCGGCGAACAGGCAACTTTCCAATACAATCTAAGTGACATAGAGAAGGCAACTCATCTAGGAATAGTCTCATTATTGTTTCATTTAAAATACATTGAGTTGTCTCATTGTTCAGATTTGTTTACAATATAGCTCTTAAATCACCAGAAAGGTGAAATTTTGTAGTCCTCATACACCATTTTAGGTTGTTTTGTTTTAAAACCACACCAAATGTATCTACCGTTGTACCTTTTACCATTGATCAGATAGCTACATAACAGGTTGTGTCCCAAACAACAAATGCTACATCAAGAAGTGTTGAGATCCTAAGTAATTACTAACAGTGAGATTGGTGAGATTGGAGGGGAGAGGTGAGAGAGAAGTAGCTAACTAAATAAATACAAATTAAAAGAAATAGCGGTATAAATAATGCGTAGGTTGTAATAAATTGATGCACGTGGGATTGAAACTCAATGTTTAAGCATAATAAAAAAGAATACACTGTATATACAGTATATACAAATAAAGACATCAAATGTGTGAAATGAACTGATCAATGTAAATAATTTTAAAATCTCTTTTCTGTTTTGTGGTCCAAATCTGAAGGTTTGTGTTGTTTATCAAGTATTTGCTCCTGTGCAAAATAGGTTAAGTGGATCAAACACATGACACAAGTGACATTTGTGTGTCACACAGACACTATAAAAGCAGCATTTAAGGTTGTGCATGTCTGTTTTAGGGATCTAGCAGTTCAAATACTGTTTTGGATATAGTGCCTTTAAGTATCTGGCAATACACAATTAGGGACTGAAAATAGCTTTTTTAAAATGGTTGAAACAAAGTACCACAGAGAATCTCTTTTGCAGGGGAGTTCAAGGGGAGGGGAGGCATTAATGTCGACTGTGAATTGAACCCAGGACCTTCTTGCTATGAGGCCAGAGCGCTAACTGCTGTGCCACCATGTTTCCCATGTAGTGTTATGTAGCTGTAACAACTTTATGTGAGTAAAATTTCAAACAATATGAGAGTCTGAACCTGCATCAGCCAGTAAATAGTTTAATTACTTTCAAGGCAAAACATGATATCATGATACAGTTTTTCTGTTTATATGCACAGCTTAGGACCTGGGTTGATAAATGAGGCCCCAAGTATTCAAACTTTTTAATTTGCTTTTGTACTGGCCTTGATGTTTTGCATCTAATAGCTTAACATGCATAACTATTTAGATTTGATTGAATTACATTATACTCTCCAAATAAATTCTATCCACCTGCGTGAATTGAACCAAGTACATTTTACAACCTTGAAACTTAAATAAAATACTAACAATACATTTCTAAAGTCTGCTTCTTTGTGCTAAATTTCCAATGGAACTCTCTACAACGATCCATTTAGACTCTCATTTGCAGGAGGAGTGACTTTACACAGAAACGGCAGCAGCACATTTATTCCATTTCTTTGCTGGAGCATGACAAACACATCTGCCTGGCGTTGTTATAAGCTGGCCCCAATTGCTCCCATTGAAGTTTGGATGGGAGCAGTCACACAGGTGCAGGGCGTAATGTGGTGTCCACTTGTCTTATGGCGTACATTTTAATGGCGAGTGCAAACAGGGCTCTTGAGGAGATGGATCATGAGACGTGAGTCCCATTAGCCGGCAGATGGGGCATTTATATAACATCTTCATTTCGCTGCCTGTCTTGTTTTTTCCATCTGCTGCCTTCATGTGCTCGCTCTCTGTTCTCCAATACCTGCCTTCTTCCTCGTTGCTTTCTTCTACGCCTCCGTATGTTGCAATCTCTTTACGTTTTGTCACACAACCGCCTGCCTCTCTGACCATCTGTTTCTCCCTGTTGCCTTCACTACGCTTGATGCTTCAGATGACCCAGCATTAGTTGTTGACCTGCTGGATTGTGGCCGTCTGATCCTCGCAGTGGGGCATCGCATTGGCAGAGCAAAACCAAAAGTGTTTTAGCAAGCATAGCTTTGACTCTGTAAAATGTTGGAAGAGATGGTAATGAGGAAAAGGTTACACAACGTTGATCTTTAAAAACCTCCAATAAACTTTAAAGTCAAGCTTAGCAAAGTTTAAACAAGTTCTGAAAGCTGTGCCTAAGGAGATGTGCCACTGAGCTGCACTGCTGTAATTTCATATATTCAAATACCAAGGGATTTCAGTGGTTTTACATTACTAAAAACATCTGAACCACAAGTGAGTTTTGGAAATGGAACTATGGAAACTTTTTTGCTGTAAGTTTTTTTTGTGTTTGTTTTTGTTTTGTTGTTTTACTTCTAGGTCCCTTTTGAGACATTCACACATAAAAGAGGTCAGGAAGGTTGAAGTGGACCAAAACTCCTGCTATATCACTTGTACTCTGACCCAGAAATTTTCAATAACAGAGCAATGTTGTTTGTGGTATCCTTGACACGAATTACACATTTGTGAGATGAATTTAAAGAACTACATTCGCATGTTTCTCTATGTCAGTTATGACAAAGCAATGGAACTAGAAATTCAAGTGAGACTATTAAAAAATCAAAGACCACAACTGCTGACACAGCTGACGTTAGGGCAGGGCGATGAACCACAATCAAATCGAAATCATCCACCCTTACATCAATCTAGTTATCTGTGACTCACTCAGTGCATGACAAATGCAGTACAAAATGTGGGTTCAAAAAATACACCAAAAATGGTGAATCATGATGATGATTTCATCCGATAGATGAATATTGTTACAGAGATGAGCTCACGATTTGATTTGTATCACAATTTGCCCAGCCCTAGCCTGAGCCTTCTTTTGGGAAGTCCAAATGCATTTCCTGGGGGAGGAAGGCCACCCTTATGGAAAGGGAGATACTCCCAATGCCTGGTTCTTGGTACTTTCATGTGTGAAAACGCCTATGTGTCACCAATGACTTTTTGTTCCACTCAGGTGTTCTCGGGTTTGTGTAGAAATGTATGATTTCAAATACTATTTTTTGTAAGTAAGCGTCCATATTCTAAATCCCCAAATAAGACAAAGATATTATGGAAGCAACACAGCTATTGCCTTATTGTATCTTCATTATGCACTGAACAGACATCTTGGGCAAAGTGTTCTAAATGACTTTTCCTGAGATTAAAAGAAAAAATGCTATTCTTCTGTGAGGTAAAAGAATACACAAAACCCTCATATGAATAGATTTATATTCTAACATGCGTAGCAATCACTTTCAGGCGTTCACTTGACTTAAATAATTAGGCGGGGATGGTTAATTAGAAAAAGAGAGCAAACCCAAGAGTTTAATAAAACAACCATAAAGGATTTATGGCTCCTTACAGTCTAATGAAACAGCCATAAATTATGCACTTCAAACACTAATACAGCAAAGACAGACAGGAAATATACGGCCGATTAATTAGCTTGGTTTATAGGATTAGACACACACACATAAACACTGGCCATTCATTTCACTATTAGACTTTTGTGTTACAATTTCCACTATATTTTCAATTGTTTGCATTTTAACAAAGCTCGTCCACTAAAACAGCGTCAAACTGAACATCTCCAGGGGAGTACTGTACAGACGACAGAATATAGAACAATAATCAACATCATGTAAGCGATGCAAACTATACACAAAGGAAGGATGAACAATACTAATAACATCTTGCAGTAACACTATAACAATGTAGGATTTATCAGTCTGACTGATAGATTCACAACCACATAATCTGTTAACACTAGCTCTTGCTTCTTTATACTGTGACTGACTCTGAACCAAGGCTGCTCTCACCACTGTTTCACATTTTTATTCTGGCTGAAATGACTTTATCACCCATCACTTTGGTCGGATTTTGCACCCATTCCAAGTTTTCAATCTGCTTGTACACACGACTCACACATTTGTCTTTGTTTCATGCAGCTTAACAGATCAAAAAGCTTTCCTCGTGTGTGTCATGGCATGCCCTGTTTCCTCAACACTGGAGTCGTTATAAATCTGCAGTGCAAAGTGTCATCTCTGACGTTTAATTCGGAGATTAAGTGTGATTTAATCCACTTATTAAGGTAATCCTCCATTGTGTGTCCATCCTTGGGGCTAATAATGTGGCTCATTATGAAGATGTCAGCGCGGGGATGAAGTGCTGTCCAGCCGTGCGCAGGAGCATAGCTGCGAGCTGAACCAGTTCTGTCATTACATCGACACACGTGTGAAGCTCAAAAAGGTCTGCTCACTACTCACCACAAGCTACGCCTTAATGCACACCTCGGGCCAACCCCAAACATTTGACTATTATTATGCTGTATCAGTTATATTCAGCAAAGCTTCAGGAAATAGGACAAGGTTTGAATACAATGGATAAAATACAATGCAAAAGTATAAAAAGAACACTGTATATAAGCCTCTATATGTAGTGACCCTGTTTTACTTTCATCAACGCGTCCAACTTTTAATGAGACAATTAAATTCCTCATTTGCCTCCGCTCTGGTCCTGCTGAATCCATGCACACGTCCAAGTTCATGTCCCAGTTTGGTCACTGACACAAGTCCTGAATTGTCCATTTAGTCACGAAATAGGAGTTAATGGTCGCCCACACAGAGCATCAGCAAACGGGGAAATAGACCAAAGAGCCTGATAAGGGGATTTGAAGATCATTAGTAATACTGTGACTTGCTGTATAAAGTTTGCTTTTAAATTAATGGACACAAATATAGAGGGACAGGACTAAGGCTTGGTAATATACTGAATTTTGATTATGTTGTGAATGTTGCTTTGAAGAAAAAAATTACATTTAGCATATTGTTCATAGTAAAGAAAATTCTACAAAAAGAGCTGTTGGAAAATGCATATTGGGGAACAAATATTGAAAAAGATCAAATAGGAATAGAAAGCTGATATTTTTCACATTTTGTCTTTAGTCATTTATTCAATTAATCATTCATATCTGTCCAACATGTGTATTTTACTGTGATAATTAGTATTTGAAAGCACACTTCATCTAATCTATTCTGACTTTTTTACCTTAGGAAAATTATTGTAATTTGGTGGAAAAACCTCGTGTACACAAGAGAAAAGCTATAATCAAACTAATTTCTTGATGAGCATGACTATGTAATCTGCAGAAAAGTACAGGAAGCAAGTTAGCACAACACTGATAAAGATTTTGAGTAAAGTGTTTTATATAATGAGCAACAAAGTGGAGAACTACAGACTCACAGCAAACTGCACCTGTGGTATTAGTTTGTGCTGATTTCTACAGAAGGTTATTGCATGAAAGACTCTGGTCATACTTCCATGACTCTGAGGCAATCCACTGTATTTGTTTTGTAAACTGTTAGCATTAGCAATCCCTTATTGTTCCTATAGCTATTACCAGCTGGCTAAATAGCCGACAAAAAGCACAAGCATGAATAATCTAAAGAGTGTGAACTGGTGCAAACCTATGGAACACATTAGGACAGGTCAGAGCCTCGTTAGAAGTCATTGTTAAATTTTCTAATCATTTAGTGTCTTTACTTCTTACTCATTTTGTAAATAAAGTTATGGGAAACTGTGCAGAAACTGTCCTGTGCACGCCCACCCCTTTTACACGATGCGTCTCTGTCTATTTATTCTAAACTATACAGCAAAAGTTTTTAAAAATTGAATATACTCAAAAATGTTACTAATAAATGATATGTAAAAAAAAAAAGTAAAAAAAAAAAAAATTAATTTTTGCACTTTTTGAATTAATTTTATACTACAAAGGAAAAAAAAAAAAAAAAAAAAACCCCCTTCTGTAGAAACACAGTCTAATCAATCTCCTTGTGACAAAGATAACAAGAAACTGATTACAAAAAAAGTTCTTTCAGTGGCTGCTATAACAGATCCATGAAGTGAGCAGAAAAGCCGCCTAATTAGACCTTTTCTGAAGCATTTAACCACTTTTCATCTTGCACACACATCATAATTAAGTATCAGAAGCTTTGAGAAGACAATTACCTCTGAAAGACAAGTTGCTGCTGAAGGCATAAGATTGGTGCCAATAAAGAAAATTTGAATCGAGGTGATGTGGGAGGAGATGAATGCGGAGTGAGTGGGATGCTGTTGCCGTGGTAACAGATGTTGGGTCAGTGAGGTGGTGATAGGCCATCGAACTCTAAACTGAATCCTGCGTGTGGGACGGTTCTATATTAGGACTTACAGCTGTGCGGTCCAGATAAGGACGGAGGGGGGCCAGCCGTGAAACTAAGTAGCTGAGAGGTTCTGAATAGTTGCTTCTAAATTTTACTTATTTTTGTTTGTGTTAAAAGAAGACAAAACCATGCTGTGCCTAGTTTTTTAGTTAATTTCTCTATACAGTTTTGTAAAAGCAGATTTTCAATTTAAATCAGACTGCACTGTCTCTATCTAATTAGGAAATAACTTTGTCAAATGCAGTACATGTGGTAGTACGATGCATAGTAGCAGTTGACCAAGACTTGTGATGCTAAAAACTCTGAAACATTTGAGGTGGTGCATATGTTTGTGTAATTTGTTATATATTCATATTATGTCAATAACTGAGTGCAAAACACACAAATAGCACGTTTTTTAGTCCCATTTTGGGATCAAATGCAAGCTTTGATTTCAAAATGAAACTTTAAAAGCATTCTACAACAGATGTATAATATACGACTTAAATCAAAATGTGAGTTGTTCATGACACTGAAACAGGCAGCACTACACTTTTCATTCACACCTGGGTTACACTCAGTGTTTTTTTTCCATGTTAAATCCATGGAGCACTGTTTTTGCAGTTAAGACGTTTGAACAGGTTATTCACACATTCAGGAATTTTAACACTCTATTTCTATAAGGTAGCAAAACTTCACCTGAAGCTATGTTGCGGCCTACTGCTGTTAGATTTTCAAATCCTGCATTTACACTTCATCTTCTGTTCATGCTGTAGAATTTGGTGAGATCATGATCTCAGATGGTGGGCAGAACTATGCAACTCTATGAACGCTTTACTGATTTAATCTGTAAAGAAGAACAAAAATAATATAATAATTGATTTGATTGATCGTCTTTATTTTGAGCTAATGGCACAGAATATGACACATTTACTTTACAAGAGATGCACATATAACATGACTGCCAATACAATATAATGTAATACCTATACACATAGCTCAAAATAGAGTGGGAGGAAGAAAACTTAGAAACTCCCACTCCAAGTGCATTTTCTTTCATTGTGCGGTTGCATTATATTTACAAGGTTACATGTAACGCAATAAAATGTAGGTGAAGCTGATAAATAATGATAAAGTACAATGTAAATTTGTATTCAATATTTCTACCTAAAACATCACTTAGTAAAATAATCAAAATTTGTATTAGTGGACAAAGTATTTTATTTAGTTGAAAAAAATATGACAGCAACAAAAAGGAGTGAGTTAGCTGATGATTGATGATGGAGATAAATGATTGTCAACCCAATGATTTGCATAATAATTCTGCCTTTTGCACATAAATACAAGGTTTTCAATTGTTTTATAAAATAATATGTATGTATTAAGTTTAGTTTTTGCATACTTCACTGCACGTTCAGTCTTATTGTGCACGGTGTGTCAGATAAATAATTGTTTTAGTTTGAGAGCCTTTGCCATGCCCCCTTTTTAGCTGCTTATACAATCATGACATATCTGTAGTCATCCAATCATTTCTTTGGTGGAATACAACCTTACAAAACAGTGAATCTCTGAATAATAGCCCCTGCCCACCATTTGAGAATATTATATCATTTTATTCAAGAACGTGAATGCAACCTATTGATTGAGAACTGACTGTTGCATCCTCACACACATTGAAAAACTGACTCTGAGAAGGTGCCAGTCCTCCCAATATAAACCTACATGTGTTAGAAGGGTCCACATACAGTCGAGACGCCCGCCCCTCTCCCCCCTCCCATAGGTATCAGTATGGTCACCATGACAACACATCTAAGGTTCTGGAGTTGTGCTTCGGCCGCCGGTTCAGCTTCAGTGAGCGACAGACATGGACACAGTGCACTCTGGACTCTGCACTGAGAATTTATGAGGACAACAGAGAATCCCAGACAAAAACTGTGCCGACTTAGCGAGCAATATGGGGAAAATGAAATAAAATGGGCTCATTAGGGGTTGTCCTACTTCAACATCATCTTCTGCTTCTTGTGTGAAACCACTATGAATACTGAGCCGGGATAAGTTTTTCTTAGGAACATAATGTACAGTACATTCACAGAGCATTGGCAGATCTACCCCGGCAAATGGCAGCCGAATCTGCTGTGGAGCTTTTGTAATAAGATTATCAGTCACACTGTTACAACCTAAATCTTTAATAATGCTATGCCTCTATAAAATCTCCAGGCTGTGGTCAACTAAAGGCAATTAGTTGCCTAAAAAGAGAGCATAGCAAACTACAAAGCTAATGTGTCTGACCCAAACGGCATTCACTTGTGTCGTTAAGTGGACGCTATTAGATTATTTACAGGCCGATGCTCACCCACAGTATCTCATAAGGTTTGACATTTTATTCACTTTAAGTTGCCAGGTTGTAATTTGCACAATAAATAACAGTTACATAACACTTTATTTATAACTGAGTTTTGAAAATTAATAAAATGTGTTTTCAGTCCCAACCCTTGGTACACTTAAATTAGAAGTAAAAAAAAGCTAGATTAGTGCATGGATAAAAAATTCTAAAATGCAATGACTATTCTGTAGAAAAAAACAATCTATGCAGAAAAATAAAACAATGTATATACACAGGTAAAAAGGCAGATAAGGCAATAAGTCGTTTAATAGAAACTTTGGTTGACTAAGGCACCATCTACCGATAAAATCACTAAAAGACTGCAGTTCAACAAACAGAAACAGAAATGGTAAAAGCACAGTACAATACATTCAATAAAGGTTTGACTAAAGTGGAGAAACCAACATTCAGCAAAAGGTTTTTAACGTTGAATCTAGCTCAAGTCTCACAGAATATGCTTTTTTTTTTTTTTTTTTTCAATTTTATGGGCGATATCTGCATCACTCTGACATCTTTCCAGCAGCCAAAGCTACATTATACATCTCTTTTCCCCTATGTTGGACAAGTTGAGCTGGCCTTGAGCTCAGGGTACGTTAAGCAAAGTTAATGCTATGACAACTCCACATTCATCGAGGCTTTACTTGACACAAGTGAATTACTGTATAAAAACACCTTTTGTTTCTGAATGCATTTTGAAACACTTATCAAGTTTGTAAGCTATTTTAAATGATACATGAAATCAGATCAAGTGCTGGTGCTCATATCTTAGTAAATAAATATTATATACTGCCTGGTTCAGCAGCTGTTGATGCGTGGAGCTGGCCGCCGTCACAGCTGAGAAGACATCCATTAAAGTCTTTAAAAACTTTGAAACCCCATGCAGCCTCATTACAGCGCAGAGATGGAGGATCAGCTCAAAGACCAGTCGATGTGAGTATTGATCCACGTCCCTCAGGTGAACCCTCACTCAGTCACCATGTATGCTACAGTACACCTGCCCATACTCTGCTGCCTCCCCTCAGTGCTTTAGCCCCCCGCGGTTTCCAGCAACACTACATAAATAACTTCACAGGCGCCTGTATATATGACTTACATAATGAGCTCGCTGCTCCACTGGAAGTGACAGTAAAATACCAGCCTTAGCTTCACACCCTGTCTTCTCTTTGTCTTTAAAAGCACCAATTAGAGACATTTAATCACTGCACTGCTTGTCTTTGAGAGCCATAGTCTGTAACGCTGAGGCATGAGATAGAACCAGCTTCTCATTTCCTCAGTTAGTTTTTCTAATGCATAAATCTGAAAATCCTCTCACCAGTTCAGTGTTCATTTCCTCGACTGAAATATTCTATCACAGTTACTGTCAATCACAGTTTTTGCATAATATAGAAAAGTACATCTTTACTTGTCTAAAAGTACAGATACATTGGTCCAATTTTAAATCAAAGAATCTCAAACCAAACCATCATAAAAAACTGAATATGTCTGAACGGCAGTATTTGAACCATAATGCATCCATTCCTGTTTTCATTGGGGGCTACAGCAAATTAAATGCACGACTCACTGAAGACAAAAAGCAGAACTAAACTGACAATAGAAAATAGTGGGCAGTAACTAAAGACGTCTTTTTAACAGCAGCAATACAGTTGGGGTTAATCTTGGACTTAATTGAAAGATTCCTTTGGGAAAGATTTGCCTCTTTGGGTCTTTGGAGGATTCATAATGAAACACATTACACTTGAATTATTTCCTTAATGGTATTAAGGGCAGCAGTAGGTGACTGCGGCTGTGGGACGAGACAGTGACAGCTGGTGAAGTTAATAACTTGAATGTTGATGCCGAGTTACTGTTCTCGGTGGAAACAGTGAAGAGTAAAAAAGCAGTAATTATGAATGGTCTTTCTATGAGAACTCCACTGTTGTTGGATGGAATGGCTGTGCTGGGACTATTAAACTGTAAAATGGATTTTCTTGTCAAAGTAGAAGAACATGAGGGCAGTTGAAAGTGATTTTACTCACTTTCT
Source organism: Mugilogobius chulae (assembly GCA_038363315.1). Taxonomy (NCBI): domain Eukaryota; kingdom Metazoa; phylum Chordata; class Actinopteri; order Gobiiformes; family Gobiidae; genus Mugilogobius; species Mugilogobius chulae. The sequence goes on along the minus strand of CM076409.1, from coordinate 47,830,174 downwards.
TTAAACAGTGATTTTGACAGGTTAAAGGTGCATTTGAACATTTTGGGTGTGCCACCTGTCTGATGTACTTCATCAGCTGGTTTAAAGACAGTGAGGCCATTATCATAAGGAGTCTGACTGATGTGAAACAAGGTACCATTCTGAACTGTTATGCATTAATTGTGCAGAGCTGGGCAATATTGTGATAAAAATCAAATCGTGAGTTAACCTCTGTGACAATCTGCTTTTTTGATGATATCGCCATATTGTGATTTCCTTAGTGTTTATTTGATGCATCTGTCTGTTCAATTATAGACAATTTTTTCCAACCTACTCTCAGAGTTGCCAAGTCCAAGTCTTTATAGCAATGTTAAGCTTCTTTTTTTGAAGACTTTTAAGTCATAAAAGGAATGAACCTTAGCAATTTTTCAGTTTTGATTTATTCAAATATATGATTTTATATGACTGAAAGATTTTTTTTGACAGTTGGATTTAGCAATTAATGAATTGTATTTACCTCAAAGACAATAGGAAAATAAATCTACAAGAGTCTACAAGAATTGTAACAAAATCGAAATCATGGTTTGGCTCCAAGAAAATTGTGATATTTCCATATACATTTGTACACACTATCAGTCAGTTAGGAACAGACTCTAAACCCACAGTTCTAGTCAGGCTGCCCTAGGAGCAAATATACTGGGGAAAGTATGGCAACTTGAGCACTATCCTCTCACTTCTGCCTTTCTTGTAAAGAATAACATATTACAGTTCATCTCTAGTCTGTTCTTTGCTATTCACTCGTTGTCCCCTGTCCCACTCTCCTCTCGGGGAGTGTACTGTTTCAGATCGTTGCTGTTCCAGTGACGTGGGCCGGACCACTGATGCCTGGACCTCCGCCCCACCTCCCTCTCCAGGATTGGCCTGTCCTGGTCCTGCTAGACGAGTTGTTTCCCTCTGCTTATGGACTCTTTACTTTAGCCTTAGTTACATCTACAGCCTGTCCGTCCATGGGAGTGGATCCCTTCTTCACTGTGGTTCTCCTCGAGGTTTCTCTTTTTCCCTTAGGGTTTTTTTGAGTTTTTCCTTGCCGAGAAGGAGGGTCTAAGGACAGGGGATGCTCTGGGCAATCATTCATCTGCTCTACTAATAATCTGCTTTGACATGCTTGATCAAATGTTTCATTGAATGTGTATTGTTTCATTGAATACGTATTGTTCTATTTTGATTTCCTTTGCTAAAATTAATAATCTTGGGAAGTCCTCAGAGACGACTGTTGTTGTGATTTTGGGCTATACAAAAATAAATTGATTTGATTTGACTATATAAAAAATACTCACTACAATTAAAACGTAAAAAAAAAATATACTATGTTTCCTAGATACAGTAGAAAAAACAAACTGTACTTTACAGCTACAAAACTCGCCATACTAAATTGTGAAATTGTCACATCCTCAGTATGTTTCCTGCATTTAGAGTGGGCCTAAGTGATTCCAGTAGATCGGCGTTTAGTTCTGCCTGAGGAGCCTGAAGACTGTGATGGAGATGTTCTCTGGTCGGTTGCCTCCTGTGATCTGCTTCACTATCACTTAGCCATCAGAGACACGAGCTGCTGCTAGCGCCACTGTCATCCTCCAGCTCTTTGGTAATAATCCCTTTAAACTCCCTCCTAGGTCCGTGTCACGCCAGGCTCCTGCTTTAGTAGCTGCTGGATAGAAATTCTTCACCTCTGGCTATTTCCCAAAGAGCTTTGAAACAGAGGCAGTGTCCTAAAGAGACCCGCTGCTCATTCATCCCGCCCTCCCAACCCCATTCTAGACCCCCAAATTACCTTCCACTGCGGAGGTCACAGAGCGAAATGGTAGCTAAAACACTTTCAGACTAGATAATAGTGATAAGATCTCCATTCATTTTTAGTCCGCTGCTCTGAGGCTGGCGGCACAAAACTGGCCACTGGAACAGGAAGCTTGCAGTTAAACAGCACAAAAAGACCAAGAGAAAGCGCTTCATTGGACATAAATGACAGCCGGTGAATGAAGGAGCTCGACTGGAAAACAACATTGATGAATGAATAGTACTCTAGCTTATAGGACAAAAGAACAAGACAATTATTTAATCCAACGAGACCGTTTCGAAGATGAGCTGCCGCCACTTTGACAGTTTAGCTTGGAGATGGGAGCTTCAACATTTCAATGATACTGCAAGGTAACTACAACAACTGTATAGTAGTGATGCACCAGTCCCATACCAAACCCGATGCTGGGATTAGATACTAGTGCCGATCAGCTATCAGTTCCCTGATATCAGTTCAGCTGATATACTAGTTGTGTCTTTAAGGGTTAGTTTGGCAGATGTTGACACAGAACCACATAATGTTTGAAAGTTTAACATAAAGTTGTTCAGTTGTTATTTTCACAATAAATAACTATATGTGAGCTAACAAGCTAACTGAGTTAAAACAGCTCTTTTCAGATATTTAAATTCACGTTATTGAAATCGGCATCAGAAATAATGGGTTGCGCCCTGGTAGGTATACAGTTTTCCCCAATAATAAATGTACTTTGCCATGAATTATCTAGATCATTTCACAAATTTTCAATCTTACTAGACCCAACAACATACAAATTTTAGTTGGCTAAAATCTGCATTAAATAATACAATATTGCCCTGTGGGAAGTGAACAGAACTTACATGAGGCTATTATTGATATTCATTCATTCATTTTCTTCATTCATTTTGAGGATGACTGGAGTCTATCCCAGTGACTTTGGGCCTCAGGCGGGGAACGACCTGAACAGACACAGACAGGGAATCGATCACTTTCATTCATTCACTGGGGGAATTTTATGGTGTTGCCAATGAACCCTTACACGCAAATTTTTGGAGGTGGGAGGAAGCCAGAGTACCCAGACAGAACCCATGGAAACACAGAGAGAACATGCAATCTCCACCCAGAGATGTTAATTTGGTCCAATCCGAGATTTGAACCAATGCCACTCTGCTAAGACAATTACTCCTACTTGTCAAGTTGATAAATAAAGAACATCTGTTAATATTGGTGACTGACGTTTAAAGGTAAATACTAAGAAACATTGTGGGAATCAAAAAGAGTGCATAATCCAACACTTACCTACCGATTTTACTACTTAAAAACAAATAGAATATCTTCTATGGGAAAGTCCTTGGTGTAAGTTTCTTCAAAATGATGCATTGTAAAGTTTTATTAAGCTCTAAACTCAGAATGCAGCTGCTGTGTTTTCTATTGATTTTAAACACAACTAAGTCACTGCAGATATAGGTGTTTACGCTGACCTGCTCTCAATTGTATTTCACTGGTAAATCAATCTGGCAAGTCAAATGTTTTGTCAATATTCCTAATCAATAATGTAATTTTCATCATCGTCTGCTTCTAATATATCTTAGCTTAGTTAATGGACTGTGTCGTATTTGGAAGAATAAAAACTTGTTGAAAACTGTTGCCACTTAAGTGTTACTTCCAGGATTTCTAAAGCATCATAAGAAACATGTGCAAAGTCATGTGCAACCCCAGGTAAACAACAAGTAGAAACAGCTGATTTCATACAAAAGCTATTAAAGTAAAGCAGAGCAGTGTGCATACAGAAGAGCAGGGCAGCAGCAGGCGGACAGCTGACTGGCCCGTAGCACTGTACGCGTGTCTGCGTCAGTGTGCACCAACCACAGGCTTTCGCTTCAGTCCATCTGTTGTTATGTGTCGGCCTAAGGCAAGCGAATGACAGACAGAGCCGGAGACAAAGAGAGGAAAAGCATGAAAAGATATGCAAGAAGAAGTATAGGTGCATGTGCTGTAAGTGTGTGTGTGGGACCTGGGGCGCTGCTGCTGCCTGCGTGTCTCCATGGAGCCCAGATGGAGCCAGAACTCAATAGAACGCATTAGTCCACTTGGCGAGATTGCACACAGAAAAGTTCAGACACACTCAGATATTCGGTCCAATTCTCCTGACGCTGGCATCACCTGAGCCCCAGCAAGATTTCTGCTCCACTGCAGTTTTCTCATCTGAATTCTGTGGGAACCCGAAGGAGGAGGAAGAGGAGGGACGTTATCGCGTCTTTAGTTATCGCAAAAATTGAAAAGAAACTAAAAGATGAACAAGTCCCAAGCTGGGAAAGAAGAGCTGCTGAGAAACTCCCAAAGAGGGGCCTATATCACATAGTTTATCCAGGAACAGAATGAGCAGGGGAGACACTGGAGTGAGGAGGAGTTTGCATGCTCTATCGCGCTTGTCATTTATTCTGCAGCAGAATTTAACTTTTGAGAAAGAACTTTAAGCACAGCCCCAAGTGCTCCGTCCTCAGAGTCCCTCCCTCACAGAACAGAAGGTGTTCTTACACTGGTGATACCTGCTATTTCAAAATGTACTACTAAAACTGAAGATCTGCCCACATTTTCGTGTGTTTCGAAGTCAAGATGATTAAAAAGAAAACCACAGTACAGTTTTTCCACACATTTCTCCATTTTAAATGGCAATGGCAAACTCACACAGAATCTTAAACAGAACTTCAGTTTCTGTGAGCAAAATTTCTACTCATGCAAGTAGGGATGGGACAATGTACAATATTATCGTTAATCGCGATAATTAAGGGCCGCAATTAAATAATCGTGGTGTTTTTTCATAATCGTGATAATCGTAATCGCAATTAATCGCAATAAAAGCAGCAGGTGCTCACCTGTGGTTTCATAAGAGAATCTAAAATCTGACGCTGTGAACTCAGTAAAAGCTGTGTTATGGTTAAACAAAGAAAAGGTTCATGTGTTAAAGTTAATTAATGACTCAGAGACAAAGTTAATAGATTTTTGCTCAACAATGTAAACATTTGTTCACTTTTAATCATTGATTGTACTTAGACCAAAATACAATAAGTAGTTGTTCAAACACATACATATTGTGCACTAATAAATATTTCAGTGATTTTGAATCTGTGCACTTTTACGTTTAGTAAATTATCGTGATAATATCGTTAATTGCGATTATTTTGGTCACAATAATCGTGAGAGCAAATTTTAATATCGTCCCATGCCTACATGCAAGATGAAACTTTATCAACATTTATGTTGACTTTAAATATAACGGTAAGAACTGACCATAATAGATTGGATCAGGCATTATAGTCATAGCTGCTGTTCTGTGAGAAGAACAAAACACTGGCTATTTCAGAGGACCAATGATGATCATGAGACATAAAGAGAAAACACATTCTTTTACCCTGCAACAAAAACATCTATAGCATTGCAACTCTGCTCATAATGTCATGGAAACAGTTGCACTTCAGATTATCTCTTAGCAAAAATCAGACTAAACAGACGCTAAGCTACAAAACAGCCGAGAAAAGATTGCAGTCAGCTTTTCTAACAGTAGCACAGCTGAGAGCAAAGAGCAGCCCACATCATGCTGTGAGTAAATGAGTCTGCTTTAACAGGTGAGCATTTATGAAGACAAGTGATTTAGGAGAACGTTTTCTTAACACTGAAGTATTGTTAAGGCCCCAAAGCATATTGTAAAACTGCAAAGGTTTCTAGTTGGACTCTTTTAGCATTAAAGCAAAAGTGATTGTAGCTGTGCACCAAAATACTGTTATTAGCCACCTTACAATTCTGAACAGTCCCAACCTTAATCTAAGAGCACAGACTCTCCAAACAGAAGCAGTCTTAAATATGGAATAAGTTTCATTCTTATTGCACTCAAGAAACTGAACACAGTGGCACATAGCATAACTAGTTCAATAATAGGCCTATAGACTAGTTTTATTAAAAACAAACATACAAAAACACATTAAACAAAGATCTCCCTGTTTAAAAACTACCAGTTGAAATGGGTTAAAAATGAAAATGAGTTTACAAACTCAAGGTGACCTATTCATGTGAAATGTGACAATGAAGGAAAATGAGGGTCAAAGTCATTAACACTTTACTGTTCTGTTCAAACTTGCGTGCCTTATCAGTGTGGTATCAAAAATCTTGACAGACAGAGAGGCGTTCAAAAGAACAGCCTCTGGTCAACTCACAACTCAATTATTCTGTAGTTATGATGTGTGTGTGTGGAGCTTGTAATGGCTTTGTCCCTTTAAATGTGAATCCGCGCTCATCATTTTTCCCTGGGCCTCTCAGGGGAGCCTGATGCCCTGCATGACAACAGATGGAGCCCAGAGCCTGGAGGCTATGGGACCGCGCACACAGACACACATCGCAGCATGTGAGGCTAAAGACTGATGTCAACATCAGTCCCACACAGACAAACCCATGTACGCACATAAAAGGTTGCATACACACAGCACATTTATAATGGAAGAATGCATTCAGTCACGGCTCACACACGGGACAGGACTGAAGAGATTTTAGACAGAGCCACATAAAATCCTTCTTTTGTGTAGTGCTATAGACTTTCATCATATCATCACTTATTTATTTATTCCATTCCACTACTATGTGTATTGTGTAAATATATCAAAGATGTGAAGGTAAAAGGTGAAAAATGTAAGTGAAGTGGTAAACTTCAGTCTAATGAAGCATGCACTTAACTCTGAGTGTCGAGGCTGAGGTCACACATTCTCAGCTCATTGCAGTGAAGGTCGTCCCTGACAACAGAGACGTCGGACACACACTCGAACATAACATGATCATTACCTAAGAGTAGACCTTTTGTTCATCACTAAGTTCTGTGTAACAATGTTGTTCACATCAACATTAATGTAACGCCCTCATGGATACGTAAAACGTAACAGAATGTTAACAAAACTCTGTCAAAATGTGTGTTTTTGATCATTTTAAATGTGTGGATTTCAATTAGCATCCTGAAAAGAGCTTCATAGCAGTTTGAATTTGATCGACATCAGTAGTTTATCAATCAGAAAAAGCACATGAAATATAAATATTCAACTAATCAACAAGAATGACCGGTATTCATTTAAGATATATTTAAGGCTGAGACAATGTCCTAAGGGATATGTTAGTGTAAAAACATGAGTAAATGTCACCTGGTTGTGTCCAAATCTGGAGCTGGTGACAAGCTCTCATTCTTTTCACCAGCACCTGTGTTATTCCACTGAAAAGATTCAACATTCTCCAATCAATTTGCAATTACTCAAAATAGATGAAATTCTTTTTATGCAAGTTGCTATTGTCAAAAACAGTATGAGCAATTTGACTAAGTAATTTGTTTGAGATGTTCTGTAAACACAACTTGGGAAAACATGTCATTATTTTACTTGCAAATAATAGGAGAAAATAAATGCTTCTCACAATTGAATTATAATGGGTCGTAATTACATTACACTGTGAACGATAACACTGCTGCTGGCAAAGCTTGACAACAACTTTATTATTCAGTACATGCAATTTAAAGCACCCAATCAGAACACATTTAATTATAAATGATATCATCAATAATACCATACATTTATTTCTAAAATAATTTTGAAATTGAAAGGTATAATTCCAGTTTTTGACATGTGCTCTTTGGGATTACTTTTCAACATGAACCTTTAAAATAAAATAAAAAAAAAAAAATAAAAAAGCTTGACTATGCATGACAAAATATTATAAAATCAGACAAACAAAAATACAAAGCACCAAGACCATGTTATACAAAACTGTCAGTAATTATTGAATATTACCATGATAATAAAAGCTAAATCTTTTCTAAAACAGCCTTTTCACCACGTATAAATAACTATACATCATTATATGTTCATTTTTGGCAGCTGAATCTATATTGTTTAAACAAAATAACTTGCCTCCGCACAAAGTTATTGTAAATGTGAGAAAAAATTAGTTGAGAGTAATCCTAATCCTGCGAGTAAAGCCTTTTGTTCTCTGAAAATCAGGAAGTACGCAGTTAGCATGCTATGTTGTGTTAACTTTACTGTCATGAAAAATTGTCTCAGGCTTCTGAAAATTCTGATATCAAGAGATCATTAGATCAATTGTAATTATTCTGATCAAAATAATCATGAAAGCATGTGACAATATTAGCGACTAAATTAAGTCAATTCAATTCAGATTTTTAATCTGATGTCTAAATGTTTTTGAGCTGGTTACATGGGTAGCAGTGAAATAGAGAAACAAAATTAAGTATTCCAGTGTGCTTAGTGTTGGTGTTCATTTCTTCTTACAATACTTAATGTCTCTGTAAATGTCCCCCCAAATAAAGACTATAAACTAATAACAATGAATGACTAAACTGTTATTGAGGACATCGCTTATAAACTCATTGAGGGGAAAAATTTGGAAGCTCAGGACACATATAATAAGAAAACAAAACAGAAGGAATTTTGCAAAGAGCTTAATATTTTAGATCAAGTGTCGTGCCTTTAATTTCCAATTTTTCTCTATCCGAGTAAAATAATAAGATAAGATAGATCGAGAGATAGTTTGAAATGTATAGTTATTATGTATAAAAGGCATTTGTTTTGTTAAAGCAAGTTCGCACCACAGATGTGCTCAGAGGTCACCGGAGCCCACCTCTGGCTGAGCGCGACTCAGGCCGTAAAAGCTGTTAATATTGGTGTAAAGGTCAGTGAAGGTAAGTAAATGTCAGAGCTAATCTAAGATGATGGGACAAACAGGAAGCTCAAAGAGAATTCCTAATGTGATGAATGACTGTGGAGGAGCAGACAGATTAAATATATGAAGGAGCATTTTAGCAGGTTTGTGGTGTGAAGGGAAGAGGTCCACTAACTGTGACATGATAATGGATTCTACCAGCACAAGTTTACAGCACAGCCAATTAAAATAGGAAAAGCCACAACAGGAAGAGAAGGGAAAGCGTTGTGTGTGTGGCTGAGTTATGCCTGAGAGGGATTTTCTTACACCTCTGAGATTAGGGCAATGTGCAGAGTGAAGAATGGCTCAAAAAGAACATAATTTAGTCTGATTAAAGGTTACAGGTTGGAAGGTGAAAATAGGGATTTTCTGAGCACTTGGGCATCAGCTGCAAGACAATACAAGATTAATCAAATATGTATTTATTTAGGAAGGATTTCAACAACAAACCACAATATTCACACCACGTACAGTATCAGAATTATAAGCTCTCTGACTTTAAATCCACATTTGGATAAATATGTTATACCTTTTGATTTAAAGGCCTGAATTTCAGTTTCTGTGGTCTTAATCCTGTGATGTGATTGGTGGAGAGTGGACGTGGCATAATGACAAACAAGAAGTACAAAACAAATAAAAAAAGGCTTCTTCGCACCTTTTTGCTGTTAAATTACAAAACATGTAACATGGAATACTGTTATGAACTACAATATTCAGACCTTTAAATTAAAAGACAGAACTCCTCCTCCTCTCGCAAAAATCCCACCACTGCCACCTTCTAAGTACAGTATGTAGGCACAACTCTTACACATGCATGCATGAATCAATCCAAAAACAACTTTGAGTAAACTAATGATGAGAGGATTTTATATATGTTCCCTTAAAATCCAGCAGTCCCTCTCAAAGTCTTACAGAGGCTGACCAGCAGCAGCAGTGGACTAAACAAACAGCTGCATTAAACACAGAATAGTAAATCACAATATGATGAATTCATCAAAAAGGTATATTTTGGTTTGCACCCAAACTCCAATATTTAGCCCGTCATGGTGTGATCAACCATTGCATAAGATCTAAAACTGCAGCTTTATCATTACTGAGATGTGAAACTATATTGGAATACTGAAATGAATAAATAGTATTGATCTTGGAACACATTTTGTTGCAGACTCTAGCAATAAACTTGACTTTAAGTGGCTACAGCTCACAAACAGGTAAGGCCCACTGACTTCTGCTGCTGTGTGTTTGGTGATTACAGTGCAAAAAGCTGACCAGTCACATAAACGACAGTACGTCAATAGAATTTTGGTCATAATAATTAAATCTGATTGATTAATGTGAGCAAATCTGCGATGCAAATCATGGGTTAGTTAGGATTTAATGTTTAACTGCAACTAAAATGAATTTCTCTCTCATTTCTTCACCTTTGTGTATGTTTTAAAATGTAAATTACTCTGACAATAGACTGACACACTATAATGGTCACATACACTCTTTGATCACTTATTTCAGTGTGCTTTTTCTCCTAAAGTTTAATTTTAGATGAGTATTTGATTCTAAATTAACTTCTGGCAGCTCAGTTATCTGGAGCCGCACTAATACAATTGAAAAAGGTGTCCAAAAGTTGGCACAATAATAAATCAAGTTGTAAAACAAAGTTAAAGTGACATTTTTGTTCTTTTGAGTTTCTATGTGTGACTCTTCAAAGCACTTTCACTTCAGAGACACATCAGCTCTTCTTTGCTCAAACTTTGCTTCTTGAGCCACTCACTTTAATGGACTAATTTCTCCTCCTCTTGATTGTTTTCTGCCTCCTACTGCACACAAAACACACTCCCACGTGAGCACACACATTACTACTAATATTCAAGACTAAGTACCCGCATATACACGACGATTTTGCCCGTAGCAAATGAAAATTCTCTTTAAAAGGACATTCCTATATTTTATGTCCATACTGCAGAGTGGATTTGTTAGACACAAGGCCACAGCAAAGATCCTTCCTTCAGGAGCATTTCTCCATCTTGTGACTGGTCATACTCTCTCAAACATCTTGTCTATTTAAAGGCACACTGCATCACTAGAAAAAGAGTAAATCTTTTCACGCCAGGTACCATCTAACATAGCTAGTTTGAGATGCTGTGAAATGAGACGAAACAAGTCACAGAATGAAGCTACATAGAGGATTAATTTCTACTTAGTAATGAGCTACCAAAAAAGGGCAAAGGCATTCAATATTTCCTCTAAATTAGACAAATATTCAAACTGCAGACACGGCAAGGACAAGCAGATACAGCTCACAGAAACACAGCACTAAACTGGACATTCTTGGATGCTTTTTATTGCACTAAAATGTAAGTATTTTTTATGGTTTATAATATAACATACTTATCATAGCATAACATGACGCTTTTTGCATATAGACAAACTTGTCATTTCCCGATTTGGATTCCAGTTTGGCGTTTTTCAAAATGCTCATGCCCAGATATTTTGGCTTAAGTTGAAGTTGCTATAGTAACCACACTTGGGGCAAACCCTTTTATTGATCCAGAAAATAAACAATATTACTAACGAATACTGGCTGTAAGATAATTGTTAGAAGTAAAGAAGTCTGACTTCAAATATGAATTTGGTTCTATCAAATCTGGATAAAGCAAGACCTTTTGTTTCTCTAAGAATAAACATCTTTAAATAGTCTAACTTTGACATAACTACAATTAAACTGACACTACTTTAGGCCACAGTGAACAGAACACAGAATAAATATGTTTTAGTAAAAAAGAAATGTGTCAAATCAAACCACGAGCCATGGCAAAGTCTGCTCACACACTATGAATACATGTTTTAAATGCAAAGCAGACACATTTAAAGCCATACTGTGTAACATTCCAGGCAAACCAACTTCACTTCCATCAAAACAAGCTGCCAGTTACATAGTGCTCCTTTATATTTAAATGTCTCGTGAGATACTGTTTCTCCACTCGCCGGCAGAAACATGTTTTGAAATGCGATTCAACTTTCTGAGGCTGACTCTCTTCTGTCTGCCTGTCCACAAACTGATGAAGCAGATAGTAACACTTCTGTAGAAGACTTTTGGATGTCCTCCCTAAAGTGCTCAGAGAAAAAGTTGTTTTCTCTTTTCTAAACATGAGTGGGCACAAAGTTAATAATGGGAATTTGGAGGGAAAAGGGAAGATTGAACACTCTCGGAATATCACAAACCAAAAAAGCAAAAACAAAAGCAGGCAGAAAAAAGGAGAAAGTCCTTACCGAGCTTGGGCAGCGAGTACTGGACCTGGAAGTAGTCCTGGTAAAATCCCAGGAGCCTCTTGGTGATGTGGAGAGCGTAGTCTCCCGCTCCACTGGAGATGGCATCGGGCCGAGCGTACAGACGGATCTGGAGGCAGACACATCCACAGTATTTTCAAAGGGAAAAGATCTGACGATAGGGCAGATTGACTAAGCAGAGAGACATACACTGCCCGACAACTATGAATATGAGTATATGTTTATTTTAGCATTGACACTGGATGTGAGCTAATCATTGGGCCAAAAAGCATAGACAGTTTAATGTGCATTGTAATAACAGCATCAAAGACCTGGTAAGTGGGTGAGGTTCATGATGAGCAAGTGAACATTTTTGAATTGATTTTCAAACAGTTTGTCACTGCCAGGAAACAACAGTGTGCCTTCATGGACTTTGTGCTTTGAAAAAAGAATCCAATCGGATTTAACTAATTAGTGTTTTTTTAATATATCTATATTTTTGAGTCCTGAGCAAATTTCTGAAACAAAAATGACAAAAACATCCACTAATGCAAAATCTTCTAAGACAAACAAAGAAACGGTGACAATGTTGACATGGACAGAAATTACAATTCTCATTTAATTTGAATGAGGCAAGACTTTAGGGCTGTGTGAGAGATCATTAGATCACAATACTAAAGGGACTGTGTTGATTTTTTTTTTTACAAAAAAACATAACCATTTTCCCCCTATCACAGATTTCTTATGTATCTTTTAAGGTGGAAATTAGCCCACAATGTCCAGTTTGTTCACCACTTCACTCTGTTGTTAGCATTGTGGCTAACTGCCTGGCTCGGGAAAAAAACTTAAAATACATTGTGGTGAAAAATTTGGAGGCTCAGAATGCATTAGGTGAGTAAATCATGCAGACTGATGTAGGAAACTTAAAATTATTAATTCTGTTGTTTACATAAAAAATGTAAACAACAGAGGTTTATCAGCCAATGCAACCATAATGCAAATAAGCAGTAAGACTTACAGTAGCCTAATACTACTGCAGAGAAAAGCTGTCCCAACTTTAGATGTGGCTTTTTCTATGATAACTTGTCCTATAAACTGTACTAATCCTGACACTCTATTTACCTGAAGTTAGGGCAGCTAGTGATGTTTTCTTTAACATCACTAGCTGTGTGTAGATGACTTTTCACCTCCAGAAAGTTACACAATGCACCTTTTTGTCTCTGTTATTCCAAAGGAAATTACACTTAAGAAACATTGAGAAGTGTAACTTTAACAGCTTAACTCAAAGGCAATATTTTATTACAAGTTGGCTAATTAGTCATAAGAGTAATGGAAGTTCAGTGCCTTCAGAGAGACTGAGGAATAATTTAGGTTTGAAAGAAATGTTAAGACAAAAGCGAGGACAAAGAGAAATGGAACCAGGCCAGTAAAGGGCAGGTCAAGTCTGCAGAGATTATAAAAAAGACTGGAGACTTTAGATTGCGTTTCAGTTGGACAGATCAAACCGTGAACTCGTGGCCTAAGATTTCATAGCAGCGGCACAACAGTGGAGAGTAAAATGTTATGTCTTTATACGCAAAGCAAATCAAAAGAAGATGAAAAGCTTGACCTTGAGTGGTGAATCTATTATTCGTCGCAACAATCAGAAAAGTTTGTCTCATTCTTGGGAAGTTTGAAATAGGAAACAGACGTGTAAGACTCTACTGCTTTAGTTTGTTACATTTTACTCAATTTAATCAACCAAAAAGTTTTAGTTGATTAATTCTGCATTTTATTGAGCTGATGTGTCTTTTACTTATAGATACAATGCTTTCTTTTGTATAATTGCTTGTTTTTCATAAATACCATTACATTTTCTTTTCGACAACTCGGCTCTGATGCACAGTCAGATCAAAAATATAGTTTTTAGTTTGAAAGCTTTTTCCACATCTTTTTAATCAGACACATCTTTAAGTTGGCTAAAAAAACTGTGATATGTGGACAGAAAATTGTAAAATGAAAGAAATGCAGAATTTTTTGTTTGTTTTGTTTTGTACTTCAGTGTACTAATTAAATTGTTTTGTCGGTGGACTGGACTTGAACCCAGTTAATATGTGGTTCAGAAAATATTTACAAGTAGAAACAACTGTCACAAAAATAAAGTTTTTAGCAGGCCACTTGTTGATGTCGGCGACTCAAATTACAGTGGCCGGTCTGCAGTGGTCAGTCTGCTCAGTTACGTTTGACATAACCTCACACAGAGTTGAACTAAATTATTGACCAAGAATTGAGTGGGAAATTGTGGCCAGACTCGAAATAAACTAAATTGGAGGAACCCAGACAGGCACACAAACATGGCTGTCGTGCAGGGTCAAAATAAGGTCAAATTCAGTCAACGGGACATTTTTTTAACAATAAATTAGTTTAACTTTTACAATTCTTGTCAGATTTTTAAAGAGCAAAGATTCTACCCGATGCTCTAAAACAAACTATTATTTATTATCTATTATAACTTATTCATTGCATAAAACATAAGTGCCGATTAAAAAATGTACCCTTTGTAAAATATAATAAAACAGAGTTGTATTTTGCTAATTCAAAAAAATATTTCAGTCCTCTTTGATAAACTGATTCAACTTAATTGATAAGTTTTGAAAATAGCAAATATACAAATGATGTTCAACATTTAATTTTTTTATGGACATACATTTAATATAAATACATAACCATTTGTCTCTTTTAATAGCTTTAATAACATAAAAAAGAAAAAAAAAAAAAAAATGTGTTTGTCATATTAGCATTAATTATAATGTATTATAAATGTACTCCGAGTTCTGTTTTTCTGCACATTTGCGTAATAAACCCAATAGTCTAATTAGAGGTTCTATTTGTGACTTTTGCTTGTTTACACCTTTGTATCACATAAAGAATTGTTATTAACATGTCTGTCACACATGGAGTGGAGCTGCATGTGTAAATATGTCACAGTTTATGCAGATGTGACACAGACAGCTCTGAGTGATCAATAAACTGACTTCCACACTGACCTTATCGACGAGGGACCGGACGCCCCAGTGCCAGCGTGACAGCACAGTCTTTTATAATGACCACAGGACACATAACACATGAGCCCCTTACTACTAGAGAGAGAGAAAGAAGGGGGAGAGGGAGAGAATGGAGAGAGGGGAGAGAGGAGAGAGAGAGAGAGAGAGAAAGCTCATGTGTGTCAATATGTTTGTGTTCATGCCGTGTTTCTGCTATCGGCTGAATTATCAAATACTAAAGAAGAGCAATAATACATCATTGGTGAGTTTTTTTATAAAACTTGGACTATGTTGAAATTAATTATGGGTACACAGCAGCTGATTTGTGACAGAAACTTTGGCCAAATAGTGATGCACCGATCTGATACTGGGATCAGATATTTGGTGCAGATCCAGGAAATTTAGCCGGCTCGAGTATCGGCTTCATGATTCTGGTTCAGCTGATATCATGGTTGTGCATTTAGTTGGACATAATGAGACTAATTTACTGACTGCTGTTGATCCAGAATGTTTCATAATATTGGGCATTTTATTCACATTAAGTTGTGACTTGTACTATAAATAACAGTCATATAACACATGACCAAATTGATTGTTTTTATAAGAAAATAAACAAGCTATTTCAGTCCTTACACGTGTATTGTTTAAGTAACCTTGGATATACAACAAATATATATGGCAAATATTTTCTTAACTGTATATACAGTAAATAATATACTGATAAAAATGTTCTTCCATATTGACCTGCCCTACAAAAGAACTTTCCCATTTATGTACTGTACTAGTTTTCTACTGAAAATATTATCTAAAAAAAAAAAAAAAAGGCACTCTGCATGTTTTAGAAAAGTTATAAATGCTTTTACCCAATCTTGAGTTCTTCATTTCATACTTTTTTTGATTATTTTGACAGCACTCGAAGCTTTTAATGTCTGCGCGAATTTTAAAGAGCAAGGCCAACAAATTGAATTTTCTTGTTAGCAAAAAGCTGCTCAAATCAATTATATATTTGTGTGACAGTTACATGTTTTGTTACAGAAAAATGCAGAAATGTGATCACTGTATTTTCAGTCATTAGTCTCATTTTTACTGTGATTTAGTAAAAATATAGGTTTTTTGGTGTTGAGTAAAACGCATAGTTTGCTTTCATTGATTAACTATTCAAATTTCACAAGATGACAAATATTTCCCTGTCACTTAATAAAGCTGTCTGCATGGATCATTGCTGCTCCAATTACACACAGGCCCGGTAAGACCAATAAAGTTAAGTATGTGAAATTCAGTAGAACATCTTAGACCAGAGAAACCAGGTAAATGCACTGCTTCTGGCCGTCTCCTGTGATTTTGCTCTTCTGTCAAAACTGATCCACTTCACTGACTCCCAACTGATTCATTAAAGTGAAGTGATGCTTTCAGGGCCCGCTGAAAGACAGACAAAAAGTCAGCTGTCTAAAAATGACACTTTCACAGATAAAAAGCAATTTGGTAAGTTAGAGAGAGAAAATGAGCCGCCGCTGTAGGCTGATTCAATACTTGGCCTGCGATCGATGTCACTACTGTGCAAGTTAACGGGTTCTCGGAGCTCATTGGCTGATTCTTTGGGGTAGTTATGCAGACAAAGGCATGTAGTTGTAGAAAGGCGGGTATTAACTTGACAGTGTTCAACCTACTCAAAAGACTGCATAAGTGAGGTACACATGAGATCTGAAAGGTAAGACCTGTCGACTTCAAAGGGGGCAACTGTCAATCACGATCACAGAAGATGTGAGGAAATAAAAACTCAGATATGACTCAGAGTAAACATGTTCAAGTCTACAATCCAGTGGCCAATCACAACCACACAAGCAACACAAGAGAGAAACATATTTATCATTTATCAGTGCATCAGACTAAAGCATAAATGAGTTTAAATAATTAAAGATCAAACAGTGTCATAGACTGAATGAATCATCGCATATTACAGCTGCACGATACAGTGAAATCAAAATTAAATCACAATGGCATCTGATGTAATTAGCAAATCGCAAAGGCTGCAATTTTTGAAGTCCCATAATTTCCTTTGCAAACAACCAAAAGTGACTTTCATTTAACAGTTCATTGTCGTATTTCGTTAAGTTTATTCTCCCACAATTAAAATGTGAACTCTGATTTGAATTCTAGTCTAACAACATACATTACAAATCGAATCGTAATCACAGTACACATAAGAAATATAGAAACTACATTTCCCCCAAATTCGCACAACCCTAGCGCGTTAATGCATTTCAGATGTGCACAATTACATTTGGAATACATTAATCCAAGGGCTAAATTGCCAGTATAAGCAGCAAAAATGCAGTTGTCATTTGTCAGCATCTTGCACTCAATTAACTATTAGAAGATGCACAGACGTGTAAGGTAAGGTATACTTTATTATCCCCTCTGTCATTTGTGTGAGACACAAATGACAGCTGTGTCAGATTTTTTCTTGCCTTAACCTATTTTGCACATATAATGAATAAATAAATGAGTTCCTTAGCATAGATTGCAAAAAGCATTTATTCCTGCCATACCACATGATTAAGCTACATGAATGCTTAATCTAGTTATAACCTGCATAAGCTTAATGTGTTTATCCATTTACTTTTTAACAGTTCATGCACCTTGACATAATATACGCGACTTGTGTATTTTCAATGTCACCCCTCCCCTCTCTTACACGCTGGTTACTGGAATATTGTCATCTTATTCGGGCACTTAATGTGTCCTCGATTAAATGTAATATATCGTTGAAGTAGCACCAAAAGGGTGCGTGTTGTTGCTAGTTTCAAAAGGCATTAATAAGGCACTCGTAAGAACACGGCGTTCGTAAACTTGAAAAAATCTTTAACAAAACCTGGCTACAAACTTACGCATGGGCGTAAGTTTGCGAGCGAGCACTGTTTTTTTGTAAAAAGGACTCAAGAAAGACGTAGGAAATGAGCAAGAAATTGTTCGTAGAGAGGTCAGTGTGACTGAGGTACAAATTTTTAATCTAGCTTTACACAGCAGACTGGATAATGATCAGTACAATGTATTACAGCGAGATTTGCAAGTTAAGTGGGATACATTTTCTGACTGATTCTTTACTGTTTTTTGACAGTATCTTTCTTTTTTTTGTTTACTGACAACAAACAAAAAGAGCAACAACAAAAGGTTTACTGTCAAAAGATCAATTTGGTACATCTACAGTATAAAAGTCTCGACGTTAGAGAAATACAGACTGCTTCAGTTGACCAGAGCAAAATATTAAACTTTTTTAAAACCCTTGAAGGCAATAACTCTCTTCCCTTTTCCGTTCAAAGCTGGTAGACAAATCACCTTCGTGAGAGCAGCTTTCTTCATTAGACTGGAGCTGTCATAAATAGTGTGCCTGTCTGCAGTGAGTGACAGAGTCCTTGTGTGAGGAGGTCAGGATGGATCGAGCAAACAGCAGCAGAAAACAGCAGACAGATACGTGTGCAGCGGCTCTCCATCTCCCCAGACATGTCACAACAGTCCTCTATGTTTCCTCCAGTCGCTCATGACAAATAGAGACGTTCATCTGTCTTGCTCTGACAGTAATTACACCCAAACGCGACACGTGTAATTCACTGTGTTTACCGTAACAACAAAGACAGGGTAACATCACAGAACTAACAAAATAAAAACTTTTTAGAATCCTATTATAAACACGTTAGATGTTTCATTGTTTATAGCTGCCATTAAAAGGCACTATACTCAATTTTTTTACAATAAAATAACCTAAAATCAACTTTCCCCTTAGCACAGATATCATTTTTTCAAGTATCAATTCAGGTGAAAAATAGTCTGCAGTTCCTGGTGCACAAAAATTCATAAAGCTTGTTTATAATTGTTGTTAGCATTGTGGCTAATTTTCATTAGCATACCGACACATCTCACTCCTAACAGCTGTGGAAAGGCTTAAAACAGATGGTGGTGAAAAATTTGGGGGCTTAGAATGCATTAGGTAAGTAAACAAAATATAGGGGAAATGATGTAGGAAGTACAAAATTCAATATTTTGGTATGTTTACGTTTTTGAGGAAGCAAATATATTAGAGGTATTATACACTGTTTAAGTGTTTGTGACAATACTTTTTATGATGCTGCTCCCTTATCTTTGAACATTATATTTTTTTAAAGATTGTTATTACTCAATTATTCATTTTGTATAGATTAATAAGGTGGCTAGAGCCTATCCCAGAGACTTTGGGCCTTAGGCGGGTCAGTTGGAGACAGACAATTATTCACTCTAATTTTTTCTATAGGGGAATTTTACAACGTTGCCAAATTATAAACGCATGCTTTTAGAGGTAGGAGGAAGCCAGGGTACTTAGAGAGAACTCATGAAACCAAAGAGATCATGAGATATTGATTTTGCTCAACCCAGGAATAAAACCCCCAAATCTCCTTATTGGGAACCCAGAGCTCCAACCACTCTGCTACTGCATAGTAAGTGTTATTTTTAGTTTGAGACAACTCACTAATGAAATGTTACACCTAGAAAAAGTGCTATAGAGACACAAAGACAACAACTGTCTGTCATCTGAAGGACAAGAGAGACAAGCCATCAAAGTAGAGCTTCAGTGAGGCTGTAAGATTGGCCTGGTTCACAGAGACAAACTATTCTGATGTAAGGCTGCAGTATCAGAGCAGTCACTAAACTCACTTTATTGTCCCAGAAATGTCACTCTCAAAGTCCATCACTACTGTAACATTAGGAAATATTAAAACATCCTTTTCTACAATATTGGTTACGACACCAATGAGATTGAGTTTGTCTCAATTTCACAAAAATGATTTAAACCTGAACAAAAGACAATTACATTAAACGATGAATTATATTCCCAAACTAACAGTCTTTTGTATTACACCTGCATTTCATCAGCAAATATGATCTGAAGACTTTAAATAGGAGCACATCCAGTGGTTAAAGTGGGATTTGGGAGGTGGGGGAACTCTATTTTAGGGTCAGGGCCATAAGCAGGATTTTGAACAAACCGAAATCCAAAAGGATTTGATTAAAAGTAAATAGTCTTTTTTATATTGTCACTTATATATTTGCTATTGGAGGTTGCAGAAGAGAGAAATTCTCTGATATGTCTTGACATTGAGCAGCTGGAATCAGGCTACTCTTTAAAGAAAGGGAGGTCTGGGGAATTTTGAAAAAATCAATGCAATTTCCTGCATTTTGGTGAGTTTTAGATGTGATATTCTTATTATTTGATGTGACTTTACCATAATTAAAAAGACATGAGGCAATTCATAAATAAATAAAAACAGAGGCAACTAGAGACCAGATTAGGGAGGCCCCAGCCCTGGATGCCTCCTTTAGCTCTGTAAAACTGTTTTAGGCACATGTGGTTTTAGGAGCATTATCAAATATGTAACTGCTAAAAACAAGAAAGTTTTGAAAAATGTTACATTTGTTGCTGGAAAAGAGTTGATAACAATACAGTATCTCTCTCCCTCTCTCTCCCTCTCTCTCCCTCTCTCCCTCTCTCTCCGCTGTCTTCTACTATATCTACTCTATCTTCTATCTATCTATCTATCTATCTATTATCTATCTATCTATCTATCTATCTATCTATCTATCTATCTATCTATCTATTATCTATCTATCTCACAAAAATAAGACAAGACAATTTTCTATAATTTGGTGTACACAATCTATTGTAACCCACAGTGTACACTATAGCCTACTCAGCTCCTCTCTTTTCCTTGAGTCTCTCCTGCCCATGCATTGCTCCTGTCTCTGCTCCTGTCACTGCTCCTGTCTCTGTCTCTGCTCCTGTCTCTGCTCCTGTCACTGCTCCTGCTCCTGTCACTGCTCCTGCTCCTGTCTCTGCTCCTGCTCCTGTCTCTGCTCCTGTCTCTGTCTCTGCTCCTGTCACTGCTCCTGTCACTGCTCCTGCTCCTGTCTCTGCTCCTGTCTCTGCTCCTGTCTCTGTCTCTGCTCCTGTCACTGCTCCTGTCTCTGCTCCTGTCACTGCTCCTGCTCCTGTCTCTGCTCCTGTCTCTGCTCCTGCTCCTGTCTCTGTCTCTGCTCCTGTCCTCTGCTCCTGTCTCTGCTCCTGTCCTGCTCCTGTCTCTGCTCCTGTCTCTGTCTCTGCTCCTGTCCTCTGCTCCTGTCACTGCTCCTGCTCCTGTCTCTGCTCCTGTCTCTGTCTCCTCTCCTGTCTCTGTCTCCTCTCCTGTCTCTGTCTCCTCTCCTGTCTCTGCTCCTGTCTCTGCTCCTGCTCCTGTCTCTGCTCCTGTCTCTGTCTCTGCTCCTGTCTCTGTCTCTGCTCCTGTCTCTGCTCCTGTCTCTGCTCCTGTCTCTGTCTCTGCTCCTGTCTCTGTCTCCTCTCCTGTCTCTGTCTCTGTCTCCTCTCCTGTCTCTGTCTCCTCTCCTGTCTCTGTCTCTGTCTCCTCTCCTGTCTCTGTCTCCTCTCCTGTCTCTGTCTCTGTCTCCTCTCCGGTCTCTGCTCCTGTCACTGCTCCTGTCTCTGCTCCTGTCTCTGTCTCTGCTCCTGTCTTCTGCTCCTGTCTCTGCTCCTGTCTCTGCTCCTGTCTCTGTCTCTGCTCCTGTCACTGCTCCTGTCTCTGCTCCTGTCTCTGCTCCTGTCTCTGTCTCTGCTCCTGTCACTGCTCCTGTCTCTCTCCTGTCTCTGTCTCTGCTCCTGTCTCTGCTCCTGTCTCTGCTCTGTCTCTGCTCCTGCTCCTGTCTCTGCTCCTGCTCCTGTCTCTGCTCCTGTTCTGCTCCTGTCTCTGCTCCTGCTCCTGTCTCTGCTCCTGTCTCTGCTCCTGCTCCTGTCTCTGTCTCTGCTCCTGCCTCTGCTCCTGTCACTGCTCCTGCTCCTGTATCTGTTCCTGTCTCTGTCTCTGCTCCTGTCTCTGTCTCCTCTCCTGTCTCTGCTCCTGTCACTGCTCCTGCTCCTGCCCCTCTGCCCTCAGTGCTGGGCTTTTTTTTTTTTTTACACATTACCAATTTATAAGTCAAGTTTTAGCGCGGTAAAACCACACGCGATTATTTGGAAGCTTATATCGCTCTCTCCCGTTCGTGCGCACTGCGCTGTCAGACTTCCTCACATCCGAAACAGCACCCGCGGGAGGGGCTCGCCCTCCGCAGCCGAGTTGTCTCGAGGAACACGCGCGGTGATCGTATCGTCGTTTACGTCGCCTTTAGTTTTGAGCTCCGTGTTGACATAGTTGAAGAGAAAAGTTATTAAAGTTTTGTTTTGGGGTCTTCCATCCCGCTGTGAGATGAGCCCTGTCCTCTGACACAGAGCAGTTTCTCCGTGAGTGACATGACTCTGCCACTGGACTCTGCGCTGTGCAGCGAGCTGCGCGTGTAGTTCAGGACCAGTTGTTCATTTCGCTGTTGCCGCTGACTTAATCACTTATCAAATAGATCTAAGCTACAAATAAATGCAACTGCAACTCAAAGCAACTGGAACTCAATCCTTTAATTACTATAATCATTTTGCATGTGTTTGTTTTATTATAACAATGTTATTTTTAATGAAATTTAAATATGTATTTTTTTTTTTGGAGGTCATTGAAGGTGCCGGAACGCCGTTCCTGACCGTTCCGGCCCACTTTAACCCCTGAGCACATCCCTCTACTCAACGAGTCAACTCTGCCAACTATATATGAACTCAGTTTGAACTATATATAAGTGAGTGTTTGACAGTGCAATGTTATTTCAACCGAAAGAAATGGCTACGAGACACTGATGGACAGTGAGTGCAATAGATTTCTCCATACAGCAGTCACAAAATGACAAGTGTGCCTCCTGAAATACAGCAATTGACCAAGTTTTACATCATTTATCCACACTTGGGAGTGGCACAAGATGTACTTTGGATTGTAATCTCTCTTTGCCAAGGCTCTAGTGGTGCTATCCATTGTGCATACTTATCAACAACAGTAAGAATGAACTGCAAAAATGAAACATGACTTTTAAACATACCACTATCTTCCTATGCATTTATGAGGTTTGGTTAAGCAACAGCTGCATGCTCCATAATGTAAACTCATATATACTAATAGCTGCCTGCATCCTTATTATTAGTGTGCCTCATTGTAAAAGGGATCAATGTTGTAACTATGTCTGACAGTGGCTGAATCTATTATACTCTTCATCTGCAATTACTGTCAATCAGAGCCTCACAGCTGTAAAAGGATTTTCATAATATTAAAACTGCAACACTGCCTACTCCAGCTACACACACGGAGTCAAACTGATACCACGCTCACACACTCGCCTGCAGGAGCATTCTTTCCAGTGAAAATTCAAACTTTTAAAAAGTGCTGTTATTCCCACATTCTGGTCTGTGTAGCTGAACTCATCTCGCAGCCAGCTGAGTGAATATGTGCACAGGAAGTGGAGGCTTTATTCGAACCGTGGCTCACTTTTCAGCAGCAAGTGGTGAATTGAATATGATCCCAGGAGGATTCCTCAAATGCCCGCACTCATGTTCTCCCAGGTGAGGTGAAACCAGAAGTGTGAACTGTGCTAGAAAAAGTGTGTGGGGTTTCAGAGAGATGCCCACACAAAAACTCCATGTGGTTCTGAGCGGTTTGCATCTTACAGCTTTTGAGCGAGATTTCAGCGAGAGCCCGCAGAGTTACATATGTGCATGTAATTCTCCAGATTTTCTCTCAGAGTTCAAAAACATGAAGGTTTGCTCAAGTGGAAATTTTAAATTGCCTCGAGGTGTGAGTGTTCAAATGCTTGTTGGCCACGTCAGTCGTGTCTGAGTGCCAAAACAGACTGCAGCTAAGTATTTCAGACAGCATATCCTACAATGAGACAGCGCAGTAAAATGTAACTAATAGATCGACACAATTTACAGTGATGAATAAGTTTTATTACTGTTTGAAGTCTAAGACTGTAGCATGAGTTGTATTTGTAACCAACCTTGCCAGTTGCATCACTGCGGAGTTTGTGATTTTCTTCTTTGTTGTGCGAGGAAAGTCACCCAGTTCAACAGCGTTTTTAAATAATCTATTTGAGTGGTGTGTTTACAATCCCAGATCTAATCAAAAGCAACATGAAGGACAGCAAACAGTCTTCTTTATAAATATCTAAACATCCCAGGGACATACTGATCCATGGGCACTGATTACACAGCTGCACTGCAGTGTTGCCAAGTCAAATATGTGCAGAAATAAACCCAGACAAATACTATTACCTTCAGACTAATAGTGAAAATGTTATTTGGGTGAATACCGATGATTTACAAAACTAATGAATGAATAAAGATGGGCTTGAAGCGGGAATTAGCTGATCAATAAATGCTTAATCTCTGGAACAAAAGAGATATGTATTAATATATGACCAACAATGGATAACTTCAACATCAACTACATGAGCAAATCAAAAGATACAGAAAAAAAGTGATAGTTAAAAAGAAACATGCAAGAAACAAGTGATTTTTATCGTTGTGCTTGTGAAGTAAAGCCTGTACCACAAACTCGTTAAACGTATTCTGGATATATGTCTTTAACCTTCAGACCTGAGCTTCGAAACTCTGGATTTTATAAACAAGCCATGCTCATTCAAAGTGCAGTGCGATCAAGCACAGAGATTACACCACATTATTTTTAATTGATTTAAGTCAATCCTCATAAATTAACCATCTATTTAAAAAAAAAGGGAAAGCACAAATGTCTCAGACAATTGACAAAAAACAAGTAACTTTTGGTAAGCAGCGTGTAAAGACTCAGCCAAATATACACAACTACATTTGGTGCTTCTGTTTTTAGATTGTAAAAGCATTTATTGTGTTAACTGTCATACAGTATGATTAATCAGCCTTATTGTTTAATGTACCTGCATGAGACTAATGTATTTTCCTTGTTGAATGCACACTTATACAAACAAACAAGCTGCACATTTTGCAGATGTTATTTTTTCTTCACTCATGGTTTAGATAGAATAGAACTTTTTTACTCTGCGTTTTCTAAAACATCATATATTTGTTGTTCTTTGACATTCAGATCTGAGGCCTGGTGCCATGGCCTGTCAGACAGAGGTTTGATAAAAGGTCAGAGAGGTTTGTCGGTCCTATTCTTTATAAAACATGAAATACCACAGTGATGGCTGAAAACAGGCAGCCTCAAGCTCTCCACAGGTTCTTACAGTTCAACCAGGTTCAAGGAGGAAAACTGCGAAGATATTCAACAATTTTGTATAATATCGTAGCTTAGAATGTTACATAATAGAAATAAAAACCAAGATTGCAATAACAACATTTTGAGATAAAATGTAGATATTTTCAATACATCCTGGAAACGGCTTAAAGTGACGCAAAGTGGCTAGTCCAAGAGCAAGACTACCGAGCTGCACAAACCAGCCTTTCTGTGTGGAGTTTGGAAGTGTTTGTGTGGGTTTCCTCCGAGCACTTGGGTTTCCTCTACAATCTGAAAAATATGTACATCAGAGAATATCCTCAAGCTACGGTAATCCTGACCAAGTCAAGCAAGAGCATCTGCAGATGGGACTCTGTGTGCTGCACTAAAGAGGTTCCATTGAAATGGAGGGAGAAAAACACAAATGTCCATAAGGGGACAATAAAGTGAATTTTAACCATATTTGTAGAGATGCATCACTCCGATACTGAGATCAGATATTCGTGCCGATCCAGGAAATTTAGCTGGATCAGTATTTTGTTTTTGTTTTTATAATGAGACTAATTTATAGGCTGGTGATGATCCAGAACATCTCAAAATGTTTGACAGTTCATTAAGAATAATTTGTTAAGTTGTGACTTGCACGATAAATAGCAGTTGCAGAACACGAAAAGACCAAAAAAATTAAATAAATAAGGCACTTTATTCCTTACATTAGTATCGGTTGATATCGGGTATCAGCAAGTACCTAAAGTCAAAGTATCGGAATCGGTATCAGAATTGAAAAAGCCGGATCTGTGCATCCCTACTCACTGTATTTTAACCTTAACCTAAAACTGCTAAGCTTTCAGACAGAACTGTGTAGTGCTGGAAGACTAAAAAGGGAATGGAGTGAAAGGAGGGAGTGAGAGAGCAGCAGAGCAGTGTGATTGGTTTGACAGCAGGTGTTTGAGAACAGAAACAATCAGGGAAAACCACTCTGAAATCACAAATACTAGAAAAGGCATTGATGAGACAGTTGTGATTTTGGCCAGAAACTTGCTCATTTGCTCAATTTGGACTAAAAGTGCCACAAAATTGCTCAGAATAGGCAAATGTGTGTTTTCATCATTTCCCACTTCATTTTGGTGCAACTGCTGCTCAACTTGAGCAAAAAAAAACAACAACACTTGTGTCATGTTTTGGAACCTACAATATGCATATACGTACTTATAAAATGACATAGTTAGTTGTGTTGATTTATTAATTTGTTGCAGTCCTATATTTTATTTTTCTTATTTTATTGTAGCCAACAGCTATATTATTTATGCTTTTAGCAGCTGAACAAAAGGTGAAAATGCAGAGGTTTATTGAGGACAGATCCTTGGAGTGGTATTTCTGATTGTCAGGACAGGTAAGGTCAGACTACGACAGCAGCAGCGCAGGATTACTACGAAAGCTGTAATCCAAACACTGTATTAATCATTTTCTGTCTCTTAACCCTCACCAAGGCGTACATCCTGTCCTCCATATCTCCCCTTTTCCTTCCTCTCTTTTATTGTGACTCCTTCTCTCCCTTGTTATCTGTCCTCTGGTCCGTGACATCTCTGGCAGCGCTGTGTCGCTCTGTCTGTCGCCCTTGGATGATGGATGGGGTGATGGACGCTCGGTTGCCACGGTAATTTGATGGATGGTTTAGCAACTGATACAGGCGTGGAGAGAGCGCCAAGCAACACACACAGGCACGCCCCTCTCTCTGCGCGCCTTATCGCATCTTCGCTCCTTGACTTCTCGCGATCAGCGGGAACCCAGACAGTGGCAGTGTCTCCATAACAAACAGCGCTGACCCGTGGCACTGCGCAGCGCCACATCTGTCCAATCATATCATCAGTTGTGCTGACGCTGGCGCTCAGATGAAGAGAGGCAGGCCCTGCCAGTGTGAGCCAGGGTGATAGTCTCTTTATCAATGTCAACGAGGACAGAGCAGAGGAAGACGGTTGACTTTAAAACAAGACGAACATCTGTACGAAGGCTTGGCAAGGTGAGCTATGGCACAACTAGCAACGCAACAACACAGTCACATGTGTCGCACTCTCATTGGTATTTATTGGCCAACAAAACAATTTAGTGAATGCAACATGACGAAAAGGAGGGCTGGGTGATTTGGGGAAAAATACAATCACAATTGCATCCCTCTTGTTAATCAATATTTTATTGTTGTCATTAACAATTCAACATGACAAACTATCCTTTGATTTTTTATTAATTTCCCAGTCATAACTATAAGACACTTTTAGATGCTGCACCTGATTTTACCACTTAAAAACATACACAAGAAAACTTTCATGTTGAACTTTTTACAGCCCGTCCTGTTTGTTTTATCTAACGCTTTCAGAGCCTCTAGACTATTCACCACTCACAACTTCACAACTTTTTCCACACATTTTAAACACCAGAGAGAGTTTTGCCATCACAGTTCGTGTTAGTCTACAACTGTACACTTATCTGTAGAAGGTATGAGCTTTATAAAGTCTAGAACTTATTCCTAAATATAAAAGGACCGTGTGTGTTCATAAGAACAATTTGTATACTCAATAAATCATTTGGTTTTAGTAGGATTTCATGGCATTTTATATTCATGGGTTTCAGCTTAATGTTGTTATTGCAACATTTCGAGAACCTTTTCAAAGTTCAAAAGATAGGTTTAGAATAAAAACCTCTATTATTCTCACACCCGTGAGCACAAGAACTAAACGATTGATGGAATCACTGTAAAACTACACTTTAAAACATTGAAAATGGCTCCACAACAATTTTCACACTGTATGACTTAAATTCAAAACAACACTTCAAAGCCCTCCTGTTGCTTTATGCCTTGCACCACATGCAGTAAACAGCTCAAGGCTATACCAAAAAAAAAAAAAAAATCCTTCACAAACAGGTATCAGCAACCCATCCCAAAAATTGAAGGCGGCCGTAGGACTCCCCATGTCTCCCCATAAAACCTTGGTCTTTGGCATCAAGCCAGAACGACTACAATTACTTTCAACAACAGCTGTCAGTAAAGTCTATGGATTTACTCTATTCAACATGGCAATGGTGTGATACAAATGGGCAAAAACATGGTAAAAATAAATCCCAGCGTTCGATGGACTAAACACAGAATGGCCTGACCAGAGCACAAGCTCAATTATAATGCCGTGTATGCACCTTTAGATGTGGGAGACTGTGGACAGCATACAGACTGAGTTTATACAGCGCCTCAGCAGTAGCTACAGCTCAACTGTGACAGTGAACCACTCATGCTGCTATGATAGTTTCCACACATACAAATGAGTGTCACATACAAATCAAAAGCTTTGGTGACCTTTCAATCTAAATATAATTTAAACCATAGCATCGTTAGAGCATAGGACCATGACCTTTATCATCATTATGAGATGTTAATGTGACATTTACTCTCACTGGCATCACTATACTCTGGACACATTTTAACTCTTAACAAAATGTAAAGCTTTTTTACTACAACAATTATAGTCATATTTTTTTATGGCTGGGTGTTGCAACTATAAACTCTTAATCTTTGATGTTTCTACAATAATATAGATATTTTCTGTTGTGTGGTAGATTTGAGGGGGGAAAAAAGTAAAAATAAAATTATAATAACAGTATATCTATTATGCTGTTATTGATGCTTGATTCTATTTTTAATAATAATTAATTAGATGTTTTAGAGCAGCAGTGCACAAAGTGGGGCCCGGGGGCCAAACTGAGTCTTTCAAGGGGTGAAATTTGGCTCACGAAGAAGTGCTCAGATTTCTGTCTGATTACATTTTGAGCGAAAATATTGTCAAAGCATATCATAACAGTTTTATTGTTCTAAGATATGCTAAAATAATACAAATTAATCACTCTCTTATTGCAAATAAACATTTTAGAAGCTACATAAAATTAGCTCGAGGCAAAATCATTCATATTGGCCCTTTGACGAAAAATAACACATTTTGGCTTGCTGGGGAAAAAAAAAGTAAGAGCGCCTCTGCTCTAGAGGGATTTTATTTTTATTTATTGTTCCCTACGGGGACAATAAAGTATACCTTACCTTACCTTACCTTACCTTACCAGAAAGAGCCGCCGCTCATAGTCACAAACAGTAGAAACAAGTCGAGAAAGCACCGTTGTCAGTTAACTACAAGAGTTTATCACTTTGCAAAAACAAATATTATGCTGCTAAATCAACAATTGTGGATGAAACTTGATCCTCCTATAGCGACTCAAAGCACTTTGCATTGCATTAGATTGACAAAAGGTTGCCAATGCACTTCAATCACCACTCACTCAAAGAATAGCCTGAGCACAAATACCCGACACAACGCTTGACTACTGTATGTATAATAAAAGTATTGTTACTATTTTTGATCGCTCATTCACCAGACACAAGTGTAGATTGAAATTGAGGCTTGTGTATCTGTTTGGTAAAAATATTTAAAGTTGGAGTAGCTGATTTTCACATCACAAAACCTGAGACAAGGTCTAACTAGTTCCTATTAATCCACACACACACATCCAAAACACAAATCCTTCTGCAAGAGGCAATAGGCAAATGTCTGCAATTAAACCACTCAAGCACAGTCAGTCAGAGCGCTGCATTTGGCTCTTCAAGGGAAAGAAAATGTCTTATTTTGATTTAGACAGTCCATAGTGATGTTATTTGGTCACAATCTGCAGTTTTCGCAATATATTTTTGGTAGAAAAGTTTATTAATTTACCACTAAAAAAGTCAAGCACCCAATCTTTAAATGGCAGTAATTTTGTCACCTTGATGTTCAGCCCATGCGGGGTCATTTATTGTGTTTTTATTAACCATTTTAGATTTCTGTAATGTCTTTTCTAGTCATGTTTCAGGGAGGATCTTTGGGATTTCAGCTCCTCTGTGTAACATTAGAGGCAGATGTTGTGTCCCATTCACATTCACACAGCAATCAGCTCCCACATCAGCTCCAGCAGAAATCACTCTGTGATGCTGAGAGCCAGTAAAATGACAAAAGATGAAGAAATAATGAGCTAAATGGCTGAAAGATGGATGTTTTATTGAACCAAAGCCGCTGACTTGGCCATCACACACTTTGTTTGTTTGTTTGTGTCACACTGTAATCCTGTCTGAAAGGAAGGAGGATCATTACACAAAGTCAGATTCAAACGGACACATTATGCACAATACAAAGACATGACAAAGTCCCATTTGAAGAAAGAAAAGATGTTTGTTGTGAACAACACAAGAGGAGTGGTGAAGCAGTGACACCTCAAAGAAATTAGGTTTGTGCATCTGAGACATGGAAATGCTGCTTTCAATGTGTCTACCCCCACATTACAGTTGTTCTTATGTTTCTTATGTTTGGTTTGTGACTGTGGTACGATGGAAAAACTGGTTGTTTTAAAATATGTAATTCACTCAAAATATTTTCTTATAGCAATACTTTAAATAGAACTGTACTATAGCCACATGTTTCTCATACATTTTGATCAGACAGTGGTTAACAAAAAACAGTAATAATAAAAAGCAGACCTATGTGTGTGGAGTTTATGTTTTATGACCTACATTCATTTGCACTGAGGCAACAACACAATAATACCAACGCTGCTAATCTCTTATATGCAGCCGTTTCACAAAACTTAAACAATTCCTAACAAATCCCAGTTTATTAGTTTATACAAGTTCAGCTTAGATTTAATTATTTTTTCAAAAAGAAACTAATTTGGCAGGTAATGTCACTTTCTGACATTTGAATGTGAAAAGCTGTAAAAACAGATCATACGTCCTTGAGCAGCTCCATCACAGCAGAAGTGATCACAATGTGGAGGACACATCGTTAGATTTTAACCATGTTGTTTAAAGTATTCCTTCAACATCAACTACATTGACGGGTAAGGAGTTGCAATATTTTTGAGTTCACAACCTCCTGAGAATTCATCTGTGCACATTCATGATGTTAGGTTTTACAACAGAGCTTCAAACCAATCACAGTGCACCACTGTGGTTTGGTCTGGGTGCAGATCAAAACTAAAATGACAATGTCAATAGGCGCATTTCAATTATTTTGGCTTTTAAAAATCTTACAAAACTGTTCTGGAGCTTCAATCAATCATCTTCAAATGATCGTCATGATGTTTTGGGTTTTTTGCTTTCAATGAGAAAGGTTCCAGATGGATGTAAATAAAAGACCGTTTAAAGTGATCCAGGTGATACAGTCCTGCATTTGAGGTTGGATTTTAGATGGAATAAAAATGGCTTTCTACATGTTATTGCTACAATGCAATTTTGAACAAAACTTTGAAATTAAATGTAAAAATTAAATTGTAAAATTAAATGTAAAATAAGGATCTGATACTAAGTAATTGTTTTTTACGTCAGTTGGTGGTTTGGGTTGTAGATTGGTTTGGTCTTGCACGAGTTAAGGTGTAGTTCCACTAGTTCAGGTTTAATAATAATGTCTGTGTGAAGTGTAACAAACTGATTAGAGGCTGACTGAAATGTTCTTTTCAACCGATAGCTGATATCAATTGATTTTCAAGGCTGATTACTGAGACAAATATTCCTATTTTACGGTAATTAATCTGCAAAAACAACAACAAGAACAAGAACAACAACAACAAATCACATATTTTCCAACTGTCTTACTGTTAAAAAAATAAAGCATTCTTATGCATCTTTTTAGCATTTTTAAAGGACAATTTAAGAAAGTGTTGCCTTTCAACAAGTGAGTTCACTCAACTCTCAACTCACTCAGCCAAACTATTGCACTGAAGTAACTCTCACCAGTCCCTCATGGAGCCACTTGCGTTGTACCTCCACAATTTAATAACCCACGATTGTATTTTTGGCCCTTGAAACAATAATTTCACAGCATCATAAAAGGTTGACCGCAGTATTCCATTTCCGACGTGCGGCACAGGTGTAGGAGTGTCTGAATTCATGTCCTTATTAGGCCTGTATCACCATTAATACGAGTCAGATTGTAATAAATCATGCATCATTTTGTAACTTAACACAGTATGTAGGTAATGTTTTCCCCAAGTGAGCCTGCCTTCCTCTGTCTCTGTTCTGCTCTTCCCGCTCCGCTACGCAAAGTTCTGCTGTGGCTACAGCTGCCCAGACAATTTCCTGATCAAATATTGCCCACAAGGGCTGACTTAAGGTCAGTGGCCAATGAAAAAAAGTCAATATTTCGCCGACTGGTTGAACTCTTAAAAATTCTGCATTGTTGTGGTATTATTCAGTTCTGCGTATTATTATTATTTTTTTATCATTATTAAAATCAAGTTTGGAATTTACTAATTTCCTAATATAATCACCACAATAATACTAAATAATGTGTACATCAAATGTGTACATAAAAGAAGAAACTCTTGCAATGAGTAACATTTGCGTCTAACTAGAGCAAAATATGACATAATTTCAGTTAAAGTTAGTGAGGAATGTCACCAGCATTTGGCTGATGCAAAAAGTTCAGAGTCAGGCCTAATTATAATCTCAGATCCCAGTATTTCTTTTGATTAGACTTGGCTGTTTACTGTCAAACTAAGTAAGGTATTCAAAACCGCAACATAATTTAAATTAAATTTTACTGCTAATGATATTTTATTTTCTGTTGACACTGGCTTAACATATAGAAAGCAGTGTTATTGTTGTGTGTGATTAGAGGACATGGGGCGTGAAAACATGAAAACATGTTTTCCAGCACTGTGGGTGGCACAGAGAAGCTACTGGTAATTCATTACCAACACCACATAAACTTATTTAGCTTGTTTACACACACATCCTTACTCAAGACAGAAAGATGTTCACTAATAATAAACTATTGTTCCACATGATGCAAGTGAGCTCTATAAAGAGATCTCTATACAAGTGATACAAATGGCAAGCACAATTAACAGAGCAGCAAAATAAAAATAGCAGATTCTTTGTTAGCCTCTATGTTGCATCACCTCCAACAATGTCAACCAACATGCCACGGAAAATTCTCCCTGGTCCCTTTGCTGTTCCAGAGCCGACTGAAAAATAATGTTTGTGTCAGATAAATCAAATTTAGCCACTGTGATGAGGATGGAAAGATGTTTTTTTTTTTTTGCAACATAAAAAAAAAACTGTTGGTTAGAGGTTCGGAGGGGGAAGGAGGCATGTGAGGATTAATGTTTTGTCAGTGAAGGCAGCTCCACAAACCGACAGCAGCGTTTCCAGTGCCTTCAGGCTGAAACAAGAATTTGAATATGAGAGCGATGCTGTTGCAGAGACACAGAGCAGATATTGAGCAACTGTTGGTAAATATGAAAATATGCAAGGGCCACTAACTGGGTCTGACGCACTGAGCACATGATGATCTGTTTATTAGAGCTATTTTTCATTTGAACGTATCTTCTGACAATTCTCTTGAATACAGTAAAAACAAATAATCAGATGTGATCTAAATGCTCCGTGACACAAATAACCATCAAAAATAAGGCTCAGTGTGTTTAAGTGTAACTGCCTTTTGTGTCATACTGTCAAAAACTGTTGCCATGGACATAAATACAAAGTTTTTTACCCACATTTGATAGCCTACATCTTTCTAAATAGTCTTACTTTAGATATAGAGATTTTTTGTTGTTGTTGCCAACTTTCCACCATAGAAAGCATGGAAGCGTCTGGCTGCTTTTGTGGCTGACACACACAGAGCAATTTTCGAAACATTTGGATTTTCAAGCTCAGTTTTTTAACATGACATCTTCAAACATCAGAGTGTGACTTGTGATGTTCAACGGACAAAAGATACTGGCAGATTTAGTGAAAGGAGCCGTTTGTTTGAGACCACGCAAAAGCTAACTATGGATGCCAACTATGCTAGCTTTGAACCTGACATGCTACGTACTCTTCACACGTACTGCAGCAGTAGATCTTCTAGAGTTTCTCAAACTGTGGTACCTCTGGTGGTACCTGAAACCATCCACAGTTTTACACTTTGTTTTGTTTTAATTATTTGTGCATACAAAAAGTATCTACAAAAGCTAATTTCCCTTATGGATTAATAAAGTTTCTAAATAATCAAAGCCAGGTTCTGTTGCTTCAAATTAAATACAAAATGTGAAAACTAAACATATCTTCAAAACTGCACAAGCCCAATGGGTGCGTTATTTACTGAAGAGTTGTAATCAGTTTTGGCTGTCGGTACGCTGGAGATATTCCCAGGTAACGCCGAGCAAAAGGTGCGCTCTGAACTCACTTGAGACAAAACATTAGAGCAAAAGTTTAACTGATGAATTTAGTAAAGGCATTGCATTGAAGTCGGGGGTACAGAGGCATTGATCCACACAGACACAGGTCGTGGACATTCTGCTGCTGCAGAGATAAGCAAACACTTTTGCTCCGACCAGAAAGACCTCTCCAAGTCTGAGTCAATGTTACATATTCATTAGCTTCATCTGAGGCAAATGATAAAGCACTGCGGTCATTAGGCCAAGAAATGTGGGTGCTGATGATTAGTAAATATGCATAAAGTACACCAATGACATGGTGTTTGACAATGACGGAATAAGCGTTCTTTTACTTAAAGTTAAGGTGTCTAATTGTCAAACTATGAAAAATTGAGGTAAAAAGGGAAGATCACGTGCATGGATTGTTTTGACCACACAGATTTGGAACAGGCTTTTTAAGACATAAAAGTAAAGCAAGCTTACCGAACTCTGCACAACCAATCATCTCTCACCCCAAAGAGTTATATCCTGACTCGAAAGGCTTAATATTGCATTTTATATGATATTTGAGGAAGATGCCGTGGCATTACCACATAAATAAATATGCAAACAAAAAAACAAACAAACAAAAAAATACTGACTTATATGAAAAATATACTTTCAGAGTAATAAAGGGGTTAAAAAAATAATATTTTGCACACATCTAGCCGTTAAATAGTCAAATCTAATGATGCTGGTGAGTTTTTTAACTCCCAACCAAACAGTATGACAGTATTACACGCTAATAATAAATCCCAAAGCAATAGTACTTAAGAAGAGATACAAGCATTTTAGTTAAGTGTGGTATGCTTAGCTTTTATTTATCTGTTTATCCATTTAAATATTTCAAAAGTACACTAAGAGAGCACTCTTTGACAGACACTTTACAAACCGTGAGGGTCTGGGAGCAGAGCGCCGAGGTTCGGAGGCGGGCTTTCCTAGCGCTGAGTCAACCAATCACAGAAAACCCGTAAATTCCACCAAAACAGCGACACGATGTTTTCATAAACATGTAGCGCGAGGATTTTCTTCAGTATGAAGCCCCTCAACACAATTTGGTGCTCAGGTTTTAAGGAATTGATACATTCATTGTTCAAAACCGAAGCACTTCCGATTTTTTTTTTTTATATCATGTGTCAGAATCTCCGTGCTTGATTGGATCATCCTAACATTGGACGGGGAAATTATTGGCCGAGGCTCCGGTTTCAGACCCTTCTGCAAACAGAATGTAGGAGGGGCTGACTGACTGGTCAGGCAATTGTTTTGATGGACTTGGAAATAAAATCTCTGACAGCTATCTACATTCCTTTTTAGCAAGACAAAACCAGCTTAAACTGATTGGTTTATAACAGAAAAAATTACAGTAGAATGAATCAAATGAGATAATAGAATTATCCAGTTAAAAATGTGTAGTCTGTGTCTCATTCAAAAGAAAATATTCAATTTGTGATATAAATAAGTTAGTAATAAATTGCAAAAGTTGATTGTATTGGGAAAACACAGACTGATTTATTCATTACTGGGACCGAAATACCCGACTCTGCTGATTGGTGCTTAATATTCCCGAGCATGCACAATCATGTCGGAGGCTGCTGATGGTTACAAATGACCCAGATATGATTTGTCATTAAAAACTGCTTTTCACCAGAATTAGCAGTCGGTACCAAAGCGAGCCAGTGTGTCTGTTTGTGTGAGTGCTGTCCTTGAGTGGCTGGCAGTGGAGATGGATGAGCCGTAATTACACTGATAGAGAGATGATCGGAGGAGGAGAAGAATACGGAGAGGCGGAGGAACAAGGTTGTGCATGCATTTGTCCTTGGAGAAGAAGTACACATCACGCCAGCATGCTTATGTTTTTGAATGTTGTTCAAAAGAGGATCAAGAGTCTTTAGCCAAATCCAAACTGGTTTAGCGTCACGACAGTAGCATCACAAAACTTTGATGTGCTTCATGGTCAAGAGATAATGTGGTAAGAAAGGGCTGATTCATTCAGTGACCATGATCGAATTAGGAAAATATTAGCAACGTTATAATACTACTTGATAAACAAGCTGGGCGTTATTGACAAAAATGAATATCTTGATATTTTTTGGGCATATCTTGATAACGATATTCAGACAATTATTACGTCAATAGGCTGTGTTCAAGGAGTAACGTACAATGATGTCATGAATCTAGATGGTGAACAAGATCTCTGATTAATAACACTTCACTTTGTCATGAAATATCTAAAAGATAATTTCAAACTGTTTCAATCTGGTGATTTCCAATAGTGAATAGACCTGATCACTTTTGTATTACAACAAAAACTGACTTTGAACAAGATTTATTTGAGCTGCAAACATCTGTGTGAAGTATTATTGGTCTGGAAAACACTGGGATGTTACGTGAACAATGTTTGCAAATGTATCACAGAAGTGCAGACATATTATATTTATATCCTAAGTTGAATGTTACCAGCATAATTTTCGCTATTTTCAGTTCTTACAGGGTTCTTTTTGTGACCATTTAACTTTAAACAATATACTTGATATTCAGTTTTTGGATATCTTGAAAACCACATTCACAATATTATCTAAAATTCGATATAGTGCACAGCTCTGGAGTCCAGACTGTTGATAAGCATTACCTGCCTGCAGTTTTTGTTTTTTTACTGTAAGTGCTATGATTTCCTTAATAAGCGTGTTTATGTTTTAAAATGTGATTCTTTTATTTATTTGCTTGTCGGTTCATGGTATGGTTTGCATTAATTTCTACAGCGACAGTAACAAAACATTATTCAAGACTGAAGTCAGAGGGATAATGAATAATGAAAAGACTACAGATTTCTTTCTCTCACATTCACACATCTGCAGCTCACTTAAAGCAACACTCACCCCTAATGTGTGCAGACTTGTTTTTATATCAACCACTTCTTTGTCGAACATGCAAACATCTGAAAACCTGTGCAAGTAAGAATCTTTACTGGTAACCAAATCCAAAAACTAAAAGCAGAATTGATATATGCAGTCTAACATTTGGTAACACTGCACTCCTCTCTGGAAGATGAGCGTGTCACTCACATTGTTTTTTCTGAGGTCATTCAAACTAAATCTTTCTGAGCTGGAGAATGTAGCATGTAAAATTTAGAATAATTAACAGATTATTACAAACGATTTTTTAGCAGAATCAGACAGTGATAGTTTGGACATATTTCAGTTGTTTCAATTCTAATATTAAAACATAAATCTATTCACGATTGAAATACTAGTCAAAAAAATAAAAATAAAAAAAATCACACGATTTCAATGTATTGTTCAACAAGCTCTGAATTTCAAAAAAAACTATTATAATTTGTTACTGTTATACAAAGTACATTAAACAAGATTTCAGTTTGTGGCCTAATGTAACATACACGAAGCGTTTGGATACAAAACTGATAATTAACACAGTGAATCTTGTGCTTTTGATGAACATCTATTTAAAGCCCATATGACAGATTATCACATTTTTCAAGTTTTGACTTAGTTTTGTTGTGATAGTTGTTGTGGTAAATATTGAACATAGTTTTACAGCAGTCAAGTTGCAAAATATGAAGACACACTGACAAATAAAAGTAGAAAATTACAGGAATAATCTTCTAAAAAGAGTTCTAAAACAGAATACCTCCACATATACAGTATGTCATCAAAAAGCATCAAAATACAAAGACAATTTACACACAATTGACAAAGTTTACTGAGAGTTCAAACAATCATCTAACACAATGTAGATCTTACAAAATATTGTCATTAGTCAAATCATATCATCTGTGTAATTTATGTGGGTTTGACTCACGTTTACAATGAGGTTGCTAGGTAACAGTTGAGGGTTCCCCTCTACATAACCTTTGTTGATCAAAATGCAACGATAAACCTCATAAAAAATAGCCAATCTGGGCAGAAAAAAGCTAATTGTTTGGTGAATTGTGTTAACTGTGTTTTACTGAAAATATGTCATAGGCACTTTAAGTTTTGGACCACAATATTAAGGTAAGGTAAGGTAACCCTAACCCTTCAATGCCTCTGGGGCGTCTCCTGAGGAGCAGTGATCACCACAGTGAAGCGCTCAGGGACCCATCTCCAGTTGTTCTTGCTAGGCTTGGTCAGGACTACTGTAGCTGGAGGATATTACCCTAACACGCATGTTATTGGTTGCCCATATGCAGCCCATAATCAGACTTATTTTTTATTGAGTCACTTTCGTTCAATATCTTAACTTAAAATGACCAAAATATAACATAATTATTTATTAGTGTCATAGCAGACAGAAACACGATCATTAAACTTATTAAAACAAGGATGCCTGGCACCCTCAGTCATAACTTGGACAAATCACAATTGGATTTCATCACATTTGATTTTTTCCTATAGCCTAGTATATTTATGTTGTTGTTAATAGCATCTAAAGTTTCCTCAGTCGGGGTTTGAGCAACATGAAGAGTAGGTGGGCAAAAGTGCATTTGAGTTGAAAACAAAATAGAGCAGTAAACCACAATATCACCAAAAAGCATTTTTTCACCGGCATGAGATCATAATTCTTTTTTTTTTTCCTACTTGTAACTGCACTCACCCAGAACAACCTCTCCAGCGTTATGTGGGCATAATTGATATTCAAATATGAGAAGGAGGTCTGGGGGTCACTCAAAAGGCTCCACTCTGCAGTTACAAAAAAAAAAAAAAGAAACTTTAAACTATTCATTTCAAGCAGCCTAAATGATTAAACTGAACCCACTCTTGTTCAGGATAATTCAGTCTTTTGTTTGGGGAGAGTTCGTGCGCTGTCTAATCTTTCCACAGTTATAGAGCACAAATATTGGATAAACACAGTTGGAGTTTGTTTTTTGTGACGACCAAAATAGTTCTGCATAGAGTGTGCAATATTGACAAAAAAATATATTTCCATTTTTTTTTTTTTTTTGGCATATCATGATGATATTCAGATAATATTGAATCAATCCAACAGAACTGAGCTAAAACATGTCTGAACTTCTTATGGGCTAAAGTTCATGGGCTAAAGGTTTTCCTACTAAGAATATACTTTGCAACAGAATAAAAAATGTAGTTTCACTTCTATTATTGACTAGACCCACTAGTGCAGAGGTTCCCAAACTTTTCAGCCAGGGACTCCAAAATAACCGTGCAACTCGCAACCCCCACAGCAAAAATTATATATTTTTGTATTTATTTTATGTTACAGAACCATTTAAATTAGGCCTAATTGTGTTTATTTAGATAGTGTATTGCTTTATAAAATTCGGTAACACTTTAAAGTACCGCCCGCTAGTTAATAGGTAACTACGGGGGTACTTACTGGTACTTACTGGTACTTCTGGTGTTAGCACCAGTGGTAGTTACTGGTAACTACAGTGGTACTTGTAGTGGTACTTAGAGTCACAAGTACTGGTAACTAAAGTGACAGTTACCAGTATATTTAGTATTAACTACAGTGGTAGTTACTAGTACTTAATTGACAGTTACTAAAAATAGCGCCCACTAGTTAATAGGTAACTACGGG
Source organism: Mugilogobius chulae (assembly GCA_038363315.1). Lineage (NCBI taxonomy): Eukaryota > Metazoa > Chordata > Actinopteri > Gobiiformes > Gobiidae > Mugilogobius > Mugilogobius chulae. Next base: position 47,790,416 of record CM076409.1, on the reverse strand, counting down.
GGTACTTACTGGTACTTCTGGTGTTAGTACCAGTGGTACTTACTGGTAACTACAGTGGTACTGGTAGTGGTACTTACAGTCACAAGTACTGGTAACTAAAGTGACAGTTACCGGCTAGTTAAGTATTAATTATAGTGATAGTTACTGGTACTTTTGTGGAATGCTAATTAGGGATTATGGTGGCATCATTTGTACTAATTAGTGGTACTTATACGGGTACCTCTAGTGATATTTAATTGTGTACTTGGTGGTTCTATTTGTGATGCTACACAAACAAGGTAAAGACTGTTATGAAACAAGTTTATTACTGCAAATATTGTGTATAATACAGATTATGATAAAAATCAAACACTGGGCAATCTAATACAAAGAGACACCTCTTTATTATGCTCACAGCCACAACAGATATGAAACACATTAACAATTTACAAAATGTTTATCGACAAACCCCAAAAAATATTTGCATACTACAGCTGGTTGAGCTTTAAACAGTAGTTACTAGTAAATAATGTATTATTAGCACTAGCTAAATTACAGTAAAAGTTGGTAGTAGTTCCAAAAAAAAAAAAAAAAAAAACACTGACAGCTGGTCTTCTTGTACAGTTTAATACAGTGGTACTTCACTGGTAGTTACTGCATTAATTAACTGTTAATTAACACTGACAGCGGGTCGTATTTTAAAGTGGACAAGGTGGTACTTCACTGTCAGTTACTACATTAATTAACTGTTAATTAACAACGACAGCGGGTCATACTTTAAAGTGGACAAGGTGGTACTTCACTGTCAGTTACTATAGTAATTGATAGCTAACTAACACTGACAGCGGGTCGTATTTAAAGTGGACAAGGTGGTACTTCACTGTCAGTTACTATAGTAATTGATAGCTAACTAACACTGACAGCGGGTCATACTTTAAAGTGGACAAGGTGGTACTTCACTGTCAGTTACTATAGTAATTGATAGCTAACTAACACTGACAGCGGGTCGTATTTTAAAGTGGACAAGGTGGTACTTCACTGTCAGTTACTATTGTAATTGATAGCTAACTAACACTGACAGCGGGTCATACTTTAAAGTGGACAAGGTGGTACTTCACTGTCAGTTACTACAGTAATTGATAGTGTATGGGTATGGTCTTACACATGTCCTGAGCGGGAGTCGAACCCGGGTCTCCCACGCGCCGGTCAACCTGACAAACGCATTGAGCTAAAGGGAACGCTCCCCTTGGCCCAGTTGTTTGTGGGTTCCTATACCTGAGGGAGTGAGTTTACTATAGTAACTGACAGTGAAGTACCACCTTGTCCACTTTAAAATACAACCCGCTGTCAGTGTTAGTTAGCTATCAATTACTATAGTAACTAACAGTGAAGTACCACCTTGTCCACTTTAAAGTATGACCCGCTGTCAGTGTTAGTTAGCTATCAATTACTATAGTAACTGACAGTGAAGTACCACCTTGTCCACTTAAAATACGACCCGCTGTCAGTGTTAGTTAGCTATCAATTACTATAGTAACTGACAGTGAAGTACCACCTTGTCCACTTTAAAATACGACCCGCTGTCAGTGTTAGTTAGCTATCAATTACTATAGTAACTGACAGTGAACTACCACTGTAGTTAATACTAAATATACTGGTAACTGTCACTTTAGTTACCAGTACTTGTGACTCTAAGTACCACTACAAGTACCACTGTAGTTACCAGTAACTACCACTGGTACTAACACCAGAAGTACCAGTAAGTACCAGTAAGTACCCCCCTGGTTACCTATTAACTAGCGGGCGGTACCTATTAGGTACCGCCCGCTAGTTAATTACCTAAAATTCCAATTCCCCAAAAACGGATTATTTGCCAAGTCATAATTGTAAAAATACATTTTGAAATCATCTCGCGACCCTCAGATTTTGCTTCCCGAACCCCACTTTGTGAACCACTGCATTAGTGGACAGTAGAATGATGCCAGACAGTTATGAAATGTTTCTAAAAAATAATCACGAAAGTGGAGAAATTATATTCTTACTCGTAGTTGAAAGCTTAAAGTGTGTATGACATGTTAAACTACATAACATGATTATGATGAAGATTTTAGCTTGTTTTACCCAATTTGGTTGTTTTGGTGAAGTTTATTTTCGTCTTTTGTTCAGCAAATTTGACATATGTGGAGGAGAATCTACAAATGTTACCTAGCAACCACATTGTAAATCTGGGCCAAACTCAACATACATAACACAGGAGTTTAAACAGTCATTGTGTTGAATGATTATTTAAACTTCAGGAAACTGTTGTTGCCCAGCTCAGGTTCTGCTCTGTGTTTCTGGTGAATCAAAGGCCTTGCTATGACCCCGGTGTTAGCTTGGTAAGGAAGGATTAAAAGGACCTCTGTTCCTACACATGGGACATCTTTCTCCAGAGACCACCTGGCCCCAAGAAGCATGGTGATTCGCGTGATTCTGCTGCTTGAATGAACAAAACAGTCGGCAAAAGTCCAATAAAAATGAACCTTTGTAACAATTACTGGTCAAGTCCATCTGACACTGAAATATTTATGGACTACACAATACACGTTTTATTTTACTTGATTCCACATGAAACATCAAGCGAACAGGATAATTCAACTTTTACAGAACAAACTAAGGTAAGCAGCTAACGTCAGAGTCTTTATGCTAACTGTTTAAGTTATAAATATTACAAGTGTTTTGTTTATTATACTGACTCAACAGTGCGATCAAACTGCTTTTATCATCTTTCATTCAGTCAAGATTTGTAATTGTCTTTAACATGGTGTCAGAGAAAACCAATCACGACTCGCTGTTCTGATCTGTTTTTTTTTTTTTATTTTAAACTTAGGTAATAAAGTATCCATTGAAATGAACTAAGCAGGAAATGAACATGCCGATAAGATGTTCGCTTTTTCAAAAATGAAACAAGCCGGCTGACATTCTGTGCACAAAGTCAATTGTCTTTAAAAAGAAACTTGTGAATTAAAAGAAGACGAAGTGAACATTGCTACAGTAATTAAAAAGCACAAACAAGTTTAAAAAGATAAACAAAGTAATTTGATTAAACAATAAACACTGACATTCATTCCTTACAAGTAATGTTAGAAACAGCTTTAACATGCTGTGTCAATTCACTGCTGATTTGAAACTGCCTCTGTCACATCTGTGCTTCTTTTTCTGGGAAAATGACAAATATTATAAACTCTGCATGTCTGACTCTTTTATTTCTCCCCTCCCTGAGTTCTTCTATATTTGTCTCTATTCCACTCCCAACATGACCCTCATGAATCTTAATATGTTTAAAACAAAAAACGATATTAAGATAAATTTAAACATGCTTCACTGTGCACGTATGCCAAGCAGTCCCACAGCAGTCGTTTTTAACCTTTTTCTTCACAGAGAACAGTACTAAAAATACAATACAGGGCCGCATGAAGGTGACAGGAGCAGCAGCAAATGCACAAATACAGACCCCTGCCAAAAAACAATTGAAGGCAGTGCCATAAAAAAACTTGTTATGTATCTTATGCAAGGAATATAGTGTATTTAAAACCAATCAGATACCAGACTTGGACATAGAGCACAAAAATATGTATAAAAAGGAGCTAAAAATGACTAAATTGACTCCCATCTCACAGAAACTGTGTTTGAGTCAAAGCTTCATTTAGACTATGACAGGATTTTTTTTTTACATTGATGTTAAACATGCATGCTGCATTCAAAGATAAACTTTTTTAGAAATCAGATACCTCATTAGGTAAATTGAGAGTAGTATGGAATGGAAATCGAGTGGTGGAACATCTGACTACACAATACACTTCACTAACTGCAATCCCAAAGCTATATTTGGATTTACAGTATACTAACAAGGCCCAACAGAGTTGTAAAAGTTACATTTAACAATTTACATCCCGATAAAAACAGCAGAACTAAAATAGCTCTGCTCCAGATGCTAAAGTGCAGCATCATTCTCTGGAGTTTTTGTCCCATTGCTAAAATAAACCAGCTCTGCCCTCAACCGCGTTAAGAGCCATTTTCACACAAATACCATCTATTAGCTTCACTTATCTCCACATGCCTCCAGTGCAGGCTTTTCAGGCACAAATCAAACTTCCCGTGCGAGTCAGTCTGTCAGCGAGCGGCCCCTGGGACTCTCACTTTTGCCTCAGGAACATCTCAAAGATCAGAGAGCTGACCTTTTTTAAAACAGTGAGGAAATGGTATTTATATGTGAAGTCTCTGTCAAGGAGGGCTGCACAATATATTGTAATTTTAAGTAAATTATAATTTAATTTAACAATTCTTAGTGCAAAATGAAATTAACTGGGGATTTTTTTTATGTATTTGCATTTTTAAGTGCTAAATTTTGCCAAGAAACAAGGCAGTGGCCTCAGTGAATCGTTTTACAATTGTAGTTTAACATTATATTTAGATAGAAACTGGTCTTACCGTCACTCCGCTGTCCGTCTGCGTCTCCCTGTAGGTGAAGTTGCACACAGCCCAGGCCAGGTAGTAGGTGGACATGCGAGGGGTCCGGCTGAAGCGATTCGTGACCCAGCCATCCTCCTCGCTCAGCACACTGCTCTCCACGGGCATGTTGGACAGAGACAGGTACTGCTGGTCGTGGCGCAGCGTCAGGGAGAAGGTGGCTTTGTAGATGGGCTCGTCAAAGCAGGGGAAAGCCTTTCGGGCGTGGATTGGGCTGAACTGGGTCACTGCCAGGTGCCTGAGGGACACAAAACAAGCTATCAGAAATAATTAACCATGTATGTGTGTATATGTGTCTTATCTTCTGTTTGTTTGTTTGTTTGTTTGGGTATAAAACTCCACACATACAGTACAGAGAGTTTGCTTAATCGTTTAAATATTCCTGTATTATTAGACTGTCAACATCTTTTAAGCTCAAAATGCTTTGCTTCAACTTGTGGTTTACTTCAGTGCAATGGAATAACATTAGCTTGTTTTTAAATAAATATATTTGTTTGATTCTTTGTTCAGTTAGGTTGCCACATAAAGTCATAAGAAGCAGTGTCCACGAGGATAAAATTATAGCTGTAATTTATAAGTCAGGCACCGAAGCTGATAATATTCATCAAATTCAAGTGATATATATGGAGTTTAAAACATAATTTAATGATACCACAATGTACTGTAGAACTGAGTGTTTTCAGTTCAAGAGAAGAACACAGCTTGCATATACAGGTTGTGTGTGTTAAATGTGCGACATACCACAAACATTTGTGTAATATAAGCCTTTAATAGAAACTGCAAAAACATCAAGTGAAATTGTGATTCAAAAATTCTCACATGGCTTGTAATCGTTCAACAAAAAGGCAGGTGATGCAAATTTAGCAGCAATTTTAATATAGATAAGTTTTCATTTGGGGAGAAGTTACAAGCCAGAAAAAGTAAAACCTCTGAGAAATTGTTGATTTTTATGAAAAAATTTAAATCTGAGAGTTTCTAGGACCTCATGCAGAAAGCGACGCAGTATTTTTATACGGTGCGGTGATGCCAAACTATTATAGAACGCGAATTATTACTTTCCATTTGCATCCTCAGAAATGGCAGGTCAGCATGTTTATGAGGAGTTGGCAAAAGCAAAGCATGAATCACACAAGAACAAACAGAAAGTGTATGCAGCAAAGAGAGGCATTATGTTTGCGAGAGCCAGGTCCAGTCATAATGCATTTGTAACCATGACAACAGCCTTTACATGAATGCAATCCTATCAAAGACCAAGTACTATTAAAATAAATCAAGATGGACAGAAAAAAATAGTCAGTGCTAACACAGAAAGCCTAAAAGACAAAACAAGGGAGGTGTACAGTTAAAAAAAAGGCTGTTAGGGTTAGCTCACAAACAACAGATCATAAGAATATTTGACTCTTGACCTGTTTAAAGACAAATGTCTCAAAGAAATGTAATTATAATGATAATTTATTAGGCCAATACTGGCGGCCCAGCCCTCCACCATTTGTCTGAGTTCAAATATGGTCTTTCAGTAAAAATAATTGCCCACCCGGATAGATGATACACAATTAGATATTGATTGCCCGCCTGAGAAGAAGAATACGGGTTGCCCAGACAAATAGGAGTTGGTCCTGTTTGAGCTGGTTGAATAAGTTATTGCAGTAGAAATAAAAAAGGTCTAAAAAACATATCCAAACTTTTAGCACAATTTACAATTAATAGGCTGAATCACATACAATAGGCCATAGCCTTGATTTTCAGGAGTGTAGAGGAGAGCACTTGTGTGCCTTGAGGCTTTGCCAACTGTGCCTTGAAAAAAAAAAAAAGAAAAAAAATTAAATTAACCGAAGGACACAATGATTTATTGAATAATGTATCATTTGGAGTGTCCTGAACAAGCTTCTGCACCAAAAAAGGAAAGCAAAAGATTAAAGAATCAGACACAGAGAGGCACAGGCATTACTCAACTTAAGCCTGTGTGAACAATGCAACAGTCACATTGTTTTTACTAAATGTTGGTAATGTTTTGCAGACAATAGCTTTGCAAGAGTGTATTTGTCCCCAAGAAAAAAAACCCACAGGACTCGCCAAATGAAGGCTAACTCAGAGTGGATAGCATTCTCGCCTCACAGCAAGAGGGTCGAAAGTTTCAACTCCCCGAGCTTTTTGTGTGGAGTCTGCCTGTTCTCATCATTTCCACCAAGTACTCTGGTTTCCCCCATGAACTCGAAACATGCACAATAAGACTAATCCTCCTGGAGTATTCAAGGCTGGGTGAAATGCAGTTGACAGATTTCCCAACAGGAACACAAAAGTGTACCTTAATCTTGACTGTGCACTATTAGTAAAATTATAGTATGTAAAAAAAATTATGTGAAAAAAAAAAAAACAGACTATGGTCAAGCTCCAGAACAAAATTACAAGCTAATACAACCAACCTCTTTAAAGATGCCCTGTGTAACTATTAGGCTAAAAATAAACTTGTTTTTGTCATTTAGGTTTATGTATTGTGCTTAAAGAATAAATATCTAAGTTGTCACTTTGAGTGAGCTTGCATGACCACAAAATGAGCTCCTTTGAATTTATTTGTTCTCATTATGGCATAAAACATTTATTTTCATTCAGAATGTCCCAAAGCATATTTTTAACTTTCTATTTTTGTATAGAATTGTGTAGTTTTTTTTTTTTTTTTTTTTTTTTTTTTTTTTTTTTTTTTTTTTTTTTTTTTTTTTTTTTTGACTTTTACCTTCAGAAAGTGATACCTTTAAGCAATTGAAAGCTGCGCTGATACCATCCAGCTTTTGTGATCAACAAATAAAACTACAAACAACACAGAGATGTGACCACTAGCTTTAACTCTAGTGTCCTGATTCTGACTGGACGAATCAAGTGATAAGGTTATCAATTTGTGTTTTAACAAAAAGATACAGATCAGAGTCCAACTTAAAATGACATCAATGTGAATTGACAAAAAATGGCCTATACAGCAATCAAAAATGCAGTTTTATGCAGAGAAAGGATAGCTTGTTTGTTTGTGGAGGAAATAAAGGTAACTGTACCATTATTGTGTTTATCTTTGGCCTTGTGACTGTGATTATTCTAACCTAAAAGGACCATCACACTGGGCAAGTCGTGTGTACTTAAACAACCGTCTCGCTTACTATGCAGAATCCATGTATTTCAAAGCAGTGGAAGAACTCCAGACAGAATATGTGATGAATGTGTGTCGAACAAGTGGGGCTCAGTCGCAGTCTTTGAACCAGGCAAACTTATCAAAGAGGAAATTTACAGGACTCAAGAGGTTAAGGGATAATCCTCCAGAGACTGATTCGGCAGGTCGTCTCGCGGCTCACAGAAAAGTTTTGACAGTAGTTTGCATTTTCATAAAAAATAGACTCTTCAGTTCCGAGATAATCCACAATAAACAAACTCCCTGCTCCACTGTGATTGCCTTAAGCTGCGCCGATTATTCCCATATCGCAGCTTTGTTACGTTTCTCTGTCCGTCACCTGACATGCAACACGGAGAAGTTGACTCTGGGAAATAATCCTCCTCAAAAGTTCTGTTATCATTTTACACCGGGTTTGGAGTAAGAAAAAACATGAAAGAAAGAAGGGATGGTGCAAGAAGGGGTAATGTAAAAGGTGTGCTGCCAGAATAAAGGCCGAATAGAAAAGACGAACAGTGTAGAGAAATAGAGAGATGAGACCTGTCATAGCTGAGTTAGAATGAATGGGGGACGTAGCAGGGGAGGGAGATAGAGAAAGGTACAAGCTCAGTGTGCAAAGAGAAACCAGCACCAGGATGAAAGGAGTAAGAGGCTCAGTCAAAAGAAAGAAGAATAGAAGATAAAGTAGAGGAGAAACAGACACAAGAGAACACAGGAGAGAAACAGAGAGAGAGAGAGAGAGAGAGAGAGAGAGAGGGGTGATACGGGGATTAGAGTCAGACACTGTTGACAGAGGGGAATGCAAATAAGAACATTTAAATTAGGAGATCAACTGAGGAGGAAACTTTTAGAGGCGAAACACAACAAAGCAACTTGTGATTTTGTCGTTATAATTGTAGAGACTATTTTAACGTGGTCCACTCGCCCCATCTGTGAGTGGGTGTGAGTGACATACACAAACATTCAGCTTTGACTGACAAAACGTAGCTGACAAAAATAATATAAGTTTACAAAGTTGTACAAGATGCTGCATTAAAAGCATCATAAATTAATCCAGGTGGTAAATTACAAAATTTAAGAAAATGTGTTAATTTAGTTAGGTTTTTGCTTCCCTTAACCGATTTTGTGCATGATCAAATGCTTGATAAAGGAAGCTCATAACCTACTAAAAGTTACGATTTCATTTCCATCCTACCTGAAAATCTCAATTCCAGTTTGCCAACTAGAAAAAGTTAGACAGGAATTTTTTGTTTGTGTTTGAGGAAAAGCCATTTTTGTGAGAGAAAATTGAAAACAAGCTCTTTAATAAGCTCTTTTTACAAGACAACGTATTACTGTAACCTAACCAAGACGGCTTCAGGCTGTTATGAACCTTCTCTGTGTTGCAGGGTTTTGGAAACCATTGATTTTTTTTTTTTTTTTTTTTCAACAATCAAATTACAACATTTGTCTGATATAAAACCAAGAGCTTATGTGAATTAAATACAAATGACATTAAAACAGACACATTCATCAGGTTGCCTGGGCTTATAGAGGGATTATTTGTTTATCAACACAGGAAATGCAAATTGAGCGCACCCGGAATACAGAAATAACTGACACAAGCTATGGCAACAACACGAGCCAGCGCTGTTGTCAGCTAACTACAAGTGTTTATCACTGCGAACACAAAAGTTATGCGGCTAAATCAACATTTGTGAATGAAATTGACTCTACGACCCTAGACGTTAACAGTCTCGAGCTTCAGAACACAGACGTCTGTCATACCGGTTCATACCTGATCAAAACAGCTAGCTCTCGTCCCATTTTGATGTTTAAATCAAAGAAGTTTCCCCAGTCGTCTAGACAGACAGCGTCTCTCTATAGAGCAACTTGGAGAATTTACAAAACATCATGGCGCACATCCAGGCAAGTGCCAATGGAATGTAATTGTATAAATTGCAAACTTTGTTGTTGTTTTTTTAATTCTTCCTTTTTAACTTTCTGTGTTCATTTTTTATTGTTTGTTTATTATTTTAAGTGACTAGTATTGATTACCGTAAATTTTGCACTATTGAGCGCACCTGTATATAAGCAGCACCAACTAAGTAGTAAGTTTGGAAGAATCTATTATTTTGCTGCAAGTCTGTAAAAAACGTAGTTCAAAGTTTGTGAAAAAAGTAGCGGCTTATAGTATAGTATAGTATTGAGATATTCATTATTTAAATTTTAAATTTTAGCATGTTTACACACAACACTAAGATGTAACCTAAGTTCATATCTGTAAGTGTGAGTGTTCAATTGTTCTTAAAAAAGAAAACTATGCACAAAGATAATCTCTGACAGAAGCGTTTCTACCAACACTGGTGCACGAGGATTAAAATGTTCTGAATCCTGACTGATAAGCAACAAGCTCCATCACAGTAATATTGGACCTGGCAGCGCAAACAAACAAGGATTTTTTTTCCTAAACTCCAAAACGAAAAGACCAGGTTCATGTTGCCATATCAAAATAGAAATAATCAGTAGACCTAAACACATTTCTTAATGCTTTCTTTTCTATTATATCACAGTAAGCTTTCAGAAAAATATAGTTGTTTTTTTTATGACTTCATTACAAACAGTTCAATTTACTAAAAAAAGTAAAAAAAAAAATCATCACTTGTTGGAAACATGATGTACATTGCTGCAATGTACAGTACATTATGTTTTTCTTTTTAATACAAACTTGCTTACTTTTGGTGTTGATGTCAATACCAGAGCATTAAAAATAAAAGGAACTTGGAAACAGCACGTATGACTGCATAATGTTTTTTGTGTATTTTGACTGAAATTAATGTATTTATGCGTGGCTGGGGCTGAGTGATATTGACAAAATAGGATCTCTAGATCATTTTTTGGCACATCTTGATTACGATGTTCAGACAATATTATTTCAAACCAAATGGAAAATGGTCAAAAACATACTTAAGTGTATTAGTTTAATAGCTTAATGATCAGGAAAAATTAGGCTGTAATTGACTAAAACAGGGGTCCCCAACCACCGGTCCGGGGCCCAAAACCGGTCCGCGGGCCACCTGCTACCGGGCCCCAGAGGATCTTTTAAAATGTATTTTATTTTTTATTTTATAGTTTATCGCTACTTCCTTGTGCTTTACTTTTAAAATAATGTGCCATTTAATCAAATAAACAGCCAATTCAAGCAAAAAAGAGCTAAAAATATGCACAATAATCAGTTGTATGCATTTTACATTGTTGTAATCTCTACCGGTCCCTGGAAAAGAAAACTGTGACTGTACCGGTCCTTACAAGAAAAAAGGTTGGGGACGGCTGGACTAAAACATTTTAGTTGACTTAAGACGTGCTATCAGTCAATTAGTTGTCTAAATGGTCCCCCTTTTTCAAACCAGTGAGTGTCTCAATGTTGTGATCAAATATTTGACTCAAACTGCCCTCACAAAACAAAAAAACTCAGATGTTTGCGTGCGAAGTTACTATACATAAAGAAGAAATGCAGCAAAGAGATTTTGAGGTCAAAAATTCAGAATAAAATTTGCAATGTGTTTTCTAACTAATACAAAATTTGGTAACTAAGACATAGAAAATATCACCTTCAGACGTATTTGAACATTTAGATGTTGCAACTTTCTTCATTTGTATCTTAACAAATATTTTTGAAGTATTTATTTTCAAAACAACCATCTCGATATTATCTAAAATTCAATATATTGCCAGCTCTGTGTGTGTGGCTTCCAAGATGTTTTGAGGACAAAGTTAAATAAAAGTTCAAATATCTAAAAGTGGGTTTGCAGTGGCCAATGTAAGTGCAGGGAGAAGACTATGGTGGTGTGAGGAGAAGATGATGAGAAATAGAAGGAGAAGGTAGCGGGTGATAAACAGCAGCCGCCCGAGACAAGGCGCAGAGGAGTAAAAGAGAAAGCCTGAGAAGGAGCAGATAAAGGGAGAATCTATTAAGGCCACAGGATGAGTCTGTCATGCACACCACATCATCCAAGCTTCACACATATTAACACACACCACACACACACACAGGACTACACAACATCCAGCACTCACTACCTCCACGGAACGCCTGTTGTCACCCAAATCCTGACTGACAACCAAGCCCCCAATGTTGCCCCTGACAACCATGACTCATGTTGCGGTGTAGTGGTGATGGCAGGTCTATACGAGGGCCAAGGCCAAAACCTCAAATTGCAAAATACAGCCAAGAGTTAATAGATATAGCTGAATATCTTTAAAACAATTGTGTGTAGTAAGTTCTATGGATTGCACTTGATCACAATTTTTTTTCCATATTGATCAATCTCTAGTTTCAATTTGATTTTGTTTAACCTTTACAAAAACAAATGAAAAATGCAATTCATGAAAAAAAAAAACTCTTTTCATATGTCCTATTAGATATTATAGTATATATATATATATATATATATATATATATATATATATAATATATATATATATATAATATATATATATATATATCTCAATATTCTGCCTCAAAGTTTGACTCTTGCTCCAAACACATCTTTACTGACAAAAGATTGTTTTTTGATCTTTCAATTCAAAACCCACCACCAAATAAATGACGATTCAATTTGATCTTGATTTCAATTTCTCTCAATTAAAAGCCCAGCCATAGTTAAATCCTTTTTATTTCATATTCATATACATATTGTAAAAGCAGATCTATAATGAGATTGAGATGTGCTGTATGTGCTGTTTCACTTTTCAAATAAATAAATTTAGGCAATGCTATTTTAAACTACTGGTAATTTAGACAATAAATATCAAAACATTTAACTTAATTAAAGCTGTAGAAAAGAATATTGCTCCTACCAGTAATGAAACACTGTATGGTTAAGATTTTTCAGCGCAGCTTATACAGTATGTATAAGAACGATATTGTACCAGGGCTGTATCTTTACACTGAATGCTTTACACATTGGAATTACATTCAGAGCTCATTAAAATGTGCTCTATGGTGCACTCAATAAGACAGACAGCTACCTCTAACCTATGTGCCATGCACCAATACATGTCTGCAGGCTCTGCACACATGAACAGTATTTTAGGAGTGAAAGAGGAAGACAGTGCACAGGAATAATTTACCAACTCTGTAACATAAGAAAATCTTCTCATATGGGTCTTTTCATTTACAAGCTTGGTGTGGCACAAAGAGTACACTGATTGTTCTCATCGAAAGTATTTCAACAAAATAAGAACTTAAAAAAATAAAAATAAGATTGCATTTGTGCTGTCAGAGTGGTTTGATAACAAATGTCTGAACTTTCATTATAAAGCGGTGGCACATTCCCCATGCATGGATTCACAGCCTGGTCATTCACCTCTCTACAGAGCCCAGGGAGAAATGGAAATTACTTTATTTTCTGGTGTAATGTTTGCCATTATCTCTTGAGATGCACAGAACAAGAGAGAAATACATGAATGACAAGTTCAGCCACACAGGGACAGAATCAGTGCTCATTTAGATTCAAAGATGCGACTGGTGCAGAAACTGTCGAGTCAGGTGCTTCACAAAGCATTTGTGTAAGCGCCAAGACGAAGAAGAGTGTTTTATAATGATACAAACACATGAGGCCGAGCTCACTGAGCCCGTGTGAGTGAGAGGCAGATTATATTGCCATACGTACCTCATTGTAACAGTGTGGTGCATAAGCTTCTGCAGCTATAGTTTTACACAGGAAGCTCTAAACAGGCTGATTCATCATCTCTGCCACAGCATATGGATGTGATGAGAGCGCAGCGAGAGGAGGAGACTTGCTCTGTTCAGATTTCAATCCTGCTTTATTTAGAGGAAGAGAGAGGATAAAAATAAATATGATAAGGGCAAAGTAGAAACACAAGAGTCAATTTACTTCCTGACTGTGTCTCCAGTGAGATATTTAAAATAAAATCATTGTGCATTACTACCTATAACATTTTCTGTGAAACAGGTCGGTCCACAATAAGCTTTTTGCCCCTGCCTCCTTTTGAGAATTGGTTCATGTGTTTTCTGCTATGCTGACATTTTGCATTGCTGCTGATCAAATAAAGATAATAAAAATATATGATATAATAAATCATATAGAAAACAAATTGACTAGGGCTTTTAAAGATGCCCAAAGGCATTTTACATAGAAGAGACAAACACTGATCAACAGTTGAGATAAAGTAACTTTAAAACCATAATGAAGAAATAGGTTTTCTGAGGTAAAAAAAATTATACAATAAACAAATATATGAGTAAATGATACACAAAATAATTAATGCTGTGTTGCTTTGTTTTTCTGAAGAAATTACAACTAAGTAGATAAAACTGCAATGTCCGAATTAAGTTGTAAGTAAGCCTTATTTGTATAGCGCTTTTCACTGACCCCCCCTCCTCAGTGAAAGAAAGAGCCCTGAGGCAAACACCTGGAGCCTCAACCTCCGACCACCATCAACCTAACTATTGTTGGTGTGGAAACCGGAGTGCCCGGAGGAAACCATGCAGACACGAGGAGAAACATGTCGGGTGAAAGGCCCAAGCAGAGGTCGAACCCACAAGCTTCTTGCTGTGAGGCAATAGCGCTAACTGCTCTTCCTCTGTTCTGCCTAAAGTAGTTTTAAGTGCAGTTCTCCGTTAATCTGTGCAGATGTTGTTATGCAGTCTGGCCTCTCTCCACACCTCAAAACAGACTAGTGTCATTTGGAAACACATTCATTCACACAGCCAGATAAGAGCTGTGGCTCGAAATTAACAGGTCGATTTGGGGCTCATCTGACCCGCAAGTATAAGGTCTTTCTCTTGTCAGCGACGACATCTTTGATCTATAAAGACCTCCATTACACAGCAGTCATTGGTACTCAATATATACCTGTCTGCCTGCGCCCTATATGCACAGTCCCGGGGCTTAAGAGAACCATTGCATTTATTATGCGGCTTCAGTTGGCTGCCATGTTTGATTGGCTACCCTTTGACACACATGCCGCGCACAGCGATATTGATCTGAAACCTCTCGTCTGTTCACTGGATTAGTCTATCAGAATGTGAAAGCGCGAGTGGTGAATCTGCTCACCTTCATTAAGCATCTGTCAGAGTCGTTAACACTCCTGTCTTTGTTGCTTGTCGCGTTGTGGGTCGTTAGCTGCACTAGCGCTCATTAACTATCATTGCTTTTCTTGTTATGGGAAGAGGGAAGACTACAGTCCCTCTAGGCGCTGAGCAGGAAAAGCTATAGAAAGATCTGTTACACGGCTGGAAATAGCCACTAGAGACAGCGATGAGTGGAGACCAGGGAGGACTTGAGGACATCCTGTGGACAATAGACTGTGTTTTCATCTTAGATTTTCTTAGCATCAGTACCGCTAATGTCCCAGATGTGGACCCCTCTACTTGTTTCTCAGTTGGAAATCTTTCTTCTACTCCTTTTGTTGTTGCTGATGTTTTTCTTTTTTTCTCAACTTGGTCATAGCGAAATATAAGTTTATCTGACAGCAAAACAAAACAAAACAAAATTGTTGAAACTAAAATGATTCCTAGCATGTTTGAGATGTTATGAAATTAGAAGAAAAATACATAATGATGTCAGTTTTTTTCTACATTTGCCCTTAATGTACAAGATTAGTGAACTGCTCTTCACTTATGGTCCAGCTAGATAATTGAAGTCCACAAATCTGCTGCTATTGGATGTACCAAAAACACAGAACATGAGGTTACGAGTCTTTTCCGTGGCTGCCGACTGTTGACTTCGACGAGCTCCAGCATTCAGCCAAATTTTAAAACCAACAAAACACTTTTGGTGCGCCGGATTGGTCAGACACTGAACTGGACTGTATGCTGTATGAGTGACTCTCGGACTTTTCAAGTTACGTAAAGGTGTCGGTGGCTGCACCGAAGTTGTAATGTATGTGTGAGTCCGGGACATAACATTCTCGGTGCTGCCTCTTAGTGTCCACGTGATCGATAAGCTCCAGTACTATTGGTCCTCTTATCAATCCTGAAGGAGCACATTTCATAAAATCTGTCCTGTGCACATGCCGATTCGGCTATTTTGATTGTGCGAGCCGCAGTATCAGTAGGCATACTTTTCCGTGCCAGCGTCTCTCCACTTTGAGCGCACCCCGCCACACACATAAGCAGAAAAAACGGCCAGACATAACAGCATGAACCGGCACAAGGCATCGCCTAAAAGATGCATGCACGAGATGCATGAAACCATCAGCTGGCAGTTTAGAAATAAACATGCATACATTTTCCAGAATAGTAAATGTAATGTATATTTTCTGCAATGTTTTTTATGACAGTACCAATAAATTCCTATTTGACAAAGTGACTTTTTGCGTGTAGGAGCACGGGAACGCCACAAACACAGTGCTAGTGTTGCTGCAAGTTTTCTGGTTTGCTATCAGAAGCCCTGGGGGGAAAAAAAAGACTCAATGGCAGTCTGTGCAAGAATGTAACTAAACGGGGAACTATAAATTGACCCAGGTTAGAAAATACAGTAGCTTCAAATGTCCATGACAGACTAGTGGTAATATAACAAGAATGAACCAAATGAGAGGAGGTTGACCCGTTTAGCTGACAGATTATGAAATATGAGTTGCTGCTGCATCCTTATACTCTGAAATGGTACACTGTGGACTGTGGCCAGTTTCCTATACATTAGTGGCGTATCGATGTGCCTCTTTATATCCTGCTATGATGTCACAAGAGCAGGTCCTGGGCAAAAAGCAGGTCAGTGGACTTTATGATGGATTGTGTCGAGTGTCTGCCTCGACCGGGAGATCTCTGCACTCAGCTCACTGTTACATCATGGGCATTAATTGAAGCGATACTGACAGCGGCTATTTATTTATTTATAAGGCACAGGGGTGTCAATCTGCTGCATCTGCTACCAAGCCACTCTTGACTTGAATACAAAGAAAACAAGCACAAGCTCTATGCATAAATCATTGTGTTTTACGGTATTTGAATATTAATGTGTGGCATGTTGGGTCCACAGTGTACAGTTAAAACATGGGAACTTTGTGTGTTTGTGTGTGCTGGGTAATTAATTCAACCTCTAGTATTTAAACTCTAAAGCTGTGCCTGGGGTTTAGTCACTTTGGATATTAAGTAAATCTCACGATGAGACTGGTGTATGTTTTAGTATTAGCTGCACCGTTGCATCCGGCTAATCCTTAAGCTAACAGTGCACTCTCACTCTTCTACACTCAGTATTTAATATGGACAGTAGACATCCCCAAAGAGTCCGTTTCCTGAATTCAATTACAACATATTGGAGTGATCAGCTGTGATTTGGTAAGCTTTGTCTTTGCTTCACTGAGCAGACTGTGGCAGATTAACATGTTGATATGATTTTTATATGCATTGTGAAACTGCTTATAAACTTGTACATGAGTCCCAATGTGCTTTGCATTGGAGTTGACTAAAGATTGTTAAATCTTCATATGAACAAACTTGTAACCACAAAATAGAAATAAAAGTACAAGCAGAGTTTTACCCATGTTTGCAGCACAATAATTATTTTTATCAGTTAGACTAATGTACAAATTGCACCATATTCTATTGACCCTATTTTGTCCCGCCCACTTGGCTTGGAAATGCACTTCCTGTTTAGCTCTGTTAAGGTAGCTAATGTGTTTGTTTGTCTGTCTTGTGGGGCAATTTTAATTAAATATAATTACAGGTAAAATAAACCCATCGACTGAAATCTACAGGCTAAATGCAGCTAAACAGGAAGTGCATGTCCTAGAAAAGTAGGCGGGACAAAATAGGGTCAATAGTCTTAAATTTTAATGAAAAGGTTCTTTTGTTGTGATCGAGTGCTGCTGGTGCATCAGCTGCTGTATTGATCCAGGATTGATTTGCAGCACAGCAACAGAATGGAGCTTGGTGGCACTGGCACACTCAAACTAAAGCCAATTACTCACTATAGGACAAAAGAACTTTCACAAGTGGGAAAATGCTAAGAGGCAGAAAACACAGCATTGTTCCCCTATAACCTAATTCAAATATTATAATAGTCTTATTACTGGTGAAACATACTTTGTAAGCTTTTTAAAGAGCCTTGCACATCCACAGCAACTGTCCATCAAAATGAGCTTTGACACATCTGTCCCAAATAAAAAGCCAAGATTGCTTGGTAACAAGGCCCGCTGCAACAGTCGTGTGCATAATCTGTCTGCCATTTTGCAATCACCGTTCAAACCAAAAAAGTTTTTAAAAGTCTTCATCAGGGGCTCCTATATACAAAGACTGTGTGACTGCATATCTTTTTATTTCAGTAGAGGGGCGAGTAAAAGGTATCGAAATAAAGACAAATCCTAAATTAAAACCTAAATACAGAATTAGTCAAATAATACACATTTTGGTTGATGAAGACTCCATCCATCAATTAAGCAATTACACAATTAAGGACCTACAACTATAAAGAAAACATGCACCATAGGAAATCAGTGGTCCCCTCTGCGTCTAAAAGTGTTTCATTTTCTCAATGAAACAACACATTCAGGTAAAGGTGAGTGAGCTAAACAACAAATTAAATATTATGTTTTCAGTTGTTTTCAAGTTATTAATAGAATAGAATAAAGAAGA
Organism: Mugilogobius chulae; assembly: GCA_038363315.1. Classification (NCBI taxonomy): domain Eukaryota; kingdom Metazoa; phylum Chordata; class Actinopteri; order Gobiiformes; family Gobiidae; genus Mugilogobius; species Mugilogobius chulae. Next base: position 47,772,192 of record CM076409.1, on the reverse strand, counting down.
ACTTTGTGCACTTGGAGCTTCATCAGAGAGGTCTGCAGAGAATTACCTCATCCTATATTACCAATTTTCATCACTGAGCTTAGAGTTTGTGTTCATGCCCTCAGAGGAACACCGCTGATAGGATGTCACTGTGGGAACACACACAAAGTCATAAATGAAATAATAAATGTATCGGCAGCAGCCTGTTCTCCTCAGCTCCACAGGGAGGGAACCTGATGTGGAGAGACTTGTCTCAGAGAAATTCATAAAGAGGGTGTGGCTTCTTTAAGCAGATCACACTTTTCCAGACACACAGTGTGAGCAGAGCTTCAGTTAATCAATGTTGTGCAAGCCCTGACCTTTAGCGCTGGACCACCTTTAGAGAAGACCACCTGCTGCTGCTGAAGTGATGGCAGCACGAGTCAGGTGACATAGAGCAGGCTGATAGTGGTGGAGTGTTTTGTGTTAACCTGGGTTTGAACAATTTTACCATGTTTCAAATTATACCAAAGCTCAAACTGCATTGAATCACATAGAAGAAAAGCCTGTTGTGTGACCGCTGTGGTGTTGTGTTACCGTTTCTCCCTGTGTAAGGTGTAGGAGCTCCTGAAGAAGCCCAACAGTTCGTCCTCGATGGCGGCATCAAAGCTGATGTTTAGTCGGTACAGTCTCATTGGCTTCAGTTCCCGGTGCAGCACCACCACATACATCTGATTGAGGGGGAATGCAAAGTGTCGATGAATCCGCATAACTCCACCTCCAGGTCTGTTTGAGAAGCGCCCACTGCCACTGCCCTCTGCAGTCACCGAGACTCGGTCCACCTGGACAAACGACATCATACAGAGCATTATTCTTCCATACTGATACAATGTAAGGCTAATTACATGCATGACAGTGTGTGAATATTTACATGCCTTTACCTCTGCTTTATGAACATATTGTAGCCTCTGCCAGAAAAAAGTCACAGGCCTGTGACACGACATGGCTTTTCGATCAATAAGATTTGAAAGCATTCTTCTTAGAAAAATACACATTTAGTGTAACAACGTGTGAGACTTGACTTATAACATACTAATTAACTGTGTTTATTTTCATGTTTCATGTCTCAATAATGATAAGATATACAGTACCACCAATGCACAACTCAACAGTCAGCATCCAATAAATCTAAATGTATACCAGAAAATAGTAGGAGCTGGAAAAAAATCTATCCATTCTAGGTACAATATATCCTTGAAGAACTGATCGCCTTCTGCAGATACTTTAAGCACTCACAATTTGTTTTTATGCACATAAGACTCCTAATGAATTCAAATGCCACTTTTTTCTCTGAAATCTAACAATGCAGCAGTGAAAATATGATGACAAAGAAGCTGCCCGGCCTCTCTGCTGTCCCTGTATCCAGCCTCAACACCCACAGTAAGCCCTGTGTCTAATTCCCTGGGGAGAGGTTGTCAACAAGGCTGGCCACTTTCCGCTGTGCTCACTTTAATGCAGACCCCTGGGGAAGAGACAAGGTCAAAGCCCCAATCCAAATAAGCACATATCCACATCTCCTCGGACATAAAGTTGACTTACACTTGAGCAGCAAACATACTAAATTAATTGACCCAACAGGAAAGCACTATGGGGCAGAAAACTTTTGAGGGACTTGTTTTTAACATGAGCCCTACACAGTGCTCACAACAATCAACAAAATAAATCAAACTACCTCAGGTTGACTGATTTGCAGCAGTTTTGATGCTTCTGATTAAAGCAGTTGCTAAGCAACACCTGATTTTCTTCCAGATCCAGGACGTGGAACCTGTCGCCAAGTTGATGTGACAGTAACCAAATGCAGAGACCAAAACCGGCTTGTTAAGAGTTACTGCGAAAATATAATACAAGACAAGTATAATACTAGAAAAATATAATACAAGAAATGACAGCTATCAGGATAAATCCAATCCAGTATGTTTTAGCATACTTCTGGGCAGTGATTAAAAGAATTGTAACAGAATTTAAGAGAGGAGTAGACTTAGGTGAGAAAAGTGAGCAAATCAAAGAGGACAAAGTGAATGCAGTAATTACAATCACTGAAATGTGAGCCCTCTCTTACCGCAGTGACAAGCAGCTAACCGAATAATCAAGATGTCACTCAATCAAACTACACTAAATCATTATGACTTTCTTTAATCCGGCGAAAAACTTAAGTGAAGACTGCGGTTCACTTCTAACTTTGTTGGGCATTTCAACTGAAGTTTGTGTAGAAAGAAGAGAAGAAAGTTAAATAAATCTATCAAAGCCTACAAAGAAAATTCAGCTATAGTGTGTACAAAGGAAAAGGTCACTGTAACACTGCCACCTTATTCTATAACTGTAAGCGCTCTTTACAAAAGCCACCTGTTGCATGGCAGGTGTTCAAAACAAAAGACCTTTTCAAACAAAACCACCCATTATTTGTTGTTTGTCAAACATAATGTAACTGCTTTTTATGCAAATGTCTGTGGCTACTCAATTAAATTCTGAATGCTATTCCCTCTGGTGCCTAAACAAAAACACATCTAAAGCATAGTCTGTATTTTCAATAGATAGTAAACAGTCTCATTATTTCTATTTTAGAATGTGTTGTGCATCACTTAACAATAGAAATCTTTGAAAAATACAATTACAGTGTTGTGCAGATATTGATTTGGGCTACAAGTACAAATTCAGTTTCGCTGGTTGTAAATAAAAGTTGTGCATCATACAATGTTTACCGCAAACACAATACACAGGCAGGTAAATGTGGGGATGTTGTTTGTTCTTTGATGAATGGACCATGGTGATTAGACTAACATTGTTAACATTGACTAACATTAGACATTGTGTTCCAGATTTTCTGTAGTGTACACAGATGTGGTGCTAAACCTCAAATAGCACAAAATTAACTGTATACTTGAAGAACTAAGACTGTTATGTTGCTACCCAAATCTTTCTTAAGATGTTCAGTGTATTGCAGGTTTAAAAGTAATGCTGCTTTATGTGATCTATGGACATGGAATTTTAGTGGACCATCAAATTTTGTGAAGGAGTTAAATGGTAAAACAAATTAGGAACTCATTTGTTTGTGGGGCCTCCCTTTGAAGGGGACAAAACACATTAAGTCCTTTTTTTTCTTTTTCTTTTCCTGAAAAAAATATATTTTTGTGGTTTGGAATTACTTTCTTCTTTTTAATTAGTCTGATTCTAACCGTATAAGGAGCTGTATTCTGGCCACACATTAGCCAAGACGACCGGCCTGAAAAATCAGGTTGCTCAGGCATTTCTCTGAGGTTTTTCCCTCAACATGCGCTCGTCTTGAAAATTGAGCTGAAACAGCTACTTTGACGGTTAATTAGCCTCGTTAAGAAAATCTCTGAGGCCAAGTCTGAAAATAAACAGTCTTTATTAGAGACTGTTCTTTTCAACACTACAAAGCAAAGATGTAAACTATGAAGATGAACATGACATAAGTAACTTGGCCAAAAAATTCTTAACATTTGGCAAAGAGTTCATCCATTGAGAAGCACACAGTGTTTTGTGGGTTTAAAGGAATATGCTTTTTAGGGTTGTTAAGATAGACTTTCAATGGCACCACAAGGCTGTCAAACAGACTTAATATGAGGTAAGATTTTTTATTAACAAAAACCTTAAGCAATCCTAAATTAAAGATGAATTAGGGTAATCATTATCATTATACTCCAATTTGATTAATTTGTGTCTATCGCCACAAGAGCTTAATATCTTTACCAGTTGTGATTATTGACGTATTAAGTCTCATGTGTGCTATCAGCTTCTTGCACATGAGTCTGTTTTATGTATGTAATATGCTGCCTGTGCAGAGGCAATGTTGTCATTTCCACTTTCATTAAGCTCTCCTCTGAGATATAATCAGGAGCACAACAGCACAGTTGTGTCACCAAACAATCAGTGGCTGCTGCTGATTTTGTGTGAAGCTCGACCAGGCGCCACACTCCAATTAGCATCAGAGTGATTATCTAGTGAACATCACCACCACAGTAAAAAAGAGCATGCAGTTTGATAAGGTGCTCAGTACCTCTAGGCGGTCAGTGTGCAGCACGATGAAGCGGGTGGCGTTGACACACTCGATCTCGATGCTCACATCTCCAGAGAAGGTGAAGTTGTCCATGCACACAGCCAGCCGCAGCTCGTAGTGCCTGGGCCGCAGCGTGCCGGGCAGACGGGAGCTCCTCCAGGGCTGCACTTCCTCCTCACCTCTGTCCCCAGCCCTGTCTCTGCTCCCATTCAGTCTGGACGAGCCTCCAGGTGCCCGAGAGCCCACCTCAGGAGAGCCTCGAGCTCCACACTCCTCATAGCGGACACTGAGTACGACAGCCACAGCGGTGACGATGATGAGGGTGAGGATGGACAAGGCAAAGCCCAGCACCAGCTTCTTATGCACCGTGATGTGGCGCTCTGTGGTGCGGGGTCTCACCACCACCGACTCAGCCCACTGATCTGAGAGGCCTCTGCCATTGCGCATGGCCCCTGGACTGCTGTCGTTTAGTCCCATTTAGTCAAAGTCAAAATGTCACTTGATGTATATGATAAGGGAATCGTGAGTACAGTTTGTTTCTTCTTCATTCATTGAGTTTAAATGTGTGTAGATCATGGACTTTAGCCAAATTCTCTCTTTTGTTGTTACAGTTTTTCTCTGGAGAATTGCCCTTTGACCTACAGCATTATGAATGTCCCTCAGCACAGACTGGTGAAGGGAAATCCACACTTGAGCACATCTTATACCACGAGCAGCTAATCGGACAGAGAAGAAAGAATGAGATAGTTGTGTGCATTTTGGCTTTACAGTGAGCAGGAAAAAAAATCAATTGTGCATGGCTCAATTTCAAGTGTAGAGGTGGAGGAGGGAGCGGACAGGAGAGGAGGAGGTGGAATGCTATTAAGGATATGGCTGTACAGTGAAAGTACCATCCATAGACTTTCAATGGAACCTGCTTGTTGAGTTAGTGAAAACTCTTGCAACCAGGAACAAGTAACAGGCAGATTCAACAGATAGATCACACTGTTCACTATGATAAGTCTGTCACCGTTGTCATCTGCATCGAATTATTTGTTAAATGTCAAAGATTAAAAGTACATGAAGTTATTATTAGTTGTCATAAGGCGAAATTGAGACAAACTGTTGTTCTGTACCTGGTCTGATAATGATATAGAAGGATAGTGACCCTGAAGTAAGACAACGTTTTACATAGGCTATCTTAAAGATTAAAAAATGATAATATTGATCGCCTGCAATCCCCTATTTTGTCCAAAAACTGGTCAGAAAAGACTGAGTAAAGACGAGGAGATCTGAATGTGACTGATGGGTGACAAAGCCGCTGCAGGGTACGGGAGATGTGACTCCCGTTATGCCCTTAATAAAGCCGCTGAGTGACTCTGTGTGTGTGCCACGCGCCCATGTGTCTGTCTCAGCCCCTCTCCGTCTCTTGAGGGGGTTAAGTGGATAATTTACAAGCAGCATGTGGGTTTATTTCAGCGTGCAGCAGATAATTCATTCCGGATATTCCATGGGGCATAAACGATCTCTGCTTTGCAGCTAAGCGGGCTGATGGATGAAAAGGATTCTAAGTAATTGAAAGAAGATACAGGCCTATAAAACAATTCAAGAAGGATTGTGAAGCGACACAACGAGATATCAGATCTGTTAATGAGAGCAGGCTTGTGGTAATGACTCCGCTCTCATCATTTACGCTCCGTGACAAAGTCCGATCCTCTTGATGCGAGCGGAACTTCTCCGGGTCTGAGACACGCGCCTGAAGCCTGGCTTCACCTGCCGCAGACTTTGACAAAAAGCTCCTCTCCTTAATGTCACAAGTATGAGGACGCACGGCAGAGGTAGTGTCAGTCAGAGACAAGTCCACGAGGGGCTGATAGAGATCAAACAGCACAGCGCCTTTACAGCACAAACCGCATCATATGCATCGCTTAACCCGGAGTAGCCGTGGGACTGAAATAGCAAACAGAAAAGGCAGAAGTGCTGTAGAAGTGGTCTGTGGTTAGTGCAAAAATAACCCGGGATTCTTGCGTAGCGTCAAACCTCGCGTTCACCAAAGACGAGCCGGTGATTTGTGAAATCTCTCAGGCGTCGGGACATCCGCACGGTCCACTGTGGAAATGCCCTCCCCTGCTGCAGTCCATGATCCCACAGATGCCCCAGAAGTTTTCAGCCAGCGAACAGCTCCGATCCCGCGGCAAGGAGCAGCATCATGACAGTGGCGCTGGAGATGAAGAAGTAGCCTACTTGTCCTGACAGCGCACGGCTTCTTCTCAGATGAAGTAGGAGGTGCACTGCTCACGGCGTGTGGTTTGAGTCTGAGCACGAGCCGTTTCTGCTGCTCCAACCAAGTGGCACGCGCTGTCAGAGGAGCGCGCGAAAGAAGAGGCTGGGGGAGAGAGGCGGGAACGCCCACCACAAACTCTCCAAAGCAACCAAACATATGGGAAATATACATTATCGCAGAGATAAGGAGTAAAAAAGATCAGACTGACGACGCATTCTGAAAACCAAACTTTTTTTTTTTTTTTACTTTTTAGAGTGCCTTACTAAAACTTGATCCAACTTATTTTTTATTATTTGTTTATTGTTTTATTGTTCGTTTTATTGTTCATTTTACTGTTGTGGCTAGTTTTCTCTTCTGTTTATTGTTGTAATGAACTTAAAGATTACTTAGCCTAATTTAGTTTAGCCTATACGACTGTGGATGCTTTGACAGTATTATCAGGTGAAAGACATTTGACCATATTCAATAGTTTCTTACCTGAAATACTTCTTTGACCTGGGGCATTCACGTTGGAGCTTGGATTGACACTTCACATGGCCTGCGAGGCCCCCTGAGTGCCCTTCACCTGCCTGTGTAAGATGCACGTTAATAAGCTTCAAAAATAAAATTCTGCCATAGTTATAAATAATGTGATACCAACAAAACTGTGAAAACGTGTTGAATGACTGATGACTGTAAATACTGGTCCCACATTTGACACAGTTTATCTAATGAGCCTAAACAAAAACGATCACTAATTTCAAGTCCTTTCTGTCCACAGCAGGTTTAGGAACCAGCGAAATGAAGAGTTTAGGTAGTGTCCAAATACAGCCAAATCAGAGTCTCAGGTGAAGTTATTTGACTTTTGAATACAAGTGGTGGTTGTTGATATAAAATAACTATTCATTTTAAACACTGTGTGGTTGTAATTTGAACATTTTATTTGAAATTGGATGTCCTATATGTAACTGGTTCATTTACATATCACAATGATTTTTTTCTGTTTGCTGTTTTGGTTCAACATACCTGGTGATTGGGCTTTGATGTTGTGGTCCTCTCTGCTCTTCTTCGTGTGTTCCCAGCTGTGCACTGGTATAACTTTCTTGGGGTGTCATGACTGTCGTGACTTCCTCTTCCCTTTTTGCCAGAATCCTGTGATGGGAAAGGTGGGAAATCCAATGTAATCCTGTAAATTTATTGTCTCTCTATTGACGTGATTTGGGGTAGTACTATTCACTGTCTCTTGTACTTTAAGTCAATACAGTCTTTTAGTAGGACAAACTGTTTACTCTTCTTGTGATTCAGGTGTGTTATCTCTGCCTTTTTGTTCAAATGTCTTGATTGGAAAAGTTTGGGCCAACTGTCTTTTAGCAGCGTATGTTAAGACACTTCTTGTGATCCAAATTAAATGGAGAGTGTATCCAAACGTTCAGCAGTGTCCTGTTCGATTCCTACACAAATAATCAAGTAAGCACATACACACAACGCAAAGGGGAATTGCACTGGTCACACATTATACAGATCTTAAGATGGTGTATAAAACATAGTAGCAATGAGACATAGATCTTTGTTTCATAGTTGGGCACAAAAATTATGGATATGTCAATCACAAACAAGAGCAAAGCAGCTGCATTTTGACGCTAAATGTCAAAAGATGTCAGACTTGCCCTTTTTGAACTGGGATGGGATAGTTTAGAATGTTTTAATATCGTTGGAATGAAATTAGGAGGTATTTTCAATTGAATAGATCATGCTTGCCGAACATACAAAAATGTGAATGGATGTGGCCATGGGTTATTAGGCAGGAATAAAACGGATTAAAAAGTTTGACAGTCAGCGAGGTCACACCGCCACACAAGGTTTTCGTTTTAGCTGCACTACACTCTCATGCCAATCAGAACTTGGCAAAGTGACATTTACCAAAATCTCAAACATCACAGAGAACTATTAATGTGCTAATTTCATTGTGCGTTTAATCTAATCAATCCAGCGCATGGCGGTCCTTTATGTGAGCCTAATGTGGTGTCCAGTGGAAATGAACCGCATCATCTGTGAAATGGACCGGCCTGTAATTGTTTTGGTGATAACTTAAACCATTCTATTATAATGTAAATTGAATTGTCGGAAAGTTTGTTGTATGTGTTCAGGACAGTGAAGGTTTGTCTCTTGCATTTTCCTGCTGGAGAAACTTGAATGGGAAGCTTTCTCTGGTCCAGAGTTCAATTTTCATGTCAGGTGGAAGACATAAGATTTCTAATACTTATTACTGAAAAAAATGTGTTTACGTGTGTATATATTTTTTTATTTTTCTACCTAAGCACCCATCATTGTTTTGATCTAGACTAGGACTAGAATAGGTGACGTCACTTGACATCACAACAATCGCGCAAACTACTGCAATGGTAGAACGTGCATTTGAACAATATCCACCTGATAAAAATATCATAGGCCTGTAGAATCTTGGGATGTCACATGATTACAACCTATTGGTTTTCCCATTATATTCTAATAATATAATTCTAGAATAATATTTGAATCAGGTGGAGGACAGCTAATCTGAATGCATCTGAGGCATTTCTTGTAATACAAAAGGTTATTGGATGTAATCATCTAAAGAATTCAACAAATTCTAATTTGTGATTTTTTTTTTCTCATGACATCATTAAAGTCAATCTAACCTATAGGATATGTTTATTTTGAAGGGCAAGAATCAGATTATTGTACTCTGGTAATAATTCTCTAAAATCAATATTTTAACAAATTTTCAATCTGGTGATTTTTAAGTGACTAGACCCATTAACCTGGTGTACAACAAAATAAACTGCATTTAAACAATAATTATTTTAGCTGCCCTCCACCTGATTGAAATAACTTTGACCTGCAGATTGTTGTGATGTCACGTTATGAACAAAAACTCTATTTTTTTCTATTCATTGTTGTTCCTTGTTGTGAAGTAGAGAGTGTTCTCCGCTCCGAGTCCAGTGTCACCTCCTCTCTGCCTCTGTGTCGTCAGCCATTTCTCTCATACTTAATAAACACTTAAGTTCTCCTCCCGACTCTTCACATCTACACTACTCATTTGTATTCATGATCACTGCACCACCCAGTCTGATGAATACATTACCCTTTTGTGAATTACAATGCTGTTTTCAAAGTAAAAATAAAGTGCTCAAAAACTATTTTGTTTGTCCGAGGGAAATTCTGAACAGAATGAGCTAAATCTTGTTGTTATTTCTTTTTATCAAGCCAACAGATAATGTCCAAATAATGACAAATTGAATCTTTTTATGCAGAGGAAAACTGTAGCTGTAGTTTTGTGTTTTATTGATCAGGGAGTCTCCCCTATTGTGTTAGTCAATCACTACAGTGAAAAGATTTGCACCATAATCTGCTTCTGCTATTCACACACGTGTTCCTCACCGTTTACATCTCTGTTTACATCTCTGTCCACATCTGTATATGTCCTATGTCCAACAGAAACACTTTACACTATGTTATGAAAATACTGTGTAGCAAACGTTCACTTGTTGGAAGGAAAAACATTAGCACTTACACTTTTAGCTATTGCTAATTTTAAATTTGTAAACATGATTTTGCACTTTCAAAGACAGATAACTGCACAGACTATTATAAATACATATAGACAACCTATTGAAATTATGTTTTTTGTTTTACCCTGTTTTAGATCCAGAGCAGTGGCACTTTATTTGAAGCTTCATGGCCTGGAGAGAAGAAGAGACAAAAAGATTATTTATGTTGTATTTTTATAAGTGCAATGCCTGTTTTGGTGAATGTTTTTTTTTGTATCAGTGTGTGTTAGTGTAATTTAAAATGTTTTAGTGAATGGTGTTTTTAGCATGTGTAGCTTACCTCCTGTGTAAAAGGAGTTTGATTTTCTTCTTCAGTGTTTAATGTGAGCTGGCATCAGTTTATGGTGCATTTGCTGCCACCTGCTGTAATGGTGGCTCAGCTTCATCTAAAGTTTCTAAACTGTACAAAAAACGAAGTATGTGATCCTCTTTATCCCAAAAACAAGTTTGGTCACATATAAACACAAGTTGCCCTCTGCTAACATTGTCCACATTTATAAATCTTTTAGCTGACATTTTTATTCATTCAGCTTAGGTTTGTAGCAACTGTTTTGTACACAACTGTGTGACTCACAACATGACAATAAAAGCCAACAAAGGTCTCCCTGCAGAAACGAGTTCCCTTAAGAAGGTTCAGACCAAGGACTAAGAATGGGTTGGGGAGACAAACTGGGGTTTTGTGTCTATGTTTATTGGGTTAACTATAGGTTTTATGTCTATATTTGTGTTTGTGGGGCATATATGACTTTATGGAGGTTTTTCATTTCTGCTGGTTTAGAAGTTTGATCTAGGGACAAGATAAAAGGCGGTAGAGAGCAACACTGTTCTGCTGCACGAGAAGACACATCTCATAAAATAAAATAAATAAATATTATGGACCACACTTCTCACATGTAATACAAAGTTCATTACAGTGCAAAAAACAAAACAAAACCCCAATCTCATCAACAGACACATCCAGACACATACATAGGCTGGGTAGAGATGAACCAGATGAGAAAGCACCAGCATATATTTTCTGTTTTACATGCGATACCACCCAATGGCTAGTCTATGTTACAATGCACAACAGAGCACAAGAGCTGATTTGAACCAAAAGCAGAACCACACAAAATATGTACATTTTTGCAAATGTATTTATGTTGCATATATAATGTTTTTGGAGACAATTAAGTTACTTGCACATTTTCATCTTTTTGTTTTAGATAAACAAAAAGATGAAAATGTGCATATCAACATAAAAATGAAACAAAACCATGGTTTTTGGTACAGGTTGTCACAACCTGTCACTTAAATTTGACCTTGTGTCAGATCCAAACTGCTTTAAAAGGCTGAAAAAACAGTACATAGAAAAGTAAGCTCATACATTTTTGCAGCAGTTCTAAATCACAATAAAAGAATTACTCATTACATTTTGGTTGACTAAACATTATATAAAAGTAGCTGATTTTCACACTGCAAACACAATTTAGGTTTAAAATGTAACTACTTCCTCTCCTAAATCCTTCAACACACAGTTAATATTGACATGTATTCATTTAGGCTTCAATGTGGCTCAACACCACCCAAGTTCAGTCAATCAGAGCGCAGCAATCGGCTCCTGATGAGAACTTCTTTATTATTCAATTCAGAAAGTATTAAACCACTGAGTAAATCCTATAATAATAAATAAACCCTATTGTGGAAAATACAAAAGTTACTATTTTTTTGTAAGTAAAAAAGTTAGATACCCTCACCAAACCAACACTCTCAAGGTGTGATAACTAGGACAAAATGGCAAGACCTGTTTAATAGTTTAGTACTACCCATCCAGAATAATTGTCTGCTTAAATATTTGGGCATTTCTTTTTCAAACTACATCTGGTTGCGTACAGTAGCTGAAGGTCACACATCTCTATAGGTGACAATAACAATCTCTTCCTCATTGGCATTCAAATCGACAGCTGTTGGCCAGATATTGACCCAACCTGTTCACCATCTGATTGCCCATCACATGATCCATTAATTTTAGTGTCGGCCCATCTGTGCTCTTTTTGCTGTACGATATATTTAGACATGTGAAAGTGCAGATTCTCTTCTGCATAATGTTAAAAGCCTATATGTTTTGTCAGCCTTATGTCCTGCTCAGTGGAGCTAAAAGGGTTATCTCCATCTGTCAGCAGCAATAGTGCCCAGAGCTCCAGTCAGGGCCAGGAAGCAGAAAGCTTAAATATTAGCCAGAACACCCATAATTCACTCTGATGGATGAACATCATTTCATTTGAAGGAAGTAATGGCTTGTGTTTTTTGTTTTTGGTTTTGGTTTTGACCTTATGCTCTAGAGTGCAGTTACTGCTATTCAATTTTCAAATTAGCAGCTCTGAAAATCAAAAGATAGTATCTAATTAAAAGTAAATAGAGTGAAGCCTGTGACTTAGTGCACGCAAGTGCACACCTTTATAAAGCCAACCAGCCGTCTAACAGGTAGAAAATATAAGTAAATAAAAGGACAACAGGGAATATTTTGATGATTTCAGATTAAATGTGTATTTTCAACACACTTTAAGACAGTGTCCCCCTCCCCCCATGATGGAACATTTAACATGATTTATGAGAGAGGGTTTGACACTTTTCAAATGACAAATGTAGATTGGGACCATAGTTATCTTATGTTATGTCTTCAAAAGAAAATGCAAGCCTAAGACTAAATTCTACATTATCACTTTGTGTATAGCCTACATTTTGTGTTGGGGGTCGCATTTACCTTCACTGCTGTTACTTTGGCAAAAGGTTGAAACGCACTGACTTAAGGAACTGTCATTCAGCAGTCATTCTGACCTACTGTATGTTTTTTTGTTTGTTTGGTTGGTTGGTTTCTAAGTATTTACTTTTGACGTTTTGTAGCTTGTCTGTGACAAAGGAAACTGTGCTAAATGTCAGTCTACAAATGTGGAAAAAAAATACAATTTATACAACTGAACCGGTGGTAGTTTTATGCACATTATGACCTAATGTTGGTCTATAGATGAATGGTGTTCTCATTTAAGCTATAAACCCAGCACATGTCCTCATTATTTGGAGAAAAAGAAACAGAGACCCAGACAGGGCAAATGGTTAGATGACCGAGAATGTTATAACACATTTTGGTATTGAGAATAGTAGGACAAGTATTTTTGGCTCCAGTAATAAGTGTGTGGGTCGTTGTGTCCAGCACTTTTCATAGCGAACTTTGGCCAGTCGAGGAGCTTTAGAATATTATTCTGTTTTATTGCATGGACAAAGTCAATATACACACTTTCTTTTCCGACACACACATGCGGTCTCACTGACATTGCACGGCCAATTAGAGTCCTATTTCAGCCAAGTGGATCAAGGTGGAAGGCAGGCAGTGGAGAGAGAGGGAGAGAAAGAGAGGAAGACCGAGAGATAGGGCGAGAGAGTTGCCTAAGTGGGCGGCACACTCTCCTGCCTCGGGGTAGATTGGTGTCAAGTGTAGAGAACACACACAGCGGGCAGAAAATGTAATGAATGTGTATTAGTTGTTAGGGAAAACGCCAGTGTGTGCGGTCCTTGCACTTGACACCAATCTAGCCGTGGAGCAGCATCAGACCGAGAAATATATATATTAAAAAAGAGCCATGTCAGACTAAAGCCAAACACAGCGATCCAAACATCAATATTTTACATTCCTTGAAAGCACAAATCCATCTATGATTTATTGTGGTGCTGCGATACATGACGTGTGCGCTTGATGTAAACACAAGCAGATGAGGTCTGTGGGCTCGTGGTGTCGTTTGGAGTATATTTCAGTCTACCTCAGGAATATTCACAATGTCCAGGATGGACGTGGTGTCCATTACATCTGCTTTATCTGCACAGACAGACTGAAAAAATACACTACTGTCCAGTGAAGTTATGAGTTTTTGATGCTTGAAAATGTAAACAAACCTAGATCAGAGCAACTAAACCAGGAATGCATTGATCCTTTTCAGGTCCAATACAGATTTGGATAATTTTGCTTTGGTGATACCTGATGCTGATCAATATCTGCATAGGGGCTTTTCAGAAATGAGTGTATTAGAGAATGTGTCATGTGTAATTTATTGTGCATGCAACAAATTAAAGGAACTGAATGTAAAATTTTGATGACCTATATGTGTCACAGATACAAGGTAAACTTATTTTTACTGAGGGTATTCCTAATTTAAAATCCAATGTACATTATTTGTTGATGTTTACAGTTGATGTTTTGGTTCGCAAGAGGATTATCCGATCAGAAAGCAGAATGAGTATCATGTGACTCTCTCATTTGGGTTGCCAGCCTGTAGCTGTTTCCACGCAGTTCTCATGTGGCTCCACCCACCTTGTGTAAAAATGTTATTCTGGGGAATGAACCATGACAAAGAGTCAGTTGTCTGAGATAATTTTATTACTCATGATTCACAACAAACAATGTTCCTGATTGGTCAGTAACTTTTCACACTTTGGCCATATCTGCTTGTCAAAGCCTGATCCCGTCAGAGCTAAGCAAGTTAGGGCCTGGTTAGTACTTGGATGGGAGACCGCTGGAACATCAGGTGCCACAGTGGGACGACAAAAGTGGGTTGTCATTGTGTCCTTGGTCAAGACACTTAACTCACATTGCCTCAGTGTCTGCGTACACTGGGTGAGTGGATCCCTGAAAAGTGCTTTGAGTGCCTTGTAAGGTGGAAAAACGCTATATAAATAGAGACAATTTACCATTTACCAAGTTGATTGGTGTTCTTTTTTTTTTAAACTATTATAATATCAGATTAACTAATTAAACTGAAGAGGCAAAATTACATTGATACTAGCCATTATTAGATCCCATTATCGGATCAGTGCATCGCTCGTTGAAATAAAGAAAAGTGATCTAAATTTCTCCTTTTGGACAGTAAGTCATTGTTTGGAACATCAGCTGTGTAATCAGACAAATCCTCCATGTTCTTATAGTTTTCCGTCTTGACTGTGATCATGCAGGAGTCATTCACAGACCACAAAAGATTTCCAACATAGGTGCAAATACGTCTAATAAATCTATGGACATCTCACCACACCAACCTCAACTCTCTCTCTCTGTAGGAAAAAGAAAATCAATGGAAGTAAAAAAGTAAAAGGTTTTGTGAGGAGAGCAGAGAGAAGGCTTCTGGGTTTGATTTGATCCTTTGATACTGAAGCGGCTTCCTAAAGTCAAAAGTAAGCCTTTGTGGGGTGCACAGGCAGACTTTTATTTATTTTATTATTTGCTTTTTGTGTTTCTTTTTTGGTTTTGATTTTACTTGTGTTGCAGTAATTCAATACTCATTGATTTAGAAGACAAAAATAAATAAATACTTGNAGAGCAGGCTTGTGGTAATGACTCCGCTCTCATCATTTACGCTCCGTGACAAAGTCCGATCCTCTTGATGCGAGCGGAACTTCTCCGGGTCTGAGACACGCGCCTGAAGCCTGGCTTCACCTGCCGCAGACTTTGACAAAAAGCTCCTCTCCTTAATGTCACAAGTATGAGGACGCACGGCAGAGGTAGTGTCAGTCAGAGACAAGTCCACGAGGGGCTGATAGAGATCAAACAGCACAGCGCCTTTACAGCACAAACCGCATCATATGCATCGCTTAACCCGGAGTAGCCGTGGGACTGAAATAGCAAACAGAAAAGGCAGAAGTGCTGTAGAAGTGGTCTGTGGTTAGTGCAAAAATAACCCGGGATTCTTGCGTAGCGTCAAACCTCGCGTTCACCAAAGACGAGCCGGTGATTTGTGAAATCTCTCAGGCGTCGGGACATCCGCACGGTCCACTGTGGAAATGCCCTCCCCTGCTGCAGTCCATGATCCCACAGATGCCCCAGAAGTTTTCAGCCAGCGAACAGCTCCGATCCCGCGGCAAGGAGCAGCATCATGACAGTGGCGCTGGAGATGAAGAAGTAGCCTACTTGTCCTGACAGCGCACGGCTTCTTCTCAGATGAAGTAGGAGGTGCACTGCTCACGGCGTGTGGTTTGAGTCTGAGCACGAGCCGTTTCTGCTGCTCCAACCAAGTGGCACGCGCTGTCAGAGGAGCGCGCGAAAGAAGAGGCTGGGGGAGAGAGGCGGGAACGCCCACCACAAACTCTCCAAAGCAACCAAACATATGGGAAATATACATTATCGCAGAGATAAGGAGTAAAAAAGATCAGACTGACGACGCATTCTGAAAACCAAACTTTTTTTTTTTTTTACTTTTTAGAGTGCCTTACTAAAACTTGATCCAACTTATTTTTTATTATTTTTTATTGTTTTATTGTTCGTTTTATTGTTCATTTTACTGTTGTGGCTAGTTTTCTCTTCTGTTTATTGTTGTAATGAACTTAAAGATTACTTAGCCTAATTTAGTTTAGCCTATACGACTGTGGATGCTTTGACAGTATTATCAGGTGAAAGACATTTGACCATATTCAATAGTTTCTTACCTGAAATACTTCTTTGACCTGGGGCATTCACGTTGGAGCTTGGATTGACACTTCACATGGCCTGCGAGGCCCCTGAGTGCCCTTCACCTGCCTGTGTAAGATGCACGTTAATAAGCTTCAAAAATAAAATTCTGCCATAGTTATAAATAATGTGATACCAACAAAACTGTGAAAACGTGTTGAATGACTGATGACTGTAAATACTGGTCCCACATTTGACACAGTTTATCTAATGAGCCTAAACAAAAACGATCACTAATTTCAAGTCCTTTCTGTCCACAGCAGGTTTAGGAACCAGCGAAATGAAGAGTTTAGGTAGTGTCCAAATACAGCCAAATCAGAGTCTCAGGTGAAGTTATTTGACTTTTGAATACAAGTGGTGGTTGTTGATATAAAATAACTATCATTTAAACACTGTGTGGTTGTAATTTGAACATTTTATTTGAAATTGATGTCCTATATGTAACTGGTTCATTTACATATCACAATGATTTTTTTCTGTTTGCTGTTTTGGTTCAACATACCTGGTGATTGGGCTTTGATGTTGTGGTCCTCTCTGCTCTTCTTCGTGTGTTCCCAGCTGTGCACTGGTATAACTTTCTTGGGGTGTCATGACTGTCGTGACTTCCTCTTCCCTTTTGCCAGAATCCTGTGATGGGAAAGGTGGGAAATCCAATGTAATCCTGTAAATTTATTGTCTCTCTATTGACGTGATTTGGGGTAGTACTATTCACTGTCTCTTATACTTTAAGTCAATACAGTCTTTTAGCAGGACAAACTGTTTACTCTTCTTGTGATTCAGGTGTGTTATTTCTGCCTTTTGTTCAAATGTCTTGATTGGAAAATTTGGGCCAACTGTCTTTTAGCAGGTCGAGGTGCAACATCAACTAATTCAGGGACCTCTTCAGTAGCAGGGCTGGTTGAGCTGCCTGATTCAGGAGCAGGAGCTTCCACAGCGGGAGCAGGAGGGACTTCAGGGTGCGTAACTGCATTTGATGTTTCAGCAACTTCACCCTCTACAACAGAGCAGTCAGGATCAAGTTCTCTTGCACTTGTAGCACTTAAAGCTCCCTCCATCTCTTGGTCCGCTTGATCACTTTGAGGAGGACGGTGATCCACATCAGCGCAAGGTTCACTGGGAGCACTGGGAGGAAGAGATGAATCAGGTAAATTGGTTGAAGTGGTACTGTAATCAGATGAGTCTGAGTTGACTGGGAGCTTTTCAGAGTCTTCACCAGTGTGGTAAGTACAAATCTTTGGAGGAGCTGCGTAAACGTAGGCACCAGACTTGGAATGTCTTCATCCTCAGACAAGTAAGTAAACTCTGATGGCTCCAGCTCTGGTGGAGGTTGACTTCGAGTGTGTGGGCGACGAACAGGAGCAGAACGTGAGACTTCAGCGTGTAGTTTAGCTGGAAGGAACCCACATGGTAGAAGCAGGTCACGATGTAGGGTGCGAGTAGGACCCTCCCGAGCCTCCGGCTTCACTGTGTAGACAGGTAGATCCCCAGCACATTTGATAACTACATAAATATCAGGCTCCCATTTGTCTTCCAACTTATGTTTCCCTCGTATCCTCACATTCCGGACGAGGACTCTATCCCCCACATCCAACTTGCAGGGAGTCACACGGCGATCGAACCTTGTCTTGTTCCGTTCTGCAGACTTGAGCGCATTCTTGGAAGCCACTTGATAACATTCTTCAAGTCGAGATCGTAGGTCTTTGACATACTGTGTGTGAGTAGTCGAAGTCTCTCCCGGACTGGCAGACCAAATGCCAAATCAACAGGCAACCGAGGAGATCTTCCAAACAGGAGTTCATACGGAGTGAAACCAGTAACTTCGTTGCGTGTACAGTTGTACGCATGTACAAGTGCTTCACATATTCTCTCCATTTACTTTTCTGTTTGTGCTCCAATGTACCAAGCATGCTCAACAAGGTTCGATTGAATCGTCGACTGGGTTACCTCGTGGATGATAGGGGGTAGTATGCGTCTTCTTCATCCCAGTCACCAGGCAGAGCTCTTGGATCAGCTTAGATTCGAAGTCTGGACCCTGGTCTGTGTGAAGTCGCTCGGGGATACCAAAGTTGACAATGAACTCATTCAGCAAACATCTGGCACGGTTTTTGCCTTTTGATTAGGAGTAGGAACAGCGACAGCAAACTTAGTAAAATGATCAGTTTAGCACAAGAATGTCTTTTGTGTTACTGCTGTCGGGCTCGAGAGAAAGAAAGTCCATACACAATAACTCTAGAGGTCGAGTTGTTCTGATGTTGACCAATGGAGCAGCACGTTCTGCAGGGTCTTTCGTCTCACACAACGGTCGCAGGTGCGAATCTTCTTTTCCACATCAGAAGACATTCTCGCCAGAAGAACCGCTGACGCACTAGATCTAGTGTCCTTTCCACCCCCATGTGCCCATGTTGTTATGAAGGCTGGTGAGAACCAGTGGCCGCAACGCAGACGGTAAAACGAGCTGAAAGGTGATGTGTCCATCCTCCTGCCGTCTTCTGTAGAGGACTCCATCTCTCAGCTCCAGCTTGTTGAGTTCTCTGAGTAAGAGAGGGAGCTCAGGAAGTTCTTCTCTGACAGAAGGAAGTACTTTCTCGCCCGTCTCCAGCTGATGAACCAACTCACGAACAACAGGATCTGCAAGCTGTCGATCTCTCAGATCGAAAGAGAGAGTGCTGGAAGGTCTGGAGTCCATGTTGATCTTCAGAGCAATAACTGTCAGGGATACCATTGACATGCACTGAGAGCATTCAGCAAGAGTCACAGGAGTCATGGAAGATCTTTGGTCTCACAAATGGCGTTCACAACATCAGACGAAAGCTCCACTGCATCACCCATGTCAGAAACGCCCTTCAGAAACTGCTGAATAGACTGGTTCTAGAGGAAAGATATCCTCCAAAGCCTGATGCGGACGTCGGGATAAAGCATCGCGTCGTTGTTCTGGCGACCAGCACGATAACAGAGCTTAAACGAGTAGGTTGAGAGAGCGGCTAGCCACCTGTGGCTTGTGGCGTCCATCTTCGCTGAAGTAAGTATGTATGTCAGTGGATTACTGTCGGTTACGACCGTAAAGTTGGCCCCGTACAAGTAATCATGAAACTTGTCGGTCACACTCCACTTTAGCGCCAAGAACTCAAGCTTATGGGCTGGATATCGTGACTCACTGATGGACAGCCCTCGACTAGCATAGGCGATGACACGTAATCGGCCCTCCTGTTCTTGATACAGCGCTGCGCCGACCCTGTCGTGCTGGCGTCTGTGTGCAGGATGTATGGCTGCTGCGGGTTAGCAAACCCAAGAACGGGAGATGATGTCAGTTTGTCGATCAGCAGTTCAAATGCCCTCTGACAGTCTGCAGTCCATCTGTCACCAAAAGATTGCCTTGTGTCGAAGTACTGCACCGGTGTTTCTTTGCTTTGTCAGACTTCCGCGCAGTGGGTATCCTTTGGTGAGATCATTCAGTGGTTTGACAAGAGAGGAATAATCTTTTATGAACCGACGATAGTAGCCGGAAAAACCCAGGAAAGACCTCAACTCCTTGAGGTTAGTCGGAACTGGCCAGGATTTTAATGCCTCGATTTTGCTGGGTCCGTCTCCACCCCTCGTTCAGAAACCACATGCCCAAGATATTTCACTGACGTCTGACAGAACCGGCATTTCTCTGGAGAAAGCTTCAGCCCGTAGTCCTTCAATCGACCCAGAACACGCAACAATCTCCTCTCATGCTCCTCCAGTGTATCTGAGAATATGATGATGTCATCCCAGAAAAACAAGTGCCTCTTTCAAGTGTAAATCGCCCATACATTTTTCCATCAGACGTTGGAAAGTACTGGGTGCATTAGTAACGCCCTGCGCATCCTGTTAAATTCCCAAAGCCTAGTGGGTGACAAACGCAGTCTTGGCCTTGTCCTCTTCCCTCATGGTGATCTGATAATAGCCGGATTCAAATCTAACACCGTGAACCATTTGGAACCCGTCAAGGCCGAGAAGGATTCTTCCAAATTAGGAAGAGCATAGGCGTCCTTCACCGTCTGTAGATTAAGCCTTCGATAATCTATGCATAGACGGACGTCTCCATTCTCTTCCGAACCACGACTATCGGAGAGGAGAACGGCGACTGAGACTCCGGATCACACCAGCTTCGAGAAGGTCATGGAGGTGCTTGCGAACCGCTTCAATGTCTTGTGGATGTATCGGTCGAGCACGAAGTTTGAAAGGAGTTTCATCATGCAACTTAATTTGATGTTGGACTTTGTCGGTGCAGCCAAAGTCTAAATCGTGCTGTGAAAACACCTCCGACATGCTGTTCAATTTGGACGTGATTCGTTCTTTCCACTCTGGAGGCAAAAGAGAATCCCCAAAATTGAACTGAAGAGCTGAGTCCTTGGGAGGAGTAGACTGCGTCTCCACTTGCTGTGACAGGATGCTTGCAGGTTCCCCAATATTTGCAATCACAGAAAGGGAGGAATCAAAACGTCTTGTTTTGATGCATTTTTATTACAACTGGAATCTTGTAAGGAGCATGACTTGGCAGAGAAATGAGGCAACTTTGGACACATAATCCACCAGGTAGAGGAGAAAGTGGATGTTCGACGAGAGTATATTGTGACGAAATCGGAGTCTTGAGATCTGCAAGACCCTCAATAGCAATGGTGTGGCCAGCGGGGATAGTAACTCGTGTTTTGCTGGTCAGTCTCACCACTCCTACACAACCATCTTGGCTCTGCTGATGTTTCAGTGCAAGGAGTTTTAATACTGCACTGTACCCCTGCAACGAGGGCTGGAACTTTGAACAGTTACTTTGAACATATAGGTTGTAGAGTGGCTCCAGGGTGTTCATCCCGATTAGCAAGGGCGAAGAGCTAACATCTGGGACGACCAGAGCAAGTGTAGGGACGGTGAGTTCAGATCCGAGAACTCTTTCGGAAACGTGACAGCAACTTCCACATAACCCAAATAGGGCACTGCCTGTCCTGCGGCTCCCTCCACTTGTAGCAGGTCATTGAGCGGTTTAACAGGTTGCTCTGACAGGTGTTGATTGTAGAAGGAGATTGGCAATGTGGTGACTGAGAGCCTGTGTCTAATAAGCAAGAGCACTCATAACCAGCGATGTTGACAACAGCTGTGCACTTTGACCCTACGAGGCCCCTCGGCAGATGAACCTTTGACTGCTTTGAAGTGGTGGACTGCATGGCTTTGGCTTGGCAGGTAGACTTTTTCTCTGTGGGACATTGTTGGTCCACTTCAGCCCCTGTTTGCCCCGCAACAGGAACTGACTTTAGTTTAAATCTCTGCAGCTGAAAAGTTTAGTCTGCCTTGCGCGGCTTTGTTGTGCTCTTTTCTTTTGAGTGCAACCAGGGCGGAGTTTGGTTCATTGCTACACTGGGGTCGGATATGCCCGTCTTCGCCACAGCGGAAACAATAACCAGCACGAGGCTTAACTGACTTGCGTCGGTTAGGTGTCGAAGTGCGGGAGAGAGGTGGTGGCTTACCATGTTGACCGGTGGTAAGTAAGGATAACTGCTTCTGCATATCTGCCACCTGTTTTGCTAGTTGTTGAGTCAGAGTCGTTAGTGCAGCAACAGCCCCTTTTTCATCAGCGTCAGCGCAGACAAATTGAGCATGGGAGGTGACCTTCTGCTTGGTGGCTCCCAATGTTGTTTCATCCTCATGCTCTTAGCTGTCTCTCTGTCTTCCTCAGTCCGCAGTAACAACAGCAGATCTGGAAAAGGTGGTGGGTTTGCTTTCTTCTGCTTTAACTGCAATTCAGAAATTAGAATGTCATTCCAGCAGCCTCGGCAAAATTGTGCAAGCAATTGTCTATTCACATCATTTTCTGCAACCCCCCCTCTTTTTACAGCTTGACTTAGTGCGACTTGAAGACGTTGAAGATATGCAGATGGCTGTTCTCCGGCATTTTGAAATGTATCCATAAACTTTGCATAAAGCTCCTCTCCATCCTGAACTGTGCCATATGCAGACTCTAAGGTTTGGAGATAAACAGCAGGTAATGTATCCGGACTCAAATGTCTCACCAAATCAATAGCTGGTGAAAGCAGACTGTCCACGATTCGTCTTGACCGGTGCAGGTCTGACACAGACGGATCATTTAACAGAAGCTCTACTCCAGTGCGCCATGTGTCATAGTCAGCTTCATGGACAGGTCTTGGAGATCGACCAGAGAAAGATCGGAGTCGTGCTGATGAGTGGTGCATTGGTCCATCTTCACTTTTGACTATATGTTCCACTACATAACGCTGGACCTCTGGGGATTCACTTCTTGAGCAGTTAAATTGGAGGTGGACACTCTTGATTGCGACACAGCTGGTTGATGGACTGGCTCTGGCTGTGAAGGCTGTGTGACTAAAGGAGTCGAGGCAGTGGCTGCTGGCAGAGTCTGAGCTGGAGGCTGGGCTGGGATGTTGGCGACTGCTTCACTTGCGGAGTGGGGCTGAGCTCGGCGATTGACTGGCCTATCTCACTCATCATTGATTTTAAAACCTCTGCATAATCTATGCCACTGTCTTTAGCTAGCTTTTGCAAATCAGCTAAATAAGACTTAGTTTTACTTTTTCCAACCTGATCAGAATAAATAGCGGACAAATCAGTTATGTAATATGTCCCTTTTTCCTCTTTAGAGACTAAAGTGTAAGGTAATAGCGGTCTTAATGCAGTAGTTGCGCTGCCAGACTCAAATTCTACAACAATAGATTGATAATATTCTGATTCAGATTCGTTAATTGTTTCTGTGCGTTTAATTTTGCCATAACGATTTAGAAAATCAATCGCTTCCTCAACACACTCCGACTGCGTTGTGCCCTCAACAAGCACTGCATTTGGAATTTTAATTCCACATTTTTCAAACACTTCCATTGTTTGTTTTTATAAACAGCACAAAAAAAGTTGTATTAAGCACTGTTCGAATTTCCTCCTGGGCTTTAGCTCGCCAATTTGTAACAAGTGTGTTAATATAGTGTGTTAATATGTGTAATGTACTGACTGCTAAGAGGATCTAGTTCGACTCAGAGGAAAGAGACAGTACTTAATAGCAACCACAATGACAACAGATTGAAGTGCTCATGAATATGTGTATTAGAAAAGCAGCAGAAATATTTACATTATTTACAGAGTGCACTATTAAGTTCATTCAGTCTTTTGTAAACGAGTAAACGAGGTACGATCGAGATTCACAGTCCAACGCTCAGTTCATAATAATCCACTTAGTCCACAGCGCGCCTGGTTTGAGACCAGTTTGATACGACAGCGAGTACGAGAGTTCCAAAGTTATGTATGTGTGTGTGTGAATGTCCAGAGCGCATCTGAATGAGTGGAGTGAGAGGTCGGCTACAGAGCCTCCTACCGCACCAGTAGTATGCAGAAGACTTGGAAGAAGACTTGGAAGAGTTACATCTCAGGTGGCTCAGAAGCTGCGTCCTATTCTCCGTGAGACTCAGGAGAGTGGGCAACAAGATGAGCCTGGCCAGTTCCTTTCAAGTTACAGAACACGCAGCTACGAGCAGAGGTAGTGCGGCGGAGGCATCTGCAGCCGTTCTCAGCGGTTCCCTTCCAACCATCTACCCACCGGTGCTCGCCTGCTATGTTTATTACCTAGCTTCCGCATAGCGAGGCTACGCAAGCGCCGCGAGAGCTCGGGTTACTATGGTAACGGGAACAAGTGTGGAAACAGGAACAAGGGAAGGAGACTAGTTTTGTAAGATTACTCGTTTTAAGAGCTGGGTTACATGTATCCAAACGTTCGGCAGTGTCCTGTTCGATTCCTACACAAATAATCAAGTAAGCACATACACACAACGCAGAGGGGAATTGCACTGGTCACACATTATACAGATCTTAAGATGGTGTATAAAACATAGTAGCAATGAGACATAGATCTTTGTTTCATAGTTGGGCACAGAAATTATGGATATGTCAATCACAAACAAGAGCAAAGCAGCTGCATTTTGACGCTAAATGTCAAAAGATGTCAGACTTGCCCTTTTTGAACTGGGATGGGATAGTTTAGAATGTTTTAATATCGTTGGAATGCAATTAGGAGGTATTTTCAATTGAATAGATCATGCTTGCCGAACATACAAAAATGTGAATGGATGTGGCCATGGGTTATTAGGCAGGAATAAAACGGATTAAAAAGTTTGACAGTCAGCGAGGTCACACCGCCACACAAGGTTTTCGTTTTAGCTGCACTACACTCTCATGCCAATCAGAACTTGGCAAAGTGACATTTACCAAAATCTCAAACATCACAGAGAACTATTAATGTGCTAATTTCATTGTGCGTTTAATCTAATCAATCCAGCGCATGGCGGTCCTTTATGTGAGCCTAATATGGTGTCCAGTGGAAATGAACCGCATCATCTGTGAAATGGACCGGCCTGTAATTGTTTTGGTGATAACTTAAACCATTCTATTATAATGTAAATTGAATTGTCGGAAAGTTTGTTGTATGTGTTCAGGACAGTGAAGGTTTGTCTCTTGCATTTTCCTGCTGGAGAAACTTGAATGGGAAGCTTTCTCTGGTCCAGAGTTCAATTTTCATGTCAGGTGGAAGACATAAGATTTCTAATACTTATTACTGAAAAAAATGTGTTTACGTGTGTATATATTTTTTTATTTTTCTACCTAAGCACCCATCATTGTTTTGATCTAGACTAGGACTAGAATAGGTGACGTCACTTGACATCACAACAATCGCGCAAACTACTGCAATGGTAGAACGTGCATTTAAACAATATCCACCTGATTAAAATATCATAGGCCTGTAGAATCTTGGGATGTCACATGATTACAACCTATTGGTTTTCCCATTATATTCTAATAATATAATTCTAGAATAATATTTGAATCAGGTGGAGGACAGCTAATCTGAATGCGTCTGAGGCATTTCTTGTAATACAAAAGGTTATTGAATGTAATCATCTAAAGAATTCAACAAATTCTAATTTGTGCTTTTTTTTTCTCATGACATCATTAAAGTCAATCTAACCTATAGGATATGTTTATTTTGATGACATTATAAGACCCAATGAAGAGCAAGAATCAGATTATTGTACTCTGGTAATAATTCTCTAAAATCAATATTTTAACAAATTTTCAATCTGGTGATTTTTAAGTGACTAGACCCATTAACCTGGTGTACAACAAAATAAACTGCATTTAAACAATAATTATTTTAGCTGCCCTCCACCTGATTGAAATAACTTTGACCTGCAGATTGTTGTGATGTCACGTTATGAACAAAAACTCTATTTTTTTCTATTCATTGTTGTTCCTTGTTGTGAAGTAGAGAGTGTTCTTCGCTCCGAGTCCAGTGTCACCTCCTCTCTGCCTCTGTGTCGTCAGCCATTTCTCTCATACTTAATAAACACTTAAGTTCTCCTCCCGACTCTTCACATCTACACTACTCATTTGTATTCATGATCACTGCACCACCCAGTCTGATGAATACATTACCCTTTTGTGAATTACAATGCTGTTTTCAAAGTAAAAATAAAGTGCTCAAAAACTATTTTGTTTGTCCGAGGGAAATTCTGAACAGAATGAGCTAAATCTTGTTGTTATTTCTTTTTATCAAGCCAACAGATAATGTCCAAATAATGACAAATTGAATCTTTTTATGCAAAGGAAAACTGTAGCTGTAGTTTTGTGTTTTATTGATCAGGGACTCTCCCCTATTGTGTTAGTCAATCACTACAGTGAAAAGATTTGCACCATAATCTGCTTCTGCTATTCACACACGTGTTCCTCACCGTTTACATCTCTGTTTACATCTCTGTCCACATCTGTATATGTCCTATGTCCAACAGAAACACTTTACACTATGTTATGAAAAATACTGCGTAGCAAACGTTTACTTGTTGAAAGGAAAAACATTAGCACTTACACTTTTAGGGATTGCTAATTTTAAATTTGTAAACATGATTTTGCACTTTCAAAGACAGATAACTGCACACAGACTATTATAAATACATATAGACAACCTATTGAAATTGTGTTTTTTGTTTTACCCTGTTTTAGATCCAGAGCAGTGGCACTTTATTTGAAGCTTCATGGCCTGGAGAGAAGAAGAGACAAAAAGATTATTTATGTTGTATTTTTATAAGTGCAATGCCTGTTTTGGTGAATGTTTTTTTTGTATCAGTGTGTGTTAGTGTAATTTAAAATGTTTTAGTGAATGGTGTTTTTAGCATGTGTAGCTTACCTCCTGTGTAAAAGGAGTTTGATTTTCTTCTTCAGTGTTTAATGTGAGCTGGCATCAGTTTATGGTGCATTTGCTGCCACCTGCTGTAATGGTGGCTCAGCTTCATCTAAAGTTTCTAAACTGTACAAAAACGAAGTATGTGATCCTCTTTATCCAAAAACAAGTTTGGTCACATATAAACACAAGTTGCCCTCTGCTAACATTGTCCACATTTATAAATCTTTTAGCTGACATTTTTATTCATTCAGCTTAGGTTTGTAGCAACTGTTTTGTACACAACTGTGTGACTCACAACATGACAATAAAAGCCAACAAAGGTCTCCCTGCAGAAACGAGTTCCCTTAAGAAGGTTCAGACCAAGGACTAAGAATGGGTTGGGGAGACAAACTGGGGTTTTGTGTCTATGTTTATTGGGTTTTAACTATAGGTTTTATGTCTATATTTGTGTTTGTGGGGGCATATGTGACTTTATGGAGGTTTTTCATTTCTGCTGGTTTAGAAGTTTGATCTAGGGGACAAGATAAAAGGCGGTAGAGAGCAACACTGTTCTGCTGCACGAGAAGACACATCTCATAAAATAAAATAAATAAATATTATGGACCACACTTCTCACATGTAATACAAAGTTCATTACAGTGCAAAAAACAAAACAAAACCCCAATCTCATCAACAGACACATCCAAACACATACATAGGCTGGGTAGAGATGAACCAGATGAGAAAGCACCAGCATATATTTTCTGTTTTACATGCGATACCACCCAATGGCTAGTCTATGTTACAATGCACAACAGAGCACAAGAGCTGATTTGAACCAAAAGCAGAACCACACAAAATATGTACATTTTTGCAAATGTATTTATGTTGCATATATAATGTTTTTGGAGACAATTAAGTTACTTGCACATTTTCATCTTTTTGTTTTAGATAAACAAAAAGATGAAAATTTGCATATCAACATAAAAATGAAACAAAACCATGGTTTTTGGTACAGGTTGTCACAACCTGTCACTTAAATTTGACCTTGTGTCAGATCCAAACTGCTTTAAAAGGCTGAAAAAACAGTACATAGAAAAGTAAGCTCATACATTTTTGCAGCAGTTCTAAATCACAATAAAAGAATTACTCATTACATTTTGGTTGACTAAACATTATATAAAAGTAGCTGATTTTCACACTGCAAACACAATTTAGGTTTAAAATGTAACTACTTCCTCTCCTAAATCCTTCAACACACAGTTAATATTGACATGTATTCATTTAGGCTTCAATGTGGCTCAACACCACCCAAGTTCAGTCAATCAGAGCGCAGCAATCGGCTCCTGATGAGAACTTCTTTATTATTCAATTCAGAAAGTATTAAACCACTGAGTAAATCCTATAATAATAAATAAACCCTATTGTGGAAAATACAAAAGTTACTATTTTTTGTAAGTAAAAAAGTTAGATACCCTCACCAAACCAACACTCTCAAGGTGTGATAACTAGGACAAAATGGCAAGACCTGTTTAATAGTTTAGTACTACCCATCCAGAATAATTGTCTGCTTAAATATTTGGGCATTTCTTTTTCAAACTACATCTGGTTGCGTACAGTAGCTGAAGGTCACACATCTCTATAGGTGACAATAACAATCTCTTCCTCATTGGCATTCAAATCGACAGCTGTTGGCCAGATATTGACCCAACCTGTTCACCATCTGATTGCCCATCACATGATCCATTAATTTTAGTGTCGGCCCATCTGTGCTCTTTTTGCTGTACGATATATTTAGACATGTGAAAGTGCAGATTCTCTTCTGCATAATGTTAAAAGCCTATATGTTTTGTCAGCCTTATGTCCTGCTCAGTGGAGCTAAAAGGGTTATCTCCATCTGTCAGCAGCAATAGTGCCCAGAGCTCCAGTCAGGGCCAGGAAGCAGAAAGCTTAAATATTAGCCAGAACACCCATAATTCACTCTGATGGATGAACATCATTTCATTTGAAGGAAGTAATGGCTTGTGTTTTTTGTTTTTGGTTTTGGTTTTGACCTTATGCTCTAGAGTGCAGTTACTGCTATTCAATTTTCAAATTAGCAGCTCTGAAAAATCAAAAGATAGTATCTAATTAAAAGTAAATAGAGTGAAGCCTGTGACTTAGTGCACGCAAGTGCACACCTTTATAAAGCCAACCAGCCGTCTAACAGGTAGAAAATATAAGTAAATAAAAGGACAACAGGGAATATTTTGATGATTTCAGATTAAATGTGTATTTTCAACACACTTTAAGACAGTGTCCCCCTACCCCCATGATGGAACATTTAACATGATTTATGAGAGAGGGTTTGACACTTTTCAAATGACAAATGTAGATTGGGACCATAGTTATCTTATGTTATGTCTTCAAAAGAAAATGCAAGCCTAAGACTAAATTCTACATTATCACTTTGTGTGTAGCCTACATTTTGTGTTGGGGGTCGCATTTACCTTCACTGCTGTTACTTTGGCAAAAGGTTGAAACGCACTGACTTAAGGAACTGTCATTCAGCAGTCATTCTGACCTACTGTATGTTTTTTTGTTTGTTTGGTTGGTTGGTTTCTAAGTATTTACTTTTGACGTTTTGTAGCTTGTCTGTGACAAAGGAAACTGTGCTAAATGTCAGTCTACAAATGTGGAAAAAAAAATACAATTTATACAACTGAACCGGTGGTAGTTTTATGCACATTATGACCTAATGTTGGTCTATAGATGAATGGTGTTCTCATTTAAGCTATAAACCCAGCACATGTCCTCATTATTTGGAGAAAAAGAAACAGAGACCCAGACAGGGCAAATGGTTAGATGACCGAGAATGTTATAACACATTTTGGTATTGAGAATAGTAGGACAAGTATTTTTGGCTCCAGTAATAAGTGTGTGGGTCGTTGTGTCCAGCACTTTTCATAGCGAACTTTGGCCAGTCGAGGAGCTTTAGAATATTATTCTGTTTTATTGCATGGACAAAGTCAATATACACACTTTCTTTTCCGACACACACATGCGGTCTCACTGACATTGCACGGCCAATTAGAGTCCTATTTCAGCCAAGTGGATCAAGGTGGAAGGCAGGCAGTGGAGAGAGAGGGAGAGAAAGAGAGGAAGACCGAGAGATAGGGCGAGAGAGTTGCCTAAGTGGGCGGCACACTCTCCTGCCTCGGGGTAGATTGGTGTCAAGTGTAGAGAACACACACAGCGGGCAGAAAATGTAATGAATGTGTATTAGTTGTTAGGGAAAACGCCAGTGTGTGCGGTCCTTGCACTTGACACCAATCTAGCCGTGGAGCAGCATCAGACCGAGAAATATATATATTAAAAAAGAGCCATGTCAGACTAAAGCCAAACACAGCGATCCAAACATCAATATTTTACATTCCTTGAAAGCACAAATCCATCTATGATTTATTGTGGTGCTGCGATACATGACGTGTGCGCTTGATGTAAACACAAGCAGATGAGGTCTGTGGGCTTGTGGTGTCGTTTGGAGTATATTTCAGTCTACCTCAGGATTATTCACAATGTCCAGGATGGACGTGGTGTCCATTACATCTGCTTTATCTGCACAGACAGACTGAAAAAATACACTACTGTCCAGTGAAGTTATGAGTTTTTGATGCTTGAAAATGTAAACAAACCTAGATCAGAGCAACTAAACCAGGAATGCATTGATCCTTTTCAGGTCCAATACAGATTTGGATAATTTTGCTTTGGTGATACCTGATGCTGATCAATATCTGCATAGGGGCTTTTCAGAAATGAGTGTATTAGAGAATGTGTCATGTGTAATTTATTGTGCATGCAACAAATTAAAGGAACTGAATGTAAAATTTTGATGACCTATATGTGTCACAGATACAAGGTAAACTTATTTTTACTGAGGGTATTCCTAATTTAAAATCCAATGTACATTATTTGTTGATGTTTACAGTTGATGTTTTGGTTCGCAAGAGGATTATCCGATCAGAAAGCAGAATGAGTATCATGTGACTCTCTCATTTGGGTTGCCAGCCTGTAGCTGTTTCCACGCAGTTCTCATGTGGCTCCACCCACCTTGTGTAAAAATGTTATTCTGGGGAATGAACCATGACAAAGAGTCAGTTGTCTGAGATAATTTTATTACTCATGATTCACAACAAACAATGTTCCTGATTGGTCAGTAACTTTTCACACTTTGGCCATATCTGCTTGTCAAAGCCTGATCCCGTCAGAGCTAAGCAAGTTAGGGCCTGGTTAGTACTTGGATGGGAGACCGCTGGAACATCAGGTGCCACAGTGGGACGACAAAAGTGGGTTGTCATTGTGTCCTTGGTCAAGACACTTAACTCACATTGCCTCAGTGTCTGCGTACACTGGGTGAGTGGATCCCTGAAAAGTGCTTTGAGTGCCTTGTAAGGTGGAAAAACGCTATATAAATAGAGACAATTTACCATTTACCAAGTTGATTGGTGTTCTTTTCTTTTTTAAACTATTATAATATCAGATTAACTAATTAAACTGAAGAGGCAAAATTACATTGATACTAGCCATTATTAGATCCCATTATCGGATCAGTGCATCGCTCGTTGAAATAAAGAAAAGTGATCTAAATTTCTCCTTTTGGACAGTAAGTCATTGTTTGGAACATCAGCTGTGTAATCAGACAAATCCTCCATGTTCTTATAGTTTTCCGTCTTGACTGTGATCATGCAGGAGTCATTCACAGACCACAAAAGATTTCCAACATAGGTGCAAATACGTCTAATAAATCTATGGACATCTCACCACACCAACCTCAACTCTCTCTCTCTGTAGGAAAAAGAAAATCAATGGAAGTAAAAAAGTAAAAGGTTTTGTGAGGAGAGCAGAGAGAAGGCTTCTGGGTTTGATTTGATCCTTTGATACTGAAGCGGCTTCCTAAAGTCAAAAGTAAGCCTTTGTGGGGTGCACAGGCAGACTTTTTATTTATTTTATTATTTGCTTTTTTGTGTTTCTTTTTTGGTTTTGATTTTACTTGTGTTGCAGTAATTCAATACTCATTGATTTAGAAGACAAAAATAAATAAATACTTGCTAGAATTTATCCCCAAAATTGGAAACCTTTCCTTTCGCCTTTTTTTCCCCAAGCAAATTTTCACAAGTTTTCACGTGAAAATATCTGCATGCTTAATTTCCCATCTTTGAAAACTAAAATGTGCTAGATAAGTACTAATGAAACAGATGTAACACTATCATAAAGCTGTAAAAGTGTTCATAAAAGCACTTCAAAGTCGCCCACTTCTCCCAAAACAACAACACCAGCAACAAACAACAACATATAATGAGAGGAAATATATTTGTTTGTTATGAAAATGTTTAGCAAGAAACACAGAGCAATTTAAGAGATGCAAAAGCCAATTCAAATGAACTGAAAAGTGATACTCTGAAAATACTCAAATCAAAACAAATCATTACAGGAACGATGTAAGTCATATTTGTATTTAGTATTCACAGTAAGTTACATAATGAGTGCTGTTTATGGGCTCCTTAAGTCCATCTGCTGTGTGTAGCAGTGGCAGTGTGACAGGTCGTCCCAAAAGCTCTGGTTGGATCGATGCTGAGTGTTGATGGAGCCACAGATTCAGTCGGACCACACACAGCTGCAAAATTTGTGAATGGCACAAATCGACCAGGAGGCGCAGCGGCTTGTGAACTCCTCTGTGCCTGTGCTTCCTTTTGTGTGGAGCATTTTATCTCTGCTTTTGTTGGTGGTGACTGTGGTCTTGTTTCTTACCAAATGGAGAAGTGGTAAAAATCAACAAAGTGAATTTAATGGAAAATAAAAAGTTACCAATGGGAAATGTGTTTTTGACAATTGTAATTGAACTAAGTGCTGCATCTTTCAACTTATCGA
Source organism: Mugilogobius chulae (assembly GCA_038363315.1). Lineage (NCBI taxonomy): Eukaryota > Metazoa > Chordata > Actinopteri > Gobiiformes > Gobiidae > Mugilogobius > Mugilogobius chulae. The sequence goes on along the minus strand of CM076409.1, from coordinate 47,739,765 downwards.
ACTGGGTCAGTCATATTTTTTTCTTCTTTTCCTGCACAAAGATAATTTACAATCTATCAATTCACACAGATTTACACTTTGAGTTGAGACTTGCCACATGGATAAAGGCCTAAAAACCTGATATTCTTTTGTCCAGAGCGTCTTCTTACTTAAAACTATAGAGTCAGTCAGACATCAGAGGCTAAAACTACAGAGCCTCAGCTTCACAAAGAGCCACATCCATTCGACTATTGGAAAAGAAAAAGATGATGTCATTTGTTTAGTCGTGAAGCAGCACATGTTTGTGAGTATGCTTTAAATACGTTTGTTCTGGCATGTTACTCCTCCTCATCCTGCTCTGAGACCCATTTCTCTTTCTAATTTGTCAGGTGTGTGTTACAGCCGCCATACTGGAGTTGTCAAACTGGTTTACAGTGAGAGCGCATGGCGCTGTGTGACGCTGATTAAAAGTGAGAGCTTTTTGATTGCTTCGACCCTCCGTGGGGTTATTAGCATAGCACACGTAGGCTGACGCACATACACCAGTAATTGAGCATTTCTCTTCTACATTACATCTAACAGGATCCAATCCAGGAGCTCAATGCCTCGCTAACAAACTAACACTTGGCTGTTTACTCTGCTTATTTAAATTTATGCAGATGAGTTGAAGGAAAGATGAATGAGGTTGTTTGTGCTTGAAGGCCAGTGTCCTGCTCACGGTCGTGTCAGAGCAACACTTGTGTCGCAAGACTGCACAGCATCCTTTTAAGATTAAAGATAAAACATTTCCTTTTAGCAATCAAGTAATGGAGATGTCTAAACAACACATTGTTTGTGTTTCATTTAATCTTTATATTTTTATAGATTTTATCTCCCTCAATGAAACAGACAGAGCATTATGGCAGGAATAATCAAATAACACAAATACACACAATGGAGAGAGAAGAAATGTGTCGACTCATGCTGCCGGTGTTGTTCTGTTTTTGTTTTTATGTTTTAATGTGTTACTGTGTTGTTTATTAATAACTGTATTATGAGCTTTATCTGGGACGAGGTCACAGAGGCAACAGTCTGAGCAGGGAGGGCCAGACTTCCCTTTCCACACACACCTCTTCCAGCTCCTTCAGGGGGATCCTTAGGCATCTGGAGGTCAGGTGAGAGGCACAGTCTCTCCAGCGTGTCCTGGGTCTACCTCCAGGCCTCCTCCTGGTGGGACATGCCCTGAACACCTCCCCAGGGAACCATCTTTTTTCTAGTCGAATACCATAGCCTTGAATTTGGAAGTGTTGATTTTTATCCTCATCTCTTCACATTGACTGCAATTGCATTGTGACAGCATCATTTGCAAACAGCAGATTAGATTGTTACTGCATCTAGAAATTCTATCAAATAAAACAATGAACCGGTGACAAATGGCAGCTCTGGCAGAGACCTACATGCTCGGGGCAGGTCTGACTTACTGCAGTCGATGTGAACACAGCTTCTGCTGGTCATACAGGAACCAGACATTCGCTTGGTGGTGGTCGGAGGTTGAGGCGCCAGGTGTTTAGGTGAATTGCCTCTGCTGAGCTGCCCCAGGGCAGCTTATAATAATTGAGTCGGGAGGAGGGTTACTGTGTGAAGCACTTTGGAAGACATTTGTCTGTGTAAATGTGCTATATAAATAAATCTTTTATTCAGTCCTGAGCAAAGGTCTTGGAGGCCATACTCCACAAGGACTGTTTGAACATTCCCACACGGTCTTTAACGCCTGAGGGAGGGTATCTGGTCATATGTGACTGTTAAAATCTGTTTCGTTTACAATACATTGATCTGAAGCTGCCAAAATTGCTACTGTCTGATCTTATTTCAGTGCAAATGTTGAATGTCTGAGAAAGTTCAGATGCTCATTCTGGCAGAATTTGGATAAAGGAATGTCATTTCAAGTTGGCCACCTGCTCCGCTTTGAGCCCTCATGTATTTACATCAAACTAAAGCCATGCGATTACACTCTCAGGAAGAAGACATACAGGCTTTTATCCAGCTGCTATCCGTGAGAGTTACAGCGCATATTGCATCTGTCACACTCTTGGAGATTTACTATGAGAGCACTAACATCCTGGCACTCAAAATAACAGCCTAGACGATGTCTAACCACTATTTACTTACCCTGCTTAAACCACCATCATGAGTCAATAATGATGGCAAAAGTGATGCGTCAAGCTCACAATACGCCGGTATGTGCAAGATAGGCCTACATCATTTTCTATTAAGTAACGTGTAAACTGGTTATTTTCAGAACATTCATGGTTTCAGCTGATACTTATTAGCATCTATCTTTACATTGATCTAAACTGGACAGCTTATGGCAAAAACAATCTGCAAACCAAGTTTGAACTTTATTATGAACTAACTAAGATTTGATGCTAAATTACCTTTAAAAGATTGAAACACCGACTCAGTGTTAAAGTCCCAAAAAGTTGCTGGGATACCAGTCGTCAAAATAACACGATGAAGTGAATACATGTATTTAAACTAATCATGTTAAACAATGTGGATATTTGTGTTCTTAAGCCTGAAGGGGGTGAAGACCACCTCCAGCTTGTTCATTTTTCTAATTTCCTCCTAATGATCTCGTGGCTGGCACATCACCATCTGCCACACACACTACTGTGATAATACACCAATTCAGTCTCATGATAACACACCACTTATTGTAATGGCCATGCTGTTTAAACAAATCTGCCGCAAAGCATGATGGGTAAACAGACTCTTTCTCCCATGATGTAGCTTGTTGTTGCTGTAGCGATACTTCAAGTGTTTGTCCTACAAGCACTTTAGCTCGGAGGATGAATGGTGAGAAATAAGCAGCGGTGAAGCATTGTCCGTGGGCCACATTCAAAATGGATGTGACGTCGGGCTGCCAGATAGTAAATAAAGTACGCCTTGGGTTGCCAGGTCATCAGTGGGACTCTCTCCGCAAATTGGGTTGTAACTCAGCACAGTGAATCACGTCCGTAGCGCCGGTGTATGTTTGTGTGTCCATGTTGTGCTCAGATGAAGGCACTTGAACTAAATTGCCCTCCCGGTACCCACAATGCATCTGGAAGCTGGCAGGAGTGGCTGAGTGGCTCTCTGTGTTTAAACCTCACGATGCCTCTGTGTAACTTACAGCTGCTTCAGTGTGACCCCTCTACCGGCGTTTCCATGGCAACGTGCGGCCCCGATGAGGGCTGTTGTTTCGACTCTGAATGTGACTTTTTGATACTTAACTTTTTACTGACTTCACTTCAAATCATCTAGTCTAGAATAGATTTTTCACTAAAAACTATAATATTTTTATATATTCTAATATAAATGAGTAGCTGCTTTATTTCATTTTAGTGACAACAGTCAAATATGCTTTTAATTTGATTATAGTAACCATTTCACTCTGTGCTGATATATCATTTTGCACCCCTGAAGCAACGGTGTCTCCCTCTTATGTCTGAAATGGCTTTTGTCGATTGACTCTATGCATGAAGGTGTATTTTATATTGCTAAGCTAACCTTATAGACATATAATCAGCAGCTCTGCAATTGCTACAGCACGAACAGCGTGATGCCATATTCCTCCGGTAGAGGTGATACAGTAAGTTGCACTTTTAAGGATAAAACAAGCTGAAAACAAGCAAATTCAACAAAACTATGAGCAAAACTGACGGATTTGTGTCTTAAAACCTTTTTAAACAACATTGGCAATGTGAGATTTTTTTTCTCAAACTACTCTATTCATAAGCTGGAAATGCTACACAAACTCCATCACTTGCCAAAGCGACAGACGCACCTCCACAGCTAAGTGAAACTATAACTTTTATTTGGTGTTATTTTGTCCGCTATACTCAATAGTAACACGTAAAAGCGGACGTTTGATGGTCATTAGAATCTTAAAAGATGCTCTTGTTGAGGTTCGCTAGCCATTAGCAGTTTAATACACAAATTTTATCTACAATAAAACACTCAAAGGTCTGTAAACTTCACAATAACTTGTAGCAAGGCTCTGACGTCTGCTAAATGTGGTTGGTAGTGTTGTACAGCTGACACTTTCTGGATCTTTCATACCTGCGTTTTTGAGGGCTAATGCTAACAGCTATAGGAAAACAAACAGGAGAACGCTTCGGACTAGCGCAAATCTTCTGGACTAGTGTTTGATAGCATCAGAGTGGAACTGCACGTTGACTAATGTCTATGACTGTCTATGTCTATGGCTAGCCTTACAACTCACTGTTCACTTCCTGGTTTTTTAGTAAACTGTTAATTATTAATTTTAGACTGGCTTTGTGAAAATCAATGAACATGTTGGGACATGTTAGGTTTATAAAACAAAAGCCAACTGATAATCTGTGCAAAATGCTTAATCTTGATTTGTGCATTAACTTCATAGAATGACGAGTCAGGATTTTTTTCTGTCAATATTCTGCAGCTGCTAAAACATATCTTTATTTTGCTTTCTAAAAACAACAAGCTTGACAAAAGTAAAACAAGATTTAAACAAGCTAAATGACACACTAACATACTGCATTATACAACTTGGAATTACTGTGCAGTCACACAAAAAGCAACAAGCCAATCTAACAAATAAACAAGCTCTAATAGACCAGAAAGTGAATGTCCAAGGCCTATGCCCAAACATGTGAAGCAGAAGTTTGCAGGGCAGATGACACTGGCCGTTCCAACAGCATCCTGTCGCACACACTCATTTGGCCTAGAGACGGAGGAGCAGAGGAGATGATGAAGGGGTGCGCTGCAGATGGGCCGGTGGCACAGTGCGCTGGAAGGAAACGCGGCAGGTAAATGTCTGGAAAGATGCTGTGAGTTAGGGGCCAACAACAAACAGATGACAGTAATTCTGCATGGTTAATTTGCTGCTATGAATCTCTGATGTGTAAAATTGAATTCTCATCGTATCGCCATTATTGTTGTAAACCTCCAAGGCTTGAACTAGTCATTTGAAAAGTGGTGAATAACATGCACTTTTATTGAGGTGTTAATAAAGTATGCATAGTCTGCAGTAGAATGGCTGCACATATTAACATAACAACTTTTGACCTAAATGGAGCTAATGAATGATTGAAATGATTTTGCACTGATTAATTTTTTTAGTAAATCAGACACAAATAGAAGTTTATCTCTTGCAGTTCAACCAGTGTTCCCTGAAGTTTGTATTTTTGTTCACTTGGTTTAAGAGTTTCTGTTTAAAAATGTTCCAGTTACAGAGAAATCACACTCCTCAGATTCCGGTATAAATTCTATTCCAACATAATCCAACCTTTGGTTCAACCTCAGCTTCGTATGGAGCAGTGTGGTTTTCGTCCTGGTCTTATAACACACTGGACAAGCGCTCTCCATCAGGTGTTTAAGGATTCATGAGACTTTGTTCAACCCACATATAAATCTGGAGCTGCTCTTTTGAGAGTGTCATGGAAGTATGGGGTTTGGGGAACTTTTACCTGCTTAAGTCAGACCTCCAACAGTGCATTTTGGACTAAACTTTGGCTGCGCACTGTCAACAGATCTGGTTTTATAGACAGAGATAAGGGCAAGGGAAAACACATAGTTAGCCTGCAAACATGAGACTGACAGGATGTGTGCATCAGCAGTGAAGCAGCAGTCACATCACTGCTGTATTGAACTGCTTTGGTGAAGAATGAGCCGTCAAAAGGTCTGGGATACAGAACCTATAATTATACAATACTTACCAGAATGCACAGACAAATACAGGATTTGAACTAGATTTGAACATTGTTCACCATCAGGAATACTCTTCCAGCTTTTGGTGGCATAAAACTGAACCTAGATGGTTCATACGACACTAAAATCTCAGAGATGTGTTGTGGTGCTAGACCATAGAGATATCTAACCACAAGAATAGTTATGTTAAAGTCTGTTCTCTGAGCCACTGGAAGCCAGTGACAAGGCGAGCCTGGATTTTCCAGACCCCTGATAGTTCAAGATAAGTTCACAATAATCTTAAAGTTATCTTCAACGTGTGTAGTATTACAATGATTAGCGCTCTGGCCTCATAGCAAGAAGGTCCTGGGTTCGACTCCCGGGCCGCCCGGGGCCTTTCTATGTGGAGTTTGCATGTTCTCCCCGTGTCTGCGTAGGTTTCCTCCGGGTACTCCGGTTTCCTCCTACAACTAAAAACATGTCCATTAATGCCTCCCCTGACCCTTCCCCCAGGGCTCCCCTGCAAAACAGATTCTGAATCTCAGTGGGACTTCCCTGGTTAAATAAAGGTCAATAATAATAATTAATGCATGTAATGCAGCATATTCTTATAGTTACATTCACAAAAAGCCAGAAAGCTGGTTGGAGGGCTTCGCTGCACTGCTAGTCAATTTTATTCTTTGGTGTCAAGAGTACAAAGTCATTTCAGAAAGCACACATTTCATTTTGAACATAATTTTCAGGCAGTAGAACTCGTTATAATTCTATGACAGACAACTCTTACAACAATACTCCAAGCCAGGTTTTTGCAGAGTTTATTGAAGACAACAATAAGACTATTAAATAGAGAAATGTACACAGTCTCCTCTCGCCATCTGCCTGACACTGCCTGTGGGTTTGCTGCTATAATACATTGTTAACGTCTATGATTTGTTCCTCTCACTAATTAGAGTGTGGAAGGAGGGCACTGCTGGACCTCGGGAGCAAAAGGACTGTCCAAGCATTTCAGGCTGAACACATCACCTCCAGAGGGATCGTCCTGAGTCAGCAATTGCCATTTCTGTCCTATAAAGCATCAGTGTAAGAAGGGACACGCATGGTGAAGATACAGAGCACAGCGGAAAATGAGCGATAATTAAGGCGAAGTTTGGAGATTTTTTTGATCTATTTTAAACTTATTCTTTGAAGCAGGAAAAAAACAATCTCTAATGTTTGACATGATTTTTATTGAACAGAATGATGTCGTCTGGAAGAGGGATAAGCAATTCTCCTCAACGCATAGACTTGCAGTTCAGGTCTTTGATCATAATCAGGCATACAGAGGTAATCCCTGGATATTTGCATGTTCAGCCCAATATAGAAGACAGTGAAACAAGATTTGTTCCTTGTTTTGTTTGAAGTTGAAATGAGCACTTTTTATGATTGCAACAGTGCACCCAGGTCACTCTGATATCAATTAGTGTTTGTTTTGTAATTATTATAGAATTAGTAACAGCAACACACGCAGCTGCAAATAAACTAACAGCTTTGGACCAAATTTTATCATTTGAGTGAAATACGAACTGGAAGAACTTTTACATAATACAATAAAATACAATACAATGTCTGGAGTTGGACAAAACAACTTAATTTAGATCCAGAGCCTTTAGATGGATCTACCATGAGCTGAAGATGTCAGTTTCTTCTTTTGTCTGTAAAACACTTCTAAGACAATTTGGATTCCAACATTATAATAACTACACTTTAAATTAAGTCCAACTAATGCATGAATTAACTTTTATTATTGAACAAATTATTTACTGAGAATGATTAATGTAATTAGCTGATTAAAGTTTGGTCTTGAAAAGTGACATCTTGCCACTTTCTGGAGATTAATTGTCACCTGCATATTTCCATTGAAAATGAAAGCTAAAACTAAACATTGTTAATGGATCTAGAGATCTTTTATGTCATTCTGTGAAAAAAATAGAGCCATATAGCCAAAGAAGCAGCATTTCCATGGAAACAAGCAGGAGGATGCCTTCTTGGACACATAAGCGTCAATTTTGGGAAATGCATGCTTTTACAAAGTAAAGCAAAGCATGAAAACATGTATCTATTTAAGTATATTTTGGCTGTGCTTCTTTAAGGTTAGGTAGGTTAGTATTGATCATGTAACAATAAAACTAAACTGTTTGTTCATTGTTAAATAACTCTTTGTTCATGTTTTGTATGGCATCAATAACTGCTAACGCTGTTTTGTGGTAAAATTTCAAAAATCATATATAGGAACTCAGCGAGGCAGTGACATTATCGAGCATAAACAGTGTCAAGGTGCCGTCAGAAGAACAGTCAAGGCTTCATATAGGGACTGAAGAAATACTCAGGGTCAGCTTGAATACAGAGGTGACACTCTTTCACTCTTTACTACAAGAAGCCAAAGTCACATTGCCTTTTTGCTTAACCTCTATTATATTGATATGTTTGTGTGCTTTCTGCCTCACACACACACACACACAGCTCTGGGGCAAAAGCGTGGGCTGTTACTTCAGGTTACATCTCTGTGAAAAGATGATGGATGAGGGAAATAAAAGCCATCTCTGCAAGCCATTTAGAAATGAATGAAACGGAAACGGTATGTGAGAGACTGACGGACGTACTATAGATGGGTACTTTAGTCCAGGAGATAATGACCACGATGATAGCAATAGATTTGATGTGGTCAAAATAACAGCGAGCAGAAAAGTGAATATTCCAGAAAACTGTTCTTACAGTGCTTGTGATGGAGAATATGCTTTATATATGCTGTGAACATGTTTTTCATTTGCATTGGATCGTTTTAAAAGTCTGTGAGGCAAGGTCTGGAGCATTGACCACAGTGTTTTACCTTTATGAATGAGCTAAAGCGTGTAGATGAATGTTTATTGAGGTTGATGGGAAATTTCAGACAATCCTTTAAATTCTTTGTTTTTATTTGTTTGGCTGTTTGTTTATATGTATGTTTTTAGAACTGCCTCTGAGCTGTCAAAATGAATACACAGTTCTGCCTTTAATGTTGGTTTACTTGGACAGTTTTATTATTTCATTTTTCTCTAAGTAATGTTACACATTGGAAGATAAGTCAAAGTGCCAGCAGTTAATCTACCAAAAGAGCAACTACAGAACTCACTATTGGATTTTCAGTCATTTATATTCAGCCAAGGTGCCTAGAAACATGCTGCTATGTGCAACACACATGCCTTTATAGGCTTACTTGCATAGGCCCTTTTCAGAAAATAAATCTTTTATGAGTTATTGTCCAATAGTCTGTTTTTGCGCCTCCTATTTCAGAATAAAAAGCTTTGATTGAATTCAAAACTCTATTGTCCTGTGAGAAAGATTTGGTTTGCAGAAAAGCGCCTCTGATGAAAAGACAATAAAAGCACATAAAACGGTCCACAGCAGATGCACGGCAGCGTGATGTGATCAGATGAAAGGACGGGAGTGCAACCTGCCCAGGGAAAATCAACTTTAATACAGTTACGGAGCAGGGAGGAAACCTGCTGAAATAACAGTTAAAGGAGGTGATTTGGTGTGCTAAAGCCCCTCTGGATCCCTCTAGGGACCACTGAGGTCATTACACTACAAAATGAAGGAAGATGAAGTGCATAGTGGTGTGAATAACAGGGCAGTAGTTACCGGGACGCATAAGAAAAGAGAAAGAGAACAAACAGGAGACACTACGTTTTGTATATTCACCTTTCTGCCTTTGTTTTGGGGAAAGTGAAATAATATATTTATTGAAATGCAGTGTGCGTGTACAAGCAGCAATCCTGATAAAGCAGTCCAGTTGAGTTCAGTCAGCTAAATGCTAATCTTGTGTCTAAAACGCACCAGCTCTCATCAATCCTGTTCTCTTTCTCCGTTCTTTCCCTCCTTCAACACACTCTTTCTGTGCTTGTGAGTAGCTTGTCAAAGACTTGTCACTGTAACTGATGCATCAGATATCTGCCACAAAAATCATTTACCATGGTAAGTCACCATTTTGCCATTTTAAGAGGTTCTTGTTGTCGATTGTCGGGCCTTTTTTGGTTGCACACAGCTGGTGCCACAACAATACAAAAGCCTTTTCAGCACAATTCTTTGAAGATTCAGTTTGTGGAGTGTACAAATGTTGGCCTCACGTAACTGTTCACCACAAACATCAGCAGTACCATTCCTTTGCTCATTTCTTTTTCCATTTCCTCTCTCCCTTCTGTAATAATTTCTATTTCTCCTGGAGCTTCTCTCTCTCTCTGTGTGCTTGTCCCCCTCACGAGGCAGAAATTGATTTCATCACTAATTGTGCTGAAACAAACAGAAGTTGATTAATTCATGTTTGTGTTCACTCGCACTGATAAATGAAGCGGCTCAGAAGGGAAAAAAAGCTGTGTTAACACGAGGAGAGGTGCAGGAAATAAAGCAGAATAAATCAAGACAATCTCGGAGTCTTTGGTAGAAGTTTTACTGTATATCCAAATGACACAACCGTTTTTGAACTTGTAGTAATTATTTAAAGCGTAGGCATGTTGTTCAACCAAATACAACATAGAAATAATCTGCTTCAATACATAGATAGTTAGATAGATACAAAGATAGATTGAAAAAGAGATTACTCAACATTTTATCCCACATGATTGCTCTGCTTATGTCAGTGATACTAACCAGATATTGTTCAGAATGGTGGTGAAATGAATTACAGGTTAAAAAGCACTAGATGCATTTGGTTTAAAGACAAACTTTTCTTGTATGACCCTTCTCTTTAATATGTCTTTCAGACATGAAGTTGTCCCAAATGACTGGAAAGTGGCTGCTCTGCTCTGTTTTAAAATCAGATGCTGTAATGACATGGTTAATTATCGGCCTATAAGCATACTTACAGTCACTTACTGTTGTATCAGACTCCTTACGGCTCACTTGAAAAATACTCAACCCTCATTACATTCACTGTAATTCGACTTTCAAACTCATCATCGACTTTCACACTGCCCTGTGTGTGCTAATAGAAAACCTAAAAGAGCTCTTCTTTAACCATTTTTCTCAGATCAAGCTCTTCAGAGGTTTACACCTTAACTGTCCCAAGGGAAACTGCTTGTGGTAGTCATGTTGTGTTTGGATTGTGATGTTGGTGTACTGCAAGGGTCTAACCTTGGGCCAATTTTGTTCTCTCTTTATACAGTATTAATAACTTGCCAATTGTTTGTCCAAATGCTTTCTCACAGATGTAGCAATCATCTAAACTCACGTGGTTACGTTCATGTTTTGTCATCTCTGTCTATTAACATGCTTTGTCCCAATTAACAGACAGATCCAGATCCACATCCAGTTGGGTAAACAGCTCCACAAGTTTAGACAAGTGTCACACACACTGCTCTTCTTTCAAAAATAAATGAATCCGTATTTCTGCTAAAACCATATCAAAAGCAACACAAACACGTACATCCACGAGAGCCGCCATCTTTGTTTAACACACAGCCCGTCTTAGCCCGCGCTGCTACAATGTGATTGGGCCTCAAAACCACGGCGATGTGATGTGAGTGGGCGGAAACAACGCAGTTCGGACTCTCAAACCAATCAGGGTGCTGGAAGGCCAGAAGGTTTATCTCAAGTTTGTGGATTCATAAATATTGCGCACCGTGTCGCAATAAATATTGTGCGACACGGTGGCGCAGCGGCTAGCGCTCTGGCCTCATAGCAAGAAGGTCCTGGTTCGACTCCCGGGCCGCCCGGGCCTTTCTATGTGAGTTTGCATGTTCTCCCTGTGTCTGCGTAGGTTTCCTCCGGTACTCCGGTTCCTCCTACAACTAAAAACATGTCCAATGTGCCCCCCCTCTCCCTCCCCAGGACTACAGATGTAATTAGCTGTAAGCTACAATCTGGTACAAGCATCTCTGCCTTTGTGCTTAATGTAATTGTACATTGTCCTTAATAAACATTACCTTACCTTATAAACCATCTTGGCCATTTTAACAATCTGATAAATGAAAACAAAAGATACCGATTTTTAGGCCTTGCTTCTTGAGCTATAATCGGCTCCAATTAAAATGACCCAAGCATGCCTCACTCAACTGGAATTCTATTAATTGCACAGTTCTACCTGCACCTGAGGGATTCAACAAATTGATGGCACTTTTCCTTCATCACACCACTGATATCTCCTAAACAAAATCTCGTTGCTTCTTTTCAATCAGTTAATCATTACACTTGACTCATTTGGTTCTGTTGACTCAAGTCTCCCTTGGTGGAGGCCAATTGAAAAGTCCATATACGTGCATTTAATGTGATGCATTCTCAGATAAATTGGCCTCTAAAACTCCAGAAAATAGTTTTCCATCAAATGGACAATTCACTGGTCCATCATGACCCACAGCTCCTGCTGAGCAGCTGAGGGTAATGAACATAGATTTACTGATAAATCAGGAAGTACATGGTTCAGTTATTTCTTCACAGCAGACTGATAAATCGACCACATGGACAACTCACCCATCTGTCAGTCTTGTGTTCCTTTATTTACAGTGAGCTTAAGTCTATTTGAGCTAAAGCTGACTTCAATCACAACGACCGCATCCATGAATGACCTCTGCAGGAACTTACCACTAACATGTGCCTTCTTCTTTACTTTGAAAACTTGTAAACTAAATAGAGACATCTACAGTTTTATAAGTTCTGCCGAAGCAATAAGGACAATATTTTTGCAAAGTTTTAGTTTAATGCACTAAAGTGTTAAAATAAAACTTTGATAATCTCGAACTAATTGTTGGTGTGTGCTGAAGATGACGTTTACAGTGCAAATACCAGATCAGTGTTGGCCAACTCACTGTTAATCCTGCAGTATTTATAATATATGTATCCAGGTATGTCTGAAGTTATTGTAGTCACAGTTGTCCTGGGATGAAGTGACAGAAGCACAAAAGTGTCTCACATTCAAGTACTTAACCAGTCCAGCCCTGCTTAGCTTAAAATATTCAGATGAAGTGAAAAAATATGGCCCATTTTTGAGCTTTCAAAAGAGATTTCACCAGAGTTGGTGTTATAAGCAGCTGCTTGGGGCCCCAAGCACCAGAGAGCATAAAATTGAATTGCTAAGAAAAAAAGGCAAACTACCTGGATATTCAAATTATTAGAAAACAGGAAAGTTGGGCTTGTAATCAAAAAATACAGTATTTCTGGTGGAATGCCTCTCTTCATTTCTGATTGGCAGTGGCAGTGGGGGCCCCCTGACAAATTTAGCTCAGGGCTCTCCAAAGACTCGTTCTGGCACCGTTTTTCATTCTGTCACTGATTTGGCCGATTTTTCTTTTGGATTAGCTCATAAACATCCTGATTACATGAAGTAAACTAAGGCCCAAGATTCCTTCAGTCCTTGTTTAGTCAAAAGAATTAGCATTTAGATAAGTAGGCCTAATTAAGTATGGATAGGGAAACTTTTTTTTTTTCATCCAACGTAAAACTATGGTGTAAAAAGCTATTATCATCACTAAACTTGACAATTTTCCATTGTAATTCCTAATAATAGTTCTTTTAAGAATCTAAAAATGTGTTTTGACTGCTACTGCTTGTGTAATTTTGCTGAGGATAAGGAAAGGTTGTCTGAAGGTGAAAATGTATAAAGCATGTTTTCAAACAAAGTTAGTGTTGTAAAAGGTTCCTGGTCTGACTAGAAAGTACCTGCCTCCAAACAAAAGCTGACAAAAAGTTTCCAAAGTGTGGCCCCAGCAGCAGGCTACATATTTTCTGTGAACACACTTAAAATGGACACTGGAACTAAAAAAAAAAAAAAAAAGAACTTTGAACTGAAAGAAAGTTCCTGTGCCTATAATCAATCACAGACTAAATTGAAGACAAACCCTGAGCAAGCGCAGCAGTACAATCTGATGTGAACTAGGCTGGCTAATTAGCATTCAGCGCCAGTCCATAGGTTGGTATTCTCTGCTGTGTTTGTGTATGTGTGTAGTCATTGATCAGCCTGACAAAGACTTATTATGGTGTCACTGTGCTTGACCCCGCTTGATCCCGTTCACTGGTTAAAGTGTGTTTATGTGTGTCGCTCCGCCTGTGTGTGTCCTGCTAATGACTTGTCAGCTTCAACCACAAGTGCTAAAGGTGACTGTTCCCCCCGAGAGACCGACACACACTCTACGTCTGAATGGAAAAGCGCGCATTATTTATTCTGCCACCGCTGCTGCTAACACAAACACAAATATCAACAAATGCCAGAGCTGCGGGCTGAATTCATGAGAGCAAACATGATGTTGGGTTAGCTTATGCTCCAATCTGGACTGTAACACTTGTGAATTATTTCTTGGGAGCAAGCTTTGCCTTCAGGTAGAGCTTTTTAAAAATACAGTAGATATAAAAATCACTCAATGGGAAACCTGGCTTTGAACTTTGCTCAGATTTGCTTGTTTCACCAAAAACTTTTACATATTTTATTTGAAGTAAAAATTATAATCTTGAGTCAGGCTATCAAAGTACAAGAGAAAGAAAATGTAACAAAATGTGATGAATTTTAGTATTAAAAAACGTTTAGACTATAGTACTTGAACAAGTAATTTATCACTCACTGATCAATGACATCATAAGTCAAACACATTTGTCACTTATGAGTAAAAGCACAGTGACACAGGCAAAAAATAAGCACTTTTTTTAAAATAAAAAAAAGTTACTTCAGATGGATTTTAAAACTATTAAACAAACTCTTGACTAACAATGTTTATTTTGGTCAAATGAAACAACTTAGGGGCGGCCCTAGGCATAGGCAAGCTACAGGCTTAATGTGATCTGCAGTTTTTGTTTTGTCATGAAAGTTGCATGAAGGAGAAGTTTAGTCACTTCTCTGACAAAAGTTTGTTTCTCTGCTGATCATAGAGGACAGTTCTGTCACACTGACGCTTCTGAAGTTGAGATTTACAGAGGCGTAGCTAAGATTTTTGTAAGTTACTTGATGGTTCTATAATAGGTTTAATGGCAATCTGTTGAAAACAACTAAATTAACGCTGTCGAAAACAAGCAGGAGTCTCGAGGAGACCCTTCACCATTACATAAAGAAACAATTTTGTGAAAATACAAGCACAGTTAGAACTTTTTTTGTGTGTGTCCACCAATCAAACATCCAAATAGTTTTGTCCCAGACAAAATGACAAAGCACCTATGAAAGAAAAAATGAGTTTGCAATGTTTTCCAAAACCCAGGAAGCATAATCTGGGCCATGCCAGATTGATATGTGTATCTCTACGAGTTATCATTCTAGACAGACTGTCGCTAAAAGTTGTAAGAAAAATGTCATGGCAAATATTTGAAGCTTCACAACGCAGAGGTGAGAAATCTATTGTTGTCTTCCTGTCGACAAATGCATTAATCGCTTGTGCCTCAAAAAGTCAAACTGGGCAGAAAAATGACAGAAAGCATCCTTGTTATTGTTAGCGTGGCTAGTTGTCATTCTTGTCATTTCATTGCTTCTGAAAGTTCTGTAAAGCACTTTTAGTTAAAAATTAACAGTAATGGCGTAAAAGGTGTCGTCCACCTCTTGGATCAAGTCAGGGAAAAAGAAATGTAAAATCTTACATTCCTTTAACTCTTGCAGACTACTTCATTCCTCTCCTTTACTGAACGTCAACACATGTGGCAGCTTGACATCAGAGTAATAAAGCAGAGCACATAAATCCGTAGATCCTTATGCCTGGTGTGCATGAGACATAACTGAACCTTGTCTTATCCTCTCCGTGTCCGTCCTGCTGCTTCAGAGTCAGACAATCAGTTCTGCGCAACGACCTCTCACCCTCAGACAGCGGACCTTTTCTTCTGCCTCCCTCTCTCTGACTCTGACTGTCAGTCCTGTGGGGCTAACCTTGTTAAATAAAGCTTCATCTAAAATAACTCCATCCTGCGTTTCTCCTCGGTCCTCTCTAAATCCTTCATCAAACACACAGGCACAGACGATCGATATCAAACCACTGAAAGCAGGAAAATCTCTCTCTGTATGTGCCTGTGTGTGTCCCTGGATCCAGGACTGTTGTAATGACAATGAAGTATTAGTTAAACAAAGCTCTGTATAAAGGTGATCAGCTTACATGTATTTGGATTTTTTACTCTCCACACTGAAATTTATGTTTATAAACAAGACTTTTTCCCCTAATCACATGTGTCAAAGAACGAGCTTGATGCATCGACTGGTTCCATTTCACTTTGTGGAAATTGTCTGACATCACATCATTGGGGTTGATTAGAGGAAATAAGAGATCCCACAAAATCTTGGGCCACAAACAATTTGCTTTATATATTGTAAAAAAAAATTCAATATTTCTTGGTGTACTAAAAGAATTACATGATCAGTCGTTGATGTCAAGTTTCAGCATTTTGTCCAAATATTGGAAGCCGGATTTGTCCTCTGAAATTCAGAATAGGACTCTCCTGCCTTTGATTTACGATATGAACTAAAGCTTTCACATCAAACTCAGAAAGTCTGATAAGTCATATGTGTATGAGACAATTAATTCAGAACTGGTTTTGCAGGGTGAATTGCCAAGTAAAATTGTAACCTTGTCAAAATTGTGTATACTATATGTTGTGCAAAGTGCCTTATGAACTGCTCAGACTTTTGTAAGGAAGCTGAGGGACAATGGTCAGAATTGCGGGCCTCACAAACGCAACCCTCGACTGCTCTGGTCAGATATTAACGAGAGCTCACACAAGCTTCAAACCAGTTGGACAATTGTCCCGCCAAAGTGGATGGAATCTTTGACCACTAGAAGCCAACTCTCCCAGTTGTGAGGCTTTCGGTTCAGTCCTCTGGAGAGTCTCTAATTGCAACCTCTCAGAAAGTTCTCTGAGAGGTTAATGTGCACATCCGCATGAGGTGTATTTTTCCCAGAGACCACAGCGATCTGATGCGACTTTCAAGTCACTATTCTTGTGGGAATTTTTGAGAATTTTAAGCAAGTTCTGTGGGGTGCACGTGGGTCAGTTAACACCCAGAAAGTCTAACAGAGTGCTTGCTTTTCACTAGTTTGATTCACCTAACGCTAGAGGCATTAATTACTTTTCAAAACAGTATTAAAGGTGTGATGTGCCCCGAAATATTATTTTATTATTTATTTATTTATTTTTTTGACAAATAATGAAATAAGTTATTTACTTTGATTCAGTCATTCTGAGGCATCTGCAGTTGTCATAGCATGAGGGAGATTGACTATTAGGATCAGTGACAGAAAATATTTGTAGTACAGAACTGAATTAAACACTACTATAAAAAAATAAATAAAATAAAATATAAAAAATTAGATCACAACAAAATTAGATCACATTTTGATTTCCATCGACATATCGCACAGACCACAAGAAAATAAAGACCAAATGAAATATAAAAGTTAAATAAAATATTTCACTCTATCTAGTCATAGAAACCCGAATGTGCTTGAGATGGAGAAAGTGATTACACAACACCTTCATATATTGCTGGTCAAATGAAATGTGGAAGAGGAGCACATGAATGAGGCGAATGCTGAAATTAAAAAATGGATGGCATGACCCAGGGAAGCACAGTGAGGAGAATATGGCCTTTAATAAAGCCGCGGCGAAGGAGAAGGGGGCTCTGCGGGGAATATCTGCACTCTTCTAGTGCAGACGGAGCACCAATCACTCACAGGAGACCAACAACTTCAAGGTATCGATTCAAGGGAGACATGTTTCAGAAGGACTCTTCACCAGGGACATGATTAGGTGTGTGAAGGTAGGCCAAAGACACATCCAAGTCATGGAGGTCCAATTATATGTTATAGATAGAGAACTAATTATCTGAAAGTATAGGACAGTTACGAGGTCTGCTGCTGACATGATATGTTAATTAAGCTTCAACTATACTAAGGCTGCTCCTATAGACTTCAGGTTTTGTCAGATATACAGTGCTCTCTTATATTAAAGCATGTAGTTATTCACAGTATGCACAGTGTCAGTGAAGCTACAGCTTTTAGTCTGGATCTGGTTTAGTGTTTTATTGATAATGTCGCAAATGCAAATATTTATTCTAATTCCAGTTGCGTGAGGAGAGATTGAAGATTCACACATTTGACCTGTAAACTTAGCAAACATTTTAAATGTATGAGGCCCTATAGTGTTGAACTTTGCAATCAAGGGTCATTTCTGTGACGTCTGCAGAGCCAATAACAGCAAAGATTGAAGCTGAGTGGAAAAAAGAAAAAAAGTTTATTATGAGCTCACAACGACCTGTTGTGCTCACCCAAGCTGCTTCTGCTTTATTATTTTAGAGGTGAAAGCAGACTGAATGAACTCACAGCTTCTTGTTGAGTAAAAGAGACGCCGATCTGACATCAAAACATCACAGATTCGGGGAAACTAGCTGCTTGAAGCTGCTGCAGATCAATAACATTCTCTTTATAATGTAGAGTTAAGAATATGGATTGATGCAACATTCTCCCAAAATATAAATATATTTTAGTTAGTCATTTTGATTCTAGAGACTTTGCGGTGACACAGATAAGAGGCATTTTTCCTCAGCCCATTTGGTAAAGTATAATTTGTGAGCATGACACAGACTCAGCTATGTTATGGGATGTTCCAGTCAAAATGGCCCCGGAGCAGCTCTCCTCCAGCACAAGATGGGCTAAACCAACCTTCACTCATAATGGGATTTAAAGCCAACTCCTCTCTCAAGTCCACACACCAACTGATGTAATAATGACACTATTTAGAAAGTTCACTGAAAATAAGGTCACTGTTACAATATTTACTGTACAAGGTTTAAGGTTAATCTGATAGAAAACATTAAATGCTCCGAAAAGATGCAGAATGGACATCTCACATTATGTTAAAAAGGCAAACAAACAATCTTCTCATCCTTTTTGAAGCACCACTGTTTGGGCTGTCCTCCTGTCCATTACCCCTGGGCTTTTCCTAGACAGACCACAACTTCTCAGCAATTTTCTCATCTCAAGCACTTTGTTGAGTGATTTAAGTGAGCTGGTTATCAACAAAGGAGTCGTCCAAAGCCACAGGACACTGACATAGAGCCCAGAGGAGAGATGAGACAGACCAAACTACAGAGACCCACGACCCAAAGCCAGCAGTCACAGTCAACTTCTGCTACTGAAAAGCTACAAACAAAAAGCGATAAAGGGATGAGTAAACATAGTGTGCCTGTGACAAGTTGGAAGACTAATTTTCCTAAAACACAGTTAAGATTTCTCTAAAAAAATTTCTGAATTCTCTACTACTTTCCCTATTTATTTTCGAATAAAATTTTGTTTCTTGTTTCCAAGTTTCCAAGTAACCACAAGACTTTTTATTTAACATGTAACAATATTTCAGAACAGACTCAATTTTTTATTTTATTGACAGAAAGATTGTTGTGGTACTGTCACGGATCTGCAACATGATGAACTGGAACAGTGCCTCTGGACTGGCAAACTGGTAGTAGTCCTTCTTTTTCAGAAGAGGGACCAAAGGGGGTGTTCCAACTACAGGGGGGTCACACTCCTCAGCCTCCCTGGTAAGGCCCTACTCCAGAGAAGAATGTGACAGAAAGTTAAAGCTCTGATTCAGGAGCAGCAGTGTGGTTTTGTTCTGGTTTGGAGCATTGGACCAGCTCCATACTCCCCATCGGCCAGCTAGTTCACAAGTGTTTTGTGGATCTGGAGAAAGTATTCGACCATGTTGTCAATTGGAGAGTGCTCCAAAAGTATGGGATCTGATGCCCTTTGCTCATGGTGGTTCAGTCCCTGTACAGACCTGTTTCTAGGGCATATTGGAATCTGTTTATGTGGACAGAATGGGGAACTGAGGGTGTCCGGTTTGGGATCACAGAATCTCATCTCATCTGTTTGCAGATGATGTTGTCCTAATGACTTCATCAAGCCAGGACCTACAACATGCTGCACAGGGGCGGTTTAATTTGAGTGTGAAGCAGCTGGGGTGAAAATCAGCTCTTCTGAGGCCCAGGGTATCTCACGAGAAAATGGAAAACATCCTCATCTCTCAGGTGTGATGTTGTCAAATTAGAACTCTGCTTTATTTCCTGTTTTTTCAGACTATTTTTTTCACAAACTGGTCTTTAATAGGCAAGTAAAGGCAAATTTATCTGCATAGCACAATTCATACACAAAGCAATTCAAAGAAGGCAGGAAAAGATGCATCAAAATTACAATACAAACAAAAAAATATATATATATGAATAATCATAATAAAATGTACTTTAAAAGAAATAAAGAGTGCAGATAAAACTTTTTCAGTCATATGAACAGATAAACAAAAATGTTTTGAGCCGAGATTTGCTGATTCCCCATGTTTAGTCCTGACTCTGGTCCATGTTTAGTCTTGACTCTGGTCCATGTTTAGTCCTGACTCTGGTCCATGTTTAGTCCTGACTCTGGTCCATGTTTAGCCCTGACTCTGGTCCTGGTTTAGTCCTGACTCTGGTCCATGTTTAGTCCTGACTCTGGTCCATGTTTAATCCTGACTCTGGTCCAGGTTTAGTCCTGACTCTGGTCCATGTTTAGTCCTGACTCTGGTTCATGTTTAGTCCTGACTCTGGTTCATGTTTAGTCCTGACTCTGGTCCATGTTTAGTCTTGACTCTGGTCCATGTTTAGTCCTGACTCTGGTTCATGTTTAGTCCTGACTCTGGTCCGTGTTTAGTCTTGACTCTGGTCCATGTTTAGTCCTGACTCTGGTCCATGTTTAGTCCTGACTCTGGTCCATGTTTAGTCTTGACTCTGGTCCATGTTTAGTCCTGACTCTGGTCCATGTTTAGTCCTGACTCTGGTTCATGTTTAGTCCTGACTCTCGGCACCAGCAGGAGGCCGGTCCCTGAGGTCCTTAGACTCCGAGATGGTTCATAAGGCACTTACATGTCAGAGATGTACTTTGGTGCTAGTCCATGGAGAGACTTGAACACTAGCTGAGCTGTTTTAAAGTCTATTCTCTGTGCCACGGGAAGCCAGTGCAAGGACGTACGCACAGGACTAATGTGATCATACTTCCTGGTTCTGGTCAGGACACAAGCAGCAGTGTTTTCGTTGTACTGAAGCTGTTTTGCAGCTCGTTTGGATATGCCGGTGATATTTACAAGTTTTAATTAATACTATTAATAGGTTACTTTTAATACTAGTATTAAATCTTCCAAATTAAGTTAGAACTAAATTGGAACATCTGAAAACTTCAACATTTGCATTGTATGTTGAGTTTGTGTCCATCCTGTTGAATCACCAACAAAAGTTGCGATCATTTTAGTGAACGTCAGCCTATTGTGTAAAAAGTACCCTGTGAAAAGCCCAACACTGCTGCAATAACCTTAATGAGTTGTCACCCCTCAAGTGAACATGCAGAAGAAGAAGAATGCCTGAATAAGAAGTAAAAGAAGTGTTATTGAAATAGCCTCAGAGCTTAGTGAGGAAGAAGATATATGTCCATGACCCCACAGTTCAGACCTCCTGAGATGGCCCTATATGCACGACAAAAGGATGCTGTAAAGACAGACAGAAAAAGAAGAAACACAAGCAAAAATGGACATAAAAAAAAAAAAACAGTCTGGCAGGAGAAGTTGAGAGATGTACCCCGAGGAACTGAGTCAGCACACACACACTGACAGTCCCGGATCACTGCGGGAGGCTGACAAAAATCTGTCATGACACACCCATTGACTCCAAATGGGCTTTGAAGCAGAACCATGCTGCCTGAGCTCTCTCACACACGCCCAGTGACACTTGTGCCTGCCTCTCTTCTGCTGCCACAAGTTTATCTGCACAGAAACTTCACAGAGAGAGCAGAAGAACCAGGGAGGGGACATAAAACACAGGGAGGAGCAGTGGGGGTCTGTATACACTACTCTGTAAAGAGGAACAGTGAGAGGCACTGTGAAGTTGCCTTTGCCTGCAGGAGGATTTGCTCTAATATTATTCTCATTGACAAACATACACATCTCACTTTATGATAAAATGTGTTCATAAACTAGAGAAGCATGTGCACTTTAGTCAAGGTAAAATACAGACTGAGGATCCAAATCCAAGTGGTAATTGATGTGAAAGGACAAATATGATGCACTGTTTTTGTTTAATAAACATGCATAAGATCTTTAAATAATAGATCTTTAAAACATAAAGTAGTGTCATGGATGATTATTGTACTTAATAACAGAGCAAAATATCTCGGAGAGCTACCACAAATCTGGAAAATTCCGAACAGTGTTTTCTGAGGCTCAGAGATGAAAGATCTAGTGATGTACCAAGAGTTTTTGAAAGGAAGGGATGATTAGTTGCCAAAAGCTTTAAATTAACCTAAATGTATGTAGTTGCGATATTTCTGGTTCTATTCATGTTTCTAAAGTCACATGGGTAGAATAAAATCAAATCTAAACTATTCATTTTAGCTTCCCTTCATCAATATTGAATAACATTGGCCTAAAATGTTGTAATGTCACATGAACACAACCTTCTGCTTGTGCTAATTTCCTTATTAACTATGTGGCATAGTTTGGCGTGTTAGTCCTTGTAGTAAATACTTATCACATTTCGATAACAATAAAATGGGAGGTTGTGAAGAAAATGTGCCAAATAAATATAGAAAATTATAAATTAAGTTGAATTTTAATCTATCTATCTATCCATCTATGTCATCAACTCAACTAATTTTTCTCATTAGCAATAATTTGTCATGTAATCACATATAGTGATTTGAATCCTTACTAACAATATGGTTGCTATTTCTGGCCATGTCCAATCAGAAAGTAAAATTTATTAAAATCATAAAAGTATGTCAAATTGGGTATAATGACAAAAAGTAATGAAATATATCAGTTTATTACTGATAGATGTAGCTTGATCTATCATATGCACTTTCTATTATATTATGTTTAGCATGCAAACACATTTTAAGCATGCAGAGGCTGGGTATTCTTGGTTTCGATGGATAGCTGTTGATGATCCATGAATCAGAATGAGCGAATGTGCATCTGCAGGACCGTCTGCCACATAGAAATGACGAGTTCATGTTGGACTGAGTGTTTGATAAAAAGCCGCTGTGGTGAATAGACTACAAATGGCTTACAAGTGCTTTCAGCTGATTAATAAAAGCTCATAATTACATCAGGCATAGGGTAGTGCTGTGCTAACAAGCAAAGGAAGAGACGAGAGGAAGCCTTGAGGCGCTAGGATATAATGAATACTTTAATATTTATGCGAAGTCCTGCGTCGTGCATGTAGGTGGCAAGAGGAGCACTCACGACTGGAGAGCTTATGCGAGAGCTTTTGTCCTGTGGCCCTTCACTCGATGAGAAACACTAATAAGCAGTGACGTCCAACATTTGCGCTTTTGTCCTCCTTTGAACCAAAACATATAGAAGCATTAGGAGTTACATCAATTACATCGAGTGAAGCTTTTAGGAAATATATGTATCTAAATTCAGTCAAGAATCTCCAGTAATGTTTTTGGCATTAGTCTAACAAAGGAATATTAATTTACTTTGTGGCAGACATCTATGGTTGGCTTTGTCTTATCAACCCACGCACCCCTTTAATTGTTGAAATTTACTTTATTTTGCTGGTGGCTAAGTGGTACAAGCAGCAGCACATGTGCCAGACTGTATCAACCTCTCCAGCTCTGACATGGTTCTTGGTTGCTTTGATTTATGAGATGAGAAGTCAGGGTTCTCAATTGTTTGCCTACTCTTTTATCTCAGAAATGTGAGATTTTCATGTGACCAATATTAAAATTCCAAGCTTCTCTGACACCAGGCTAGGGTTTGTTATCGCTAAACTATACATCAGAAACTAACAACATTGAGTCTTTGCACAAATCTGTTGATGCAACTGTAAGATGATAACAAAATACACAATATCACAAAATATAGTAACATTTATGGAATGAGCTCAGCTAAAGTAACAAATCAGTCTCCACACAGCAGGTGATATATTATCATATTTTAATTACTATTACTGCTTATATATACATGTTTTTCTTTAACAACATCAGCAAGGTCCAAGCTCTGGGGACAAGAGGAATTTACTGATGAATTAGCTGCTTTTGTGGTCATCAAAATAATTCTTACAACGACACAGAGGAACCACAGTTAAGATCATGTCTCTTTGGCTTTTATTTTCAGTTTTGAGCTGCACTTTTGGTTGTTTTGTGAAAATGGCTCCTTTTCTGGAGGTCGCGACCGCAGCTGTCACGCTGCAGCGAGCAGCGTTGTGTGTGAAAGTGTGCTGCCCTGTGTTTGTGTGTGTGTTGGAATAAAAAACGTAAAGTGAGTTTGGGGTCAGAAAGGTTGGTGAAATATTAAACTCCATTTACAGTGCTGTTGTACTGTCATGGAGAGTAGAGTCAGTAAACACCCACATGCACACCTTTTAGCTGCTGTCGCTGCAAACACCAGATATTAGGGATGACAGCTTAAAAAGGCTTCAGTGTCACAGCCAATAGCCCTTAAAGCTGCACCTCCAAACACACACACACATCTGACTGTAATTCTGAGGACATAATCGCTTTTCCCTTAACCTAACACAACCCTTCTTCAGCCGGGATGCAGACCGTGACACATGTGACAGGAATACAAGCTGAATGCTCAAGTGTTGGTTTGAGGAGAGAGTGAAACTTAGGACATGTTTTCTTTTTGCTTCAGTCACTCTGAAGTAACAAGTAAAAAAAGATGAAAAAGAATCTCACATATGTTACACCAAGTCAGTCAAGTCTGACACACTACAAAGCATTATAAGCAGATCCGATTCTCATGGTTATAGCTCACAACAGAAAGTCAAGTTCAAGTATCTATATCTTTTTTTTGTTAAGATCACTCACACTTGTAAGTCGCACCGCATTTAACTTGAACATGTTCTGTATATTGATAAATGTTAAACTTAATTGGCCTTCTGACATTTCATGATTTGATTTCAATGATTATACAAAAAATAATATATATGTGTCACAGAAGATGATATGTTCAAATGTAATCTTAATTTTACTGAAAGTCATTGTAAATCTGACAAATTCTTCATTAAAAAAAAGCAATGGGCCTGATTTTCATTTGTTGATGTTCACATTTGGTGTTTTGGGTCAAAAGAGAATTAACAAATCAGAAAGCAGAATGAGCCTCACGAGACTCTCATTTGGGTTACCAGTTTAATTTCTCAGAGCATGAAGTTGATTTTGAAACATGAGTCAGGAACATGTTTGAGTTTGGACATACTCTGGTAATCCAAGTTCATTTGTGATCGTGATACCTGTCTAAAACCACTTGAAAATCCTCCATACAACCTTTATTAACTTTGACAAATCTGTGCATTACTGAAAACAAGTCTTGTATCCATCCATGTTGAATTTTTAAAAAGGGGATGAAGAGCATAGACAGGGGGCAGTGATGGTTGCTGTTCTTTCTCCTCGTGACTTTAGACTGACACTTGTTTGATCCAAACTCATGTTGTTTTGTAGCACTGTCGAGTTTATTTCATCAGCCGCAAGTCACCACATGACACTCCACACAGGCATGTCAGAAGGAAAAGTGATGTTTTTAGATATTTAGGACTGTTCACTGTCCTGTGGGCGTATTTCTGAGAGAGAGGCAGAGAAAAGCAAAGATAATGGATGAACACAAATGTGGGTTGGATTGATTAAAAAGACTACCGCAGTGGCAGTGTGATTACAGTGAGCAGAGACGAGGGGGCTTTCAAGAAACTGGTGTCCTGGAGAAGTCGAACTGCAGGTGGCGCTGTTCTCTGCCAATGTAGCTGGAAGTTGCATAGCTCCAAGAGAATGTTTGCAATTTGTTTATTCATTTATTTCACAGGTTGTATTCCACCAAACAGAGTAATAATTACAAAAACATGAAAAATAATGAGTGCCTAAAAAGCAGAGAAAGTAGGATTAATAAAATGAAAGTTATTTTATTGTGACTACGGCTCTGAACGTCGTTGTGACTACGGCTCTGAACATCGTTGTGACTACGTGTGGCATACCGAGGGTTTTTAAATAATAAATTTGTTAGCAATGGGATTAATTTGATAATTTTAAACTTAACATTAGCTGTAACAAAAAGTAGAAATACCTAAAACCAGCAACGCCACCTGAGTAAAAGGCTCAGAACCTGTAAAATTAAACAAAGGCACGTAGGTTCGTTGTTGAAGACAGAGGCAGGGTTAAATTGTCACAAGATCACTTTTATTTAAGTTAACTTTGGATGTTTGAAGTTCTTTGTTGTTGTAATCCATTTTTATTCCATAATTCAGTTCCATAAACACATTTTCTGTTGAGTTTCTCCATCAGGCTCGTTCTACACAGTTCATTTGATGTACACATGTAACAGCAACAGTTCAGTTTGCAAGAAGTTGTCAGAAGAAAGAATTAAACGGAAAAGGCAAGACGGCAACACCAGCTCCCATTTGTCGATGGCACCTAAATTAAAATGATTATTAATAATTTTACAAGTAGGCAGACATGTCGAGGGCTGCCTACGCTGTGCTACAAACCTTAAGTTTGGAAGTTATGCTGCTCGGACTGGAAACATATGGCCCAGAGCCACCAGAGCCTGTCCACCCGACACAGCTAAACAGCCACAAACATCGCAGAGCTGGCAACACACGCGGACCCACCGCACCACCTTAAATGTTGGGAAATGCGAATTAACACCATGATAAACCTGTAACTTGCAAACAAAACCATTTTCTGTACTACCTGGAGACGCAGCGTGACTGCCCACAACACAGGAGACCGGAAGTTGTATGTGAGGTCAGAGGACAAGTGACGTGAGTGATGCGCTTTTATTGCCTCACAGCTGACATGAATAACCAATCAGAGTCAACCTATTAAGTAGGTGCAGCCTGCAGGCTATACTGCTACATACGGCTCTGAACGTCGTTGTGACTACGGCTCTGAACGTCGTTGTGACTTCAGCTTTGAACGTCGTTGTGACTTCAGCTCTGAACGTCGTTGTGACTACGACTCTGAACGTCGTTGTGACTACGGCTCTGAACGTCGTTGTGACTTCAGCTCTGAACGTCGTTGTGACTACGGCTCTGAACGTCATTGTGACTACGGCTCTAAACGTCGTTGTGACTACAGCTCTAAACGTCGTTGTGACTACGGCTCTGAACATCGTTGTGACTACAGCTCTAAACGTCGTTGTGACTTCAGCTTTGAACGTCGTTGTGACTTCAGCTCTGAACGTCGTTGTGACTACGACTCTGAACGTCGTTGTGACTACGGCTCTGAACGTCGTTGTGACTTCAGCTCTGAACGTCGTTGTGACTACGGCTCTGAACGTCATTGTGACTACGGCTCTAAACGTCGTTGTGACTACAGCTCTGAACGTCGTTGTGACTACGGCTCTGAACATCGTTGTGACTACAGCTCTAAACGTCGTTGTGACTACAGCTCTGAACGTCGTTGTGACTACAGCTCTAAACGTCGTTGTGACTACGGCTCTAAACGTCGTTGTGACTACAGCTCTGAACGTCGTTGTGACTACGGCTCTGAACATCGTTGTGACTACGGCTCTAAACGTCGTTGTGACTACAGCTCTGAACGTCGTTGTGACTACAGCTTTGAACATCGTTGTGACTACAGCTCTAAACGTCGTTGTGACTACAGCTCTGAACGTCGTTGTGACTACAGCTCTAAACGTCGTTGTGACTACGGCTCTAAACGTCGTTGTGACTACAGCTCTGAACGTCGTTGTGACTACAGCTCTAAACGTCGTTGTGACTACAGCTCTGAACGTCGTTGTGACTACGGCTCTGAACGTCGTTGTGACTACAGCTCTAAACGTTGTTGTGACTACGGCTCTGAACGTCGCTGTGACTACAGCTCTGAACGACGGCGTAACTACGGCTCTGAATTTCGTTGTGACTACAGCTCTGAACGCCGTTGTGACTACTTCTCTGAAAATTCTGAACAGGTGCAAAGTACAACAAATTGTTTTTATCTTACTATTGTATGTGTGTTCAGGTTTTGTTCTTTGACACCTCACTTTGCGTCATCATCAAGTGCAACTGGTGAAAACAGCTCACGTGTGTTGCACAAAAGTGAAAACTTGCTTCACAGTGCTTGCTTTCTTTAAGGGAAAGTCCAAATCTACTCTAGTGAATGATTGAATAGATTTCATGGTTGAGAGCAGAAGGAATGGGAGGTGAAGGAGAGGAAGACGAGTGTGCAGGTGTATATGTGTGTGTAATGAGGCCTGACTTGGTTAATACCTCAAGGCGACGTTTGCTTCTGAAGGAAAATACACAACACCCATCCAAGGCAATGTGATTTTTAAAAATGGCTCTGGTGAAATACAATTACTGAGATGAATGAGCAGTGTCAGTCAAGCACTGACAGCTTTTGTTTACTGTCTGGAGAGCCTATAATAACTGTAATAGCCCAACAGGCCATTAGGATCTCTTAAGATGTCATTAAATGAGTCACATATTTGTCATGATACAACGTCTAACCTATGACTGAAGAGGGTGATGTATGAGATTATTTATATGCTGCATTGATTCTTTAATTTTTGTATTATTATTATTTTTTTTTTCATAAATGTCACACCTGCTACTTACGACAATAACAGTAAACAAATTAATATTGCCAATTTCAGTATATCTTTTGTGGGAACATGAATTGTGCACTTTAGTCAACTGTAAATATCTGGTTAGAGATCAAGTCTAATTTCACGAATGAACAGTCTGAACGTGGCTCATTTACTTCATAAGATGATTACAAAAACAAGGTTTGAGACAAACAAAAGGCATTTGAAAATCAATTATTGGGCTTAATAAACCTAACAACAGTAACTTGAGAACTTGTTCATTCAAGGAAGAACATATTTAGGTTAAGAGAAGATAGATTTAGGTTAAGTTTATGATCAGGGGTTAGGTAAATATAAAGTACAATGATATGCTTTGCAAAACGCACTGATGCAATATTAAAAAAAAAATCTGCATCCCGATTGAAAAAGTAATTAAATCACTTTTTTAATTAGCCACGATAAACACTGGCAGACAATAAAAGCGCAGCAACCTTAGAAAGATACATGTCTGGACTTTCAGTTAATAAAAACCTCTAGAAAAAAGGTCTTAAAATAATTTGTTCTTAAATCATTTGTAAATGAATGTGACTTTTCAAGCAGCACAAATAAAAGAGAAACGTGGACTGCAGCAAAAGTCACAATGAATCACAGAGAGAGTTTGTGTGTGGCTGGCCAAAGGTACACGAGTCTTGAAAGGCTCTTTTAATTAGCTATTGGGACTAAGTTAAAGCCCCTTTGTCCAAGTCGCTTTAAACTAAGCTTGATTCATTTCCTGTTTGGGGATAAACTTGGTCCAATCAGGAATCCAATCTGATCTTATCGATGCTGATTCATTAAGGCCCTAATGAAACAAGCGACATTTTATAAAAACACTGCATTTATTTCCTCGCCTTTGGTTCAGACGGACTGTTTAGGACTTACGACTTCTTTTAAATATGAATTACCAGACAGGTGGAAATTGAAAGAGCAAACCTTGAATAAATACAATGACTACAGAGACTAGCATATGGGGAGGTATTATTTGGGGTTAGTGGCTAAGTTCAGGTCTGAAGTTACCACATCTCCTTTGGGTCTGGGGTTTGGAGATGATGCAGATTCAAATGAGAGTTTTGTCCATATTCATAAATAATAACACACCTTGCATTCACCATGAACTATGGCAACAACATGGTCAGTTCTTAACAAACAACCTCTGGCGTTTTTCTCTGGAGAACAAGCTGGTGTCATAGACCAAATGAAAATGGAAGATACATTGACAAGAAACGCTACATACATTGTGACGTGTAGACACACATTTTTATGAGACCAATCTGGCAATATTTACCACTGAAGATGAAAGCTGAGGGGTTTTGCAGTACCCTCTGCTGTAGCAAACATCTATTGCCAATGAAAGCAAAAAAGTAATATAAATAAATAAATACATTCAAGTACATTAAGTGCCAAAGCGCAAGTGCAAAAAAAAAGTACCAATCAACAAAGATGTTGAGTGCTATCATCCGGTGTTCTGAACTTGGTGCAGGGATGAAAACTAACACCAAAAATAAACTTCAAATTGTGGTCTTATGCTTGTTTGAACAACATTAACCTTGATGTAGGACACTGGCTTGTACGAGGTTGTTTATACCGCTAACACTTGTAACCTTGTATCTGCAGCGAGGGAAATATGTGCTCTGATTTTCACTCTCTCATTATTATAGAAGTTAGAGTACCTTTTGCAATCCAAAGTCGAGTTACTTGTAGATATTAAAAGTTAGTGTGTATTGGAAATAAATGTAGCTGTCAGCTGTTTACAGCCCAACAGAGGATCTAATGAAAACAAATGAAAAATAAAGTTTTAATTTTAGCATTGTACTAAATGAAATTTCAGTGAGATATTAAACTAGTATCTCATATGCCCCTCTTTCTCTAGCACTTTCTCCATAATGTTGCTCACGACACGTGGGTCTCCATCTCATTGCCTCAGTCGAATGCTAGCACAAATGAATATGTTAATGCAGAGCGCCGCTGGCTCGTGGCTCACTGATCAATCAGGCTGCCGGCTGTTGGTTCACCAGCAACACTCGATCTATAGAGACTGAATCTTTAAAACACCGGGGAACCTGCCGGACTACTGGCATGAAAAATGATATCTTTCATTATCCTTTGCGATGGGAATATTATTTATCTTCATCTAAATTGAATTGCCATTTCTTTTCGCTCAGCCACCCCCCCAAAAAAGGATCAGTCGTTTTCCTCTTGGCTTCCAGGAAACCAAAGCTTGTCAACAAGATGAAAAAGTGAAGAAGGAATAAGGTGGCAGGGGAGACATGAGGAGCAGGGATCAATATTTGATGTTGCTCTTGTCATTTCTGCTGAGGACCAGTCAGCAGTGTGCAGAAAATACTTATTTAAAAACAAAGTCATTTTTTATCAGACTGAGAAGAACTCCAAGAACTCCAGTGTGTGTGAACATATAATACAACTGAACATTGATATTAAATTACATCTGTCTTTTTAGCATAGCTCCCTGTCAAACAATAGGAAGGCTATTAATCCAGACTAACACTTATAACAAATAGTACACTCCTGCTTCATCTGTTCTTTCAACATTCTCATCTAGGCTTTGTCAGTGGAGAACATTTTACTACAGGAAAATTATATATACAAATAAATATAATAAATTTGTATATAATTACTGTTTGTAATATTTTTCTTGAGAAATGGGTTATGCTGGGAAGTCCCAACTTCACTCTGCAAACTTTCTCCAGTAGATGTTCTGTAATAGGTGGCCAAAGACACTTTTTTTAAGTATTACAGAAGCTCTGGGTCCCAGACAAGCCTCACCCACTTTAGCCTTAGTTACATCTACAGCCTGTCCGTCCATGGGAGTGGATCCCTTCTTCACTGTGGTTCTCCTCGAGGTTTCTCTTTTTCCCTTAGGTTTTTTTTGAGTTTTTCCTTGCCGAGAAGGAGGGTCTAAGGACAGGGGATGCTCTGGACAATCATTCATCTGCTCTACTAATAATTTGCTTTGACATGCTTGATCAAATGTTTCATTGAATGTGTATTGTTTCATTGAATACGTATTGTTCTATTTTGATTTCCTTTGCTAAAATTAATAATCTTGGGAAGTCTTCAGAGACGACTGTTGTTGTGATTTTAGGCTATACAAAAATACATTGATTTGATTTGATTTGATTTACAACATCCAAAGCAGCTCTGGATCAGGACGTCAGAAAAATGGAACCAAAAGTAAACCATGAGGACATGACGGAAGCCTGACAGGCCCATCTAGACCAGTCCCCTTTTTTCAACTGGATCACTGCATTGATCTCAACGCCTTTCTGAGACAGAACCTGCCCAAACCCAAAGTGCAGTAGGGCTGCATAAGGTGGAATAAGCCCAGAGTCTCTCAACCTGGTCACGTCTGGTACCAGATTAGGGAGGACACAGAACAAGTTCTTTGCTCAACTTTCACCAGAACAAGCTGCAGACAATGGCGGACCAGAACCAACTAAGTCTAAGGTCAGAACATAGAGTCATCCTCAACATTACGATGAAAACTTCACCACTATCAATGACCCTGTTAACAACTCTAATATGTTTATCCAAATTATGATTATATTTTGAATGAGTATTGCACTGCGAGAACACCTGTCACAGGCACAAGCGGACTAAATGTTGACAGAGTCAAATACAATCAACACACCTGCGTTCGGACGTGCAATGTGAATATTTAAGCCGATGGGTACATGAGTCTTGGCATGGACCCATGGTTAAGGGGTTTCCACTGGCCTAATTAACAGCAGAGCAAAGGGAAGCTCTGCCCTCAATGCACATGTTCCGGCAGCTCGTTGAGGCCTCTTGATGACTTTAATTAGAAGAATCTTGATGGTAGTTTTCCTCTGCTGGCATTTTGGTTGATGCCCCAGGGCCTCCGGAGCTGACGACTGTAGAGGAAGGATGGACATGGCCTGTTTCAGATTTCTATGGTTTTATCAGTTCATGCCCGTTTCAATTTGTTTCTTTTTCTCTCTCTCTCTTATGGTTACATTTTTAGGCCTTTTTTATTTTATTTTACCTTTTATCTCAATAATTTGTATTGCAAGTATTGTCTTTTTGGTTACACCACTACAACTCTCATATTTTTTGAGGGTTAAGTATAACGTTTACCTTGGGGTAAGGTCACTAAGAACTCATGTCAGTGTTGATAAATCTCAATGATGCCTTGATTTGGTTGTAAATCTGCGTATTCACTCAGATTTAGCTTTACGCTACTTAAATAAATCAGGGCTAGTGAGCTCAGAAGTCTGCAGGCTCTGAGCTCAACATGAGACTTGCAGTTTTAAGACAAATGTTTAGTTGTATTAAAGTCCTTCTTTTTATTAATACAGCAGAACCCTGGCAGCAGATTTCAGTACCTGAAAGACATTGTGTTTTCTGCAGTGTAGGAGCAGGACTATATTGAAAATTGCCTGTATTTTCATGTTCAGTTCTTTCCCTCGCTGTCCTTCAAAAGCTTCTTTTTATGTCAGAGCTCATACAAGTTGTTTTTTTGCACAGGTCTTTGAATCACAGTAGCAAAGATAAGGCATAGAACATCGAAACAGCTATCAAACCGCAACAATACGATGTAATTGGTCACACATTTACTCAACGTTATGAAGTTATTTAAGAAAGAAATAAGACAAAAAAATGGGTGTCAAAGTTTCTTCTCAATGGTGTCTTCAGGAATGAAAAAGTAGAAATGTTTTCAAAGGTAATGTGAACACTGTTTTATAAATCATGATGTTTCAAATGCAAAAGAAAATGTCTAAATGCCTTCTAACTGAAACAATAGATTTTTTTAATTTGATTAAATTACAAGTAAACTTAAACTAAAACACAGTCACACACTGCAGTATACTCACGCTGCTTTCACTTTACTTTGACATTAATACATAATCACCTGACTTTCCCAAAACCACGTCCATAAAAACAATGTCTAAAGAGCAAGCGCACATATACAGAACAAGCATTTGTCTAACTTTACCTGGATTGTATTTGTTGATTCATGAAAAGATGAGTAGAAACTCCTGTTGCTGTGAAAGATGTTTGTGTCCATGATCTCCTCCTATCTCAAACTGTTCTGGCACTTTGAGATAAAAATTGTAAATTTGGAGGCTAACACATTTTCGGTGCTGCACACGTTTCTGAGCAGAAAATCCGATGTTCACCATTATTTAATCCTTTTTCTTTTTTTGAGGCAGAGGTCAGATCTCCCCAGTATTCGTTCTTTTTCAGTGATTAATGAAATATGGAAGAAAGATTTTGGTTGATACCTGACCCTTCTTTTCTTTTGGATGTTTCCTGATTCCCCCTCACAACACATCCAAACACAGAATAATCTTTATTCATTATACAATCTTGCTCTTATACTCCTCAAAACAAAGGCCGAATAATTCGTCTGGGAAGTGTCGTTTGGCAGGAATTTAATAAAACAGCGTTTCTGTTGTCATGGCAACATTGCAAATTTGAGCTTTTTTTTTTTTTTTTTTTTTTTTTTTTTGCTAACAGTAGTTGGAGGTTTAGGACTTTTTTGCTCTTGCACAAAAACTAATTCCCTCAGACTAAAAACATCTTATTTAAACATAGAAAGGTACTGAGTTTAACTGATTATAAAGTCAGAGAAATTAGAGAAACAGAAGTACAATTGTAGTTTTTCTGTATATCTACCTCTATTTACCTGATTTTCTCCTTCTCTGTGTCAGATACAAACTTCATTCAGAGGAGTAGTTGTGGTAGTTTATGTTTATTTTTTAATCAGAAGCTTTTTTTTTTAATATTAATTTAATTTTGTTTTGTGTTAATTTTCATTCATTTTTTCCACTCACTGCTGACATTTAGAATACTATTACGTCATTTGTATAAGAGCTTTTTTTTTTACACACACAAACTTAAATCCTTTCTAAATCTCAATTTTTCTGCTCCAAAGCATTAGCAGAAACGTGTTTATTTATTTAGACATCTCATGAATGCCAAAGCTTTATTCAGATCTTTTTTCCCCATGACAACCTGCTCCACAGGATGTAAATACAGCGCTGCACAAACAATGAGAAGCTTAAAAGTAGACGCACATAAATGCATGAAGATACAGTGAGCGACTTCAGGGCACTTCAGGCTCTAAGTGGCTGGGGATTATCTGTATGTATTCATGTTTAATGCATGTGTAGTATGTATGCGCTGCTGCTGCTACGCTGTCATTGTGCATTACTGTCCTGATGATGCTCCAGACATGTGTCACCTGCAGATTGTTGTATGAACAGAGTCAGTGTGAGCCAAATGGAGTAAATAGCATTTGACTTTCAAGAACCTGTCAGGCAACTCCAATTCATAATTTCATATGGCTAACAACAGTTAGCCCCAATGCTAAAAATAACAACAGAGAAATTGGACACAAATGGAGTTTTATTAGACATTGACAAGACTTTGCGGACTAATTTCCACCTGAATAGATACATTAACAAGACATCAATGCTAGGGGGAAATTGTTTTTAAGTTTTTTGTTGCAAAAAAATAAAGTATAGTCCCTTTAAAATTGTAAATAAACAGGAATAATACGTTTTAAACTTTAGTCCAGGTGTTTTGCTCACATTCTGAACCTTTCCAATTGTTTTTTCACAGCTGTTAGGAGCGAGATGTGCCAGTATGTCTACAGTAGTTCTGCACAAAGCTAACAACAACAACAAACAAACTTAGTGGATTGGATAGTGCATTGTTAAACATAAACAGGACAGTGTAGAATAATTTTCAATATCTGTATTGGGAGAAATTGATTTGAAGTATCTTGTTGTAATAAATATATTATTGGGAAACTACATTTTTACCTCTTTTAAGATGTTTGTTGGCAAATTAAGTGTATTTTAGCACAACTAGATCAAATCAAGTTACAACCACATTTGAACGGAGGTGGTTGAGGTGGCGTTATGTCAAAAAAGTAAAGAAAAGATTAAAGAAAGACACTAAAACACAGTGGCTTTAGAATCACGGTAGCATTTAGCTCGCTGCTACCGTTAGCATTGTTGGATCTATTTACATAGTTGGACCATTGGACCAGTTTATTCATCTTCATGTTTGACACAATACATTTCCTTAACCACGTTTGCTGTTGAGAGTGATAAAGCTGTTGTTTTGATCCACTCTTAATTTTAACTTTACCCCACAGAGGTTCGTTTGTGGGCCTCTGATGCTGTATGTATAGTCCCTTTAATAATGCATTTTGTTAGCATTAAAGCCCATAGTCCTGTGACAGATTATGCCATTATTTTCAAGAAATCGTTTTTGTTTTTTTTTGCAGTCTCTCTTAAAGTTCTTTTTCTTCTTTGGAGTTTAATAGTCAGCATTAAAATACTGCACTACCACCCTGTACTGTATCCCAGATCCTTATTTCCTAACTTGTCATTGATGAAGCATTGAATACTATTAACAAAACAGCAGTCCAGATGCCAATTATTGATCACAATTGTTCCTTATTCTCAACCCCATTTCCCAACAACTTTTTGGCAGCATTCTCCGTCAGCTCAGTCCATTCAGATTCCCGCTGAAAACTCAGAACACGAATACAAAAAAAACATTACAACAAATGTACAAAACTTTTTTTTTACTTTTTTCTATGCAACTTTTTTCAGAACTTCACACACTCCATCGCCAGACATCTCTCTGAATGTTTTCACGAGATCCGCATACAAGATCTTATTTTCATGTCTAAACTCTAATACTCATTCTCTAAGTTCCTTGCAGACAATACAAAAAATATATGAAAACATGCTAAAAATACAGTCTGAACCTGAAAATGTTCTAAAAATTCAACTCATTTATGACACAAAAGCGCAGCCCAAAAATACAACCTTCAAAATCCATAAGAGAAAAAAAGAGACCCAAGGAGGACTTGGCAACTCTGAGAGAAGCATGTTTGTAAAAAAAATTGTCTGTATTTGAACAGACAGATGCATTCAATAGAAAAATGGGAAATCATGATATGACAATTTCATCTAATTGAGCTCACAATTAGATTTTTTTTGCCCCGTCCTAATTTGAATATCACAATCCCTCCACAAATATTATCGATATTTCTTCCAGTTGCTGATGGAGAATCTGACCAACCACACGAGGATCTCCAAACAACTAATTTTGCATTTCTAGAACTTTTTCTTCTTTTTCCCCCCTTTTTCATTCCTTTTGCAGCAGGTTCATATTCCCTGCTTTCTTTCTTGCTCTCACCTCTTTCCAATTCCATCCCCTCAGTTCTAAAAGTTCTCCTCCACACTGAACACAGAAGTGAGGGATGACAGAAGCAGAGGGACACAATCATGAGCGAACATGATTCACACCAGCCCGATCTCACAAGAAAGCGTACATATACCACGACATAACGCAACATGTAAATTGCGTATGATTAGCACGAGTTTAAGGCTCTTTTGCGTAATTACGCGTCACAGTCCCCGTTCATTTCAATGGTGGTTGTTAAGAAGTGTTCTTATTCATGAAAATGAACAAAATCACACATCTAATCTTAACCTACCCCAAGCCCCAACCCTAATCTTAACCATTTTAGTAACTTTTTGCCTGAACTTACCGTTTCACCTGAAGAAAACGTCTCCACGTGGCTTCAACCAAAACTCGTGGCATTTTTACGCTTTTTCATATCGTGCTATATGTACGGCGTAACATAAGTACGCAAAACAGGACTGATATCGTGCTAAAAATACGCTATTTTTGTGTCGTGCTAAATGTACGCCTTCTTGTGAGACCGTGTTGTTCACACTCACTGTTTTATTGTTTTAATAACTTAAATCTTTCCCAGTCTCACTTTTCCTGCCATGACATTACTATCCTCTGTATTTAGGCTATTTATTTTTCAGAACAAAGCCATTTATAAAGGTGTGTACGTGTAATACATAATCAGAGAAAATGAATGAATTTATATGAGCAGCATGCCATTATCAAAATGTGCAGTATGCACTTTACAGTTCTGACAGTAGATGGCGCCAGACCCATAGTCAGTAAAGCTCCCTGCTTTCACTTGTGCTTCTCTCACTTCCGGTTTCCGTGGCGGCTGTCCGCACCACTTTGGTCTCCTATCGTCTACAGGTAATTATTCTGCTTCTTTAATTCAGATTAGTTTCGCTGCCTCTAATGTTAGTCCTTGCAGTCTGGCTAGTGGTTGCAGCCTCGCGGCGCACCGCTCTCTGTACGTGTCTCCACGCATCCTTCGACCGAGTCAGTCTGAGGAACCAGACGTTGTTGTACCGCTGAGTGGCAGTCAAAGCTGAGTCCTTCAAAGTGTTTATAGGTTGTTCAGGCCGAGGCGGATGGCGTGCAGCGGTACGTTGCTAA
Organism: Mugilogobius chulae; assembly: GCA_038363315.1. Classification (NCBI taxonomy): domain Eukaryota; kingdom Metazoa; phylum Chordata; class Actinopteri; order Gobiiformes; family Gobiidae; genus Mugilogobius; species Mugilogobius chulae. The sequence continues at coordinate 47,702,238 of CM076409.1, read as the reverse complement.
CACAGGTTAACGCAGCAAGTTTAATTATTTCTTGTGATTAATAAACCTTTTATTTCAGGTCCAGCAGTCCAACCACCATCTTGTTCCTCCTTTGCCCCTGTTTTGCCCCTATTGGTCTTCTCTGTTACTCCATGGTACTGTTCGTGAAGTAAGAACAATGTGATTGGGTATATGTGAAGTAACTTAAATGGACTAGTGAAACAACTAATGGACTAGTGAAACAACTGAACTCAAAGGTGTAACAAAACAATGATGGAAATGGGACATACTGTGTACTGAATTGTGCAGAACTAAAGGACAACAAAGAACATTTTAAGGACAATTAAATATAAAGAAAAATACCTTTTGCAAAATAAACAGCCAATGTGATTAAATGGAACATGCCTCTGTCAATGTTTAAACGAACCTGTGTTGCCTTTGTTTAGTTATAGTTATTTTATTTATTGTCCAGGTGAAATTCCTGGGCTGGCGTTGTTGGTTTTTGTTTCTTTTTTTTATTATTTTACAGCTAAAATATTATTAACTACAACCTTTATTTATTTTCAAGCCTAAAACCCCACCATGCCACAAAAACAAAACTATTTCAATAGTTCAATCAGAGGTCCTTGACCTGGACAAGATCATTGGCAAAATGTTTAAAATAAATATTTTTTAGCTTACTCTGTTGAAAACATTCTTTTATACAAATAATAAACAGCTTCCGTATCTACATGCAATTATAGTTGCATAGCTCAAGGTTCTTGTTCACATTTCCAGAAACACCTACACAAACATACATGCATATTCACACACATTACCATAGGTAACAAGCATATAAGATACCAGCAATGGTAATAAGTAAAAACTACTACACGACATGAACACAATTAAACCTGCTCCATGCAGAAAAAAAAAACACTCTCCATCTGGTTAGTTGAAAAATTCTTTGAATAAAACGACGAAACGAGATGAGAGCTAGCTGTTTCGATCAGGTATGAAATGGTCTGACAGACGTCTGTCTACTGAAGCTTGAGACAGTGTTTTTCTCGTCGTTCTTTCACTCACCTGAATATAAGTTTGGGTCACAGGGCTGAATTTCATTCACAAATGTTGAATTAGCAGCATAACTTTGGTTTTTGCACCGGGATAAACTCTTGTAGTTAGCTGACAACAGCCCTGGCTCAAGTTGTTTCTCCAGCCAGGTCATTGAGCTGCAGCTCTTTCTAATCAAATCAAATCAATTTATTTTTGTATAGCTCAAAATCACAACAACAGTCGTTTCTGAGGACTTCCCAAATAAGCAGTTGAAACATGTAGTGATATGACAAAAAACAGAAATCAGTCCTTTTACACAAGAAATTAAAAATAAATCAATAACTTTGTGGTTTGTGAAGAAACTGATTTTAATTAAATATGTAGGTCTCATGGTGATGATTTGCCACATCTGTTTAACCCAATCCAGGCCCAATTCAATGTTACATTTTTAATCAGAACATCTATGAGATCATCATCGTCATCATCATGATAATCATTACTGTCATCATTATTATTTTCTTTCTGGATGCTACGGGTGTGAATGTATCATGGTTCAAACAGGTGCTGGTTTTGTGCAAAGTGAAAGAAGCACTGCCGCTGCTGCTGCGCTTCACGAGTCAGTCTGATTTCGGGCTCATTTACGCCCACAGTGATGGACCTCCTCGACCAATTCGACCAATCAATGCCTGGCACACATGTCAGCTGACCAAGGAGGCCTGATGTGACCAATGTAGCCCTCGTCAATGAGGTCACGGAGGCACGATCACCACTGTGGAGAGAGCCAGTCACAGCCATGAATCCATCAATATGTGCTCAAGAACTGAATGCTCCAAATTAGCTTCTTTTCTCACTCATTTCGTTATTTTGTGTCTAGATAAGTCTTCAAACTATTGTAATTAAGAGTGAACAATTCCTCCGTTTGCATTGCTTTCTTTCATTCTTTAAACATTCATTCAGCAGTCTCTTGAAAAGTCTCATTGCTACAATGTATTACTCTGTTGAGCTGCTGCCATCAGTTGTAAAATATCTGCAATTCTGTGTGAAAAGAAAACACCTGCTACTGTATGTGTTGAATTTTAGGTCAATGTTATTGTTGTGGTAAAATGTTGAACGGTGACCCAATTTTTCCCAGAAAGGATAGTAAACAGCTATTTCTAACTCTCACTCTTTCACTCTGTCTATCTCTCTCACCAGCTCCTTTCCTCTGTCTTTTCGTTCACTCCTCCTTTTTTCTCTCTCTCTCTCTCTCTCTCTCTCTCTCTTTCTCTCCCTTTGTCTCGCTCGCTCTCTATTTCTGTTTCTCCATCTTTCCATCTCTCATTCTATTGCTGTTTTTACTTCCATTCCTGCCATTAATATTTATACATCTTTTTCTCTAACTCTGCCTCGTTCTCTTTCTGTATTTCTATTTCTACCTCTTTCTTTCTCACATCATTTCTCACCCTCTTTTCTGACCTTTCCCTCTCTTTGTCTCTCACTTTCTTAAAATGTTTTCTCTTTCACTGATTTTGTTCTTTAACTCTGCCCCTGTCTTTAATCATCTCTTTCTCTCTCTCTTTCATCCCTTTCTGTCTCTCTCAGTTTCTGCCTCTTTTGCTTTTTCATTCTCTATTTCTGCCTCTCTTTCAGACTATTTCTTTCACCCCCTTCTCTCTCCCTCTATCACCCTCATTTCTCTCTGTCTCCCTCCCTCTATCCCCGTCCTCTCTCTCTTCTCTCTTCTCCTCTCTTTCTCTATCACCCTCATTCCTCTTTGTCTCTCTCACTTTTTTCCCTCTTCTCTCTCTCCTCCTCCTCTTTCTCTCTTTCTTACACCCTCACCTCTTCTCTCTCTCCTTCTCTTTCTCTCTCCTTCTCTTTCTCCTTCCCTTCCCCGTCTTTCTCATACACACCCTTATCTCTCCCTTTCTTTCTTTCTTTCTTTCTCTCTGTCTTCTCTCTCTCCCTCTCTCACCATCATCTCTCCCTCTCTTTCTTTCTCTTTCTATCCTCTCTCTATGTCACCCTCATTTCTTTCTTTCTTTCTTCTTTCCCTCTTTGTCTCTCTCCTCTTTCACCATCCTCTCTCCCTCTCTCTTTTCTTCTTTCACCATCCTCTCTCCCTCTCTCTTTTCTTCTTTCACCATCTTCTCTCCCTCTTCCTCTTTCTCCTCTTCTCTCTTTTTCACCCTTATCTCTCCCTCTCTCATCCTCATCTGTCCCTCTCCTCTCTCCCGCTCTTCTCTCTCTCTCTTTTCTCCCCCTCTCTTACCTCACCTCTCCCTCTCTCCTTCTCTCTCTCTCTCTTTCTTTCTCTCTCTCTCACCCTCTCTCATCTCTTCCTCCTCTGATGATACTTCTCTCTCTCTCACCCTCTCTTCCTCCTCAGATGATTCTTCTCTTTCTCTCGCTCTCTCTCTCACCCTCTCTCCTCTCTTCCTCCTCTGATGATACTTCTCTTTCTCTCTCTCTCTCTCTCTCCCACCCTCTCTTCCTCCTCAGATGATTCTTCTCTCTCTCTCTCTCTCTCTCTCTCTCTCTCTTTCACCCTCTCTCCCCTCTCCCTCCTCTCTCTGAAGACTCCCCCTGACAGTGATGAACAGGGCTGTTTCAGTCTCAAGCAGACGTTTGTCCTCGAGACACACACTCCTCCGGCTCCTTTTAATTACTTTTCCACAGCTGTTTGTTTTGCCGATCGCAGAAACAATATGGACTCACATTTACCTAAAGTGCTCGTATACATCTGTAGCTCTGGGGCGGAAACCCAATATATCCGCAGTCTGTTCTCGTTGGTGTCACAGTCCATCAGCCAATGAAAGTGGGGCAGTGGTGGCTCATGTCTCATCAATAACAGTTACTTTATGAGCAGCCTTGGATGCCTCCCTCCTGCACGCAATGACAAACTTTAAGAGAGCGCAGAAATTCTTATTTGAGTTTTAATACACCATCGTTCTAACTATAAAATGTCTGGCTTCTCAATTACACACTCATATCACCTCCTGCAATCTGGTTATAGACGACTGTAATGTTGTTTAAAAAGCCAATTGAAAAGCTTTGTGAAAATGTTACTGAGTTCAGGCACTTTGGGGAGTCTTGTTTTGTTATTCAAATGTGACGATTTTGTTTTAGATTTAGAATTATTATGAGAAGAAACAACACAATATGACAGTTATTCGAAATGATTAAAACCATAGCCACAGTGAAATACTTAAATATTTTTTTTTAATTATCTACTACTGCCAGACTTTTTTTGGACATTTTTACGCAAACTCGCTGATTTTGCAGTTATGTGCACAAAAACCGTGACTGTGCTGCTACAATGTGCATTTTTAGTACAGTCAGTCTTGTCTCAAAGCCATAAGCTGGTGATGCCATGTGCAAAGGATTGTGGGATTGAAACATTGGAGTTTCTTCTTTCTCATTTTCAATTTTTGACAAAATACTCACATGAGCTCATGTGCTTATGTAATGGAAATGTTTCATACATATGTCTGCAAAGTTAATAAAAAGAAATCTTGAACTTCAAGTAAGCAACTAGACTTGTGCTGCACAGCCTCACCGCTGTAAACCTCTAAAATAGGCTAATAATTCTGGTGTAAGTGCTCATTTGAAACTAGTATATGTCATTATTGCTACATAAATAGCTTCAAAGCAGAAAAAGACAGATATATTTCTACAAAATAACTAGTAAAGCCAAGTTGTTAATTGGAGATGAGAAAAGTTGTTATGAATTGTGACCATGAGTTAATTTGTTTCACAAACGATAGAAATAATATCATCTGATTGCACACTTCTGTTTGAGTTTGACTCAAGGGAAAAGAGAGGGAGTGGCCACCATACTCACTAAGTAAACAAGTGTGTATTTTAGATCCCTGGCAACCTAAACTATCTTTCAATTATGTGGCAATATCTGAACCATATGAGCCAATATTTATTCTCAGCTGTGAACATTACAAAAAAAAGTACAAGGACAAATATTATTTGAAGATTTGTAAACATTATCGAGTTGTTTCTCCTTCTTTGAGTAAAAGTGCCAAACTTAGCAACTCAATCCTCAATTTAACCCAGAAAATTGTGCGTGCTCTGCTCCTTGGAGGCAACGTTAAAGTGTGATCAAACTCAGATGTAGAGCATAAACAGCAGACAATAGAGACATGAGAGTGTCAGACACCCACTGTGTTTTCTTCTGCTCCAGTCTCACGTGTGATGGTGCTGCTGCAGGTCTGTGTGCTCCTGACAGGTTTGTGTTACTTAACAGGCGACAATAAACTTTCTCCAAGAATGTACCAAGAGCTCTTTGTCATTGTTGTTTACCATCTTCTAAAAGTCACAAAAGATCTGTCTCAAATACAGAATCCTTTAGTTTATTTGTATATTTTAACTTTAAGCGCTCTCTAATACTAAGCTTTTTACACCAAGTACTTAATAGGATAGTATCTTTTCAAATATCATCAGATAAAAACTTGAACTCAGGCCTACTATCACAATAGCTTGAATTAGACCAAAACTAAATTAGAGTAAATCAAGAATATAGTTCCTTATATATAATATATATATTTTATACTTATATAATATATATTATACTTATATATATAAGTATAATCAACACAAAAGGCAAAATACATTAATTTGACTGTAAATTGAAACACCACTGTATAGCCCATGTGCCATGAGTTGTGCACATACCACAGTTTGAGAAACACTGCAACCTTAAAGGGCACATTATGCTAAATGGTCTTTGTTGAGTTTATAATGCTGGTGAGCTGGAGTTGTGACTTGTAATAATGGAGGCTGAGCTGTGTCTATCGACTCTACTATTGATTGAACATAGATTTATGGCAGTGGAGCAATTGACCTTTGCGTTGACCTTTAGGCTGCATTCAGATTGCATGATGGAGGAGGTATTTCTTCTGCTTGGATACTGCAAACATTTTATTATTGCATGAGGAGTCTTATCTCATTAGTTAACAAATCCTACTTTGTGTTAATTCAGCTACAGGATTAATCCAGCTAAACTCTTTCTCAGTCTCTTTACACTGCACTGATCTAATGATCACACTTTACCTGTGCCAAGTTTAATATTCTTATAGAAACAATGACACAGTGTTTTTGTGTAATTTGAGAACAGTATATGGTATAAAATTATCTGAAGGAATAAAAAAAAGATTAAAATGATATATAGTTTGATAAAGTTCTCAGTACTCAATTCCATCACATCTTAGTAATTTTTTGAGCGTTCAGCAGTTTCTCCCGATAACAAGGCCGAGTGTGTTATGTTAATCTTGTGTGTTATGTCAATGTTGCTGAAATGTTCAAAAGAAGATCTTAGAAGTCTATCTAAGACAAAAATAAAAAATTGTGTTTTCTGAGCTCAGAAGGGGAAAAAAAACTAGCCAGGCTGGCGTCACCTGCCTCCTCTAAATTTAATTTCACTCTAGCTATCGCAAGACTGCAGACATTCCTAAAAAGCAGGAAGTATTGTCGTCCAATCAGCGAGCAGAGAACGAAGCAGTGTGTTGGCCAGAACAACCCAAGTTGTGATAGCAGACTGTCCGGGCGATCTTGCCCCTGCCGGTCTAATACTTAAGCGCAAAGCGCAAAGAGTTCTCTGTGTTGGCTGCTATGAGCTCCAGAAGCAGCTCCAGCTCGTGGCGGCTGTCTGCCTAGTCTGATGCCAGTTCATCTGAACCTGCACAAATAACCGTGGGCAGGTGCAAGAAGTTCACTGGAAAAAACAATAATAATAATATTTTTGCCATCACTTTTGTCAGTTATTAGAAAAGCCACGTAAATGCAGTTATTGAATTAGGCATTATATTGTAAAATAAAATGGATTAACTTTTTAGTCAGACTTGGCTTCAATAAGTTTGTTTTATATGTTTTTCCTTAACAATACAATGTTTGTGTCGACCTAAACTTGTTATAAAAATGATCCGATGCTCGTGGTAAGACCTACCTGAGAATCGTGATCGGTGCGTGAAAAAGTTATGAAAAGCAGCGGCGTGTCCTCGTTAAATCCTTTTGAATGAGACAACTGCGTAAGCAGGCTCCCGGTCCCGTGTGATGCGAGCGGGGGTCTTTCGTGTGTGACCGCGTCTGCAGCCCGTACAGACGAGCGCAGGGTTGTGTCCACTCGGGGTCGGTTCTCTGGATGCGCGCCGTGGTCCAGGTAAGCACAGGCGGGGCTCTGGTCCAGACTGTGCCAAACGGTTCCGCGCTCTTCCTCGTGCTCACTCACAGTGGTCACCGCCGTAAATTGACAGCCTCTGTCAAGAAACGTCCAGCGGCCTGGTGCGCGTGCTGCGACCCGCGCTGACCCAAAAAGCGTGAAGGGGCCGGACCTCAGCAGCACCGTGCTCTCCTGGCTTTATCTCTCTGCCTGTCGTGGCAGAGCTGCATTCACACTTAACACTGTCTCATGTTCACTCTATAATCTAAGTCTTTTTTATATTAAGTCAACAGGCTTTATGTAAAAGAAAATACTTTTTTTAGACAAAGTTGTTAAAGTTTGTCATTTGAATAGACTTTTACCAAATACATTTCTATTATTACACTTTTTCCAAACTGAAGCTCTTGTAGTAACTTTGCTGTGATATTAATGCACTGCTCCGTGTCACAGACATGACACTTCTAGGCCGTTCACTGAATGAAATTGTACCCCACACATCTGGGGGCACCACACCTGCTTCACTCACGGCATAGCTCTTGAAGAGCACTAGAGGCCACAGAGAATAACTGTCTTAACCGGTCTTAACGGGAAGTCTTAAAGGGGCAAGATCGCCTCTGTATCTCATCCTTTTGACCTTGTGCAAATCTTAACTTGCATATGATTTATTGCTTTTAATTAGTAATTGTAAAAACGATCACTGACACTATACTTCCGGGATTACAAAACCACCAAAAGTAGCGATTAGTGAAATGAAAAAGTCTCCGCTGCTGTGAAGCGAATGAAGTCCAATGATGTGATGTCAGACGGTTTCCACAAAGTGAAATGAAACTGATGCTACAAAAAAAAGCTACACATGATCAATGACCATATTTGTTAAGTGGATTTTTATTAAAGAGCATTGAACTAATATTTTAATTGCCATAAATTATATTTGCTTTTGAAAACGCTGCATTCAAGAGTAAACTGTAAGCCACCAAATACTTTTTAAAATGACATTTTTCTGTTTTGCTATGACTCTAAAGCGTGTTTTTGAGAGGAACCATGTTGAACAAGATAAACCACACAGAAACAATTTTGTATAATATGTGTCTTTTAAGAACCCGTTAATTAATTTTAGTTTTGTTAGGTAGGTTATATTAAGATCAGTCTCCAGAAATGTAAAATGTGCATGTGTGGTTTATGAGATGTAAGCGTTTTTTATACCTTAAATGTCATAAAGTTCCATGTTAATTGGTGTTATTTGAGGAAAGCTGCAACTATGCTGATATGATGCTGCATGTCAGCTCAATGTCAAATAAGTTGTTTAATCATGTAATTGGTTATTTGAAACACTGCACTCTGTCAATATGAGCTGATGTCGTTAATGTCAGTTGCTTAGATCAATGTATCATTGGAAAAAACAAAACACACTTATTTCAATATAGAGCACAGAAGTGAAGAAACAGGACTGGTGCACAATGGGAGGCAAAATAAAGTATAACATTATGGTGCATTTCATTCTGAAGCATATGGAAGAAATCATCTGAGAAAGTGACGTGCGACTGATGTAAATGTGAAATATTCACAAGTGCTTTAGGAAATTTAGATCACTGCAATACGTGCACGTTGCCAGCGTCAATGTACCCCATCACACGTAAAGTTTACATAATACTCGAGGAACGTCTCATAATCAATGTTTAAACTCTGCCTTTTTAGGTCAAAAAAAGCTCTCAACTTTTGCCTCCAACTCACTCAGTGCACACAGCCGCACTCAGGGGCGCCATCACACAGCATCACATTAAGATTTACAATTCATATTTGAGAAATGTACATGACAGGATGATCAAGGCTGAGTTTTGGGACAAGAGAAGTCAGTGTCTCAACAGAGCAGAACTGACACCAATCTGTCAGACACAGACCGCACACTCACAGACACACACACATAAACTAATGCAGAGTAATGAAGATGAAATGAAAGTGCTGAGGAGGAGCAGACAAAGAGACAATCTGTCACTCACCCTGTCGATCCTTCAGGCGATCCCGATGCTCCATTTGCCGGTTGTATTGTTATGGAAACTTCCCAAACCAATTAAGCGCATGTGAGTGTCAGCTCTCATTAATGGGTGACATAAACTTTATTAGCAGACGTACTGTGAAGGAACTAAACATGCACACTGTAAAATATGCAGTATTCCTGGGTCACAAGATGATGCTGACATTGTGAAGTTTTTATTCACGTGTTTCATTTGTCATCATTTGATAACCATTTAATCTAAATAAGTTTCAGTGTTCCGTATGAGGAGGTGAGGACATTTAGAAAAGTAAAGAAAGAATCTCAAGACATAAAGGCCATCCACATACAGTTTGGTATATGCACTGCTTAAACTGCACACAATGTTATAGACATATTTTTTATGCAGCGCATATATTTCAACATGTGACCACCGTTTTAGTGCCTTGTTTGTTAGAGCGTTTTTTAATAACTCGTGAGAAAATTACAAAGATCGACGCATTAGATTTAATAAATAAAAGTAAATATTATAGTGTTCTAAAAAGTACCAACATTGGAGCATCTAGTTCCTTATCCCAGGATATCTGGATCCTGCATACAGATATTTTCTCTTGACGAACAGACAATAATCGTGAGAGAATGTGGTCTGCCTGTGTTCTGATCAAAGGCAGGACAATAGCCAGAGCTCTGGGGTTAAAATAACACTTCTTTACCTCGTTCTCGCTGAACACACAAAAAAAGTCTGGTCAACAGACTGTGTTGCACATTCTGCCCTACTGTGCATCGGTAGTGCAGAAAGACCCATTCTCCATCTGTTTACATGGAGAAACTTCTTGAATTAAACAACGAAACTGGATGACCTCTAGCTGTTTTGATCAGGTATGATCCAGTCTGACAGACGTCTGTCTCCTGAAGCTTGAGACAGCATTTTTCTTCTTTTTTCACCACCTGAATGTAACTTTTAAGGATCGTAGCGTCACATTTCATTCAGAAATCACTTTTGTTTTCACACAGTGAAAACTCTTTTATTTAACTGACAACGGTGCCTTTTCGACTTGTTTTCACTATTTGTGTCTTTGAGCGGCGGCTCTTTCTACAGGCACATCGCTTGTGTTGATAAATTTAAAAAAGTACATTTTATGCATTATATGTAACCTTTTTTTCTTCATTAATTATGCTTTGAGTACTTTTACTTTGGCATCTTTGCTAAAAAATAATTAGATTACAAAAAATAACCTCTTTGCATTTATAATTCTGCTGAGAGGATCTTTCTCTATAGGGATTGCAGAAAGATTTGCAGATAAGATTTAAAATTTCCCCTGTGAGCATGCTGTGCTAATGCAGCCTCGCAATTAATGTAATTCTACATCAGGAGTCTGACAGTGACTCATTGACTTAAAAACAGCTCAGAAGATCTCATAGCTTAATCTGTGATGTCATACATCTGAGAAATTCAAAATGGAGACTTTCAGAGGAGAAAAGACTTTTCTAAAGAAGATTTTAGCATGAATGAAGCTAAACACAACTATGTTAAGATGAGGAAACCATTTTAGAAAAACTTGTTTGAAGCTCAGAGAGTAAACTTTGCATAATATTTGTCCTTTAGCCAAGATTAGGAACAGATTATGGGTAAGTATTAATTGGCTCAGAGTTTAACACAGGCTCCAGTGATCAAATATGGTTCATGCTTTGCCTTAATGGCTGTGCTCACTAGTGTTCGCTCTCACACTGCACTTTTACTAGGGCTTCTACAGGTTGTTGAACATGTGCAGTTGTGTTTTCCCTATGGTACTTTGCACAATGAGGGCGTCTTATAATGTGATTGCTCTGACCAATCAAAGCGTGAGTTCATAAGGCGACCACTGGCAGCCGAAGGTAAATGTACTAAATTGAAGACTAAGGCGGGGGGGGGGGGGGGGGGGTTCTTTCTGTCGAGTGGCCTGTGATTGCTGATTTATTTATTTTTTAATTTTTCATAGATAAAAAATTTAATCCATCTAGTCTATTGGTATAATTCGCTGCAGAAAAAAAAAACTTGCCCAACTTGAACACAGTTAGGTGAAAAAGACACATTATAATTCTCTTGTAAATAAAAATAAAAGCTGCACAGCATTGAAACAGTGTGCAAGAGTCATTTGGCATTAAATCTATAAAAGTGAAAAGTATGATATTGAATGAACAAAACATATGTTCTTCGTGCATAGAAAGAGCCCTTTAGAGAAAGAATGTTTTTATATAGAAATGTATATTAACCTTTTTTTTAAGATAAGGAAATAAGCTAACGCTTCTCAAAACACAATATAATAGTTAGAAAAAACAACAAAATGCACTGTTGTGTACCTTATATTCAAGTAAAATCAAATGGATTTGAAGCCAGTGCTTTGATGGTGAATATGCACACGCGAAGGAGACTGTCGCTTCTCAAAATTCTGTCACGAAGATACAGGATCCACTCGGCTGCTCCTCATTCGCATTCACAAGCATTCCCTCAAAGTGCTTTAGTGCTGCAGGGATTTTAATATCAACTCTGAGACATCCATCTAATCTAATAGTCCTCCTTAATAAAAGACTTCCAAGGCACTTCAGGAAACATGGATGCGTCCTGACACTCCATATTTTTTGATGTGGCTTTTATTTAGATTAAAATGATGTTATGCAGAAGTCGCTGTAATGTGTCACGGAAACTGAGCAGCTCTCTCAAAGTGATGGAGTCTACGAGCATCATTACGTCTCACAGTCCTTTGGCACGCTTTGTGAAAAGTACTGCATTGTACTGCGCTAATGGACAACAATGTTTTTGTGGTGTTGCTCTGTGATTATTTTTGTCATATTATAGTGTTTCACGTTAATTGATAAGAGACATTATTATAATTGGAAGACCTGGTGAAGCGCGGGGGGGGGGGGGGGGTGCAAGGGAGTTGTAGAGGAAACCAGAGGAACCTTTTTTTTTATCTTTTCATGTGAACATAATTTTTAGGTCGAGCTCCAATGCCAGATTTTATCCTTTTTTTTTTGTTTGTTTTTTTGCTTCCTTCATAAGAGCAAACAATCACAAATATTTTTTTTAATCTTTTAATTTCCATCACATGTTTTTCTCACTTAGCTATTGTATTCTGAGTCTTTGAATTGTTCACCACTGTGTTTTAAGCACTTTTCACAACTTTTAGAAGAAAACTTTGTCAATTAGCCAAAATGCTAACAATAGCAACACACAAATTTCTGGATTATAGTGAAGCGTATTGACAGGACACTGCTGCCAAATAGATAATTTAGTGATAGATCTTTTTTGTTTGTTTGTTTGTTTTTATTGCTAATTTCACTATTTCGTATTTTTTTTACTCTTTATAGGTTGTATGGAGGATTTTTCAAATCCAACAACAATTTGCTGTTTTTCAAATGATGCACATGTGTTTCCCTCCCAGGGCCACGCCCTTCACTGCTACTGGGCCAATGAGTTACTTTGGAACACTGAGGGTTTGCTTGAGAGGTAACGTTTTACTCATCATGTCCACAGTTTATATATTTTTATAATTTTTTTTTTTTTTTGTTTAGCATAAGTACAAGGCTGTTACAAATCTATGCAACTGTTTTTGACCATACAACCTTTAAAGTTGGGGTAAGTAACTTTAAAAACTTTTATTTAAGACTTTTAGAAATAACTTTTAGGTTTTAAACCCAAGTAAGTTATAATTTTACAACATTAGTGCTTTTCACTTAAAAATGTATGGTAAATGCAGCATTTGAGAATGAGACCACTTGACTACCCCAGCTCAGCCAATCAAAGTGCTGCATTCAGCTCTTGATTAGAACCAAAATTCTTTATTATTCAGTTCAGACAGTACACAGACGTCTAATATTTTCACAAAGTGCTGTATTTACTATATACTTTTTAGTAGAAAGCCCAAAGTTTAATAATTTACAACTAAAAAAGTTAGCTACCCCACCTTTAACCATGTGTCAAAGGATATGGAAGTGGAAGTTTAAAGCCTAAATCTAAATGTTTGCAGTGTGAAAATCCGCTACCACACCTTTAATTTTAACATTACTCAACTCTGGGAGCTGTGGATCACTAACCATTTTTTTCCCCAAGACCAATACCAATACTCCTCAAACTTAGCTGCTTTTGGCCCAAATGCTAATCCAAACACACCCTGAAGCCATCACACTGTAAGTGTTCATTCAACATGCAGTATTATGATTTTCAAATTAGCTAAAGCTACAATCTTGTGTTTTGGGATGAGAGGAGTTTGTCAGTCACACACCTCGGGAGGAAGCTCCTGGTTTGTGACTGTGATGTGATGATGAAGTGCTCTTGTGGCTGTGTTGTAATCAGACGTAACGCAGCGCCAGAGTTCAGAATCAAGGGATTGAGAGAGGCTTGACGTAGACAGACTCCCCACTGCGGAAAAGCAGTCGCACTGATGTGACACGACTCCACTGTATTTTAGCAAGAAATAACTACAACAAAAGCTTCTGAAATAACACCCAACCATGCAGCGCAGTGACTGACAGCGACAACAGTGCGGCTCACGATCAAACTAGAACAAATCAACAAGAGGCAGAAAGACACATAGTATACGTATTAGCCCAAAACTCTGGATGACTCACACAGGATTTCACGTTTCTTTTGTTTCCAGATATGTCCCTGGCTATTTTGTTGTTTCTCTTTTGTTGAAGGTTTTTCTCCAGGCTTTGAAAATCCTCAGTCAAGACATTTCTACATATATTCAGTCTTGATTAAATACCTTCAGTACTTAAAAACTCTCCTCTCTTGGAGTTGGGGTTCAAACATGTTGCAGTGAGTTTTGGGTCCAGCCTGTCCATCAGATATCAGAGGTGCATATTTAATATAAATCACCAAAGAAATGCAAGTTCTATCTTCAACTGTGAATGCACTGTGGCCCAATTTGAGTCAACCAAGTATTCTGAATTATAGATTTCAGAGTTGAATTGTGTCACAACTTGATCTTTTATCATTATACGTCCTTTGCCTCTGAGGACAGATAAAACAAAACTAAATTTAATCTCTGACTTGGGTGCAAACTGGACAACAGTGATATAGAAGTGTTAACTATTCTAAGTAGGGCTGGGCAATAAAAACAAAAACATGTCCATTAATGCCTCCCCTGACCCTTTCCCCAGGGTTCCCCTGCAAAAGAGATTCTGAATCTCAGTGGAACTTCCCTTGTTAAATAAAGGTCAAATAAAAAAAATAAAAAATGTTTTTTTTACATATCTTGATTACAATATTCAGACGTTATTATTTCAAACCAAGAATCAAGCATGTCTTTAAATATATTAGTTGAAGTTTGATGATCAGAAAAAAATATATAGTCGACTATAAGCAAAACTGCAAGTGTCCTAATGATTTGACCCAAACTGCATTTAGAAGACACAAGGTCAGATGTTTACATGTTAACTTCTTATGAAGAAAAACAAAACAGCTAAATGAGATTTTCATGTAAAACAAAAGAATACATTTGCAATGTGCCTTTTAACTAAGAAAAAATTTGGTCAACTAAAACACTATTGTGTGATCAGTTGACTAAAATGTCACTGTCTAACTTTATTTAAAGTTTAAAATCTTACTTCTTTTGCTATAAACAAAATACTGGATATTTTCTTTTTGCTCATCTTCAAAACAAGAATCACGATATTATCTAAAATTCGATATATTGCACATCTCTAGTTCTTTAAGAATGAAATGTAACAAATTATGTTTTATACTGTCATCACTACTGTTTGAATTGCTCTTGGAGAAAATGCATGTGCTATTTGTGAGCGTATTATATACAATTAAACATGGAAGGCGCACATTACATCTTCCACAAAACCAATGTGCAAATCTCAAATGTTGCATTTTGCTCAAATGTCCCCTCCAGCCTATTATGCACGTGGGCAAAAGTTTGATGCGGTATTACTAAGTTCATAGAAATACAAACTGTGGTATGTCTGGAATGTAAAAACAACTTAACAGATTTGCTTTATCCTTTTTAGCGTGTTGAATGTCAGAAGCAAACACTGAGCCTGCTTGAAGGACAGATGTTGAAAGTTCTTCTTCGTGTGATTCATTCTTGATAAGTGGTTGGTGAAATTTTTCAATTTCTAACAACTTAAATCAGACGAACAAACATGCACAGATCAATTCAAATCCAGGGTAAAAAAAAATGATGGGGGAGACATTTACAACATGGTTAAAAGTTCGAGGCATTTGCTTTAAAAAAATAAGTCCCCCTTTCAGATCAGAAAACGTATCTTTAAAAAAAAAAAATCTGTCAACAATTGAAGCACACATTATACCTCTGTTTGACAAGTGAATATATCCCTGTTACGTGAAGCTTGTGTCCTGGTTAGGCCCTCAGAGAGAACATCTTTTTTTTTTTACGTAGAAACACATCTTGCACTGTCATGGCAACTTTGACAGACAGACACATCCAGCCTTCATGTAAGACCTGGAGTGATGCAAGCAGACGAAATCCCATCAAACACGCTCTTATTTCCATGTACGTCTCAATGTACCACAGACAAGAAGAAGTGAGGACGTTAGCTGGTTAAGACGTCACCATAGTAACAGCAATAAAGGCGATCACTGTTAATTCAGAACACAGAGGAGCAAATGAGGAGGAGAAAGTCTTGTGTGATTCGTGTTGTGTGACATCCGGGTTTGAAGTACAGATGATTGACAGACGAGACGGGGGCGGGAATCAAACGCTGTCTATGTATTTGAGCAGTAGTGGACTATAATGGGAAACATGTCGGGGGCTATTTTTGGAGCAGCAATACATGAAACAAAAGGCAGCAACTTCAGGAACATGTGTTTTCAGAGCTGTGAACTTAAACCAAAATAAATACATTTCAGTCTTTATGTGGCATTTGTTTTGCATTTTGATGTGTTTTGTTTGAATCTAACATATTTCAGGAGACATAAGCAAACTGCACTCGACTTAGGTTACAGTGGATTGTAGAAACTAGGGCTGGGCCAATAATTAAGAGATCAAATCGAAACAAATTGTCAATTATTTAGTAGTGGGTTTTGAATCAAAAGATCGAAAAACCAATCTTATGTCAATAAAAATGTGTAGTCAAACTTTGAGGTAGTGTATCGATATGTTTCAAAACTAAATCTTAAAAAATGGGACAAAAGTTTTGTTTTGTTTATGTTCATGAATGGCATTTTTCATTTGGTTTTGAAAAGTTAAGCATAAATTGAATCGAAAATCGAGATCGATCAATATGAAAAAAACAACAACAGCGTAATTGCGTTTTTCCCAGATTGCCCAGCCCTTGTAGAAGTGTGTAGCAAAAGCACTTTGAGGTTTAAGCGAATGGAATTTTGGCTTTGAAAAATGGCAACACAAATTAGAAACTCATGTGAGACAATTATCTTCGGAACCAAAACACAAAATACAATAAAAACTATGTTTGAACAATCAGTTTGATCGACGGGATGACCACGTCTCAGGGAGTAGTTGATAAAGAACAAGTCACCTATAGACTAATGACAGAGGCATGTCGACAAAGTGAATCTCAAAATTAATTATCTGTAAAAAGAAACCAAAGTTGTATTTTGAGTTATAAACAGTGGGCATCACCTATTCATTTTCAAAAGTTGTGTTGGAGAGGCTGGTGGGACATGCGTGGTGGGAAATTATACTTGGAGACTGGAACAGATGCTCGAGCCTACTCAGCAGGCTTCTAGCAGCGGCATTACTCTGGACTCCACCAGTCTTACTAAGCTCCTTATAGTGTATTCTTCTTGATATTTTGTCCTTTCAGTAATTACAGGTGAGCAATGGATCATAGATTGATTCTCAGACCCTCTCACCCTCCATCCTTCCCTCACTGGTGAACAAAACCTCGAGATACTTGGGACTCCACCCACCTGGGAGGGCGAGACATGACCTTGGATTTGGAGGAGCTGATTTTGATTCTTGATGAGATACTTTATACTCAGCTGCAAGTGTATGTTGCATGTCCTGGTCTGATGAAGTCATCATGATTACATAATTTGTAAAAAGCAGAGATTAGATCCTGTTGTCCCCGAACCGGATGTTCTCCAGCCCCTGACGACACCTATATATTCTGTCCATCAAAACAATAAACAGCTCTGGAAACAGGTCTAACTTGCAGGCTAAGCAAACACTGCTTCTGCTCTGGTCACAGGGACCTGAGCAGTTCCTGGAGCGTACCCCGAAGGACTCCAAAAGGGAGATGGTTGAACGTTTTCTCCAAATCTACAAAACACGGGAGGTTCGAGACAACGTGGAGACAACAAGGATATAAAGTCATGCCTTCAAATTTAAGCTTGTCACATAAGAATTGAACATCTTGAACACATTTGACATTTTACTATCGTTGTTTGTTTGTTTGTTTGTTTATTTATTTGTTTGTTTGTTTATTTACTTGTACCAAAGTAAACTTTGAGACAACACTGAGAGCTTTTTGTACTGTTACCGTTTGCACCAGCTGCTTGATACGTGGTGTTTTGTGCAAACGCTGTGGCTGTGAAGGAGTGTGTCCGTGCGTGAGTGTGACAGACAGGAAATGTTCCAGTGTGTTTCCCCTGAAGGCTGTTCCTATTTAACTGTTTTCAGCCCACAACATTCATATGGTATAAATTATTCATTACAGCCACACTTTGTTCAGATGTCTGTGCTGCTGTTGAGCTCCACTTTCTGTCATTTAACATTCACTTTTTATCACTGCAGCTAATGTCATGGATATACTGTATGTGCAGATGTGTCCAGAAGCCTCCAAACGGCGAAGGTTGAGCCAGAGGAAAACAAATCTAAATGGTTTTGCAAATTATTCATAGCCCACTCAGCCCAACATGAGTGTTTTTATTTTAGAGCAGTTTTTGCCTAGCCTTGAAGTTGAAAGGATTTCTTTGCCCTCACCAGTCTCAAAAATGCACAAGAGTTTGTTCACAACATGTAAATCCTAAATTGTTCAGAGTATGTTCACGTGTATGTGTAATTTTGGACTGATTTCTGCATTACATTTTAGTTTTTGTTTGTTTGTGTCCCACTCTTACATCTGCATCGTTTTAATGAGCTTCTTGAGAAGCTTCTAACGACTGGAGCCACAACAGACTGACTGCATTATTGTTATGATATAGCCTACATTATTGTTTGGTTGGACGTTGTGCGTTGGTGTTCACGGATTAAGTTGTATTTATTTTATTTGTGAGTAAGCTGCATATGCAAATCCAGTTGAATTTTCCATATTACTGTAAACATTCGTGTGTGTCTAGTGTGGACATGGCTGGAGTCACTGAGGTTATTTGGTAAAAAGCTCTCCTCATCTCATCTCACACTGGTCCTTGTGGACGCTCACTGTGAGGCTCCTCCTGTCAGGAAAGTGCCTTGTCTGTTTCCTAGCTGCTTCGACCTTTGACCTCTCTGCTGGCCTCTGTCCGACAGCGTGTCTTGAGGCTGTGTGGAGAAAACTAAGTGAGCTTGCTGTACTGGACCGCTTTCCAAGCATTTGTCAGGTGTGCTAGACCCAGATGTTGGTGATTGTGTGAAGTGGTGTCCTCACTCAGCCCTCGGGCGCCGGCTTGTCCTCCTGCAGCCACACTCTGATCGTCACAGGACTTTTACAGCTTTTGCTCTTCTCCATGATGTAGACACTGAGTTATGATGTAGACACTGAGTTATGATAGGCACTGAGATGATGTTTTCATTGTTTATTCAGCCAGAAAACTTTTGTTTGTTAACTTATCCACATCAGGGGTCTCCAACCTTTTTTGCCAGGAGAGCTACTTTTAAACTGAAAACCAGGACTGGGCAATTATCTTTTGTTGTGGGCCATATTCAAACTCTAACAAGTGGTGGAGGGCCAGACTGCGGTCATTGGTGTTACAAATGATCATTTTTGCAAGCACATTCTTGTAAAACAATGGCTTTTTAAATGTTTTGTGATGATATTTGGACAACAAATGCCCATAGCAAAATCAATCGAATAAAATAAATACAAAGAGTGACACTTACCCAGGTCTGCTGTAAACCCTAACACTAGTCTGACTTAAGATAAAAGCAGCAGTACTGGAAGTTTAGTTATTATTAATAAGTTAAGTATTTACTCTATTTATGTGGATAAAGTTGATGTGCATTTTGTTTGCCAACAGTAAATCTAACTTGTCAGGGTTTACAGTGATGACCAAAAATTTAAGTTAACTGTGGCAAAATTAAGAGGCTTATTTGAAAATTTAGCCAATATCTATATAGAAGTGGACGCAATTAGGCATTTAAAGATACATTTGCAGTAGAATTAGGCATGTAATTATAAAATTTGAGTAATAAAGCATAATTTGTATGATTCTAAAATCGTTTGGCGAGCTACTTGGAAGTTGGTGGCGAGCTACTGATAACTCCAGAGCTACAGGTTGGAGACCCCTGCTGTACATCATTCACAATGATTATACTTCCTTTTGAATTTTAAATCAGTGTGAGAAGTTTGAAAAGGTGTTTTTTATATTTGTGTGTGTTGTGTCTGTTATTGTTTTATTTACACCTGCCATTGTTGTAGACTTTTTCTGACCAGTGTCTTGGCTTGGCTAGGAGTGCATTTTGTACTAGAGGCTGTACTTTTTATTTATTTTAATTAATTAATTATTTTTTTTGTTTGTTTGTTCATTCATGTTGACCACTTGCCAACTGTTTAAAAAGGAACAGGAGTACATTTACAAAAACCATACAGCTGAGTTGAAAAGTTTTGTCTTGTCATTTGTACTGACAGTTTGTTCAGTTTTATCATGTACCTGCATGTACCTTTTATATATATTATAATTAAAGCACTACAAAGCTCCCAACAGAAGTCATGTGCAGGTGCTTTGTTCTGGTCACGTTTGGTGCCAAGCGTACATCTGCAGTGGAAACATTGTGCATTCAGCTAACTCACTGCTGTGGGTGGACTCGACCAGTCAATACAGCGCAGACACAGAAAAGGCTCTAATCTCTTGTTCTCAGGCCACAAATTCAATTATGATAATAATAGAGGGGTTTAAAGCAAATTATTGTTAGAGATTGAGCACAGTCACATTTGTGCACACTGACAACCATGTCCAAGCTTCTACTTTTACAAAGACAATGACACAAAGTGGGTTTTTATTTTATTCAAAATCAAGGTATGTGCCCAGCGTGTGAATGAACTGCAAACTGTGACTAGTCAAAGCACTATATTAAGTAGTTATATGAGTATTCTCAATTTTAAAAGTTCTTATGTTTGTAAATATCTGGTTTGGACCAAAAATCTCACTTTTGGAAAAATAAATTGGCTTACCATTAAAGGTTGTATGGAGGATTTTTCAAATCCAACAACTGTTTGCTGTTTTTCAAACGATGCACATGTGTTTTCCTCCAGGGCCACGCCCTTCACTGCAACTGGGCCAATGAGTTACTTAGGAACACTGAGGGTTTGCTTGACATGTTAACAGGCAATAGATAACGAGGTACCTCGTTATCTATTGGTCAACGTTTTACTGGCCTCATCATGTCCACAGTTTATATATTTCTATAATTATTATTATTTTTTTTTTGTTTAGCTTAAATACAAGGCTGTTACAAATCTATGCAGCTGTTTTTGACCAGACTGACAAAAAAACATTTTTTGAAAATCCTCCATACAACCTTTAAGAATTTGGAAGTATGAATATAGCATAGTCCCTGGTTGCTTCACAGAAAATATTTATCTGGTAATTCTTTTATATCTTACATAATTAATTGATAATCAGCGTGATATATATAACCTAGTCCCAAGAAGGTGAGTTTCAATATTTGTCTTTGACATTTGACTTGTTCAGGAGAGTTCTGCCTGAGCTAAAGCTTGTGTTGTGCTGCCATCTATGGAGAGTTGAAATGCAGCACAAGTGTCCTCCTCTTACGATCAGAATATCCTCTACATCTGACAAAAGTTGGTTAAAAATACCTCCTTCCTTATCATTGATAAGTCTAGCTGCTTCTGGTTTGATTCTTTTGACCATTTATGAAATTCTTTAGAACTTAACACAGTAACTTGAGTCAAGAATAACAGACAAGTGCAAAATGTATCTGTTGAAGCCAATTCTTCATTATTTTATTAAACATTTACATTTCAATGATTACAGATTTTTAATGTAAAAACAAACTTTGGTTATTTATGCATTAAACAAGTACAAAAAATAAAAAATCTGACCACACGACAATAAAAAGCAACAGTGATACTTTTTGGTCAAAGTAATGGTTTGATAAAGGCATGTGTGTTATTTAAGAACATCTATTTCACATCAAATCAGGCTGAATGGACAGACACACTTCTGTCATTCAGCCCAGGACAACTGTGGCTAGAGAAGAAGCCCCTTTCTATACAATCAGAAGTATGTTTGAGTACAATGTTAACACTTTTTTGGAACCCTGCTGTCACCGCTGAGCTTCATTAAACCTGCAGGTCGGTGTTGATGGAACAATAGCACATTTCAATAGTTCTTCATGGACATGCCTGGTCCGTCTCCACCGTGTTTTTTAATCTGGTGCAGCATCAGCAGAGTCACCAACAGCCCCAACAACTGCAAATTCACACAGAAAGTTCAAGTGAATCATTATGTTAATGACATGGCTAGAATAACAATAATGTAGCATTGTATTGGTGTAAAATGTTGTTATAGAACAAAACATATTGATTTTAGATGGAAATCAAAAAAATATGGTCATATGCCTACTCCAAACAATAAAAAGATACACATATGTTAAAATTTAATTTTCTCTTTAATGAGTAAAGTAAACATCCAGGATTAAGTCAAATAAATACTTACTGCTGTGACAGCACACCAAAGCAGAAACCCATGAAAATCTTCAGAACAATGTCAGCTATACTGAAGATGAATTCTCCACAGGTCTAAGGATGAACAACATTATCTAATCAATAACTAAATCATACTGCGTTAAAAATTAAAATGATTATATTCGTAACTTGACTTACAGCAGCATAGATCTGACTTGGGCCAGTTGTCCCCTGCAAACAAAAGTATACTTAATGTTATTTTGTTGTTGTTCAAGAGTCATCTCTCGTCATTAAGTGCTTATTTTCTCAGGCTTTGTCCACACGAAGACAAGACAAAGATAGTTTTAAAAACAATCTGCGTAAACATGGAGCTGTCTTAAGATTTGTGAGCGTCCACACGAATCAGTAAACCAGCCTGA
Organism: Mugilogobius chulae; assembly: GCA_038363315.1. NCBI lineage: Eukaryota > Metazoa > Chordata > Actinopteri > Gobiiformes > Gobiidae > Mugilogobius > Mugilogobius chulae. The sequence continues at coordinate 47,679,908 of CM076409.1, read as the reverse complement.
AGCCAGTGTAATATCTGTATTTGACCAGAGTGTGGCACTGTGACACTGACACAGAAAGGAAGTAGAAATTACACTGTGCAATAAAGTTGTTTAAAGTAAAAAAAATAATAATAATAATACATAAACAAAACTTAGCGGATAACTCTTTTAAACTTAGCAAACATTCTGAATGAACAACATGGATCTACAACCGACAGAAGAACACAGAAAGTGGATTTATTCTTCAGAAATTTTTAAAATATTTTTACAAAGGATTGTAGTGGATTTTTTTTTCTGTGTTTATGGTGAAATGAGACGCAGATCACAGTGAACATCAAAGGTCAGTACATTCTGCAGATGAGACGTGACTCTGGGGCAGTGATGTCATCAGGGGAAAAAAAGTTTCGGACACAGCGTAACTTCGCTAAACCAGAGTTTTGAAATGTTTTCACCCTGTGACATGGTTTCAGAAATATTCGTCTTCAATGTCCTAAAACTCCTGCTTCGGACAATGTGTGGTTTAGAACAAATATTTGTTCTGAAACGCCTGAGCTTGGCTTCGTGTGGAAAAGGCATCAGTCACAAATGTAGCTCCATGTTTTAAATATAACTTTAAAATGCAATTTAGGAAATCAAAACGTTTTTTTTTTTTTTTTTTTACTGAATATATTTGTTCAGTCTAACTAGAAGTCAGCCATATAACTCACCTGCGGTCTGGATTTACAGCCTCTGCTCTGAAAGGATCCAAATCCACCATATCCTCCGAATCCTCCAGACGAAGAGCCGTCGCAGGAGCAGGACTGAGGGATGTCGGAGCCCCAGTCCTCAGCACTGCTCAGGCCACAGCACTTGACCTGCAGCACACACACATGCACACACATGTACAAATCAGCTCCACACAGCTGAGAACAGTTGTGTTTAAAGGCACTGGACACTTACGCTGGACTGGAGCTGGTCAGCATTTCTCTGAAATCTTCCACCTCCATTAGGGTCTTCGATGCTTCGGATGTAGCATCTGTGAACAGTTCTTTGAGCTGCAACAACAGGTCTGTGAGAACTGACGTAGTACTTTTGACTGAAGTTAAATATGACATTAAGCAGCTACCTTGTTTCTTGTAACAGCAATATAGATTCCAAAGATCAGCATAACGATCATTCCAGCCACCATGAAACCTGAAAACTAAAAGACAAAGCAAAGATTATATATGAACTGTATTAAAAACAGCCATGTGCTTGACTTATAAACCGTTTTTCAGGACTCTTATCATGCCTTTTAGATTAAAAGTCATTGATTGATTGATTTGATTGATTGATTGATTGATTGATTTTATGAGTTAATAATTTGGATTTATATATTTGTTCTATTAATGTTTTATTTTATATTGCAAACATGTATTTATTGTATTTACAGTGACGTTATCAAAGTGACATATATATGGTGTTGTTTTTAGGGGATGGTTGTTTCTGATTCTGCCCTGAGCGGAGTTATAGAAGTCATTACAAAGAATAATAATCAAACAAAAAAACTAAAATGCTGAATGTGCTTTAAGCCTAAATGGGTTGAAAGAAAATTTTGAGAGAAAAACCAAAGATACTTACGATTTTAAGGGCCAGAGCATTTTCGGAGCATCCGGCATAGATGCCAGGATAGAGATGCCAAGGACTCCGATGGCAAAAACCCAAACCCAGCCCATGCCCGGACCTCCCACTGCAGAAAACTGTGGACAGAATAAACACTCTTATTCTAATTGGATAAAAATCCTCTTTATTTGCTAGCCTATGTGTTGTGCATAAACAATGTAAAGTGAACTTTTATCTGGGTGCAAACATGTTGAGTAGTTTAGTTTTCAGTCTGTTACAGTGGCCTTCGGCTGCTCACATCTTGATTGTGTTAGCCAAGTGGTTTATAGTGGAGCTTTCAGTGTCTGGCAACAACATCCTGTCTTGGAGATGCGGTTTACAATCTAAGTGCCTGAACCGTGCAAAAGAGCTTCCTTCAGAGAGAGATAAAGCTGTTTTTAAGCGTCAGACTTGAGTGACACCTGAACAGGAAATGTGAACAGGAAAAATCTTTGTTTGAGATCACAATGGAGTAACACTACTGAACAACTTTAGTGAATAGTGTGCATTTTACCTGGCCACCGACACTGCTGGCCTTGACTGCTCCATAAAAAAGCAGACACCCGATAATCTGTGGGGGGGGGAGAAAGAAATATAAACAATATGCAAGGAAAGCAAACACGTAAATATAACAGTAAAGGAAGGGTTGGCTCTCGAAATTTCTTCTGCAACCCCACGAGGCTCAGACAGTGTAAACAATACGAGTTACTTCAAGATGTGCAATGGAACATGTCAATTTGCCTCGAAGGGCCAAACTTTAAAGTGGGCGTGGCCTGTGTGTCCGTATGTGGCCACGTGGGGGAGACAGAGCATCGAAAATACCATAGAAGTGTACATCCATGACCTCAACAGATTACGACATGTTTTTCAACTGTAGCTCTACTGTAAAAGCGAATTATATATATTTAAAAAAACAAACAAAAAACTATTACATAGATATATATTTTTTACGTCTGAGTTACATTTATGTTGCTGTTTTTACTTTATTTTTAGCATGTACACCGATGTATTTATCCCTCTATTTCTTATTGTTTAGCTTGAACATTTGAACATTGCCACATTACATAGTTTCCACAGCTTTCTTGTTTCTTTTTCATTTATGTTTGTCTCTTCTTGCCAGTCTAATCATCATAGAGTCCAAACCTATGTGGGGCCCTACACTGAAATCTGAGTAGCCTGTCGCTTTTTCTCTCTCTCTCTCTCTTTCTCCCTCTTTCTCCTTACTGGAAGTGAGTTATGTAACAAGTAATCATTCACAATTGTTCTGACGAAAACCATCCATATGCTTGTACCTTAAATGTACAAGTTTTACAAGATCTTATTTGCTTATTTTCATATTTGCTGTACATTTCTATTTACAAAAACACCGATTAAAACATCATTATTACAGTTTAAATCTCTTTCTTTTTTAATTCTATCAAGTAAAAAAATGAATACATTTAACTAACTAACAAACTCCTAAACCTCTGATTCTATTTAATACAGTAATGCAAAGCATAAAACAATTAATGTGATTTTAAAAGTTATTAGATTTTTTTTTTCTTTTACTTACGGCAAACAAAACATTGAAGAAAATAAAAAGGCATTTGAGACATCCATTAATTTTTCCCATTTTGAAAGCTGAGTTCTTCACGTTGGAGATGAAGCGGTTCCAAATTCACAAAGTTTGTGAGAGAGGATGCAACGCCCGCTCGGATAAACCGTTGTACAGTCCACTCCCACCCCTCACCCCTCCCTGTTCAGGATGCAGACAACACCAGCTCAACAGTGCAAGGCTGGCAACAGTAGTGGATACAAACAACTACAAATTGGACAAACATTACATTTGCACATCACCTGAAGGTGCTCATCCCCAGTGGTACGCGCACAGCAGTTTGAGACACTGGAATAACACAGTTGTGAGTTTAGGAGTGTGAGTTTTGGCTTGTGTTGTATGGAAGTCTTGGCATCGATTTATTTGGTCAACAAGTAATGTCTCAATTATTGATTAGTTAGGGAGTGAAAGGTTTATGAATACTGTATGAGATTTTTTTTTTCCAAAACAAAGCTAATGAGGTGTTGTTTGAAAACATAATTTAGGAAAAAAAAAAAAAACAATATACATTATACACACATTTTTTTTTTTTTTACATTCGTCTCGTGATCGTTTTTTTAAGGTCTTGGTCTTGTCTCAGACACTCATGTAAGGTTCGCCAACGTAGCGATGCTTTCTCACAGAGCTGTCAAAGGAGTTGTGACTCCTCATATGGAAAGTACCCCAAACCTACCTATCTACATCACTTTAGCAATGGGAAGGTATTTTAGTGACAAAATCCACAATCTACACACATGAGAGAAGCAATAAAAGCCAATAAAAGAGAAAGACATGTCAGATTTGTCCAATAAACAAGGACAGCAAAGCCACATACTGCTGCTGGAAAAGCAGTATTTCTGTGCACTCATCACAGCCAAAAGCAAGTAGTTTGTAAAAGCAGCACCTAGTGAGAAAAGAGAACATGTTTTGTGTGTGTTAAGGTGCGTGGACAATGTTTTAGTCCCCCGTTAGTTGTATTTTTTGTTCGTCCTCCACAATCAAACCGACAAAATGGATTTTGCCTGATTTGTGTTCAAATGTGAATAAAAACTGATAGTTTGACATGTCAAAATGTTCTTTTGTTGTTCAAAATACAATACAAATCATAATCTTTAAGCAAAATTAAAGTGTTATTGCAAAAATGCTTTGATTTTAAGTGAGGTAATTTTTGACCCCACTCATGGAAGAGTGTAGGTATTGGTCGGCCATGCATCTAAGGGTTAAATCTATTGACACATGGGTAATATCAGCATGCATTCATATGTTTTGTTACAATTATGGTTTAAAAACTACTTCTTACAAACAGCAAGTGAAACTGGAGAGGCCAATCAGAGAGCAGCATTCGACTCCTGATTACAACTAAATATTTTATTATTCAGTTCAGACACCACTCAGTGGTCTAATTTTTTCACACAGTTCTGTATATCATAGAATTTTTTGTGGAAAGCAACTTAAAAAATTAGCTACCCAAACTTTAATTCTTTGTTATTTGACTGAGAAATGAGACAATGATCCAATTTTGTCTCATTGTGCTGTTTTTACAATATAATTTTGGGTGAAAGAGAAAGTTTACTAATAAACTCTCTCTCTCTCTCTCTCTCTTCTCTCTCTCTCTCCAGGGACCATATATTTTGCCCCAGTCTATGTCTTAGTTAGCGTTAACATGAAACTCCAGAGAGCAGCGCCTAGCACGTGCACAAATGTGCTGTTTTGTCTGATCCAGTTAATTTAGTGAACCTTTACACATCTGCAGAACATGAAGGGGCGGTGCAAGCTCATAGGAAATTATTACATATTTTTGCTATCAATTCTAATTAATTGAGGACCAGTTAGTGAAAAGGCTCATTCTCCTCTCTCATTCCTTTCTGTTTTCTGGGCTGGATTAGTTTCTCAGCTGTAGTGTTTTTGCATTTTGCACAAGATGCAGACATCCAAGGGAGGTCTGACTTACTCGAGCGTACAAAACATTACAAAAATCTAAATAAGTGGTTATAAAAACATGAAACAGAACTTCAGACTTCTAATAATCCATCTGTGTTATGTTATCTACGGCGCTCCATTATACTCACAAAAAAAATAAATATTTATCTCATAGTTTAAATGGCTTTTCTGCTTCGCATAGGCTAAGCTAAAGACTTTATCCACAATATAGTAGTCTTTTCTGTGCTAGCTTGATGTTTCTAAATAGCTAAGATGTGCTTGTGGATTTCGTTATGTTAAATTAAATGCCTGTGGTCTTCACTGCAATGTTTATGGTCTACAAAAAGTATTAAACTAGCTGTTAACAAATGCCTGTGGACTCAATTAGCAGGCTATTATAAAGACGGCCAGTGTGTGGAGCTGTTCACTCACCAGAGAGAAGCTAGCGGTAATCGGCAGGTTTTTTATTAAATCACGATCTTTTTCAACTGTTGACAGTTACTCTCACACATCCTTAGAAATGTGCGGCAGTTTTTCTGTGACTCCAGCATCTGGTTTTCAATTTATTTGGCCAAAAAGGAGAGAAGTGCTGCACATTTGCTACACTGCATGGATCACCCAGAGTGGGCGGGTACTTTGCGCAACAGCAAAAATGCCCGTATGTTGCAAGTCAAATGATGGCGAAGTGTGTGTCTAAGGATGTGTGAGATTAACTGCCAACAGTCGAAGGATTGTGTTTTTTAGAAAAACTGCTGATTACCGCTAGCTTCTCTCCGCGGGTGAACAGCTCCACACACTGGCCGTCTTGATAATAGCTTGCTAACGGTAGCGTGAGTCCACAGACATACGTCACGTTAACAGCTAGTTTCATACTTTTTGTCGACCGTAAACATTGCAGTGAAGACCGCAGGCATTTAATTTAACATAACGACATCCACAAGCACATCTTAGCTATTAGAAACATCAAGCTAGCACAGAAAAGACTACTCATATTGTGGATAAAGTCACAAGCTTAGCCTATAGCTACGAAGCAGAAAAGCCATTTAAATTATCTTGTAATTACGAGATCTTATCTCGTAATTACGAGATAAATATTTATTTTTTGTGAGTACAATGGAGCGCCGTAGTTATCCATGTTACAACATCTAAAAAGGAAGATGACGGATCAGGTTTCAGCCTAAATCATGGGTCATTAAAGCTGTAAAGTAATTTTTTAAAGTAGCAATCTCCAAACTATTTTCTCATTAGAACATTAGTACAGTTAATTTTCTTTTTCAGGGAATGCACTGAGGTTAGAGGCAGTGGGAACACCTAAAAATCTTAAGCCATAATGATCAACACTTATTTGACTTACGTGTGATTTGAATTGGGTGACACAACATATTGAACTTTTTCCTGAATTTCAAATATTTTGAGTTGGGTTTTTTATGCAGATGATGAAGATTTTATGCTAAATACTTGAAGTGGAAGCACTTCATCATGCTTTCCTGAGGTTTATAAACAGATTCACATTACTGTGAATTGGACTTAAAAGTGTGGTGGCCTTCCCTGTTCACGAGGAGAAAGAAATAATGTTACACCATTATGTGTAAAGCTATGCTTGGATTTCTGCCAATACGTCACAATTGTTGACTCCTAGTCTTCATGATCACAAGTAGAAGTGACTCTTATTTCTGTTGCCCTGTGTACATAGGACCACTACAGGGATCAGCCCTTGACCTTGACCTTTTTCAAACCACATTGTTTAAATTCCTACTAAAGTCACATCCGTAGTCTGGGTTTAGGAGCTCTTCAGTGTGACTTTTTTGATTGAATGGTAAAATGAGGACTGATGAAGAGGGCATCCAGGTGTTGGGTGTCAGCTCTGGAGCAGGAGACATGGCGCCTGGCGAACTCTCTGAGGAGAGCATGGCATGAGGAATGACATATGAAAGGGTTCTATTGGATATGGGATGAAGGGAAGGAGGGATGAGAAAGGAGCACATTTGCGCTCGAGGATGAACCTGCTTAAGGAAAAACACTCTGGTCACAGTCAGAGGCTCTGGAAAGGACAGGTTCTGGAAAGAATACGGATCAAAAAGAGGGGGGACTAAGAGGAATGAGGGCTGAATGAGGGAAGGATGTGAGCCTAGTTAACACAAGTAGCGCTGACATACAGTAGCTAGAGCTGAGCAACACAGAAGGTTCTGGAATGGCAAGAACAATCAGAGATAATGAGCTCCAAGTTTTTCTCAATCGCTTTGACACATTTTTGAAACTTGGTTTAGTTAAATCACTTGTTTCCAACATTTATCTGAATAAAGGTTGAGATACGCAGAACATTTGCCACAATTTTCATTCATTCACAGTTTTCAGATTCTTTCTCAGAAAAGCTCATACAGCTCTCATTCAGAAACTCACATGTTCAGTGAGTTTAGTTTGTTTCTACAACACCACAGACCTGTTCACACACGACACATGACTTTTGTCATAACAGTGCTTGTTTTTATCTACAAACTCACACATCACAGCAAAATTTAAAATCACATGAGCAGAAAGATTAAACAACAAAGAATGAAACAGAACAGTGGTCTGAGCAGAAAACACGTTGATGTAAACGGTTTGAGACATTGTGTTTCTGTTTGACGTCTCTGAGCTATCTTTAGCAAAATGTAAATATTTAAATACAGTAACATGCCAGATGAAAGCTTAAGTGTGTACAATCACAGCAAACAGCTTGTTGTTACATGTAATGACAGAGAGATAGAAATAAAGTTCATACTGGTATGAGATGAGGCAAGATTAGTTTAGGAAGCAAGTGATGAAGAGCTAAGCCACTAGATATCATCGGGCCAGTGACGGCGGAAGAAAGAAAGGCTTAAGGAGGGATGTATGTGTATGGAGCTTGAGTGCAGAAAATAAATCATCTGATTGATATCAGAATAAACAGAGAGCAGGTACTGTGGCTGCGTGCACCACGTCAGGAACCTCAAAGTGCAACAGAGAGACAACCTGGATATGAAAGCGGCTAAAGAGGATGCCTTCTTTATTCAGGGCAATCTTTGATTATATGTCTGCTGTAGGATGGTTTAGGGGTGCACATTAGCTCAGGGGCGAGGGCTGGGCTACTACTGAAGCTGGCAGATAAATGAGGACACTCCTGTCACTTGGCCTCTGACCTCACTTACTCCTGAGTGTTGCTGTGTATCCAGGTAGCAGAGAAAATATAGTTGTGCTTGGAATGTACATGCTTATTGTAGGAATAAATGGCATTTTCAAACATCTCTTGGATTTTGCTGTGCTACTTTGAGCTTGCAAGTTTGTAGTTGGGCGGATTAAAAAAACATTTATTAAATGTTATCTTAATGAGCAAAATTCATTCAATATAAGAAGAATATTAAAAAAGGATAACATAAAAATTTAAAATTTATCAAATTGAAACAGCTTCACTTTGACGTGTCCAGCCTTTTTGTGACATTAAAAGTACTTTTTTTGCAACAACCCAATAAACTGGAATTTTGGTTTGAAAACAAATGTTTGTTGCTAACGAATAGAATAGAATAGAATAGAATAGAATAGAATAGAATAGAATAGAATAGAATAGAATAGAATAGAATAGAATAATAAACATCTTAAACCTGTCTGTTAACTCAATAATGAAGCTTTGTGCCTTAAATTCATTCAGCGTGTAATGAGCCTAAATCTTAGCTTGAGTTTTATTTGTTAAAAATAAGGTTAAGAACAATAATGACCCTTATTATCACTCAACTCTGCAACACAGAGCTCAATACAACAACAGCTCCAGACTTCCTCAGACTAACCTTACACATAATGTAAACAAAATTATTTTGATCCAAATTCTAAATCAATTCCGAAGCAACGTGTTTAAAGTTAAATAGATGGGACACTATTCCCTTTTTATCTTTGTTTATGTTTTGAGGCTGTGAATGTGTTTCTGTGTGCTCATTCGATTGACTTGTGCTGCTTAAGCAGGATGCTGCGTGTGAAATAAATCTAGTTTGTTTTACTTTTCCACACTAAAAAAGAGTCAGGCTATTATTGCATCACAATGCGCTCTCTCACTGGGTTTTCCCAAACTTGCTGCCTCTCAGTTATTTTGCATCTTGCAACCTAATGATGAAACAAGGGTAAAGTCTCGTGTAGCAACTTCCTGAAGGTGGACAAAATTTGCTTCAGTTACATGAAAAAAAAAACATTTCACTGAACAATATGTGTCTCACTGCAACACAGCCTCAGTCCTTCTGTCAATATATAATATTTACTGTAAAGGTGTTGCAGGTGTTTGTTCGTGCTTCAGGAAATGATTAAACAGATGGTTCCGCATCAGAAGTTCTCACTGTTATTTGGTAACAGATGTAATTTTCAATTTTTTTAAATTCCGACGTCCTTCGAAGGAACGTCCCACTTTTTCTTCAAAAATTCTATTTTGTTCAGTGTCTTAAAAATGCATACTATGAAGCACCTAGAAAGGTTAAATATAAAAATCCCATTGTATCCCTTTTATTTAAGCAAAATCAGCTTCTGGGATGATCCAGACTCAGATTTCTACTGTAAACCTTCAAATAAAAAAAAAAAAATTAAATTTTTTCAAAATTTTTAATCAGACTTTTGCATTGGCTCCGCCTAGATTTTTTTGAGTAATTTTGGGTTCCTAAAACTCATTTTTACCTCAATTACCTTCAGCTTTTGTAGAGGAATTATCAAAACCCCAAATATACCAACTCTAGAGTCATTTCTGTCTCAGCTGTCAACACCAGCTATACCATTCCTTAAATCTACCAAAAAAAAAAAAAAAAATGTAGGCAGATTTTAGATTCTGTTTTTCTTTTGCTTGGACAAAGTTCTCTTTTCTGATGAGAACCTGTTGGACATCAGAAACAAAAACTACAGGGATACAGCTTTAAAAAGACCCCAGCCATTTGCCTGTGCTCCAAAGGGTTCAAGAACAGTTTTAGTTTGAATTTTAGTCAGGTGTATGAGGGAAAAAGGGGAACTGTTTACATAATTAGAAAGGGCATAGGTAGCACTTCTGTTTTCTGTCAGATATTTTAGCTTTGTGTCTGACTACACCTATAATTTCTCTTCTGTTCTTGTGTTTGTGATGTTAGAACGACGCTGAATAATATGGACTTAAAATAAGAATCTGTCTGTAATTCTGGAGAATTGCGTTAAAACAGTTTCTCTCTAAATCAGAAAATACATTTCCTCTGTGTACTGCAGGCATTGATTTAAAATATTAAAGATAGTTTGAACTGTTTTGTAAAGTCATTGTTAATTTGTGGTGCCTGATTATTGGATTATTCTCTTGATCCAAAAACAGTCAAAAACTTTAATATTGGTAAAAATTCATCATCAAAGGAAAGACTATACATTTTCAAAACAATGCCTGAGTTAACATAAAAAATATTTATTTTAATATTCTCTCACCTCGGTGTCTCGTGTTTGTGTGAACTCCTCAAATGAGTCACTATAAACCCATTTACTGTCAGTGAACAGAGACGGCCTGTGGCTTGAGTAGTGCCAGTGCTTTTCAAGCTACGCAGGTGCTTTGTCACTTAAAGATCGCAAAACTTTCTTTACAAAGCTCAATTTAACGAATGGCAAGCGACCGTCAGATCCAAGTACAGTTGAATGTGAACATGACGTTAGGAAGTGGCCTGATACTGAGTGATATTTAACTACTTTGATTTGGTAGAATGAGTATGAATACTTAATTTGCAGAAAAGTTTGATAAAGATTTTGTGAAATATTGGTTAATTGTCAACATAACACCTGTGTGGCATTATTTTGTGTTGATTGCAATAGAAAGTTGTTGCATGAAGGACTCTAGACATGATAAACTTCCATGACTGAGGAGAGCCACTGTATTTGTTTTGTTAACCATTAGCATTGGCGATCTCTTATTGTTACTGCTGTTAGCGGCTAGCTAATAGGCCCAGGCCTTTCTGTGTGGAGTATGCATGTTTCTCCCCGTGTCTGGGTGGGTTTCCTCTGGGCACTCTGGTTTCCCCCATCAACCAATAACATGCATGTTAGGGTAATATCCTATATGGTAGTCCTGACTCCTGCCCCAGAGGCATTGAAGGAGGGTCAAATGCAGAGGACAAATTTCCCTACGGGGACAATAAAGTCTACCTTAACCTTAATAGCCTACAGAAATCACAAGTTATAAAAAGTGTCAGCTGTTTTTTATGTAAATGTGTTAGGGCCCTGTTTGGAATACTGTTAGGAATATTTTTACATGTTTTTTTTTTTTTTTTCAATTAATGTTTTGAAACATATTTGGACACTATACTAAAACTCTTACTACAACATAACATATATTATTTAATTGTATTGAAATAAATAAATGTTAAGTGGTTCTGTGTGTTTGATGAAGTTGACAATAACTGAACTAAATTCAGAAATATGGAATTGTTCCTTTTCATTTAGAATCTGTTTTTTTTTTTGTTTTTCTGCATATCTATAACTCCACTAAAACTCTTGTACAATGCTAAACCCTGCCCTCAAAATCACCTCTGTACAGGTCACACTCGCAGTTTAGACGTAAGACGTAGCGTGTGAAAACGTTTCTCTGGAAGTCCCCCAACATTTCATGTGACACTCAATAGTCAGCTTTGCCCAATCTTCTTTTTAAGGTAAATAATAAATACTGTTTTCTTGTTAAATTAAACCACTGGAGTCTTATCACAATCAAAAAATACATTACATAAATAGAGTTTTCTTTTAATTCTGTCTCATGTTGAATGTTCATGTGGTGTAAAGTTTAAACCTGAAGAATGCACAGTCTGTGGGGCACTGCATGGACACATGATTGATGACTGTGTTATTGTTAAAAGGTTTTAGTGCCCCTGTCCTGTTTTACAAGGGAAGCACACGTAACCACTGCAGGGGCCTTTTTTGTTATTCACAGAGCAAGATGAAAAAATAAAACAAATAAAAATACTGCAGATGATAAAAGAAATAAGTTTTAAATAATAGTTTAATAGCTGAATGATTTGGAGATATGATTTGTATCTGTTTTAAGTGTTCGTACTGTAAATCGAAATTTCAATGGAGCTTTACTAAATATACGTTTAGATAAAAAATACAATTGTGTTGAAACAGAAATGTTAATAACTAATCTATTTATTTTATTGATTTATTTATTCCGAAAACAAAAAAGAAGAGGGAAAAACGTGGGTAATAAACATCCTAAATTCTGTATTTAAATTGTTAACTTTCACTTTCCGCTGAACGAACAAAGGCCTTGGTTCAGTTTCATTATTTCTGAAATTCTCAGTCCAACATGTGAACTGAAATAGAAAACTACTGCTGTGACGAGCCGGTCCTGGCACTCATTTAAATATACAGAGTTGTCCTGGCATGTCTTGGGTCCTGCGGTTGACTCTGCAGTTGGCTTGTTTATTTTCAAAAATGCTAACATCTTACCGGCACGTTCATTTCCTCTCACAATTACAATACAATACATTCAGGCAGTGAACAGTGAGTTGTGATTGTTTTTCTCTGACATGTTAAATACTTTACAAATCACCAAAGATAAGAAACAGACCAAAACAGTAGTGTGTCTTCTTAAATCGGGTAATTATGTTTATATCCCAATAAAAAAAGTGTTGTTTATTTTGTTCTCTGTTTTTCTCTTTAACTTAATCCTTTTAATGAGTGTTAAATCCACAGTGCTTAATCTTTATTTGTATTGGTTTGTGTGCTGTGCTCTTTTATTCCAGGCAGCGAGGCGTCTGCGTGTTACACTGTGAGGTTGTTTATTGTATGGTTTGTAATTTTTTTTTTCTTCAGGCGCTTCTTGCAAACAAACTGCAAATATTAAAGATGCATTTGTTGTTTCAAGCTGTTCAAATCTTTACTTGACCATGATTTCTAGACTCAAAGTTGCTTTTGTCGCAGTCGACAGGTTGCACTATGAGTGTCGTCGGTCAATGATCAAAGAAGGTCTTGCTCATGAAGAGGTGTTTTCCAGTGTTACTATGGTGATGGCAGAGGTTTTGACACAGGAAATGGCTCCATTTCACATTAACCTCATCCCAGAAAATCCTGTTTACCCTGAACCGACCCTGGTTCAAATTTTATCAACATCCATAATACTGTATACACTGATTTCATTCAGTTTTAATCCAAAGTCTCCTTAATCAAATAAAACACTCTTTTCTGTTTAGATAAATCAAGTATAATTGATCTAAACAAGAAGTATTGTTTTGTATATTTTTTTGTTTTTGTGTGCCATTCTTTAATCATGCTAATAATTGAGGCAAAGCAAAAACATTCCAACAGACACAACCAGGGACAAAACTTTCAAAAAGCAGGTCTGTGGAGAAACGAAACACTCATTATAAAATAATGTCTTTGATGAAGCCTGTTGTTTGTTTGAGATCTTTGGTGCATCAGACACTTTCCCTAACATGCAAAGACATGCAGCAGGATTATTCATCCATGGCTGAAGAATCCTTATAATCCTCACAAAAGGTCAGCTGTGGTAATAATAAAGAACAGTCAATAGCAACCAACTGCCATTTTTACAGTTTTTATCTGCACAGGAAACTGCTCTAAAGCCACATTCACAAGAGATACTGCAGCCACATTGTAGAGATTTGTGATAGTGGACATGTCAATAACATAACTCAAATAGACATAGAAAGAGCATATTGCTGATTAAACCAATACATTTGTGACTTCACCTGCATGTGCACTATTTGTGTCAAGATTTACAAGATGGCTGCTACTGTTGAGAATCTATCAACTCCAAACAACCTGGAGAATCAGAACAACTACATCCCTGGACCCATTCTCTCTGATTTTGGCATCTTCTTTCCAAACTCTTGTGTGGCTGCAGTAAACCAAACTGTATCTGTCCCAGAGAAAGTGTCTGAAAAGAGAAAACATGAACTGTTGTGGCGCTGCTGTTACATCAGTGTTCTCTAGTGGCCACATAGAAGGACTGCACCCAGATATATATATATATATTATTTTTATTTATTTGTTTATTTATTTGTTTGTACATTTGTTTTATGTATATGTCAAAAACATAAAACATAAAGACTCTTTCAACATAAATACTTTTTAGTGAACATTTATTTTAGCACATTCAAAACAGTGTTCTCTTAATCCCATTCAGTGCAGAATCAGACCTAATATATTTACATTGTAAAAACAAAATACTGAGGTTCAGCAGCAGCAGCAGCACTCATGCAGAGCACTATCTGTGTCTCAAAATAGACTTTGAGACGAGCTGCTCCACACAGAATCCTCAGAAATGTCAACAGTCTGAACAGTCTCTGATGAGCTGTGCTGAAAGGACGTTGTCTCAACATAATAAATAGTAGAAGTTACTTGGAGCAGTGATTGTATGAGGAGGTCAAAGGTCAAGAGAGGTAGGGTTGAGGTTGATATTTCACTCTGTTGTAGTCGTCCACAGTGGTCTCCACAGTGCGACTCTTCCAGCGGTTTTCCAGACCCAGAGCGAGAGACAAGGCTATCGCTGCGATCTGCAAAACAAAACAAATAAACCGTCGGAGGCATGTTAGAGTTACCCAAACATACACACATAATGACTGATATGAGACTAGCAGGAAAAACACTCACATTTGGTTGTAATCAGTGAGTTATCAATTACTAGAGAGATTGTTGCCATGGTACCATATAGTGACGTTTATGAAGTTCATAATGTGGTGAAATAATGTGAACAAACTTTATACAAAGTAATAGGTGACTTTCATATTCATAATATTTTCTAAAAAATCTAAATTTAAAGCTAACCATATGAAATGTTCCAGAGAAAAGAGTAGACAAGGTCCCAAGTATTGCTCCGAGACAATTTTGAGCCTTCTGTGAGATCAAGATCTCACTACGGCATCAAGTATTTCTCAAATGTTTCTCTCATTTATTGCTTCTTAAAGGTTTTAGGAGCAACAACTGAGAATCTCATCTTTGTCCATGAGATGATAAAGAGATTACATTGAGCAAGTATATTTTCGTTTGGGGTCTGCTGTATATTCTCATGGAAGTAAGAAAAATAATTTTCATCATGTCATGTTTTCATAGAAACATCACATTCTAAATGGAAAATAGCCAAAATTAGGGAGCCAAATTAGCAAAATGGACTGTGCCAGATTTAGATTATATCGGTTAGAAGCTAAGCAAGATAGGGCCTGGTTAGTACTTGGATGGGAGACCACTGGAACACCAGGTGCCACAGTGGGATGACATGAGTTTGTTGTGTCCTTGGGCAAGATACTTAACTCACATTGCCTCAGTGAAATAAACAAGAAGAGGCCCTCCCCTTGGTCAAATAATCTCTCTTATAGTGTAATTACAAATTTGTAATATTTATTAAGTGTCACTAAGACACCTAAACTAGAAAAACATGCTTTTATTCAAGTTTATTATTGGGCAAAAAGTTAGACGGTGCACCTTTTATAAATCCAGTGAGAATTAGATATCAACAAATAGACCTTCAAACTTTTGTTCAGTCCAAGAGTTTGCTGTTTGCAGAAGCTACTCCTTCTTAATTGATCTGAACTTCAGCATTATGACACTATGATGTGATATGTTAAGATATAGTTATAATGCATGTAAAAGGATTGTAGACACAGTTAAATGTCAGTAGAGTGCAGAGGCACAGAGCCCAAGAACACTTAAACATGTAGATAAGCTCAGCATGCCAACAAGATAAAACACTTCAATGACGTTTCAAACACATAAAGGTCTTATCTCATTCAGCAAGTTCCAACATCTCAAGTCCAAAGCATATTTTGGGCAGACAAGGGGAGAACAAGCAAACTCCACGCACAAACACCCTGGAGTCGATCCCAGGATTAGGCCAGAGCACTTGTCTCATCCACAGTTCTATCGATTATTTTAGTGTGTCCATAACACAGGAGCTTGGAAGTTTTTCAGAGGAACCTTTAGATCAACACCACTTTCAGATTGAAGTGGATAAGGTACTTTTTATCTTATATCCATGCCATATATAGTTTTATCTTGAAGAAGGATTTTAACTTGACTCTAGCTCTACTAAAGTCAGTAGATCTTTTAGGACCGGTGTTATGTTCTTGTTTTGTATCAATTTCAATAATCATACTGTTGCCTTTTGAACCACTTTGAACCACAAGGAGTTACAGTATGATAACCTCTTTGTAACATGCCAAGTTTTCAGCATCATTTTTAGGCAAGTTAATTCTAATTTTGTACATATTAAACCAATAACTTAACCAAAAATCATTAGTTCAATATGTCCTTTATAGTGTTGTTAATAAAAACCCAATTTCAGACATCACACAAAACAATGACTAAGTAGTTCAGGAGTGATGGAGAAAGTTATTGCTTATAATTGTTTTAGAGAATTACAAAAATCTATCACTCTTCTGATCAAGAGCGCACTTTGTTATTTATTTTTTAACAAAAGAAAAATGCAACTGGAAGTCAAAACAAACCAGTGTCAGTCAAAAATCAGATGAGAACTAGAGCAAAGCAGAGCAGCAGTGGGACTCTCGAAGCAATAATAAAACCAGTCTATTAGACAAAATCACAAAAGCCTTTGGGATCAAACCAGAACGATAAAGTCTTACTGATGATGGTTAAATGATGCATGTTATAGCAGGTTACTGAATAAAAAAAGCTAATACTGTATGTGCACTAAAAACAACAAACACAGCCTAATTCCTAAAGTCTAAGTCTGGTGTAAGTCTGATCCACCATAAATCTTTGGCACCATTAAGTATAGCCCTGGCATAAGAGGTGCCACAGCTTGAAATCAATTTGAGAGTTACATACTGTGATGGTGGTCACTGCAGAAATGATCCCAATTCGGAGTTTAATGGGGAAGCTCAGGTAGCTCTTTAGAATCGGGCCACAGGACTGAAAAAGAAGAAAAACGTGTAAAACCAAACAAAGAAATGAACTCTCCATAAAGACAATGTGGTGAACTGAGCATGAATTATAAAATAACTATACTCCAAAGATACAAAGGAATCTGACACCAACTGAACATTTAAAAGACTTTGGAATAGATTGAACTAGATGATTTGGCATGGACAAAAATGTACCTTGGCATGAACCCAGTTTTTCTCTGCTAACACACAGGAACCTACTGAGCTCACATTATGGACTTCTGCGCTGCAACAGAAATAAGACAAAGAAAAATAAATAACATAACAGCTTTACATGTACGAACACAACAAAAGTTATACTATAAACATGAGCAATTCAAACAAACAGCATACATTCTCTCGCACCAGAACCAATAAAAACAGTGTTCCCCACATCAGGAGCTGCGCTAGAGCTCCATCTACTGGCTGCAAAATGACTCGACACAGGGGCAATAATGACAACATTTTTGCCTGATTTTGCTCTGGTTGCAGAAAAAAAACAAGTCAAGCAATAATAACAAGCAATAATAACCAGCATTTATGGTGTTTATGTTCTATGACCATTTCCAGTCATATCTTCAGGCTTGCAAATAAAATGGCACTAATAATAACTTTTATAATTTGACCCTCTGACCAGACAAAGCTCTGGGGATGCCCTGGAATCTCTGGCGCCCCCTAAGTTGGAAAAAACTGCCCTGATTCAGGTTTTGTGCTTCTTTATCAAGCGCAAACTAATCAGCCGAAGTAAGTTTACCTTCTCACACTTGATGGGAAAGGAGTGGGAGGTGTGCAGAGACAGGAAGCAGGGAGCTGATCCTCCCAGTCTTCGAAACTCCTCAGACCACAACAAGACTCCTGCGAATAAGACATGACACCTTATAAACTAATGAAGTATGTGTTTTATTATTATTTTGTGTGGTGAGGAGTCCAACTCACAGTTGTCTGCAGTTTGTTCAGCTCTTGTTTGATAAATGTTTCTGCTTTGTGGAGCGGAGTCACATTTAGAAACACTTCCTCCACTGCACTGTCCATCTTAGACACATTAACACACACATAACATACACAATGACTGACATTAGAGGATTGCCATTTGGTGATAGTCAAAAGAAACATTCTGAAGTTCTTCTGACAGATTGTACAAATGTGTATTGGGCATTTGTCGCCCTCTGCTGGTAGCATTAGTAAGTGAGGACAAAACCACTACACAGGCTCTTCTGTTTTCATGTCTTTACCTCGGCTTGTATCTGTATTAATGGTGATGCGACCACGATCAGAGCCACAAACTCCACAAATGTCAGAGCGGAGAACTGCAGAGCAAAGCTGATTATTTCAAACACATTTCCTTGAGATGGTGAAGTATGTGTGCGTTGTTACCAGGAGAAGCAGAGGTTGGTGTCCAAAGAGGCGGCGCACAGCCCCAAAAGAGCCAGGACCACAGTGATGGGCCCCAGCACCTGCAGCACCAGCAGCCCATCACTGCTGGACAACTGGTCCAACAGCTGCAGACACACACCAGAGCAAGGCACCACTTTTACAGATCTTAATCTCAAACCATCCTGACATGACAGATTCAACCATTTATTGCACTAATCATAATAACTAAGATGGAGTAGCTGATATTCACACTGCAAAAATCTGAAATAATAGGTCTAACTAGTTATTGTAGCTCTTACAAATCCTTCAGCAGTAAAATCTACTTACATTATTATTATTATTTTGTCTGCAAAAAGTGAGACTGAGGATGACCACTCAAATATAGCCAATCAGAGCGCTGCATTTGGCTGTCGAAGATAAATAAAATACATTTTATTTTGATTCAGACTGTACACAGTGGTCAACTTTACAGTCTCCTTTAATGGAAAAGACAAAGTTTTCTAATTAACAACTGGAAAATGTATAGCTACCCCAACTTAAATTTAAATGCTGAGTCTGAAAAGTATCTAGTCATTTGAATGATATGGTTTAGGTAAGTTTTGGAATTGTTTGTGCTAAAAAAAATGTGCAGAAGCAGCCACTTTTAACAAGATTGAATAGGTTTATTTGAAAGGGACAGGACGTAAAAAACATTGTAGCTTCTCAAAATCTAAACAATACCATGTTCGTAGTCTACCTAACGCTCATGTCAAAAGAGTTAAACCACAGACCTAATTCTGCAGGTGCTTATTGTATATTTCTATATTTTACCTTTGCGACAGGTTTGTTGCCGTCAATGGTGGAAAATCCACACTGATCATCAGAACTCCAGACACCTGAAGACAAAGTGTGTGTATTTAACCTCAGCATCACCAGGAGAAGGTTTATACAGCAGTTTAACAAAGACAGTCTCGCTGAATACAGAATCTTTTTTAGGGGAGACCTGGGGGAGAGGAGAGAACATGCAAACATCAGATTGAAAGGCCTCGAGTCTAACCCAGGACCTTCTTGTTATGAGGACAGAGTGCTAACGTTGCACCTCTGTGTCTCCAATAATAGCAGAGATGATTGTTTACTTGTTAGTTTGTCTTTTGCAATTATCCAGGACTTGGTGCAACTATGCAAAACATTACAAACATATACTTTAGATTATTTTTCCTCTTGTACATTTTCCAGAGAAGTATGTCCAGGGTCCCAATGACATATTGTTCCACAAATAGGTTAAAGTATGCATGACTCCATGGCTCCTGACTCTTATTGTGCAGCCAGTGACAGACACAACTGAAACTTTTGTTACGACTTAAGCATACTGTGATGAGATGTCAAACTAAATGTGAAAATATTAGGGCTGCAGTCGACCAAAGAAATTCTTGGTTGACTAAAGGTACGTCCCATCGACCGAATAATCGACTAAAAAGGGGGCATGGCTAAAGCTTTGAAAGTAAAAAGTATGTTTTATTCTATTTTTTTATTTTTTATTTTTTTGACCCATACAAAAATACTAAAAATCCATTGGAGTTCATGCAAAAACAACAATTTATACACAAAATGAATAGGAAACATGGTATTTATGTATAAAACGGCAGATTACATCAATTATTCAGTTCCAAAACCTTACAAAATCGCACATTTTTGTTCCTGTTCAAGACTAATCTAACTGAAAGAATTAGTCGACTAATACAAATTTTGGTCGACTAAGATGCCATCGACCGATTAATCGACTAAACGACTTTGACTTCAGGCCTAGAGAATATGAGAATATGTCTGTCGTTAGAGAATATGTCTTTTGTTTGCAAATTAGCTTTACATTTAAAAAGCATGAAATGTTTTATAGATAGCTGATATGTTTACTGAAAAATGCAAACAAAAGAATACATAAAACAGTTGCAATTCCAACTTTATAAATAGTTCTGGCTTTAAATATTAGTAAATTAATAAAGTTAAATCACTTTTCTTATCTATTTTTCTTACATCAGCGCCGTTCCAAAGCTCTACACACAATCATACTGTATAATCGATGCAAAGCAATTATCAGCGTGCTCACCAAGAGTAAAACTGTGACGCAGATATCGAGTCCTCTTAAGTAGCTCCTGCAGCGAGCCATGACCAGAGAACAGAGAGGCAAAGAGAGCACAGGCACAGGCTGAGCCGCTCTGTGCATGGGCTGTGTGAGTGATGCTGTTTAAAGCCCGCTGTGTTTGCCTTAGAACCAAGAACATGACCAAGTTTGGAGACTCAGCTGAGGAGAGAGGCAGAGGAGCAGAGAGAAGTGAGGATGGCAGAGAAGAGAGGAGAGAGAGAGGAGAAGGAGAGAGAGAGACGAGAGAGAGAGGGAGAAAGGGAGAGGAGAGGAAGAGAGAAACTTGGAGATAAGGAAGAGGGGGGCAGGGGAGAGAGAGAGAGAGAGAGACAGAGAGAGAGAAAGAGAGAGAGAGAAGGGGAGAGAGAGAGGAAGAGAGAAAAGTGGAGATAAGGAGAGGGGGGCAGGGGAGAGAGAGAGAGGGAGAGAGAGGGGAAGAGAGAAGGAGAAAGGGAGAGAGCAAGAGAGGGGAGAGATGGAGAAAAGGGGGAGAGAGAGAGAGAGAGAGGAAAAAGATGAGAGAGAGAGGGAGAAAGGGAGAGAGAGCAAGAGAGGGGAGAGAGAGTGGAAGGGAGAGAGAGGAAGAGAGAGAAGGGAGAGGGGAAAAGTGGAGAGGGGAAAGAGAGCAAGAGAGGGGAGAGAGAGAATGGGAGAAAGAGGAGAGAGAGAGAAGAAGGGGGGAGAGAAGGGGGGCTGGGGAGAGAGAGAGGGCAGAGAGAGAGGGGGAGAGGGAGAAAGGGAGAGAGAGAGAGAAAGGTGAGAAAAGGGGAATGAGAGAGAGAGGGAGAAAGGGTGAGAGAGAAAGAAGGGCAGAGAGGGAGAAGGGAGAGAGAGAGAAAATGGAGCGAGAGGAGAGAGAGAGGGAGAGAAGGGGAGAGGGGGGGAGAAAGGGAAAGAGGGAGAGAGGGATGAGAATGAAGGAGCAGGGGTCACTTGAGGTTAGATGTGATTATCGGGAGGAAGGGAGGGCAGCAGAAACAACAGGAAGAAGAGGAAATGTGTGATTGAAGACAAAACGTGTGTAGCAATCTAATAATCATAATATATTCTTCATTTTGGAGAGTTAAATCTATCTTTTTAATCATTAGAGTTTATTGATTTAAATAACAAGACTTTTAAAAAAAATTTAAGCAGGCGTATACGGCACATGCGTAAAAAAATGCTGTACAGTCAATTGGTTTTGTGTCACGAGGTCCAAAATGTGTGAAATAGGCTTCACTATTATGTCCTATTTTGGTAACATATATGCATCAGCTGTGAATCAAAACAAATGCAAATGTAGATTAGCATAAACTCTGCTTCAGTTTATTTGAAAAAATTTTAATTTATGGATGGACTCTGGTTTTATGAGTTGATTTAAGTGTGTGATATAGTGTATTCTGCTTTTGTTTTTATTCATTTTTGTCCCTCTAATTTAAAATTCATTATTGCAGGGTTGGACACTGATCTGACGATTGTCCAGTCATGTATTATCCAATTCAACCTAAACATAACCAATGAGCATTTATATTCACTTGTACATGATACAGTATATGCTGTAAAATTGTGAGGGTGAACAGGGGCGTTGCTGGTGACGCCAGCCACACTCGAAAATGTTTCTGCCTCATATAAATAACTGTAGAGGGCAGGATAACTGTGTTGATCAACAGTGACAGACAGACACAGGGCAGCTGCTGCAGCAGAAGCTCCGGGTACATTTTATCCACCACTATTGTTTAGAGAAATATCTGTGCCCAGCCTGGAGACAGTGAATACAGACTCGAGTTAAGTGTGTGATATTAAATAAAACTGTTGTCATGTGTATTTGATTTATCTCACATGCAGAGGATTAATCTTATGAAGCTTTGGGTTTGTGTTTTTGAGTAGAATTGGACTCTTACTGAAGCCAGACACCACATTGTAATTGCCGAAGTAGCCGTCAAATCATAAATATCAAGAGAGAACTCTGGAGTTTATCTACCCTGCTGTGGTCTGATTAACACTCCCAACATTGTGCTATAGCAATGTCCAGAAGTCTGGCTCTGCTTTGTGTTTTTATCACTTGAGAATACCAATTTGGCTTTGCATTTTTCATGGTTGTCTCCTAGTTGTATTTACTTCAATCAGATCCAGTCTACTCCTAAAGTTATTCTTACTTCATGTGTTTTCCATAAAAAATAAGGAATGTGTTGAGAACAAAATATAATAAGAAAGCTGATCTGTGTGACAATTTCTTCTCTTGATGAGCCTCAGTGTGTCTGTTTCCTCTGTATGTATGCTCTCTTTACAGTACCTGGACATGTTCATGATGAGACTAGAGATGCCCTCCTTTGGCCCTCTCCTGGTTTCTTCTGGTACTTCATGCTCTTCTGGGAGACAGTAAACCTTCTTGCCTGGATGAGTTGCACCTGACTGACTTGTGTTCCCTGTTTCCAGTATTGTAACTTCAAAGCGCTGGAAAATGCAAAAGCGCCATCAACTCAGGCGGAAAAATGAAAACAAGAAATGTGTCTTTGGTCAGAGCCTACAAGACCTGACTTGTCTTGAAAGCTGCCTAACTTTGCGCCTGTCGTCTGTTCTGTTTGCACAACACTAAAGTTGATTCACAATTACTGCGGTTTACAAACTGAACAGACTGCCATAAATGTGATTGATTTAGTTTTACACTGTGCTGTTTATGGAGCATGTGTTGAGCGTTTAGGAGCGCTGTACATTTTACTATTGCTTTAGTAACAATAATTTGAAGACTCTCAAATGAAAAAAAAACATTTTGAACCTCTCATTCTAACCAATTTTTTCAAGTCTTTGTATTAATAGAATCAGATTTAGAAGGACTTCTTTTAGTCAAGCTAGCTTAACAAAATAGCTAATTAATAGGCTATATATATATAATCTTAACGTTGGAGTAGCTAACTTTTTTAGTTGTAAATAAGTAAACTTTGTGTTTTCCACCAAAAAAAATATGATAAATGCAGCACTTTGTGAAAAATAAGACCACGGAGTACTCTCGGAATTAAATAATAAAGAATTTTAGTTTTAATCAGGAGCAGCGTTTTAATTGGCTGAGCTTGGGTGGTCTGCTCCAGTTTCACTTTAAAAGAAAAAAAAAATAGGGTTTTAAGTCAAAATTGCAACCTAAACTTAATACATATTGATATTCACAATCTGAAAATTATACCTCACTTTTAATGCTTTGGGTTAGTCAAAGCTTTGTACATATGCTGTTTTTTTTAGTTGAGAAAAAGTCAGTTCACCACTGGACAAATTATAATCAATGTTCAGTCTCAACCTATAGAAAATGATACATTATCTGTTAAAGTTATCATCTTATTTTAGTTTTACTCTATTGCTTGACCCCAAAATGCTGTAATAATTTAAACAAGTCAAAGAACCTGTGATGTTACTGTCAGTAGTTACGACTCTATTTCCGCTATAAAAAATTGTTTATGTTTCCAGAGAAAGACAAAGTGACGTTTATACGTGTGATGCAGCAGCTGCAGCCAACTTCCCCTTCATCTTTTATTATATTTGGACAGTTGGAAAAGTGACAAATCACAAGTTTCGCACACAGCTTTTGCACAGTTCAACAGTCACACAAAAGCAAAAGTAAAACCATTTTTAACATAACATAGACTCCTGAGTTGTAACTTTTTAAATATTTCCATAAACAGTTTTGTCAAAAAAACAACACCACAAAATTCATTGTAATTTTGATGAAAAAAAAAAAAAAAATTGACAGATACAGAAAAATACTTTAATGCCTATGGAAGATTGTACCTCTTTCCTCCATTTAAATATAAGTACCAGTACATTTTAAAATCATACCTTAAGCTTTGGATGTATAATTGTTTCCATAAAAGCCAGGAACATCGTCGTGGAAGATTAGAAAAACATTATTCTAACAAAGTAATTAATATGTTTATGCAACAAAAAAAATCATATTATTGAGAAAAGTGAATGGGATATTTCTACCCAATATTTGGAGTAAATTTGGAAAACAGTTTATGCAGTGCCGGCGTTGTCTTTCTTCGCTATTTGACAGTACAGGATCATGGATATGACCATACCAAAGATCTGCAAACACAAAGAGATTATGCCTCTAGTTTGACATGATTTGTATTTTTTTAATGAAGTAGTCTAGGATGATTACTGACCAGCAGAGCGGCAATGGCGAATGCGATTCCCAACACGATTCCCATGCGTTTCTGCATCTCCTCAATGATTCGGTCAGTGCATGTCTGAACAAAATCAAGTATTTACATCTCTGTTTTATATTAAAGTGGACCTCTTATGTAAAACCCATTTGATTCTTGCAGGTTTGAGTAATCTTGTATTGTGCTGAGAAAGTCCCTGTTTTCACCTACCACCAATCTCCACCTAGTTGTCTGTTTTTACTTGCACTTACTGGAAAATTCAGATTCCGAGTAAACCATGTAGTTTGTCATGTAGCCTCGTTCCAAAAAGTACAAAAATATTCATTTAAAATTTGCTGCTTATTAAAGTTACATTTTACAATGAAGAGTTCTGCAGTTTTGAATAGATATAGATCGATATGTCAGCCGCATCAGCCAGCAGTCTTATTTTGTCCGATATTTAATCAATCAATCATGGTAGAGTGCACTCACAGTGACCAGCTGAGCTCCAAGTGAGTTTTGGAGAGAAATGTCGCGGTCTTTTGAAAAGGAGCACTTTCTTAAATTACTCTTTATAATGTTCTGTAATGTGCATAAACATATTGTATTTATTATAAAGTTAGTTCAATACACTTTTTGGCACTTTCTTGGATAATTTCTTGTAGTAATGATGTAGTCAGAGTTTAGTCCTGGGATGACAGTGTTTTAGACCCAGCATAGACGTGGTGTTACCCAGAAATCCAAAAGCAGAGTTAGGTAACATTTTTACCTGGAAACACTGATGTAGAGGCTGTGCACTGACACTCTTTTATTCAGAAATGCTCCTCAACATCCAAACTCAACCAAAATCAACATTAAATGACAAAATATAAACTGAAATTCATTTCTTTGTTCCGTTGTTGCTCCAACTGAACAGAGCTTAATCAGTGTTGTCTAACGGCAGTTTAAATGATACTAAACAGTTTATTGCTGCGTTTTTGTGAATAATTTGACAACTATTTCACATTTATAATAATTTAACCTCAAGCAATAAATATGAGGATTCATTGATGTTGTAATGAATATCATTCAAATATACATACAGTATATATATTTTTTTAATATCTCCCAACCCAGTTTAACTCTGAAATCACAAACTTGTGACAATTTGATTTGACTGCAGCAGCGGTGTGACTGATGTATTGGTTCTTTTCAGATACAAACTAAATACTGTATTAGCTCTGGCCTGCTATATTTGCTTTCTGTACAAATCATTAACACTAAGGAATCCCCCCCCCCCCCTCACTTAAATGTTGCATTGTCACCTGCAGAACTTCTAATTTCTTAATTTAAATAAAAAAACAAGAACAATATTTAAGCATAGGTTATTCGCTGAGTTGTCTCACCGTCTGATAGACACCGTTGGTACAGTCGGGGGCAGCCGTGGTGCCAGTCGTGGTGCCAGTGGTGGAACATTTGCACGAATCGGGAAGTTTGGTCCAATCGGCTGGACCTTTGAGCAAACCGCAGCACTTGAGCTGATAGAAAAGGCAAAAGGAGTTAAGCTCGTGCAAGTTTTTAAAGGCTTTTTTTGCAGTTTTCTGTTAAAACACAATAATTTAACATTACCTCAGTCTGCATCTTATAGATGTCATCTATGACATTTTGAGGTTGGTCAGAAAGGGGCAGGTATTTCTCCATGCGCTGTTTAATCCAGTCTTTAACCTGAAACAAGCAGTCCCCTACACATTAAAAAACAAAAATACATACCACAGACATTTCACGAACTACACACTGTGTCACACTTTACATTGTTTTCTCCAACAGCTCCCAGAATTCCAGCTGCCACCAAGAGAATGAAAATCAGGAGCAAGAAAATAAAGAACTGCAAGAGAACAAACACATTTGGTCAAAGGTGAAGGATTATTTTAACAAGACCAGCCTAAAGTGTAAATGAATAAACACACTGCACTGTTCTGCTGTGGAGGAGGATTGTTTGGAGAGTGTACTCATCGAAATAGAAAAAGTATCAGATTGAATACATAACGTCTCAAAATTAAGAAGTAATAGATGCTTCTTTTTTGTGATTGTAAAAAAACACTTTGTTAGTTCTATACATGTTTTATCAGTAACGGAAAGGGGAATACTATGTAAAATCCACTTTTCAGAGTTTTTATAACAGTGTATCTCATTAGTTTACACAAAGTTGTATTTGTATTGATTTGCATATGTTTGAGTGATTTCGTATTGTCCTGCAGCTGATGCTCAAGGGCTTCGAAAACTAGTGTTTTTACCTAAAACTTATCTTTTTTGTTTCTTTTTTGCTGTACAAAAATGCAGATTCTAAGTAAAATGTGTAAGGCTCAAAATTGTCATGTAACCACTTTAGAAACAAGTAACCGCAAATCTGCTAACCCTTTAATAGAGGTTAAGATTATCAGTTCTGTAGTTTTTAACAGGAAGTCAATGAACCTGTTTATATTTATGAAGCATTTTAGATTTTCTAAAACAAAAAACCCCAGAGGATGTTTCCAGTTTTTTTTTATCTATATATATTTATAGTCTATCACTATGTATAGTAATATATAAAATAAAGAAACACTTAACCCAATTAACAACAAATTCAAGCAATAAAAGAGTTAAAATATAGCCTACAAAAATCAGTGGTGAATTTTATAAGATTGTTACTGGCACTACACATGTCGACCGGTCCCTGAGAGAAAATTGTGACTGTACCGGTCCTTACAAGAAAAAGGTTGATGACCACAGCTGACAAAAGAATGTCATAGTCTATTACTAAATACACGTAAAAGGCATATGTTTCCTTTTAAGACACGCACTATCAGGAGCATGCAGCGGTTCTCTTTGACGGCTCCACAGCAGCCCAGGAAGCCCAGGACCATGATGATGACCCCCACAGCGATGAGGAGGTCCACTGCAGGCAATGCTTCGTTAGTGATCTGAGAAACAATCAGCAGCACAATGACTTACACGACACAATGACACAAGTAAATTTAACAACAAAAACTAGCCTCACCGCATTCTGATCCTTAGTGACCTTCAGGTAGATGGAGACCCCCAAGATGATGCAGCCACTTATCTGGAGAGAGAAGGTAAGAGACACAGACTTTTAATAGTGACCAAATAGCACAATCTTCAGGCTAAACGCAACAATTTAAAGTCAAAAACAGCATAAACGTATGATAGTAAATCGGCTGTTTTAAGTGCTTTCTGCTCATCTCTCACTCTTGAGCTTTGTATTGTGTCATTGTCTTGCTTGTTTGTCTCTAATCTTTTACAGTTACTAGTTATTTTTAATATAGTTGTTCTCATTTTATGAATTTTGTATGCTACACGTCAATGTACAATGTTAAATTAAGCTCTTGTGTCTTTGCTTTCATTGCTGTATCATGTTGAAGTGTTACGTGTGACCTGTAATAAAAGTGTTTAATGCATATCTCCTTGTTGTCTACTGCTTACTTACTGTAAAATGTACACCAGAATAAGTCAAATGGTAACACTTTAAAATGGTTAGTGCTCGATAGTCTGGTCCAGACAGACAGAAATGAGCTGGTTGCGATGGTTATGAGTTTATTACTGTCGCTTAACAAGCTTAAACTGCTATATTTTTTATCTTAACTTTTACCCAAACCCTTTTCCTAAACTTACCCGTGCTCCCAAACTTAATCACTGTTCTTCTGGACCCGACTATCTATTTACCCTTCAAAATGTGGAGTCTAGAACACGAACGACACAAAGCGATGTTCCTCCAGAGTGCGTTAAAATTTTGCTTACATTCTAAAAAAGTCTAAGATATAAGTTATGTCTATGTTTTAAACAAAGCTAGTTCCCTCACAGCGGTTGATAATTGTGTATCCGTTGGTCACAGAGCAGTGACTTAGAATGTGATTTAGCTGTTACCGGAGCGACCAGTTCATCAAGCAATAGGTGTGTTCAAGATGTTAAAATCTCCACCCGGATTGCAGACGAGAGAAGACAGCTTAAGGCCAGGGGAGGACACTTAATTTGGACACTTCTTGCGCTTGAGTCCGGTTTCACAGAGTCACAAAGACAACACTGCTCTTACGTTTGTTGCACTGATTAAAACTACTTACAACTTTGTAAACGCATTTATGATTCCCTCACGCATTTCAAACTCACTCACTACAAGATTTAGCCTAACCTGCCAAACCCGAAGAACCTGCAAGGCATTCTTTAATTGAAGTGTTCCACCCAAATTCCAGATAACAGTGAGCAAGATACTGGAAGCTACAGTAACAATTACAGTACACCAGTTTTTGAGTTCCTTCATACACATTTAACTTAAAAATCCTGTATATTTAGCTTTTCTTTCAAATGGAAAAGACTCATTTCCACCTTGTGATGTCATTTGAGTACAAAAAGTGATTCACTGTGTTTACGTACTTCCCACATCTTCAAGTTACATATCTACTTTTCACTTTGGATTTATCCCAAAGCTGCAGCTATTTTTTTGACCTCATTTAGACTGCTTTATTTCTCGAGGCAAAAGGACATATTACAAACATCATGGGATAATCTCAACTGAACAAAAGACAAAACAACAATATGACAACTTGATATTCTAGTGCAGCCTACAACAGTTTGATTCAGGCCAATAATATGGTAACATTTAAAACGACCTTTTAATGCATTACAAGGCAATACAGAGATATAGATGTCAAGATTATTAGGTTAATCGACATCAAGATATTCAGAACAAAAGAATAATATTTGTGACCGTTTTAGAAGCAAAATTTGGTATTTTTAGTTCATTCTGTAGATATAGGTATGGGGAAATTATCAAATAAAAAGAAAAAAGCTGATATTGGCTCAGATGTATTTTAGATATTTGTTTTTATTTTTTGGTCTAATAAAAAGTTTATCTGTGATTTGTGAACCTTGTTAGATTTGAAATTCCAAACATCAGTATTAGCAAACACAATGTCAAATAAAATGTTGGTATAAAAGGACTGTTTGTTTATCAACACGGGAGATGTGCGCACGCCGGAGAGCAGACAGAAGGCAACAATCGCCAGCCTTTTGTCAGCTATAGCTACAAGAGTTTATCACCGCGTGAAAACAAAAGTTATGCTGCTAAAATACAAATTACACGGACAGCGGTGACAGGTGAAGTAGAGCAGAAAAAAGGAAGGAGAAGGAGAAGGAGAAGGAGAAGGAGAAGAAGACAAGTTAGACAACATTTGAGTATTGTTTAGTTGTGTAATCATAATCGTGACTAATAGCTTGTGATATTTTGTCTCGCAGTAATTCTAAACAAATCATGACGACTCAAATATTTGTGAATGAAACAATACCCAGCTCTAGTCCGTATTTGGCGAGATAAACACTAGTCGAACATGGAATCAAATTAGCATTATATGACACCTTAATGATTTTAAACAAGACATGCTGAAGTGGAGAGACATTTAAAGACAATGATTCTCTTTTAAAAACGTGCATTAAGGTTCTGAATGGCAAGCACTATATTGTTAAATTTTGACATTTTTACAAGATTGCTACACATCAATTATCAATTAGGTCCTGACAGTTTTTTCCAAGAACTCCAAACTTGTCGAGCAGCACAAGAAGAAGGCACGCGGAACAAACACACCTTCTGTAATTAAAAGCAACACTCAAACAATAAAAATAGCATCACTACTTTTTTGTTATTCTGTTTACGTGCTGGTAAAAAAAAAAAAAAGCGAGTGTAAAGCCTTCTTAAAACTTTCGAGCAATGGGACAGATTATGTGATGACTCTGACTGAAAACATAGCCTGTCACACCCACTCAGGGGATTACAACACGAGAAATAATGACTATGTATGGTTTGACTGACAAAACAGTGTGGTCGAGGCTTAGTTCACTGTAAAGTCAGATGACTCATGTGTCTGAGCAACAAATATTCTTATAGCCTTTACGTGACATTATCCCTTATAATTTATGTGTTTTAGCTGCTGTTCTTTGTTTGAATATTTGAATGCAACTAATGGACATTTTACCACCTTAATAAACAATGCAGTTAATAGAGGTTATGCATGGACATTCTTTTATTTGAAAAAGGCTTCTCAATGTTTGAAGCAACACTATTGTCAAAACAGAAAAAAAATGTATGTCTTTCTGTTGTGGGAACAGTTTGTTTGCTACAAGTGTGTTTGCTAATGACAGTTAATGGTTTACATTTTAACTGCAACAAACACTCAAAAACATCGAAAAAGATAATAAGTTCAACTGTGTGTGATCTCAGTGTCTGTGATAAATTTGAGAGTAGCTAAAGTCTTGTTGTTTGTCTGGTTTTCTACCATTGTTTGCCTGTCATTTACAAACCCCGTACTCAGCAGAGTTGAATTTGTTGTCAGAAGGTAGTGTCTTTTTCCTGTTTTACCTGTATTTTGACCGCATACAAGAGAAAATGTCCTTTCTCTCCATTGACTCTCATTTCTTGTCACTCATTTCTAACATTTAGAATGCTGTGAGGTTATCTGCATAACCTCTATTCACCTTATTCTGCCCCCCCCCCCCCCCCCCCACTACTTTTCTAGGCAGTACACTTCCTGTTGTTTAGCAGCTGTTATTATGCCTTGTCAACACAAAGACAAGCTCAGGTGTTTCAGAACAAATATTTGACCTTATCCACTTTCTTTGTTTCTTCTGTAAGTTTTAGATCCGTGTTGTTCTTTCACAATGTTTGCTAAGTTTAACAGAATTCTAAGTTTCTAGAACTTTTCTGCCATCCTCAGGGTCAAGTCCTCACTCTGGTCAGATACAGGCATTACATCGGCTTCAGGCTGGTTTACTGATTCGTGTGGACGCTTACAAATCCTAAGACAGCGCCATGTTTACGCAATTTTGTTTTTAAAATTATCATTGTTTTGTCCTTGTGTGGGATTTTAAGTCACAGTGAGGGCCTTTTGACATTTACAAAACTTTTGAATCAATGACAAATAAAATGTGTGGAATTCTTCAGGAGAACCTCAGACTTGTCGAGCAACATAGTAAGAAAGAAAGAAAAAAACAAAACTTGGGGTCATTACTTTACAAGACTTTTAATTCAGCTAGATGTACTTTGCATTATTTTTTTATTGCCTGGCCACCATTATAATGGAAACACTAGTCAGACAATGGTTTTTTTTTATACTTTGTAGTTATTTGTGTTAATTTTTATGAATGTGAAGCACCATGAACAGCTTGTTGTTAATGAGCTATACAAATAAAAGTGACATTCACAATTTACATTGACATCGTGGAGATTAAAATCCAGTTGTCTCACTCTCGAAATCTGACAAATAAAACAATGTTTGTGTTTGTTTAGTCAGCTGCATTAGTTGGAAAAAAAATTTACTTTCACAGGAATTACAGTTTAATTACCAGATATAAATGTCTAAAAGTTTGTTTATTTCAGTATTTGTGGCAAACTGATTTGACTAAGTAAACTTTTAAATGCTTCAGTAGAAACAAACACGTGATCAATCCTGGCGCATGAGTCAAGCTTTCCACTCGTCAAACATTTTACCATTTAAACAAAGACTGATATTAACCACTTCAAAGATGTCGACTGTGATGTTGAACGGGCAAAGATGAAGCCCCACCCTGAAACTACTGACGAGATATTTACTTTGGAGGAAGGTAGGAGCCAGTTGAACAGGTTCCCTGTCCAGCAACAATGCTACTACTTCTTACAACAAAACGCGGGCTTTGAAACGGATCCCATGTGGCCCCACACCTCCTAAGTAAGAAAGTGGCTTATTACATTCAAAAGTGTCATACAAGTAGACACTTTATTGGAGGACGTGAATGCAGTGGCAAAAGAATAAATGAAAAGCAGGTGGAAAGTAACTACAAAGAATTAAATAGGAAAAGTCTCATTTTAACCACATAATTGTTCATTATTGCATTAAAAATTATAGATTTCAATCTCAATCCATCGTTTATTCACTGTTAAATGTACTTCTTTCAAGTCGAAAAATATACATTACACTGTGAGCCGGCCAGAGCTCAAAGAACGCACAGGTCACAGTTTAAAACAACAAAAACAGATTTATCAGATCATTTAGCTTTGTATTAATGACTTATTATGAATTTTTCTAACATTTTGCACAAACTATTTCTAGTATATTTCTTTTTTTTTTACTTAAGTGCAGATTTGCAGCAATTTTTACAGAAAAAAATCTTTAACATGCACCTGTCTTAAATGTTGTTTCAAAACATTTAAAAACACATGT
This sequence comes from Mugilogobius chulae, assembly GCA_038363315.1. Taxonomy (NCBI): domain Eukaryota; kingdom Metazoa; phylum Chordata; class Actinopteri; order Gobiiformes; family Gobiidae; genus Mugilogobius; species Mugilogobius chulae. The sequence continues at coordinate 47,647,110 of CM076409.1, read as the reverse complement.
TAAATAATTAGAAGTTCACTTACCCAAAAAAGCAGGTTGAAGAAGAAGAAGATATACTTCAAGCATTTATTCACAGCCATTGTCTAATAATCGCTGAAAGATCTCTAAGGAACTTCAAACCTGTCCCCTGCGCTCCTCCACAGATCTGCAAAAAGACAGGAAACATGGAGACAGACACGGCTACTTCTGCAACTCACACACACTGGCTCCACCTCTAAAAACTACCTGATTAGCTCTTGGGTTGGGCAGAACATAGGCAAATGTGCAACTGAATCCATCGTATATTTGATTATTGTGTAGGGTAAATACAGAATATTAAGTGTTCAGTGATGCAAATGAGAAACTATTTAACGTTAGAGAAGGCCATTTATCATCATTAGATAATTGAAGTTTAGATATATAACCAAGCCCTATGTCTGACACATTCCAAAGTAATGTATACACCCTTTATAAACATTCCCCTTGTCGGAAATAGAGGCATAAAATAAAGAATAATGCATGTGAGTGACATGAGATTTTCTTTTAGATTTTATATTGTTTCTTTCTTTAACAGATTAAGTACAGATTGTATCCTTTGTAATGCTGTAATCTTTAAAAATATTACATAATTTATATCAAATGCAGAAGAAATAATGTTTTTTTTTTTTTAGATTTTTGTAATGGAAAGAATGTTGCTTATTTTTCACACTAAAGACAAAAGTTAATTGTATAAAATGATATGTTATACTGGCTGACAGCACATCTAAAGGACCAGAGGGCTTACTCAGAACGTTTTACCAAATATAGGCCAATGCAAACAGCAACACAGTGCAAAAACATTTTGTCTTATCTGACACAATCGTAAATGAAACAATAATGTATAATGCTGTTTTATTATTGTAGTATCCATTCAGTTAATGCTAATCTTCAAAGTGGTAAACATTTGCATTTTTTATACATATACTGTGTACAAAATAAATATAGTATATTTTAGAATGAAACTAATTGTTTATTTCAAAAATACGACTGTCCTTCACACGGCTAGAACACATAAGAAGCACAACTGCCTTAGTAATTTGTGCAGAAATATCTGTTAACTTTGTGAATGGCGACAAGGACGCTTAAATCAATAAGAAAGAACTGCTTCTCCTCATGCAGCCACACTAGAGTCATCTTCACTTGTCCTTCATCGTGTTGAAAGTCCATAAAGAAGTGCTCCCCGTTGTAATCGAAGGTCAGAGGTTTTTTAGACCTGGTGACAGTGATGGGAGCGCTGATGCACCAGAAGGGTTTTTGAAACTCATCCAGAAGAGTCAGCGTCATGAAGCAACAGTTCTGAACAGGAAATAATGAGCCATCAAAACATTATCATATCAACATGAGCCTCTCGTGTTTCCTAATAATGATTAAAGCCCAAGCTGATCAATACACTGATAGTGAATATTGATACTTTAGTTTTTAGCATTGGAAAAACATATGTAATTCATCTTATTAAACTTTTAAACAATGTGTTGTGATCTGTAGAGGCAATAGATGACTTTTACACACCAAAAATGTATTAAATATATATTCAAATATGGACCAGTTGTAGCAACATAATCTCTGCATAAGCCTGTGATAAACAGTGAATCTACCACATTGCTTTGATAAATAAATACAGTGACCACTAATCAAAGAACTGCATAGCAGTAGTACACATGTTTAAACCTCAATGCAGCCTTCCAGCTTCTCTGTTTTCCAGGGAAATCTAATGTTCCCAGACAATGACCGATGACGAGAAAGGTTGCTCTTGTAGATCACACAAAGTGCCATGGAACCATTTGCAACTAATAACAGAAGAAAATAATGAGAATTATAGCTAAGGTCCTACCGTAGGATTTTATCTGAAGCAGGTATATTCTTTATAAAAAAGCATTTTTTTTTTAATAAAAGCAAAGTACCTGAACAACAGGAAACGTTCGGAAAGTATTCAGACATCATCTCAGCTCCAGTGTTGTGCAGGACAAAATGCAGGCTGTAGCCATGCAGCCCAGAATAAGGGTCTGATCTGTCTTGTGCCCACTGCGGTGTTGGCTCACAGTATGGGCTGTGTGGGCAAAACACCAACAAAGGGTTATTAAGAGACCTACGGTTGTCCTGAACAAGCCTACTCAGGCAGAAAACCTGAAGATGATTCATTGCTCCGGACAAGCTCACCCTGCGGCTAAATGCAGAGGACAAATTTCCTTAAGTAGATAATTAGCTGTGTACTTACTATTTAAAGCTACACCAAGTTACATTTCAGCCAAAAATAGGAAAAAATATTTATTTTTCTTGAATGTTTTTGTTGCATTATAAATATTATGCAAATGTGTGTATTTACCCAGAACAGACTTGCAACTAGGGCTGTGCAATATAAACAAAAATAAATATCCTGATATTTTTTGGACATATCTCGATGACGATATTTGGACGATATTTTAACAATCCAACAGAAATGTATTTTGAAACTTTTTAATTGACGTCAGTAGGTGGTATTAATAACCCATTTACTTTTTGTATTACAATGAATTTTAGCTGCTTGATCCTAATCTCTATTTAGCATTACTGGGCTACAGTATTTAATGTGATGTGAACGCAACACAGACAAATGTGAAATTAGTCACAAAACAGTAAAATATGACTTTAGTGCCCTTAGTTGAAGGCTTACATTTTTTAGTTTGCTATTTTTTTTCTATGCTTGACATACTCGATATTCAATTTTTGGATATCTTGGAAAAAACATTCACAATATTATTTAAGATACGATTTATTGCACAGCTCTACTTGCAACTCCCTAAAATCAACTCTTTTGTGTCTTAGTAAGCCTCCTCTTGCTTGTTTCCTCCTTACTTTAGCGCTAATGTTTAAGATTATGGAATGAAACTGATGTACAGAGAAAGGACGCCCCAAACTATTGTTCTAACATTTTATTTCAATGGGATCATACATTTGATTTTGCACCTCCGTAAAGTTAGACTGTGTCACTTTAACCCACACATGTCTGTGAAACGTGTGCAGTGCAAGCAATACTGTATATGTGAGGCTCTAGAGCACAGGTGTCAAACTCAAGGCCCGGGGGCCAGATGCGGCCCTCCACCTCATTTCATGCGGCCCTCAAGGTCTTATAAGGTTTACTTGAATTTTATTTAAGTACCAGAAGTAATCTGTATGTCTTGACCTAATAAAACAATAGGTCTGAAACTTAAAGACTAATGCTAGATGTTGTTCAGTTGTTGTCACTTCAATAATCGAATACAACTATTATTTGTCGTATATCAAAGATTAGCAAGGTTAAATTCAGTTACAACCGGCCCTTGGAGGACAACCCCGATGCCAATGTGGCCCTTTGTCAAAATGAGCTCGACACCGCTGCTCTAGAGGTTTTTGGCTGTCACATTCTCTAACCAGCAGGGGGTGCAAGGTCTCTACATACTTGTGTACTAACTCTCATTGTTTCAAACCAACTGTCATTTAGTTTCCCACCAACCTGACGGGGGATCCAAACAGGCTTCGTTCTACCAGCTTATGGAAGTGGAGGCACACCATGATGAAGGCAATTACACTCTGACCCTGCAGAATAATAAACATGAAGTTTTCTCCTCACCACATCTAAAGACAATACAACAATCAAAACATTTTACAGACTCAAGTAGTGTAATTTACCCTCCAGATGCCAATAATGAATCCCGGCGACAGGAAAAGAAGTTTGATCAGTCTATCCTTGCCAATCTTTCGATACTGGTCCATTTTTTCCAGCTTCAACATTAGAGAGTGCCACTGAGGCCTGCAACTGGACCTAATTAGAACAGTATAAATAGGGATGGGAGACAATGAGTTTCATTATCAATATTAACTGGTGTTGGCCAATTTTAAAAGAAAAAAAGTATCATTGTTTCGTTTCTTGTTTGTCCTCAGAGCATTACATTTATTATTTTTGCGCAAAATAAACAGCAAAAAAAGAACACATAAGCTAAAAAAAATTGCTTGTAAAATTCTAATGTTGATTTTAGCTATTTTTAATCCACATTGGCCATTCTCTAAACAAAAACATACAATAATTCTTAAAAAAAGCTTACATCCTGTTCGGGTACATCTCCTTCCTCAGACCATGGAGCTCCAGGACACTGATCTGGTTGATGGGGGGCAAAGATTCACTGCTCCATCGGATAATGACAGACGTTTCAAAGAAATTGATTTTGTTTGGCTCCAGCGTAACCTCTTGGCCAGAACAATCTTCAACTCTTAAATGCCAGCTCACGTTGAGATTTCTACAACCAAACAAAAGGGTACATTAACTGAGCTAATGACACAATGTTTACTGTTATTCATTATTTAACAGATTGGAACATGACAGCGGTTACTTGAGCACGCGTTCGGTCTGCCTGGGGACACCAGTGTATGGGTTTATTTCTCTGAGCTTGTGTCTCCAACTGCTGAACTCCTGTCCTGCCAGAGCTCTGAAATACTTCTGCTTCCACAGACCAGTGGAGCTGCGACCTAGAGTGAGTCTGTGCCGGGGGAGGTCCATCCACCACGGTCGGATCACACCAAACTCAGTCATGTAAATCCTGTGCCACAGCAGACTGACAGACAACACAGTCAAAGACAAAAAATCTAAACTACTACATGTTAGAAGTGAGCAGTGCATTTAATAAAAAACAACTAAATAAAGTCATGTGTTTCAAGACTTTTTTTTATGATTACATTTTTCCATTTTCAGCAATGTATTTTCAAAAAAGCAAGACGCAGCAGGTGAAAAGGAAAAAAATATATAGCTATCAATGTGAAACATGCTTTAGTTTAATCACATAAGTGTCATGTAAATAAAATAATTTTGTTGACATATTTGATACATGATATATTATACTGCAGCCTCTAGAGTAAATGAAAATATATTATGAGTAATCTGAGTGGAGAGAGAGCCTCACTGTAATAAAAAAAAAAAGCTTATGAGAAATTGGCTAATTGCAATGTTCCATAGAACTTTCTGGATGAAGTGGATTAAAATTAGGAGTAGACTGGATGATTGTGTTGTTTCCACATGAAAATCAACATAATGAGTGAGCAAACTGACCAAAAAAACAACTATTTTTTAAAAGTTGTGTCTCAAATAAAAAATCTGGAGTGCTGAGCCCCTAGGTTGGGAACCAGTGATTTAGAAGTAACATCACTTGAGTAAACATTTTGGGAGTCTACCAACTTCTGCATTGCTTTTAAATACTTCAGAACTTTAGAACTTTAAAAGTTATGCCAATAAAGGCAGGTCTTCCCTTAACAAATTTACAAATAATTTTCTATTGTGGAGTACATTTTTAACAGACAAGGTCCATAACTGTTGTCAAGCTCCACCCACAAACACATTTCAAACAGAACTGGCAGCTGCAAAAACATGAGAGATGAAACCAGTGAGTGAGCGTAGGAGCTGTGTGGTTGGTTTGACAGCAGGTGTTTGTGATCAGAAACAATCAGGCAACTATAAAAATAACATTGCCTCTGCAGTGAGCACACTGTCAATCTGTGACCATTTTGACCTGAAACACGCAACTGTGTTTTTGAATTTGCATGCATGTTTTGCATTTCAGAGCCACTGTAATAATATACACAGATTAACAGCCAAAAAATATATATATTTAGTGATTCACTGTAACAGGTCGTCCGGTGACAGTGGGCCAGAATGCACCAGTACCACTTCTATAAATGGCCCATTTGAGAACCAAAACATGATTTTAACAGTACCAAGCGCCTAACTGAAAAAGACAGTAGGCTACAGCACTTACTTTTGCTCATTTAAAGGTGCCATCTACTTTAATTATATATATTTCATGCTCATCACTTAGGGCTCACAGACGCCTTGCTTTCTTTCTCTCTGAGTTTAAGCAAAAAAAAAAAAAATCTAATAAATAATTATGATTTCATAATTTCTTTATGTTACAATGATTATGCAGCCCTAACCTAACATTCATACTTTTGTTTTTGCATGCTATCATTTAACAAAGTTCACTTAATAAAACTTGAACACCTACTCATCATTTGCCAGACGACAAAATAGTCTGTTGACATGACTGAGAAAGTACAGGGAGGTCGCATCAAGATATGACATAATCTTCATTAAAATTTCAGATGGAAGCCTACAAATGAAAAACAAAGCACATAGGCGCATACAAATAAACATAATTTAAAATGTGGAATAGATGCACCGTGATCTTACCTTTCTAGTACGTTCCTCTTTGTTTGTGAGTGTTTGGAAATACTTTTGGGAAGTTTTTTGGAGTCGTGTGATTTGGTTACTGTCCTCCTAACACAAACACATAAACATAAACAGAGAAACTTCTCCTGTGATGTGAGTCAGTGTGATGCTACCTCTGTGGGGCCCTGGAGCCTGTGTGTTTTACTTTGCCCTCTGCCCCGGGCTTTCCTCGTCCCCCACTTTGTGGCTGCGGCCACTCTGTCTTCTGCAAACCACTGGCAAGGTTCCGATAAAACTCACCACGTCCAGCTGCCATAACGGGCTTAATTGAACCTGGCTGACCTGTGCCTCCCTCTGGCCTCCTCCAAGGTCACGACTTCCGGGGCCGAGCGCGTGCCCTAGTGAACAGGCCACAAGAGGTCGCGCGAGATCTGTTTGAGCAAATCCACCTCACGATTCATTCAACAGTAGAATGCCAATCAATGGAGATTTCAAATTACTGAATACTAAAAATTATAAAATGGATTATTATTGTTATCACCACCACTCTGTATTGTCAAAACACAGAGTGAAAATAATAATAAACTTACCAGAAATTACCCAGTAGTCTATAGAGGTTCTTATTCCTATGTATTTCTATGGAAGTTTTGCAAACCTGACACAGAACTATGTATGTACAGTATGTATGTATGTATGTATGTATGTATGTATGTATGTATGTATGTATGTATGTGGCCTATATCAAGACAACAGTTGCAATAGGGGTCATAATAAAATAAATAAACTGATAAATTAAAGAAAAATTAATTTTAAGGGGAAAAAAAAGAAGAAGAAGGAAAGAAACAAAGAAAATAAAAAGGGAGATGTGTAAAAAAATGTATTTATAAAAAGAGAGATCTATCACAGCCATGCACCAAACTGGGCTCAGTGAGAGGAAGAGGAGGAGCTGCGGGGAACAGGAGGAGGAAGAGGAGGAGTCCTGTTGTCCATGGTCCAGAGGAAAGGAGCGGCCGCCATGTTAACCAAGAAGCCCGGAGCCTCGGTCCTCCACACGGGTAAGCAGAGCCTCTGCAGCCGATCACAGTCCTCCAGCGCCGTGGCAGTGCGTTAAAAATCTATCTCTGTTTGACCTTTTTCTCTCGCCGTGGTTTTAACATACTGAAATCTAAGTGTTTTACCTTACTATCGACGAAAAAGTGGCTAGCGCTGGTAGCTTCGGAGGTGTATTTGACATAATTGTTGCAAATGTGAGCAACGAAAACAAAAGCCATAACGTGCGTTAACGTGCATAAACGTGCGTTAACTGTCGTTTCAGAGCGGGGCAAATGCATCGAACTGATAGGATCGCACGCATTGGACACAAGTGTTCCCTTCTCCGGCTGCTGCTTGGTTTATTTTTAGCCTGCTAACTATCAGATGATTAGTGACAACAGCTCCTCTGCCTTCTCGTCTTCAGCCGTCTATTTATGTCGCGTTTAATCGCTGTCGAGCATATTTGTCTCGTTTTTACAGTGGATTATTTCATTCGTCTGCTCGGCATTGTTGCTCGTCCGTGTGTTTTTGTGTTGCTGGGTGATTCCTGGCCTCCTCCACTTCAGCAGACACAAATAAAGCCCGAGATCAGCTCTGTCTCAGGTCATTTTCCTTTCGCTGCTGCTTTATTATGTCTTATCCTTTGTCAGCTAGTCATCTTAGTGCTATAAAAAGCCCACTATCCGCAGCTGGCCCGGTGCTCATCTGATATTGGCCTTTTAAACAGCACAAGGCGATAAACATTGAGGATACCTCGGGTGCCTTTACTTTGTGTAAATGTATGCTTTGGCTCTTCTTTGGGCTTCAGTTTCCTGTTTTATGCAACATTGTAAGAACCTTTTCCCTCATTCAAAAGGCAAAAGTTTTTGTCCAAAGTGTTAAAACAGTCCAACATTCTCATCTTTCTGAAACCAAGGATACTTATAAATGACTAGAGGTGGTCATCATTAATTTACACTCAACTTGAACTGCAACAAATAAGTGTAATCATAGAGTCATTATGTGACTATTACAATTTTCTTGTAGTCATACTTTGATAATCATTAACTGGGCTCTAAAGTGCATATTGTATCATTAGTAACATTGAATAAATATTCTCTAACTTGAAGCCTCAACTCACTATCCATTATTTTGTCAAAATTATATTTAAAAAGTTGTTATGTGTAGCAGAAAAAATGCTAAAAATCAACAGTCCTACTCTCAGTGCACGGTTGTGGTAATCTGTAGACAGAGCTGCCCTCAGGCTGTCTGACTGAGACTTCAGCCATCACACAGACGAGGTTGGGGCTACCTTTCAAGCCCCACCGTGTGATTTTGGACTCAAGCTCACTCCTTTTTGTGCTGTAAGAAATATAATAAACAGACAATGGAAAATTTGATAAACACGGACACTTTAGAATGTTATTGGACAGTTTGCCTCTATGTTAATAATAATGAATAATTTTGTTTGATAAATTTATAATCATGTGAAGTCCTCTGAGATAACAGCTTTTGTGGTTTTGGGGTGTACAAATAAATTGAATTGTGAATAAGAATTTCTACCTAAATAAACCACAAGTTCTGGACTAGTCTGAAAAAACAGTATAGGGTTTTTCAAGTTTGTTGTCATTTTTCTCTTGTGGTTCTCTTTTGTGCATCATGCAGCCTGTGTGATCACGTTGTTGAGGCACATTTCCCACCCGTCCTGTCGAGCAGCATGCCGTGTGCACTCGCTGGCACTGTGGCATTTCCAGCTTGGTGTCGAGTTCACACTCAGCTCACTGCTCATCTCTCCTAGCATGATTCAGGCTCACTGAAGGAATGACTGCATGTGCGACTCTTGATATCCTGATTGTGAACCGGGGAACACTGTGATGTTCCAGAGAGGACAGAGAACGGATGGTCCCTTATAGACTTTTTTTTTTTTTTGCCAGTATGAAGATTTTAAAACATATAGTGAAATCTACAAAACCTAATAATACATTCTTAATATTTGAAATGTCCAGTTTGTAAAGTTAAATACAAACTGGACTTGACACTTAAACAGAGGGACAGTTCAGATATTCTCAGATACATTTTCAATATGAGATCTATGCTAACAACAATATTGTTCACATTATATGAGTAAAGCGATACCATTATATTTACAAAAGCTGAGCAAAGATACTTTAAATATTGCTCACTTTTATATTAATTAACATTGCTCATTTTTTAGAACGCATACATAATATCAGCACACAACTGTTGCTTATTTTGTATACATAGGGCTGGGCCGTATCATGTTGTATATCATGTATCGTGACATACATCTGGGAAAATTAAATTAAAATTTTAATTGTGACGTGAATACAGCCAGTTTTCCTTACAGTTTTGACAAGAGCAGACACAGATAGTAACGAATTTGTACAATTATGATCTGAACGCTCTAAAGTTTTGTGGAACAAGGACCTTAACACAGACTGTGAAGGCTCTGCAGAGGCTAAAAAACTGTTAATGACAGAAATAACACATCACGAGTGGAAACAGAGCTTACAACTTTAACTTAAATGTGTTGAATTTAGTGAGTACTTGTGTTAAGAATAGGAATGGGACAATTCACTTAAGTCACGACTCGATTCAGTTTTCGATTTTGCAGCCACGATTTTCAGTTTTGTTCTATTTTTTTTTTATATATATATCTATATTATTTATTTATTTATCTTTACCTTAAGACACAAAATAAACCATAATAACTTAAAACATAGCCGCTGTTGTTTGTGTATGTGAGTCAGAACTTTTGAACAACATCATATTTAGTTTCCATTTAGAGTCATTAACCCATCAGTTGTTAACACAACATAATACACATTCAGTCAGGTCTTTCACAAGTTCACACTTTATTTCTTCTTACATCGTGACTATTATTGTATTTTTGTTTGTATTATACAACTACAGAGTGTGTGTGTTTAAGTCAATGGCTGCATGAGCAAAACCGATCAATTCTGGCCTTTCGATTTGAACACCTGGAATGTATCGTCATATACATTGTTACATCCCCTTTTAAATCATGATGGGGTTTTTAGGCCACCCTGCCCGAAGTTCATTGTTGATGTTGTTTAGTGTAATGCTAATGTAATGTGTGTCTATGCCTTTGTTGCCCTTATCACAGCCTTATTAGCAGGATTACCGCAAATTCGGATTAAGGAGAGAGGGAATTAGCAGTGGCCATCTGTCTGGCTGCAAACACTACTATGTTTTACTCAAAATAGAACTTTAGACTTAAATGATTTTTCCATTCTTAAAGGTACACTGTGTAACTTTTTGGTCAAAAATAAACTTGAATAAAAGCATGTTTTTGATCATTTAGATGTCTTTGTTACACTAAATAAATAGTAAAAAATCAGGCTAGGAAGAAATAGTGGAGGTCCCGCTACATTTTTTTCATAAAAGTGGTTCTTACTGATCATATATGGTATATATTCCCATTCTATTCCCAGAATGTTCCAAAAATGGTTTTAGCTTTCTAATTCTACTGAACTGTGTAGATGACTTTCACCTGCAGAAAGTTACACAGTGTACCTTTAAACCCTAAAACCTCCATGCATTGTCTTTGTTTTTATGAAAAGCCCCTGCCTGGTATTTGGTCACAGGCATCACTATTATGAGAAAGTTTTGTGAGGAAATTGGATTAACAGTTGTCCAGGAAACATACCAAGGTAGTGGAGGGGCATTTATGACCTCAGACCTTTGACCTCCATAGCAGTGTCAATACAGAGTCACATGTGCTAAATGTGACAATTGAAGCTCTTTGGGACCGATTGCATGTGGGTCCCGTCCTGATGTTTAGGAATCTGTATAATGGAATGAAATTTCTGTCATGAATGTGTTCTACTGTTTGGCACACACAGCATTAAGTCTTAAGTGATGTATTTGATGTTAACATAAGTCTTTTTGTGTGTCAGGCAAAGCGGGCGAGCCAATCTACTCTCCCAGTCACAGTGGACCTCAGACCTCTCCCGGCGCCCTGCCTCCTCTGCGCAGCAGCAACCTTAACCCTTTGACGGTAGACACATTATTCTATTACATTTTGGTTTATTTTATTTTGTATGAAGTTCTAATTCAACAATAATTCAGTTGGATTACTTATTTTGGAACCGTATTGGTCTGTGAAGCTCCACTTTCTAACTTGTCACCAGTTCCTCCTGACTGTGGCTATTAATAGTGTCTTGGCCCCAAACTTTTTGTGTATGTATCAGCTGGTGTTAAAGACACTGTTGGCTGAGCAAAATCCATACAGTAAAAGTTTAGCATTGCTTGTTTAGCACTCTTTTGAAGATTATCTATTTAGGTTAAAGCTAGTCTGCACTTCCCTATCCTAATAATGTAACATTTGTTAAAAAATTAAAATTTTTGAACAAAGAATTCTTAAAGTTTGTCTCTTCTTCTTGCTAGCATTGTGGCTAAATGGTGTTAGCATACCAACACGCCTCGCTCCTAACAGCTGTGGGAAAAAGCTTAAAACACATCATGGTGAACAATTCTTTTTTGTTCTCCCTTTTAAGTTTTTTTCTTATTATGGTCATAGTATTATGGATTCATCTAATTTATTTTGTAAATGGTGGATTTTTTTTTTTTTTTTTGTTTATCATTGTTTTTTTAATGAATAAACCAAAGTTGCTAACACAAAGCAACCTTTAATTTTGTCTGCTCTCCTCACATGTATTCTCTGCTGGGTCTTACTAAAAAACTAAAAAAAACTGCATACTTTCACTCTTGTTTTTTACAAGCACCCTATACTATTGTTGGTTCAAAGCCTTTGAACAATGTACCAGTTTTGTGGTAGCCAACTGTTGGTCTGTCAGCCTTTAATCGTTTAGTCGATTAATCGATTAATGGTGTCTTAGTCATTCAAAATTATAATTAGTCAAGTACAGTAATTGTTTTTGTCAGTTATATGCAGAATTTTATGAAACAAAAGCAATAATTATAAAGTATGGCCTTTATTAGTTGAAGATTTGGAAGTCTTAAGTGTAAATTTTACATAATTGTTTGTGCTTTTCTGCATAAATCATGTGCAGTTGAAGTCTTTAGTGGCATTGGGTTCAATACATAATGAGACCATGAAGATATAGAAGAGTTTTGAGGACCCCTTTTGAGTCGACTATTCAGTCGACAGGATTGTCTTTAGTCAATCTGTAATTTCTGTTAATAAACATGTTTTTGTTTGAAACTAACATCATATGAAGATTGTATTGATATATGTTCATTATTACATAAAATCTTTTCTTTCTGCATCTTCAGGGGGGTTCTAAAGCCAACATGTCCGACGCTTTGCAGCTTTCTCCGCCGTCACATCATCAGCTGTATGAGGAGAACTCCAACAAGCGCCCTGTTCTGACCTCACAACCCAATGGCTTGGCTCCTCTTGGCTCCACACGACCGGGCCTGCCTTCTTCTGAGAGGCAGAGCTCTGAACCTCTCCACCACCGCCTGGGCAGTGCCACTTCCAACAAAGGGGACAGTAAACTCAAACCCGTGTCCATGACCCCTGACCAGGCAATGAAGCAGTTTATGTCCAAAATGTCATCATTTGAACATCATGAGATTTTCAGCTACCCTGAAGGTGCGTTTTTAATCTAACGTTATAAATTGCGATGTAGATTGGGTGTAAATTACAACTGCAATTCTGTCTTGAAGTGTTTTTTGTTGGCCCAAATGCCAAGAAGAGATCTGGAGTGATGGGAGGAGCTAACAACAGTGGATATGATGATGATCAAGGGTCATATATTCAAGTTCCTCATGACCAAGTTGCTTATCGATATGAGGTTTTAAAGGTTATTGGAAAAGGAAGCTTTGGACAGGTACTTTTTATCTGAATTCAATACAACTACAACTCAATAATATCCTCCTGGATGTTAAGGATTATCCTGTTGTTTTTCTGCAGGTTGTTAAAGCCTTTGATCACAAAACGCAGACCCATGTGGCCTTAAAGATGGTCCGCAACGAAAAGCGATTTCACCGACAGGCGGCTGAGGAAATCCGCATCTTGGAGCATCTGAGAAAGCAAGATAAAGACTCCACTATGAATGTGATCCATATGCTGGAGAATTTCACCTTCCGAAATCACATTTGTATGACATTTGAGCTGCTGAGCATGAACCTTTATGAACTAATAAAGAAGAACAAGTTTCAAGGATTTAGCCTTCCATTGGTCAGAAAGTTTGCCCACTCCATTCTGCAATGTTTAGATGCACTGCACAAAAACCGCATCATCCACTGTGACCTAAAACCTGAGAACATACTTCTCAAGCAGCAAGGACGAAGCGGTATCAAGGTAAGAATGATAGTTAGAGCTACTTTTTGAAACTACATCAAAACAATAGATTTAATATCATTTTTAAACATTTTTACTATGCAGGTCATAGATTTTGGATCAAGTTGTTATGAGCATCAGAGAGTTTACACCTACATTCAGTCTCGATTCTACAGAGCCCCAGAGGTTATTCTAGGTAAGAATAACCTACCACTCTTCTTGTATTATTGCTTTGTTTGTTAGCAGTAGCATACCTAATGGATTTTGTGCACAGCCCCTGTACTGCTAACCTAGCTCACACCAGATGGATATGTGTTGAACTTCTATTTGAGTTCTTCCACAATATCTATCTGTAACTTTGCTCGCGGAAAGCATTTGGGAAAAGGTGGGACAATTAATGAAATGCATCGCGCTGAATGGGTGTGCGACCGACCGTAAATTTATACAACCAATCACATCGTAGGTCAGATCGTAATGGGACATCCATTGTCTGCGTGGAATAGAACTAGTGTCTCACGCACACTTCTCTGCTCCGTATTTTTGCTAAAACAGAATCAAATGCAGCAAAACTGCCTACATCTACGGGAGCCGCCATCTTTGTTTTGTTTGAATCAAGCGGTACTTCCTGTCATTGTTGCAACCAACCCCCTTCAACCTCCATTGCTGCACGCTGGTCACTGCTGTGTCAGACTCCAAACCAATCCGGCTGCTGGAAGGCCAGATGGATTATTTCGAATTTGTGAACTCACAAATCTCACAAGATAGTCCATCTGGCTGGCCAGGTTACTGCACTGCTGCCTCTGCTAGCTTCTCCAAAAAGTCTAGTCACTTATTTTCTTATTCAGTCCAAATAGGATTTTTCTTTCCAGTATTGTGCTAATATGATTCAATTTATGGTGCCTGTGTGGATAATCATAGACTACACTTGAAAAGCCGACTTGTGTTATAGTCGAACCATTTCAGGAAGCTGTTTTGTGTCAATGCAAATGAATGCTAATGTAACTCAAAACTTACGTAATAAGTTAACTGGTACAAATACAATTAGGTCCACTGTATCTCTTTATACACATACAGTGCCTAATGTTTACTCTACTTGCTGATTGTGTAGTTCTAAATTAAATTTCATAACCTGGCATCAGTCACAGCTGACACAAGTTTAACTTTTTGTGCCAGCACAAAAATCTACTTGAAACTAAGTTATTGTACAGATTGTACAGACTCTACATCCAAAATAGTCAGAGCACAAGATGGAAACATGTCCCTCTGTAAACAGATCTCAAAGATATGCCGTTGGGCTCTAGGATGACAGAACCTTCCACCAGGAGGCACCTTTGAATTTTAAAACTATAATGCTAAATATGTATCAGACGCTGTTTGCTTTTTTAAAGAGAACATAGAGCTCCGCACCCACATGAATTTGCTGCGGCCGCCATTACGACAGTGACGCTACCATTGAATCTAATGGGAAGAAACCTGAAGTTTAGCTTCTGTGATTTATCTTTGGCATTAAATTAGGCCGTAAATAAATATTTGAGTGGTGAAAAATGTATTTGGATTCCCTAAGTGTAGCCATAGTAGAAAACAGGCTCCTCCCTCAATAGAGATCTGTCAGCTACACAAAAAAGCATGTTGGCCCACTGCTAAAATTAGGGCTGAATGATTTCACATTAAGGACTAGATTTAGGTGCACAAACCAGAAACCTCAACATTTGCAACTGCTGAGCTACCGTTATCTTAGACCTGATCATATCTACAGACTCAAATTGTAAATGATCAAATGCACAATTCAGTTATCAAAATATTATATTCTTAGTCATTTAAAATTGGAAATTTTTTTCCCTAAATCTTCAAATCAGAAAGTAATATTTGATAAAAGCCCACGAATAGAGATGAATTACCGGTAGTAAGATCTGACCTAATTTTTGAAATTTTAATCTACTATTTATAACTATTCATGTTTCATTTTGACTGTGATTAAACTACAATCCTGATCCGCATTTAAAGTAAAGTATATTTATTGTCATTACAAAACAAATTTAATAAATTGAGATGGTCGGAGACAAGTTATCTTATCATCATTGCTTCTCTGTATCATCATTGTTGGCTGTATTAAACTTTCTGCTGATGCAATTCAACCAGTGAAAATACTTCTAATAGTTACAATAAACAAAGTGTCCTTGATACTGTAATGCACACATCAGCACATACATATGCTCTGTTCTTTTATTTTACCATCTAATCAACAGCATGATTAATTTATGTTGGCTTTTGGTCTCCAGGATCTAGGTATGGAATGCCAATCGACATGTGGTCTCTGGGTTGTATCCTGGCCGAGCTCTTGACTGGTTACCCGCTGCTGCCAGGTGAGGATGAAGCTGACCAACTGGCCTGCATTATTGAACTCCTCGGTATGCCCAGTCAAAAGCTTCTTGATGCCTCCAAAAGAGCCAAGAATTTTGTTTCGTCCAAAGGCTACCCTCGGTACTGCACTGTCACAACACTGCCTGATGGCACAGCTGTGCTCAATGCGGGTCGCTCACGCCGGGGTAAAGTGCGCAGCCCACCCGCTAGCAAAGACTGGAGTGTAGCATTAAAGGGCTGTGATGATCAGCTGTTTCTGGACTTCCTAAAACAGTGTTTGGAGTGGGACCCTGCTCTCAGGATGACACCTAGCCAAGCACTTCGCCACCCATGGCTTAGACGACGACTCCCTAAACCCCCCACAGGGGTCGCGACCATTGTAGACAAGACCTCATCTTCTTCCAAAAGAACAACCACAGATGGTGGCATCACTTCCATCTCTAAACCCACTACCACAACCACATCCTCCAAAACTAGGACTAACCTAGCGGCCATTACAGATGCCAATGGAAACATCCAAACAAGGACCGTTTTGCCTAAGCTGGTCAGCTGAGAATGATTGCACCCCACTTGCTGTGGTGGGATACACGTTTACGATTGACCGTGACCAACCAGAATGAAATAAATCTGGTCTGGTCATAAAGGGCATTTTGGCTGGTTTGCACAGCATTGGGGTGCACTATTAGAACCTTTTTAAATAAGGAATCTGTTTATTCCTTAAACCATGGGGTCCATACAGACTTCCAAAATGATGGATCAGGTGTGATGAAGATGAGCAGCAACAAGCTTTGATAATACAACTGTGGAGCTGCTCTGACAATCAGCTCACCTCTGTGTAGCTACAGCTCACCAAGACAATACAACATGGTGCTTAATATAGTTTTAGAAGTTTTTAGCTTTTAACAGGATAAAGTCAAAAGTCAAAACCAACCATAGGACCTGTACTTTTCCTGCACTCTAACCCAAAAGTCTACATAAGATTTGATTAATGACAACATTACCATAATTGAAAGTTCAGTGCTTCACGTTCATGCCTCTGAACGTTTGTGCAATGCAAATTTAGCAATGTAGCATTAAGTTTGGGTTTGTAAGACATACCTCGCTTGCTCCTGTTTTGTCGTTTTTTAAGGCCGGGTTTAACATTTTGTTATTCAAATACTTTTTGTAACAAGAGCTTAATAGAGTGACATTTTAGTTCACTGGTAGCTACAACATCCCATGATAGCTTTGTGCCTGTCAGATGACTAACTGATAACCAGCTACATGTGGTACTTAGTTTTCTTGCTTACAAAAATGTAGTTTATTACAGCTGACTGTTAGCCTTTTGGCAATTAAAGCCTCAGTCTTTGACATCATGGTGTGCCACCACAAAGAGAAGACAAAGAAAAATGTACAATGCTACAAAAATGCATACCGTAATATATTGGTTAGTGTGTACCTTTTATTTTAGTAAAACCAAACATTTAGTTAAAAAAAAAGAAGGCATTAGTTTCACATGTATCTACATTCAACAATCAGGCTTTATAACATATATTAAAGTAGTAACACTACTACAAACCATAAATGCATGTGAGAATATGGAGCTGACAAAATGTGACCATCGACTTTCAAACAGTGAAATGATGAACAAGCAGTTAACAGAAGTTATTTCCATATATCTTTATGGAAGCATAGTACTCTATTCACAGCCATAAGCATGATTAAATAACTTATATATATATATATATTTAAATGTTCTGGTTCAAAGAACACATAAGGTTGTGTTGGCACTTTATTTTTTCAAGATTTCTTGTCTGCGAAAAGCAGATTCCTAGTTTCCCCATGATTTTTGATAAGCCGAAATAAAAGCATAATTTTTGAGCTGCAAAATCAAAATAAAAGTTGCAAAATTGTGTTAAAAGATCCTGCTTCTATCAGTTGGACCTAAACATATCTGAAGACAAGAGCAGTGCGACTAAGTCATGTTAAACTATCGTAAAAAGCATGTAATTTCTCAACGAAACTTCATGAGAAGTAGAATGAATTAAGCAATCAGTGAAAAATTATGATCTGGGGAGGGGTCCGAATTGTATTTATTTGATTCATTTTAATATTTATTAATCTAAAATACACATTTTGCAATGATGTGCAGTTCATAGTGTATACTTGAATGTGTGTGGTCACGCACACACTACTACACAAAGCTGTGTCTCTCACTTTGGCCTCAAGAACATCGAAATGAAGAGGAGATACGTGTCTTCAGCCTACTACAATATAATGTAGCAGTCAGACTCTGAATGACACTGGAAATGCACCAACACTACCTGCTCCACCCAACTCAGGGGAAGCTCCGCCCTGTTCTGGAGGAGGACTTTTCTCTTTTTGCTGACATGTTTTCTAAGGAAATGATTAATTGTGTTTTATTATTATTTTTTAACTTTTATATTTTTTGAGAGTCGGAGTGCTGAGTTGTAAATTTGTGCCTTCAGTATCTTGTCGCCATGGTACACTTGACCTTCTCTAACACAGTTTGCAGTTTGAAAAAGTACGTGGGGGCAGTAATTGAAAGCTGTTTAAAAAACATCTGGTTAGACCAAGAAGCCCTGAGCTGGAAGTGATAATTGCCAATAATAATCACTTTATGCAAAACTGTTTGAGATTACTTTGATGATGCTGTTATTCAAATCACTTTATAAAGTCTTTTTTTGCCCTAAATGCTCCTACAATTATCATTTTCCTTCATTACAAAGGCCACCTGCAGTGTTTACAAAGCTAAAAGTAGAAATCACTTTAGTGGAAAGCTTTTCACTGAATTCAGTGACATGTTATGTGTTGAGAAAGGTTGTGTCGCATGGTTGCACAATGTAGAGACGACATATCAGCCAAGTCGCACTAACTGGTCCCTTCAAGATGGGAAGTGGATTTACAAGACGACAGGGCTTAGCTAACACTAGCCAACTGACCACTAGCGTTAAGGCGCTAGCTGCTGCACTGATGTCTGCCCTGTCCAGTGAAGCTAGCAATAGCTGCTGATTGGCTTTACAGAAGTGCTCTACTAGTTGTTAGCATAAATGTAAACATTCATCTTCATTTGTACCTCAGATTGCAGGTCGTTGTGTTTTTTTGTTTTTTTTTCGGTCGCTTTTGTCGTGACCCAACAGTAAGGGCATTTGGTTGACACTACCAAAGTGCATTCCCATACCGCGCTAGCTCACAGCTAGCTGCTCAAACAAGGCTTAACTAGCTCTAACACACAACAAAAGCATTATCTGTCTTTATAAAGAGCAAACCATGAAATGATGTGTTAAATGATTTTGCCATTTTAAAATCTGTAGAAGACAAGGCTGATCTCTCACTGCTAGACAGTTGAGTCTGCAAGCTTCATTTGTTCAACCCCCATTAGTATCATCCAAGGAGTTTATATTTAATTTTTTTAACAAAGCATAGCTGCTGCGCTGAATTTCTGTGACATTTGCCAGTTCTTATTGTAAACTTTAGTTGTATATATAATGTGGAAAAGTCAAATGTATAATTTTGGGGCAAAAATGCGCCAGTTTTTACTTTGTACTGTATCTACTGTACAGAACACAAACATTGACACTTTTATAGTGAGCCTTTGTTAAAATTACTGTGGTGAAAAATCTTATTAATAAAACTGTTTTATTGTTCAACTTGTATGTTTTGTAGTTTGTGCTGCTTGCAGCCAGGCCTGATTCACCAGTATGGAGCTTGTAAATGAACAGAGTCTGTATTATCCTAAATGCAGATGTAACAGAATGGCACCTGCACACAGGAATACAAAAATACAAACACTGACACATGTTCAAAGTGTTACCTTGGCAATACTTGTTCAGATGTGCTAATGATGTGATACAATATTGAAGAGAATGTTACATCACATCTCTTTAATCTGGAAAGTGCAGCTGTGGATGAATGGATGCATCTAATTATGTTCCAATTTTCCCGTAGTTTTGGCTATTTTATGTTACAAACATCTTGTCTACCCATGAATAGTTTTCTCAACAGACTGATGAAAAATTAGACTTCCATAGTAACTAAAAGCTGCCATGAGATTGGATCAGATGGGTTCCATATTAGGCTTTAGTCAGATTAGCTGGCAGATCATGTCTGCTAATTATAGCACAAGCAGGATAGCTGGGGCCAGGCAGCTGCTTCTTTGATCAGTTTGGGGAATCATAATTATTTATATATATATATACATTTTTTTTTATTACATGTTTTTGTCTAGTTGAAAAAATGACTGAAAATAAATGATGGCACAGCACTTATAATTGTGATTATGAGTTTCTTAAGTTAATTTCACTTTTGTGGTGTTTTGCATGATTCCATTGTGATTCTTGTCATCTTGTTTAAATGATTGAGGTTGTAGTAAATGTTGCTCTCCAAACACAGGGGGTGAACTGTCAGACCACACTGTAATCCTATAGTGTGTGTCATGTTTCCTTTTAGTCATTGTGCAAATGAAACCTGCTGATCTGAAAGCAGTTTGTGGCTCATGGTCTTAGATAATAGAATATCAGATTTTGACGACTTACTAGTTTTTTGACGATTCTTCGGGAATTTACTAATTTATAATGTTTATTTAAACGTTTTGGTTTTTTTTTCTGATTTTGTTGAGATGTAGCTGTAGATGCAGTATAGACAGTTGAAAGTATCCCGCTGGGTTTCGGGTGTCAGAGAGGCTCTCTCAGGGGGTTTGTGGACCACCTGGAGTTCACCTGAGCAGGCCACTGACCCACAGACCCACATTAGACACCGGGGCTTCAGCGGCAGAGAGAGTCAATGACAGGGCAGATAAAGTAACAACAGGTGGCACGCTGGACGCTGTCATGTTGGGGCTGTCACTATGGCAACAGTGGTTTGTGCATTGTTCATCTGCCGAGCTCATCAGGGCCTCAGTTTTAGTTTGTTTCTATCATTTGATATGAGGTGTACTTAAAACATGGCTCAAAATTTGTTTTTATTAGATGTTTGATTTTCCCAAAATGCATTTAATCCAAGTTTAAAATTTGCTTTGACACAAAAAAGAAAAACTTAAAGAATTTGTTAAGAAACAAAAATGTTGAATTTGTTCCTAAAACTGGAGTTGTCCAAGTCCCCACTTCTTCATTTGTTAACTGTGAATACCCCTTTCTCGGCATTTTAAAGGCCTGGTATAAGTATATGAAAAGTAGATGATTTTATTACACTAAAAAATCTGATTTAAAAGAAGAGAGAGAAATAGTGCAGTGATATAGTGCAGTGCTTCTCAAACGTTCAGTCACAACCCCAAACACAAAAATGAAGGATACCTGCAAACTGATGAAGTAAAACTGTTAAAACTTGATTTAGTTTTAAAGAAATAAGACTAGAGATAAATTCATCTTGTGTCTGCAAACGGGAATTTAAAATTGTCACAAGTCATCTAGATGTCCCTTTAGCTGTATTTCTTCCTCATCATGGCGTACAATGTACATGTCTATAAGAAGTCGGTGTTATCCCTCTTTCGCCCAGGAATAATCCATTATAGAAAGGCTTCAAAGTTGTCATCTGGACAGCGTATTCGAAGTTCGAGACGTTTTGATTTTCATCCGAAAGCCTTTTTCAATCGGATGGAAGCAACCTGAGTTTCTTTCTGCCCTTGAGGAGGGACTCACCCTAAAACCTGTTCATTAACTGATTTGGTGGGCCTTATGCTTCCTTTCTATTGTTGTCTTCTTCCTCTTTATTATTGTCTGGTTTGTCTTTATTATTAGCCTGCTTCCCGCTCTATTGTCTGTCTGCTTCCTCTCTATATTTGTCTGCTTCTTCTATTGTTACTCTACTTCCTCTCTATTGTTAGTCTGCTTACTCTCTACTGTTAGTATGCTTCCTCTTTATTTGTCTCCTTACTCTGTATTGTTATTCTGCTTCCTCTCTATTGTTATTCTGCTTCCTCTCTATTGTTTGTCTTTGTCCTCTATTGTTGTCCCCTTCCTCTATGTTGTTACTCTGTTTCCTCTTTATTATTGTCTGCTTCCTCTCTATTGTTTGTCTGGGGCCATATTGTTCTGACTGAGCCTCCTGAGACTGTTTTAAACACCCCTAATTATTCACTTGTTAATTGCCCTGGCTACCTTTAAACAAACTCGTGTGGTAAACAACTGCCCTGGTCCCAGTTATACAGAGCCTGTGCTAAGAATCTAGATCTCATCCCCTTTAGTCCAGGGGTTAAGAATGCCATGCTCTCTGTCTTCGAATGCGCTGAAACCTTTCTACTATGTCTCTAGAAGAATGTTCCAAAGTATGGTTTTAGCTTTCTGTTTCCATGAAGCCGTGCAAGTGATTTACCACGTCCTGAAAATTCTAAATACATTCAAAATCAGAGGTATCAAACTGGCGGCCCAGATGATTTCATGTGGCCCCCAGGATGATTTCTGATTATTATTGATAGCGGCTCGTCAATCAAATATCGTTGAGATGTGTCTAAAAAACTTCAAAATGCAGTTGAATACGGCAGATTAAAGGACTGTACTCGATTTTTTGCAACAAGATAACTTAAAAGCAATTTCCCCCTAGCACTGATGCCTTGTTAATGTATCTAATCAGGTGAAATTAGTCCCCAAATCCTGTCTATGTTTAATAAAATCTCGTTTGTGTGCAACTTTTTCTGTTTTTGTTTTTAGCATTGTGGCTAACTGTTGTTAGCGTAGTGACTCACCTCGCTGCTAACAGCTGTGAAAAAACATTAAAACTCATCATGATGAACAATTTGAAGCTCAGAATGCATAGCTACGAAAGAAATCATGTAGCCTGAAGGAAAAGGTTAAAATAATTATTTCTGTTTGTTTACATTTTAGGATGCAAAAATCAGGTACAGTCCCTTAAGTACAATTTGTCCAAAATGTTCCTGGGCAGAACAGATGGACCCTGGTTACCCCACTTTAATTTACTTTATCACTTGTGTGTGTGTGATGTAACACTGTTTTTTAATATTCATTCTAAAAAATAAGCTTAATCAGATTGGTTTACAATGTGGGAGCGTTTGGAACAACTTCGTACAGTCATGGAAAACCTAGAAAAGTCATGGAAAATGTAAATTTAATTTCCAGGCCTTGGAAAAGTTTTGGAATTCTACTGGTTTTGGAAAAGTTTGGGAAAATTATAAATGATTTTGAGTTGAAAATAGAAGGTTTACTACAACACAATTCTGCTTGTGTTTAGCTAAGACCGAGACAAAACATTTAAAAAATGAGCCTATATGAAAAAAAATAAATAAATAATTTATTTTTTTTCTTCGTTTTGTTTGATCTCAGTTTTTGATTCGATTATGTGTAACCTTCTCAAAAACAAAAGAAAAATAGCCTTTATCAACATAAACAAAAACTTTTAATATGTCTCATTTATTAGATTTTTTTGAAATGGTATATCAACAAAACTAAACCACACATTTTAACAAATACAACCAAATAGCTGACATTTCAATTTGATTTTTCAATTCGATTGATTGCCCAGCCCTACTGAAAACAAATAATTGGTTTGAAATGTGAATACAAGGTCATGGAAATGTTAGATTTTGTTTTGGAAAAGTCATTGAAAACTTATGGAAAACCATAAGTTAAAATCTGTACGAACCCTGAACTTTTATATCAAGAAAGAAAGCAAAACCAATTACAATTTACGCATTCTAAAGAATAGTTTAAAGATATTCAATGTAAAACACAGAATAATTTTGTGTTTAAAAATAGCTTGATTTTGGTTCAAGTGTGCCATGACTCAAAAAAGATTGGGAAAGACTGATGTATATAAAATAATGGACATATTAGAATACATGATACATTAGGCTTTACATAGCCCAATATGAAGATGAGCCCTGTATTTTAAAATGTGGCCCTTTGGTTGTTTTGGCTCCAGCTACATTTGAGTTCGAGACCACTGTTTTAAATGAACTTGGTGTCATTGTAGATCTACTTGACTGAACACTGAGAATTGTTTAAAAGTATTTCAATTTTAGCAAAAGCAAAACGCATTCTGAACAAAGATTCTCTTCATACACTTTATAACTCGATCATATTAACCTTACCTATCATACTGTTTAGAGATATGGGGAAATACTTACAAAGGAGCATTGCAACCAGTGCGCTATTAAACTGTGGAACTCCCTGAAAATGGAGCTTAAAGCAAGTAAAAATATCTGAATATAGAAGCATTATATTTCAAAACTACACTAATATCGAAGGCTGAAAGTATTTCTGCATCCCTAATGTTTAGATTGTAATGTTTGTACAATTTGTGAAAAAATTGTAATACTGCAATATTCATGTAAAATGTATTGCAAAAAGTAATGGAAAATTAAATGTGATAGAAGAAGAAATGTAAATGTAATCATAGAAACAGAATCTTAGACAATAGGGGTTAGGATATTACAACTTCTTCCTACTCCTTTTGAGCATCATGGACTTAAAGTACATTATTGTTAGCTGGTTTGTTTGGTTTTTGTCTATTTTCATCTATGACATGTATTTTAAATGCTCTCCTGATGCTCAAATAAATAAATATGAAATAAATGTAGAGAAATATTAGTGAAGGAGTGACATGTACTAATGTAGTCCTAATACTTCTGCGCTCAAGCTGCTGAACTGAAGATATGGAAACTTTTAATCTGAAACTTTTGAAACAGACTAAAATCAAAACCAAATTGTCGCTCTCAGTCACTCCAAGCTTTTTGCAAAGTGGACTTTCTTAGCCAGCAGAGAGAGTTCGGTATTATTAAATATAGTTTGAGGCCGGGTGTGGGTCTTTGGGTTCAGGGCAAGTGGAAAAGTGTGTGTGTTCAGATGGTGTCAGATTTGGCAGGCCGGAGGTCAGTTTATTTTCAGCGTCTCTTCATCATGCGACAGTCTTTCTCACGCACTCGAGCCAATTTGTCTGTCATTTACGCTTGGCACAAACATCGTCTCACCAGATGTAAGAAGATAAAAATACACATAAAGGTAAACTTGCACAAGCTGAGATAAACCATCCAGAATCTAAGAGCAACGATAACAAAATGTCACTCTAAACAAGGCCATAAAATCAGGTGCAACTAGCCTACTCGTGTATATGTTGATTGTTTATTCCTCCTGCTTTTGAGGTAAATGATTTATTTATTTTTTTGTTTTTCAGAAAGTTGCAACTTCACTGTCAATGGCTAAACTCAGCTGTCAAAGGTTGACCAGCGTTGCCAGACTTTCAGAGAGAAACAAATGACCAACCTTTTGAAAAAAAAAAAAAAAAAAATCATTTTAATTATGCTAAAAATCCATGCTTCAGTGATAAATGGATTTATTTCTGTAAATCAGACCTGAAAATGTTGCTAAAATTAACCTCTTTTATAACTTCAAAGTGTAGCCCAAAAAACTAAAACTTTCAAAATTCATGAAAGACTTAAAAAGAAGCCTAACGTCACCATAAAGCCAATAACATGCACGTTAGGGTAATATCCTCTAGCTACGGCATGACCAAACTAGCAATAATATCTGGAGATGGGTCCCAGAGGCATTGAAGGATGGCTCAAATGCAGAGGACAAATTTCCAGTTACAGGGACAATAAAGTTTACCTTACCTAAAGAAATGGGTTTGAGAGAAGTAGGCTGGTAATATTAGCTATTAGAACAGAAGGATACAGAGAAATGGGGAAATCACAATGATGATTTCATCAAAAAAGCAGACTGCTTACGAGTCGATTTTTATCATAAAATTGCCCCGCCGCACTTGCAGTGTTGGAAATTTTACTTACCGAAATTTGTGGTTTGCAGTAAGCCTGCTAACCTAAATAAAGAAAATATAACAAAAGGTAATGTGAAAAATGCAGATAAATTCTAATTCTTAAAATGTTGTGCTGTGTGTTCTTTCATAAACACAATGCACAAGAGGCAAACTTCTGGACAGAGCTGGCAAAAGTACTGACGTTCACTACGCAAGTAAAAGTACAATTTGAGCATAAATGACTTTGGTAAAAGTAAAAGGCAGAGAACAGCTGAAACTCCTTTACTTGAATAAAAGTACAAAACTACAACAGTGTAAATGTACTTAAAGTAAAAGATACAACCAGAAGGATGGTATGTGCAGTGCACTGGAGTGTGAGATGGGATTTATGGTGAAATATTTATAACTTATTCTGACTTTTATCATGTGATAAATAATTGTTGAAATGATCTAGTTTTGATGGATTTCAACAAGCTATACAGCAACAAAGCAGCTTTGCACGGGCTTTAATAGGAAAAAAACAGTATGTAGACTTAAAAAAATAAACCTACTTTTTATGTCTTGAAAAACGTTGCAAGTAAAAGTCAAAAGTCACCAACTTTTTACTCAACGAAAGTACATAAACTCAAAAAACAGAAATCAATCAAGTACAGCACTTGAGCCAAAAAAATAAGATGTTAAAGTTGGGATAACTTTTTTTTTTTAATTTATAGAGTAAACTTTGTGCTTTTGTTCAACGACGTTCTCATCAGGAACAGAATCTGATTGGCTGAGCTTGCTGGTCCTCTCCAGTTTCACTTTGTTGTTGGTAAAAAGTGTTTTTTAAGCCATAACTGCAACTAAAAGTGAATACATATTGACTGTGGATATTAACTATGTGTAGAAGGATTTAGGGGAGGAAGATTTAAACCCTAAATCGTGTTTGCAGTGTGAAAATCAGCTACCGCACCTGTAATTGCCAGACACATTTTTCTCTCAGATCTGATCCAGAGCTTCTCAGCACTTGAAAAGACCAAACAAAATGCTTAGATTAGGCTAAATATTAATAATTTGGTGCAAAGTTGTTCACTCTCCACAGTTACATGTATGCACTCTGTGCCCACCAGATGTCAGCAGAGATATATTTACCCCCTGTATCTGTGTGTAGCTTCATATACAAATATAAATACAAATGTTTGAGCTGTGGACTGCATCTGCATCCTAAATCTGACAGAAATATATATAACACTGATTTTATTTAATTTATTTACACCAAGTACCTTGAAAAAAACTATTGAGTTCTGAGTATCACTGCATTCAAATGGAACCCCTGAAAGTAGGAAAAAACCCATCACACTATTAGAGAAATACATTTAAAGATATAAGTTTGAAGACTTTCTCGAGGTTTACTAACATAAAAAATATATATATTATTATAAATGGTCAAAACTGAGAAATCCAAAAGTGAAAATTTGAAAATTCAGCAGAACTCATTTTAAATCGGATGGTTAATTTGTCGACAATATAAGTAAAATTTTTGCATCTCAGTTTTCCATCATGACTGGATTAAATTAAATAATAAAACATTTGAAGAATATATGGTTGTGATTTATGTGAACTCAAATATTCTATTGTTGTGTAAAAACAAAATGCTGTAACGTTTTACTTCAAAAGACATGCTCTTTTTAAAGTTTTAAAACCTTTAAAATGGCTTCTTCTTTAAGGTAAGATACTATATTTTGTCCTTATATGAGACTCAAGGAAACACTGAATGTCCCTGAGCTGTGATGCCATAGCTACATATAAAAGTGCATCTTTAATTTGATTGTTTACTTTGTAGCTGACGCAGTACGCTGCCGATGGGGACCTAATAAATAAACAAATAAACAAATAAACTTTGTAGCCTGTAGATGGAGCTCTAACTCAATTCCTGATGTGGGAAACACATGTGCATGATGGGATTCCAAAGAGGGGCTGCTCAAGAGCGTGTTTTAAGGATGGGAACAAAGCAAAAAAAAAAAAAAATGCATCATGTTTTTAAAGGTAGGCTACTAATCACAATTTTTATATCAATAACTTAAAATCAGTTTTGCCCCATCACTGATATATAAATTTATTCAGTTAAAAAATGAGTATATTAAGGTGAAAATTGTATTGCAGTGTCCAGGGTCATCTACATCCAACATTTTGTGTCTAAAATTCAAGAAAATAGCATTCCAATACGGTTTAACTCACTCAAGCATCTCAAACCAATGGAAAACACTTTGTGAAGAAACCTTCAAACGCATTAGGTGAACAAAACATGTTACTGCAATACCAAGGGTGGGCAGTTAGCTTTTTCCCAAGGGCCATATTCTAACCGGAAAAAGTGGTGGAGGGCTGGATCACAGTCATTGGTGTAACAAATTATCATTATTGTGTCACATTTTTGGAAATCATAGTGTTTTTAATCTACTATTTAGACAATTTATTATGATAATATTAGGACAACAAGCAAAGATGCATGCTCCATAGCCAAGTCAATTGAATAAAAGAGATATAAAGAGTAAAGCTTATTCTCCAAAATGTGCTGGGGGCCACACTGAAGCAGTCCGAGGGCCGCATCTGGCTCCCGGGCCACAGTTTGCCCAGGCCTGTGCTATACAAAAACATACTCAATAATAGACCCTTTTCATTTTTGTAAACATTGGGTCTAATTCTGGTGGCAGGATACAGTTTATGTTGTGTACAGTGTAGAAGGACAAACATGCTTTAGGAGGGATTCTTAAACACAAATGCAAAACAAAAACCCTTCAGAATATGTTGTCTTTCTCTGTGGGACCTGCACAGGCTTTGATGAATTACTTTGGGCCAATGGAAGCCTTTTGTTTGAGCTTATGCGGTTCGTCAAAAGTTCTGGATCGATATTGTCACGTCGCTGTAAAGGTGATTTTTACATTTGTTTTAGGTCTGTTTTATGTTGTTAGACCCAGAAGTGGCCTAAATACAAGCAAGAAATGGTCTTGTGTACAAAAACTGAATGATTTACAACAACAGTTTTAGCTAGAATTCTAAATAAAACAATGTTAACGTTAAACTCCACTTGCACGGTTGAGGTCAGACTAACTTTATGTCACACTAATATCCAGTTCACAGCAAAACAACATAAATGACAGATGGGACCATTTGACAAATTATGGTATGACTTTTATTAGTTGTATGTATGTAAATTGTATTTGTGTTTTGAGTTTTTTGACGACATAGCTACTGTATGTAGAGGGATGCTGTTTTAGAACTCAAATTACTTCTTATATAATTTGCAACTTAGTTGTAAAATTATGATACATGTTAACCACAAGGACTATCACATCAAACTAAGATTTAAAAAAATGCATTAATCTGTTTAGGTAAAAACACTAGAGTGAAGAGTTGTTCGCAGCAGTGGCACATGCACCACAGTTTGAGAAACACAGGTTGAGAATACCAAGCATGTTGAAAGTGAGACTAATATTGTGTGTTACCAGTCTTCACTTCCTTTGCTCTCTGCATCTTGCTGACTCAGTCTGAAACCTGAGCAGGAGGCAGTGGGTGACAAGCACTGAGCTACTTTACAAATTATTCTGCACAAGTGCAACTGCTGCACCCGGCCTTGTACCATCAGTTTAAGGTTTTAGATTATTTGGCCTCATTGCTTCAGTCACAATCAGAATAACAATTATTTATCCCATAAGGAATACTTGTGACGAAAAGATACAACCAGAAAAATAAAACAGTAAATATATTACTAACCCCAAGTTCCTATCAAACAAGTCACTTGAAATAAGAGTCAGTGTGTCTTCAATTTTACAAAAACAAATCACATTTTTGTAGTAAATTCCCGTTTACCCAGCTCTTGAATGAGCTGTGGACAAGCCTGCTGTTGGAAAGCACAGATGTACTTTCTTAGAAATGGGTCTGCTTTAAAAAGTACGAGCTCATGGGTGTGGGTAAGCCTTTTACTGTAAAGACAGGTCCAGAGCGTTTACCAGAAGATATGACAGGATGTGACATCACAGATGGTGGTGGGAGGGGGAGTGGGTCTGGGGTCGATGGGTTTTAGGTATATGTCTTGTCTCTAACAAAAGAACACGTGGTTTTGTAGTTTAAATATTTAAAAATTATGAGATTTATATGCACATTCAGTAATCTGCAAACATAACTACTAACAATCTCTGGAAAATGTTTCGAAACACTTTCACAGTTGCACTAAAAGCTTGAACGCGCTGCACCTCTGCGGTGAGACGCAAAGATGTGTAGCTCAGTTTGAGGTTTGTGTGTGAAACTTGGACAGAAAGCTTTGAAGATACGCTCATGACACCGCCCCAGTCTGATGATCTGTGTCAGTTTAAAGTAAATAGTGTCTATGACAGAAGACTTCCTAAAACTAAGAGGAAGTATAGTTCTCCTCTTCAAGCTTAGGTAAGAGTCAACTGGATTATTTTTAATGTTCTCTTTGCATCATGAGACGTGTGCCCAACATGAGGCGGCGTGAAGTAATGTGACAAAAATATGAATTAAGATACAGTACGTAGAGTAAATAACAAATGAACAATTAAGAGATAATTCTTTATTCGTCAGTTTGTGTCATAAATACAGTAACATCAATAAATACAACCATTCAGTTTTATCAAATAAATACAACAAAAAATGGAAGAATATGGGACGTAAATAATAAATAAAATGAAAAATGTCAATAAAAATCACCCTTCTGCAACGAAAGGCGTCTGTGCTAGAGTTCATTTTTCATACCCGTGTTCAGTTTGATTATTGCACTGTAAGCACCAAATACCAACTTATCCACAAAAAACAGTTTGTAAAGGCTTACAAATCAGCATCAGCAGGGTGACAGTAGTGATAGTGAATATCCACAGACTCCATGTATAGAAAATATGCAGTTTTATAATGAATAGTTTTCTGTATTTTGACGTGTGTGCGTGTGTGTGAGTATTTTGATTTATTCTATCAGTTCAAGCTGTGATGAAGAGGAAGTCATGATGCCAAGGTGAAATTTTGAGATTTTACACAGCTACATTTTTATTTCAAAACCCATTTGTGTATATCTTATCGATATCGTGATAATTGCCTGAGTATTGCTTGGCATCAGATCAAATTAAAAATCACTGGCGTCGCCCATAAGTGGGTTAGCTAAAGACTTAAATGTGATTAGTATTTAGTTAAAAGTATGTCATATACAGTATGTTTCATGGTCTACACTGCTAACTCATTTAGTACTTTATATATTATAGGCACGTATTGGGTGTTTCTAATAAAGTGATGTATTTGTTGTATTGCCTTTTGCTGGAGCATTTCTCGATTCACTTTCCTACTTTAGCTTGTCTTTTCGCTGCTGTATGTCGTCGTCGCCGTCTTTTTCTGTCGTTGTTTCGGAGAGTGCTGGCCTCTTCAAACAGCCATGGAAGCTCCGCCAGCGCTTTGCTCTGGACCACTAAGTTATCCGTCTAAGAACAAAAAAGGAGAAGATGAAACAGAAGTTTGAGTTCAATAGTTCAAATAACACTGTATTTCTACTTATAATAAATATACTATTGTTGCGCTAGGTCATTATGTGCTTTTAGGACACAAAAAGAGGGACGCAGACTCTCTGACTGTTGAAGTCTCTGTTTGTGGCCATGGTCAATCAATTAATCAATCAATCAATCAAGTACTTTACTCTCCCATTAGGGAAATTTGTCATGGGCTGAGGGGCCAGCTGCTACAACAAAAATACATACACAAGACAAGAAAACACAAGACAAAGTATATATATATATATATATATATATATATATATATATATATATATATATATATATATATATATATATATATACAGAGAGAGAGAGAGAGAGAGAGTATATATATATATATATATATATACTCTATATATCTATTGATGGTGTTGGCTGCTACCTTGGCCAGGTCTCCCTTGTAAAAGAGATTCTGAATCTCAATGGGACTTCCTGGTTAAATAAAGGTAAATTAAAAAAAAAAATATATATATATAAAAAAAAAAAAAAAAAAAAAAAATATATATATATATATAACTCGGTGGTTATCAACCTAGGGGTCGGTATCCCCATGAGGGTCTTTCTGGGGGGATTTCTGGGGGTCCCTTGATTATGAAAATTGGACATTAAAATCTTAGACAAGGTTTGAGAACATGAAATACAGTGATTTATCTATAATCGGATTAGGATGAATTTATCTAGGCTTATGTCTTCAAATTAAAATCAAACATAAGACTAAAGACTACTTTACTTTGCAGGTAGTCTACATTTTGTGTTTGGGGGTTGTGAAAGGCTGTGGTTGTTATTTTGGGGGTCACGACTGAAAAAGGTTGAGAAGCACTGCTTTAACCAATAGGCCTACATCTGTACAAGTGAAGTGTGACGGCTTTAAACTGTGAAGCCCAAGAGTCTAACCTACAGATGATATCTAGATTATTATAAATACTTATATTTCTAATAAATACTTATATATATATATGTATATTTCAACGCACCGCAATGTTTTGTAGAGAAATCAATTCATCCCCAAGCTTGGCCTGCTCCTCGTATCCTCTCTTCAGATTCTGGACCATTTTAAGGATGGACTTCAGGCCAGTTCTGACGGTGACATTGGAGTCAGTGTTGGCATTAGCATTAGCATTAGCAGGAGTGTCCACGCTGGGGCTTGGGGTCGGTAGCTGCTCCAACATTTTGTTTAACAGTTTGCCGTAGGTTTCCAAAATGCCTCCCAAGAACAGTTTCTTAACCTGAAGAGAAACATTTAAAATAATGACAGTGGTTAGTTACAGTTTAGTGATAAACTTGGATTTAAGAGTAAAATGTCAGTTGTAGTATGTTCATTTAGCAGTGGAAAACTGTGTGGTTTCCCCCCAGCCGAGTGGGCTTACAAAACTGTCAAATCTACTTCAAATAACAGGATCTAGAAACTCGGAAAGCAATGAGTAACATGAGCTATTTTTACCTGTGTGTGATTATCGTGGAAATAGAACTCTCGAAGGCAAAAAAAAAAACCACCTTAAATCAAATTAACCTGTACACTTTACTTTAAAAGGACACCTGTTGTTTTTTATGTATTTAATAAAAACTTGTTTGTATGGTGATGATGTAGATTGTACTTTGTATTGTACTTTCTGTTCAAAACTGCAGAATTAAGAAGCTCCGCCTCTAAAATGTAACTTTAATAAACAGCAGATTAAATTAGGCTAATTTTACTGCTGAATAATAACAGTGTTGAACCCTCTTTTTTTTTTTTTTTTGCAATCACAACTAAATACAAGTGGGTGGGATAGGTGATAGGTGAAAACATGAATTTTTGAGCTCTCGAGCTTCAGCAGCAGAACAATATTATATATAACAAGATTACTTAAACAAAAAAAAAAAAAAAAAAAAAAAAAAAAAAAAAAAAAAAAAAAAAAAAAAAAAAAAAAAAAAAAAAAAAAAAAAAAAAAAAAAAAAAAAAGATTACTTAAAACATGCATGAATCTAAAAAAAAAAAAAAAAAAAAAAAAAAAAAAAAAAAAAAAAAAAAAAAAAAAAAAAAAAAAAAAAAAAAAAAAAAAAAAAAAAAAAAAAAAAAAAAAAAAAAAAAAAAAAAAAAAAAAAAAAAAAAAAAAAAAAAAAAAAAAAAAAAAAAAAAAAAAAAAAAAAAAAAAAAAAAAAAAAAAAAAAAAAAAAAAAAAAAAATAACTTTGACTAAGCTAATAATGACAGAGACCTAGCTATAATGAAGACCATTGTTAAATCATGCTCAAAAGCTGACTTTTGAATAGAGGAAGTCTAACTTTCATTTTGGTCTCAGAGATGCAGAAAAACCACAAAACCTCAACTAAAGTCCAGACCAATAAACAAGAATCTGCCGTCAACAACCTGAGGCCAGACGACATTTCACAGAAGCTAAAACTGACACCTGTAACTATCTAATCAGGTTGTATTTACCTCGTTTTCTCTCCCAGCCAAAGGTTCTTTGGAGAAAACTGGTTTACCATTGTATCTTTCACTTCTTGGAATTTTCTGCAAAAGAAAAACATAGAAAGTAATAAATAAGATGAGTGTGCGCACTTCATTAACATTTTTACAAAGATCATATTACTGGTGTGTATTACTTCTGTATAGATTGTTGTTTCTTTGTAGTGTGTTAAATCTGTATAGTGTGTTACTCCTGGTACTTTTGAGTAGTGTGTGTACAGTGAGTTACTCCTGGTACTTTTGAGTACTGTGTGTACAGAGTATTACTTCTGGTACTTTTGAGTAGTGTGTAAACAGTGCAGTACTCACATAGTGCTGGCGCAGGCTCTGGATGGTCCGGTTCATGGTGGCAGGGATGTGAGAGCTCCTGACTTGTGCCACCAACAGCAGCGCACACACAAACAGCACTGCTCGGGCCGTAGCATCCATCACAGAAACACAAAGGCCAACTCAACGTGTCCAAAGAACAAGAGCGCACCACTTCACTCTAAACTCTAAATGTTTGACTCGTCATGAAACCTTTTTTATAAGAGAATCGCAGAGGGGAGAGACAGCCTGTGAAGCACCGATGATCTAGGTGTGAACACTGTGGTCGACTGTTTCCTTTAAATCACCAAACTTCATAGAAGTGGGTGAAGGGGTCTCCTACTCTGCAAAACTCTTCCTCACTCATAAACTACATATTTATATTTTCATTTTAAAGTGCTAATGTGCTGCTTTTTGCAAGAATGCACGCATCCCTGCACTGCTGCACCTGTGTTTATGTTGCTGTATTGTGACATGTCAGACACGTCATGTCAGAAATACAAACAACCTGTGAATGCTTGGCACGGTCTCCTAAATAGATTTGGTCCAATAAAATACAATATAAATCTGACTGAATTGCTTTTGATTTATTGTCAAATGAACTTCTTTTTACAGCGTTGTTTTTATGCACTGAGCCTGCAGCACACCTGGAGTTACAAATTCTGTTTGAAAAAAAAGTGGTGAGCGTTCAATGCAAAGGCCAGTGTAATTTTCTGATATGACTAAGTACATTTCATGAAGCTGAAATATGAATAAGGTATTTTTACTGAAAGGAAAGTATGAACATCCAGAAGGTGTGACATGATGTAACGCTCAGAGAGGATGCCCGCTGCTTCTGGAAAAACCACACAAGATTTCTGCTCAGAACAAACTTATTTCAGATAATGAGTTTTAAAAGAAGTGGGTTCGATGTAAATATACTATACTATACTAAACTATACTAAACTGTACTGTACTGCAGTGTTTCCCAACCAGAGGTCAAGCAGGGGACCTGTGGGTGGTATGCAAGCACTTAGGGTACGTGATATGATTTCAGACTTTAAAAGGTGGCGAAATGTCATCTAGGGTTGTGATCTAGAGCAGTGGTTCTCAAAGTGGGGTCCGGGGACCCCTGGGGGTCCCTGGACCATGTGTAGGGAGTCCCCCAAATTTTTTTTGAAACATTGGTATTTTTTCAATATAACAATTTCTTATGATTTACCATCCTAAACATGGAATTTTGGATTGAAAAGATAGATAGCTTTGAATAGAAACAAGTAAACCAGTAAAAATAACCATAGGAAATTAACCTTTTATTCAAGTTTGATATAGAGCTTAGCTTTAATTTCCTAATTTTAATGTGACACCAGAGTGAAAAGTGATAAGGGGCCCTTGGAAGATTTTTGTGCCAATAAGGGGTCCCTGGTCTGAAAAAGTTTGAGAACCCCTGATTTAGAGTTTGTCTTTTGTTATTTTACTTTTCTACATAAACAAGCAGGTTTATATTCCTAAAAATGTTATTTGTGGTCAATTGAATAATACTATGAGGTTTTGAGCATAAATTTCATTAAATGAATTACAAAATAAACAATTGGCTGCTAGGAAATTGATATATAAACTCAAAATAATGGGTTCTTTGAAAATGAGACAAAATTTTGGGGGGACAAAAAGGGTTGGGAACCACTGCTGTACTGTATGTCTTGTACTATAATAAACTAGGCTATGCAATGCTATGCTATGCTATGCTAAGCTATGCTATGCTATGCTATGCTATGCTATGCCACCCTATCCTTGTCCTATACTATACCATACCATACCATACTAGACTGTTCTATACTATACCGTTCTATAAATAAAATAATACAACTGAGACAGTTTAATCATTTCGCAAAATTAAAGATGTTATCATTTGTCAAAAGTTTGTGTCATTTATGTTGATTTTGGCCCATATTTACAAAATGGTTGCGAGGTAACAGTTGTGTCATATTTCTTGGACAAAAAACAATTGTGACTCCAATTAAAAAATCCTTGGTGAAAACGTAAAAATAATTATGCTCACCTAGTTTTAGCAAAAATGTATTTTAAACGTGCCGTACGCACTTTGAGAGATAGAGAGGGCCCATTACCATCTCAGATGTAAACTATCACGCTCCCAGTTGAAACTATTTTTTAAAGTTAAATCAGCCATTCTGGCTGATTTAACTTTTTAAAATTTTAAAATCAATTCTAAAAGAAACTGGAAGCCAGTGAAGTTCCAAAAGGACTGGGGTGATGTGCTGACGTCTGGGTGTGTTGGTTAAAAAGCGAGCTGCAGCATTTTGAACAAGTTGGGGGCGACTGAGTGCAGACTGGGAAACACCCACATAAAGTGCATTACAGTAGTCTATTCTAGAGCTGATAAAAGCAGGAATAGTCTTTTCTAAGTCACCACGATTAAATTGAAAAGGTAAAGTATCTTTAATACTTGGCACAAGGTCAAAGGAGGAGAGACACAGTCTGCTTTTTCACCTCGGGTTGGTGCTGGCCATCACCACTCCGCTCCTGCTCACAGATTGGATGACCGTACTTCCTGCTTTTTAGAAACCGTCTGCGATACCTGACCTATAGCTAGAGTCAAATGAATATGAGTGGAGGTGGCACTGGCTATAGTTTTATTCCCCACCGGGAGATTTCTCTTTCTATCACTTCCGGCCTCGGGGAAAAACAGTCTCATGGAAAAACTAACTGACTCAAACTGATCAGGAAATAAAACAGCATCATAAATGACAATTTATAAAAACTACTCCATTTGAAAAAGAACACTTTGGACTCACTGGGACAAATATGATGAACTACACATTTGGGACAGTGTTCATTTTTATGGTTTGTTTGTCTGTCTGTCTGTCTGTCTGTCTGTTTGTTTGTTTGTTTGTATGTATGTAGAATAGTTTGGTCCTTTCTAAAGTCAGAAAGATTGTATGTATCTTCCTGGCAGCCTCTGGAATCTACAAGGCCATCGCAATTACTGCTTTATTGTTTATCAAACAAATATCAATCAAACAAACTTTTGTTCATGAAGTCCTTTTCTTACATAAAATGTAGAACAAAGTTCTTTAAAAATTATTAAAAACAGTACCACCCAACCTACTCAACCACCCCACATCCAGACAACCAACCCACAACGAGCTGCACTTGCACACAAGCCAGCCCTTAGAAATTTGAATGTTCTCTGTGGCTCGGTTCCATTACGGGGGCCGTGAAACCGAAAAGATGTCTCACCATGAGTGTGTGTCCTGACTTTGGGAATGACTAGAAGCCTGTTGCCAGAGGAGCCGGGGTCCGAGAGGGTTCATAGGGTAAAAATAGAGAGCCAAAGACTAAGACAGGTAAAAAAAATGGAAAAGTACTTTACAGTCAATCCTATAACACATGGGATCCAATGCAGTGATTTTAGGACAGGTGTAATGTAGTCCCGCCCCCTGGTCTTAGTCAGTACACGTGCTGCTGATTTATATAATCTATCTTTATCAATTTATAATTTTGAACGACTCTTTTTGGGATGACCAAGGGGGGGAGGCATCAGTGGTTCCCAACCAGGGGGGCAGCCCGACTCAGGGCTGATTTAAATGACTTTCTCTCTCTGGGCCTCAAAGCGATGACTAAAACCTTAGTTTGTCCTGCTTAAGATGGAGAATTTTCTTAACCATTCAGGATTTGTAGTTAAATCTGGACATTTGGAGCTGTAAAGCTGGATAACTGTGGAAGCTGACTTCCTGTCTCCATGTCTCCTGATGAAGCCAAC
The DNA here is from genome assembly GCA_038363315.1 of Mugilogobius chulae. Classification (NCBI taxonomy): domain Eukaryota; kingdom Metazoa; phylum Chordata; class Actinopteri; order Gobiiformes; family Gobiidae; genus Mugilogobius; species Mugilogobius chulae. The sequence continues at coordinate 47,609,518 of CM076409.1, read as the reverse complement.
AGGAGGGAGCATCTAGGGGTAAAAAGCACAGGACCTAAAATGAAACCCTGAGGCACACCGTATGTGAATGTTTTGTGCGTTAAAAAATAATTGAGCTGAACAAGTTTTTCAAAATGTTTGCCTAAAAATGGTAGATACCAGTCTGTAATTGTCAAAATGATTGCTCTTCATCACCACTGGCACGATAAAAGCAGTGAGAATGATCTCTGTCTGAAGACAATTCATCATGTTTAAAAGCTCATCTCTAAAAGATTCATAAATTACATAAAAACACTGTGTTAGAGCGGCGACTAAAAGACATGAGATGCGCCTCTCTGAGAAGAAAACTCAAACTTCATTCTGATAATTTTTTCAACAATATGAATTATCTTACGTATTTGGACTGGTGAAAATGACTAGTGTGAGTTGTGACGCGGTATCTCAGGTGTCACCACAAATACACATGTTTCTGACTGAGGGGAAGTCCCACTCTCTGATTGGTCAAAGCTTTTGGGGTTTCGCTGATGTCACAATGATGCCACGAGGAGAGTTCAGATGCTTTCTTCCGTCTCTCCACTTTCTTTCATTACATAAGTCGAAGGTGTGATGTAAGACCCACTCAATCATGTTGGCAAAAACGATTACCATGTGTGAAACCACAACATAAGCCACATCTACACAGATTGGACTTTTTAACTTTTATGAAATCATAGAAAAATAAAAATATGTAATAATAATAATAAAGGGATGAGACCACTAAAGACTCACTACAAAATACAACTGCAACATTGTTGTGAACTTATGAGAAATGATCATGTGACACTAAAAACACTGAAATAAATGTTAGTTTGAATTTTCCCTTCTCATTCCAGCCTATTTTCCCTCACACGTCTGACAAAAATCAGTAAAAATTCAAACTAAAACTGGTTCTGAACCCTTTGGAGCACAACCAAATGTCTGGAGTCTTTGTGAAGCTGTATCTTTGTAGTTTTAGCTTCTGATGACTAACAGGTTCTAATCAGAAGTAAGAATGTTCTCCAAACAAAAATAGAATCTTATTTCCCTCTACATTTTTCGGGGGGTAGATTTAAGGATTGGTAAAGCTGGTGTTGACAGCTGAGACCTGAAGTCCTCTGTAAAAGCTGAAGGTAATTGAGGTCAAAATGAGTTTTACGGACCTAAAATTAATTATTACAAAAATTTAGGCAGTCCTATTAAAGTTTTTGAAATTTTGGGGAACATTTTTTATTTGTCAGTTTACAGTTGAAACTGGGTCTGATTAACCCCAGAGGCTGATTTGACTCTGAATAAGAGGGACACAATGTGATTTGTATCTTTAACATTTCCAGGTGCTTCATAGTTTGTTTTTATCAGATATTGAACAAAAAAAAGAAAGCGTATAAACCACAACACAAAAAATACGTATTATGAGCACCATTTCAACCCTTTTTGCGTTCTATATGTTACGCCATGACCATAGCACAAAATTAAAATTTTCAGATTTCACAGCGTAAAAAACAAACAAATTTTGGTTGCAGCCACGTGGGGACATTTTCTTTAGGTTGAACTGGTCAGTTTAGGCTTCAAGGGCTGGAGCTTGGGGTAGGTTGAGATTAGGATCAGGTTTTCGTTAAGATTTATAAATAACCACCATAGAAATGAACTGGGACTGTGACGCGTGGCATAGTTACACAAAAAAGCATTGAACTCGTGCTAATCATACGCAATTACATGTCTTGTTATGTCGTGGTAAATGTACGCTTTCTTGTGAGATCAGATTATTTTTTTTTTATTATTATTATTACTTCTTCAGATAGGTTGACAATGATAAAGGAATATTAAAATAATTAAAAAAAGGAAAAAAAAAGAGAGACATTCGTGACAAACAATTACAAACACACACATAAAAATATATAAAACAATAAGAAGCAATAATAAGAGTACGAGAAAGTAAATGAAGAATAAGTAGAAGAAAATTAAAAGGAGAAAAAAATAATATATAATTAGAAATAAAGAAGAAAAAGAACAAGATAATAAAAAAAAAAAAAAAAAAAAAAGAAAAAAAAAAAAAAATACAAATAGTAATAGAAGAAATAGAAGATTAAGTGAAGAAGATAATAAGTAAACTGGAATGTATAATAGAGAGATTAAAAAGGGAAAACAATAAGAGGAATAATAAGAGTAAAGAGAAGGACAAAAGAAAAGAAGAGAGAAAAGGAAAAAAAGGTGAATAAAAAGATCAAAAATAGTTGTTGCTTGGAAAAAAAAATAATAAAAAGAACAGTATAGTTTACAAATAAGGAGACAAAAACATGAATAATTAAATTAAAAAAGCTAAATTAGGAAAAAGGTAATTGATAAAAGTGATAAATAACGAAATACATTGATAAGTGGATTCATGATAATAACAATAATAGTTGCACCAATGACAATCACAGCAATGACAATAAAGTGATTGTGGCAAAAATAATAATTGCAAAAATAAGAAAAATAACCACCACAATAACAATATAACAATAATGATATTTTGTATAAGGAAGAAATCAAATACACCCCTGAATGCCATATTTTTACCTGAATTGAAGTAATTTCTTTTTTATTTTTCCCCCTTGTGTGCACCCCCTAATCCCACCCTCCAGCCAGTCTAGTGTAGGCTTCTATAACAAGAATTTAAGTTATTCGCCCTGTTTAAGAAAGAAAGCCCATATCTCGTTAAACAAAGGTAACTTTCCATTAATCTTATAAATGAGACGCTCTCTGATAATGTTGTGAACCATTCTGTAAACGTAGGGATTCCAGTACTTAAGGATCACTCTCTTTGCTGTATGAGGGCAGTTTTAACCCATATTATCTTGTTGTTATTAAGTTTTCCTTTTAAATCTAAATGGTTCAGGATGCAGACAGACAGCGTAGCATATATACTCACTCCTAAAGTCTGGTTTATATTTAATATAACCTTTTCCAAAAAGATTTAATTATAGAACATGAGTAAAACATATGAATTATGCTTCCCCTATCTATATTACATCTCCAGCACAAATTTGAGCCACTCAGCCCAGCCCTGTGCATCTTAACTGGTGTCCAATAGAGTTATTTCTAATGGACTCAGGTTTTGTCTTATCTTGTGTTTCATCACATCTATATCACAATCAGTGTTGGGAAAAAAAGTATTGAAAAAGTAACTAGTTACTAATTACTTTTTAAAAATGTAATTAGTCACTACAAGTTACTGCCCCAAGAAAGTAACTTAGTTACTTCACTTTAGAGTTACTTTGTGTGTATTATTGCAAACCTCGATCAAAAATGTGATTTATAATTTTATTATTGCCTTTAAACAAAGACAAACAACAAAGGGGTTGCTAAAATAGGCTCAAATTAAAATCAAGATTTGAAATTATTCTGGGCCTGTTCCAGCTGCTGATCTGTGTCTCTGAGCCGTTTTATCTCACACAAAAAAAATAAATAAAAAAATTATGTTTACATAAAAGTAACTTTGTTAGTTTATGTATTTTCACAGTAACTGACTACTATCAAAAATGTAATCTAATTACAGTAACTAAGTTACACCCAACACTGATCACAATAAATCTTAAACATGTGAAAAAATGATGGATTCATGTCAGATGAGGTATTAGTTTTTATTTAAATAAATACAAACATTTCTAATTCAATAAATTATGTTGTGATAAATATATTACAAAGCAATAAATAACAGAATACTTGTAAATAGACCGACTGTTGTGGACAACTAAATAAATAAATAATGGGTAAATGATGGGTGTAGTTGTATCAGTGGGCACGATGATGGCATTGGCAATGGAGAAACCATGAGGTGGCATCATGAACCTGCACAAACTCTGCCAGCGCCTTCCTCTGCACCAGCTCGTTATCCACCTGCAGATAAACACAAGAATAAAGTATAATTGTATTTTATTAACTATGTAGCAGATGTATAACATGTATTGAAATGTACTGCACAAGTTCATATTTATCAGCTGTTTTGTGGAAGCTAGTGTTACATCTGACTTGCCTAAAACCGCTTGTGTCACAATGGCTTTGTAGAGTTTAACAGATGCTGAGGTCTTGTACCTTATAAGAGTTGATTTTAGTGATTAGGTCCATCTTGTTTTGATGTTTGATTTCCCGTAGTTTGGACTTGAGTTGGGATATGTAGTGCTTGTACTTTTCCAGGTCTTGCTGCAGTTCTGGGCTGGAGCGCTGATGGAGGCTGTTGAAGATTCTCGTGTAGACATCCACAGTGGCGTTCAGCAGCATCAGGTCCTCCTTTAGAGTCAAAGAACAGACACAATTACATTCACATTTTTATTTAATGAATAATAAAATACAGTGTATTCAAAGGCACTAACAGTTTGGATTCGAAAGCTGATTTTGGTTAGTTAAATTAGAGTATCTAGAGTACCTTTAAAATGATAATGAAACTAGCGAATGTACAAAATGCCTGAATGCAGACATTACAATAATAGACACAAATGATTGGTCAGATTTTGCGAGGCGTCTCCATATTAATGGACTAAATCTATTTTCATTTTGCCAAAGAAAATCTCACTGTTTTACACAATCTCAGACTAGTCCTTTGTGTCAGTAAATAATCTCGACCTATTACAGCAATCCAAACTCAAATATGTTGCTTTGTTATGTCAGAAAGCACTTTTCAGATAGCAGAATGTTATTTTTGTGTGCACAAATTGATGTTCCAATGAAAACATCTTTAACCTCATTTACCTGACAGGGGCTGTTCAAACTTGTGATGACCGAGTTGAACAGAGGGTGACTTCCAACTTCAGGACTAGTCAAGTTCTGCAACACAAACACATTTAATAGATTTTAGACTTTCAGCGCATGACTCAAAATTGCCACAGAACACTGATCATTATCTTCAAAACCAAATCTGTTCACACTTTCAGTCTCTGCAGAGACTGAAAAGCAGATGCAGCGTTTATTCTAGCTTTTTAAAAGCTGATCAGTGTTGCCAGATTTTCAGAGAAAAACATGCAACAGAGCAATTATCGATGAATTAGAACATTGTGTGTTACTGCAGAACAAGTTTCTAACAATTTCCAACATGAATAACTACCTTTAGACAAACAAAGATGTAAAATCTATATTTCAGTCATAAATGGATAGATTTTCTCAAATCAAGCCTTTAAAATTCTACTTTTTTATGACTTGAAAGTGCAGCCCAAAAAACAAAACCTTAAAAAATGACAAAAGAAGCCCAAAGTAGCTATAAAGAAGTGGACTTTGCAACTCTGAGGTTAAGAGTGAGCTGGAAAAGAGTCTGTATTTGAACAGACAAATGCCTTAAACAGAGAAATGAGAGATCACGGTATGATGATTTAATCAAAAAAGCAGACAAAGATGAGCTCATCATTTCATTTTTATCACAATACTGCCCAGCCTTAAGACAAACGTTTACCCTTTATCACTGTCTTTCATTGCATATATCTTCACAAAACGGGTGTTCAAAGTTGTAGATACTCACCATGCGAGTACTGATGGCCTCGTGGGCTTTGCACAGGGCACTTGAGCGGTCTTTACATAAAGCATCTGATCCAGGGTGAATGGGGTGGCTCCACGCTAAAGCAGTTCCCAACAAAACCAGCAGGTAGATTGCAGCCATTGTGCAGCTGTTTGTCAAATGTTTCAGCTAAAGTGGTGCAGGAGCAGTGATCGAGTCTTCTGATTGATTTTGATTGAGTATCTTTCAGCATTTATAGGTGGCTCCATCCCTTGTCTTCTCGTTGTGTAGCTGCGTCTCTGTGGTCGAAGCTCGTCTGTGGTCTGTGGGCGCAAGAAACAGCACCATTGACTAGAGTTTTCCTCTAAAAAAACTTCTCTGCTGCTAAACACACGCACAAAGGAGAATCCCTGGTCAGGTTTCTACGGAGTTTGAGTCGCTCACATGTGAGGTCAGCTCCTGGTCTGAGTGGCTGGAGCAGGGGATGACCACCGCTTGATAAAAAGTCTCACAGCAGTTTGTGGTTCACGTAACTTACACAGTGAAGTATAATTGTAACTCTTAAAGAACAAATATTTCATTCACTGTGAACAAACAAAGAATTAAGCATGATTCATACTTATTTAGGACAATTGCTAGTTTGTTTGTTTGCTGTGAACTATGAATAATCTGCCTCTGTATTATTGACCAATCACGTCACTGTTGGATTATCAAACTTTCTGTTTGCTAAATCAACAATCAGAGATGACAGTTGTTGTGATTTTAGGCTCTATAAAAATAAATTGCATTGAACTGATGAACATCATAAATTCTAACCTCTAATTTAAGTAGTTACCAAACATAATAAACTTTTTGTCTGTGAACAAGTGGTACCTTTTTGACACTTTTGTTTGTATAAGGATTATATAATTATCATAAAAATCTTAATTAAAGTCATAAATTAAAATACGACATTAAACACATAATTTATATCCCAATGGGTGTCACTAAAAAACTAAGAAATAACTTGAAAACATGCTTTATAACAGTGATCAGATCTGATGTTTAACGTGTCTTATTAGTGTCACATGCTCGTCTCCATGGAGAAATCTTTAAAGCCATTCTGTGTAACATTCTGTAGACAAAGCGATGTCATCTTCATAGAGAAAAGACCGCAGACCACCACCAATATCTTACACAGTGCCCTGTTAAAGACATTTCGTATAGGCCTACAAAGTATAGTGTCTTAAAGTTTAACTTGTTACTGCAAGTGCCATCTACAGAAATATTACAGTTTATTGTTTGAGAAGTTATTTAATGAACCCCTCACATGCAGCGCTCATGTTTATCATTTGGATATTGATTCGCACCTTTAATAATTTTGCAATAAATGAAAGTATGTCAGTGAAAGATGTTACGTGACACACTCATCTTTGTAGATGTGAATTTGAGGCAGAGACCACCCGCCCAATGAAACAGGGTCAGTGCAGTTACAGTCTTTCTCACTTTCAGCCAAAGTGTGAGTCCCCCAAAAGCTGATTCACTCTACGAGACACAGAAAGGGCAGGTATGAGCCCAGTGCACAGAGAACAGCCACTCCAGACTTGACTCCGGTGCACAGGAGGCATTGTTTATTTATTATAGAGCACAGATGAACAAACCATTGTACACAATATTATCAAATCTATTACAATCTCTCTCTTTCTCTTATTGACTGATCTCAATTTTCAATTTGTTTTTTTTATCGTTTTAGATGGATTGATTGCTAGATGGATGGATAACAAAATGTTTTTTGGGTAATGTTTTCTGAAACTTAAACTATACAGACTTCTAATCTCTGATATTTAACACAGAGAATAATATATTTTTTTCATCCAAAGTCTAGCTTCTGCTTGCATGTTATTACTTTGTCAAAAGCTGTGGAGTCCACGACTCAAAGCACATCTAAACTTTTTTTTTTTTTTTTTTAATTAACTGATCTTTATTTAATCAGGAAAGTCCCACTGAGATTCAGAATCTCTTTTTTTTTTGCTACACAGACATGGGGAGAACATGCAAACTTCATAAAGAACTCAGGACTTTTTGCTTTGAGGCAGAGCACTAACAGCTGCACCACCACGCCACCTGATGATTTTGCATGACTAAAACGCAATTTCTCAATCTTGCAAAGCCCTATTACATCGTGCTATAACATAACTTAGCTACATTACTTAGGGATTACTTTATTTCCAAAATTGTTTGATATATAAAACATTATGCCTATGTGTCTTTAACAATGCCATTCATGTAAAGGTGACCATTAAAAAGTTGCTTTTATAGGTTCAAATGATCAACAGTAAAACATCACAGCTGATTCATGTCTATGAGTTTGTCACTTTCAGTTTGCTCCAGCTCTGAGCTGCGCCAGATTCATTCTCCTTGCTGTTACAGCCAAAAGAAATGACAAGACTTCTCTTGGTAACTGTAAGTATTTTCATAATAATGACACTAGAGTCATTAAGTTAAGTAAAATTGTTTTTTGTTGCAGTAAGTTAGTGACACTGGTAGAGAAAACATAAAGTGCATGCAATCTTCACTTTTTCCCCCAAGGCCACTTGAATAGTCATATTCATAAATCTTCATGAATCACCGGAACGGAAAAGTAAAGGTTATAGTACATTTGGTGTTTCTACATCTCATGAAATATATTAAAGTCACAGTTAAGGAGACTGCTTTTAGTAAAAGGAATTGCCTTAAAATAACTGTATGCTTATGCCTGAAGAAATGTTTTTCAAACTGTTTAGTCTGGGATTCTAAATGAGAAAAACAAAAACACTGTATTTTGTCTTTTAATTATGAAACGTGAGAAAAAAAGAACGGTATTTCTGGGAGGGATCTGACATTTACAAACAAATAACTCTGCACCATTTGCGGTAACATGATGCATCAACAACATTGCCGCGAAAGTTGTATTGCAGGTTCAGCTCAAACAAGCTTTAAAAAATTAGCACTGACACAGGTGGTTTAAAGGAAATTTATTTTATTTTTATAGAACAGAAGTCAAACTCTGTAAAAAATATATAGATTATAATGCAGGCACCAATGATGTGTGACAATTCTGCACATGTATTATCATGTATCCAGACATGCACAGGTTTATTTAATAATCCAAATTTGAACATTAAAAGTTTCCTAAAGGTAACGATTCTCATGCACTTCACTGGAACAGGGCCATCCTCTTCCACGTTAGACTCAAATCGTCTGTGCATTCTTAGAAATAAAGTGTCTCTTACCCACCATCAACAGGCACCAAATCAGACACACCACATCCTGGCCCAGGGTTCAAGTCTCAGGGCCATTTTCCTCGCACAAGTCAGCAGTGTCAGCCAATCACAACACTACAAACAATCACAACAATGCAAACTGGTTACATTGATTTTCTTAAAGAAATATAAATTGTATAATTTAATACTGATATTATTCCCAAACCAATTATTTTATTGATTATACTGCTAACATTGCTCCGGACAATCAAACTTTCCACCTCTGTGAAAACAGCTGAATCAAAATGAGATTAGTTTCATGCTTTTTACTATTCAGTTGAGATATTATGCGACCGTCAAGGAAACAAAGCACATGTGGTTTTGTGTGTGAAGGGGGAGATTGTAGAGATAATGGTGACACTTGCTGTGACCTAAGCCACACACACGACTCATGCAAAAGAGCATCTTCACTCATTCACTTTCTGCCACCAGGTGGATAGGTGAAGTTACACTTTATTGTCCTCATATTTGTCCTCTGCATTTGACCCATGCTTCCTTCAATGCCTCTGGAGCGTCTCCTTAGGAGCAGCGCACAGTGCAGCGCTCAGGGACCAGGTGTTCTTGTTTGGCTTGGTCAGGGCTACCATAGCTAGAAAATATTACCCTAACCTGTATGTTTTGGTTGGTGGGGGATCGGAGTGCGTGAAGGAAACCCACTCAGACACAGGGAGAAACATGTATACTCCAGACCCGGCAGTGCAGGAGTCAAACCCACAACCTTCTTGCTCAGAGGTGAAAGCTCTTGTGTAATGGCATGTATAACTTTTCAATATTGAAGCCTGAGAAGTCTCTGGTGCTCTGTAAGGTAAGGAGCATACGTTTTTTTTTTTTTTTTTTATGTTCAAAACTACCCGTCCCCTGTCTATGACATCTGCCGCCTCTTTCCTTTCTTTCCCCGACCCACTCCTCACAAAAAATCCCATCACGTGACCACTTGTACTGTGTTTTGTTATGTGTTTGTTTTTGTTGTATACTTGCTTTGCATTTTATGTTCGGAAGAGCAAGTGGCGGCGCGCAAAAGGTGCAGCGGCCCGAGGGCTCCAAACGTAATTTTGTTGTACTCTGTGACAATGACAATAAATCTTTCTGTTCTGTTCTGTTCTAGCTGTATTGAATCATTATTAACTAATGACAGCAGTTTTAGTGTTAAAATGATGAAGATGACAACTCCTCCCCAGTGTGTGTCCATAGTCCAAAAAAACTCTTTAAATTTAAAGTTAGGCTAACACACAACTTACTCCACCTACAACTGCACTCCAAACAGGCTCACATAAGTGAGTGATGCCTGGAGGGTTAAGAAACCCCAGCGGGCATGAACGGACATTGTTTGACAGCAAGAAATATGGACAGCGAGCTTGTTGAGTGATTCAGGTTTTGTGCCGGAGCGGTCCTAATGTGTGTGAGGTTTACAGCTGATTATACACTGGTCTAGTTGCCACGCCTCAAATTTCCATTTTTAACATTGCAAACATTAAACTTTTCCTTTACTTAAGTACATGAGCTCAACTGAGTATTTTGTTTAAAATTGAAAATTAGAAAGAAGAAACACCAAAATGAAGTTTCAACCTATGACCCTTTGCACCACACATCACCTGCTTAACCATCTGAGCCAAATGATGGACGATGTCTTTACACTCCGGGTGATCACTTTCCAAACTCGCCACAGAGTCTGTGTCAGGAAGAGAGTTTTTATAGTCCAGGCGCTGTCATCTCGCTGTGACGTCAGTGTGTACTGAAAATGCAATGACAGTGTTTGACAATCGTGCAGCGCAGTCGAGGTTTTTGCACACATAACAGCAAAATCAGCAAGTTTGCACAAAAATGTTCATAAAAGGCCTGAAAACAGTAGATAATTCTATTTTGACCCCAAACACATAGTTTGTGGGAAAAAAAAAAAGTTGAGTGTGCGTTTAGTTTTACTTTAAAGATGCAAAACAGCTGAGATGCTGCACTTGTGTGAAACATGTCCAACATTGTTCCTGCAATACTGGAGGCAAAACTGAGTATAAATGATAAAAGTTTGACGAGCTCCTGTTCGTGTTTAGGGTGAAGATAGGGTTAGAGTTTTGTTTAGGGTTGATCTTAGAGTATTAAACATACTGTTTGCAGATGGAGCAGGAGGATCTCCACTCAACACGGTGCTGCCCAAAGACTCTGGGGTCATGATTATGATTGATTGGAACAGACGAAGAGAATACATTTTAAGTACTTGGCATTATAAAAATAAAATAATTTAATGACTATTCAAAACATGTTTTTTTTTTGTCTTTGACACAAGCTGCTGATATTGGGACAATAATGTCTGGACACAAGATCTCATAGACTAGTCAATATGAAAGTAAAAGAGTTTATGATGCTGCGCCATCTGCTGTCTGAATGTTTTGTTGAGCCTCTTAAGATTGATAAATGTCTTTGATAAAGTTGATCATTTCAGAAGCTGCTCATGGGAACAAAAAACTGAAGATGCTTTTAGTTAAAGGTGCATTGTGCAGCTTTCCTTGTGGAGGACCATCTTGTCTTTATAGAAACATTATAACTTTGTCGTCTAGAATGTTCACAGTTCTCCATGAGGATGAAATCTCTACACGGAGCATCTTTGAGCAGTTTGTCTTATTTTTCATCCGTCAGCCTTTCTAACGACCTTAACTAAAAGTGTAACAGTAATGTCAGAGGTGCAGTGGGTGTTTTAAAGACCAGATATTATTTACGCATGAGCCTGATGTGGGCGTCGAAAGTTTTACGTAAGACTGCGTAGGTTCCTCTCGGTTCCTCTAAACACATGTCAGTCAGATTTTCCTTTGAGAGAGACGTGTCACAAATCATAATTTTGTATGATTTGTATGAGTTTTTTTTTAATACATATATATATATAGTGTATCAATATAGACCACACAAATATTTAGAAAATTATTTATTTCTCTTTACATATTAAATAAAATACAAAATATAAAAAATGCTGTGGTTTGTTTTAAATTAACATTCAAATAAACAAGCAAAATGTAATAAATATATATATAAAATAAGTTACTATCTAAATAAGATGAATCTCAGTATAGTTACAGCTGCAACATGGAAATGAATATTTGTTTGTATCATGTTACACAACTGTAAAGACAATATTATTAATACTGACATTTGTAAAAGGACTGCAGCAGGTGTTAAATGCCCTGATGTGCAGCTCTCCGGTCCATCGCAGCAGGAACGTGAACTCACTCACCGCCTTCAGAGCGCCGTCACGTTTTCTCTAAAACACAAGTTAGACATTATTTACAAAACTGTGGGAGTGTGCTCTGTGTCGAGTCGTTATTCACTCTTCTGCTTTTTCATTCAGAACAAAACAATGTCAAAATGTTTTCACAAAGAGCATAATATGATTAAATGAAATACCTTTTTTATTTTTCTTTCTAGTTTCTTGATCATTTTGGACCATTTTGACGGTTTGTCTCTGGGAACCTGGAAGCATCAAACACATTAAGGTTAGTCAGAAACAGGCTCTGGTGTTTGGAGGGTCGCCCATTTTGCTAAAACATACTTAAGAACACTCTGGTTACATTTTTTTTTTTTTTTTTTTTTTTTTACAAGGCAATATTTAGGATTAAAAACTTAGAAAGTTACCAGGTTTGTACGTATAGCCAAACTCCTCTTAAGCAACAGATTTTTTTTATTTGAATATTCAATGTTTATTAATGCATTTTGTGTTGTGCACCTTTTGAGAGATGCCAGGGTCAGAGCAAAGTAAAAAAATAGGGACATGGAATTACTACATCAAAATATCAGTGGATCGGGCTGGGCGAAAATCGAATTGTTTTTTTCATAGATAAAAAATAATAATGATATATTAATAATAGAGGTGGGACCAAGTCTCAAGTCTTTGGCGTCAAGTTTCGTCCAAGTCTTCTGCTTTTAGTTTCAAGTCTTTGTACAAAATTTCCGCTTACAGGTTGTATTTTTGCAAATTTTTTGATTTTTACTAAGATCTTATAAAGAGGTCGCAAATAAAGAATTTAGGAGGACATGGTCCAGTTTGTTACAGTGAAGCATCACATTTTAAACTAAAGTTTTTGCTGGAAAAGCATGAGAGGAAGGTGAATGGAGGGACTGAAAGTGGAAAGCAGCAGTGTGATTGGCTTGACAGCTGGTGTTTGTGATCAGCACAGAGTTTTGTATGCACAGATCAAAGCCGATGTTCATGATCAAAGCGAAACTTTGCCGTGAGACAGTCTGTGACTCGTTTGACCTGAAACTTGCTCATTTACTCATCTTACATTTAAAATGGCCAAAAATGACTCAGAACAGTTAGGCAATGCGATTTTAACACCACGTAGACACACTCTAATAGGTAATAAAGCAGTTCAACTTAAAAACATAAGCACAAGTTTTGGTTTAAAGTTTTAAGTTATTTAAACTCATCATATACAGTGTGTGAGTTGTCTCTCACTCTCATGTGTGATGTACAACAATAAGATATGCTCTCGTTTAAGTTATAGGGCCTTACAACTTGAAAAATGGCGTGTTAATTATATCACAATAAAGTGACTTTAATTTGACTCAAAACTTTTTGCTTGTAGTAAAAAAAGGTATATTTTTGTTTGGCTTCACTTTAAAATAATTACAAAAAAAGAGAAGCATCAAGTCATCTGAAATCACAGAGCTTAAGTCGCAGTCAAGTGTCAAGTCTTAGTCCATTTCATCGAGTCAAGTCCTCAAGTCATCAAAATAGTGACTCAAGTCTCACTCAAGTCCACACCTCTGGTGATTCACACATTTTTGTCAAGTTAGATTTCCCACACTGGCCTTTTTTAGTTTTTAGTAGCCTACGCTCTGAATGAGAGAAAAGTATATAAACAGTTAAAGAATAGTGTGAGCGTTCTGTAAAAAGACACACAAACCATCAGACTCAAGACTAAAGACTAATAACATCATCATAATGTGAACGCAACCTATTAAACCTAAATAAAAAGGGACACACTCGTCTGTATGTTTCACTTGTGCTGTGAAAACTAAATAAACTCTGATATTTAGAGCATTTGTGCAGAGATTTAGACCATTTATTAAACATTCACACACAATTTAAAAGCAACAGAACACAGGTTTTCATCTTTGTTACTTTGCATAAAGTTGTTTAAGTTGTTTATTATATGTTAGTTATAAACATGTTCAGTGCCTCCCCCCTCTCTCCCTTCCCAGGACTACAATCTGGTACAAGCATCTCTTCCACTGTGCTTCATGTAATTGTACATCTCCTAATTAAACATTACCCTTACCCTTAAAGACAAAGCTTAAACCCAGGAATAGTGTCCTCTTGTGGTAGTGCGAAGTATTTAACTTAGGCTGAACATGGACACATTTCACTTAAACATAAGCTCCAGCTTCTCAAACAAAACTATTGACTGCAAATGATGGACTAAATCACCAAAAGTGTATTTCATTTTTGAATCATGTAGTTCACATGGAGCCTATGTCCTGGTCTAAGAGTAGCAGTGTCGTTAAAGAAATAAAACAATGTTATTTTCTGGTCACCTTATAAATGATAAACCACTCAAAGCATCTTTAGTGTCAGAGACTCACACAGTTGTGCAGAGTGTGTTGAAGTCTGTAGAGAAGCTCTGGGAAGTGACGAGGCAGCAGATTGTTCACTTCGTCATGACTGAAGACAGATCTTTGGTAAATGTCAATCATCTCTCGAATCTCCAGCCAGCCAATGGTTCCCTGTAGAAATGAATCAAACACAATCAACTTTACACCAGTGTGAGTCATTAAAATCAGCCAAATCACAGGCACACTAACGTGCAAGAACAAATGGTAAGACTTAACAGTTTAACTACATTTTAATTAATGGCAGAGTGGTTAGCACTTTCTGTGGCGTTCACATGTTTCTCCCTTGTGTCTGATGGACACTCCAGTCTCCTCCACCAAACCAAAACATGCACCACAGGACAGTCCTCTGCTACAGTCGTCCTGATCAAGAAGATGACCCAGACTGAAGGATCGGACAAATGCAGAGGACACATTTATCTACAGGGATAATAAAGTTCTTAGCCTTAACCAGCTTCAGTAAAGCATGAACAGACTTTATTCATTCTAATTCATTTATTAAGAAGGATTCAGGCTTTTTTTTACAGCGATGGCAAAAGAGCTTTCCGAAGATAAAATGACTATTTGTTGTTTGTTTTTTATGATCATCACAGCTTTTTACGTTGCTAACTAAGAGTTTACAAAGTAGTTCTCAGTGCCTGGTTAGTTTTATATAATATTTTAATAATTAATAGCTTCAAGACTAAAATTGTCGTTAATAGGTTTTATCATCGTCAGCTTGTAAAGTGAGGCCCGGGGGCCAAACTTGGCCTTCCAAGACGTCTAAGCTGGCCGTGAGGAAGGGCTGAAATTAAGAATGTCTGTTGATTACATTTGAAATGAAAAGATTTCTAAAGTAAACCAAATAATGTGTATATATAATTGTATTCTCCTAAAAATAAATACAATTTAATCATGTCTTATTGGAAATAAACCTTTTAGTGCAATATAAGTAAAAGTTCGACCTTATGAGCAAGCTGCAAAATATTCATATTGGCCCTTCAAGGAAAAATAATTTCTTTTTGACCCGCTGATGAACATCTCTGGGAGAGAAAGATCAAAACATGCACATCTGTTTTGATCTAATGTAAATTGAGAGTAAAACACTCACTAAATATATACTTGCAACGCTAAAATAATACATAATTATGACACAGTTTATGTAACTGCTGCTTAGACCATATTCAGAAATTGAAACTGAAGTTTGATTAATTGATAGTTGGCATTCTGTCAGACTTGCACATTTCACAAACCTTTTAAAATTAATTTTAGGTTTGTGTCTGGCCCTCCTTTAGATTCATGCAGGAATTAAAAAAAAAAAGGATTATGTTAACAAGAACACCAACTACTGTTTCAAGCTGACTTTCTTCCTGCTGAAAGTCCGGGCTCTGTGGGAGACAATGCTGTGGAATCTGCTCTGGAATTCCCACTGGAAATCCACAGCTCAAACATTTACTATCTGTCGCTTCACACATTAGTAATCTACCTCTCCACAGTGTTTTCACAAGTCATCAGCAGGACCAAACCCAAATGTGGACAAGAGCCCTTTTGGTCTTTTGAAGTTACATTTTTGGGTCAAATAGCTTACAGAGGTGAATACATTTGTTCACTCTTGTCCAATCAGCAGCATCATTTTAGCAACAGTACTCCCATTTAAAGTTTTGGTTTCTCCTCTCGCTGTGAGTAAAAACTATTCCATTTACCTGATGCATTCTTACCCATTCTTTCACTGCAATATGTTTGATTCGTGCTAAATCGTCTGGAGTTAGTTGCCATGGTAATGAGCTTATTTCTGTTGCTAAACTAGCATAAAGTTTTTTATTTTTTTATTTTAACCTTTACCCAAGGCATTTTCCTAATTATCACTCTAACTTAATCACTATCCTCCAGGCCCACATTTTAACATTAACTAATATGTTCTGTCATGTTGGTATGGTAACCGCGGTTAGCCAATTGCTAAAAACATAATTGCACAACTAAACTTCCTAGATTGTATGTCTATTATTAGACACAGACGAGACAAACTCATTTTCATCCTGTGACAGTACACCTGTGCTGAGGAAAGAACTGGCATTCACCTGTTTCCTTAATGGAAAAAAAATACTGTTTATAGTTCCTTTACTGTTTTTCCCACTGTAAATAAGAATCATATTTTAGAGTTTTTTGTTTCTCCAAAGTTTTTTAGGGTGTCAATTCGTGCATTAATTGAGATTAATTAATTACAGACATATTAATGGGTTAATTTTTTTAAACGCATTAATCTATTTTGAAATCTGTAACTTCATTGTTTCCATATGTGACGTGGACATACTAAGGGTTGTTCAACTGGACAACTTAGCAACAAAAGACTTCCTAAAGTCTTCATTTTTTGCAATATATTAATATTTCCATCTGCAGCAACAATGTTATTTTAGATAAAAACAAAACAAAAACACTTAAGTTGAGTGTTTTTCTCAGCATTTTTAGGTGAGATTAAAATAGATTAATTAGATTAATTAATTACAGATCATAATTAATTAATCTCTTCATTTTTTAATCGCTTGACAGCACTAGTGTTTTTATCCTTGCTTAAGTCATGTCTGTACTTTTTTCTAGATTTTATTATTAATATAATCTTTGCACCCCTCTGCAGGCACACACTGGACACTGACCTCTTGGCATTTGGTGCAGAATTTGGGAAGAAGTCTTGCTCCAATGGAACGCCTCTCTTCTTTCTGAAAGTTAAATTCACAGGTAAATGTGCTGTTCTGTTCATCAAAGAAATCAATTCAACTTCATTTATAAACAGCCTCACAAACATTGCAAACAGCTCAAGTGTGCAAAGCTGCATTGGCAAAAGAATTCAATCACTCAAGCACAACACAATCTTCAGTTAGAATCTTAAAACGTATTTAAAGCTTGTTCATAGACTGATTTTGTTCACTTATTTTAACTGTTAATGCATTGCTAACAAATGCATGATAAAAACACAAAATCACAGAAAATTATACTGAATTTGAAATGCTAAAATTAACTGGGATTCATGTGTTTGTTTTAAGTTTTATTCCTTCATAAATCACAGCTCTAAAGCTTACTTGTATGTGAATGATTCATCTGTTTTCCAAACTTTACTGTGATCAAGTCATTACATTTATTCTGATCTAAAGGCTTAATATACGTAGAAGTACATGTAAAGGTAACTGTATTAAAAATAGCTTACCGGTAACACATTTAGCAGCTGCCTCGTCCGGGCCCACAGTTCCCGCAGCAGCTCGGGGTGCACCTTCCGATGGCAGCTCACCCCTTTCTCCGGCTCCGTCGCCATGGTAACCGGCCCGCTGAGGAGGCTGAGCAGCAGGATGAGGTAGGACGTCCTGGCCATGTCTGAGTGCAGCGAGGAACCCTGTGGCTGCAACCTTTATACCTCCTCTGTCTCTGCTCCTCTCCTCCCACCTGTCCTGTCGACAGTTTTGTTTTGTGATTGCTGCATCTCGTCTGACACGGTTTCCTCGTGTAGAACCTGACTCAGCGAGGATATTCCTGTGTTTCTCCTGCACATTACTTCGTGCTGTCTGCTTTTTCACACATGCATCTAGTTCTTTGTTTGTGTACATAGCCAAAAAACATTTGTGTTTCTTGTTTTTTTGTGTACTTACCAGTAATTTAAAGATGCACTACATAACATTTCTGAGTATGCAATTGAAGTTGATATTGTTTTGACTTAGTACAAGTATTAGTAACACTATATTTCTGCTTTACTCATAGTCAGTGTTATATTTAGTCATGTATTTAGATTTTTTGTCCATTTTCTGTTCAGACACTGCTCTTGAACTGTTCACTTCAACACAGGAATTTCCCAATTGCAAACAAATAAAAGTTCCTCTTAAAATATCCTGTCTTTCCTCTCTTGTCAAGATGCATCTCACTGATAAAGTTGACTGAATAAAAGAAATGTGTCGCGCTTCACTTGTTTCCTAATGTTTCACAGTACGGCTTTAAACGTACCTGTCTTCCGTGCATTAAATTACAGTTGTTTTCACTGACCAAAAACACCTTGGAAAACCTGCTCCATTTCTGAATAGGTTCGCCTCGCCACAGATCCGACGTGTAATTTGAACTATCAGTGGTGAGGGCAATAGAGTAACTTTATGATGTACAATGAAAGATGCAGTCAAAGCTACAATCATATTAATGAGGGCAAACCTTGAATTAAAGTCTAAAAAGATAAATGGTGAAATGTACACCTAAAGAAAATTAAATTAACTTTATGGTTTTGTCACTTTTGTAAGCTGCAAAAAGATGGGTACTTTACTTTTTTTGTTTAAATGATCAACTTTGTCTTTTCTACCAAGAAGTACACTGCAAAGACAGCAGATTGGGACAAAGTCAGATCACTGCACCAGTCTAAATCAAAATAAAAAGCATAATATTTCTCCTTAAGAGCCAAATGTAGTGCTCTGATTGACTGTGTTTGAGTTGTTACCTCCAGTCTCATTTTGCCATCTGTAAAAATATGTTTTTAAGATTTAATTGTGCACAAAAGAACAATGTATGTGGAGATTACCCTGTGCTGAAGCATCTGTGAGAGTTAGAACTAGTTGGACCTTGCTTCAGGTTTTGTGGTGTGAAAATCAGCTGTCTCACCTTGAAACAGCACAGCCAAAAACCACATTAAAAGGATGCTTTATTCTTTATCAGTAAGCGTGATTTATATGTGACACCATCTCTGCAAAGCACTATTATTTTATTAAATGTAGACATAATAAATAAGGAATATAAATCCACGTGTCTTTTAGTCTGCTCCTGCTATTTTCACTTCTCTCCTTTGCCAAGATTTGCCACATCCTCTCGGTTAAAAGTGATGTCATAAGGTGAGATCAAAACTGTGTTGGTGCTTAGATGTGTGGTGAGATTAAACTAGGTTGTGGTTGAGGCAGCACAGATGGAGGAAATGGTGACGGGGCAGCTAGGTTTCTCGGGTGCATGTTTCGATTGACCCAAATTAAATTGGACTGTCAGCACACAGCCTTATAGTGCCACCTAAAATCAAGCTGTGTTCCTGGAAGATAACGTGGTAATCAGGTCAGAGGAACAGCTCAGATCAGCTTTACTGCTGCAGAACTGTGAGTTTTTATGATGTTTATACATTAATCAACACAAGAGTGACAGACGGTCTAAATAATCTTTTTTTTCTTCTTTGCATAAAAGATTTTGCTTCTTTCCCAGGTAAGCACCAGTAAAAAATTGTTCATTTCATTTTCAATTATTTCATTTATTTATTTGCTCATTACCATCATACATGATATGGAGCACAAACAAACATGATCATTTATGATAGAATAAGATACCCTGAAAAACAGATTTCCATGAATCAATATAAGTAAGAACTCCATTCAAAAGGCACCAAGTTTACATAACTTTCTTATTTTCAGCTTGGAGAAATAGAACAATTTATGTCTTGATGGACGCTCTAAATAAAACTTTGGGATGTGTTTTTCTCTTAAGTTAACCACATCACTATTTGTACAATAAAAAAAAAAACAAAAAACATGAAATTCATCTCCCACAGAATTTTCACTACATAAATTACAGATTTTAAAACTTCTTTAAGACCATGTATCTGCCAGTGACCTTAGGAATCCTGCTGTTATTTGTCCTGAAGTTACAAATGGTCTGTCTGTATTTGAGATTTTCACAAAATAAATATCTTTCAACTTTATATTCCTTTTTTGAGCTTAACATATTACAAGATGTCATTTTACCTTTTGCTGGTCTTTTAGAATGCATTCCACTGTTTTAAGCCATGTACAGCATTGATTAACAACATGCAAGTTGTGTAAGTGTGGTAGATATATTAAATAGATTCTAAAAATATATATATTTTACCATAATTGTGCAAGTTCTGCCTCTGAGCATCAACATTACTCTGCCTGATGGATGAGACAGCTGTAACTGAATTGTTTGACAAACTATTGTGCATCACAGCTCACACCTTCAACCTGCTCCACGTGAGAGCCACTCAGCGGGTCAGAGCATCTGTGGGGATAAAAACCTACCAGGCCAGTCTGTGAATGCCTGATCAAGTCAGATCTCAGAAGCTGAGCAGGTTGGGCCTGGACAGTGCTTGGATGAGAGACTTCTAGACCCTCTGGTGCCACAGTGGGACGACAGAAGGACAGACTGTTGTTTTGTCCTTAGGCAAGACACATCACCCACAATGCCAAGTGTAGATCTGATCTGATGTGTGTGTGAATGGTTGGTGGAAGTCGGAGGATCGATGCAAAATGGCAGGTTCTCTCTGTCAGTCTGCCTTCAGGTTGGTGCCTACATGTGCCTTCATTGATGCTCAGCAGGTCCCTGCTTTTCTGTTCCAAAGTCAAGGCTCTGGACGAAAGGTGACCAGCTTTGTTGGTCCAGGCTCCTCAGCTTTGGAATGACCTGCCTGAGGAGATAAGGCTTGCACCATCAGTGACATCTTGTAAATCACTTCTTAAACTCACTTTTCTTACATTCTATTGTTTCTACTATTTATTTATTTATTTATTATTTATTTTTTATTTTTTTTATTATTATTTTTTATTATTTGTTGATCTGTCTGTCTATTTGATCTTCTTTAGAGATTATTTTTTCCAGTTTGTGCATTTTGATGATCTATGTGTTTGTAATTGCAATGTGTATGTGCAGCACTTTGTAAACTGTTGTTTTAAAAGTGCTCTATCAATAAGATTATTATTATATAAAGTATCTATCGAGTATTAAGTTAATAATGCCTAATGTGCAGCGTCTTTGGGTGTCTTGAAAACAACCATATCAGTCCAGAGCATTGTCATCATTACTATTATTGCAGCACTAAGAAATATTTGGAGATTGGCAAATGTTTTAATTACGGTCGGTGTTTTTGTTATTTCATGTTAGTGATGATGACAGAGCATTTCATAACTTTATAGGAATACTTTAGCCTATTGTGCGTAAAAGTGAAATGAAAATAATCCCACGAACCACATACGTGACTAAACATGAGCTCCACATAGTAAGTTATGGGTTGCATAATTATGTCCACACACGGACCGGAGCTAAATATAGCAGCGGTTCAATGCAGGTGTACTTTCTGGTTTGTGTTACCTGTCCGCTGGGAAAACCCTCACGCGAGACGTCACAGGATATAACACAGCGGGAATGTCCTGCTTGGATTTCTCCAGTCAGACCTGTTACGTTAGTTAGACAGAAGATTGGACCATTATTAAGTTTAATCCAAAAGTTACTAGTATCGGCGCGTAACGTGATTGCGTCATGAAGCGCGTGCGTCAAGTGAGTCCAGTCAAGTCTCCTTTCTTTACCTTCTAGTCGCTGGAAAAATAAATATTGATAATTGAACTAACAATATGAACAGTATAGGCTAATTTATTATTTAGGCTGTCAATTTTTGTTAAAGGTGACATCGTAAAACACATTAAAATTAGTGCTGTCAAGCGATTAAAAAAGTAGTAGAGATTAATTAATCATGATCTGTTATTAATTAATCTAATTAATCTATTTTTAATCTCACCTAAAAATTGCTGAGAAAAACACTCAACTTAAGTGTTTTTGGTTTTGTTTGTATCCAATTTAATCCACTACATTACTGTTGCAGATGGGAAATATTAATATATTGCAAAAAAAAAAAAAAGTAGTTTTTGAACATTCTGTTCATTAGTCCAATAACTCTCGGCTGCTTCTTTATTTTTGTCTCGTTGCTACTCATCACCAGTCCAAGTTTTCAAAATAGATTAATAAGACTAAAAAAATTAACTCGATTAATATGTCTGTAATTAATTAATCTCAATTAATGCACTAATTTGACACCCCTAATTAAAATATCAAAAACTGCAACAGTTACACATAAAAAAGACTTAATATGAACGCTACATTTGTGTGCCAGGGACGTGTCAGAGCAGGGCTGAACAATTGTCTTTTTTAATAAGCCTACTATTGACATAACGTCACGTGAACAGAAACTATCGCACGCACCGTTTTGGCAACTGAATATTGAACTTGTTTTGTTCTGCCACCAGGGAGCGTACTAGCGCAAACGAGAGCCGTGAAAGCTGTGATCAAAGACGTGATATCGGCCTCCGCTGTGACGGTCTGAAACACTTCTGCCGATGAGACGCGGAGATAAAGCTGCCAGTCCGAGAGAAGGAAATGTAAATTTGCTTCACTGTTGGTGGCCGTGGGAATGCAAAGACAAACCCTACAGAACCAAATCTGTGTTGAGAATCAGCAATGAAATCAGTGAATATCACTACACAGTACAAGTATGGCCTCCAGGCGCCACTGAAAGGTCTTCTGTCCAATCTCTGGAAGGTATGAAGCATGAAGAACACTCAAACACAAAAGTTCACATCGACATACTGTATGTTATCAGTGGGTAGCTGGGGTTTTAGTCTGATTAAAGTAATACAAATAATTACAAGCAACATCACTTAAAATGTTAAAGGTGGGGTGATTTTCACACTGCGAACACGATTAAGGTTTTAAATCTAACAACTTCTTTCATAAACCTTCCAACACATGGTTAATATCTACATGTATTCATTTTGGTTGCAATTTGGCTTAAAACCCTCTTTTTACTAACTTTAAAGTGAAACTGGAGAGGACCACCCTAGCTCAGCCAATCAGATCGCAGCATTCAGCTCCTGAACTAAAATTCAGTTCAGACAGTATATCAGTGGTCTCATTTTTTCCACAAAGTGCTGCCTATATTATTGACTTTTCAGTGGAAAGCACAAGTTATATTACAAAGTTAGCTACTCCACCTTTAATATTGGACACAATTGTGGTTTTTACATGATTCTTAATTTACAGTGCTTGTAATTGTAATCCACAGTATTGGTTTAATTTGGTGACATCAGTTTTATACAGTAGCCCTGAAGAGAAAAACATGCACACAAATATGAAGAGGGCACGCCCAAACTCCAAAACACAGCCAGAGCCGTCAAATTTTAATAAACTACGACTTATTTTGATCAGTAATTTACATTTTGTTCATTGCAAAACATAACATTGATTCAACGTGGCTTAGAAATATAAACCTGTTCAAAACTGTAGAACAGATAAGCCCCGCCTCTTCTGTTCAAAATGTAACAAACACATTTTAAATTAATGTTTTCTGCACATGACAATTTTTACCTATATATTTTACTTGGAATATGAAGTTTTTTGAGTATTTTTGAAGTATTCCTTGTGGAGTTTACAAAGGGCTGGGCGATCTTTTGAAAAAATTTTAAATTGATCTCAATTTTAAATTTGATTTTGTTTAACCTTTTCAAAAACTGACAAAAGATAGTTTTCGATCTTTCTATTCAAAAACTACCACCAAATAATTGATGATTCGGTTTGATTTGATCTT
Organism: Mugilogobius chulae; assembly: GCA_038363315.1. Lineage (NCBI taxonomy): Eukaryota > Metazoa > Chordata > Actinopteri > Gobiiformes > Gobiidae > Mugilogobius > Mugilogobius chulae. The sequence goes on along the minus strand of CM076409.1, from coordinate 47,585,838 downwards.
AATTTTTCGATGAATGGCCCAGTTTGCATGTTCTTCCCGTGTCTAGGTGCGCCGGTTTCCTCTAACACTAAAAACGTGTACAATAGGCTCCACCGCTCTCTAGGGCTGTAGTTCTTTAGTCGTTTAGTTGATTATTCGGTTGATGGAGTCTTGGTTGACCAAAATTTTATTAGTCAACTAACTCTTTTGTCTTCAACAGTAACAGAATCATTGGTCTGAACTGCCTTTTTTATATAAACTCACTGTTTCCTCTTTGTTTTCTCTTTAAACTACAGTTTTTGCATGAACTATTATACTAAAATTTCCAACCTGATTTTGATACTTAAGGAATAAACTTGATTATCGATACCACAATGAGAATTAGAATGTTCTTTCAAGAAAGTCAGATTTTTTACAACGGACTGACATTTTCAACACACAATCCAATCCAATTTCAAACATTTTAGTTTCAAACCAGTTTTGATGAAACTCAAGATTAAATTGAATTTTTTGCAGAAAATATCAGATTTTGTTCAAATATTTGTCCTGTTAATGTTATCTGTATTTGTTCAAATGAGTATCTAATTTTCGACACCAGTTTTAGCTTTGATTTGCAATATTTTTGACAACTCGACTTTTAGCTTCAGAGCCTTTGCCTTGCCCCCTTTTTAGTCGATTAATCGGTCGATGGGACATGTTTTTACATTCTTGGTCGACCACAGCCCTACCTCTTTCCCTCCCCAGGACGACAGATGGAAACTGGCTGTAGAGCTATAGAGGGATTTTCGGTCGACGTCACTTTTCACCCTACTGCACATGTGTCATGCAGAAAGCGCGCCTCTCCATTTGTTTACATGGGGAAACACCGAAACGGGACGACAGCTAGCTGTTTGGATCAGGTATAAACCGGTCTGACAGACGTCTGTCCCCTGAAGCTTAAAAACATCGTTTTTCTCACCGTTTTTTTCACTCACCTGAAAGTAACGTCTAAGGGTCGTAGGATCGAATTTCATCCATAAATGTTAACTTAGCAGCATAACTTTTGTTTCCGTTGTTTGTTTTTTTGATAAACAAAAAATCCCTCTATAGTGGTGGGTGAAAACTTTTCTGAGCACTCGAGCATCAGCTGCAGCCTATTATGAGATTAAACAAACATGCATGAATCGATCCAAAATACAATTTTGTGTAAAGGAGAGAGAACACTGGTATAAATTCAGAAAAGTGGATATTTATATAATAGTATGTCTCCTTTAATCTGGTTGGTTGATTTCCAGTTAAAAATAAAGGATGATAAACATTTGACTGTGACAGGCAGCAGATTCTCATGCTCTTGTTTTTATTATTGAAATATACCACACAAGCCTGACTGACTGTTTGAATGTAAAGAAGTGGCTAAGGATTCGGTGAAAACTGGAACTGTGAGTGCACCCAAACCTTAAATTTAGGATAATGCAGAATGACTCAAGTATAGATCGCTCAAAATCGAATTAGAACTGGAATCTCTGAAAGATATTTTTTTATTCCGTCTTAGATTGAATCAGATTTATAGAGATTTCTGTGTCTAAGTTTTCAAGTTTCGAGTGTAAATATTATGTCAACATTTTAATGTTTTTGTAAACTTTTTGTCAAATCAGGTAATAAGCTTATCAAAATCTCATCTAAAAAAACTTGTATCTAGAACTCAACAAAATTAATTGATACATTTAATCTGTCAATTTTTCAGTTTTGGTTCTAATAAATAAATGCAGTTTTGTCCGTTCTTGTGTCCTTAAACATTTAACCTAAAGCATGCCACCTGTAAGATCAGCACTTTTACTCAAGCAGCACTACCTTCTTCAGTAAAGTAATTGTAATAAATGAATATGTTCCACAGACTCACTTCTGCGCTGAAGGATTACTGTTGGCCTACTCAGTGAAAGTGGGTCAATAGGTCCCGTCGACTTGGTTTTACTCGCTGCTGCACCAGTTTTAAGATCACTCCCTTTCACATATTGTATTCTATATTAACGTTATGAGAAACTTTAGATGACTAATGTTACAATAGTAGAATTTCAAACTCTCATTCAAAGGAATTTAGTCAATTTAGTTTAGTCAACTCTCATTAACAAATAAAGTTGACATTATATCAATCGAACTTTCGTATTTTGAAATCATCAAGTTTTATGCTATTAACATGTGGTCTTCAAGTTTTGATAAAGTTAAAGTGTTAATGAATATCAAGACTTGTGTATTATATTAGCTTTAATATGGATTGGTATCTTAATTTTGATATTTTTGGCAAGTGCAATGATGAGTTTGATATTTGCAGAGGTAATAACTTTGGACTACATGTAACTCCTTTTCTAAGTCAGAAACAATAAAGCTACCACAAACCTTTGGTTAAACTAATGTAGGCAAGACATTTTCTGATAAACCTTTATCTATGAAGGCTCTAAAAACTCATGTTCCTTAAATGGCAGCAGCACTAAATACTTGTACTTCTGTACTGTAAGTATAGCTCCTCTATAGTTGAAAATAACCATGAGTGAATACTGAATGTATGATATAAAAACTTTATTTATTTAAAATTTTAAATACTGTTTCAAAAGCCATAACATGGCTACATGGTCAACACCCGAAAACTCGAGCATTATTACGGATCAATAAATAGATCTTTAAATATATTGTAAACAGTTTGAAAATAAATAGCAGTATAAAAGACGACATAAATATAATAAATAACACGTTGTTTGTTCAGCGTTCGAAGGGGCTACTGCGTGGCCGTCTGGTTTCTGGGCTGGACACAGAAATCTTGCAAATATGAGAAGAGGATGTTGATCTCTCCCACAGCCTTGTTAATGCCGGTCTCCTCCTCCATCTGAAACACACAAATGATCAGGAGCTGGACAATATTTAGGAACAGGCGCTTCCGTGGCAACGTATGTGACTTTGAGAATGAAGATTGAATCATTTTAGTGTGCATGCTCAGAAGAATATTTTGTCATGTTGTGTGTGTTCAATTTGAATTCAGATTAAAAATATAATATACTGGGTTCAAAGTACACACCTCAGAAAGCTTCTTTCTAAACTGCACAGCATGTTGGTGGTCATGATAGTGAGTCACATTCTGCAAAACAAAGCACAGACACAAAGTTAGATTCTCTTGTTATCTTGTCTTTATCGCAAATCTACCACAAAGACACAAGCAGCAAACTACTGATATTTCCTCCTTGTTTGTGAAGATACTTACACAGCCGTGAGTTCTGAGGTCCTCGCTGACTCGGTGCAGATCGGTCCTCACCCGGTGCATGTGCGGATGCTTGTTGTTGTGGCGAGGGAGAATATTGAGAAGGTAGAAGTCCAGGATGTTAGCGTGAAGGCAGCAGATCTTCAGGTGATCCTGCACAGAAGATGAAATAAATAATTGTTAGACTTTCTTTTGTTTAAATTTAACATTTATTATCACAAAAATAAAACTCTTTACCTCGTTAGTGTTCACCTTTGGAATAAGTCTTGAGCTGGTGTCATCCACAATCAATTTTTCAGCCTGTCAAGAGAACAACTTTTAGTGCCCCGTATAGAATAGTTGCAAGCTTCATATCATGCAAAACCTCTAAAACTATCATCTTTGCAAAGTTGACATTTACCATGCACAAAAATTCAACTTACATGTTTTGCCACTTTGTTCACAGCTTTGTAGGTCTCTGGATTTCTCAGCGGCTGGCTTAGCGGGCGATGCATCGACTTTGCCGCTGTATATTCCATCCAGCCAACAAGAAAAAGTGCCAAAAAAACAGAGGCTGCAGGGCGAAAGAATGATCTGAGAGCTGGTGAGAGGCACTGCATGTTGACGTCCGGATGAGGGTAATCCTAGTTTGGTTAAGAAATGTGTTCTCCTAAAAAAGAAAGTTGCAAAATGAGTGATACAGTCGAGGTGAATGTTGGTTGAATATATCTGTGTTGCAAGCTCACCTGGATGCTGGATGCTGTTGTGCTGTCTCTTCTCTGTCAGTGTCTTATATTCTTCAGCCCTCCGCCCCCTCGGGTGAATATAGGGCAGGTAACCAACCCAAAAAAAACCCCAGGCCTTTGATTCACTCACTTACACACACACACAAATGCACACACAGGTCAGTGCTGTCTTTGCAACTCTGTTTACTGTCACTTGCACAAAGAGGAAATTAAATGTTACACATTGTGTCGTCCACTCTAATGATGACTTTTTCCACACACACACACAAAAAGAAATCACCCTTTTAACTTTATTTGCACAAAAGCATTATAATTTCCTCTTTGTGAATGAGAGAGCGATGCGTCCTTTGGGAATTACAAACGGGAAGGCGACTTTGTTAAACTAACTTCCCTAAGAGGAAAGAGGAAAGAGGAGTTAGGTTTACAGGTTCATTTATGTGGACGATGACGTTGTTGTTGTTGTCATGGTGACAAAGCAATAATGATGTATACCCACGGGCAGATACTTATAGCTACAAACTACATTAAAAGCACCTTCACACTTACCTGCTTCAAGGATGTTAGGTTTTAGATTATGCAGTTATGACGCAATGTTTTATGTTTTTGTTAGATTATTATTATAGTTTGTAATTGCACATACTGTATATATGCAAGGTTACTAAATATTATTTGTTATTGCACAAAGTTGAAGCCAATTACCATGCTCATTTTGTACAAACTTTGGTTAAAAAAAACATTTCATTTAGTACAAATACTAGTCTAAATTATGCAACAGAAAAGCAGGATGACAACACCTGATATTCCCTCAGAGAAGCTGCAAATAAAGTAGGTAACGAGGATATAACCTTAGGAAATATTGACTTGCAAGTGCCACCCTTATTGGTGGATATTTAATAGGCAACACCCACCACTTTTAAAGTTTTTCGGGAAGCTTTTCTGCATTTTCCATCAGCTCCTGGCGGAGGATCAGATGGCAGTGTGTCATATTGTGTAGAGAGAGACTGAGGTGTGGAGGATAAAGCCCTTTGAGACTGAGGCGTGTGAGAGCATCACTATCTCCACTGTGATCATACATCTGTGAACTCATAGTAAGATGCAGGAGCTGTGCAATGTATTATGTAACTCACTGGTTAACAAGGTTTATTTGTCAATTAATGCAACAATCAAACTTACTCTTTTTCAGTCCCTTTCGAGATATGTAGTGGGAGGTTTTTATATGAAAATAAAAAGAAAAAAACAAAATGATGATTGTGGCTGCCGAAACTAGCACGTACTAAGGGCCTGATTTATCAAGCCAGGTGCTAAATTGCAGATGCAAAAAAAATTATAATAATGTGTTATTTATGAGCATTTTACATAAACTTTAATATTGGAAGATGCACATAGAACAAACTAAACAAAACAGAAGTGAACCACCTCAAATTCTACATCTTTAGTGTGTGTTATCTCTGCCAAGGTTTTGCTCCCCCTAACCTGTTATTGCACAAGATCAAATGGTTAATAAATCTGCCCATAAATGCAGAATATTAAAGGTTGTATGGAGGATTTTCCAAAGTTGTTTGTTGTCAGTCTAGGTCAAAAACAGTAGATTTGTAACAGCCTTGTACTTATGCTAAACAAAAAATAATATAACAAAACAATATATAATTAACAAAAAAAATATAAATGTGGACATGATGAGGCCAGTAAAACGTTGACCAATAGATAACGAGGTGGTCTGTTAATCTGTCAAGCAAACCCTCAGTGTAACTCATTGGCCCAGTTGCAGTGAAGGGCATGGCCCTGGGAGAGAAACACATGTGCATCGTTTGAAAAACAGCAAACAGTTGTTGGATTTGAAAAATCCTCCATAACCTTTAAATAGACTTGCATTATATTGCACTTAAGTAGATATATCTTTCAAAGCAAGACACTGCAGGTGAAAAGGAAAATTAAATTACCTATTAATTAAATTACATTACAACAAGTTCAGCAAAATAAAAAGAACCAAACTGGCAGAGCCCAGATTAAATCTTTTGATTAATTTGTTGATTTATTAGATACAATGTTTCAATGATGCAATGAGGGATTTTTAAATATTTTTGTTTTAGTTTTTGAGCAAACTAGATCATACTGAAAATTTACATCAAAATTCAAATTTACCAGTACATGCATTTTTAGACTTAAAATGTTGCTAATCATAATTTATCAGGCTTATAATTAGATATAAACAAATGCTTTTGCAAATACAGTACCTTCAAAAACTTGTAAAGTTTGGCGTGTGTTGGAGCTACTTTAGAGGATAATAACGACCCAGGACCTGAAACCTAAATTCTCTTGTGTGTAGTTTGACCTGGGGGCAGGGGGGGGGGGGGGGTCGTTTCCACATGAAAGACTTTATACTGCCTATAACTGACTAAAACAGAAAATTAAAAATGTTTTCCTGTAATGTCTCACTTTAAAGGTTCACCGCACTGTGTAACTTTCTGGAGGTGAAAAGTTAACAACACAATTGAGTAGAAAAAAAAGTTACTACCATATTTTGCAACATTGTTAATGGTATAATAAAAGTAATAATCTGCTAGTAATAAATGTTTGCTCTGCTGTAATGCAAGAAAAATTACAAAAGGAACCTTTTTTATGAAAACAAAAGAAGGAGGCCATCTTCCGAGTCAAATATTGATCCATTTTGGGTTCATACAAGCCCAATCACAGTAAAGACTTTATTTAGTGCAACCAAGAGTAAAACATGCTTTTATTGAAGTTTATTTCTGGTCAAAAAGTTACACAGTGTACTTTTAACTATTATTTATGATACAAGTTTGTATATTCCATTTCACTTCAGTGCAATGCTTTAACTTCTGGTGCAAAGGCCTCACTTTTCCTCACAAGGCCTCACTAAGAGAATTGTCAAAACCCCAAACAATTCTCAAAAATATTCACTTTACTTTGACCAAACCATGTTTCTTGGCATCAGACTTTTGATTTAAAATCAACAGAGTTGTACCAAAGTACTTTACATTAAGTCACACACACAAAATACATTTTGCAAAATATTAATAGGGATAAAAGGAAAATAGCAGTAAAAATAACAAACAGAAAATACAAATGAATAGATTATGCAAATAAAATACCCAAAGTTGAGTTAAAAGCCTAGTCAAAAGAAACATTTTATTGTTTAAACTGTTTGATGGATGTGGAAGTCTTTATATGTTCCGGGAGACTGTTCCATAGTTTAGGTGCGACTACAGAGAAAACATGACCGCCTTTTTTTTGTTTGTTTGTTTGGTTTTATTTTTACATGGTAACTACCTTAACAGAGCTAAACGGGAAGTGTGATGCCAATAAAAGTGTGAGGGGCAAAATAAAGGGAATACTATTATATCTCTGTGTTACATCTTGTAATTAAACTAAATCAAACATCAGAGATCAACTACTGTACTTGTATAATGTGTCAGCTGAGTCATTTGTTTTAGAAGTATTTTCAGTTTGAATGGGGTATATTTTAGTTTGGCATTTTAGAGAAACAGTCCTCTTTGTGAATGAAGTGTTTTAATCCTTATACAATCTTATGTCATATAAATCAATGCCTGATAGGGATTCTGTGTAGGTACAATTTCGGATCATTCCCTGCAACCACTTCTTCCTTCCTTGTTTTTCTTTTGAACCTATAGATCTTTTACTATAATCTTTGCACGTGCTTTTGTTGGCGTATTTGGGGTATTCTCGTCTGTGTATAAGTGACAGATGCTATAGCACACACCCAAGTTTACATTGTGCACTCTAAGTCACGGGGAATTTACAAAGAAGCGGGCCGGCTTTGTTCACACTGCGTCACTTTGTCCGGTGCGCTGTGACGTCACTACAGGGAAAAATGACTCTTTAAGGGGCATTTGAAAGTTTGACATAGCTTTCCGTTTGAAAAATATATAAATAATTATACCATGATCAGTGGGAATGTCAATAATAACTGTCGGAGAGCAAATTTGATTATATTCCAGATAGCACTAAAGATTTTGCTTGTTTTTACCCAATTTGACTGGATATGGTTTATAATTGTCTTTTGTCCAGTAAATACAGTTTATAGTATGTGAAGGTAATTCCACACTGTTACCTAGCAACCACATTGTAAATATGGTCCAAAATCTATATAAATGACACATATGTTATGAATTGACAAACGATAATACCTGGTAACACTTTGATGTTAAATGATTCCCAGGAAAAGGTGTCAGTTGTGTGTAAATTTGCATTTTGTTGTGTGAATTCTGTTTTAGAAATCAAATAACTTTCTGAATTTTCAACTTGTGAATTTGTTCTTAATTTGCTACGTAACAGCTGTAAACCGATGATAAACATTTACCACAAGGATTATTACACCAGAATAAGTCAAAATTAGAAAAATGCCATAATCTGTCGGTTAAATCACATTTTAAATCTCTGCTCTGTGTAAAGTCATTACAACAACGGATTCACTTCTTGAGGAAACTTTGTTTAAAACACAGAAACTTACACTTTTGACTTTTTCAGATCGTAAACAAGATTTTAAGATTCATAAGTGAAGTATTTCAGTTTGTAGCCATGGTACAAACAATAAGGTTAGGCAACTAGTAACTGGCATATTTCCCACTTGTCACTTGTAAAAATGCGCTGGAACGCCACTCGAACTGGTAAATACCACTTGTGAACTGGACCTGGTCGTAGGACTCCTACTTCATATACAAGATAAACAATCACCATAAAACGTGAATCTGAGAAGTTTAACTGCACAAAAACAATGTAAATATTGGTCATGGTTATTTAACATTAGACTTTAGATTAAAGTTCAGCATTAGCCATGATGATTACATACAGTATATTACATACAGTTACATTGGAACGCTCTGAACTGGAAATTTTATTTTTCAACAGGGAAATATTTCAGCTCCCAGTTATCTGAAAGGTGTCTAAATGCTTTCATTCAATCAGCCAAAAGCATTCAAGCTTTTTCATAAAGGTGCCTCTGTGACTGCATTTATATCTTGCTTTTTTTTTCCAATTACAAGTGTTTTTAGTTACTATAAATGTCAAGCATATTAAAAATAAGTAATATTGTTATAACCAAAGTGACTTTACATGTGATGGTGTCAAAACCTCCGTGTCTCCATGGCGATTTAAGCACCATGCAGTAGATCAATCAAAGTACTAACTTTTCACTGAAACAATTTGGTTGTGAACAGTCAAGTTAAAAACTACAGCTTATATACATTTGTGCTTTAGTATGTTCAGAGCTTGAGAAAAACATGTATAAAGACCACAAAAACTTTCTATAACTATAAATAAATAAATAAATGAATGAATGAATAAATAAATAAATAAATAAATAAATAAATAAATAAATAAATAAATAAATAAATAAATACATACATACATACATAAATAAATACATAAATAAATAAATACATAAATAAATAAATACATAAATAATAAATAAATAATATTATACCTACAACAATTAAAAATGTAATATTGTGAAACTTTCCAGGCAAATCATTAACATTCCGGTGGAGATGAGTAGATAGGCCAGTAGGCCAAGCCCTCACCAGAGAGGTTAAATTAAGGTGTCTTTAAATAGATTACGTCAAACTTGACCAAAAAGGATTACAAACATGTCCGTAAACACAGGTCACATTTTCTGCTTGTGGTATGTTGAAATGTTGGTCACAGACAATAATGAGGTCAGGTGACTGACACAAACATGATGGTGGATTTATTGTACATTCTTTTCACTCATTACAATATTAAATATAATTGTCATGATTCTACAAAAATTCATAATTCAACACAAACCCTTTTATAAATACATAACTACATAGAAGACATAATGGTTCATTTGTTTAAGCTATCTATAAAAAACATTATTCTGGGTGGAAGCTCCATAAAAATCAGTTGTGGAAGGCAGTGCAGAAAGGGCTCACTTCAGAGGTCAACATTTCCCCCAGAAGTTGTCTCGCCTCTTCTGGGCGCGCTCCAGAACAGCAGATGCCATTGTGCATGAAGCAGCAGAACGCCACGACATCACTGATAAACGGTCATCTAACAAGAGTAAATGGTAAATATTACATTTTGTAGAATACAGATTGATTTATTGGGTGACAATTTGCTAGAAAGTGTTTTTCACATTTGGTGATCTTACAAACCTTCATCTGAACCACAGCAGGCTGTGCACACTTCCTCTCATTGAACCTCAGACCTAACTCTCCTGTTGAGATAAAAGATCAATCAAGCTACACAACAAATCATTCACAGTTACAGCTAAAGAAGAAGCCCAAACCCTCACCATTGTGCTGAAAGTCAGCATTTCGTAAGGTTCCCTGGATGCAATGCAGGGGACAGTGGGGGCAAAGCAGCAGCCAGAGGACTGTTCCTGGATGTCATGGGTTTACTGTCCGGTTTGTGCTGAGTGGTGTCTGCAGCCCAGGCTTCCCTGGGTTTTTCTGGGGTGTGCACTGATGCTAGTGCATTTGAGTTTGCTGTGCCAGATCTCTGAATGAATTCATCTGTGCCCTTCAGCTTTCCCACCAACATAGCACCCCCTGGTGGTCAGAAAGATTGTGCACATAGTTTTAGACTACTTATTTCAGTTTTACATGAGGATACGAGGGGGATTAAATCAAACAAACCACTACAATCTGTGTGAGAAATCTAATAATTACCTTGGCAGGGGTGGTCAGGTCAAGGTGGGTCCTCTGAATGGGCATCATCTTAAGTACTGGAGTCGGTAATCTTCCTTCATCCCTTCACAATTACAGAATGTTACAAATTGTTCAATTAAAACAATGTTGATACATCAGCAAAAAGCTAAGCCCTGACAAGTTTAAACACTTTGCTTGCATTGTATAGATAAAGAGTAGGACAAACTCACTCTTCATTATAGTTGTCCTGTTCTTCCAAAAGCAAAATTTCATCGGCCAAAGGGCTGTGAGTGCTTTGAGGCATTGCTGTGTTAGTTTGCGTTGTTTTGTTCATTTGCTTTATTTCTTCATTATTTGAATTCACAGCTGAAGCTCTGTAGCTGGATCTACTAGAGTTGCTAAAAAGAAACACAGAATGGTTGCAGCATTGGACTCACACCAGTTTTTGTTGCCCCTGACCCAAATGTCTGACCTGGCCAAGTCCAGAGCCTCCAGACTGCACTCACTGCCTGGACCTGCAGAGCTGATCTGACACAGGTCTAACCGTGTGGACTGTGGCCTCTCGGTCATTGACTCAATGGTTTCTGTGGGCTCCCACAATGCATTGTGTTCAGACAGAAGTTGGCTTAAATGGTCTCTGCAGAAGTTTGTTCCCCATGCTCGGCGGCGGTACAACAAAGCCTGTTCCCTCAGCTTCTTAATCTGAATAATCACAAGAGACAAACATGTAGCTGCTGTTACACTGAGACTTGATCCTCTGTGTCTTTGAGGTGGCTTCTCTAGTAATTTGTTGAAGCCAATTCTGATAAATCAGTTCTAGCTACCTAAGGTTGACCTCAGACATACACCTGGATCTGCTCAGGGCTTTCCAAGTAACCTCTGTCTCTTTGAACCAAAACCAAAAACCAAAACAGAGACTGTAAGTCTGACCACAGCAGCACACAACAATATACACATGATATTAAATATGTTTTTAGGTTTAAGGTCCCAAATTGCTTTCTCTTTCATATCTATCTAATATGCTGATGTAAATCTTGGCAAATGATATATAAAGCTTCCTAAAACATATTATTTGTTGGTACCTTTCTGCATAAAATATTTTGCTGCATTAACCAAATTACTTTCCCTACAAATTTGTGTTTGCTTGTGTGTATGTTGGATAAGTCTATATACAATCTTTTTCATTTTAAACATACAAATTGTGTGTTTAAGAGAATAATATTTCACCTACACAATAAAAGTGTTTTTACTGTTCTACAAAGATAACATTGTTCTCGTTCAAATATTAGTTATAATTAAAACATTTAAATTAAGCTCCATGATGTAGGATTAACTGTTGCTCAAATTTCCATTGGCAGGAACCTACCTGTGACTAAAGCGTGTAAACTTCTCTGAAATGAAGCTTTGTGGTTTTTGGTTTGGATGGTTTCCATTAGTAATACGCAGTAGTGAGGTGTGAGCACAAAGCCCACAAACGTTTTTTTTACAGTTGTCAGCCAAAAATTTTTGCTGATAACATTTTAAAATGAAATTTGTGTTCACCGCGTATCTACCTGTACATTTAACGACGCAATTCTTTAACGATTAGAACAATATAATGATGACGACCTTATTAAATGTGATTCTGAATGTGATTTTATTTTAATACATTTTTCAAATAACTAAGAACTGACCTGTGGTGCTTGGTTTGTCGAAACGTCAATTTCTTCTGGGATTTGGCTGAGTGGGCAGCGAAACCTGGATTCATATTCTGTTAAAACCCTGAGCAGAAGTTTTTCTCAGTTAAATCTTTTTATAATTAATGACAATATTATTGTATTTCCTCAAAGACACACCTGTTTGCTTTTAAGTGTGAGAGGGGACGGTCAGGGACGACTTCTTTTGAAGACGACAGTTGTCTGTTGATGTCTGGGTCTAGTGATTCACTTTTCTGACGAGGTTTGTTCTTTGACGCATTTTTGTTTTTTCTCTTTTGTAGAAATATGATGGGCAGAAACACAAAAGAATGGCTGAATAATTCTGACATTCAACATTTATTAAAATAATAACTCATTCCAAGTTGTATTCATCTGTGTACACTAACCACATGAGTGTGAAACAACGGCACTTGTTGGTGGTCCAGGTTTTTCCGAAGACGGGGAGTTGTGGGTGGGGCCTGGCCCTGAAAACTACGCTGATACTCAGTATCCATGGAAACGGGGTGTTTCTTAAAGGGGGGACAGTGCTGTGGCTGGAGTAGAGAGCCTGCGAGGCAAATGGGTCACATATTGTGAATAGGTACAAATTAAAATAACAAACTTTAAAAAATATTAGCAAATGATGCACATAAAGAACATTTAGGAATAGCAAAGGTAATTAAAAAAGGATATTTTTTCTGTTTTCTTACCTGATGTGCAGCCATTGTGGGTGAAAGAGATGGTGGTGCCGACTTCATGACAAATTGTCTGTTATACTCAGTTTTGTGCAGACCAGATTTTTGTCTTGTTGACTTGAGTCCAGCTTTTCTTCGTAGAGCATGCTTAAATAAAATATGCATTTATTAAAGAACCAAACAGTTTTAATATACTTTTTTTTAAGTATGTAGTTAAGGTCAAGTGGCTCACATTATTAGCTGTTGGCTCCTGTAGGTCTAAGTGTGCTGGTGAATAGTTAAGTTGTTTTGACTTCATAGTGAAGTGGTCACTTGTTTCTGATAAAGATTAAAACAATAAAAAAAAACATTCTACACAAATAACTGATCATAAAGACATACCAGGCGTTGCAGCGTCTGTGTTTTTTTCTGTTTTCTGTTCTGTGCACTGTTGTCCAGGTGGACCTTCAGGTTCCACTGAAAGTGCTTTTTTTAAGGACACATAGTTAGTAATTGTTAATAGAAGTTTATATAGATTTCATACTAGAAAATGCTGAAGGACTGAAGGATTGATTGATTGATTGATTGATTGATTGATTGATTGATGATTGATTGATTGATTGATTGTTATAATCTGACGTTTCTTACCTGCTGGTGCCTTGGATGGATGTGCATCAATGACAGGCTCATTTAAAGTTTTAGATAGTGAACCACTGGATGGTGGTTGATGGGAATTAAACTTCTTTCGTCTTTGGAGACACGGTTCTCGACTGACACCTGAAGTATAAAGTTTAATGATGTCATAGTTAAATGACTTGCTCATTTTGATGTGAAGAGGGTGTTTTTTTTTCTGATTTTGATTCTGATTATCTTACCCATGTGGACAGAGCGAAGGCCAGCAAACTGAGCAGAGCCCTGAGGTGAGACACTTCTGGACCTGTAACTTCTCTGGTATTCAGTTTGACACTAAAAAAAAAAGAGAGAGAGGGAGGGGGGGGGGGGGTGATAACGGTTTATGTGTATGTAGTTGTAACTACTACATAATAAATGTTTTTCTGAGCCTCACCACTAGTAGAACGCTAGTTAAATCGAGGATTAACTCACTAAATCCCTCCAACCTGACACTGCAGTTGTCTATTGTGCAGCTAAAACTAAAATCAATAAAAGATTAGTATAATTTTGTTTATTGACTTGATCATTTATTACTGATATAAATAAATAACTTAAAATAAATTAACAAATGAAATTAATTAATTTGTACAGTAACTTCTTGCTAACAACAATGCTAACAAACCGAATTTACCTTGAAACGCACTTTCATGCCGTCTTCACATTATGGGTAAATCTCCAGACATAAACATCATCAAATGCTTGCATCTTATATTAAAGTAGCGGTTACGTGAGAATGTCGAGACATTTTAATCAGTTTTTGTTTCTGATGTGCGAGCTTCCGTGTTCCATGCTCCCGTTCCAAGCTAACTCCGTTACCATAGCAGCAAAATTGCGCATGCGTGTTTACCATAGACAGTGTGGATTATCCATAGATTGAAAAATAAAATCATGAGCTAAAAAATAACATAAATATATGTAACAAAATAATTATTCAAGACTGTATGTATGTATTTATTTTTTATTTATATTTGCACCATCGTGTTTCTTTTGTATCTAGTAGTCTACGTTGCGTTGTCATGAGAAAAATCCAGTAATCAAGATTATATTTATTATATTTTGCATGTATTAATATTGTTTTGGCCAGAGAGCTAAACATATTTAGGCATACTGTCATAGATTGTGAGATGCCACAGAGATTAACAGTTTTGTTTATTATTATGACTATTTATTGTTTATTTATATTTTATAGACAAGACTTGAGATCAAAAAACTTAGTAACAACACTGTTTTTAAAAATTGTTGTTCTGCTGGAAGCATGTTTGTCCAAAACTCAGTCTACTTGGAGATTAACAAATTTGCCTAATCTGTAACTTGTTAAATTAATTTGTTGAATTGCCTATAATCTAACATAACCAATAATTTATAGGTTAAAGCTAAAAAAAAAAATGTTTATTAGGAGAATTACTAAACAATAAAACCCGTTTGTCTTTTTCTGTTATTAGTTGATGTTATGATAGGAATAAGGTCAACTCAAATGCCTGTGGTGCTGCATGTCACAAGCATTAAGAATCACTGTATAAATGTATGAACAGCTTTTATTTTACAGAACATTTACATTTACAGAGGAGCAGAGTGAGACCGCTGTCCAAAGGCATCATGTCGCCCCCTACAGCAGACCCGAGGCAGCTCACTGTGCAACAATCACTTGATACTTCCGGTCAGGCCCAGATCCAGACCAAACTTACTAAGGGTGACTTGGGGGGCATCCGAATTTCACCTCTTTCATTCGTTCACCTTAAATGAGGCTGCACCCCTGTGGACTCGGGCCTACCACCTGTTACCCACTGGATCTCAACAAAATAACACTTTTTTGAAAATGTTCCATCAGACTTTCTTTTAGGTTTCTTGCACTTTCACAATTGGTTTGTAAAAATGACACACTGAAAATGTTACACTTATTGGAACAAATATTTTTACCTCAAATACTGCCAAAACTTAGCAAAACACCGCTCCTTTATGTACTACTGAAATGCTACCAAAGGAATTCTGTCAACGCATATCTCTGGTGGACAATACTCGCAAAAAAGTGGAAAAAAGATTTAAAAAATTATAATAAGATACCATAATTACCATAAATGCTTCTAAATAATTAAATATATCTGAGTAACTAAACAACAGAAATTAATATTTAGCACAGTGAGCAAAACCAGATGATCTGTTGTAATCTTATACACCCACCCAAACAGAACACAATAAAAATACAAAAATTGAAATAATAGATGACCTTAAATGTTCAACATATAGTAATTAAATTCACTAGAATGATAATCACGACACACATCCACAGGTCACACCATAACCACACAAAGTCAGCCATAATGAAGGTGGGTCGGAATGGATAGTGTGAGAATGGCTGCATTATTAAAAACAAAGTAAAAGACACAAAATGAAAACATTCAAAGCGATAGGCAACTCCAGGCTTAAAATTGCCATCTGAAAGAGCATTGTGGCGACCGTGGGTTATCTGTTTAGGCAGTTGTTTTAAACTGACCGATTCGTGCAACAGGTAGAACCCTCGTTATTTCATCAAAGCAGCCAGTCTTTTTGAAGTTTTGGTTTTCAATGTTTCCAAGGCAGCAGTGTCTGTTAGTCGTGGGTGAGGCTGTAAGAGAAGCCACTGTTCACATACAGGTCAGTGGTGGCCGATCTTGATGATGAAATGTGTTGAGACCAGTTGGAAGATATCCCATGACTCAGTGGTCAGGTACACCAAAACTAAAAAAAAAATAAAATTAGTTTGTCACCCGAAATGAAATCTTGGACATGTTTTCTGTCTTGAAATGCTAAAAACCTACTTGTCATTAGAGAAGTTGACAAGTTGACTTTTTGCGAGTTTTTCCAGGAGCGGGACTTTTTCTGTTTATCTGCCGCACAAGGTCATAGAAGATCTGTGGAAAGAGCATAAGAACTGCATTAATGGGTTTTATGTGATGTAAACATTGCTTTTTCAGCAAAAACACCACTGGAGTTATGTCTGTGGGATACTATTCTTTCTCCTCTGAGCCTCAGAAAATAGTGTTCTGAATGTCCCAGATCTGTGATGCATAGGTACAACTCTCAGCTCTTTGCACTGTTTTTAAAGGTCCTAACTTTGCTTTTTAATATGTCAAACAAAATAATACATTTTAACTTCCACATGTTTTGCTCTCTTACTTTATGCTTTCTGAGCCTCTGAATTGTTCATTACAATGTGTTTTAACCTTTTTTCACAGCTGTTAGGAGCGAGACGTGCTGGTATGCTCACAACAACATGAACTAAGTGGAGTTTAGTGAAAAAACGGGACATTATTAGATGTAGACAGGACACTGAGGACTAATTTCCAACTGAATAGATATTAACAAGAGATCTATGCTGGGGAGAAACTGATTTTGTTCATCATCAAGATTTGTTTCTGTAGCATTAGCATATCAGACAAGTCAGTTTAATATTTTCCCCTGTGTGTTTTTCTCTACAGCCAGTAGATGGAGCTTTAACTCTATTCCTGATGTATAAACACATCTCATGTCTAATAGAATGGCAAACTAAAATGTGAACAAGAGCATGCTTAAAAAAAAAAGTCAACGTAGATAATAATAATTGTTAGATAATAATCATTCTTTAAAAAGAAATGACACTGAATAAAATGTTAAATATTCTGTTGTGTAAGTATTTTTCAAACATTGTCTATTCTGAATTATTGTGTAGAATTTCATAATCACTTTAGCGTTGTTTATTTGTGCTTTACTCTTAGGGTCTAATGGTCTTCCTAATAGTAAAAGGACACTTGCACACATTTGTACAACTAAGCATTTGTGTATTGTACTGTAGACTGAATACTGCAGTAGTGACAATTTGTACAGCAGAGAGTCTGGGGTCCATTCAGCTTCTGTGGGCATTTACGAACAGATTTATGGTTTGTTGCATGAGTCAGATATTTGTGCACAGACAACTAAGGCCTATTGTTTTTTCACTATTAGTGCTAGAACATTGCGATCATAATTTCCTTTGTTCATTTAAAACAAAATGATCTAAATGCTAAAATAAAAAAGCTCATGATTCTTCAACTGTGATAGCCCGTTTTTTTTTGTACAACATTTTATTTTTTTTTTGTTTGGGTTTTGCTTTGCTTCTTTGTTTTTTTGTTATACAGTAATACAGCAGTGGAGGGGATGGTGGTGGAACGGGTTTGACCTCAACCCAGTAGATCAACCACCACTTTGCATTGGTGGCCAAGCTGGCTACTTTTTGGCAATGTTTTTTCTACAATCAGGTTAGATTTATGAACAGTTGATGTGATAAGTTTAGGGATTTGGAACAAGGTTTGCTCGCGAGTGTTGGCAGTACTGTGCTAGAAAAAATACACACACATATGACTTGAAGGTAATCTCATGCAGTTAGTGAAAGTCATAAACAGTGTGTGTTTGCTCACCTCGTTGACATTGATCTTGCTCTTGGCTGAAGTCTCCAGAAAAGCACAGGAGTTCCACTGCCGAGCAAGGCCCAGGCCAGACTCTTTGGCGACCACTCGCTCCTCCTCCAAATCACATTTATTACCAACTAGGATCATGGGAACCTAAAGTAAAAGAAAACAATGTCTTCATATATACAGCAACCACTCATTTTCTCAGGCCAATAAAAAGTACTCTGTATTGATTGTCACTAAATGTACATAAAGGTTATTCATTGTGCAAAATGTACTTTTCTGAGTTTATAACCATGTCGTAATGTTCTCTCATCATGAGTTTATTCAAAGCTGTATTTTGACTGACTCATGCTTGTTGGAGCAATCTTGTGTTGTGCTGTATCTGATGCTCCAGTGCTCAGAAAGTACCTGTTTTCACCTTCCACCTATCAACTTGATTGCATTCATTTGGGATTAGTCAAAAAAAAAAAAAAGTAGGGTAAATGGGTGAAGTCTACTGCTGGCTTTAGTTAAATCAAAGGACCTGTTTGTATTTTTAAGTTGTTTTAGATATATTTTGTGTTTTACAATGAATAAAGTGCAAATTACTGAATTATATGTGTAATAGTGTATTATTAAATAGATGGGAAAACGCAAAAGGTCTTTAAAACTTGGTCCTGCTCTCATTGGCATTTTGAACAAGTCACTTTACTCTAGTGTATTTTTGTTTTATATGGGTTTGTATCCTATTGTTGTCACTGGCGTATGTATTTGTATGTGATGGTGCTCTGCTGCTCCAAGCCAAATTAAATTGCCCCATTGGAACAATATAGATTACTTGTACCTTAATATTTGGTGTTAGTACTTACATCCTCTGTATCTTTGACTCTAAGGATCTGTTCTCGGAGGTCCTGGAGGTCATTAAAGGTTGACTGAGCTGTGATGGAATAAACCAGAGCAAAACCCTGGCCGTTTTTCATATACAAATCTCTCATCGCAGTGAACTGCTCCTAAAATCACACACACACATAATACTATCCGGTGAGTCACTCAAATGCAGCCAATGATTAAAAAAAAATTAAGACTAAATCTTCTTACTGTTCCCGCTGTGTCGAGGATTTCCAACATGCACTGCTGTCCATCAACTTCAACTTGCTAAAATAGGGTGAGAATAGATTAATATATGTCCGTAGACAAAAAAAAAAAACATGACAACTTTTGGCAAACAATATCAGATATTTCAAGTTCTGCTTGTAGTTCTTTTTATTCTGCCTTAATGAAAGTTGCATTTTGTTTTTTGTAGAAAACTGCTCTAATGCATTTTGCCAAAAACAATCCTGCATAATTACTACAATTATTATGAATGCAAATCTACAATTACATAATAAATACATAATGCAAAGACAGCACAACTAGAGCGAGAGAGATAGTGCAAACAAGCATCTTACCTTCCTATATGAATCTTCTATCGTTGGGTCGTATTTCTCCACAAAGATTCCTTGAACAAACTGGACAGTCTGAATGAACAGACGGGGGCACACACACACAGAGAGAGAGAGAGACAGAGAGCAGTGAGATAAAGGGAAATAGGGCAGTAGTGTTAATGGTGCTCTGTTCTGTCCTCTATTGGAAGTCATTAGATTGGAATTAATGTGACACACTGACATATCTCCATTATTTGGTCTGGAGAGAGTGCTCCTTTGTAGTTTCAAAGACACTGTTAGCATGTGTGGACTCAAAATGGACAGCACAGTGCAGGGATTGTAATCAGTTTATATAAGTTTTATTCTTACAAGTCAGATTGTTTACTAGGTTTTTTGCAATGAAAAGTAGTTTTGTTACACACACATCTACTAAATCAGTCTCCAGTGCATTTGACAGGTTAAATAGTCTTCAATTGGTACTTTACTTAGTATTAGTACAATTTGTATTCCGTTTGCCATTGAGCAAAACACCAAAGACTGGCATATAACATGATTTTACTAAATTAAGATATTAATACAACATTTGATTAAACTTTCAGAGATTACCTTATTTCATTTCTGTGCCAGTTCAGAATGACTGCATACTGCTTTGGTCTCTTTTAGACTTGGGACAACGGCTTATTTCAGAATTGTATAAATAATTATCCATCTAACACACATCTAACTAAAGATAGGCAACATATATCAAAATTAAGATAATATTTAAAATATGGAAAAAAGTAATTGTTGTGTTATACTAAAAAGTAAAAGTAAAATTGTAATTAACAAAAAAAATACATATTTGACAAGTCAAGTTTACTAGTATAGTACATTTTAGACAATAAGTAATTAAAAGTGCTTCACATAACAGGATAAAAGGATTAAGGGGAGACTTGAAAGATGTCAACCAGGGTCTATGGTGATAAAAGTCACCAAAGTCCAATTGAATCAGAATACAGTTCACAAGTTTGGCCTTGAAGTTTCTGATTAGTTTTATTTATTGTTGTTGTAATTTTTACTACGGCTTCCCAAACTGTGTGACTCACGAGCATTTGAACCTTTTCTGTCCAAGTCAAATGCAATCTCATGAGATCATTTTCTACACGTGTGAACAATCTTGTGGCATTTACACCTCTCGAGATCTTGTCCCATCCCTGAACTCTTTGCCAACGTCATGATCATTATACTAAAACTATTTTTATTTTTTTCTTACCAGAGCTGACTTTCCGACGCCTCCCGATCCCAACACAACCAGCTTGTATTCACGCATCCTGACTGTCTGTCTCCTGAAGAAAAAGAAAGAAAAGACATAGATTTCATTCCAAGCAAACCAATCTAGCCAGAATGAAAGCAAGAAACACCCTTGTTACAAAAAAAAACTGCAACCCAAACACCGAGACACACTTCCTCTTTCTCATTTGAGGTAATAATTACACATGGAGTAGCAGCTGGTGAGTTAATAAACACAATAGTCACGTGACCATGCAGCTGGTGGTGATGTCACAATACTCTTCCTGGTTACTGTTGCCGTGCCCCCATTGGAAGTATGTGCAAGTGAGTTTGTGCATACCAGCCATGCAGGAACAAGAGGCAACACGACACATGCGCTCACAACACGCTCTTTGGGCCTGTCGGGGTTACCATAGCGATGAGATAAGTGTGCATGTGTGGGCGGAGTGAGGTTAAAACATTAACATCACCTTCACCTCCAGTGTGCGACTTGATTTTTCTTTTTTTAATGTATTAGACAATAGACAGCAGTGCATGCATGAAGAGGGAAAGGTGATCACAGACAAGTCCAGGCCAGTTGAACATTGTGCAGAAAGACATCACCTGCACATAAATACAGGAAACATTCTGTGCTCCAAATAGTCTTGATTTAACAGACATAATTCGATCATCACATTAAAGTGAGTTTGTTGAAAATTACAATATTTATCTAATAAAGGTTAGAGATAGAAACAAGTTCATAGACTTCCTGTTTGAAACTGCAGAAGTGATAAGGCCCGCCTCTTCGTGGTGACAGCTCACCGTAACAAGCAGCAAATCGTCATTTACATGGTTTTATTTTTGAAAAGTGGCTGTGTGACATTTTACAACCATTTACATGTTTCACCAGGGGTTGTTTTTTTGAAGGTTAAGGTCAAGGTACACTTTACTGTCCTCAAAAGAAATGTGTCCTCTGCATTTAACCCATTCTTCCAGTGCCACTGTTTAGTGAGAGAAACCAGAAGCCTTGAGGAAACTTGGAAGAAACATGCAAAGTCCACACAAAAAGACCCAGACAGCAAGGGAGTCAAACCCACAACCTCCTTGCTGTAGGGCAAAAGAGCAAGCCACCATGTCGCGGGATGAGGGCATGGATAAGTGGCGCAAACAGGACTTTGCATGGTTTTTAACATTAGTGTAATATCCCCTAGATCCAGACTAAACCCTTTTCAAGACGCAAACAGCAACAGGTCACAGAGTGGAGCTTTTTTTCTAATCAAATGAATCCACAAAATGAGATTCTGAATTTCTATTTATTTATTTAATTGGTTGGTTGGTTAGTCAGTTAGATCTTCATTCATGTTTTATTTATTTTTAAGTTCAGCTACTTTTTTGATCAGGGTCTTATGGATTAAGGTCTAAGTTTACAGCAAGTTTTAGCAAGAACTACTCTATTGTCTTGTTGTAAGTTAGTCACTCTAAAGTACTGAAAGTATAGGAGCTCTAAAGTCAAATCAAATATCACAATGTATTCTAAGGTAACAGGATATGAACACATGGATTATAACTAGATTATTTCTACATCACTGTCTTTCAAGATTCAGCAGCTGTGCTCAGTCATGCTCACTGTTCTCTATTAGGTCGTGCAGTTAGGTAAATGGATAATATACTCATAACTGCTTACATTGTGTTATTTTTATTTTATTATTTATTTTTTGTTGGCTTTTCTTAAACGCCCTTTTATCTTTTCAGCCAATAAAGTCTTTGGCTACATATCTACCAACCAAAAGCAGACAGAGTTAATCTAGTGATGTAAAGTTGGACACGGTCTCATATCCCTGAGTCCACTAGATCTAGGTGGGGCCTGTCAATATCCTACTCTGTAAATGCGCTTGTTGCTGACAGTGGGCTACAGCAGCCACATAAAACCATGTATCCACGTCTTTACTGGCGGAGGCTGGCCCGGACAATGCTTTCACTTGACCTGGAAGAATTACTCCCGAAGTAATCATTCATTTACAAGTTACTTTCAGCTCGCAGCAGAGTTTAACTCGAGCAACTGGAGTTCCGCATGTCTTTGCCTCTCAACTAGACATTTTATTCAACCAACTGCGAGCCCACCGCGCGCACGGACAGGCTGGAGACAAAGTGCAGACGGGGGCAGACTCTGCTGGACTGATGTGCACACACGCACCCTTTAGCGCCAACAAAACCTGCCATTATGCTGACATCCCGATTTATGAAGCGTACTGTCAACACGGCCGACGTCCTGTATGTTCCTCTCTGCGCCCGCTTCCGCAAACCCAGCCCCACTCGCACCGGCCTCTCTCCGGCTGTGCTTCAGGCTCTGGTTCTGTCTGCCCACAGCATCGCAGCCTGTTATTAGACCCAGGGTGGGCCAGCCTCTCCGCGGTGGACAAACAAAGTGATACTAAAGGAAGGGAACGGGCCAATGAACGAAATGAAGCGATACTTACAGACATCCACCCGTCCTCGCCTTCTGCGCGCTCTCTCCACGCTGTGCGTAAATGTCGCTCTATCAGAGAGCCGCTCCCTCCTGCTGCCGCTGCCTCTGGAGCAAAGTCAACTCACAGCACATACAGGTACTTCCGCTCCCCGCTTCAAAATAATACTCCTAAGAATCAAACAAATCATAGTTTCGTTATGTCACTGCAGCATACATAGTCTGCAAATGAAAAACTAAAGCCTATCTTCGATATTTTATTGGACTAGAATTTGTTTCCCACTTCATTAAACTTTAATGAGCTTTTATTTTTGTAACAACAACAGAACGTTCCTGTTTTCACTTACCCCTTAGCCCCGCCCACATCCCTTTAGACCTACTTGTCATTGTTCCAAAAAATGAAGACTCCAAAAGACAATATGGAGCTCCAAGATGTGGCCACTTATCAAAAAATGAAAAATGTAAAATCTGCTGCCTGCTACAGTGTTTCTCAACCAGGGGTATGTGGACCCTAGGGGATACTTGATTGCAGATTAAAAAGAAAGGGTTAGTATTGGTATTGGTTAGTATTATAAATAAATAAGTATTATAGAAATCTTACATTTTAAGAGGCTTTTTTTACATGGAATATATTAAAAAAATAAAATGCAATAGTTTTAAAAAGAAATATATGAGTAAAGATAAAATACTTAAAAATACTAAAAAACACATGGCATAGGGGTACTCCATGTGACGTGTGATATCATGATTAAAAAGATTTATAAGATGAAAAAGCCAGGGCTCTTTTAAATTATGATCTACTAATGTTGGATGGAACAAAAAAGGTAAATTCTTGTCCTTTACATATGCAACATTTAATATAAATAACTATTTGAAAAAGATGATATACTGAATTATTATTATTATTATTATTAGTAGTAGTATAGTAGTAGTTTGCCTATCACTGAACTGGGAGGTACTCTGAGTATGAGACAAACCTTAGAGGGTTCAAAAGGCCCTGCATATTTAGACTAAACTTGCATAGTCACAAAAGTGCTTACATTATAGTAATCAGTGAATACTTTTATGTGATCTGTATATAACCGGTTTTGGCCTGAAAAGTTAAAGAGAAGGAAGAGGTGGACATATGTAGTGTCTATACTTCAACTCTAGAAGTTAGGTGATGCTCTGTGTTATCATCACCCCAGGTTAAGAGTCAGAGGAACTGAGTTTATAAAGTGCAACATGCCTCCAGATCAGTGCCATGATAAAATATTTTGCTTCCCTGCAGCAGAGCGTGTTGGAGCTTGTGAGTGGACCTGGAGATTCTGCAGTCTTTCTCTGAAGCCACACCCAAACAGGAAGGAGTCACCAAGAATAGCTGACCCCACCCAAGCAACTTCCCTCAAAGACAGAAATGTTCTTCTATTCAGTCTAAAAAAACATTGGTGATCTAAACACGTTCAGTACTTATTTGTAAACCCATGACTTTTAAAGTGCCCAATACACTTACTTTACATAGTTTTAATCACACAATTAGTGCAAGTCAAATAGAATTATTACAATTTTCTTTTTTTTTCCAATCTTAATAAATGTTTGGCCTAAGATTATGTCTGAAACAAATATCTGGAATTAATTTTAACTTAAAGGGTCATGGTGTTGCAACTCTCAAATCAGCTAAATGTTATTTGATATGACCCAATTGTCCATTTGAAATATTTTCTGATCAAGACAGAGGTTTGAAATAATCAATTTTCATCCCATCAGCTAGCACCTCAGAATGAATTAGTTAACTTCAAAGGGAAAATCAGCATGTCAATGTTCACCCAAGCCAAAGCGCTCACTGCAACACAAACTCATCAAAAAGATGTTGCTAGGAGACCATATAAATGAGCCCCATTTGTTTGTTCTTGTCCGTCTGATGAAAGATGTCTAATCAGAAATTGGCCTGTAAGTGCTGATCTCTGAACAAAGCGTAATATTGACACACGTAATATTAATCGCATGTGATGAAAATTTCCCAGTGTTAGTGTTAACTATCTTCTAAAATCCCGTGCTCCCACAGTTCACAGGTAAGCTCTGAATGTCAGTAGATCTACAATGATTAGCCAAATTTTTCTTTACTTGACTTCAGAGTAATCTGCTTGAGAACCATGAATATGCTCAAAAATACTAAGAAACAAATGGACAAACGCCCAGTAACAACTTCAAGCTCACACAAAATGAAGGCAGGCAGAAATGGACTTTTATTTTACTTGGGCAAAAACAGTTGATTTTCTTCTGACCAGACAAGATTTTTACTTATTTTTCTAAAACAATATTACACCCAAATAGACTTAGATTAGTCCACTAGGACAGAAACAAATACTGCCCAGAATGTTGCAAGTTTGTGTCCAGTACAAAATTATGTGGCCTACTTAATACCTGTATTACTATGACAACAGCAACACAGTCTCAAAGAATGGTCCGTCAGATGTGGTCCAGAGAGGCATGATCTAATGACATCTCATCTTCCATCCCAGTGTGAAGGGACTGATGGGAGATCTACAGACTCAGGGGGAATAAAGAAACTGATTGGTCCATAAACCGTGAAACTGCCACCAGTGTTACCCCAAGCATCCAACTGTCTGCTTACAACAACCACAACAAACAGCTTGCCCTCCTCTCATTGGTCACCAGTCACCGCACAGGCCCCATTTCATTTGTCAGCTTGGAAAATTCGCAGCTGTCAGTCACTAAGCAGGAGCCAAATAAAACAGTTACAATGGAATTTTCTGAAATAACAAAACAAAGTTGGCCATTTAAATGGCTTTGTAAAGAAAATTTAAAAGTGGAATTTCAAAGCCTTAGAATGTGTGTTGTAGCTGTCTTTTTTTCTTTTTTGAATAATCCTTGTTCAATCTTATAATAGTTAGTCCGTAAGAGCAGTATACCAGTTTTCTTCCTTTCATTCAAAACAGTGGATTTCACTGAACGCATCAAGGAACGATCACTAGGAGAGTGTGTCACTATAAGAATCTATGTGTGTGTCTGTGGTGTCTGGATCCTGTTATGGAAACTTGCTGCAGGTTTAAAGCTCCAGCAGCTTGATGGTGCTATCTTTGCATTGCAGAAATGTCTCTCTTTAGCTGGTGTCCATGGACTCCATGTTGGCTGAGCTGGAGTCCCTCTGAATTGAGTCAAAGATGGCAGCCAGCTCCTGATTGGATGAGATTTGCGACTGAAACTCTGACATGAGGGGGGACTTTTCAGCCTCCGGGATTGTTAGCAGTGCAACTACGGCTCGCATGGCCGATCGCTTTAACTCGTCCTGCTTCTCAATTCTTGTTCACAGAGTTTGCCTTCACCTTGAAAAGTAAAAGGCATAAAGCTCAAATTAATACTAAAAATGGGTTGATTATTATTAAAATATGTTTGTGCTTTATGGTCACCTTTGTGGTGCAGGTAGCTCTCAGAGGTTCAACTAGTCGGTCCAATCGCTGAAGAACAGCACTGGGGCAAAGAGAGGACAATCTGGCCAGCATAAGGAATGTCAGCATCTAAAAGACAAAATAGTTTGAAAACTATTATATTTTGCACTAATTTTAAACAAAGACACATTTACAGGAATTATTTTGAATGTCATTGTGAACAAAACAAGTCAACCCATACAATGCCCAAGATTCAGAATAAATTCATCAAAAACAATGTTAAAAATAAATAAAACGTTTAGTCTCTTGTTTCTTTGTGTAGGAGCGTAGTGCACGCATGTTTTTGGTATAATAGATAACTTTTTTCGCCTCACTTAACCAATTCCGGGTCATTTTATGCAGCTAAAATGTTCCTAGTTTCAGAAAGTGTCCACTCATTTTAAGCAAGAGAACCAAGTGGCAAATCACTGCCATAGTTCAATTTAGGGACCTCAGGGACAGGCCTGCTGGTGCCCAGAGTCAGGACTAAACTTGGAGAATCGGCATTTCAACGTTTTAGCCGCTAGAGTCTGGAACAATCCTGATGTTGTGTTTCAATCAAGGCTTTAACTTTTTTTTAATCACTTTTTCTCATTTGAGTTGGATGTTATGTTTTTAGCTTTATATGGTTGTATTTTAAGTGTACTTCATGTATACTTTATTTAATTAATGTTGTAAAATATGTTAAGAACTTTAAGCTGCAGCACAAATGAAAAGTGCTCTTCAAATAAAATATTTTTAGTTTTTATTGATGGCATCCTGTTTAGTGCAGATAAACTGTAGCCATTCTTCCTGGAGCTTAGCTTTTCACATTTAAAAATCCAGGTTAGGTCCATTTTGCGTTACACATTTTGCAAATGTACAATTATGATAACAGATGGAAAACGATGCTCGCTTTTGGATATCTTGTTCATCACAATTGATAAATGTCAAAATCAGCAGATTCACCAAACCTTAATATCATAGTGGTCCTTCAAGCCATCCTCTACATGATTGAGGAAAGTGAAGATGTCTATTCGATCCAAGCAGGAGTCCAACAGGGTGTACATGCACTCAAATGCAGCCTTTCTCAGGTCAAGCCATCATCTACTGTGTGCTTAAACGGACCCATCTCCACCTACATTGAAACAAACTGTTGTTAATAAAAATGTGTAAATATGTGTTATTTCAACAAACATATTTACTGACCTCGCGAATCAGCTCCTTTCTGACTTTGGTCTCATTGTAAAGCTGTGGTAAAACAGAGTCCAGCAGCTCTCTGATTAAACTAGGTTTATTGTGAGCGGCAGAGTTAAATGTGACCAGGGCAACACGGCGCACATTCAAATCTGGATCCTCAAGCGTCTTCAGAAAATCACCTGAGAAAAAGAATGAATCAATAAAACGTTCTTTTCAGTTCCCAAGTGTTTTCCTAAGTTTTTGCAGAGTTGGGAAAGAGCAAGTGCTTTAGATAATGTGACTAACAATGATCAATCAATAGGTTGTCCTACCTATGCAGCTTTTCAGCAGTGGGTCAATAGGTTGTGGTTGATCAGAGATGGTGAACTTTACTGCCGTTACCACCGAGCTCCTGGCATATGAAGAACCTACAAAAGCATTGGTAAAGTACAATAAGAACTAAGATTTTCCAACTACATAACAGGACTAGCATCATTCCATCTAGTCTATATGTATTTTACCAGATAACAAATATCCTTTGAGCCGTGGGAGGAGCGTTTCAGGATCAATTAAGGTTAATTTGCCCAAACATTCTGCCACAACGTTCCTTGTTCCTTCCTCTTGACACTCGCAGTGTTTAAGCAATAAAGACCAAACAGACTCCACATATGGCTTTAGACCAGACACTGATGCTGAACCTGAAACAAAAATACAAGTTAAAACTATGAAAACAGCAAAACAGCAAATGTGTGCACAACTTACTGATAATCTCCTTCAGAGAGTGAAGCAATAAATATTGCCTTTTTGAGGAGGAGATCTCTTGTAGCACAAAAGGTAAATACTCTGGAAGGTTGCCCACTGCAATGCTGCCCAACGCATAGGAAGCTGCAGACTTTACCTATAATTTTTCAGACAATTTAGAATGGTCCGGATCATAAAACTTTTGACAAAAAGAAGCTATTCATGTTACTGGTTAAATTCAACAGAAAATGTAGTTACCTCTTCGCTTGAAGATGAAAAGGCATCCAGAATTACAGTCTTGAGTTCTGGTTGGCTGCTTAGGTCTACATGATGTCCAACTTCACCCAATGACAAAAGAGCAAGCAACCTGATAGAATCAGTGGAACGGCTATTTTTTACATCCTAAAAACAGAGAAGACAATTACCTTCAAAATATTAGTTTTACCATTAGTACTTCTATAATAAATGTTGTTACCTGAATGAACTGCCCAACCACAGCAGGTCCTTCTGTGGGACAGGCCCGTGTCAGTGCAGCTACACATTTGGCAATAGAGCAGTATGCCTGTTTGTGAGGAAGAGCTGTGCTCTGGGAATACACTGGGCCGGTTAACATTCTTAACAAGTCCATATAACCAAGACCAGGAGTGTCAGTAGAGACAAGAGCCTAAAATAAAAAAAATATTGCTAAACTCAAATAAGAGAAGAAATCTTCAAGTGTGGAAAAAATATGTACCTGATAAAAGTCCAGCATGGCTGCAAGGGCACCTCCTTGCAGTAGTGGGGATCTAACTAGAGTGATGAGCTGTTGCATTATGTTACCCCCACTCAACTGCCCCAATGAAGATGGGTGCGTCACTGCCAGCGTAGACAGGAAGCTTAAAGCCATCTGCGACACATGCATGTCACTCTCAGAGATCAGAGGCGGAAGCTCTGCTAATACAGCATCCACCATGACCGGAGTGACAGCCGAGCTGTACAAACACACAAACAGGTGGCACCATGAGCAAGTAGAAGAGGCAGCGAGCATAAGAGAATGGCCAATGAGAGGCTACCTGTAGTTTCTCAGCAGGATGTCAAGTGCGGCAAGTGTGCAAAGTTTTAAGGCTCGTTGGTTTTTTCGCAAGAATGAAGCAAGAATAGGAACAGCATCTGGTAGAACCGGTCTTAAATCAATTTTCAATGGTGATCCAGCAATCAGAGTCAGAGCTGAAAATTGTGGGATAAGCCAGTGAAAAAAATCAAAACATTACAGTTCAAACAAAAGACTTCCAATGATTCACAAACCTTTAACAGTTGTGAGTCGAGTAATTTCATTCTTTAGACGTTCCAAAAAGATTAATAAAGTTCCAGGAAGCTCCGCAGGAAGACGGTCACCTATTTGTCCATATTAAGCAGGTCAACACTTGCCAAACATCACATAGTTATTCACACATGACTTTTTCTTACCCAGATTGCAAATGATTTGCCCCATGCAAGAGATAGCTCGTTCTTTAACCTCTTGGTCAATGTCAGCAGCTTTTAGGCGTTTAATTGTACAAGTGAACAAGTCATTGATGTAAGGAGAAGGGTCGAAGCTATCAGAGCCTTCTGAATAGTTTTCTAAGGGTCGAATTACCTATAAAAAAACAAATAAAAACAATCGACCCATAAGAAGACTAAACAACACACATTAAATGTAGAGGAAGTTTGTAAGACACTGGTTGAAATCACACTCACCTTTACAAGCTGCTGAGTGACCAGAAGAGCTTCTGAGGTTATTTTATAAAATGGATCGCCAACACAGGCGACAACTGGTGGAACCAGGGCCGGGACATGAGCATGGAAGGCGTGAGCAGGATGTGTTACCATGATGACGTAGAGACAGGCCAACGCGTCGATTTTTAGATTGGAGCTGCTTGACTTATCATTCAAAGAAAATATAATGCCTGCAAAAACAAATATGAGTCGAGTTACTGATAACAGTATAAATCTATAAATGTATTTTGTTTTTGTTATCAATTAATACTAATTGCAATATTTGATTAAAAAATGTCACATATAATGAGCCTGGAGTGGCTGTTAACCTGGTATAAGTACTGGGATGTGTTGAGTCAAAGCGCCAGGCAAAACATTCACCAACTCAGTCAGCATGTTAAAACAACACTGACGGGTTTTGACGCTTTTCTCCTTCAACTGTTTGTGAAGTGCTTTTACAATCATAGGAACCTTCAGAGGACAAAGATATTAAGAAATTTTATTTTCAGTTTTAAATACCAAAAACTAAGAACTTTTTTTAAACAACTCAATAACCATTTGCAAGGTTATGTACTCTGGTGTTACCTGACTCTGTAGCATCGTCAAAGGCGTCTCCCCCTGCTCCATGGCATCAGGATCTGTCAACCAGCTTTGAGCTGGCCTTGTCTGCTTTAGCAATGACAGGTAGGCATGGAAAACATCTGCCTTTACATTCTCCTCCCTTTCCTGTAAAAAGAACAAACATTAGAGTAATACACAAATTATAGACTAAAGTTGATTGTAGCCATGTCACAAAATGTATATTTTGTATTTTTCCTCTATTCTCAACTTCAATCTCCCCTGATACTTTTCTCAATGGGTCGTTTTATATCTTTTTTGTTAGTTTGTTTTTTAATACAATTGTGTAACATCTATACAATAACTAAAAATAAAACTAGTATTACATTATAATGTCAAAGGGGGAAAAGGTGTTTTTCATTATCACTGTGATGTAATTTTTTCATACAAGTTCCCAATGAGCATTTTAATTTCCAAATACAAACTCTTGGTTACCTTAAAGCGGCAGACAAGTGCTGGTGACACTGAGCGGTAAAACTCCGGCAGCATCTCATGACGAGTGGAAACAACTGCATCTAAACACTTGGCTGCAGCTCGTCGCACTTTCCAGCTCATGTCGTCATCATCACTGTACTCATCATCGCTGCCTGAAGGACCAAGACAAAACAAAACATTTATATGCTTTGAATTGATATGTGTGTCCTTCTTATAACTCCTATAAGGAAAGTAAATGTAAAGAAATCCAGTTTAGCTTTCACGGTCCACAACAAGCTGTTCCACAGGTAATACACAATGCACCAGATAAGGAGTTACTGGTTATGTATGGACTAGAATGCAAAAAAGCACAATTTCACTAACTTTCACCAATATTAAGAAGGTAGTGGACCTGTGTAGAATAGAGGCGCAAATGTTTCCCTAACACTCGTAGCTTTACCCACAACTTAAAACTTGACATATTTTTGTTACTGTATAAACATAGGATATCAAACATTTGCTGCAGTTAACTCATAGCAGACTAATCAGGTTCAAAACTCACAAAGTCACACCACACTTATACACATGTATTCAGTCCAAAAGCAAAGGGATAAAGCAGAGGTTTAAAGACTTAAAACGTCATGCTATACCATTCTACCATTCCAGTTCTGTATAGGCTGCAAAAATGTGTATACCTTGGTAATCTTCATCATTTTGTTCAGCATCCATAGCATTATCATCTTCATCCTCATCATCAAAATTGTAATTTGGATCATAGGTTAGGTAACGCAAGCAGATGGAGATAATGGTAGGAACATGTGGGTAAACTTCTTTAGGACATCTGAGACAACAAAAATAAAATACATATATATATATATTTTTTTTTTACATATTGCAATGGTTATTTTAGGCATTACCTTCTGACGAAAGATTCAAAAGCTTGTATGCAGTACTCTCTAAGCTCGTCATCGTCAACATTACAAAACTTTACAACAAGTGGGATGATCTTCTCCAGATATTCTCCTGCACAAAAATAGTGAACTGAGCAATACATCTGACATTATGATTTCTCCCATTGTTTGTATTGATGTCTTACCAATTCTGTGTCCAGCCTGTCTGCTGATAGCAGCTGTGCACTGGATGTAAGTCCTAGTGGTTGACATATTGTCATTTCTCCCAAGCTCGGTCAGAAGGTGTTCAATAAGATCAATAAACACCAGATTTCCACATGACATTACCAGATGACCCAGAGCCATTATTGTTCTCTGTGTATAATCAGTAGATTCAGTTAAAATGTTATAAAATATCAGCATTTTGTTAAATTATTCATAATAATCTCACTAAATGTTTACAAAACAACCAAACCTTTCTGACAGCAAGTCTCGGAGAGGTCAGCTGTGGCAGCAGACAACTCAGGATAGAAGGGTGAAAATTCACTAACAATCCTCCTTGTCTGAATGTGAAAATAACTTTATTTAGAAACTACACAGATCAAATCGTGTATGATGTGCATTAAACGTATGATATAGTAAAAATATTCATAGAATGGAAACAAGTACCTGCAAAGCATGTCAGCCATGATGTCGAGAGCTTCTAGCTGAACGGAGACGTCTTCTTGTTTGGCAATAGCACTTGTCAGGCGGCCTGTTATTTTCTTACATACACTCGCTGCTAAAGCAGAACCTTTATACAAAAAAAGAATCATTGTTTTTCTCAAGTAACACCAAGAACTAATCCTCACGCTGGTCGCAGTACTAATGATCATGTTCAACTGGTATATCGATAACTGTCACATGGCACAACTCTGACAGGCATGATAGGATTGTAAAAGAACTATGAATAATAATAAAACAATAATTGTGCAGTTCTATTCCCCAACTGTGTTTTTAAGTGCAAAACTTACCACTGGATGCAGGGGGCAACTCTCCTATCACAGTTTTAAGTCCGATAGATGAAATGTCTCTGAGTTGTTCTTTGTCTGACAGCATGTTTGTGCACAGAGTGTCCACAATAGTTTCTACTTGGTACTCTTTCACCTTACTGACCAAGGGCCCAAGACTAACAAGAAAACACATCAAACATTAGACACAACCCTAGTGAATACAGTAAACCATCCAATGTGCCACTTTGCTATTATACCATTTGACTGCAAGGTTTTGAACCTCTCCATTCTTATCTTCAAGCAACTTTAGAATCATTCTGACTACCTATAAATAAAAAGACAATAGACAATTACAAAAAGCATCTCATAGAACACAATTTACATATTTGCACGATATTGTCACTCACCTTCCTTTCACTGTCATCATCCAGTTTGATTGAATCTTTCTGAAGCTCTGTCATCAGGTCATTTGTGGCCATGAACCTAAAATGTATAGTGTTTATGCTGTTAAATATGGTACATGCTGTTAAATATGGTGCATGTTTCCAAATTCACAAATATCCCTACTAGAAGTGTAGATGTTTTCTATAATGAAGCATTAGTGTAGGTAGTGGACAGAACTGATTACACACAATAATCTGGTCTATATAATTTAAACTTCCTCAGGATCATAATTACATTAAGCCTATTTAGATATAAGCATCATCATAGCACAACACTGGAAACTGCTCACACCAAAGTATTACAAACAAGAGGCAAGCTGGTGATGACAGCCTTAAATTGTCAATAAACGAAGGTGAGTTAACCATTTGTGCACAGCTGATAGGAAGATAAGGATAGTAAATATAAGACATGTTTAACGGGTACTGACACAAATATAGTGCCATGTAGTTAGCATGTCACTCACTTACTAGCTTGCGGCATGACACAAGTTGATTCTGGTTTTAGCTAACAGTTAGCAGAAACTTGCTGCGATTCAGGGAGAATCTGGTAAGCGATCAGCATTGCAAATGCGTGGCTGTGTTTCAAAGATGACTTAAATAATAGGTAAAATGCTAAAGCCGATGTCAAGTTTCTTGCACGGTGTTGTTTTGACACCACAGACTGTCAGGCTAACGGTGAGGCGGAGCAGACACAGCAGACAGGTGGCAGGCTGCTGCTGTTAGCATGAAGACCTAGGCCTGACTATCAGACAACATCGGTTTGTGCACAAATTGTGAAATCGAGAATCGTAGCACATATGCTTGATGTTGCCCTTGTTGTTCTTTAAGATTACCTGAAATCCTTGTCGCTGGAGGTCATTTTCTCCAGTAAGTTGGAGATGTGGTAAGAGGCGCTCGCCATGTCGCTTGCTTTTAGCCTTTAGCCTCCTGCTAGCACTGCGCTCAGAGTTTATCCCGCTGTTTAGTGCGACGCGCCTGTTTCCTCTGGTAGGTTTTGGTTTCTCTTGTCTTTGTGGGCAGAGCGACGAAACTATAATCTTTGCCCCTTCTGGTGTCTCAGCCGCCTGTGGTTCTTTTAAAGCGACTGTCGCATCCAGGGCGCGGAGTTTGGTGTGTTTGGTTTGAATGGAGCTCTGCAGAGGGGCGGGGCTAGGAGCTGGACTGCGGCGGGGTCAAAGGTCAGCCAGAAAATACTTCTCTGTGCCATTATTTTATACATTCAAGATAAATGTTTGAGGCCTAATCAAATGCACACTTCATAATGTCTCACACACATGTAGCATTGTTTATTTTGAACTACTGTAAGTAAATAAATAAAAAAAATGTTCTACTTAATTTAGACAACAATTTCATCTATCCACAGTCTGGACCCATTTTTTTAAATATTGCTACGCCTACGTTTTCCTAATATTACTTTACTCTTTTTGCATAACTTTTCTGACATGTATTAAAGAAAAAATTGCTTGAAATAATATACTACGTATATATATATATATATATATATATATATATATATATATATATATATATATATATATATATATATATATATATATATATATATACACGTATATACGGGTAGTTTGGAGGACACTGATCAACACGGGCCACACTGTTGCCTTCACCTTCCAGCCTTCCAGCTCTTCTCTGAGCCCTTGGTATTTCTGTAGTCTCTCCTGCTCCTTTTTCCTGATGTTGCCATCGCTTGGTGTTGCTAAATCCACCACCATGGCTTTCCTCTGCTCTTTATCCACCACCACGATGTCTGGTTGATTCGCCATTACCATTCTGTCTGTCTGTACCTGGAAGTCCCACAGGATCTTGGTTCAGTCATTCTCTACCACCGTCGAAGGTGTTTCCCACTTTGACCTTGGGATTTCCAGTCCATATATATATATATATATATATATATATATATATATATATATAATGCCCGGTTGGAAGAAGAACATTACTAAGCATCGAAACATGCACATTCCCATTTCAGACTTTGTCAGGGTCCTTGCATTGGGCCCCCAGCCGCAGTCCAATAGTATCTGTCCATAAGTTCATAAAATATAAGAAACATGATTGTGTGCAGATTTATCTATATGTGCATCCCATCTTTTATTGTTATTCATATATGCTTGGAAGATTACTTTCAAAAATGTTCAAACACAGACACACATCACAGCCTACATATGTCTGTGGCTGCATTATGTGTCAAGAGAGCGCGCCCGAGGCTTTTGAGAACATCCTACTCTACAGATATGTGACTCACAGTCACACACACATTCAACAGCCTCAACTGTCAGCAGCAGTGAATACACTGCACTTCCTTCTGATTACATGGAATTACGCTGTGTGTAGCGCTTTGGCTGTATGAAGGATTTATTATTAGCCTATAAATAATAAGCTCATGTGACTGCAAAACTGATGAGATTTTTCTTCCCCAATTAACTCATTCAGAAAATGTAACATCTGGCACCTGGGGCTGGCAGTGTCAAATTTGTCTGATTTCAAATATCAAGTGCAAGCAATGAAGGACCCTATTAAGTCCAATTGTTTACTGCTTGAATTTACTGCTTGAAAACTCATAGGAAGAAATTGACAAAGTTTAATTTCGATAGAAGACTCCTGGTTCCAGTATCATCATCTGAAATCTTCATCTCTTAACAAATAAATTTATTTCCATCTCACAGTTTGATTTCTTTCTTCATACAGTTCCTCTGATTATTACTGCAGTTAAAAATCAGAGTCCTAATCTAGATTCAACAAGTGTATAAAGATATTTTATTCCCATTCATATTTCATTTTTAAATCATCTGCACAAATATAAGAAATTAACACATATTTTTATCACTTAATTTAAATATATCAAGAAAATCAATTGATTCTTTTTAAATCAAGTCATTGAAAACATACTCTGATCAAGATTAAAATCCATTGCAGGATATCCTTCAGAGTTTGAAGGCCGGAATAATACAGAATAATACTTAAAATCATCATACACCGGCTTCCCATTGGACTTTGAATCTGTTTGTCTCCATATTGAGGTCAGTCTGTGCTTTTTGTCTTGTAGCCTGCAGAGACTGATTCTTCCACTTGGCCGCATCCTTTCCTCTGCAGCATCCTTGCCTATCCATAGGGACCAGAGATGTCAGCTTATCTTGAAAGATGCCATGGCTGTTGTCAGATAATTAATGATGTGTTTTGTTTGTCTGTTTATGATACTCAAAACAGAACAGAACCAAGAAAGATAAACACTTGTCTGTATATGTCTAGCCTTTCAACACTTTCTGATCTGGAAAAAAAAATTGTAATACCATAGTTTTACAGTTATTAATTTTACCTTGGGTAAAATTAAATAACAAAAACATTCACATTAGGTCTACTTGGCAGAATGACAACTGTGACTTCTAGGCAGCATCAATCAACATTAAAACTGAGGGTTGAGTTAAGGCTTCTCTTTAATGTTGGAGAGTGGGAGGACTCCAGAAAGACTAGTTTGGACAAGAACATCAAATACCAGTGTTAGCTGTTTTAGGGAAAGATAGGACCCATGTTTAGCTCTAAATATTCTCTGCTATAACGTCATGTTTCTACACGTAGCCTGCCTTGGCATCAGTATTGTCTTAGAAACAAACAAAGGTTTTTGGACAGTCTATGCATTTTGGTTGTTCTTTTATTACATTTGTAATCTTAATTCACATTTTGCTGTAAACAATTACAAAATTGTGTAATCGTGATTACCATAACTCACAAGTAAAAAGCCCTTATATATCCCTAAAATTGGAAAAGGAGGTTAGAGACAGTTTTTTTAGAATAAATTTTTCAACAGTTTATTTCTGAGATATGAAACCTATTAAATTTATTTTTCACTTTCTGCATTTTGGGGTGCTACGCTCTGCGCTCTCTCTAAGCAAATAATCGCTTTAATAATTGTGAGTTTTTAATATTATTTAATTAATTGTGATTATTTTATCATAATCGAGCAGCCCTATTCATATATTTTTTATTATGCATTTGCTTTAAAGATAGAAAGTTAATGTGACAAGCACATTATACTGAGTAAGTCAGAACTTCTGCTCCAGGAAAAAATAAGCAAGAGGCAAAAATAAGTTTGCAGTTAAGCTATAGGTTGTTTGTAAGCAACAAAAAGAAACAGGATTATTTGTAGCCTGGGTCAGTATCACACTGAGCAAAATTTAAAAATCAGAGAGTCATAGTCATAGTTTTATCATTTGAGACTTGTTTTTTTATGTAGGATATTATTAGCTAATTTGGCGTAGACTACCCTGTCCCCTTGAACTCTAGGTGTGAATAAATGAATGTAGGCCTAGTAGGCTAATATTCAGCAGCGCTTCACTTGTCAAAAAGTTACAAGGCATCGCTCTCATCTCATACATGCACTAGAGCTCGACCGTTGCCATGGAAATCCACCATGTTTGCAGGTGCGTTACCGCCCATAGCCAAACAAGCCAAAAGTAAAACAAAAACGTAAACAGAAGAGAAACGACCTAATAAAGTGCTGGGTCAACACTAGTATTTATCACAATATAGCACCAGAATATATGGAAGAATGAGTTTAGTATTAATTACCTATAGCCTACAAAATGTCCATTAATTTTAACGTTGGGCTAACTGAACATTCAACGATGCGCGGTGTCACCAATCACAAATCCTGAGCTCTATCGGCGAGTGCTGCAGCTGTACGGCTCCTCTGGCATCCCCTTTACCTTGCAGCTCTTTCACGGTCATCACGTCACCCCGCACTCCCCCTATAGAGCTCAGGCTAAAGTTACTGCGGGGGGAGGGGGTCGAGAGACACGCACAAAGAGAGCGAAAGGGGCTGCGGGAGAGAGAGAGAGAGAGAGAGAGAGAGAGAGCGCACCGGAGGTTTGCGTGAGTAAAACCGAGGTAGGAGAGAGTGGTGGAGAGAGGTAGGGCTCCTCAATGTTCACGGGGGGACCATGAGGGGGAGGCACGGTGAAGCTAACGCTAACTAGCCATGTTGCCGTCTCTGCTGGTGCCGCTCCTGCCCTCCTCTCTTCTGCTGCTGCTGGTGTGTGTCTGTTAGCGGGCCGCCCTGGACTCCTTATACGCGCTGAGGTGCATCATGCCCGGTTGGAAGAAGAACATCCCGGCCTGTCTTCAACCGGACCAAGAGGGCGGTAAGACCACACCGATTTTATCAGGTTTACACCAACCGCGTCCGGCGTGTTTGTGCGACATGTGCGTGCGCCTGTGCGCGAGCGCTCCGACTAATTATTATCGCAGTGCAATCTTTGTCACAGCGTGGTTTGGTGTGGTGCCGCCGCCGGTAATGCTTCTGGAAACCATTGAAAGTTTGCATACTGTAGACGTGTGTTGTGTGTCGTGTTAATCTGACGCAACGGGTGAGGTTACAGTGACGTTACGGTGATTTTTACTCGTGATTTTACCGTACATGTTACAGGCTAAGGGCACGCACAGGTTACGCACTGAGAACAGGCTAACCATGGCCAAGCTGAACGAACTAACAGTGCAAAACACACAGGTTTATCAGTAATAAGACAGGCCTGGTGTGCACTCTGTCACATCTGTGAGAGAAGAGCTGTTAATGTCTTACAATCTACTCTGTGGTCCCTGTTTTCCCACACAGTCATCAGTCCGCTGTGGTGTAATGCAAAGAGGCTACAGGCTACACCTACTCTCCTCAGGGTGCATTAGACACAACATTCATTAATAGGGTATTTATGGTCTGACGGCATCTGTTTGTCCTGTGATTTGTGTTTGAGACAAGTTACTTTGGTTGTGTCTTTTGTTATATGTAAATGTTAGATCTTCATTTAGTTGTTTACAGATTGTGTTGTTTTGGTAATTTAATCTGCAAACAGGATGTTTGTAGACAAAAAGACAAGAGGCATGGGATTTGGAGCATATAATCAAATATTTAACATGTTATGTTCTTTTGCTTCACTTCTGTCAACATGTTCTAGCAAAGTAATAGGATTTATATTTAGGGAAACTATAGTAAAGCAAACCATGCACTTTCAGTATATGTATATGTGTATGATCCAAAAATGTCTTTGCATACATACTGTGTACTTGGTATTTTCTCTTTATAAGAGGTGTCGAATTCAGCAAACCATTTTTAGCTCATAGCTTCACAAGCTTGAACTGTACTTGAATCCAATTCCCTAGCTTAGGGGGGCATTTGTTTGTTTTAGTCAATTACAATTGTCGTTATGTAGACTTGTTACACTTTTTTTTACTTTGTGTGCATCATTGGGACCCTGAAGCCATAAAGCAAGTCATTACCTTGTAGTCATAGAAAAGTGTATTGTTTTGCACATCCATCCAAACTATCAATAACAAATAATTGATATAGGACTTGATGTACAGCTGTAGTTATGTTCAGTTAGATAAAAAACTAATGTGTCTTAATTGTTGTAAACAGTGCTTTAATACGACTACACACTTTGGGTAGAGTCCCAGAAGCTCATGTGTTCAAACAGAAAGACTTTGAGAGACTAGAGCATTCATTTTCTGTAGTTTTTTTATGTAGTAACGATAATTATAATTAGAATCTCCTGCAAATTTTATTTACATTCTGAACTCAACAAAATCACAAATTATTAACAATTATTACATTTTGAGAACTGCATTAAAATCTTTACCAGCTACATTTGATTTGATTAAGTCATTTCAAGTAAGAAACCGTAGTTTCTGTGAAAGTTGTGTTTTTCCAGTAAGAGTGTTATTTTTAGTTTTGTGAGAGTAAAAAGCTTTAGATGAACAGAAATAGTAACATCTAGAAATAAAACAAAATGGAAATAGTAAAGCATCTACAAAGACTGTGAAAGATGGAAGGTAGTATTTCTCCTTCTAAAAATGTCAGATTTACAGTATTAATTGCATTCTCATTGAATTATATAAGACTTTGTAAGAAGACAGATTATTAATGTGCTGGAATATAAATAGACATCCTACTGTAATAAAGTACCAAGAACAGGCAGAAAGTCATTAAAGTGAGAGTAAAAATCTGGAACGTGAAACAAGTCAAACATTGCTTGCATTTCATGTGGTGGGTTTCTAAATAAAGCGTGAGGCTGAGCACCCATAATCATCATCACTGACTGTGATGTCATGCTGACACCAACATCCTCACGTGAATCAGACCTCTGCGGTTTTCAGGGCCAGGTGTTTGTATTCAGACGACTAGTGTGAGGCGCTCTATAAAATCATTCAGTGCAAATGAATCACTGTCATAATCTGCAGTATGTTCAGGTTTAAGATAGCAGCACCACGGCGGATGAGACTATTCTGGTGAAATAAAAAATCCTCCACTAGCAGCAACTAGGGCTGCTCGTTAATGGATAAATAATAAACACAATTAGTCAAGCGATTATTTGCTTAGAGAGAAGGCGGAGCGTTAGTGCACCTGCAAATGCAGAGCGTGAACAGATGTAATGAAATGGTGAAATAGATTGTTGTAAATGTGGGTTAGGGACACTGGGAGCTTCATTTCCTCTCAAGGAAACACGTTTGTTTATGAACACACACAACACTTATGAGTTAAATGGGATCTAATATGTAAAACTATTTTTCTGTCTAACCTACTTCAGCAGTGTTTTCTCATCATCAGTTTGCTCAAAGTTGTATTTGGATTGATTCATGCATGTTTGAATCATCTTTTATTGTCCTGCAGTTGACGTTCAAGAGCTCAGGAAATCCCTGTCTTCACCTACCACCTATCCCACCCTCTTATCTGTATTAACTTACGTAGACTCAAAAATTCAGATTCTGAGTTAAACATGTAGGGTTCAAAATTATGTTGCCATTTTCCAACAACAACAAAAATAGTAAATCAAAGTTAAATTCAACAATGAAGAGGCAGGGCTTGTTAGATCTGACATTTTGAACTGGAAGTCAATAGACCTGCTTCTATTTGTAAACTGTTTTAGATCATTTTTTGTTTTACAATGAACAAAATGTGAATTACTGATCTGTGTATGCCGATGTATGTTTCTTTCTAAATATACAGAAAAATCACAATAAAAAAATCAACAATCCTTTATGTTCACCCTTTAACTGTCAAAGTAGCAATTCTGCACCAGGTATTACAAGTTCTCTGTCTGCAGACTCTAGGTTCTCTGAAACTTTCTAAATTCCCTAACTCAACTCTGTACCAGCAGATATATAAAATAACACCGATAGATGTGAGTTTGGATTCTCCAGGTGAAAGCTTACAGTCTCTACATTTACTGAACTTATTTTCAAATGAGTAAACCTGGCACGTAAAAGGTTAAAAAATAATGATTACTACACAATTTTTTATAAGTGATTAAAGCAATAGTAATTGTAATTGATTAACTGCACGCCCCAATACATTACATCATTTTTCACATAACCAGATATACATGGTGCTCATGGCTTTATTGAAATCTAAACAAAACCCTTAACTTCCATAAAAGGTGCCAACAAACAATAATGTCTTTGTGTTGTCTTCACTGAATGGACTATGTTTCCTCTGTTTTTTTGTAGTTGTTGCTGTAACCAAACAGCATACTGTTGCAGTCCGGGATGTTATTGTGAGACTTTGAACGATACAGTAGCACAATATTACTCTTATGTTACATTACATCCCAACTCACCAGAAAGAGAGGAAGTATTATTTGCCTAAAACTACTTTTTTTAACGAAACGTGTTTTTGTGATGTACTGGATATTTGACTAATCACAGAAGACAACAAGGCACCCTAAATAATGCCATTTTTACAATTTTTTGCCTTTATTCTGATTGTTGTCTCTGGATCTTTTTGACCCAGTTTTGATTAAAATGTTTTAAGTAATCCTATTATTATATTATCACTATGAAATCATTCTGTACAATCAATACAAATCAACTAGTTTACATTTCTAGAAATATTTCTGTTATGAAAAATGATATTGCCCAGGCAGACCAAGGGCACATAACTAAGTGAAGAAAACACAAGGGTTAAAATGTGAGACCCTGAAGTGGACATACAGCTTTTAAGTGGCCTCTATACCTGCCATTAGAAGAGTACTGCACCTGTCTACCTCCGGGCCACACGCTCCACACTCTGTTCTGTGACATTGTTGTCCTTCACGTTAATCTAAACACAAGAGTTTCTGTGTATGATGAGCAAAAAACACCACAGAAAATATTAAAGTCTGATTTACAAAACTGTTACGTGACACTAAATACATGTCCATTGCTTTTGTGAATAAGTTTAGCATTTCAATCCCAGCACAAAAAAGACTTAGGTAGTCAGAGCTGGATAACTTGATAATTTTTTTGGCATATTTCGATTACAATATTTATACAATATTATTTCAAACCAATGGAAAATGTTCAAACACACATTGTATAAGTTGAAGCTTAATGATCTGAAAAATTAGTCTGTACTTGACTAAAGACATTTTTAATCGACCTTTGACATTTGCTATCAGTCAGTTTGTCGACTAAAAGGTCCCCCTTTCTTAAAACTAATGAGTGTCTCAAAGTTCTTACTAAATATTTGACTCAAGCTCAGAGGGGTGCATGCTAAATTACTATACATAATGAAAAACTGCAGCTTAACGAGATTTTTATGTAAAAAATAGTCTGAATATATTTGCAATGTGCTTTCTAACTAATAAAAATGTGGCAACTAAGACATAGGGCTGTGCAATTATTCAAATTTCAATTATGATCATTGCTGTAATCGTTTACAAAAATGGTGTAATCAAGTAATCATGATTATTAACCGTTACTCAAAAGTTTGTAAGCGCGCAGATATTTCCTTGACTTATAAAAGACTAGGTCCCAGACTGTTTCTTTACAGTTGTATAATACTTTTACAGTGGTTGACTTTTAGAAGACGTCTCACCCATTTCATTTGATCTCTTCACTCTTTTGCATTTAAGGAGCGCTAATGCTCTGCACTCTTTCCAAACAAATAGTCGTTTGAATAATTGTGGTTTCAATTATTCCTTAAATAATCGTGTTTATTATTTTCGTCATAATTGAGCAGCCCTACTAAAACACCAATGAGTGATTAATTGACTAAAATATCACCCTGTGTACACTTAGTTCAACATTTACAATGTTTTAACTTTCTAATTTGCATCTTTGATATCTATTTTTGAAGCACTTTTTACTATAGACGATATACTCAATATTTAATTTTCAATTATCAAAACAACTATCACGATATAATTCACAATTCTATATTGTCCAGCTCTAGTTAGTCTGATTTGTTTCCAGTTTGTACCTTTCGCAAAATAGAATCTTAATCTTGAATTTTATCACGATTCATGTAGACTGTCCGTTT
Source organism: Mugilogobius chulae (assembly GCA_038363315.1). Lineage (NCBI taxonomy): Eukaryota > Metazoa > Chordata > Actinopteri > Gobiiformes > Gobiidae > Mugilogobius > Mugilogobius chulae. The sequence goes on along the minus strand of CM076409.1, from coordinate 47,541,997 downwards.
TCTTGTTGTCTATGAGATAAATAACATTTGCTTCTTAAGAAAGTTCATACCACACTTTGTTGAATTCAGCTCAAAAGCACTGCACACTGGGAAATCAAAGAACCAGGGGGCAAAAAGTAGTGAATATCTGAACAGACAGCTGCATTAAATAGAGAAATATAAGTCACAACAAAAAGATGAGTCTTTTTATCACAGTTTTGCCCAGCCCTAACCCAGTTGAACCAAATGTCACAGTGACGTTCAACTCAAATGTTTCTTGTGCAGTGACATCATCCTTCCAGTTAGAGCTTTTTGACTCTGAAGCTGAGAAAATGGCTTGCACATAGCGGCAGGCATCATAAGCCACACACTCGCTCCCACAGTGTCCTTTAGGAGGTGCTGATGTCAGAACTCTGCTCATCAGTGTGCCCATGGATTACTGAGGCAGACCTGTCGTGGGGACTCTATATGCGCTTCCATTTTCTTCAGCTTAATGTATTATCCCTATTGCCACTGACACATTTTACCAACGCACTCTCGCCAGCTCTGATTCTCCTCTCTCTCTCTTCCTCCCTCTCTGTGTTTCTCCGGCTCTATCTCTCCTCCTCTTCTCTCTCGCACACTTCCTCTCTCTCTTCATGCCTTTCTCAAACGTGTCTTGAACTAACTGCTGACGATGTGTGTGTCACCCCTCTGACTAGATCCATTTAAATATGTGTTTGCAGTAATTATTGCCCTACAAGTACAACCAGCCTGCCTGCGATTAACACTACAGTCACATGCGGATATAGAATAACAGAGTGGTGCACTTTAGCATTAGTCAGCATCAGTGCACACATGTAGTGCACGCATAATGTCAGATTCTTGTTTTACTTTAGATGGAAAGAGAAAGGCTGCATAGTTGTGAAGACGGACAAAGCACTTCAACCCTTATATGGATGTGTATGAGAGTTACTGATGGTGGTACTAGAGAGAGAAACCAATGGCACAGATTGGCAGTCTTGGTTCTGTCACATGGCAGCTGTGGTTGTAGAAGTCATAGCACCACCAAGTGCTGAGTGATGTGACTGCAGTTTAAGAGGCTTGTCAAGTGTCTGTGAATATTAGAGCCACATATGAGTCCCAGGCAGCTTAGGCAGATTTGCTTCTATCATTCCCACTCTTCATTTTCCAGCTTCTTCAGTTTATTACAAAAACGTTTATTTTGATATAAACATGAGGTTACACAGCAAAGAATTGGATTGGCTATTCCTTATCTTAATCTCAAGATGGTCATTTTCATTCACTAATAAGTTCATTCATACTACAGGCTTATCCTTCATCTGTTACATCCTACATTCAAGCCCTGGGCAGCGTCCAGGTGGGCAGCTGAGCTTCTGGCATCATGCACACGTACTCATTTTCTGCTTGGATAAGCCCAGCATGGACTTGCCAATACTAAACCCTTACACACATTAATACACACAGCTTTGCCCTAGACATCCATGTCTGATCTGTCTCAGAAGTGCTCTGGTTTGACGCTGAAACACTGGTGAGAATCAAGCTTTTCTTTCTGATCTGCTTGTTGTCCTTATTCATACTTTATAAATTGAGATGTAAGACGTCTTTTAGCTTGGGACTGTCAACACATCTCTTTCACTGCCGGGAGCCTAACTAGCTGTGTAAGTAATAATAAGATCTAGTGCAGTTTGAGTCGTCACTGGCCTGTGCTTTTACTCAGAGAAATAGAGAGCATTCATGCTCAATGCCAGATTCGATTAAGATAGTAAGAGATGAAGTGAAACTCCACGACTGGGATTAGCTCTTTTTCTCTGTGGCTATGATTGGTTCATTAAATATCTATTGCAATGTGTATATTAATGTGGCAGTCTCTGTAATCAAAGCTTTTAATCTCAAAGAGAAATGCATTTTGTTGATCTAAAGATGAAGTGTTTGTAAAATAACATCATTTTGCTCAAGTAATGCCTCACTTATCTCTGTTTACATTCTCTGGAGATGTTTTCTTGATTTCTATCTTCTAAACTAAGATAATACAACCTAGCTCTACCAGATGCATCCTCTCGATATTTGCGACTGTCACAAAAAATTTTGAGAAACTTTAGTGAACATATGAGCAAGTGTGTTGTACAATTAAAAAAATCATTTGATCAGGGGGCCAAAGTGGGGGGGCAAATTCGGCAGATTCATGGGCGAGGTGTTCGGTTTGACTAATTTTATTCATTTTTTGAAGACTGTCAAATGAAAAATCATGCATCAATTAAACGTTTAAAAAAGATATTTTTTTTTTTTTTTTTTTATAACAATTATTTCCTTCATTCAATCAAACATGGGCGAAAAAAATGCAAATACAAAAAAATGCATGATTTAGATTATCTTGTAATTGTATTCATCTTTTAGATCAAGCAGCTCTAAGTTGCAGTTCAAACTGTGTTGCCAACATGCAAAAGGCTGCTGTTTATAAATCCACTGAAATGAGGCCTGAGGATTAGGATTAGGATGGAGTTTGTTTGTGGTTGAGTGTAGGTGGTCATTCTCGGGAGCCTCATTTCTCCTCCTAAAGTACCTTTTTGTCATCTGGCGGCAAACCAGTGTTTTTATAGAATTTAATTTCAGTTAAGTTAATCAATATTGATCAGTAATTTACAGCACAATGAACAAGGCCTTCCTCCAAATGATTCTGTGATTATCTTGACTCTAAAAATATCACTGAATAAACACCGCTCACTGAAGACTTTTGAACCTCTGTAACAAACAAAACTCATTATCCCAATGTTGTTGCTGTACATTCATATTCAATTATATCTTTAGATTAAGATGAAAGGGTTGTGGCCGACTCAGTGACATTGACGATCATTAGCAGTTTGCGTTTCACTTGACTTCTGTCCAGCTTTGGGTCTTGTCTGTCTCTTTAGCCTAAGGTCTGGCTGAGTCATCAGGGAATAAATGGATGTCAATGCAGTGTTTGTGTGCATCCCTGACCATTAGGAATCAAGGTCAGTTGCTCCATTATGAACAGAGATTCACTGTTCTCCTGTGCTTTTGTTATGTTTGTTTCTTGGCCCTAATCTCTATCTCTCACCATCATCTTGGGCATTGTAAATCACTGCACAAAACTGTATATTTTTTCAACAGCAATATGCATTTGTGCGCTTTTCTCTCCAGTCTGTGTACAGATAAGTGTGTGGCCAGCAGAGGGCGGTAGAGGAGCGGCGTGTGGAGTAGCATGGAGAATAGGATCACACGCTCACAAGCACTCAGAGTGAGATGGCCAATCCTGTTAGAGAGCAGAGCTGGCCTGAGAGCGATATGCAAATGAAGTTTGTCATTTTTAGCAGCACTGCTCCTCTTTTGCTCCTTTTGCCTGTGTCAGTGTGACTGGACCCAGCTGGTAATTATGACACATCTTAGCTCAGTGTGAAAGTGAGAAGATTATCATGAGAATGAAGTCTGTTTGTTTGCATTGAGCTTTGCCCATCAAAGAAGACCTTTTATGTTTTTTTAATGTATACAGTAGTAGAACATACTGTAATATAACATACTGTACGATGTAGGCCGGTATTTTACATTTTGTTCATTGTGAAATGCAAAATTGACCAAAAACAGCTTAGAAATATAAACAGGTTGTTTAACTTTAACTTCAAAATTGCAGAACTGGTAAACTCAGTTCTTCAGTTTAAATGGTAAAAGTAACTTGACGGGATAAACCTAATATTGCTTTGTTTTTGTCTTTCAAAATTTGCTCCTCAGCACCTCCACTTTTGATGTACTCTCCCCAGAAATAATAATAAAGTGGAGTAAAGCCCCCATGACAGTCATATGTTCCCCACATCAGGAACTGAGTTAGAGCTCCACTGGCTGCAAAGAAAATTACACAAGGGGAGAAATCAAAGAAATCTTGGCTGACAAGGTAAAGTAGAAGAAATCTATATGATTTTTATAAACTTAAAAACAGTGCAGAAGATCTCAGAGATTATCACAGATCAGGGACATTCATGGATCAGTGTTTTCTGAGACTCAGAGGGGAATGAAAAATATCTCACAGGCACATTTTTGAAAAGGAAGCAATGTTAGATCAGGTATAAAAACTCAAAGCCTTTTTATTTTTTGAGTTTTGTCAATTGCGTGCAAATTAAAATACATGATATCCTATATATTTATACTCAGAACCTCAATCGCAAGTATACACTTGTGGGCGGGAAGGGGTAGTAGGTGAAAACTGGGATTTTATGAGCACTTGAGCATCAGCTGCTGGACAATCCAGAATTACTCAAACACGCGTGAAAGAATGATGCTATAACAAGGTTAGGAACTGGCTTTTTACATACAGGAATTACATTTTTGCCGTTCAAATGGACTGTAACGTAACATTTCTATGTTCTTTTATGAATGATATTTTCATAAACCTTGGGCTGAGTTGAAGTCTTTTGCGATGGAAGGTTATTCTGGTGAGTGTATGAAAATAGAGCATTGTGAAAGCGCTATGTTAATGGAGTTGTTGAGTATGTCGATGTTGTGAAACGTTGTGTATAATTGGTTCACCTGTTCAAACAAACAGCTGATTGGAATTGTTTGACGTCCCGCAGCTGCTGTTGTGTGGCACTAGAGAGTCCCAGCTCACTCAGGCACAGCTCATGTTTGTATGTGTTGGGCCGGGAGCATGTCACACACTGTAAATGTCTGTGGGCGCTGCCACTCGCCCTTTGACCTCTGTGACTGTGGACTGCTGAGGCTGACAGCTGCTGAGGAGTGACAGTGAGACCTCTGTGTGCTGACCCATGCTCAGTGTCGGGACCAGGCGGCCCAGCTCCCTCTCTGTGCCTTTCCCTCTTCATTGAGAAAGATGCTGACAGACCAACTCCTTAGATGAAGTGACCACATAAAGGAAACATGAAATAATGTCACAAGAGAAGAAAATCATGCAAACAAAAAATAAACAAGAAAATTAATTTTTTATTGTTTTTTGAGAAAATCTAGTTTTTTTAGGGCCTGTAGGCTTTATTGGAAAGGAAAAGTGTGAAATGTGGATGAGAGAGGAAAGGACATGCAGAGCCAGCTTCAAACTTACAACCCTGCGGCTCCTGGCACATGCTCTCATGTGTGCTAAATCTTCTTGACCAGCAAGCAACACAAGGCTCTTTGGCCATTCTAAATAGGCTATATTTTGTTGTTTTGAATTGTTCATTCATTGGCAACATCCTATTTTCATCAGTTGTAATGTGATTGAGACAGGCAGCCAGAAACATGGTGAGCTATTGTTTATTAATATGGAAAGCTCCTTAATGCAAGAAAGTCATGCAGCTTCTGAGAAAATACATCACCTCTTACAATGTGAAAACTCCTCTATAACCTAAATGTGTATCTTCAGCTTTTGTGGCTTTTGCACGTGATCTGGACAGGAAAAGCTTCAGGAATCATATTTCATCTGCCTTGGGAGTGCCTGGGGATCCCATAGCAATAGCAAACAGCATTGGCAGCAACAGTGCTAAGTGACCCCACTTACAACCTGTCTAGCTCTCACTAAATCCCCTTTTGTTCTTCTGTCTGCTGTGCTCCACATTAGGCTAACACTGTCGGGATGAGGAGCCTACTTGCTGTGACCTGCTTGTTTGTGTGAAACTAGTAATCTGGAAATGTACTTCTTACACCTCTCTTGCTCCAAAAATCACCAAGATCTCTGAGATAATGCATGTAATGTCTGTATGTTGGTCACATTTTTGTTCCTCCATCTATCATATCTTTCTCTCTGCCTTCATTTTCTTGTCATCCCCTCTTCCCCAACGTTCAATTACAAACCCCTCTAAGGAATTCACGCACACATCTACTTTCTGAGAAGTCGACCCCTCCCCCTGCACTGTGCCCAAGTGTGTGAAAGAGGCGGACAGAGATGTACAAAACATAGGAAAGAATTTGCTCGAGATAAAACAAAAGAAAGGAAGCGAGGATGCAACAAAGGAGCTAATGATGAGGACTTATCTGGCTGTGCTGATGCTTCACATGCACACACACACACACTCACAATGAAGGAGTGGTGTGTGAGGGTGAGAGAGAAAAAGAGAGAGAGGGGTGAGCACTGAGCCCTGTGATTGGCTGACACCGGCTAGATGCACCAACAGTGGGAAGAAGGAGAGTGAGGCTGCAGATAGCTAATACAAAAGCGCCCATGAGTGGAGTGTGTGCATGGGACAGTGCTTTGTGTGTGATAAGAGCGTGGATGTTGTAGTAGTAGTAGTAGTAGTAGTAGTAGTGGACATGTGTGTACACTTCAGGAAGATGCACAAGGGAAACCTGATCCTAGAAGCTGCTCTGTGCTAGCTTGCAGCGTTGCTCAGCCGGAAGCCTCACTCAAGTTCGGACCCAGGTGCAGTGGTGTTGATGATGGAGCGTTTTCTAGCCCTTATGCGTATCCTGGGCAGGAAGAGGAGAGGGAGGAGGTACCGGGCCGATGACGACTACCAGGAGGGCTACGAAGACGTTTACTACTACACCAGCAAGTACAACGCACACCTACTGAGTGAGTGAGTCCCCAGACAATGAGGAGAGGGCGTGAAGAGGGGGGTAGTGATAAAAGGCATTGTTTGATTGTGTAAAGCTGTAAGACATGAAGTAAAGCTATTGATTTGAGATTTATCAACAGTTTATGACAATCAAAGAACGTGCAACGGGTGACGGGCGTGTTGTATTATAGATGAAGGTGCTTTGATAGAGAGCAGCTCTGTTACAGTACCAGACGAACTCAGGTATCCAGGTGAAGGGGCAGGTGCTCGTGGGTAATAATAACAGGAAAGGAAGTGAAGATTGAGGGAAAGAATGTGCACTATGCAGACCCACACTCCCCCAACAGTAATAGAGGTGTTTGGAAGGGTTGAAAGCACATACTTGCAAAACACTACATGGGAAGAATAGGACTAAATAATGCCATTGTTTTGAGTCTGCCTGCTCTGGCTTGTTTGTTGGTTTGTTGTCTCAGGTGAATTGTCTGGGAAAGGTTTTGTCCCGAGAAATGTGTCCAGAGATGATAAAAGTAATAAAGACACTGCTAAATGTAGAATGACTGTTATGTGAGTCTTGTATTATATTAAAGTGAAATAAATCATATAAGTGTATATTATTTCAATGAGTATAAACCAAACAGAGTAAAACAAAGAAGAATATTGTTGTATTTGTTGGATATGAAACAGTTATGATATGTTTTCATTAAGTCGGCTGATAGCAAGACTGAAATGCTTTATTTCTTCTCAAAGATTTGTTACAAATGGTAATGGTTGTAACTTTTATTTATCAACCCCATGTGTGTCAATTATATTTCAAACATTGTCACATCAGCCAGTAAACGGTCTTAATGCTTCCAAAATAAAAGCCCAACCAGGGTATCTGCTGAACCAAAAAGACCATGGGAGCGATCCAACAAAATTTCATGGATTGGCACTGAGATCTGGTAGCTCTTGTGCTGCTGATGAACTGCACACACCATTTGTAATGGGGCTGCACGGTAAATAAAATATTAATTAAGATCAGGTATTGAATTGAATCTTTTTAATGGAAGAAGCCGACCAATTGTCTCATCTGTCAGTAAGAGTAAAGATAGACCAATATATCGACCAACCGATATTTTGGGGCCGATATATGTTTAGATTTTCTTTTATATATATCAGTCATATCCTTTCCTTTTTCTCAGTGGGAGAGCCGCACTCACACAGTGATCAGCTGAGCTCTTAGTTGGTTTGGATTGAAACAATAAGACTTTTATCTCTCTCCATTCCAAAGTCTGCAGTTTTTATTTTATCATCAACATGACTTTAAGTTTTTTTTCTTGTTCTCTGACTTTGGCTACAGCACGAGCTTTAATGAGGGCTTGTTTGTTTGTTTGTTTGTCAATATGAACAATATGGATGTCTTTTATGATGCTATGAAATGATTGTTTCTTGGGCTAAAATACAATCAAGCGTCATTACATTGCGTGTGTGTAGCAGCGCTTAGTTGAAGTTTTTTTGGTTATGCTATCTTCTCACCCCAGCTATGCTTTTAAAACTAAAATCAACCTTTGATATCGGTCAAAGAAAAATCATATTGGTCGAGTAAAAGCAAGTAAAACAGAGTTAAAACTGGAGAAAATAATCAAGCAATTTTGACATCTATAGTTTTTGTGGACAGAAAATGCATTTAAAACTTTTTTTTTAGAAATGTCATTGTTTTCTTTGTTGATGAGCCAGTTTAAAGAATGACTAAATCGACTAAAGACATATCCCATTGAACATTTGGTTGACTGAAAGGGGGCGTGGCAAAAGCTTTATAACTAAAAAAGTATTGATCTGACCCAGTCTGTGCTTGAAAAGACTAAACATTTGTACTGAATATGAACAAGAAACAGTGTATGTGCCCTAAAAATGCAGGTTACACAAATGACTTGGTCCCAAATCTTAAGCTGATTCACCATATTTTTATTGGTGTTGAAAACAAATCCCTATAATCTAATTAAGAAGTAAAAAGAATTTGGTCAATTAAGACTCCATCGACCTAAACTAAATGAATAAAGGACCACTGCCCTAATTTAAAGTTTTCATTTGTGACAACTGTCAGGACTAAGTGGAAGAATTATGATTACTTTTGTCTTAATCATAAAAACACATTTCCTGAATAGTTAATTTTGCTGCTGAGCTCAGTTGTTTTGGTTACACACACTCTCAGAGCCTCGCTGTTTATCTTTTGTGCCTTTGAAGAAGATTTCAAATGAAAGAAACTTTTGCCAACTGTAGTTTTTGGAGAGCTTTCTCCTCTTCAATCTGTTACAAACCATATTTTTCTGAATGATCCAGTGTAGTAAATAACCAGTCATTCATGGATTATATTTTACAGTTATGTGGATTTACTCATTTACCAGCCGTTTTTGTGCTAAGCCTGGCGTGTGATTCTATATGAAGGCATTTCAGGCTTGGCTGACTCGCTAACTCGTGTTCCTGCGCACACATACACTTTCTGTGTTGGTGTTAGCTCAGACTGCATCTTTTCAGGAAAGAAAAAATACAGACTGCCATTTGCTCCACAGCCAGCTTCAAGTCAGGTTTTGTGATTTTGTTACTAGACTCTCTATTGTTATCATGGAAGTAATTACTCAGTTGTGTGTGAATCAGGTCTGGTCAATATTGACAAAAATGGATATTTCTGTTTTTTGACATTTTTCAATGATAATGGTCAGGAAATATTATGTCAGCCCAACAGTAAAGCGCTAAAGTGTGTCATTAAACGTATGCACCTATGTAGCAATAAGTGCAGACATAACACCTTATTCCCATATTTGAAAGATGTTTGTTCTTAAGTAGCTCATTTTTTGTGCACAGTAGCAAAGTGATTAGAGCTCTCACAATCTCTCAGAGTTTGTGTGTTCTCCTTGTGTTACCCTGGGTTCTCTTCGAGTACTCCGGGTTCCTCTCACCTCCAAAAACATGCATATTGGCAATGGCAAAATTTCCCCTATTGAATACCCCCGCCGAAGGCCCAAAGTCATTGGGATAGGTCAAGCGATTATCTTGAAAAAAATATTGATGATTCAAATTTGCTTTTCTGTCCAGACCGATAGAGCCCAACAGTGACTGCCCACTTCCTGCTTCATCAAGGACAAGCTCCCATGTTAAATCTCTAGAGATGTTGGAAACAAATTAATACTAAAGGTTTGAAAACTTCCTCGGAGTTAATCAGCTGGAGCAATGACTATGAGACCTACATTTATTCTTAAAATCAACCGCGCTGGATCTGATAGCACATAGCTGGCTAGACCACAATCTGTCTTATATTCTTGATATTAACATTTTTCAAAATCCTTGTGGGACTTTAAATTGAGCAATTTACGGATGCACTGATCCGATACTGGGATCGGATATCGTTGCCGATCCAGGAAGTTTTGCTGTATCGAGTATCAGCTCCATGATATCGGTTCAGCCAATATCATAGTTGTGCCTTTAATTGGACATAATGAGACTAATTTACAGGCTGGTGTTGATCCAGAACGTCTCATATTATTGAATATTTAATTCAGATTAGGTTGTTAAGATGTGGCTTGCACTATAAATGACAGTTACTTAACACTATATAACAAAATGTTAATGTTTTGATCAGAAAGAAAACCAATATCAGTCCTTATAGCTACTGATATTTTTTGATATCAGGTATCGGCAGATACTTAAGGACAATGTATCAGAATCGGTATCGTAACTGAAAAACCTGGATCAGTGCATCACTACAATTTACTCCTGGAACCAGGGCGATCTTCCACTGTTGAGCTCCTGAGGGGCTCATTTATCAAACAAAGCTCAAGTGCAAAGCCGGTTAAGGGGACCAAACACATGACACAGCTGAGATCTCACACAGGCACTAAAAATACAAAATTTGTGCTGGTGTATATCCATTTGTGAAGATGTTATGTGTGCATCTTCCAACTTGAGTGCAAAATCATCACAAATAGCACATGCATTTTTTTTTCCTGGTTTATAATTTAGCACCTGGCTTGATAAATGTTTCCTCTGTGTATGCTAGCTAGATGCTAAAAAAACAAAAAAAAACTACTGATTTATTGCAGTTTTGACCCATTTTTTAAAAAGCCATTTTCTCCAGCCAGTGTGTGAGCCAAGGTTTTGAGTGTTTCAATTTGTACCATTTGGTGGGAGCTGAGAAGTTGGATTTTGGATTTGTGTGCAATCTGATACACCACCAAATGTGTGCAGAATAAGGCTGCACCGTAATAGAGACAAATGTGAGATCAGGATGAGATGTGAGGGGGATAAATCAGTGTGTTACCTAAAGGAATTTGCAGACTTGCTCCTCAGGTTGGGTCTTTTTAATCTAGAGGTTCACAGCTAATCCAGTTCACACTTTAGAGGAAGGAATGGAACCAGTGAAACATGACATGACTGAATAAAGGGGGCATTTTTTATTCAAGAAGTAAATATTGATACACACTTTATTTGTTTTTAACAAGACAAAATACAATAAAAATATGGCAAATCTCCTAGATATTGTTATGTCGATCTATTGAAATATATAGTCATGTCAGTAAAAAGTACTTTGCAGCTGAGCACTGATTTTTTTTGTTTGAAATGGAACATTAGAAGCCTGTTTAGTTCTTGAAACAATGACCCAAAGCTGCTATAATTTAGTTTTTGAAAAACCTAAGAAATTTTTAATTAAAAAGATTGCCCTACCAATTTTGTAATGCCCTATCTCTTTAATCCCATAGTCTGTGTGTGTCCATGTGTCCTTCAAGTTAGTGTCCTTCATCAGATAAATCTTTCTAAATTGTGGATATTTTACCAAAAACGTAGAGAAAAGTTGTTTTTTTCACACTAGTGATTAGTTCTGAGTATAATTTTACATTTGTTTGTCTTTGTTTGTTTGTTTGTCTTAAAAAGATCTTTAAAAGTCTCAAATGTGACCTCTCCGACCCTGCAGAAATCCTGACAATGTTAAGATAATTATTATTATAATGTTGAGCTTCGGTGACTCAGAGGATGTGTTTTTTCTCTTTGTTGTTTGTAGGTATAAGTTCTAACCGTACCTACATGTGTGACTTTTGACATTTGATAGCTTCATATTCATACATCTCGCCCGCCTGCCTGCTGTCCTCCTTTGCTGCTTGCCGGCTGATCATATTACACATTGAATCATTGTGATGCATAAATTTGCACACTAATGGGGTGAAATGTTATATTTGAAGATACATGGTGGCACAGTTTGCAGTGTTCACGTGTTTTGTTGACATGTAAGATGTGCTAATGAAAGCTTTAAATAGAAAGTAGATTAGCACATTTTAAATGAAGTTAGATTAGTTTGACAAGATGTTTTAATTTAGACGAAACAAGAGCCAATTTACATTTTATTTTTAATAAGCAAAACACCCTTTTCACCCCTTTCCTGCTGCTGTTTTTGTGTGGTGAAACAGACAAGTACACACGCCCACTTTCTTTTTAACCATGTGTCAATGTGCGAGACTGCCTTTGAAGCTCACAGTCTTATTTTTACCATTCGCTGGATTCAAACCAGTGAACAATGGCATGGAGAGACTTTAAAGACAAATCTGCATCTTAATTAATCCTCATGTATCCCAAGGCACATTTCCTTCATTATTTGAACATGACTTTTAATTAGTTAATTTGCTGAACAAAGGTTTTTTTTCTGTGCTCCAATTCTCCAGTACTGAGGATTTAAATATGTGAATTTTTTACCATTTTATTGAGCGTTTGGAAAACATGAGCTAATGCCACCACTACACTCAAAGTAGGTCAAGTTTAGATTCACTGAAGAGTCTCAAAGTGAGCTAAAAAATCCACTGCATTTGATTTAAATGTTTTTTTTTTGTTTTCATTCTTTTGTGTTCAGAAAGTGCCACAAGTTTTCAACAATTATTGTGCTATTTGGTCATTTGGTATTATTTTTATTGGTCTAGCCTGATGCATCAACCAGTTTTATTCACTTTGTTAAAACCGTCTGAAACCGTACTGTTGGGCTTCTTTTGCCCCACTGTTGGCAACAATGTTTTGCTTTAACCAGTTGTTTTTTTGGTCTGGCCCAGACACATGAGAGTGGTCCAGGAAGTAAACATGTTTGGAATATGTATTTTTCAAGCCGATGTTGATGTGACCAATACGCAGTATTTGCCAATATGGATGTCTTTGTAAGTCTCTGTGCTGGTCACATGTATATTTTTGACTTTTGGATTTTTATTATATATTTGGCAGTGTAAATGTTTCACATGCATATGTACTGGTGTACAGTAGCAGAGTGGTTAGAGCTCTGGCTTCTCCACAAGGATGGGTTCGACTCCCGGGTCGGACCATATCAACATCTCACGATCTCTCTGGGTGGAGTTTGCATGTTCTCCCCGTGTCACCTTGGGTTTTCTCCAGGTACTTTGGTTTCCTCCCACCTCCAAAAACCTGCATGTTTAGGTTAATTGGGCATCACTGTAAATTTCCCTTAGTGAGTGAATTAGAGAGTAATGGTTGTCTGTCTAACCCTGCAACGAGTTGGCCACTGTCCAGGGTGTTCCCCGCCTAAGGCCCAAAGTCACTGGATAGAGTCAGTCCAGTCACCCATGACCTCTAATGGGATTAAGCGGCAGGAAATGAATGAATGAATGTACTGCATTAATTTAATCAACAAAAAAGAATATTTAAAAAAATAATTCCTGCTTTTCAATTCACAAAACAAAATATGTTTGTTTGGTATATAAAGTATTCTGTGTCATTAATATGTAAATTTGCAGCCAAATTTTATGAAGAGTTTTTTGTTTGTTTGTTGTTTTTTTTCATGCTAAAAAGGGCTAATATTAATGTTTTTAGGACTGATCTATGCTATACAGAACTTTTTTTATTATTGTTTTAATATATTGGGAAAATCGCAACTATTAGCAGATACCGATTTGTCCCTAGAATTAAAGGTACAAAATTTAAAGTTAATTAGGTCGAAGGGGGGGAACATATACAGTCTGCTGTCTCACACTACTTCATCTCTCTTCACTGATTGGCTGATTGTACTTTTTGATAACCATCTTCAGGACGGAGTGAAAAGAAAATTGAGTGGAGCCACTAGGTTTGACTAATAAAGTACTAAGGAGTTAAAAATTAAAAAAGACAATCAGACCACAGACATAAAAACACTTTTAAACAGTTATTTATCTTACAGTCACATCACATGAAGGGCGGAGACACCACACACTTGTAATTTTCAGATAAGAGTTTTTCTGTAGTCTGCTCCCCAGGACAGCAGGTGGAATTTAGCAGTAGAGCTAGAATCTGGCACAAGCGCCTGTGTCACTGTGCTTAATGTAATTGTACATCTGTCCTAATAAAAACAACCTTACCCTTAAGAGTCAATTAACTTGTTCATTTTGTAAAATTAACAACATTTTTGACGAGATCTCCATCTCAGGCAGTGTTCAGGGCCTAGACTATTTACTGATCTACTATTTGGTTACATTGTTTTCTAAATACAATATTAAGTAATGCTTTTTGTATTGATTGTTTAACATGTTAGAAGTGGTGCTCCCCTAAGATAATTTAAATTATTAACCCCACAATGCACAAATACTATATATAGATTCTCTTAAAGTCAATATTTAAATAGCAATTACTTCAATTATAATTTAAATATTGTGTTTATTGTTTTCCATCAAGCAGCCCTATAGTTCTAAGTATTATTATTTCTACTTTAGATACAGATATACTGATATTTTGGGCTGCGCGATATGGCAAAAAATTAATTTTTTTGGGAGCCAGATCATGATTTAGATTTTATCACAATTCTTGTAGACTGTTTATTTTCTATTGTCTTTGAGGTAATTACAATTCACTACCAGCTGTCTAAATCCAAGCAGTGTTGCCAGATTTTCAGAGCAAAACAAGTGTATGTGTTTTTCTTAATAGCAGTTTTTGGGCATAAAACATGCTAAAAAATCCATGTCTTAGTTATATAAATTGATATATTACCACAAATCAAGATTTGTTCCTTTTACAAACTAAAAGCGCAGTCCAAAAGAGACTTCAAAAAGAAGCCAAGTCATATAAGACTTGGATTTGGCAACTCTGAGACAAAGAGTAATAGGTTGGAAAAAATAATCTATGTATTTGAACAGACAGATGCAGCAAATAGAGAAAAGAGAAATCACAACATAACGATTTCACCAAAAAAGCAGATTGTCACAGAGATGAGCTCACGATTCGATTTTTATCACAATATTGCCAGCCCTAGGCTGCGCTGATAATCATCATGTGTTTGTTTTGGTATATTTTACAAAATGATTGTTTGTTTGTTTAGAGAAATTTAGAGAAAGGTAAAGTGTTTATGCAATGCATTTGACATATTCACTGGTCTTTGGTTTTTTTGGTAATTAATGTTTTTGTGCAGGTATTGTTGATGTTAAAAATGTCTTGAGTTCTTCCAATGAGAATATTTAAAGTTATGATTATATTATAATATTGTATTGACTCCTGATAATGTCTGTGATTTCCAGCTCTACTGTAAACATGATATTGAGCTGCTTAGCATGGGCCTGTCTCCTCTTCACACATGTGAACTTGTCAGTCTGACTGTGACTGTTCGCACTAATTAAAGGTTAGCACATCCTTCCTTCTGAGCCGGTGAGTGCAGTGTTATTAGCGCTTTGTGTGGGAGCGCTCTGATGCTATAGACGGTTATAGAAGAGATCTGTGAAAACACGCAGTTGTTCATATGACGAGACATTTCTGTAAGTCCACATCTGAGCTGGAGAGCTTTTGTGTTTGTGGCTAAAATGAGCCTGTGAGCATGCCTCTTTAATCTCTAAAACCACTCTTTGTACGACGCAGGTCACACTCGCCCCTCAATTATTCATCAGCCTGTTTCTATGGCAACAGCAGCAGCCGTGTGTTACAGAGGTGGATGACTGATGGTGGAAGGGCCTGACACAGACGTGGATGAATGTATCACATGACTTAATACTCTGCATATGTATCACAACAAAATGCTGCTTGTGTAAAATCTTGTGTAAGTCCTCTGTAAACAACTGAAGAAGAAGAAGGAAATCATCTTGATGGGCTTTATGTTGACAATCATGACCACCAGCACCATCCAAACTGGGCTGTGTTTGGTTCTGGACGTATTTAAGTTTAGGGTGGTCTTGATCTTTGCAAGAGTTTGAAATTTCTGTCTTTGTTTTTTTCTTGTTATGTAGATCAGGTTTAAAGATACAATATTTCACTTTTCTTGTATATATTATTGCTTTCCACAGTATTTTATAAACATTAGGTGCTTTATTGCTCAAATACACAGAAAAAATCATTCTGATGTGAGTGGGGTCGCCTCTCCATAGAGCTGACCTGTAACTGGAC
This sequence comes from Mugilogobius chulae, assembly GCA_038363315.1. Lineage (NCBI taxonomy): Eukaryota > Metazoa > Chordata > Actinopteri > Gobiiformes > Gobiidae > Mugilogobius > Mugilogobius chulae. Next base: position 47,526,164 of record CM076409.1, on the reverse strand, counting down.
TAAGATGTTCCTTCTGCTTGCTTTAACTTTAAAGATATACTGTGAAGCATTTTCATTGGGGCAAGCACCGTAAAAGTTACAAAATGTACTTTTACTGGATCGTACTGATCATTTGATTTGACAAATTACAAAATAATGGTAATTTTGATTTTAATTTTAAATTATGATGAATCTTGTTTTAGATTTTTAATTAATGACTTTAAGTGGCTATGACAGGTTGGACTTCTCATTTCAATAAGGCTCAATTAAGATTTTTACTAATATTTACAAATTACTAGCCATTTCTTGGAATCAAAATGTATTTCCTGTAATAGTTGTTAGACATCACACTTGAAAGCTAATTATGTGATTCTTTCTAAATATTATTCAGTATTGATTCCTATAAAACCATATTTATGTTTACAACTGGGGCTATCTCGACTCCTTTTCAAAACTAATACTAGATCCAAATATTTATGCGAAATAACAGACAGAAAAAAATGAGGGTAAACAAGATTTTCAGAATCTAAATAATTTTATCGACTAAACATGAATTATTTTCCGACTAAGACAAGGGTCCGAAATTCAGTCATTGGTGCGACAAATTATCATTGTAAGTAATTTTTTTTGTAAAAGAGCTTTTAATGCATTATTTTGATACATTAATAATATTAGGGCATCAAGCAAAGACACATGCTCCACAGCTAAATCAATCAAATAAAACAAGTTTAAAAGGCGTTCCGGATCAAAACAGTCCGAGCCGGGCCGCAGTTTGCCCAGGTCTGGACTAAGACAACACTGAGTTTTTAACTGACTAAATGACTTGAGACAAAATCTGAATATGCCAATGAAAATATTGACTTGAAAGTTTACTATACATTTTTATTTGTATTTTTAATCAACTCTTTTTGAAACTATTCTTTTTTCTTTTACTTAAATGATATACTCGCTTTGCTTAGCTTCAAAACAGCATTCACGATTAAAATGTGATGTATTGCCCAGCTCTATTTACAACAGGGATCATTTTTCAATTAAGTCAACATTAGAGAATCATAAAAATTGTCATACTCACTTTAATTGAATTGTATTAGTGTTTCCAGCTGCATTGCCAAGCTTTATCCAGTAGGGGGCAACAGAGATCAAAGGGACAGGGCTTGGACATATTCTCCTGCTTGTGTGTTTCTGTGTGTGAGTGTGTTTTTTGGGACATGTGCAGCGCTCAGACCATACACACAGATGTTATGGTAACATTTACACTAATACCTTTTACTCTCACTATCTAATCCACATTAATCTGCTGCTGGAATAGTGACCTACATGTCTGACCGCTCCACCACCTGCGCCAGGCCACATCCTTAGCTCCACCTTGGCCAATCACAGCATCAACATCACACTGGGCTTTCACTATTGGCTGCGCAATGATCGAAAAAAACAACAACTGCGACTTACACAGCACATAACTGACTCGATTTTTTGCAACAAATAACTTAAAAGCAATTTAACTGATGCTTGTTAATATTATATTTCCCTCCTGTCATGTTATTTTTGTTAGAGCATACTGTTCAGATAGGAAGCTGTAAAAACAAAACCATCAGAGATTCTGAAGTCAGATATTAAATATTCTGGTTTGATGGGAAAAATGGTAATCCAATACCGCTCTGGGAAGTATATCTAATCAACACAGACGACTCGGGATTACTAAAACTAGTCTGGGCGATTACTCAAAGACTGCTCGCACATTTCAATTCGAAGCCTCAAGGACGGGCCCTGCAGAGAACAAATATCTCACAGAAAATAATATGTTTGCAGACCGTTTTTATTGTGTGTGGGTATGTGTGTGTGTTGCCCTTGACATTGTAGGAATGACACAGCTGCCAGTATGGTTGAGTTTTGGTGCAGCTGTACCTCCAGTTATGACTCTTAAACTGATCAAGTTTGAGAATGACACCACCCCAGTGTCCCATATTTGAATATATGTTATTTCGTGCAATTTTTGATGCATGAAAGTCACTTTCTGCCTCTATTGATCAAAAGCATTGCTTATAGATTAAATATACTATATATTCTGGGTTATAAGAAGCTACTTTTTATGAGCTTTGAGCTATGCGGCTTATAAGGCAATGCAGCAAAATTATAGACTCTCATAGACTTACTATTACAGTGCGGCCTATATATGTACTTTATCATTTTTCTTACTTAAATCTAGTGGGTGCGGCTTATATTCAGGTGCGCTCAATAGGGCAGAGATTACAGTAACTCCTTAATTGCAATGCTACCAGCTTCGAGTAATGTTATATCCCCATCAGTCAAATGTTTTAGACTATGGAGGCAAAAATGTGACAATGGGGGGCCGCCATAATCTCCTCTGAGTGGGAAACACTGCCACCCTCATCAGATTCATCTTTGACGGTGAGGAGAGGCTGGTGTCCTGGTGCAGCTGTAACAATCAGGGTTTCTGCAGCAGTTGTCAAAAGTAAAAAAAAAAGTCCTGTTTAGAAAGGGGCTTAAAAAGTCTTACATTTGCTGTTATAGGTATAGGGCTGGGCAATATTGTGATAAAAATACAACTGTGTGCTCATCCCTGTGACCATCTGCTTTTTTAGTGAAATCATCATATAGGGATTTCATATTTCTTTCTTTATTTTTCTTCCATCTGTTCAAATACAGACTATTTTTTCCCCTACCTACTTTTTTTAGCCACACTGTTGCCAAGATTTTTGAAGGTTGTATTGTTTGGGGCTGTACTTTCAAGTCATAAAAGAGGCGGATTTTAGCTATTTTTCAGGTCTGTTTATTAAAATATAATGGACTTTAGCTTAACTTTTAGCTTATTTTCAAGTCTAAAAGTTGTTATTAATGTTAAAAATTGCTAGAAAATTTTTTTTAAGTAATTACTGTCTGATTTCTCAACCTATTTCACACTGCTGCGACTTTGTCGGAAAATTCTCAATCATATTCTCAATAATATTGGTGTGTTTTGTTATTTTGTTGATGGAGTGCTCAGTTGCTATATATAAATTATTTTCTTTGCCAATTTATTCATTTTTTTTATATTTGTAGCAAATATAAAATTATATCTTAAGAAGCCTACTGCAAAAGAAGCAGACTTGTGAAATACTATTGGTCTGGACTCACAAAGATCTTAATTTGTATGTTTGGTGGTCTTAAAAGGGTTTGACCTCTTGATCTCTGCAGAAACCCTGAACACGCTCACAGTTTACTTCAGAACAGTGGATTGTTTGGACTATTTGAGCCTTGGGCAGGAGGTTACATTCCATTTGGACCAGAACTTCGCCTGTCTAAGGTGCAAAGGCAACACATTCCATAGTTTTGGAGAACGGTCCCCCCTAAGTGTCCTCCTAGTTCTTGTGACCACTACCAGAGAATGATCTGTAAACTTGAGAGATCGAAGAGGAGTTTATGACAGGTCAGACAGATCTTGTAGAGTGAGGCTGTGAAGGCATTTAAAACAAGTTAAACAATATAGGTTTCAAAGAAAAGAGCCATTAATACAGATGTTCTTTGTCAGTAAAAATGTGTGGTTTGGAATAAAAATCAAACTTTGAGGCAGAATACTGATATAGAATTAAAAGAAAAAAAAAAAAAATATATATATATATATATATATATATATATATATATATATATAATTATATATATATATATTATATATATATATATATATTATATATATATATATATATATAATATATATATTATATATATATATATATATATATATATATATATATATAATTGGGACATATTTATAGTTTTTGTTTATGTTCATAAATGCTGCATTTCTTTGGTTTTTGAAAAGGTTAAACAAATAGGCTACAAATACATTTTTGTGTAATAAAAAGAAAAAGTTTTAAAAAAGCAATAATAAACATGTTTTTGGTCAAGTCTCCATCCAGTGATTATTTGACTAAAGACCTACAGTCATAAATTTTAAGTTCCATAGTGCGTCTTTAAATGGGTAATTAATTAATTAATATACATAGCCTACCAGCTTTTCAAAGCCTGATCTTGTCAGATCTCTGACGCTAAGCAAGTTAGGGCCTGGTTAGTTCTTGGATGGGAGACCGCTGGAACACCAAATGTCACAGTGGGACGATGAAAGTTGTGTCCTTGTGCAAGACACTTAACTCAGTGTCTGCGTACACTGGGTGAGTGCATCCTTGATTGTAAAGAGCTTTGAGTGTTTTGTTTGCTGATATTAGCTGTTTTATGGATTTGTTGGTGAATCCTCTCGGTGAGCGTTTGTGTGGCCTTGGCCTTGATTTGCTGTATCCTCATCCCCCAACTTATCTCTCGCTCATCAGATTCTCTCTTGATTTCCAGACCATTGTTGCACTACTCCTCCTCCTCAGTTCATTTAATCCTTGTGTGTTTTCCCCTCTTAACTGTGCATTAGTCCATTTGCGCGACCATTTCCTCTGGTGTATATCCAATCCTCCAGCTGCACCGGCCCATTATAGCATCAGTGGGATACAGCGGCCTTCTCCCCACCTCTCCTCCTCCTCTCCCTTCTTCTGCGCAGACTCCAACCCCCACCCCTCTCCGCGCCCACTTCTTTTCCCCCCTCTGCCTCTGTTTCATGGTGGAGCATCACATCTGCAGCGCGCGGATTGACTCTCTCACACACACACACACACACAGTCACACTCAAGGCTCGGATTGCTATGCTTCTCGTTTAGCATCTTCACTACGATTTGACTTGCTGAGGAGAGAGAGAGGAGAGAGGAGAGAGAGAGGACGGAGGTGTAGTTTGTGACGGCGGCATCTGCATGGAGCTGCGGGGGGAGGCGACGCTCGGCTCGGCTTCAACATGATCGCCGTGTCGTTTAAATGTCGCTGCCAGATTCTGCGCAGGGTCAACAAAGGTAGAAACTCGCATATGGCAAATGTCTGTGAGCCGAAAGCGGACGACATTGAGACATGCTGTGTTTATTACTGACACCGGAGAGGCTGGTGCGTGAGTGAGTGCGCGCGTGTGTGTGTTTGGGTGAGTTTTGCGTGCACGTGTGGAGATGCTGCTGGTGTTAAGCGATCTCTCTCCTTGGTGGGATTGGGTCATCGGCTGCTGGCTGGTTTAGGGGACCCCTGACAGTGGCTACAGGAGAAGAACAGAGGCGGCGAGGTGCAGGGCTTTGCATCTGATTTTCATGAATGTAATATTCATGGTGTGTGTACTAACGAGAGCGAGTGAGAGGAGAAGAAAAGAGGCCATTCTCCTGTGACGCTCAGAAATAAAACCCCTCATGTTTTACTTTGAGTTTTGGAGATTTCATACTTTTGAAGTGAAGCATTGTGCAGCTTACTCTTCTGTTGCCAACTGGTCATTTCTGGAGAATCCATGCATGTTTTATTTCTTGTATTATGTCACAGTGTTTTCCACAACTTTAAGCAGAGACTATGGTACAAGTTGCTATGTTAAATTTAGATTTATTACTATTTTTTCGGTTGTAAAAGTCGCTCGCCATTTTTGACGGAAAGCATTCTTTGCGGATTAAATAGAATCACTTACATAGGTTTATAACAATACTACAAGCCTAAAATATCATGAAATCACCACCAGTTTACTGTCCAGCTTGACTATTAGGGCAAAAATGAGACTCTGGGGGCTTACCTCAGTCTCCTCTTTATTTGAGAAAAGAGGAGACTGTGAGGATCTATTTTTATTCAAACACCTATTTTATGCATGAATTTATGTTATCGTGGTTTATGTTTTACATTTATTATTAATAGATTTATGCCGCACAATATCACTCAAGCACATTTTGTTCAGTCACAGTGGCAGAATAACTGTCTCTGATTCTGATTTCGGCACATTTTACATTTTCATGAACAAAACTGAGCCTTGCTGCATCTGGAATACTGATCCAACAAACTTTTAAGCATGTGCCGACATGCCTATACTTGGGCACATATACTAGACTAGTTACTAAAGAATGATAAACTAATAAAGACTCTTAAATATCATTCATGGTTGAATGATTTTAGAATAAAGGAAATGAAACCAACAAAATCTCAGGAAAGGACTTTTTTCCCCAACAAAAATATAGCGCTGTTATCCATGCATAGTGCGTATATAATATGCATTATATTATGTAGCTACAGAAATAACAATATATTTCTTTTTGTGGCAGTGAGTATTTATCCATGTACATGAACATTTATTACTAACACACAGAGATTAATGTGTCAGTGGTGTAACTCAGAGTAATTCGTCTCAGATCCTTTGTATTTCATCCTAAGTGTTTTTGACAACCACAGCATGTGCGTTCATTGCCCCATACAGAGAGTACTATGTGACTTATAGTGTGGATGAGACAGAATGAGAGAGATGCTGTTGTCCTACATCTGGAAGAGGAGGAGGAGGAGGCTTAGCTTTCATCTTCTTCGGTTGGCTCTGTGCGTTTGTGCCTATGTGTATTTCCATTGTGTTCCTGTGCACTGCTGCTGGAATAAAAATACAAGCGCTGTACATATCAGGCAGATTAGCACCAACTGGGACCAAATCATATGGTGGAAAATAGGACACCAGAATAATAACATTGAGTTATGACCTCAGGTTGAGCCACAGACAATTTCAATCGGAATTTCTTTTTTAAAGCCTCAAAATACAAGTGCCGACAGTCGATCAGTGGCTATTTTATAAATGTGTAATATTTTACATAATTTGCTTCACTAATGCGTCCTGTAATGAGTCTGAATGTCTCTCTTTTTTCTGTTGTAGATGAAGGGCCGTACACCAAACACTCAGGGGGGTCTCGACCTCCAGACGGAGCGCTGGCGATCAGGAGGCAGAGTATACCAGGTAATATTAATTATCAGGTCTATTACTTCTTTCCTTTTGATTCACGCACTTTCTTAAAGAAACATTTTATACAGTTATCATTGTAACTGTTAGACTTACAATCTAAGAGGTTATATGTTCACTGTAAATATTGCTTGATGACAGTAGACCCCTTCAAAATGCACGGTCATCAGAATGTTAAAAAATCTTGCACAGAGCCAACTGAGGGCAAAATGAAGTGTGAAATATGATCATAATTAACTGAATTAACTATAATTTAAAAAATAAGCAACAAAACTAGAATTTCTGACGTAGAAATGTCAGTTTGGAGACAAGCCTGTTTAAAGGATATACAAAAAAAGTTTCATTTGTGGTGAGAAAAGACTTTGCAGATCAGTCCCTCTCAGTAGCATGAGTGAGCCTCCAAAATGCCTAAAATTTTATTAGAATGCTATTGCGACCCAACTGAATAAAATTAAACTCATAAAACATGAATAAAAATGTCTAGCATTAGTAACAACCACGAACACCTGTTTATATGCTTATTTTATTTTTGTTTATTTATTAAAGGAACAGCACACATTAATTACCATTTGCATGTAAATGTGCCACAATTAGCCAGACAGATATTTTTCAGTTCTAGTCACAGGACAATTGTTTTCACTTTAGCATTTGTATTTCATGTTGATAATACAAACACAGTTAGTGGATGAGATTACCAGTGTTTGCAAATACAATGGCCACTAGAGTCTATATGGCAAAATTTGATAAGGGCCCCATGAGAAGTTGGGCCAGCGCTAGGCATATGTAATAATTCTGTACATTCATTACATAAAATTAAAATATTAAGGGCCCAACAGTTCTGTATTTCTACATTAAACATAAAAATGACAAATTAACCTCCACCAGCATGCATGTTTTCTCTATGGGCAGGTTTTTTGTTTTTAGATCTGTTTCAGTTGTGACTATTTTGAAACAAGAGTGCAGACTACATACAGCTTCTTTAATCATCCCCAATGAAAGCGACTCCCAGAATAGTTCCTACATTCAGACACAATACTGTAAAGAAGCTGTGTGTTGTTACAGCTTACATTGTTCCACCTGGAGCCGTTGTCCTACTTTCAACATACAAGCTCAAAGTAACGTTAAAGTATCCTAAGGACCAGTGCTTCAACATACGTAGTGTTGTTTCACTAAGAGCCTGTCAGAACATTGTGTGGTCTTTGACTATTAGGACCTTTTATGTTTGCTCTCAGCTGCCACTCAACTGTCCTCCAAATGTAAAAATATAAATAATTTAATACTTAGAGTCAAAACAGTGACAGTTTGAAACTTGACTGACTGAATATTGCCCAATGATTTGTTTTTTTATAACTCTTTTTCCCATAAAATGGACTTTTTCTTCTTCCAAGAGAAACTGTTGTGTCTCTAACAGATTAAATACCCTGCCTCTCTTTTTAAACACAATAAAAAATTGTCACACTAGTAGTTGTTTTTGGCTTATCCACAAACATTTCATCTGCCTGTTTGAGTTTTAATAAATGTATTTCACTGCACTGGCAGAAGTAACAGAGAATAATCATAAATTTTACATTTGATTGTGATAATAAATTCTCTGTTTGTGGTTTAGATGAGTTTCGTGGCTGTTCTGTCGTGGAGTTGATGAAAAAAGAAGGAACAACGCTCGGTTTGACAGTTTCAGGAGGCATCGACAAAGATGGGAAACCACGAGTGTCAAATCTGCGACAGGGAGGCATTGCAGCCAGGTAGCACCAACATATTTGTTTTATTGCAATTTACTAAACCATGATAGACTTGTTCTTCAGCATAAATTAAGCCTGATAACAATATTTTTTGTGCAGAAGCGACCAACTCAATGTGGGTGACTATATTCGCTCTGTTAACGGCATTAACCTGTCCAAGTTCAGACACGACGAGATCATCAGCTTACTCAAAAATGTCGGGGAGCGAGTGGTGCTGGAGATTGAGTATGAATTGCCACCTGTTTGTAAGTACACCTGAGACATGAATGTTTAAGAAGGTCTTAGAAACCCCTGTGTGAAGCTGGCTCCTTGTAGTGTTCTCTCAAACGTGGTGTCAACATTAATGCCCTCATACTTTGTTTTTGATGTATTGATTAATTATACAAAATAATTAATATAATTAAAACTAATAATGCATGCACAAATGATGTGTAAGTAATCTCTGGATAATTCATTGTAAGGAGGGAGCATTTCACACAGGTGCTATAATCCTTTGTCTTTCTTTGTGTGACTATAATAATGATGAAGCCAGTGTCACATATGGTGTGTAACTGTGGCTGTGATCTGTGTTGCAGCTGTGCAGGGCTCAGGTGTTATGTTTAAAACTGTGGAGGTCACGCTTCACAAAGAAGGGAACAGCTTTGGCTTTGTTATCAGAGGTGAGGAGGGCACTGTGTGGTGAGCTCTGCATATTTAGTCTGGACTATTTAAAGATGCTCATGACACAACTTTGTCTCTTCAGGAGGAACTCATGAAGACAGGAACAAGTCTCGGCCTATTGTCATCACCACAATCAGACCAAGCGGTCCTGCTGACAGGTGCGCAAGTCGCTCCTGTCATGACTTGTGCCCTGTAGAGGTTGAAAACACTGACTGTCTCTCTCTTTCTCTCTCTGTAGAGAAGGTACCATTAAGCCAGGTGATCGATTGCTCAGCATCGACGGCATTCGTCTCCATGGCAGCACGCTGTCGGAGGCCATGAGCATCTTAAAACAGTGTGGGCAGGAGGCCACTCTCCTGATTGAGTACGATGTGTCTGTGATGGGTCAGTAATTAACATTTTATTATGACTGTTTTCTGTCACATTGTAAATAATGTCTCCAAACTTAAGATTTTTCGTGAGGGGACTAATAATAATCCTGGTTTGAAATAAGGAAAAACAATTCTTCGTGACTTTTCCCACAGACTCAGTAGCCACAGCGTCAGGTCCTCTTTTGGTAGAAGTCGCCAAAGCCACTGGTTCCAGCCTGGGAGTGGCTTTGTCCACCTCTATGTTCTGCAGCAAGCAGGTCATCATCATTGACAAAGTTAAACCAGCCAGTATAGCTGACAGGTAACAGATTCTGACTTCACAGCCCTTCAGAATGTATTCATTATTTATGTTTTGATTGTGGATATGTGTTTTAGATGTGGTGCTCTTCATGCTGGAGATCACATTTTGTCTGTTGATGGAAAGTCAATGGAGTTTTGTTCTTTGGCTGAAGCCACTCAGCTACTTTCTGCTTCTGGTCAAACCGTTCGTCTGGAAATCCTTCCCCAACACCAAGCCAGACCTGCTTTGAGTGCACCTCAACAAGGTACTTTTGTAGAAATCAGTACATTCACACGTTTTAAGCTTTGGTCTATATTTGTGTATACTTTTGTGATAAAATAAAGGATTACATAATGTCATGTAATCATTTATAAACCCGTCAAACTTTCCCATCGTCTTAACCAAATCCCGTCCTCTGTGTGTCAATGTGTGTCTGTATGTGTGCAGTCAAGGTGCAGCGTAGTCCCCGCCCTTTACCCTGGGAAACTGGAAGCTCCACCCCTTTACTTCCCCCTTACCACTACAATACGTATCACCCTGACCAATCGAGTGGCAGGTCGCACAACCGCCACACAAACAACCCTCGTATGTCGTCCACTCCTCTCTATATTTCTTCAGTGTGTTGTTTTTTTGACACAGTCAAAGCTTAACATGATTGTATTTCTTCTTTGTTTTTAGCTCTTAGTCACTCATTTTCACCTGGATCCATGTCAGCCTATAGTCTTTCATCACTCAACATGAGCACTCTGCCCAGAAACATGTATCCCACAAGCCCACGGGGCACACTCATGAGGAGGAAAGGCAAGAAGAAGGACTTCAAGAGTTCATGTAAGTGCTTAAAATGCACATTTTGAAATTAAATTTACCCATTTTAGTTAACTGTGTCTTCTCTGTCAGTATCTCTGGCCTCCAGCACTGTGGGCCTCGCTGGTCAGGTGGTTCACACAGAGACCACCGAGGTGACGTTATTGGGCGACGGCATAATGGGGTTTGGTTTGCAGCTACAAGGAGGAGTTTTTGCAACAGAAACATTGTCTTCTCCACCTTTAATCGCCTACATAGATCCTGATAGTCCAGCAGAAAGGTATACGCATTTACTACAACTGTAGCATTTCAAAGTTGTTTTTACACACAAAGTGACAGGTGAATGTTCAATATGATAGGTGCGGAATCCTGCAGATTGGTGATAGGATTTTGTCCATAAATGGGATTCCTACAGAGGACTCCACGTTAGAAGAAACCAATCAGCTGCTTAGAGACTCATCCATCACAGCTCAGCTCACTCTGGAGATTGAGTTCGATGTAGCAGGTTTGTCTCCCCCTATTTTCCACGATTTGTACCGCCCGACAGTCTGTGTGAGAGTGTTGTAATATGTCTCAAACATGTTGTCAGAAATGACTCACTGACATCGGACTTACAGTATCATTGTCACTATTGACTGGATAAAGGAACAGCTGAGCAGTAGTGACAATAAACACCATATGATGTGTAGGCTTCGATCCACAAGTCGGGCTTGTTTTGGTTTCATTGTAAAATAAAATCTGTTATTTATTTTGCAGCCATGTGATGAGTGATGAAAGACAAGACTGTCAATTACGTGTGTGTTTTTTTTAACTTTCAGAGTCAGTAATCCCCAGTTCTGGCACATTCCATGTGAAACTCCCTAAAAAACCCGGAGTAGAGTTAGGAATCACTATCAGCTGTAAGTAAAAAAAAAAACAAATATATATCAAATTGCAAGAAAAATATATTCCATTTCTTATATAATTTACTCAGTCTCCATGCTAATTCTTTTCTCCCTTTTAAATAATAAATTATGTATTTATTTATTTGCACATTTATTTTTGATGGTTACATCAACATCCAGCAGATAAAACAACTTTTTGATGTAAAACTTATGTCTGTGGTTGTGCAGCTCCGTCCAACAGAAAACCCGGAGATCCTCTGATCATCTCCGACATCAAAAAGGGCAGCGTGGCTCACAGGTACACATGCACACACATGCACACACACAGCATTTTTCATTGATTACAGTGATTTATAATATTTCCTGAACCTGACCTTAATCTAAAATTATCCATTCTTACCTAGAAACATTGTGGTTGTACTAATATTGAAGGATATATACCTTATAAAATGCACCAGCAAAGTCATGTGTTAAATGCAGTACATTTCCACACACACACTCAGACTCAGACTCAGCTGTCAAATGTGATGCAGAAATTATGAAACAAAAGCCTCACTTGGCTATTTTTACCACTGTATGTAATTCGGTTGGTCTCACTGTATGTTTACTAATCTATTTGGTTTTAGGAAAAGATGCATTAAAATCACAACAGAAAACAAAGTTATAAAAAGCATTGATAAATGTGATGGAAATGTCTTTAAAAGAAAAGAGGGCAGATCAAATCCTTTTAAGTCATATGCACAAACTGAGCAGGTTTGAGCCTAAATTTGAACAGTGTCATAGTAGAGGTCTTTCAAAACTGTTTCAAATTTTATCGGCCTTAAATTATGTTTAGTCCTGACTCTGGATACAGTCCCAGAAGTCTTCAGATATGAACCTAACATGCCAGAGATGTACTTTTCTGCCAAGTTATGAAGAGACTTAAGCTCTGACTGAGTGACATATAAATGATTTTTGTCACTATGTATAGTTTTATTCTCAAACATAACATAGATATTTGAAAACATGTTTAAAGGCAGATAACTATATAATATACAGTATCTTTTATCTCCATTAATTCCTTTACTAGTAGCACTATTCGTCATGTAACAATGTATTGAGTTTGTCTTTGCTAAGTGTCTTACATTGCCACTGTTACATAAATGTGGTGGATTGCATTTAGGACGGGCACGTTGGAGTTAGGAGACAAGCTACTGGCCATTGATAACATCCGAGTGGAGAACTGCTCTATGGAGGAAGCTGTTCAAATCTTACAACAGTGTGAAGAACTAGTAAAACTAAAGATCCGCAAAGACGAGGACAACTCAGGTACCACAAAAAAAACATCCATCAAAAGCACAGTTCTCACAAAAGTGCAGTGTGAGTTTAACTTTTGTGTCGATGATGTTTGTAGATGAGCAGGAGGTGTCAGGAAGTATCATCTACACTGTGGAGCTGCAGCGATACGGAGGTCCACTGGGCATTACCATTTCAGGCACAGAGGAACCATTCGACCCCATCATCATCTCTTCACTCACCAAAGGCGGGCTGGCAGAAAGGTAATGGGAAAATACTAAACTGTTTTGTTCAAGTGTTAAAAACTAAACAAGCTACACCGCCATCTGCTGGTGACAAAAATACTTGGGGGATAGCAAAATTGTCTTGTAGTCAAAGAAACAGGAATAAATTAGCAACATTGTGTCTTTTATTATGTTGTTGTACATACATATTTATTATATTGATATATATTGAATATTATAAGCATTATTTTATTCGAAATTGCAAAAGCCAGATAAGAACACATAATAAAATGTGTTTTCTAGTTTTTTTGGGCTAATTTTTTATTCTGGGAGAGTTTGTTTGACACTAATTTTATAAAATTGCTTTTCTGTTGTCATGGCAACAGTGCACACTCTAGCTAGCTTTTTGTCAAGACATTTTTACTGTTGCAACAACTATAATTCACTCCACTAATGAACTAAAAAAACATCTTATTTAAGAAGAGAAAGGTAATGAGTTAAACTGTGTGTTGTCCCAAAATCTGTGTCAGTGAAAAACAGGAGTGTTGCTGCAGTTTTTCTGCTTTTCTACCGCTGTTTACCTGAGTTTCTCTTTATACAAGTCACATACAAACGCAATATTGAGCAGTTGTTGTGGTTGCTTGTATTAATTATCAAACTGTACCTGCTTTTTTCCCATTTTGCAGGAGAAAGTTTGTCTCCATTGACTCTCAGTATTTTTGCCACACACTGCTGACAATTAGAATGCTGTAATGTCATCTGTATAACCTGTATTGATCATTGTATTTCATAACATACTGTTAGGGCAGACTCAACTGTTCAATATGTTGTCTAGCTTAAATTATGTTATCAAAATATATTCATGTTCCACGTTTTCTCTTTTATATCATGAAAACACAGACTTTATAACCCATTTCTAAGCCCAAAATATAATATATCTTTAAATCTGTATAATTGTTTTTGTACATTTGAGATATTTTTGGAAGCTGGAATACTGGAAAGGGCAAATGCATGGCTGTGATTTCCATAACCTTGTGTTACCTTGTGCAGGACTGGGGCGATCCATGTTGGAGATCGTATTCTTGCCATTAACAGCAGCAGCCTCAAAGGCAAACCTCTCAGTGAAGCCATCAGTTTGCTGCAACAGGCTGGAGAGACGGTCACACTGAAGATCAAGAAACAAGGAGACTGTATGTTTACTTTTGCCTTCCAAGTTATCATTGTATGCACACATTTTACCTTATTGTACAAATTTAAATATGTAAATAACCCTATGTCTTTTCAGTGTCAAGTCCGAAGACGTGTGTGATTGGACCTGGAATGGGAATTGGAATTGGTCTGGAGACCCATGATGGAGAGGACGAGCCTGTCATCACAGTGATCCCTCCGTCAGGTCAAAGGTCGTTCTGTAATCTACCGTCTGTTGACAGTGCAGTGGAATCATGGGACGGCTCCAACCTGGACAGCACATTCACAAGCCCTGGTAAAAGCGCTACGCCACACTTTTCTGTTATTTCAATTTTAAAACTACTTATTAGAACAGACGTGGGCAAACTGAGGCCCCCAGCAAGATTATGACAAACAGCAATGTATGAAGATGTATAAGAGACATGTACAAAGAAAAAATCTTGAGCTCTGAAAATAGACTTGAAACACTTTGAGATTAAACATGAGAATTTTATGAGATTGAATTAAATAAAGTGGAAACTTTAAATCTTTGTAAAAAAAAAAATAAATAAATAAATAAATACAAAAACATTTTTTCTGAGAATAAAGTTGAAGCCATAAAAATTTTCAAAATTAGACTTGAAGTTTTACCAGATTAAATTGTAATTTAATCATGGCGATAATGTACACGTGGACATTGTTATAAAATGCAATCTCTTATTTATGATAATTTTTGAACTCTTATTTTGTTTTACTGTGGCGATAAAGTCTTTTACTAAAGCTTACTTTCACTTTTTTTCTCATAAGATTGTGTTTTATTATTTTATTGTGAAACATTGTGACTATTTATAGTTTTAGACTTTTTTCTCTCATTAATTTCAAAATGTTTCAGTTTACTCTCGTAGTCCAACATTTTTTTTCTTTGTATTAATGAGAATTTGTTATTTCAAGGTTCTCAGTCTGGGCCACTGTCACTTATCTAGGTTTGAATATGGCCCTTGGGGAAAATAATTGCCCACCCCTGTATTAGAACTTGTCTTGTGTTGTGTTTTTTAGCTCCAACTTTCCAGTCAGCTCCTTTTGGTTTCCACGAGTGGCGCAATGCCAAGGCCACAAACAGCCAGTCATCGTCCTCTACCCGCCAGAGAGTCAACCCTCTGTCAGATTTGGGACTCAGCGATGACGACTGGGACCATGCACCACTTGGAGGGTAAGGTCCAAAAACTGTTTGTACATTCAGTGCAGAACTGTTGGGTTTTTCAATGTTTAGCAATCCTTTGTTTTCTATTAATTATATGTTGTGGATATAAAAAGACTCTAGATGTTTAAGATCACTATTGACAGTTTATAATTACGCCTATTCAGTGTTGTTTTGGTGCTCAGTAGAAAGAGCATTTTTCCTGACCTCATCATTCTGTCATTCCTCTTAGAGCCGGGGTTTTCACACTTCTCTCACCTGTCTATATCTCTGCTTCTCTTTCCTCATTCTTAGCTCTTTTGATTTTGTTTTCCACAGTAGTTTATTCGTCTAAACTAGTGCTTCTTAGGCCGCAAAATATTTCGTGGGAGTCCCCTGATGATGTGAAAAACTTAATCTTGATATCGTAAGCAAGGTTTGACACTTTTTAAATGTAGTGATAGATGTAGATCCGTATTTGTTGGCACTATATGAAGTTATCTTGTCTTATTTTATGTCTTCAAAGTAAAGTCAAACCCAAGACTAAATACTATATTATCACTTTGCGATTAGCTTACATTTTGTGCTTGGGTGTTGCAAATGGGGGCCACGACTGAAAAACGTTGATGAGCACCTCTCTTCATACTACAAACAATATATTTAACATAATAAGTGATAGTAATAGTACTGTGTGTCTCTGTCTGCAGAGCATGTAACCATCCCAGTGGTCTAATCAGTGACAGCAGGTATCCTCCTCTAAGACTTTTGACTTTAAGCCCTCACTCAGTACTTTTACCCACAGCAGATTCCCTCAAAATTGACCTCTGAACCCTAAGCACACCCAACTGGATGTCCCCTGAACACCAGCATGACATGCACTCTCACTGGCCGAGACTGTGTGAAACTCTGTGATTTTATTGTTTTACTTAGCGTGAATGCTTATGTCTGTGTAGGTTTAGTGTCGCACATGACGGGACAGAGCCGGACCAAGAGGAAAACTTCTGGTCTCAGGCGCTGGAGGACCTGGAGACTTGTGGCCAGAGCGGCATTCTGCGAGAGCTGGAGGTGAGTTAAACAACACACAAACAATATTTTAGAAAAGAAAAAGTTCAGAGTTATTGTCTAAGTAGTTTATCAATGTTGATGGTGTTCATTCATTACTGGGAACTAAGAAAATAGGGAAGACAAGGCACTCTTCATGTCTTAAAATTTGTAAAACCGTTTATGTGACTGGGCTAATCATTACTTTTGAAACATTTTAAAAGTGTGAGCTAGATTTTCTTTCCACAATAAATGGACATTTAGCACTAGCTTTTAAAATGTGTTGCCCAGTGAAATAAAAGTCATTCGTCTTTTAATAAATGTGCTGTGGCTTCTGTTTTTTTTCTCTGGAAATACCACTTGTTGAGTTTGGTTATTCACGGTCACTGGGAAGATTCATTTATTCGTGTTTTTTGTTGTGCTTTCTGGCTTTAAAATAGCATTAAAAATACTCAAACATTTAATTGTTATGTAATTGTTTACTTTGTCTCTATAGAAAATATAATGCACAAAACTACATCTTAATCAGGTTGAAAAAAGAAATGGCTCCCTCTCTTCTAGGAGTCTGGGAAGGAGACGGACCTCCTCAGTCTGGTACCATCTTTTCTCCCCACTTACTAATCGCTCCTCCTCTCTTCATAGTCTATGGAGTTTTAGCTTTGTAAAACACAGGACATCCTAGTTGTTTTTGAATGTGACTCTAACTGCACCCTGGCAGCAAGCAAAGCCCATGGTGACGTCATTGTGACATTTGAGTGACATCACCCAGCTTCTGAACAGTCACGTTGCAGCGTCATGGTGCACCGGCATGGCAGTTTGAGCAAGGCATGCTGGGAAAGCTTGTGCAAGGGCTGATTGGTAGTTTGTTTTGCCAGTCATAGAGCTGATCTGTCAGTCATGCATGCATCCAATAGACCCTTTGAGCATTTTTTTTTTTTTTTGAGTGACACGTGTGAATCTTGGACAAAATAGTGAAAATCATAAAATGCTGTTTGTGCTGCAGAGAATAATATTATAGGCTAGCACAACTACTGTATATTAAATTGTAATTGATGTTATTCATGTTCTCAGGGAGTAGAGAAATATAATTACATGCATATGTGTGACTTGTACTTTGCATTGCACATTTAAAACAAGATTTTTTTTAAAGAAATAATTGTAGAAATATAATACTATAACTCAGTCAGTTATACTGTATATACAGGTGCATCTCAGAAAAATTGAATATCAGAAAAAGTTCATAGTTTTTGTAACTCAAACACGTAAAGTCTTTAGTTCTTGAAATTATCATCATGACTTGTGATAATAAATATGTAATTGTTAGTCACAGAAAATTTAAGTATTGCACAAGATGAATAAAAACAAGCATATATTAAAGAAAGGTTCATGTCTATACACCAATACTTTGATTGGTGTTTTTCGTCAGTGGTTTGAGGCCTGAGGAGGAGCTTAGTCTGTGGTACTGCTCAGGGGAAATGAAAAAACAGTGGCCTTCAGCTCATCTACATTGTTTTGCGTTTGGTGTCTTCTTTTGGACAAAACTATACATTTTCCATGATGTTCAGGTCTATCAAACAGAGTAATCGAACCAGTTTTGGATACTTTTGGCTGAGTGGGCAGGTACTGAAACATAAAATCTGCATCTTCACAAAGCTGGTTAGCAGAAGGAAGGAAGGAAAAATTTCAGACTGTGGACTTAAAAAAAAAAAACAGTAGACGAACAGCAGCAAAATATTATTAAATTCACACTGGTTCTCAAGCAACATCAATTGTGCACCTCTATACTCTTTCTCTAGACTCTTGTGCTGCTTGACTCCCAAAAAAGCACTGAGAGAAAGAGACTATTCAGGAAACCTTTGCTGGTGTTTGCAAATTCACCAGACCAAAACTTAATGGAAAGTCTGTTGAGTTTTGTCCAAAGAAGACACTACAGATGAGCTGAAGGCCACTATAAAAGCAGCCTGGGTTTACACCTGAGCAGTGCCATAAGTTGGATGTCCTCCAGGCCTCAACATAGGGGGCAGTAAAAAGGAAATCAAACCAAGTATTAGTGTTTAGAAATTAACATACTTTTTAGAAACCTAACCTTTCTTTTTTAAATGTCCTTGTTTTCTTTTATTTTGTGCAATATTCGAATTTTCTAAGACATTCTGTTTTATATTTTTTATCACAAGCTAAGATTATTAAAATTTCAAGAAATAAAAGCTTGAATTGTGTTACTATGAGTCTATATTATATAGAGGTTTGACTTACTGAATCGAGTTACTTTTTCCTGATATTCTCATTTTTAGATGCACCTGTATCAGTAATAGTAATAGTTGATAAAATAACTAACATAAAAATATGTTCTTTACTTAGTCTAATATGAATGTGATTACAGTTGGTGGTCAACCATCATTTTAACTCTGGAATAATGTCTATGCAGATTTTAATTTTTTGTTGATATTGATTTGACCTTGAGTTGAATTGCTGTTGTAGGCCACAATTATGTCAGGCTCGAGCCTCAGTCTGAACCATGACCCCACCCCCCTGCGCAGCACTCTGGGACGACAGGCCAGTTTTCAGGAGAGGAACAACTCCCGTCCACAAGTAACCACTCGTCCACTCAGACATTTGCATTATTAAGATACAGTTTTGCAGATTTAACTCTGTTTTACTTTAATTTAGGTGAGTGCAAGGTCAAACACGTTACCATCAGACCCGCAGCGTAGAGCGTTTGCCATGAAGAAGATGCGTCAGGAGGTAAATGAAATCCTCAACCAGAATCCTGTGGAACTCCATAAGGTACAAAAATAAGCCACACTGTAACAAAAATAAAACATATATTTGTATATATGATAAAAGTAAATATATGTAATGTTCTCGTTTGTTCAGCTGACTCTGGAAAAGGTGTCCGATTTGGATGACTTTGGATTCAGTGTTTCAGACGGTTTGTTGGACCGAGGTGTTTATGTGAACAACATTCGACCAGGAGGTCCAGCAGAGCTCGCAGGGCTCAAGGCCTTTGACCGAATACTACAGGTAAAAAACATCAATGCACCATAACCCCTGTACTAATCATTAAATACATTTTTTTTATTTTCTTATATTGATTTAGATCAACCATGTCCGGACCAGAGACTTTGACTGCTGCCTTGTTGTCCCCTTGATCGCAGAGTCCCCAAACCGCCTTGAACTTGTCATCAGTCGAAATCCCACCTCTGTCATGACGAATCACACTGACAGCGTATCTTTGTCCCCGCCTGTGAGCACCAACATAGAGCCCACTGAGTTGTCAATCAGTGGAGAAGATGGTCCACTCAAATGGAACAAACCTGGGGACAGTGTGGGGGCAGGTCTTGTGGGGCAAGTTAATAATAATTCCTTATAGCATTAAAATATAAATATATATATTTACCGAATAGAACCACTTATACTAGATTTACTGGAAAAGTGCACAAAGGGAAAATATGAAATACAAAGATGTTTTAATCCGCCCGTCCTGGTTCAGAATGGACCGTTCATGGTGCTACACACTCTTTGGAACTGCTCTCATCGACCTGCAAAGGCAGCCTGAAAGCACACTGAGGGACTGTTGCAACTTCTTGCCTTCTCACCGTCCAGTTGTTTGAAGTCGTCACTGGAACTCAACTTATAACTACTGAAGCCACAACTGGACCAAGTCTTACTCACTGGGATGAGCTGAATTCACGAGGCTGAGTCGGACTCACTTGGCCTTTATGAAAAGGTTTATAAAACTCCTGGAGCCAGAGCCTCTGTCAAAACACATATTTTTGGTCTGAGTGGAAACAGAGGCATTTCTGAAAAAAGCCACAACTCAAAAACTCGTTTCAGACCTTACTGTGCCACAGCAGCACAAACTCTGGTGGGGCTGCTCAATTGTGTTGATTAATATATGTTGCCATGGAAATAAGAAATGCTCCGATTAGACTCATTGATAAATGCACCGATTAGACTACATTTTAGTTTTCATCCACATTTGTTAATCAGGTCTAGATGACTTTTCTATTGAGACTAATAAACCAAGAGCATAATATCAGTAATTATTAAATAAGTTTAAACAGTGCCAATATAAATTAAATTATTATAATTATTATTATATTTATTATAACAACTATTACTAATATTGTTTACTATACTATTATCATTGCATTTTCTGTTTCTCATATTCTTAATTTAATCTGTTTATTATCAGTATCTTGAATACAGATTAAATTTGGAATTGCAAGCACTTTAATTAGTCCTTTCAAAGAAATAATAACATGCATAGAACACTGATTAAATGATTTTAATCGGAGCATTGGAGATTATTTAAGAATAAATAAGTGAGTTTAAAAATAGTTTTACGTTCTGTGCCATGAAAAATCTGCAGATTGAATAGTAATAATTATCATGCTAATTTTGATGATGAGGCTGAGCAGATCAATAAGATTTCTTTCTACTGTTTACACCTGTTGGACTGGCCACACTGTGTGTATGTTTGTTGAGGTGTGTGCGTGTGTGGATGAGTGTGTGCGTGCGCACGTGAGCTGTGTGTATGTGATAAACACAAGGCCAGTTAAGCTCCTCCCACATTAATATGTTACCTTGGCGTCGCCCTTCCCTCCCTTGTCTCTCTAGACCAAAAGGCAGCCAGGCTGATGGATGAGAAGTGTTTTTGAGAGATTCGGTGATTGGCTGGAACCAATCAGAAAGAGCTTCCTCTGTCTGTCTGCTTGTGATGGGCAATGTTCACTCAAATGTTCCAGGAAGGAGAAAGCATGTCCCCACCATGACCTCAGACCTTGACCCTCAGTAATCGTAATTTAATATGCTAATCAATTTCTGTGTGTTTTTAAATGACTGTGTCAGTTTTGTTTGTTTTCCATTGAGACTGAACCCAAAAATATGTAAAATAGACAAAACAATGGTTTAGTCTTGTTGCTGTTCACAACATACCATCAAAGTCTAAAATCACATTCACATTAAAGCCACAATGTTTCATAGCAAAAAAGACAAACCCTGTTAAAACAGGCAGCCTGTGATTGTGTGTGTGTGTGCGTGTGTGCGTCTTTGTGAGTGGTGTCATATCCGTGCTCTCACCACAGTCTGATCTCACTATTTAAACTGGCCTTTTCTGCTTTGTCCTTAAAAGTACACCTCCATGTCTATAAGTGCTCTAATCGAGGGCTAATAGTGATTATGGCATCTTTTTTACATCATATGTACAGTCCATAAAAATCTGTGTCAACTGTCTGTGACCTCAGTCAAGAAGCACACCTCTGAAAATGATCATGCAACTCCTCAAACACAGGGCTACAAACAGCCATAGACAACGAATAACATCTGACAAATGCACAAAGAAATAAAGAAGGTTATCATGCTCCTTGGAGTCTTAACTATGCAAAACTGTAGTACCAAGGTTTAAGTTAAAAAAGACCAATAATTAAATTACAAATACCCAAGCTGGCTTGTGCTTACAATATCACTTGTATGTGTATAAACATGTTGTGTTCAATGCATTATAGTATTTGCTATGATGTTATTTTACCTTCTAGACATTCAGAGAGTTTTACTTCAATATATCCATAGCACACAAACACGCATAAACATTATTTTGTTATAGTGATTAAAAAGGAAAATAGTTACACACTTTTAACAAGTTCTGTTCACTTAACATCACAGCATTCTAGAGGCCAAAATAGTAATAAAATTTCAGACAGAGGGCAACTAAAAAACTTTTTTTAATGCATTTGTTGTTGTGCTACTGAAGGTCAATGGGTTTAGTCAACGACAGACATTACCAGATTTAAAATTTGTGAAAACTTATGGTTTTTTTTTTAGATATTTTGTGGCAAATAATGTTATTAATGAGAAAAAACTGCCTCTGCCCTAAATGTGGCCTTATGACTTCATTTAAAATAAGGACAAAACCTGTTAGGAGCAATCCAGGAGTTACGCAGGGCTAAACCTAAACAGTATTCAGCACAAAAGCAAATTTACAAGAATTTAGAATTGACATAGCTTCCACCAGGTTTCTGTGGGTTATAGATTTATATCTCAATAATTCCAGTTTACACACAGAGTGCATGTGCAAATGTTTATCATGATTTTAGCAAATTAAAGGAAGCTTTATTGGCTTTTATTCAGTCATAGGTTGCTCTGTCGTCTTTTGTTTCCAGAAGATGTTGCTAAAACTCCATCTATTTTCTACAGAGTTGTGAATGATCAAAGCCATACACACTACTGTCTGTGGGATGCACTGGTTGTGTGTAGAGTATCATATCTAGTTGTATGTGGGTGGGGGTGTATGTGTGTGTGTGTGAGTGTGTGCAACATTGCAGATATTTGCACTCGTCACCTCATTAGGCTGTCCACCCCCATGCACACAAAGACACACACATGCATTGCACTGCCATTTATAATAGTGGGTCAGATTGTGGGTCCATGTAGCTTCACCAACCAACCAAACTGTATTTTTATTTAAAGGAACAGGGATGTTGTAAAGTATTTTTGTACAAATTTAATACTTTGGTAGCATGATGTTCCTAGTGTTGTGTCCTGTTGGGCTCCACTGCTCTTTCACTCCCCTTTATATGGACGACTACTGAGCAACAATAAAGATGAAGAAACGTGAGAATAATACAGTGTCATCTTTGTTCACTACACACATTGCTTTTAGAGTTCGCACCACCTACACACTTGAGGTACTTATTTAAAGCTGGTGTAATTAACTTTTTTTGTTATACATTTTGAAAACTTTGTGTTTTCCACTAAAAAGTTTATGATACCTGCAGCACTTTGTCAAAAAATGAGATCACCGAGTACTGTCTGAATTGAATAATAAAGAATTTTAGTTCTCATCAGGAGTCAAATCGAGCGCTCTGATTGGTGGTTTTCTCCAGTTTAAAGGGACCTATTATGTCAAATTCACTTTCTAGTTTTTAACCTTGTTATAATGGCCTCCCTTCATCATTAGTTTAGTCAAAGTTATATTTGAATTGATTCATACATGTTTGAGTAATCTTGTATTGTTCTTCAGCTGCAGCTCAAGTGCTCAGAAATCCCCGTTCTCACCTACCACCTATCCCTCCCACTTTTCTGTATTTACTTGTTATAATTCAAAACATTAATTCTCAAAGTGAAGCATATATGGTTCAAAACTGTTCCATAGCCACTTTCCAAAAATAATAATTTGTTATTTAAAATCTGTATCTTTTACAGTTACATTTTAAAATGAAGAGGCGGGGCTTATCAGTTCTGCAGTTTTGAACAGGAAGTCAAAAGAGCTGTTTTTATTTTTAAGCTGTTTTAGATCAACTTTGTGTTTTACAATAAACAAAAGGTAAATTACTGATCTACATATGTTCTAGTTTCTTACTAAATAGCTTGAAAAAACACAATAGGACCCCTTTAACGTTGTTGTTTGTAAAAAGAAGTTTATAAGCCATAATTGCAACCATAATGAAAACATGTTGATAATAATGTGTCAAAGGATTCGTGAGAGGAAGTTGTCAGATTCAAAACCTAAATTGTGTTTGCAGTGTGAAAATCAGCTACCCCACAACTAAATCCCTAAAGCAATGCACAAAAAATAAAAATAAATACAATACAAAAGAACAACACCTGTGATTTTTTTTTAATTGAAGCTAAGGACCATTACCTACAGGTCAATGTCATTTAAATTGTGTAGTATATTTGTGACATCAGCCTGGATTGCCAACACAAAAGCTGATCTATCCTGCATGTTTCTAGTTTATAAGTTTTGTTCACTGACTGGACTTACTTGCCCACTTTCTCTTTCCTTACTATTGAAAAAAAAAAGTGTTTTCATTTTGTTGTAGTGATGGAATTGTCCACACGATGGAGACAACACTTCTGATCGTCTGTTCTGTGCGCGATTAGTCTGGTCTGATCCTGTGTGTTTGTAGCATTTAGCATTTAGCTGTCTCTTCCTTCGCTACAATCTCTGTACTAATACGCCTCTGTTTACATATTAGTTGTCATTTGCAACATAAATAATCGCCAGGACCAGTTTGAAAGATGTCTACTGCTCTGGAAAACTACATAAACCGTATCCTTGAAGCTAATACTTGCGCTATTTATGAATGAATGCTAGTTAGCTTGTTCTCGTTAGCCTCGATGTGAGACATGTTCAAATTCACATGTTTATGAGCAGTTCTGATAATCTGGTGTTGTATCTGATTGTCAATTGTTTGTTCTGCTTACCTTTTTCTTAACTTGTTTATCAGGTACTGTGGCCATTGTCACTTCAGATGGACGAATGATTGTGGTAAGATCTGTTTATTATCTTTGAATCATATGCTACTGATACATTGTCCCGTAGAATGACTTGAATAAACCTACATGTAGCATTTAGTTTTCTTTAAATCTACCAGATGCTGTTGAAATTTTATTTTAAAATGACACAGTGAAACTATCTGGAAAACCATTTATTATTATTCCACTAAAATAGAAACTTTAAACAATGAATATTAAGTGTGATGCCATACAGTGGAATTCTAGCTAAAGGAGCAACATTTTATGAGAAAGAGCAGGATATTTACTGTATTAAACAAAGTAATACAGTAAATATAAGAAGTATGTAAGCTGTTAGTAAGCATGTTGTGATACCTCATCATTCGTTTTCTCACCATCATCTTACACAAAGTTGTATTTTGATTCATTTATGTTCCGTATTTGACTTATACTGTAAGTGCTTGAGTCCTCAGAAAATTCATACAACTTCGATCTCTGCCTACTGCTTTGCACTTACTTTAAAATATTCAAAAATCTGACTGCCAAGGTTCAAAAATATCATATAGCCTGTTTCAACAATAACTACTGGTAAAAGAAAATCTACTGTTTGTCACAGAAGAACTGAATTATTATTTCTATTCTTTTTAAATGGACACAATATGAAAAACAGTTTTCATTTGTCATAGTTTAATAGCAACATTTTGTGTGTAGGGCACTTTGAAAGGCTTTGATCAGACCATCAACTTGATTTTGGATGAAAGCCATGAGCGAGTCTTCAGTTCGAGTCAAGGGGTGGAGCAGGTGGTGTTGGGACTGTACATTGTTCGAGGTGATAATGTGTAAGTCACTTTTTTTCTTTCTACTATACCTCCCACTAAACTCTACATGTGCAGTATAATAATAGTTGAAACTTTGGGCATTGCAGGGCAGTGATCGGTGAAATTGATGAAGAGACGGACTCCACACTGGATTTAGGAAATATTAGAGCTGAACCATTAAACTCTGTTGTGCACTGACCAAAATCAAACTTACTCTTAAGGACGGTTTTGACTGATTTATTCCTGTAATGCATTTTGTGGGGTGTTTTTTTTAAATAAAAGTGTGACTTTAAATAGTTTGTTAAAGTTTATGTCTGTCTTGAACATTATAATGCCACAACACATCAAATAACAGACAAAAAATATATATAAAACTATTATTTTTTTAGTTACAGGTTATTTCCAAAAAGCCCTTTACTGTAATAATACTTATTAATATGCTGTACCCACATTATTAAACCCAATGTATCTTTTACATCTCATGAAAACTGCTTGTAAACATATTAGTCTGGCAACTGAACTTCATGAACTAAATTTTGTGTCTGGGGTTTTGTGATTTCCTCTGATACTACATCCAAACTATTCTGGAGTCGGGACAGCTGTTCTGCAGTTGGAGCTGGTGTCTCATAGTGTAGCCTCAGCCAGGGCAAACCTATAGTACAAATGAGTAGAATAAAGAATTTATAGAAATAATTACTGCTTAATCTCTGCTCTTGGTCACCTTCCTTACCTTCTGACACCTTTTGACCCAGCGACACCAGAATCTCAGCCCCCACACTGTGATTAATAGGTGCTCCTGCACTTGATCGTCCTGCTCCCAGTTTATGAAGGACTTGAGCCAAACACAGTCCATCTATATCCTCAACCACACCTGGGACCACAGCACTGATGTCAGACATCAAAGAAAGGCAAGCACACATCCAGAAATATGCAACATATGTTTTTTTTTTATAGTTTATTGTTAACAGTAAATTATTTATTTGTTTTTAAAACTGGGCTTGTTTTGTGCAAATGTGTACACACTAACCTGCTAAACTAATAAATAGCATCAGTTTGCAAGAGTTATTTTAGAAAGGTAATTGCGTTTCGATTGCCATCAAATGAAAGAGCAATTTGTACTTAAATACTCAAAATTAGTACTCTAAAAACACATTATTGGGGCATGTGTTTAGATGCATTCTAAGCATTCTTCTTTAAAATATAAAGATTTCAAATGTATTTAATTTTTCCCAATTTTATGACCACTTGGTTGAATTATATGAACTGTGTCATGGATTTACCATTTTTCTGTGCCTTCAGTTCAATACAGTGCTTGGATTTTCTCAGGACTTGAAAATAGTCAGTGTTTTTAGCGCAAAGGAGCTGAGCCATCTCCTTGGTCACTCCTTGAGCCTCCATCATGGCCTGAAATTTTGAAAGAGCGTCTCCTCCAGTCACAGCTTCAGAGATCTGAGTTTTTCCTTCTAATAAGTTGGTTGCTAAACCAGTCATCTTCAGCAACACGCCTCCTTGAGAAACAAATTACAGTCAGAACATGTCAAGCAGCAACAGTAGGAAACTGGTGTTTGTCATGTTTTACCAAGCGTTGTTACCAGCTCCATCAGGTCATCAGGACCGTTTCCCTTTAATGTTTCCAGGGATTCAATCACCTCCAGACTGTTACCCACACATCGGCCAAGTGTTGAGTTCATACTGCTTAAAACTGCTGCCGTTTGAATTCCCAAACTATTTCCGATGTTGGCCTGGTAAAGAAGCATAAAAATTTGCATTTACTTCTCATGAGAGTAACTGTGAGAGAATAGAAAATGCAAACCAATGACTGTGCTAGTTCTCTGGCAGTGTCTAGATCTTTGTACAGAGCAGCTTTTCCAAATTTTACATCAAGCACCAGCGCTGATAATGTTTCTGCTCCCTTCTTTGAGATAATGGACCCTGTAAAACAACACATTCATTTATTACCAGTCCGACCCTTTTAAAATGTGCAGCATCAATTGAAAGGTGATTTGAGCACCTGTAATGAGTGGTAGGCTGTCCACTGTGCTCGTAGCATCTCTTATAGCATACAAAACTCTGTCTGCAGGAACCAGCATCTCAGTTTGACCGATAATGCAACAGCCCACTGAGGCCAGAATCTCCTGAACCTACAACAAACATGTTATAATTTCAGAAACTGAAATTATAACTTGAACCAGTAGGTCCCCCCTTTTTTTTTTTTACCTCTTCTTGTGTTTGGTGAATATTAAACCCAGGAATTGATTCAAGTTTATCCAAAGTGCCCCCTGTATGTGCCAACCCCCGTCCACTGATCATGGGCACCTGAATGGATCACACAGCAGCTTTGTTATCATCAACAAATATTGGGCATCTCAGTAACATTGTCATGTACCTTACAGTTACAAGCTGCTAATGCGGGAGCTAACACCAGACTGACTTTGTCTCCCACTCCTCCAGTCGAATGTTTATCAACCACACGCCCCTCCCACTCGGCAGGCCATGACATTACTTCCCCTGATGACATCATTGCTTGGGTGAGCGTGTGGGTCTCTCTGACACTCATACCCTTCTGCCAAATAGCCATGAGCATGGCCCCTGAAAGGTTAAAGTTTAAACACTTCACACATAAAAACAGCCATCTTCACAGGCAAAGTCTGCATGTCACATACCTATCTGACATTCTTGTATTGTTTTGTTTGTCACAGCACTGATGAAAGTTTGAATCTCCTCTGAACTCAGCTCTTCACCGTCTCTCTTCTTTTTAATTAGGTCTGGGATGGACAGCATTTTGACTGCAAGTCAGTTTTACAAACTTGTTAAATCATTCACAGTCTCATTCAGGTGACCATAGTTTATATTTGATCTATCCAATCATATTTATGTATAAATTATATGTGACATTTGGACATGATAATAGACACTTGTGAAATGACATTGGGCACCGAAAAGTCCCGATTAAACAAACCAACGAAATGATAGTTGCAAAAACAGTGAAAAAAACTATAAGTGGAGGAAAAAGACATTTAACATGTCTATGTTTATCACCCAATACAAGCCACTGACCATGAACTTAAACTTTAAACAAACTTTAAACAATTAAACACTAACTTGCACATCAATAACAGAACAGTCAACAACAGCATCCACTGTGAGATCACGATTATTTACTTACATGCTTGGACAGTTGTGTTGTTAATTTTAAACTAGTTTTATGTCTCATTTGTAAGAAGTAAAGAACTGACATACCTGGTCTGGTCGTGAAAGCCTGTCAAGTACAATTGAAGCAGCTGACAATAAAGCTGTTTAAAACAGTTCCCAGCAGCCAATGGAAAAGAAGGGAGTGGTTAACAACTATTGGATCGTGTTTATTAAATTATTTAGCAGAGTTTTCAGCATTTGAATAACTTTGAATAATTCCACTGGCACTGTTAGAATGTGTTGCATTTGAAATAATAATTGTAATTACGCGCTTTATCTCCTAAAGCATTTAGTTGAGCGGATGAGCAACCCATCCCATCACTACCTGGTAATGAGTTGTTGTTGTTTTTTTATAATAATAATTAATTATTCTTTATAATAGATTCATAAGAGTTCATTATTGTGTCCACTCTTGTGCCTCTGCCCGATTATGTTTGCTTTTGCTGTGAGGCATGGTAAAAGTTGTCAGTTATTAACCCAAATTGGTGCCTTTGGACAAGGTCAAAGTTAAGTTATCATTAAAGGAGCAGTGAGGTTGAAGAAAATGAGAAAAACACCGTAATAATAAATGGGGATTTATTATAAAGGTTACAATCTGTCGTGTTGCAGAGCTTCACTGTGGCCAAAGGCCAATGCCGACCAGGTGTCATTGTGTGCCCTAGAAAAAAGGAAGAGAAAAAACTAGATACATTCACCACTCACTCTGGGAAATACAAACTCAAAGAATCCTAGAACTGAACCAAAAAACAAGTCAAAAACAAGTTTTGCTGGTCTGCAGAAGTTTTCAACACAGCTCGAAAGCTCTTCATCAAACACAGGAAGCGTCTCAACCCATTCCTAATGTCCTTTTGATCACAGCACACAGCAGCCCCGTTTTAAATATTTATCACATACAAACCAACTGACTCAAATAATATGACAGAGTATATTTACCATGGTATGCTGGAAGGATAAGTTGAGATAAATGTACAATAAATAGAGTAGATACAAACCATTTCTACAATTTTTGATGCACATGTAAAAAGTGTTGTGTTCTGTAAAATTACTTATTGTAAGTGTAATTTCAAAGTTTTAGAGCTTTTCAAATACCTTCTAATAAATACAAAAACTCATTTTCTAAATCAATAACATTTAAATTGTTGCTTTTCATAAATTTGACAGTTGTTTGTTACAATGGTTGTACAAACAAGGAAAATAAAAATTGAACATTTCAAACCAAAATATTTTAGTGGCAAGTTTTTTTATTGACTAAATTATTAGTGATAAAAGTAATATTGGCAACATCCTGTGAGTGAGACTATGATCTGAATACATGTTTGGAAACAAGTTATATTTTCAGTCACTGCTAAGAAGATGGCGTTTAGATTGAAATACTAAAATAGTCAAGTGCTTCTGTTATTTTGGTATGATTTGTTTCTTTACCTTTCACAGAAGTCAATAATTCATTTTATTATTAGTACTGCAAACATTTTAACGTTGTCTATCACATTTTATGTTACATTATAGCTACATTTTGCTGTACTATTGAAAACAAACTATTGAGCTGTACATCTTTCTTTGAAGTCTTATAATTTCTTAACCAGGAAAATGCATGTCATCGTTTGTGATTGTGGTTCGCCTTTAAAGTAAAGTCAGTTTGCTGCAGATATGTGTGGCCTACCGCAGGCACTGGACCTTTGATTGTGCTTTGAAGACATACTATATTGCACTGTGAAGTTATGAAAATTCTAGTAAACCTGTTTATCTAACATTATGTCAGTAAAAAGTAGTTTTAATATTGTAGGATGATTAGTTATAACAATTTCAAAACAGAGGAATATTTAGTAAGTCAACTCCTTCTAAATGTCAAGACTATATTTATTTAAAAAAAATTATATTTAATAGAAAATTATATTTTATTTTCATTTATTTATAACATTTAAAAATGATACATTTTGTTAACATACTACACGCGCCACATTCTCTGTTGTATGGGCTGGTTTACTTCCTGATTTGAGCCACATTCTGTAGCAGAGACAAATGCAGACGTCAGGTTGGTCTAAGAACTCTGAAACTGCAGTAAAACAAAAATATGAAACGTTACTTTTCTATATAATAAGGTTTCATTCTTGTGGCTTTTGGTATAAAACTCTTAGGGGCTGTTGTAACTCTGGAGGCTAATTATGGCCTTTGAAAAGTGACTTTAGGAAGCTCATTTTATGGCAGTGGGTTCCATATGGCACAAAGTATTTTTTATTCTATTTTTTAAAATAGTTTTCTCTTTTAAAGTTGTAAAACAAAATAACATACTTTGAAGTTAAACCTAAATGTTGTGGGTCATTGAGGGGGAGGAAAAAGCTATTTCTGTACAAATGGCTTTAAACAAATAGCACCTTGTACAGTCAGCCCTCAAAAAGCAGGTTTTTAACCAGAGGTTTACAGTTGGAGCTCAGCTGTAGCTCTCCCTGAAACACAGCACAAAGTCACACTCATTGACAAATCATTGTGAATTTCAAACATCGTCAAAGCGAGCTTGAATTCAACTCATTGTCAAATCATAAGAAATTAAAACTTATTTCCATAAATTCTAAGTTATCACAACTATCATTATTACTTCTTATTTATAAACTATATCATTTGCATTGATAAATGAAACAAATGTCTTAGAATTATTTGGAAAAAAATCAAGTCACAGAAACGTATTACTTCCTTCAAGCTGTTCAACCAGCCTTGTTGGGGCAATGGGACACAGCAATCCTAAACCTCTATTATTGTTGACCTCTTCTCCAATACAGAACTCAATGTTTGTCTTTGAATAAAACACTCTGTAAAATCTCAAATACCTTCACTTGAAAATGTTCACACTTTTGAAGTGAATTGTGTCAATTTGTTTGCTTTTGTGAAAAATAGTGCATAACAACTATCACTATATGTAAGCCTAAAATTTAAATACTAATAAAACAAATTACCTAATCTGAACAAGAACAATTTATGTCACAGTTCAGAGGTTGGTCAGAGGTCGAGGGTCAAGTTGGTCCATCCAGTAGCTGTCGTAGGCCCTCTCTATGTTGATCCTGTGGCCCAGCCTGGTGACACCCAGCTCCACATAGTCCTCTTTGGTGAGGGCGGGCAGATGGGAACCTTCAATCTCATGGTCTTGGAAGCGCTGACGATGTTCAGCAAGCCCAACACTCTCCAGCCAATCACCAACATCATATTTATTCCACAGGTTGAGGGGACGCTGCCTCCATGGACGAAGAGCTAACAGGGGACCGCTAAGGACAGGGGAGGGACAGGGGGAGGCATGTGGTGAGGGTGAGGGAGAGCGAGAGCGTGTCCTCGCACTGGCACTTCTCATAACAAAACGAACTTCCTTTGGTTCTGAAGGCAGACTGAGGCTGGATGACTTCAGGATAGTGAGGCCTCGACCAGAGCTGAGGTCTGGTCTCTCTGGGCAGGTTGTGGGGGATGTGGCAAGTCCAATGGCTCTTTCAGCAGGCGAAGGAGAAGGCGATGGGCTTCGACGGGTGACAGGATAGCGGCTGCCTGGCCGCACTGTATAGCTAGCACCGAATCCTCGCTGAGAAATGGTGTGAAGTTCACCTAGACTGGAAAACAACCTGTAACAGATAAAAAGGATCTATTATTATTATTATTATTATTATTAATCTTAATATTAAAGTTGTAAGCTATAGCATGCAGACGATTCGTTTCACTACAGGAACAAAACAAGCTGAGCCTGGGCTTAAGTCAAACATTTAAAAACAAGTGAAGTCCAGAAACTAAACCTATTAATTTCAACATCACAATCCTTCTAACAGTACTGATGATGTGACAATCACAGTGAACAGATCATTAAGTTCCTGTGGTGTTCATTTAGATGAGGTTTTGTAGTTTTTTAGTCGTTAGTATTGTGTGGTGGAGATGTTAGCTTAAAATTGTTAGCTTGGGCAAAATTATAGGAATTGTAGTTACTAAGATATAGACCTACTTTTTGACTGTCCACTCATCTGGAACAAAACAACAGTAACACTGTGAATATCGTTTACAATTATGATGCTAAACATTAAACAAAGCAATATTGTAGTTGTGAGATTTCTAGCTGTGGGAGTTAGTCTAGACATTTCTACTGTTTACGAGATAATGTTTAGCTTGGTTAACTAGCTTACCTGGCACCTCCCACAGGTGACCTTCTGCCAGGGTCCAAAGGACTAGGTTCTCTCCCAGAGAATGACTGTCCTTGTTGAGAAGCTGCAGACGATTGGCCAGATCCAGGCCAGACCCAGCTCTTCCACTTAACTCCAGAGCTGAGGCAGAGCGACTGGTTAGATCCACAGCGGACCCAGAGCTTTGGCCTCCCAGTGCAGCTGGTCGCACTGCTTCATCTGGACTGAAGCCCCTTCGCTCATCAGTCTGTCGTCCACCCCTCCCCAAAGTTTGGACCTCCTCTGAAACAGATAGCGAGGTTGCCTTCCAGCTCCTCCAGTGGGTGAGGAGCACAAGGGAGAGGATGGAGAGATGTAGCTAAGGGGAGCAGCTCACTGTCTGAAGACTGTTTCAATAGAGGATCTCGGAGAGGAGAGCGCCCTCTCCAATAGGTGAGCGAAGGCGAGGCTTAAGTCCTGAGGGGGAGGTGGCCGTGGAGGAAGTGTGAGTGGCTGGAGGAGACGATGGAGACGTGGGAGCAGTGGGTGAGGCTAAAGTGATGGACGGTGGTAGTGAGCTGGGAGATGATGACTCTTGATGATGCTCTTCACCATTCTCCTCATCTCCTCGTCTTCCCAAAGAATCAGGACCCACCTCTCCAGCGCCTCCTTCAGCACCACGCCGAGGCACAAGGGACAAGGAGGAGGGGGCGCTGGTGCAGAGGAATTGGAAAAGCCAGGAGGCGGTGTTACAAGGCCAATTCGTCGAAGTTCCTCTCTTGTTTCCTCATCACTAGATGATAGCAGAGCAGGTGGTAAAGTTACTGTATAAGCCCCGCCCTCTTCCTCAGAGCTGCCCACCGTCAGGCTCCGGCGCCTCTCAATCAGTGCACTGTGACCCTCGTTGGCCAGTGTTGCCAAAGGTGAGGGTCTCCAGCGCTCAGGGGAAGGTGCAGCGGGGGACGTAACTCCTCCTTCTGTTTCTGGGCGCTCAACCTGTCCGTCAGGAAAAAGGGGCGGGGTTATACGTTTATGCCTTAGTTCAGGGCTGGTTTGAGGGGTAGCACGTTTAGTTCTCTGCTCGGGGCTTGTCTGAGGAGTGGTGCGTTTAGAACGTGGTTCAGGGCTGCTCTGTGGTGTGCTGATGGGGTGCGTTTATGTCGACCCTCTGGGCTGGCAGCTGGGGTCGGTATGGGGGTTGTAGAAGCAGAGGCATGTTTGCTTCTGGGTTCAGGACTGGTGTACGGGCAGTTAGGGCTCGCTCTCGCGCAGCAAGAGCAAGGGCTAGTGGAGAAGAAGGATCTAAAAACAAAAAAAGGTTCAGAATTATTTATACACTAGATACATATACACAAACAAAATAAACAAGAAAGCTTTGTCTGGACACACTTTGTCTGGATACCGATGAAATAAGAATATTCAGGAATGGAAAATAATTTTAGTGGGTGAACCTGAAATGTATTTTTGCTAGCATTTTCTATCCTGTACATATATAATATTATACAACTATAATTATTTTATGATAATTATAACATTTGCATACTTGCCTGCAATTATTTTTAGAGGAATATCAACATTTACTATTTATTTTTGTGCAGTTTGAAATATTAAAAAGCCTTTCACAAAGCCCTAAACAGCACTCTATTGTTTGTGTCAAACTGACCCAAAGGTTTCCCTGTGAGTGGGTGGAGGAAGGTGTGGGGTGTTGGAGAGGGCGACAGGACAGGCGCTGGAGGAGGAAGCTCGCCGAGATCATCCATTGAATGGCTCTGAGTCAGAAGAAGAGGTGGTTGGTTTTCTGACCCTGCCCCTTCCACAGAAAGGAAAAGGGACGACCTCCGGCCTTGAACACGAGCGCGCTCAGAGAGGACCTGCTGCTGGTACAACTCAGCCCTACTGGGACTGCTACTCCCATCCTGTTTGCCGTCATGATCTTTGCCTCCAAGACCTAAGTGAAAACAACAACTTGATACTGACAACATCATTTCATACAGATTTGATAGTCTACTTATAGTTTTAGTTAATCTGCAATGCAATAAAATGTTAACCTTGTTCTTCAACAGGAAGTTGCTTTAACAAAGGTGACTTCCTTCTCTGGGGCTTGGTGGGGGCAGCTTGCTGACCTACATTAGCATAAGGATTCTCTATTGGTCGTCCACGGCGCCGTTGCAGTGGTGAATGTCCCAGAACTGGACTAGTGCCGTGTAGTGACAAAGTGGAGGTGTGTGTTGCGGTGTGGAGGGTGTGTGTGGCAGTGTGCGTTGCCGTGTGTGTCTCAGGATGGAGCGGCGGTGTGTCTTGCAGAATGATCATGGACCTGGCTTTCCTCTGACGCTCAGCATGAGCGTGGCTTCTCGCGGGTGAATCACAAAGCTCTGGAAGTCTTGGTTCAGTCCCTGGTTTAAAACTGGATCGTGCTAGTCCTTCTCCTCGAGCTGGAGGAGGAGGCGGAAGGAAGGATGGAGGCGGCCCAGACTCGAGGATGTAGAGTGAGGACATAGAGGAAGCAGAGGGCGGGGGCGGGGGAGCAGTCTGAGGGGGAGGAGGAATGAAGCTATCTGTTAAAGATGAGCTTCGAGGAAAACGGCTTTCGTTGATTAAAGCAGTGATTCGGTCATCCTCAGGAGTGCCTGTGTACACAAACATGTCATTATGATTATGTAGTTGTGTAGATAAGCTATCTCAAAACTTTCATTATTAAAGAACACACATGCTGCATAACATTTGTGTCTTACCAAAGCTCTTGGTTCGAGACATTCCTCTTGGTAAAGGCATGGTGCTCTTCTCAGGTGGAGAGGGTGGAACCAAACCCTGGCGTTCAAATAAGGACTGAAAAGGGACAGAAAACACATAATCACTTTTGCCTTGTTAACATCAGTGTGTTAGTCCAATAGTAATAAGCCTCACATTTATCTCAGCCTGAGTGATTCTACGACTTGTCGGCCTCTGCTTCACTGTAGCTGCCCTAAAGTCATCTGAAGGGCGGGACCGGAGGACAACTTCTTGAGAACCTCCTGCCAACATCTCATCCAGTTTCTCTGAACAAAAAATAATGGAAGTATTTAAGGTACTGACAAATATCAGAAAAATATCATAAACTGGCACTACATGATAGAACACACAATATACAATGCCCAAAGAAAAATATCAATAAATTCAATAAAACATTAACAGGTCACAGATCTGTTGCTACACTCAAACAGGGCAGATGTAATTTGAAGTCTTAAACGGACGTACACACACAAAATCTGGCAAAAAAAAAAACTGTGTAAAAAAAAAAAAAGTTTGTCGGTCAGAACAGCGTTTCTCACATGGCTCGTTTGAGTGTGCTCGGGGTGAATGAAGCCAAGACTGAACCAACAATGAAGTAAACAGAACTAAATCTAGTGCACACTGGACACAAACACCCACAAACATGCACATTATTTTCTTTATGTTTTATTTTAGTTTTTTTTGTCTTAAACACAGACACATCACAGAAATGCACACGTCACATTTATACTAGAGCCTGACTCACCGTAGCGACGCCTCCTGGCTGCAGAAAGTATAGGGGTCAAAGAATACTGTTAACTTTTTTAATACATTATAATTGCTGTCCTTGCATTGCATTTGCTTACAGCACATTTTAGGATTTACTTTTGAAAATACCTAAATCGTAGTGAAACGTGTGTTTGCTTTACCTATCTCTTCTAGGTCAGCAGTCATGGACTTGGATCTGAGCGTCAATGAGGTGCTGGGGGCCCTTTTAGGTGGAGGCGGAGCTACGACACCATAAAAACAACTCAGTTGGTTTGAAAAAAAAAAAATTATCATGATTTACAATATTTGTGACAAGAGATTATTAAGTGCACCTTTTTTTCTGATCAAGGTGGATTCAGATTTTCGAGAAACAGACACAACCTTCATCAACAGACGACTTCCTCCCTGACGGATGAGAGAAACCACTTGCCGATGACCCACCTTTACCACATCAGTACCATTTACCTGCATAAACAAAACAAATTATTATTCTCTTTATTGAGAATCTTTCACATTTTTTCTTGGAATAACCATTACTTCTATTAAAAAATCTCCAGTCCTGAGGCCTGCTCTCCAAGCGACACCTCCTTGATCCACAGATTCCAAGTATTGCAGTGCAGGAAATGCTGGGGTTGGTGCAAATTCTTCAATAGGTGTTTCAGCTGAAAGAAAATAGCATTTATTTGAGCTTTTTAAATAAACAGTATATTACATGTTTGACCACATGTTTATACAACCGTGTGTTTTACCTTTAGCTCCTCGCAGAACAAAGCCAAAACCCTCACTCTCCCTTTTCTGCAACACGGCTGTTTTCTCTTCAATCACATAATCACTATTATAAAACAGAGAGAGGACCATGAGGAGTTGGCTTAAAGTTTAAATTGTTTTCCCCTTGTATACTGTCACAGAATGTGTACCTGTAGGAGGTGTAGTTGTCATAAGACCCTACAGTGTAGTGTCTGAACAGTCTTTTAGTCCTGTCTTCTCTTGTTTCTGAAACCAAAGAGAAAAGAACATCAGGGTTTTGCAGTTATTAACTTTGGCTTTTTAGCAACGACACCTGTGTGATATTTAAGTTCCATAAATAAATATCAACTCATTTCACATTGATTTTTATTAGTACTTACCTAGTCGAGGATCATATTGTCTCATCTGCACCTCTTCCACACATTCAGCTGGAAACCAGCCAGTGCGTCCTTTAACAGTGCCCTCCCAAAATCCTCCTTCACCAATAGAAAGCACTGCAAGTCCACAAAATACCTAATTATCATAGTATATGAAATTAGGCGAATCATATTTAATTATGCTTTAGCTTTTACAGTTATTAACTACTTTGTTCAGAAAGTGTTGTTACTATGCTACGGTGTGCATAGTGTCTGGACTGTCTGACCTTTGACCCTCTCTCCTCGGTGTAGCTGGATTTCTCCTGCTCCCTGTGGGACATAAGAGCGTGTGGCGATGAAAGTGCGCCCTGGCACAGCACTGTACAGGCGTCTCTTCCTCATCTGGGGGTCAGAGGAGGGGACGAGGAGGGCTTGTCTCAGCATGTCCTGCTCCACTTGGGCTACAAAAGAGGAGCTGTTACAACCTTGTATGAGACTGCATATTGCTCAAGCCTCTGATGGGACAGCTTCTACCTGAGCCTGCGAGTGTGGCGTCTGAGTGAGTGAGTGTGTGAGTCATGAAGCATCTCCAAACTCTGAAGAGAGGGTCCTGGAGAAGAGGCGGGGCTTTCTAGTGCGTTGTCACTTGCTGAGCGAATCAGAGAGCGAGGGGATGACAGCCCGTTCCCTGCCGAAGTGCGGGACCCACCAATGCGACGCCGCTTAGTGTAGGATGGAGACTCTCTAAAGGGGACTACTTGGACACAAATACAGATGAATATAGTCAGTGAAAAATACTAAATATAATAAAAGAATTAAGGGGCAGAGAGACTTAACACTTACTCACCAACATCAGAGGTTTTATGGATTTTGATAATTTCAGCCAAATCAAAGTTACCAGCAATGATCGCCACCTTCAGATAATTACATTCAAGTTTTAATACAATATTTCTTTATATATGTACTATAAAATTTACTTTTCTTTTCACCTGAAATGCTGTCTGGTTATTGTAGTTTTTGACGTCTTTATTGGCTCCCCTAAAGAGAAGGACTCTGGCACAACTGTCCTGTAAAGCCAGCGTCATATTATTCAGATTAAATGTGCAGCAGACAGGTTTTATTATTTTTACCAAGTCAGACCAAAGATAACTAATAGTGTGTAGATACTGGTGTGGATAACATTATTCTGTTCTGTAGCAGTCAGTGTTGTGGCCTTACCTGGTTGTACAGAGCACAGAGGTGAAGTGCAGTATTTCCTGATGCATTCTGGGAGCCCATGTCAGCTCCGTAAAATAGCAGGTGCTCCAAGTGCTGCACGTTACCATAGCGACACGCCTGTGTTCATACACCGGCACCCACACAAGTAGAAAAACAAAATTGTTATAATAGTTGTATAATTCAATATATTTTATATTATTTTATTAGTTGGTTCTTGTTACCTGATGAATTTCCTGCCACCCATTTTCATCAGTTATCCCTAAAATCATGAGGGAAGGGGTTACCATACAAAACAACCACTAAAAGATTTTTGGGTACTTAAAGTTGGGGTAACTAACTTTTTTTCTTATAAATGTGTAACCTTTGTGCTTTCCACTAAAAAGTGTATGGTAAATGCAGCACTTTGTGAAAAAATAGACCACTGAGTAGTGTCTGAAGTGAATAATAAAGATTTTTTGTTCCTTATCAGGACTTAAATGCTGCTCTCTGATTGGCTATGCTTGGGTGGTCCTCTCTAGTTTCACTTTCCTGTTGGTAAGAAGTATTTTTAGGCCATAATTGCAACCAAATTGTTGATATTTAGCATGTGTTGAAGGTTTGGAGAGGAAGCTGCTAGATTTAAAACCTAAATCGTGTTTGCAGTGTAAAAATCAGCCACCCCACCTTTAAGAACAAAGCCTTACCTATGGTGGCATGGTCTTGTAATAGCAGCTCGCAGCAGTAGGGGGCACCTCCCACCATGGCAGAGTGGTAAAGAGGAGTAAGACCTCTGCTGTCTTTGTAATCTGGGGAGGCTCCCAGGTCCAGTAAGGTCTACAGAAACACAGCAAGTGCATCAGCTATAATGTTTGGACATATGAAAGGGGACCTAGTACCTAAAATCTACTTTTCTGAGTTTTAGCCATGTTATAGCAGGGATTCTCATTATTAGTTTGCCCAAAGTTGTATTTGGATTGCTTCATGCCTGTTTGAGTAATCTTTTATTGTCCTGGCTGATGTTCCAGTGCTCAGAAAATCTCTGTCTTCACCTACCACCTTTCTCCGCCCACCTGCCTGTATTTACTTGCATTTACTCCAAAATTAGATCGCAGTAAAATATGTAAATTGTAAATTGCCATGTAGACACTCTCCAACAACAAAAAAGAGGAGGGGCTTATCAGTTCTGCCGTTTAAACAGGAAGTCAATCAACTTCTTTCTATTTCTAAGTCGTTTAAACTAATTTTTTTTTTGCAATGGACAAAATATATAATTATTGATGTTTCTCTATTAATGGTTGATGGAAAAAATCACGTGATACACCCCAATGCCATTTGCAGCCCACTGATAGTCTTCCTACTTGTTAAAAAACACTCAATGCTGATGAAACAGGTAAGTTTCTCACAGTAAGAGCAGCACTGTTTCTGCAGAGGACGGCTCGATGCAGTGCTGTGATGCCATCTCTGGTCCTGAAGTCCAAATGAGCTCCTCCACTTCGAAGAACTTTTATAAGGTCACAACTCTCCTCCAACTGGACAGCCAAAGTCAGTGGACACTCTGTGTAAAACAGTTATAATTAAGATACAGTCCTATTTAAGCTTCTCAGATGAAAACCAGTAAAAGTCGGTGCACATTAGAGGATTTTAGATCGTCTACAGATGTACATTTAGCAACGACTATTTGTCTTACAGTCGCAAAAGGACTTTATCACCGTTACTAGTGAGCGGAGCCTGGTGCTGTCTGGCTGCTCTGACTGGCTGTTTCTAGTGACATATTGGAACTTTGCAATATCACAAATAGTTGTGTTTGTGTTTTGAAATGCAGTTACTCAGAAGAGCAGCGAATCAGGCTAAAAATCAGACTTAAAATCCTCTAGTGTGCAAAAGGTCTTAGTCAATATTACCTCCACTGTCCGAGTCATGGAAATTGGGATCAAGGCCTTTTTCCAGCCATTTGCAAACCTTCTCCACATTCTTCTGATGCACATGTTCCATAAACCTCTTTAGGTTGGCCTGAAAAGTGATTCATTTATCATAAAACGGAACATTTTCCCCAATATTTATTCTAAAATTTGACTCAATATTATTCTGGTTTTACCTTGGTGTGCAATTTTGCCAGCTGTTTGTCATCAACATAGCTCTGAGTATAAACCCTTCTCTTATAGCGAAACTGAAACAAAATTACAAAAGTTCAATTGCAGCATGTCCCGGGGCGAGTTGAAGTCCCACATTTGTAGTGCTGTACCTCCAGGTATGGGATGGGTGTGATGGGAGGCAGAGGATACTCCTTCAGCAGCCTCTCTTCATCCAGAAACTTTCCTGCTCGGCCGTTGAACGCCGGCTGGAAGAGACCATAGTTCAAAACATCCGACAGAGACTGAGTCAAGGTCACCAGAACCCTCTGCTTACTGGTCCAAACTGGCAACTCTGGGTCCAACCGCAAACATTTCTGAGAGACAAAGACAGGAAACACACATAGATGGACAGGGAGGATAAACACAGACAGACCTACACGAGTCTCGTTTTTCAACATTCATGTTTTTATAATGTTCCAGCTTCTGTTATGTGGAGTTGGAGCCTGTGCTTAGTTCAAATCAGCCGTGTTTCCTACAAGATCATACTGAGAGTAATCGATGTTTGAGTAACTTTAATTAGTTTTTTTTTTTTTAATGCATTTTATTCTCTCTTTCTAGAAAGATACACTGATAAAAATTATTACTTATATTAATAAAATATTCTGCCCCATCCACTTTTCTTGGCAGAGAACTTCTGATTTAGCTGCAGTTCGCCAGTAGAATTCAATTTCTGTTTTATTTTATATCTGTTTGAGATTGCCTCGCAAGACAGACAAGCAAACATGTTAGCTACCTTAACAAAGCTAAACAAAAAAAGTGCTGCTTAGAAAAGTGGGCGGGGCAAAATAAAGTGAATAGTGTTCAAATAAAATAAATACTTTCAAATTTGAAAATACTTGATACTTATTTTGATATTATGGATTAAAAAATGCACTTTTTTAGGTCAGGATTTAAGGCAATAGGCCTACTGACATTACAAAACAAAATAATAGCACTTCCTTTATTAAATGCTGTGGTTTCCCTATGTTTAATCATAGCTTTTATATATTTGGCAAAAATAATTCTAAAACTGACCTTTGGACTGGAAATGCTCTGAGAAAATTATCCATTAGCCTGTTTGCTGTTAAACAATCTGCATCTGCAGTTATGACCATCTACAGTTTCTGATTTTCTACAATGTTTTATTGTTAGACTTTCTGACATTTGTGTCTTAACAGTCAGAGGTTTTTTGTTCAAATATCAATTTTTGATACTAGTTTTAATTAATTAGTATCAGATTTTCTGTACTTTTAACAATCCTACTTTTTGTGTATATGACAATAGCCTCTGTACACAGAGCATCAGTTGGCTTGTTTATATTCAAAATAGCCAACTTCTGTACTTATGAGCATTCCTGTTAGCGCTAGCATTGAGATACAAACACGTCCCTTAAACACACTTTGGTCTTTTGCTGAAGTATTCTCCTGATTTGTAATGTCTTTAAAATGTTTTTAAGACATCCCCCACCTCACCGTTCACTGTCTGATCTATTTATTTTAGACTGATGTTGTGAAAACCTCATAGAAATGAACTGAACAGGAAATGCTCATGACTACAGAAGTTAGCTATTTTGAATATAAACAAGCCAACTGACATTCTGTGCATAGAGCCTCTACCACAGCCATAAATAACTATTTGAATTGGTTCTGTGCACAGAAGTCAGTTGACTTATTTATTGTCAAAAATGCTAACTTCCTCTAGGCATGTTCATTTTCTGTTTAGTTAATTTCTATGGAGTCTAAAATAAAAAAAAAAAAAAACCTTTAAGATTGGAAAGCAAACAGTGAGTTGTTGATGAATTTTCTCTGAAAACATAGTAAATACTTTACAAATTAGGAGAATATTTCACCAAATTGCAAAAGTGTGCCTATAAAAAGATGTGTTTGTCTGTCAATGCTAACGCCAAAGTCTGACAATTTAAAAATAAACAGCTTATGTGCACAGGGTCAATTACCAATCTATTGTTCATTTTAGTTTTAGACTATGAGAGACCACCATAATTTGAGAAACTGACAGCAGCATCTAAAACAAAACAATACCCAAAAGACAAAGAAGTGTTTGTGTAGCCGTTCTTTGTGTTCTGTGCTGAGTATGTGTAAAGTATTTTAACTTTCTAGGCCACTACACGTCGGCCGATTCCTCCCGGTGACACAAGTGAGAGTACAGTGCTGTGGTGTTGGCCTCTGAGCAGGACGTATGTTACCGTCTGCTGCAGATCCGGGATGCCAATGCGGACAACAATGTTGTTTCCAGGGGGACTATCCTCCCCGTCGTCGTCCCTGGCAACAGCAGAGCCTGTTGGGTTGCCGTTAGTAACCGCCTGTTGCCGCGGGCGATCATGTTTGGTGTCAGCGGCCGGACTCAGAGGCATGTGGCTGAAACACACACAAACACATTCACTGTAAACAAACTGTACCGACTCTTGGTTTTAGATGGCAGAGTTTAAGAAAGTGCAAAGAATGAAAAAGCTTTTAAATGATGTAAAATACACTTTTTATGAGTTTTTATCGTGTTATTCTCTCGTCATTTGTTTACTCAAAGTTGTATATGTTCTGCAGTTTTGAAGAGGAATTCATCAGTCATCCTTATGATTTTATATTTGACTAATATACGGTCAATACATTTAAAATAAAAATAACTGATCTCCATATGTCATAGTTTATTAGTAAGTACAAAAAACACAGCATGTCTCCTTTAAGCAGATTTATGGGAGTGACCGCCCAACACTTGATTCTCATCATAAAGTCCCACAGCGATTTAGAAAAAAAGGTACATTAAAAGTTTGAAAACGACCTACAATTTTATATAATGTACATACATATCATGATCGTCTAGAAGCCACAATTCACAAAAATCACAATTTCTGTTTTATCACAGCTCATGTAAAGTAACAGTTAACTTTTCTGATGCCTCGAAGAAGTATCTTTACATTTTATTACATTAGGTTAGGTCAATGACTTTGAGCAAGGATGGTAAAAAGATGAAAATGTGTCTTTGAGCATAGAGAAAAAATGTGTAATGTGGCATTTTTAATAAAATGGCACATTGAAATGAAAAAGCTCTATTTTGCCCGTCCTTAATGATAGAGGGTTTAAAAAGAACAGCTTGGTTGACCAAAAATCTAGATGTTTTGTTTTGTTATTTGGCCTGAAGGACGGCCTTCTGTTCGTTTCCATGGGAAAGATGCTCTTTTAAGTCGACTGCTGTGAAGTCGGTGCAAAAAAATCCAGGGACAGTTGGTAACATAGGACTACACGAGGCCAGCTGCCCTCACGTGCATCGTTTCTTTTAAAACGATACAACAACAATGAGTAAATGTAAATGGTCTCTTTTTTATAGCTCTTTTCCACTTCCAGGCACTCAAAGCGCTTTACAATCTAAGATCCACTCACCCAGTGTACGCAGACACTGAGTCAATGTGGGTTAAGTGTCTTGCCCAAGGACACAACGACATTCCACTTTGGTCGTCCCACTGTGGCACCTGGTGTTCTAGTGGTCTCCCATCCAAGTACT
Organism: Mugilogobius chulae; assembly: GCA_038363315.1. Lineage (NCBI taxonomy): Eukaryota > Metazoa > Chordata > Actinopteri > Gobiiformes > Gobiidae > Mugilogobius > Mugilogobius chulae. The sequence continues at coordinate 47,481,922 of CM076409.1, read as the reverse complement.
AACCAGGCCCAAACTTGCTTAGTTCCAGAGTCTGATGGGATTAGGCTTTGACAAGCAGGTATGGCAAGTGAGTTGCCTGAACCTGTTTGTAAGGTCACAGTAGTGCAGATCAGTAGAGGGAAGCAGGATGTGGATGTGATGAAATGAAAAAAACTTGCACTAAAGTGTTGGCTATTTTCTACATTTCAAGGGCCGTAATTATAAGGCAATGAAGCAGACGCTGTTTGGCTCTTGTAAAGGTCCTCATGCACGCTCGCACAGCATGTTGGAACTCTAGGATGATTAGTGCTGTCAAGCGATTAAAAAAATTGAGAGATTAATAATTATGATCTGTAATTAATTAACTAATTAATCTATTTTTAATCTCACCTTAAAATTGCTGAGAAAAACGCTCAACTTAAGTGTTTTTGTTTTGTTTTTATCCAATTTCATTAATTACATTTTTGTTGCAGATGGGAAATATCAAGATATTTTTTGATAATATCAAGATAAGTTTTTGAACATAAAATTCCCGTTCATCAGTCCAATAACTTTCGCCTGCTTCTTTATTTTTGTCTCGTTGCCACTCGTGACCTTTGCCCCCCCCCCCCCCCTCAGGTCAAGTTGAACAACCCTTATGTCCACTTTGCAACTCACATATGGAAACAATGAAGTTAAAGATTTCAAAATAGAATAATGTGATTAAAATAATAAGCTCTATTAATATGTCTGTAATTAATTAATCTCAATTAATGCACTAATCTGACACCCCTAAGGATAATCTGACAAAAAGTCTTAACAGAATTGTACTGCCCCACAAGCATGACAAGTGAAATGACACAAACAATCTCTTACAAGAATTGTTACGCGGGCCACGCCTCCTCCAAACTCTTCGGGAGGCGCATGAGGCTTATTATTGGGCCAAAACACCTCTAGAAAGCTTGAGTTGTTCATGAAGTGTAGATGTAATTTTATAGATCTAACTTGGTATTTGTTCTGTTTTTTTGTTTTGTTTTTTTACCTGGAAACATCATAATCTTTGGTTATATAAAGCAACAAACTACTAAAACAAATGCATTTTAACTACAATTTTAACTTGACATTTTTACAGACATCTATTTTATTTTGCTGTGGGGGTCACAAGTTGGTTACATGGTTATTTTGGGGGTCCCAATCTGAGAAGTTTGGGAACCCCTGACATAACACACAATTATCACTATTAACTTTCTATTTCTACTGAATTGTGTCGTGACTTTTCATCTCCAAAAGGTTACATAGTGTACATTTAAAATGAAGCAGTATCAAAACTATAAGCTTGCTGTTTGTTTGACTCAAGCTACACTCATTTTTGAAGTTAGCTATTTTGTCCTGTTTGAATTCTTCCTTTAAATAATGAACACATTTTGTCAAATAAACACTTTTAACAGAATAATTTAAACAACTAAAAGCCTGCGACAGCCTTAACAATTATTTATATTTCACTTTTTCATGAACAATTACTGTCATTTTCTCTGACCACGACAAACACCTCTTTCCAAGCTAATAATAGCCGGAGAGACATGTCATTACATCCTGTTATTCACCAAAGTCTGAAGTGATTGTTCCCAAGCTTGAACCTCTCCACTCCTATCTGTAACAAACTGTGCAACTTCCGTCATTATTATTTTGCATTCGAAAAGCCACTTTATTTTGCGTGTCATTGACGGTATTAATCATCGTCGTGTCTAATTGCTAGTTGCTTATGTTTCAGTCCAATAAAGCGATCATAATACGAGTCAAAACTTAATGACTGCCTGCGTTACAGCTGAGGATAAAAGGAAGAGGACTGTGAGCTGTGAGTTGTCATAGAAACTGCAGTCGCGGGGAATCCTGTGCTAACCTCACTGTGTCAGTCCGTGTGTGTGTATGTGTGTTGTGTATGTGTGTGTGTGAGTGTTAAAAAAGCACTGATCTACATGCCCGCTGTTGCCATGGAAACACAGCTGAACAATTTCCGACGAACCAGATTTTAAACTACCACCACACACACTATAAAGCGCGTACCTGCCGCCGACTACTGTAGCAGGTAATAGGTACAGTAGTCGCCCGCGCTGGTGGACAAAACGAGCACTGCTGGTCCTGACTAGAGAGGCCTTCGGGGTCAGGGTCAGGGGACACCTTTAGCGCCTCAGATGTTTGGGGAAAATCTATCCACACATTTGCTGTTCAGGTCAGCGTGAGAGGGGCTGGGAATAAAAAAGGGGATGTGTTGATTCATCAAGGTATTTTGTAATACAGTAATATTATTTTTCTCTTTTTTTCTTCAGTGCTACAAACTTCAAAGTCATTTCTTGACAGTATTAACCTTCTAAAGTGAGCTGTCATCAGAATGTCCACAATGACGTAATGGTGAACAACAGAAGCAAAATGATGTTGACTGTAATATATTAGACATACACAGTGTTTCCCATTAATAGAAGAGACTTTGGCGTAGGGCTGTAGTTCTTTAGTCGTTTAGTCGATTAATCGGTCGATGGAGTCTTGGTCGACCAAAATTTTATTAGTCAACTAATTCTTTTATTTAGGTTCTAAGGTATTTGTATTCAATAGTAACAGAACATTGGTCTGAACTGCCTTTATTATATAAACACACTGTTCCTATTCATTTTCTGCATAAAAAGAGTTTTTGCAAGAACAACATCATATTATTAGTCTTTTTGAGCAAGATTTCTTGCAGAGTTGTCACAATAGTGTTCAACCTGATTTTGATACAAAGGAATAAACTTGATTCTGGATGCCACAATGAGAATTAGAATGCCCTTTAAAGAAAGTCAGATTTTAATACAAGTTTATTTTAGTCTCAAACCAGTTTGGATGAAACTCAAGATTATTATTTTAAAACTTTCAGAAAATGATTTTGCAGAAAATATCAGTTTTTGTTCAAATTTTTGACCTGTTAATGTTATTGGTATTTGTTCAAATGACACCAGTTTTAGCGTTGACAGTTTTGACAAGTCGATTAATCGGTCAATGGGACGTGTTTTTAGTCGACCAAGAATTACTTTGGTCGACTACAGCCCTACTATGGCGACCCCCCATGCCCAATAGTCTAAACATAAGATGAACAATTAGTTGGTAGTTCAAATGATAGTTTATGGCTTTGGGATTATCATATGCATATAAAAGTAGCCATTTTTATTTTGTAATCAGTGCTTTTCATATGTAGATGCAGTCAATTACATTAGACTTCCAAAAAATATACAATACAAAATAAAATGTATCAAATACAGATTGTTTGTGCCATCATAGTCTCAGTATAATCCTGTGGGAAACACTGCCATACACGATTTTCGCTAAAGGAAAGATTTTATGACAGTGTTCTATCATCATTAGCTTAATTAAAGTTAGATAGATTCATTGAATAATCTTGTATTGTTCTGCAGGAATCCTGTTTTCACCTGCCAACTGTCCCGCCCACTCTGGATTTACTTGCAATTAGTTCAAAAAGTCAGATCAGGGTTCGTACAGATTTTAACGTATTGTTTTCCATAACTTTTCAATGACTTTTCCAAAACAAATGCCATAATTTCCATAACTTTGTAATCGAGAAATCAAAAGATCGAATCAAATCATCAATTATTATTACTATGCTCTGAATCGAAAGATTGATCCTTTGTCAGTAAAATTGTGTGGTTTGGAGCAAAAGTCAAAGATTGATGCAGAATATTGATTTACAATTTCAAAAAAATCTAATATATGAGGCATTTTAAAAGTTTTAGTTCATGTAAGCTTTTTTGTTTGTTTTTGAAAAACTTAAACAAAATTGAATCGAAAATCAAGATCAAACAATATGAGGAATTTTTTTTTTAAATTGTGATTAAAATTTTTTCCTAGATCACCCAGTCCTTATTTTCAGTAACTTGTTAATTAAATGAATTAATGAAACTGTCATGCAGTCAGTTTCCAACAACAACAACAAAAAAATCTGCTGCTTGTAAAATTTACAATGAAGAAACGGGGCTTATCAGTTTCACAGTTTGGAACAGAAAGTCAATGAACTTATTTCTGTTTCTATTCTATTTTAGATCCAGTTTGTGTTTTACAATTAATAAAACTTATAGGCCTATTATTGATCTCTGACATCAGATTTAAATGCTTATGGTTTGTAGCAAAACATTTTTTTAATTTGAAACAGACCTGGGCAAACTGCAGCTTAGGGGCCAGATGCGGCCTTGGACTGTTTCATTGTGGCCAATCTCGGCACATTTTTCAGAATAATCTTACTGTTTATATTTCTTTTATTTGATTGACTTTGCAATGGGCATGAGTCATTGCTTGTTGTCCCAATATTATCACAATCGCAATAAACATTAAAAAGCCATTGTTTTACAAAAATGTGTTTTCAAAAATGGTAATTTGTTACACCAATGATCGCAGTTCGGCCCTCCACCAGGGTTTGTGTATGCCCCTAGAGACCTGATTTAAAAGGTAAAAATGTCAATAACATTTTCCATCACAAAAGGAGGGGAAAATGCAACAGTCAAAATTGTATCTGAGCTTCAGAGAACATAAAATGTGTTGTTAAGTATATCATGAGAATAATGTAAAATACTTGTATTCAAAACAGACTGATATCGCTCACATATGTCTTGGTTTTAATTCTTCCAAAACCAACTTGATTAAATTTATTTTGTGATATTCTCAGGCTAATCCCAGATCCTCCATTGAAATCACATTTTGTTCCACTTGTTGGCACTTATCACAGCTTTCCCACCAGAAAGTAGCCAATCACGTTTGGCAGTTATTAAGCAGAAAATCAAAGCCTGTTTGTCTCACTAAAGAACCAACTGCAAGCACATACACTCACACACTTTCTCAGTTATGAACACCAGAATATATTGAATTGTGTTTAAGCAATAGTTGCTGCTAAAGCAAATCATTATTATTATTAGATGCGATCGACTGAAGAAACTGCAGCAGCCCTCAACATGATCATCACTATTCACTTTTCCTTCAATATCTTCAGGCTCATGGTTCAGTAATAAAACATCTTTCAATATCACTAGTCACACGAGCGAGTGAGGATTTCCAGGCCAGCTGGGCACAAAATGAACAAATTAATTTATGAAGAAAAACTCCAGCATTACAATGAATTTGCAAAGTGTATTCATGCTCAAAGGTGACTCAGTCTTGCTCAGACAAACAACACATGCTTTATGCAATCTGGTTCAACTGGTCCTTTCAAAATTTGTAATACAGAAGATATTTTTATTGAGTTAGTAAAATAAAATCAGATGTGGAAAATATTAAAATGACTTTGTTAATCATTTCTTTTTTTGTTTTTTAGTTTTTCGTCAATTAGATGACCTTGATAATGAAGCCAAAAACTAAGCCGGCGCCATGACAGCTGCTCAAACAAGACTCGATGTATGTTGTGTACAGATGTAGTTAGACCCTGCCACAAAGTTTGCACACAATTACAGATTCAAAGGCAAATCCCCAAATCAGCTCTTTGCTGGAACAGGATTGAATGTACCTTTGGTACTGCTGACACTGACAAATAATTTTTCATCTCTAAAATCGACCAAACATAAACCCCACTGAACTGCTAAACACAAAGTTCTAGTTTCATACCAGAAAGTTTCTTCTGCACACAACAGAAACTGACATCTATGCCATAATGGATGGATGAATGAATATATAAATTAATAAATATATAGAATTTAAGTTAAAATAAAATCCAATCTAATTGTCATTACAGCTTCACGAATCCCACAGACTAGCTCATCTGACTTTTAACTGGTTAAGTCTCACAAAGTTATTTAGCTCTGCTGCCGGCACAGAAAGCTTTTATTTTTTGGCACTACAGACTGGTTTGGATGATGCCAGTTTCACACATCTTGAAGCATCTCTGCTCTTACTAGTCACAGAACATTTGTCAGAGAAATGCCTCACCTCTTGTCTGATAATGTCTGCACATATAAAATGGCTCTTCAGTTAATTTTCAATGAGAGCAAACGGAGCTGCTCCCTGCAGTTGTTTTCTCTGCAGAGTGGTGTTATGTAATGTCTCCACAGGTTTGTATTCAAGTGATTGGTTCAGGACACTGCCTGATAGAAGCTTTATCAATGCTCTTGTTCTAAATGCTAATCATTACTTCTTATTTTCATTTTAACAAGAGTCTTCCTGAGTAGCTCAGTTCAGCCAGTGTCTACTAATTTCCTGTTTTTGTCTTAAACAAAGCCTGTGTCCTCTTGCCCTCTTAAACACTTTTTGTTTTATTTAGACAGGGATGAAGGCAGATTCTAGTACATTTAAGACAATTGCATTTTGTTTGCCGAAAAAAACTAAAAAATTAGAAATTTTCTAGGCTGACACACTGTTAATTAATTTGACTTTACTAGATAATTACACAAACTTTGTCTTATAATAAAAATATATATGGTGAATGCTGGTCTTAATGCTTCCACGTTCTGCCTGTTACATAATTCAAACAGAAGTCTAATGTTTCTTGATTGCGAGAATACTGGCAGTGTTAACAGCTGACAATAATCACACAGTCAGTTGGCAAAAAGAGAAATCAGCTTCACATCCTAAAGTGTTATTCCTGGTGAGTGCGAGAGAACAGTACGATCAGTTTTGGAGGAGAAAAATACTTATGCTATCATTTCTGCAGTTCTACACAGTACCTCGAACATGTTTTTTGTTTACAATGGAGAAGACTTACCTATTTTCAGCAGTCCCATTAAACTTTTCCAGTTGTTTTTTGGATTAAGTTGTATGCTTCGTCTTAGTGCTTAGCTGGCCTTTAGGTGCGATGTTGGCCCAGGATTTGGATGAAACTTTGGTTTTGGTAGGAGGACTTCTGGATCTTGCAGCACTTAGGAGAGGAGCACGACACTGCCTTTTCCCATTTGTAAAGCCTAAAGATTTAAATGTGTAACTTTTTTTCCTAGTTCTTGATTCTGATGCTGCCGTTCAGTGGCCCAGTGAGGGGTCTTGGAGTTTGAGACTGTGGAAACGGCCCTGCCCATCCTGTAGAAAGGGAAGGGTGAGAGGAAGACAGAGGGAGGTGAGTTAGAGAAAAAGGATGTGAAGGGGGAGAAGAGAAATCTCAAGTAAGTTTTGGTGCAGAGATGACAAATCAGGGTTCACGCCGCTAAACTATAGAATTGGGTCAACCTCAATTATGAGATGTCTAGACACAGTTTCTTTTTTCTCCCTTTTTATAAAAAGATAATGTGCAACGGAACGATCAAATCAGACAGCGAAAGTATATAGAGTTTAAACAAGGGCAGCATAAAGATTCTGTTCTTGATTCATTTGAAATAATGTTCAGCCTTTGTTTACTTGGCAATGAAATTTTATTAAAATGCATGTTTATAATAATAATAATAACAATCATCATCATAATAAATATGCTGTAGCAGGCTGTTCTCATTACTAAAGACTGACATATTGTGTATGCTAATAACCAACTGGTAAACTTTGTTGGTGTATTATTCACTGAAAGTCAGTATGTTGGTTCCAGATGGTCGCCTACTAACAGAGATCAGCAAGTCTCCAGGTGGTGTGTGTGGGTCTCCAAACCCAAAATGTTTCCATAGAAACTCTGATTGTAGGACAGATTTTTTAACATAGAACCTCCAACTTCCTGTTGCTCATACTTCCTGTTTCCTGTCAGGGTTGTTAAGGGATGTTTGGCAGGAAAAAGCTGAGAAGCTGAACATTAGCGATAACACCAACACAATGGAGACATGTGGAGCATGTGTCTTTGATCAGTTTGTTACTCAAAAAGCATTCATGTATTTATATTATATCCTTGTCAGTTCTAAAGGTTTTGGTTTTATATTTCAAAATAATTATTTACATAAATAAAGAAAATCATAAATATTAAATGAGCTAAAGTTTGTCATCATAGTTCACTGATCTTGGTCATTCCAGATGAAGAGATTAACACACTCAACATTATCAGTTTTGGTTTTACCACAGCTGCACATAAAGCTTTGTGGGGATTTAGATCCTCAAAGCCGGTTTGTATGCTAATACTGAATGTAAAAGGGTCCCTCTGGATCTGATATGTTTTTGCAGGACTTTCAGTCAGCATAAAACCAATGCAACAGAGCAGTTGTCAGCATTTGCTTTCATCTTGAGTCTGTGCATGTTATTAGCAGTGCATAATAGCGAGGTTTTCCAGTTGTGATCAGATTTTAACTGATAGTTGACTGTGAGGTGTGAATAGATGTACTATGTGTGTGTGTCCTGATAATGTGGCTCCCGTGGCCATTACCATGGAAACCGATGGCAGAAGCTGTTCTCGGACACACATTTTTTCTTGTCAAGTTTCTCACTTCAGTGAGAATCTAAAATCTAAGAGGAATCAAATGCCTTCTCTCTGCCTTAGCATAAGAAAGGATGTTCAGCCTTTTCGTGAATCACTTTAAAATTTGTATGATGGAATGCTAATGAGACGCAAATCACGCCAATTACCTGAAAAAAAAAAAAAAAGACTAGTCAGAATTAAGCTTATGAACCACTTCCTGTTTCTGAAGAAGTGGTCTTTTCTGCCGGATGGAAGATTATCATTTCAGATAGAAAGTCTGAGGCTACAGCCTACACACTTACATAACACACACAGAGGATGGTAAAGTGGTGCTGGAGGGGAACTGAAACAGGAAATAACGCCAACCCGGGAAGAGAGAGGAAAAGCAGGAGGAGCAGACAAGGAAGAGAGTGCAAGATGTTTGGAGGAAACTGGCAGATATGGGAAGAAAAGGACAGTGATTACTTTGGGGTCAAAACAAGTCTGATGAAGGCAAAGGTGGGATCATGTAGGCGGACTCAAGAGGTACAAGTAAGGACAAAATTGTCAAAGTTACTGTTGGACACATAAACCCAAGTGCACGCATGCAGCTCTTTTCTGACACTTCAAGAGTATACAGACAGAAGAAACTGAAAACTGCAGAGACTCACCCAAGATCAGCGACTCCCCTCCATTATAAGGCGAAGCAAAAGATGACTGAGTTAGGCGGAAAGAGAAGGGGTGAAAGGAGGAGAGATGACTTGATGGAGAGGGGGAGAAGAAACAGAAGAGGTGTATCTGCAGACGGAGGGGAATGAGCGACAGAGAGAGGATGAGTGGAAGGCTGCTCGGTTCAGCCCACACACTGTAGCATGACACACACTGCTGTGTGTCTGTGCGTGTGCACAACAAAATGCGCACGTAGTCTCCCACTCCAATGCGTGGGTTAGAAAACACACCTCTCTCTCGATGGCTTCGCAAGAGAGAGGGGTAAGCAGCAGCGTGGGAGTGGAGGAGCGGCCCGACGTCGCCATGGCAACCATGCACTAGCAAAAGTCACTACCATCATCAATGACAGGGTCTAGAGCTGGCTGTGCAGTGCCCTCCATTTACATTTTGATACATGTGACATTAGTTTCACATGTGTCCCAGGAACTAAGAGGAAGTGATCGGACCATAGAGTTTATACTGTAAAGTCTATGGACAGGATGGACAACACAGGGCTTTGACATGTGACACACGTCACCTGTATGAAGCAAACACTGTATTACTAATCAACTTTTGAATGTTAACACTCATTCAGCCCATGTATTTCTAAGTGTCAATAAACTTGAGAATGAAATGCACCATCTGCAAACTGCAACACTTAATTATTGGCACCCATCCACATTCCTGCTGTAGTTTGTAGCAAAAACAAAAAGTAGCACTATTGATTTTCTTTTAAAGATCAGTCACATTCAATCAAATCATGATTCATGTTTTATTTATTAAAAACTATAAATCTAAATACATTTGTACACCAATCGACAACAAGAGCAAGTATTTATAGCATTGCTTTACACTTTTAGCAATAAAACAACCAATTGTCAAATTTAAATGCAGTGTCATATTTTCTACATTTTCCTTAAGTTTCTTTGCTTCCTTTTAATATCAGATCCATGTACGCTCCAGTGACCAAACTCTCTTCAGAGACTCCCAGTTGCTCCATCAGACCACGGGCAATCTGAAAATTAGAACATACATTTCAACAGTGTCTAAAAGGACATTTATGTAAAGCAGAATTGAGTCATCTCACCTCTTGTCCCTCTTCAACTGTCTGCTCTGGACGCATCACCACCTGAACACACACATCATCTTCAGTTTACACAACATGCACAGCCTGAGTCCATCTCATTCTCCTAATTAAGTGCTTGTAATAATTTCGCACCTGAATTGGCTTTGAATTTCTTGCTGCTCTTTGGTCTTCTCACATAATTCTTGAGAAATATTGCTGCTGTTGTTAGTATAAATCTTTCGGATTTCCAATAAAGTGTGAATCTTTCAGTACAATAAAGTAAAGGAATTATTAAACTTGTTACTTTTTCTAAAAGCAGAGTGAGTTAAAGGTTGTATGGAGGATTTTCAAAAATTGTTTGTCGTCAGTTGTTGTCGAAAACAGTTGCATAGATTTGTAATAGCCTTGTACTTATGATAAACAAAAAAGAATTATAAAAATATATAAACTGTGGACATGATGAGGCCAGTAAAACGTTGACCAATAGATAACGAGGTACCTCGTTATCTATTGGCCTGTGAACCTGTCAAGCAACCCTCAGTGTTCCTAAGTAACTCATTGGCCCAGTTACAGTGAAGGGCGTGGCCCTGGGAGGGAAACACATGTGCATTGTTTGAAAAACAGCAAGCATGTGTTGGATTTGAAAAATCCTCCATACAACCTTTAAAAAGGGTCTGAAGCAGGTTTACTACCCGTTAACATGGAGATCTGCCCTGGCAGAAAGTGAGCCATCTCTGTAATACCAGAGTTAACTCTACAGGGTTACAAACCCACCCATATCAGTTTTGTAGCACAGGCTGGACTGAGTTAGTCACGATGCAATTCAATTAAAACATATTATCTTCTCAAACATAAATAAGAGCCATGTGAGTCAGTATGTGACTCTTTGGGATGAGAATGAAAGAACATAGCAAGCCTGCTTCACTTTGTGTCTGAAAAATCTGTTCTAAATATGTGGTGGTGCCCTAAAAGTCTAAGCATATGAAAACTTTGTGAGAACAAGTAAAAGATAAAATACTTTTAAAATTAGGTGCACCACATTCACTTTACACAACAGAAAACCCAGAGTCAACCCTGAATTACCTCCAGCTCCATGTAATGCCCAAGACCCTCCACAGTATCCAGGTGGATTCGGGTCTGACCGACAAGAAAGAGTCGTCTCTCTTTTCGTACATCGCCTTTGATGCCAAGAGCATCTGATAGCACCGTCTACATCAACACAAACATTGCCACAGGACATTTACAATAATGATACAACTCACAATACTTATACCTAAGGTTTCTTAAAAGTGTTTTTTATACTGTATATTATTTGAACTTAATTATTTCAGAATATATACAGAGAACTTATTATGTAAAAATGGACTTCTTTTTTTGTTCTTAACCATGTTATAACAGTGTCTTCTCACCATTTATTTACTCAAAGTTGTATTTGGATTTATTCATACGTGTTTGAGTAATTTGTATTGTCCTGCAGATGATAAATAGTGATGATCAGAAAACTATTGTTTTCACTTACCACCTATCCCCACCCAATATTTTCTTAATAATTACCCAAAAATACAGAGTTCAAAACTGCCACTTGTAAACAAAAGGACAAGTATGTTTAATGTGCTGCTTGTTACAGTTAAATTTAACACTCAAGAGGCACAAACAAGTATTTCACAATACATACTTTTTATTTTACCACATTTAAGAACAGATATCACTATATTAATTAGAAGCATTGAAAAGCATAATGTACTTTTCTCTACATTTGACAATCCTAATTAAAGCTACACTGGAAGCGCAATGTGTTACAGAGGTATGGTTTAGCTCACCCTGAGAGAGGCCGGGTCACTGGTCGGGCTGATGGAGTAGCGGGACAGTTTTGGACCATCAGTATCAGGACGCTCATAAAATATCAATTGTCCAGTTCCATCCTTAAAAAATAAGCAAACATTAATGCTACCATGTACACTTGTGGCGTCTGCAATCTTTCCTACAAGTTTAAGCAGAGACTATGGTGGTCATGTTTGAATTTAGTATTTGTTTAATATTAGAGGCCCTTTTCAATAGGCTAGTTCCGGTTTGTGTACAGTATTACCTGTGGATAGTTTCTTCTCGTTCAAGTCATTCTTTATAGGGAATTGCAGAGATGCCCTTAAATTAATCAATATTTAATAATCACAAATCAGAGAGTGGATGTCAACTAGATAATCACTGACAGCAAGTTCAGACCTTCACTTACGAGGTAAATACTTCGTCAGGGAAACCCAATGTGTTTAAATAAGTGCGCAAACAGGACATTTTATAAACACACAGGTTTTCCCTGGTGAATTATTTACCTTATATGTGAAGGTGTTAACTTGCTGCAAATGTTTATCTAGCTGTAACTTGTTTGCTCTCTCAATTAAATATTTAATTATTTTAGGGCGTTTCAGTTAGTTCTCCATATGGAATGAATGAGACGAGAACAAACTATCCACAGATATTTTCAGACCAGAAGTTCTAGCCGAGCTGCAGCGTGAAAAGGGCCTATTTTGGACTATAACACACTTATTGCTTCTACTGATCAAAAAACATTGCCTGTGGATTAAATATAATTACTTACATGTTTGTTACATTGCTACAAGTCTAAAATATAATTCTACTACCAGTTTTTATTCAGAAAGTTTGACAATGGGGGCCAAAAGACATCATCATCATAAGACTTTACAGCACTATAAAGTATGGCTGAAACAAGTTATTCGGTGTATTATACCTACTTGCCTATTGTTTTTTTATGTTTGATTAGTTTTTCATTTTGAGCTCACTTGTGAACGCCACTTTGACATAATAAATTAGGTGATTTTCAAACGTTTTTCAGGGTTTGATTCACAAAAATAAACTCACTAATGGTCTTTTAACATATTTTTATGTTCTGAAATTATTAATAATGATAACATACATAATTTAAAAGATTGTCAAAATCTGCTGTGACGCATATTTGATTATATAAATATATTTGAATTACTTTTTATTGAAAAAGCTGAGGTCACTTGTTTTGATCGCTTATTGCTCTCTGAAAATCTGGCAACCCTGTGTAACACCACCATATAACATTAAACCTGAAAGAAACATTACGTCCGCTCAAATTCTTGTATTCAAGTGATACTCTCGTTATAAACAACTAAAACTAAACGAAAAAATAGCTAAATAATGTTTTGTGGCAGTCCTACCATAAAATCTCTGAGTTTTAATCGTCCTTGGCTGCAGTTGAAGAAAGTGTCGTGTTGCCGGATGAGGGCGCCATCGGATTGACTGAGATGAGCTGCTCTTTCTGCAAACTGTCCCGGGCTGCGAACAATGGCTTTAATCTCCACATTTGAAGGCATGGTTCATATGTATCTAGCATAAAAAACACACACACGTATTGTCAATAGTTGCAGGAATTGTGTTTGATCTGCTCAGGATGAAACGGGAAGAAACGGAAAGATGCTAACAAACAAGCTAGAAAGACAACGGACAACTGCGTAAAGATAAGACAGCACATTATCTACAGGTAAATACACATGAAACTGGCTCGTAGATTATGTTTTGAAAGAAGAAGACGAAATAAACATTATAACAGAGACGTTTTTGTTTTTACCGCGAAACTTACATGTGCAGCTCTTCTTCTCTTCGCGTGTGAACTGTGACACCTCACTGCGCTACTGCCCCCTAGACTTTAACTTTGGAAATACGACAAGAGTTTTATTTATTCTACTAGTGTTAACCCCTTTTTTGTTAAAACATCTGACTAAAAGCATCTAATATTCAAATGGAAACTGTTTCTGACTCTTTGGAGCACAAACAATTGATTGGACTGTTTGTGAAGATGAGGCTTTGTAGTTATAGCCTCTGATGTCTGACTATAGTATCAAGTGAGAAGAAGCTCTGCACAAAAGAACATCAGGTTTTAAAGTCCACCTGAAAGTTTTGGGGTTTTGACAATTCTTCAAACCTGAAGCTAATTTAATTAAAAATGAGTATTAGGGACCTGGCTGTAACTTAAAAAAGTTTAGGCGGAACCCATTAAAAAGTATTATTGGATTTGGGAGAATTTGAGGGGTATTTTTATGTGTAAGTATGTTGTTAGGTTAGAGTAAAAGCAGTTTCTGATCCATCCCAGAATGATTGATTTGACAGTAAACAAGACGGTTCCATATATATATATTTTTTATCTGACTTCACATGTCACGGTAGCCAAGTGGTTAGAGCTCTGGCTTCCCAATAAGGAGATCGTGGGTTTGACTCCCGGGTCGGACCACATCAACATCTCACGATCTCTCTGGGTGGAGTTTGCATGTTCTCCCCGTGTCACCGTGGGTTTTCTCCGGGCACTCCGGTTTCCTCCCACCTCCAAAAACATGTATGTTTAGGTCAATTGGGCATCACTGTAAACTTCCCTGAGAGAATGAATGAGAGAGTGAATGGTTGTCTGTCTAACCCTGCGGCAAGTTGGCCACTGTCCAGGGTGTTCCCCGCCTAAGGCCCAAAGTCACTGGGATAGGCTCCAGTCACTCCGCGACCCCTAACGGGATTAAGCGGTAGAAAATGAATGAATGAATGACTTCACATGTCATTTTTTAGATGGTGGGCAAAAATGTATTGATTAGGAAAAAGTTGAAGGGCCCTCCACATTATACGTATATTAAAGGACAAAATTAGATGTTCTTTTCTTTTATATATTTTTGCACACTTTTTTTTTCTTTGTAATATGTACAATGGCTGTCGTGTTTCCAAAATGTTAGGAAATGAGTTACAACAAAGGGAATTTACACAGGGAACTTAATGAATCCGATCTTGACCAATATGCTAATGCTGCAGAAAGGCCTGGATGATGTATGAATGAACAAAAAGCAGTGCATACTATTTCAGAGATATACAGTACCTATGACAGCACAGTTTTTTATGAGGAAGCAATGTTAGAGCATAGGTAATTGTTCAAAAGATTTCAAACAATAGCCTTTGGGCAGTGGTTCTCAAACTTGTCACACTAAGTAATCTATTTGACCATTTAAGTACCACTAGATCAACTCGAAATATAAATATGATATATTAGATAAAACTACACCTACACAAACATATGAAACTGGGACACACTTGGGTTTTTAATAAAATTGTGAAACGCAGATACACAATTATGCATGCACTGCTCCTGACAGTTTACCCAGCAGCATAGGAAAGATGGGTCAAATGCAAATGACAAAAGTCTCTAAAAAGTGTACCTTCACTGGGTTTAATAACTATCATTACATATAATAACTTGTATGATAAAATAAAATTTAAATAATACGCCTAGATATATAAAGCTACCAGAAATGTTACTGTAGAAAATAGGTGTTTTTGGAAAAAGAACAAAAACTAACTTTGCCCATTATACACAACATTGTTTTAATTACAGTTCTGCCATTGTAATTATATATTAAAAAAGTACAGGTATTTGGTTTCAGTCTGTACACAGTTAACTCCGCTGCCAGCTATGATGCCAGCAGCAGATATCCATTATGGGAACATTTAGCCTAATTACATTTAGCGACCGTGATGTGTGGCTGCATCAGTGAGAGAGACACAGAGGCAGAGACAAACAGACACAAGAGCCTCAGGTCAGGTTCATCACATTTGGGCTGAGATTTTACATGAGCATTAACACTTCTATGTCCCTTTCTTCTGGATTTAACTCGTCAGATCACACAGACTGAACATGACTGTCACTTATTCCAATGAGGTGGCCAACGCGACCTTCTTCAGTTTCCACCGGCTGCTGCTGCGATGGAGAGGAAGCATCTACAAACTGCTGTACCGGGAGTTCGCCGTCTTTGCCCTTCTCTACACTGTCCTCAGTCTCGTTTACAGGTCCTTTATTTACTTAACATTTTCAGCTAAAACTTGTGTGTGTTGTTTTTATTCGTTTATGTCTGTGTTGGGTTTAGGCTGGCTCTTTCTGAATCCCAGAGACGACTTTTTGAGAAGATTGCCATGTACTGTGACAAATATGCAGAGCAGATACCGGTCACTTTTGTCCTGGGTATGTCTCAGACTTATATCCACTTTACATTGACTTTGAAAATATGACTTTGATGCATATTATCTACAACGTCAGGGTTGTTAAGACAGATAAACCGCTTATTAAGGGTCCACAGAGAATATGGATTATGATTCCATACAGTTACAAATAAACAAGGGTGGTTAGACTCGCCAAAATGTTTACTCAAGTAAGAATTAAGTTACTCGAAAACAATATTTCTGAAGTAAAACTAAAAACTAGTGGTCCAACAAATTCCTGACTTGAGAGAAAAAGTGTTGGGCAATATATTGAATTTTTGATAATATTGTCAATGCTATATTGAAGATTTGCAAAATTGAGAATCAAGAAGATTGTGTAATTAAAAAAAAAAAGCTAAAAAATTAATTAGATAATCATATCAATACGGCAAATATACTGTATATGTAAAGCAGAATTTATTCAGGAAATTATTCAAAGTGCTTCATGTTGAATTTTGGTAATAATAAGCAAAATAAAAGTGGTTAAATTAAGTAGTGATAATCATGATATCTGGATATTTCGACTTTCTTTAGTAATAATTTACCAACAGAAAAACAAAAAAAACTTCTTATTTCAAGTACAAAAACTTTAAAACTTTAAAGGTGGGGTAGCTGACTTTTACATTGCAAACATGATGGTTAATATCAACGTGTGTTCATTAAAGGTTGTAATTACAGCTTTAAAAACACTTCTTATAAACAGCAAAGTGAAACTGGAGAGACCACTCAAACACAGCCAATCAGAGCGCAGCATTCGGCTCTTGATGAAAACAAAACAAATGTATTAATCTATTCAGACAGTACACAGAGTTTCCTTTTTTTTGTGCTGTATTAATCATTTACTTTTTAGTGGAAAGCACAAAAGTTACCAATTTATACCAAAACAATTGAGATACCCCAACTTATTATAAGTATGTATCTTTCTTGTTTTAGGTAAAACAAGATAGGTTTTGCTTGTTCTATTAGCAATCCTACTTTAAGTCAAAATCTACACAAAACCAGCTTATATCAGGCACTTTTTTCCCATGTAAAACAGGAAAATAAGTTTATAAGGGAAGATTGCTGCACTTTTGTTGAGATATGCTAAAAAATAATAAAGATTTTATTTTTTATCAATATCGCCCAGCCCTTGTAAAACAAGTACTCAAGTGAGAGTAACTTCATGATTAACCTTCTGGGAGTACATAACAATTGTTAATTTAGACTTGATCTAAAACGTTGAAAATATAAAATCTCAACTATAAAAATGCAAAAAACAAATGTATATTAACAAGAACATTGCATTTTTGCTTATTTTATATCAACAACATACATCTTTTAAACTTGCTTAAGAGAGTACTGTTGCTTACAACTAAATGTTACTCAAAAAGGAATTAAAAGTATCTCCTAAAAGTAAAATTTGTCTAAAAAGTTACTCAGGTAAATGTAACCGAGTACTACCCACATCTACAAATAAATATGAAGTGATATATTTAGATTTTATAACTCTAACAATATCTTTATTGTACCATTAGCCTAACCAAAGTATGTTTTGTCCAATAAAAGTGAAAACTGTGTGGAGAGGCAGAGGGTGTTCGGTTGCCTCATTAGAAGCCTCCTAATGGAAACTGATCATTAAAGAGCACTAAGCCTAAAGCCGGGACAACACGCACGCCCTCACTGTGGTTCACTGAAATATACAGGAAAACAGAGGGCACTTTAGCGTTTATCTCTGACAATTAAACATTTTTTTGTTTTGATAGTGTTTTTTGTTTTCAGGTTTCTATGTGACTCTTGTGGTGAATCGATGGTGGAACCAGTTTGTTAACCTTCCTTGGCCTGACAGGCTCATGTTCCTTATCTCCAGGTATTTTTATTATAAATCCTAAAGATTTTGAGTTTGAATACATTTATTATTAGTTTTCCAATACAATACGTATCCCGATAGAGGGGTCATGATACGATACGTACTCCGATAGATGTTTACCTCGATACAATGCTCTCAATACAAAACATAAAGATATACTGTATGATTGCTATCAACATGAGAAAATGTAGAAAAAATATAGAAAAGTATTGTATATTACATGTAAACATGTTTTAAACATGTTTTTGAGTGCAATACTCCTTAAAATAAATGTTAAGAATGCAATGAAGAATGACAAAATGCAAAAAAAACTTAGTTTTTTTTTATGTTTTATTCAGGAGTCTTATGAACAAGTCAATTTCAGATCTACAGTTTCAGCCTTTAAACTGCAGTCCAGGGTCATAAGAGTACAATTTTTATGAGTTTAAGTATCCCGATACACCTTCCTCTATCGATACGCATTTTGCCAACAAGTTCATCACAATATATCCCGATTCCAATACATAGAGTACAGCCCTAGTTGTGGTGCACTTAATAAATTATAACAATGATTACGAAATAAAATAAAAACTATTATTTGCCCTGAAGGAGGACCGCTTCCTATTTGTTTCTATAGAAAAAATAACTCACAATTATCACTAATAAAGGGGACCTACTGTCTTTTTTCTTTGTATTTAGGAATAAACTATAATATATGTAGATAAGCAATTTATAATATTTTCTTTGTAAAACACAGAATTGATATAAAACAGCTTAGAAATAGAAAGAGCTCCATTTATTTCCAGTGCAAAATTGCACAACTGATAAGCTTCGCCTCTTCATTGTAAGATTTTAAGTAATTTTTATTGTTGCAAAGTGACTATGTGACTATTTTGAAGCATATTTTCTGTATTATGAATCAGATTTATTTTAGTTAGTATTTAAAAGTGGGCGGGGAGAGGTGGTAGGTGGGGACAGCTTTTCTCAGGACTCAACTGCGGGACTTAATTATGCTTAAATCATTTTTAATAAAATTTTAAGTAGCCAATGATGAGAGAAGGCAGTTATAACAAGGTTAAAAGATTTTACACAAAAGATCTCCTTTAACAATGTTCCAAAGAATGGCTGTAACTTTCTGTTTTCTCTGAATTGTGACTTTTCACCTCTAGAAAGTTATACAGTGCCCCTTAAGAAATACCTGAATAAGCAAGACACATCTTCTTTAAAACATGATGTTGTGTTTGCTTTGTGTTTTTCGAGCTGTGTGCAGGGCAACGACGAACACGGCCGACTGCTCAGGAGAACGCTGGTCCGTTACGTCAACCTCACGTCTCTTCTGATCCTTCGCTCTGTCAGTACAGCTGTCTGCAAGCGCTTCCCAACCATCGACCACGTAGTTGAAGCAGGTCAAAATTAGCCAAACTTTCAGACATGAAATCAGTCTTAATCCATCAATTGTAAAGTGTATTTTTTTCTTTCTTGTTTTGACTTAACTGATCTGATAATAACTTCAGGGATTAGAGCTTAATGATGTTTGCTTTGGCTGGAGTTCCCTGGGGTTTTGTTATAAGATGAAGGTTCTACACTATTATTTTTCTGTTCTACTAAGCTTATAATAACACAAATACTTATTATTTCTGTGTTTCAAACAGGTTTCATGACTCCAGAAGAAAGAAAGGTGTTTGAGAGTATCCGCTCTCCTCATCTAAAATACTGGATACCGTTTGTGTGGTTCTCCAACCTGGCAACACAAGCTCGACAAGACGGACGGATCCAGGACAGCATCGACCTGCAAAACATTCTCAATGTGACAGAAGATTTTACTTTTTCAAACTCCTTAGTCTTCCAACGTCTTATCAAAGGAACCTGAATGTTTGGTCGATCAAAACGTTTTTGTTCATCATTTCATAAACAAACTATCAAGCTTCTGGAAATGTTGCAGACAAAAGGAAATTACGAGCCCTCTCATCTACAGTAAAAGCAATCGTTCTGGGATTAATCAGTTTGTAATATTCAAGTTTAAAACATTAGGACTTTAAATGGGCTCTGTTGAATTTTTTTTATTACAAGACCCTAAAACAATTGTTCAGTGAAACTACCCTCAGCTTTTGTAAAGGAATTTAACAAACTACCGTCATTCAGACCCAAACTGTAAACTCCAGCGTTACTGCTCTGCATATTTACCAAAAGAAATTAATTTGGAAATTAAATTATATATTATGTATTTTGTCTAATGTTCAGAGCTGGTTCTCATTTATGATCAGAGTAGGATTAGGCGAAACAATAATAATCTTGATTACTGAAATCACAATTACTCAAACTATTATTTTTATCCTAATTTATTTACATTGAGGCACAGAAATAATAAATATGATCTTTTTAGTGTTTATTTTGTTACTTGTTGCAATGTTGTTGTTGTTTTATTCTGTTTTGTGTGTTTTGTTGTGTTCTTTTGTGTTTGTTGTTGTTTTGTTTTGTTTTTATTTGTGTTCTGTTCTGTTTTTGTGTTTGTTGTTGTTGTTATGTTGTTTTGTGTGTTTTGTTGTTTAGTGTTTGTTGTTATTTTGTTCTGTTTTAAGTGTGTTCTTGTTTTTTTAATGTATTGTAAGTTATAATTTTGTTTAGTTTTGTCATTTATCGTGTGTGATTATTTTATGTTTTCAATTAAAAACTAAAAAAATGCTTTGCTCTGAGAAAAAAAGAGAGCTTTGTTGAGAAAATAATAACCACAATTATTCAATCACAACTTTTTTTGGTATTGATCAGATCAGTAATCATATTTGAAATTCAAATAATTGCACAACCCTAGTTTTGAGTCCAGCCAATTGTGCCAAAAAATTCTAGTCAAGTGTTTTAAAGAAAATAGGCTGTAATGTTAATATACAGTATACATATATATTTTTAAAATAATATTTCCATTTTTCACCAGAGTTACAATATTAAAAGCAGACATGTCCAGTTGATTAGAAGATACTGACTGGAATAAACATAATGGAAAAATTGTTTTAGAATCATTCACATGTGTATAGTTAAACTGGATTATTGTTTATTTATAAGTTCTCTGAGACATTTACCTAACCCTTTTCTTATTAAATTTACAGGAGATGAATATGTTCAGAACATGGTGCGCGACTCTTTTCGGCTACGACTGGGTTGGAATCCCTCTGGTTTACACTCAGGTCTGTCCAGAGCTGCCTCCATAACATTTGTATCATAAATGTAATTCACTTAATCCCAGTAATCTAATGAGTCTCCCACACACAGGAAGTGAAAAGATATTGTATTTCTGTCTCTCCAGGTCGTCACGTTGGCCGTCTACACTTTCTTCTTTGCTTGTCTCATCGGGCGGCAGTTTCTCGACCCCGCTCAGCGATACCAGGGTCACGACCTCGACCTCTACGTCCCAGTTTTCACTCTCTTGCAGTTTCTCTTCTTCTCGGGATGGTTGAAGGTAAAAGCTCTATAATGACTATTGCTGCTTAATAAGTTTTACTATCTGAACTTGTTTTCTAGGTGGCAGAGCAGCTGATAAATCCGTTTGGGGAGGATGATGAAGATTTTGAGGCAAATTGGATAATTGACAGAAACCTTCAGGTATGTAACGTT
This sequence comes from Mugilogobius chulae, assembly GCA_038363315.1. Taxonomy (NCBI): domain Eukaryota; kingdom Metazoa; phylum Chordata; class Actinopteri; order Gobiiformes; family Gobiidae; genus Mugilogobius; species Mugilogobius chulae. Next base: position 47,460,409 of record CM076409.1, on the reverse strand, counting down.
TCATGATCATCTAAGTGTTTAGTTAAAGTGTGTACGCCAGGTTAGAACACATTCATAAAAAAAACACAGTGAACACAAATATTTTTGTTTGCTTTGGCTATTTTGATGAGGTTTATGATTGTCTTTTGTCCAGTAAATGTCTATACCGAGCTCTATTACAATAGTGTCCCAATATGAGTCTTGTGTAATATAATTTGTAGATAAAATTATAAGTTTAATTTATGTGTGTTATTATTTCTTCTCTTCACAACCCAAATGTCTGTAAACTTGCAAAGTAAAGTCATTTATAATTTCAACTTTTGGCTTCATCTTCCTTTCCTGCCCCTCTCAGGTGTCCCTGTTGGCTGTGGATGAGATGCATATGGACCTGCCTCATCTGACCAAAGACATTTACTGGAACGACAGTGAGGCCCGGCCGCCGTACACTCTGGCCGCCGCCGACTCCTGCATCGCCTCATTCTTAGGCTCAACCACTGACATGGGGTTAGACTCAAAAATCAGCTCTGCGTATGTTAATTTAGTGAACAAGACAACAATTAATGTCCACTAACTACCTTCTAGTCTGTCAGACATTCTGCAGTGTGATGAAGTCAGCCCGAATAACCCCAAACATCAGCATCCGCGACAGCAGGAGTCGGTAATACATCTTATACAGCTAATACAGCTTTGCAGCCATAATCAACTGAAATGATTATTGATGGTTTATTTTATAATCCATAGGTTCTGGGTAGGGTTCGTAGGCTGCTAAGTGTGCAAGAGCCTCCAGATCTCCAGTCTCCTCGAGCAGACTTCAAAAGACACAGCAGTGACGCAACTGGAAGCTTCTTTCCAAACCTGACGTATTGTCTCATTTTCTATAACAATGTAACTATTGGTCAGCATTTGCTCCGGTGCAACGTAGATAGGAGGGAACAAAAACTTAGTATAGCTGACATTTTTCTCTCACACATGCTACTATATATGCATGTAACTATATTAAATTAATTGCAAAATGCTCACAAATAACAAATGCATTTTTCAGTTTGCACCCGGCTTGATAAATCAGGCCCTAAACGTTTTATTTGACATATTAGTATATTAATTTTACAACCTTTGCAGACTCTCTCCACACGCTGAGACCCTGGTGACGCCCGCCTCTCTCGTCATGGTTCACCCGGTCATGGACACACTGTCCACTGTGAGGGAGGTCAGCACGACCCCGTCCTCTCCTGAATGCACTCACTCTGGAGTTTTTCCTCGCCTCGTGGTCAGCCCTCCACCCTTCTGTGATCTAAGTGTGAGACCATCTGTCATTGGTGCAGCCATAACACCTTACAATGGTTTTGATTTGTCCCCTACTGACGATCTTCCAAGTTTTGAGATATTACAAAGGTAATTCTCCTAATCTAAGTTTAACATTTTAGTAGGGATGGGACGATATTGAAAATAGTTTTGAATTGTTCAATCCTCATGTGTCCATCTATTTGTGCAGTTAGAAAAGGGTTGATTCTACTGTCATTTCTCAGTCAGAAAAGGTAAACAGCAGGATTATTGTAGTCGTATTCCTATTGTATCATGCATCGTCTCATCCCTACATTTTAGTGAGCAAGGAAAAATATTTAATCTTCTCGTTCCCTCACAGAAAAGGCTCCTCTGTCTCCTATTCATCAACTCAAAATGGCCCTAAAGAGTTTCGTTGGACCAGAATGTGCTCTCTCAGTCACTCTCACACAAGGACCCGACGTCGTCAGTTTTCCCTGCAGTTCTCCCGTCACGCGTCTAAAGGGTCGATACGCAGCCTGCCCAGCCCCAAAGCTCTGGGAAAACGAAGAGAAGGGCTGCCTCGCTTCCAGTTACACAGCTCATCTGTTTCACCTAGCAACACTCTGCAAATCCCCATCTCATCATACGACCAGGGCCATCAGGGGACAGAGCAGACCGACAACAGGGAAGTTTTAGGAAAGTCCAACTCACAAACACAGATAGATAATGACTGCTAAGCCTTATCCTAATGAAAGAGCAGGTATCTTAGCATCAAGTCACTAGTCTGTAATCTTATGTAAAAGTTGTGTTTGTTTTCAGCATTCAGCTACACAGATAAATGACTCTTCACTGGAGATATTATTATTTTATCACATATTTATTAGTTGTGCATCAATCATGAGTAGTTCCTTAAATCCACAATCACTTTACTGATTTGAATGCTTTAAAAATGCAAAACCAACTCTGTCATGTTGTCTGTCAAATACACTGTAGAACTCAGTCAGAAATACATCTCCCAGAATCCACAGGGGTCCTTTGGCAGACATGACGTCAACAGGCTGAAAACCACTGAAGCACAAAGTCTTGCCCCCAAGTATTTCCTGTAGATCATAAAAAAGGTCTTTTATTTAGTTAAGTGTGCCATAGATGCACGTGTGAGTAGTGCCTTGCAACCCATATGGTCACAGTGCATAAAAATGTAATTAAAGCGGTAAAATATCTGTTATGTACCTTTCGAACATACTGCTTTGGAGTCATTGTAAATTCTTTTCCCGCCAGAACAAAAGTGATGGGAGGCAAACTGGTCAATCTTGTACAGTCTAAGATAAACTAAAAGTTTAAATGTTATGATTACATTCAGACTAGTTCATGATATTACTTATTTTTTTTTGCTTTTCTGTATGTACACTGTATGTATTACCTCTCCAATGCTGCTTGGCGTTGCCCCGATGAGCTGTTGCAGAATGAGGATTTCAGAGGGTGGTCCACCAATTAGAGATGTTCCTGTGTCAATTATGGCCTGACATCCTGTTTGACACAAAGTGCTTGTGCCCTGCACCTTAACACTACATCAAGAAACAAGACAATGATTATGATACAATACACAATAATAAATATACACTGAAATTGCTTGTAACTTGTCGATCTTGATCTGCCAGTAGTTGGGAGCTGTCACAGGGAGCCAGTGGATTTCTCCAGAGTACAAGTCTCTATCTGTTCCTCCAATGAGAAGTTCACCGCCAGAGGTGGCACCATTCGCACTTCGTCTGTTCATCAATTGACAAATGTTACGTTATTCCGATTTATCCTGACAAAAGCAAAACAAAGAAATTACTTATTCAGTTTGTATTACAGTCGCACCTGGTGAGGTAGAAAGAAAAGACTGCCTGGTCAACTTTTTTCTGAGCAATAATGTTGTCAAAAACTGGTTTTCCAAGGATCTCTGCCAAACCGGGATAACCCAGGCCCAAAACCCCATCAAATTTTGCAAAAACAAATGTAGAGCCAGGTTCATACACTGATTCACCAAATTCTTGCAGTTGTACTGTTATATTTCCAATCTGTAAACACAGAATCGCTACAGCATTACATCTTTGGAAGTTTAATGAAGTGTAAATTAATGAAGCTATGGTACAGACCGTAAGTGTGTCTCTTGCCATGACACCAGAAGTTGTCCTGAACCATAGTGAATCCCAAAAGATCTGCCATCATGTTGGAAAGACGTGACTCAAAAGCCTTGAAATGTCTGTGCGTGGCTGTGAAAAGATAAAATCATTCTCCAGTGAGTTCTGCCTGGAGTCGTCAATAAAAGTTACCACTGAATCATGAAAAGTATTCATACTGCAGGCTTGGCTGACACAGTAAGATGAAGGCACCCACAGGTCTGCAGAGCCAGTGTCTAAAATCACAGAAAAGTTTTGTGGTGGAGTCCCCAAACTGATCTCACCGTAGAACTGAGCCTGAGGGAAGATGGGTTACCAAATTTTAAATAGACTTCTAATAAGAATTGAACAATTAGTGTGCCTATGACAGGTTAAGCTACTTGTTTCACTAAGACAAAGTTAAGATCATTGTAGTTAAGATTTTACTAAACATTTTACAGATTTTATCCTAGTTTAATCATTTTTAGAATTAAACATTTACTTCCTGTTTATAAATGCCTAGCAACCATGTAAAAATAGGTCAAAGCTTATCTAATGCCATAGACTTTTAAATACAGAACACACTCATTTGGTCAAAAAGGCTAGTTTCTTACATCCATAAAGTTGTAAATTTTCTCTCTGGAGCGTCCCAGTTGCATTGTGGGTGTTCCAGGTGGGAAACAGTGAACATAACGTTGGTTGAAAGTGTCAGGATGGTGCTCCTTCAGGAATTCCTCCAACAGGCCACTGCCTCGGAGCTGGGTGCGAATTGAGTGCATGTGCCTCAAAGGAATTCTGTGTCGCCAGGGAAAAGTTTGTCACCAAAAAGATCAGTTTATGCAAATCAAAGGAAAAAGTAATTTGAACCTGATGAGAGCCGAGCTTGTCCATGTCCCAAACAGCAGCAGCACCAGTGCCAGCCTGAGCATGTTTGCCCCTGTTCACAAAAGCCAGACTGACTTCTGTTGGACGTTTTATCAGTATTTACCACTCCTACGTGAGGTCAAATTAAAGTATGAAGTAATCCACTGCATATCAGCCTAATTTGTTTGTAATTTTGTACAAATCGTGCATCATAGAAATGGCCATGTAAGCATTACCAATGTTTATCTTAACATTGTTTGTGAAGTTACTTAATCTTTACTTATATTTTGAACCTCTATGCTCAAAGGCTGTCACTGCAATGTCACGGTGACTCTGACCCAAATCTCACTGTCCAATGTGTATTTGCACATTTGGTACACTATGGTTAACTTCAGAGCTTCAACACACCGATATTCATATCAGTTTCAAAGTTGTCTTCAATTGTAATGAAATATGTAAACAAAATAATAATTTAAGCCAAAACAAATCAGCTCAACGCAGGTTTATTTTGTTCCAGTAAACAAAAGCACATGTTGACAAGAGGCTGCAAACAAGTTGACCTTATATGGTGACGTTTCAAATCAGTTTTGACAATTACCTTTTTAGTTCTTGATTTAAATACATTGCTAACCAGGGACAAACACATTAAGTGTCTGAGCAAGTTGGCCTTAGAAGGCTGGCTACAATTCATGTTTTACAGATAAAAATAACAGTGGACCTTTTGAATTACATTGAGAATGATAAATAAAACGGATCCTCTTCAAAATCCTCTAGCAGGGATGATGGTCTGGAACCCTCTTCCTATAAAATAAACAACCAAAAATACACACATTGTCAGATATACCCAAGATATACTTAAGTTTTAAACATTATGTTAAATATCTTGACCTGGGAGCTGCTTTGATGATGTTATCCACTCTGAGGATCATCTCTGCGGCTTCAGCAGCGCTCAGCAGCACCTGTCGTTTGACCTGGAAGGACTCTGTGATGCCCAACTCTGACATGTCACCCACTGTTCCCTCATTCATGTCTGCATATAAAAACACACACAAGGATTATTGTATGTAATGTAAATTAACACAATAATTACTAAGGCTAGGCTTCTAACATGTTATTATAATAACATGCCATATACTTAAAGTGTTAGTTATTTTTGTTGCGTGTTAACACAGATAATGTGTAGAGTAAGCGTTTTGAACGCCTTAAAAGGTGGACAAGCGCTGTATACATAAATGGAGACTCATGCAGATATGAGAATCCAGATACTGGATTCTCATATCTGCACCAGTCCATTAAATTTTGCCGATATTCTGGTTGTGCGTTTGACTGGACATAATAAGACTATTTAGTGGCTGATGTTGCAGTGCACATCTAATTGTTTGACATTTTATTCTTATAAAGTTGTTAAGTTGCATAAAATTGCTGTAAATGATTTCATTTGGAGGCTACTTTCAGTCCCTCTGCTAGTGCAGGTTGATATCTGGCATCAGCGGATACTTATCCAATTATCCACATCCATATCTGAACTGTGCATCCCTAATAGAGACCATTTTCTCTGTTAAATGTATGAAAAAGGTTCACTCCTGTTTGCATCGCGCTGTCCGCATCCTAGTGGGCAAAAAGTAGGAGAGCCAGCGAGCTTGAGCCAATATTATTATACTTTCACTACATTTTAAATAATAATACACACTGAAAAAATCATTGCCAAGTCAAAATAGCACATTGGTCAAATTCCACACAATAATTAAGCCTAACTGGTGCAAAATAACTATTCCCCAAAATTATTATACGAATTTAATTGCTGTTCAGCACTAAAAACAACATAACAGTTTCACTCACTCAGTCCAAAAGTGGTCTTGTTTTCCTGGTGTGCCGCTCTCAGCTGAGCAATAAGGTCAGCACTGTCATAACCTGCATTGTCTGCGATGATTGTTGGCAGCTGGAAAAGAGAAAATAGACTATCAGGTCTAGGACCTATAAAGTGAGTCACATCTAACAGTAAATGCTACCCACCATTCGAAGAGCTTTTGCAAAGGATTCCATGGCAACAGCTTCCTTTCCTGCCGTTCTGTTTGCCAAATCTGTCACAACCTTAGCCATCAGCATCTCACTGCAACCTAGAACAAAATCCACTTCATCTTATAAAAGTTCTGTTGATTGATGCTAACTTAACTGAAGCTTAAACTCACCTCCTCCAAACACAGTCCGGGGTTCTTTTACAGTTTGTGCCAACACACACAAGGCGTCGTGTAGCGAACGTTCAGCCTCATCCAAAATCTGCTGTGTCGCTCCTCGTAGGACTACGGTACAAGCTTCACCTGTCGAGACACAATAAAAAATAAGAGATGCACAAACACTATTAATTGCAGTAGGGAGTGTACATACCCATTTCTACACCAGAGAAGTGGATAAGGGTGTCCTCTCCAATCATCACCTCTTCAATCAGTTTACAATGACCCAGTTTGACCATTTCAGGGTGATCAAAGGTAGAGGTGATCTCACCGCCTAAGTCAGAAAATATTTTATATATTTACCAATAAATATTATAACTGTATGTATGAGGCATCTGTAATCTTTTTACTAATACATACCGGTGACTAAAGCCAGGCGTTCCACACCAGCAAAGTCTGCATGTTCAATGGCCATGACACCAGCCTGAGCAAAGAGCTGTTCTGGGTAGTTATAGATCAACTGTCTACAGGGCGTCAAAGTATCAGAATTAGACAATCATTTTCACACCAAATTAAGGATCAGCCAGATTACTATTAAAAAACTAAGCTTATTCTAGCTCACCTGTTGATGAAGCAGTTGATCCCATGCTGCAGGATCCTGTCAACTTTCTCCTTCATCTTTTCTTTTTCTGCCATTTCAATTTCTGCAACTTTTGCTGTAGAATCAACACGAACTCTGGAGCCAAAGATCTAAAAAAAAAAAGAAACAAAAGCAATGAAAAATAAAAATGGGTTGCACGATGTTAGACGTGTAGACGTGAAACCAAACATAAATAATATACCTTAATTTTGTCTGTGTCCATTCCAGTGTTGGCAATTAGAATTTTAACATTTTCCAGCCTCTTAGGTTGGTTAACTCCAATTTTCTTATCCAACAAAAAACCTGGAACAATAGAGGGAAAAAACATTAGCAGTATAATAATAAAGACATTTAATGTCATTATGGATATTATTAGATACCTTCATCCAGGTAAGAGTCTGTGAGGCTGCCACCCAACTTTTTGATTATGTGAATTGCCTCCAGGTTTCCAGAGCCTTTGAGTCGGTCGACAGCATCCACAGCCAACTGCGCAAAGTGGTCTTTGTGATGGGTCAGCAATTTAGACGACAGAGTGGTGCGCGCAATGTTAAGCAAGTCCTCTTGAAAACGGCCCTTGTCATTGCTGGGAAAAAAAAGAGGGGAGGGAGGGGAAGTTAAGTTGATTGTTTATACTTAAAAAGTAATGGTCATAGATCTGGAATAATATATATATATATATATTTTTTAGCAAAAATAATTTGTCTTCTCCAACTACATTAAAAAAGGTCATATGACATATTTTTCTGATGTTAATTTTTATGTTAGGCAACATAAAAACATAAAGCAAGTTTTCGAAGTAAAATGATGTTTATATGTACAATCATGCAGTAAGTCTCACCTGTGGTCCACGGCTGCCTCTCTCAGAGCTTCTCTAGCAGCTTGTGTGGCCTTCCTCCAACCAGAGATAATAGTCTGTGGGTGAATTTTCTTGGCAATCAGTAGCTCAGCTTCCTGTGGACATCAAATACAATCTATAAAGCTTGCAACAAGGTGTGGCCACACCACATGTTTTAGATCAGGTAGACACACACTCAAAAGGATTTTAGTAAGTTAAAAGTAACCAGGTAGCTAACATACGTTTAGGACATGTTGTTTCCAGATGTGAAAACAACAAATGCCTGGTCCTTCACTCAAGATGTTTTTAGTGAGTCTACCCATAACAGTTTTCTGTTAGAAGACTTACTCGCAACAGCTCAGCCGCCAGTACTGTGACAGAGGTGGTCCCATCTCCAACTTCATCATCCTGAACCTTGGACATGTCTGAAAAGATCCGGTTTAATTAATCAACGAAGTAGCTCATTTACCAGCTACATTGCAAGACAAGGGCCAGAATATATTATCTCTAATAAATAAATACTTAACTCACCAACCAATACTTTTGCTGCAGGGTTGTCAACTCCAATGGCCTTCAAAATGGTTGCTCCATCATTGGTCACAGTCACTGTACCTCCTTTGCCTCCACCAAGCAAGATTTTATCCTGTCAATCAAATTCAAGTATTACTCTAATGATATGAGGACAACATACTTAAATTTTATTTCTTAGTTTCCACTTACCATGCCTTTTGGACCCAGGGTGCTCTTCACCAGATCACCAATAGCTATTGCACCGATAAAAGACGACTGAAACATAAGAAAACTGTGTAATATCGGTATATTTATTCAAGCCCCAAGTCCCAAATTATACAATATATGAGCCTTACCAGACGAGCAGTTTCAGCCTTTTCTTCATCAGCGCCATGCTTAAAGATGTTGACGGGGGCCATGGATAAGGATGCCTATAAAAAAGTTTGAACAAAGAACACATTACCCAAAAGACTTTGCAGTAAAGTGTTCTAAATAAAATGCATATGACAGTAAATGATGATACATTTTTTATGTTTTAACCCTTCTTTTTATTTTGATGGTTTGTCAGATCATGTTCTTAAATTTGAATTATCCCAAAAGGTTTAGTTTTCTCAAACACGTGAAGAGCCCTGAGCCTTGGCCCCGCCCATGTAATCATAGAAACCGCTAGAAGTTTTTTAACAGCTAACGGGACTGTGCCCATTTACGGACAGCAGCTAGCATTCGATAGAATCCCTGACCCATTATCGGACACCTTCACCTTTTCGCATTTTACAGCTCTTGTACTCACGTTAGAAAGGTCGCTCACTGTGCAATGGTAAGTAGATTAACAGTCCACATATCCATGTAGCTCTAGACGAAATTTTGTGTTCTTGTGTTATATATTAGCGGAGTTATCAAAACGTAAACACAACTTTAACAGAAAACTGCCGTAAACTGCTTAGAACGTGGCTTGGGCGACGTTCGATCTGTGGTCTTTGTATTCATAAACATTGCCGTTTTTTTAGCTTAACTTACTAAATTTGATCCCAATGATGTTCATTTTGTCGTTAGATTGACTCAGATAAAAAAAAACAGACAGACAAATGTTGAAAAAGGGCAGTAACTGCGTTTTTCGAAGTGATTTTTATCATTAATAAGTTTTGTTGTTCGCTTTTCATAAGTGAATATCGGAGCACGGGGCTCTTGCTTTCCCCCTAGTGTTCAAAAAATAGAATAACATTATTGCTAAAATAAAAATACATAAATATATATAAAGCTATTAGAAATGTCGAATAATGCTGTTTTTATGTCAGTTTATACTGACTTAATACTGCTTTAATACAAACACAAAATACAGCTGACACTAATAATTATTTTTACAATCAGTTCATCTGTTGGCTTCATGTAGTTCACTAGATCACAAAAAGTATGAGATTTATACAAAGTTTGACCTGCATGAGTGACATTTTTAATTTTTTTCATTCAAAAATGCATTCCCACTGTTGTTTAGAAGTTTTTAAACCTCTTTTTTTGTTATTGTTGTAAACGTATAGGTTTATTTATCTTGTGCTTATGTGAATATATATAATTAAAATGTTTTTGTATTTGTAACAGACACATGAAGAGATGAAAGAGAGTCAAGGTACGATACGCAAGTCAAGACAGATAAAAGTGACAAAAAGACACAGAGAGAAAGACAAACGAGAGAAAAGTTGAGAGAAGGGCAGATGACAAGTGAGGCCAAACAGAGAAAGACAGAAAGAAAGCCAAGAAAAGAAGGTAGGATGTGGTGTGTTTGTGTTTTTTGTTTTTCCTTCAGGTAACCAGATTTGCACAGAAAAATGAAAGCTAATCTTAAGGCCAGAAATAATGTGCTGTATTCATTTATGTACTGTATGTGCCTGTGGAAAATTCTATTCACTAATCCTACTTGTTTAACAGATGCCAAATATAAGAAGATTAAACAATTGAAGGGAATGGAGAGGAAACAGTCGCCTTTTGGCTCCGAAGACCTGGAAGCAGTGCAGGCAGGCAGGCTCAGCTACAGGCAGGCAGCTGCTCAGTTTGGGGTCCCAAAGTCCACCCTAAGTGACTTGTCAGTGGAAAAGTGGCTCCCAAAAGCATCCTGGGGCCAAGTAATCTTCTCTCCAACATGGATGACACTTCCAGCTATGAGTTTCCACTGACGAAACCTCAAGTCCTGGCCTATATTTGACTATCCAGAACAAGCTCCAGTCCACCTAGAACAGAGGTGGGCAACCTTTTTTTCACAAGGGCCGTATTCGAATCCAGACAAGTGGCGGAGGGCCGGACTTCAATCCCGGGTGTAACAAAGTGTCATGACTGCAAGCCAATTTCTTTAAAAATATATATAAATATACCAAAATTTAAATAGAAAATTGACTAATGTGTTATTGTGTGTATTTGTTGTGACATTTAATAAGACCACAGCCGCTAAATCAATTAAGAAAATGCAATATTAGGATAACCACCTTTTTTTCAAAAATGTTTTGAGGGCCTGATTAAAACTGGTCGCGGGCCTTAGTTTGCCCATGTCTGACCTAGAAGCTCCAAAGTTGGCCCTAGGTCAGACATGGTGGATCAACTTGAGAGTGACACCATCAAGACTTGAAGCCCAGATCTTAATAGCGTAATTTAAATGAAAACCAAATAGGAACATCACCTTTGTGTATTTATGAGTGACATTTCCAGGGGAAAAAAAGGATAAAAATAAATAACGTCAGATGCATCTGAGGAGAAGATGTGTCCCTTTGGCTGCTTTGTGCAACTTTGCTCCTGTGGCTGTGCACATTTGTCCCATATCTTGTCTGTTCTCATCACACATGCCGTGACACTGTGGTGGACATGCGCTCAAGTATGTTTTTGCAGCAGTGAATGAAATTTGGGACACAGTTCCAATTTGCTTGACGTGGGATTTAAGTTGAAAATGCTGTGCAGTCCCGCACAAAATGGGACATCTTTTCACCCTAGACCTTACTGTCCATGGGAGGGTATCACGTGCTAAAAGGGGGTCTATTGAAGACTAATTCAAGCTTCTAGATACCACCATGGAGAAGTACAGGCTGAGAGAGAAGCTCCTTCAAGCATACACCGGAGTCGCACTGTAGTGTCACCCAGGGCGCATCTTTGGACGTACCACTACTGATTTCTCTACTGGTATCTCAGTCCCATTGGCCCCCTCCTTCCACTGTTCTCAGCTGCCTGCCTCCAGCCGAAGATCAGCTCTGATGACCCTGCCTGCCGAGACTGCTCGCACTGAAAAGCCAAGGTAAATCCAAATCAACATAACACATCAAGTGTTTTTTTATGTTTTCATTTTGTGTCTGTGAAAATAAAAAAAATTACCTCCCATAATAGAATCATCAACCTCTATTGGCCTCCAGAAGAAGCGTAAAAATGATCTCCTGTCCCTAGACATGTGAGTACTTCATGCTAAGAAAACATTACGGTGGGCACATAAAGTCCTAAGAATAGCTTGTATTGAACATCATTTCTCATTTGAATTCAGGCTTTCCAACAAGCTTCAACCCCTTCTCCCTGCTCACTGGATCCACTGTTCTATAGGGAGTGTTGACGACAGCACCCACCACTCAATTTTTTAATATTTGAGATTGTAGTTTAATGACATTTTACTAGCATTTTAACTGCTATTAAATTACAATAAAAGTCACCATTTAGTATTACACTCGGGAACAAAGAAAAGTGTTTTGAAATGAATTGGAACTTGCATTATAAAGACCCATATTTTTGTCCTGTACTCGGTCAAACAGTTGTGCTAAACCAGTAAATCTCAGGGAAGCACTGAGGAGCACTGTTAAGGACACAAGATTAATTACTCTTTTATCAATATTATGTACACGCAAAATAGGACTGCAACAAACAATTACTTTGGTAATTGAATGTTCTGTTGATTTTTCTTTTTAAATAATGAATTATTTATGTCGCAAAAGGCCAGTGAATATGTGATTTTTTAAATTATATTTGATCAATGCTAGAAATAAAATGTGTAGGCAAGTTGAAATTTCTTGAAAGAAGTTACATCGTATTTTGGTGTGAGCAAATTTTCCTTATCAAATAAAATAATCTGCCACTGGATCACAATAATCTTTCGTGGTGATGACATCAGTTTCTTTTCTTTCATTTTTTTAAAAAAACAAAACAATAAAAATGACATGAATAAATGCAATAAGTACAATAGAAAATATTGAAGAACAGAAAACAAAACATGTTCCACAGGACTAGGAAGAGGTCGAGAGACTTATTAATCCTACCCCCTTGCTCGTTTTTGTATTTGCACAATCTCACATTATTAATTACACAAACACATCTGAGACTGTCTGCTATAACACAATGTGACACTGTTATACTTCCATCACCAATCCATACAATATTGTAAATTATTATTAGTTACTTTTGAAGTTGTCTGACCCCTAATTAGTCAATAATAATTAGCTATTAATAATCAATTAGTTGTGAGTAATTTATTGACTTGTTGCAGCCAAGCAAAAACTGCCCTTACAATACAATCTTATTGTTTTTTTGTGCTTTGTCTTTGCAGGTCGCTCTGCAAAAAAAAAGAGTGGAGCTAAGGAGGACAAATGAGACATATAATACTTTATAATTGTACATTCTTAATTATTAATGTTTTCATTTTTATATTTGTCTGTATTTTCATTATCAATATTTACTTATTTTTCATAATTGCAAATGTTCAATAAAATCTTGAATGTAAAGGATTCCTTTGCTTCACATTGTTATTGAATAGTGTTGTTCTCATGTTTTATATTTAAAAAACTTTATTATTATTTATATTTATTTTAATTATTAGGTCCCCAATTAAAGAACAATCGCCCACTAGAGGGTGCTATGTCCAAATAGTAAACAAAGGTGTGGCCATTTTACGTGTTAAAGCTAATAGGGCTGTATTTTATTCTGAAATACGAAAAACTTAAGTTCTACTGTCGGTAATTCTGTACTATAAAACCTCAAGATTATAATGAAGGAGAAATATGGTGAACTCCAAGTGAAAACTTCAACAAATAAAGCCAAAAACGCAGGAAAGGTGAGCAAGCGTCTGATATAATGCAAGTGTCCGATAATGGGTCATAGCTGCTAGCTAGCGAAAATCCTGGGAAAAGCGGACTTCAGCGAGACCTACTGAAATAATTGCGTCCAAAACCAGTAAAGCAAGGTGTTGATAGAAACGTAACAAAATAAGCTTTCATTTCATACTAATAACATTTGTGTCAAACTTAAACTGGCTGTGCTAGGACTCGTTGAATACAAAAAAGTGATGGTTTTATTGATATAGAATGGAACGAAGCTGCTATGGAATGTCCGTAAATGGAAACATGTACGTTACATTATACCACAAACCACGTTATACAATAGCATAATGAAGGTATCTGGGATGCTAATACGATCTCAGGACTTTGGTAAATTGTTATACAATTCCACTTATTCGTGCAAAAGGGATTACCGTTAAGGATGCTTGTGACAGACACAAAGCCATAATGACAGGCTAATTTAGCATGTTAGCTTCGTTAGGGAATATCTCTAAAAATAACAATCTTGGTATAATCACGTTAAAATCAATGCATCATAACACCATTTTGCCCCAGTAAGACGTTAGGACTATGCAGGTAAACTTCAAGTTTATTTTCTATAAATATCTGTTCCTGATTCCACTCACAACGCCCATGTGCTTCACCCGGTTAGCACAGTTAGCATCCAGGCAATAACTCTACTGATACTAATGATCGAAAGACGGCTGAAACTGAAACATCACCGCGTTACATTTACTTATAAGCTTAATACATCGCTAAGGTAGTTTTCCTCTTTAAAAACAACACATAGAAGAAATATTACCATGATGTCAGCGTTTCTGGGCCAAAGCCGTGCACGCACAGAGAGAAGGGGCTTGGAAGGGAAACGTCGTAAACGCAACGACGTAAAGCTGCGTTCAATGATCCTTGTTGAGGCGGAATTCAGAACACCAAGGTAAGCGGTTACATTTACATAGCTAAATTTGAAATTAAATTGTACTTTTCAGAGTTCTTTTCTATTCTTTTCGAACTAATATTTAAATGTCAGTAGCAGTATTTTGCTAAAGGAAATTATTCGGTTACCACTATTTATTTTACTTTTTTTTTTTTTTAGATGTTTTTATTTTATTTTAAATGTTTGTGCCCATCATTTGATAATAATTATTTGTATGCATTTGCTTTGTTTGTTTTTCCAGTTAAATTCACTTAATACATTATAAATCATAAAGTTCTTTTTACTTAAGTATTTGTTTCCCAAAATACATTTTGGTTTATACTCAAGTAATTTCTTGGACCACTGCTTTGTCGGTCCACTTTGTAGTTGTACTTGAGTAAGTTACTTTGCTTGCTTTACCAAGTTTAATTTCTGGCTACTCTATCCATCTCTGTTATTCAGTGGTTATTAGAAAAAGAATTTCCACATATTTACTTAAAAATTAAAAATTGTTTATTTCAGCGCCACTCAAAACATTTCATTTTCATTGTACATTGTATCATTACATTGGCTACACAACATGGTATAGGACTAGTAAACTTGACATTTTTGTAATGCATATCTGAATATATAGATGGTTCTAATAATCCAAAATGACAGACAAAGACTTTTGCATTTGTGTACATTTTCATACAATAGACATGCAATGATCCTCACTTCTTCTTTGTGTTGCGCTTTCTTTTTTTCTGATTGGCAGCTTGAACAGGAAGACAGTAGATGTGCATGGGGAACTTCCGAAAGTAGCTGCTGACCCATGGCCTGTGCATAAACAAAATGCATACAGTGAATTTGTGTTGAAATTACAACTGACTCATTATATCATAGAGTTGTCTTGATGTAACACTGAACTTTGCCACTCTTTGGTTTAAGCTGAGGTAGCTGAGGCCTTGCCACAGCAGCTGGTTCTCCTGTTGACGAAGAAACTCATCCTCCTGCTCTCGCTCTATGTCCAGACGTAAAGACTCACGTAGCTCTGCCTCAATGGCACCTAGCTGAAAAAGACAGATACATAAACAACAGAATCACATTTATACAGTGTCACAGTGACTCTGTTCTTTCAACAACCAGATAAGATAAGAGAAATTTTATTTGTCCCACAGTGAGGATATTCCAGTGTTGCAAAGCATAGTTTAACAACTGAAGATAAAAAATATGAAATCAAAATCCAAACAAAGAACTGAACTTGAGCTATTCTATACTTAAAGTATAGTATAGCTCAATGATTGAAATTATTCACTGTGACTTGTAAAAAGCAACTTAAAGCCCATAGGACAGAATATTACTTAAAGTAAAAGTAGAAATTTTACTGCAAGTAATTTAAGTTCTAAAACAGAATCCCTCCACATGTGTCATCAAAAATCACCCAAATGCAAAGACAATTTACACACAACTGACACAGTTAACTGGGAGTTAAAACAACCACTTAACTCAATTAAAGTGTTACAAGTTCTAATAATTTGTCACATTGTCATTGCTTATGTTGATTTTGGCCCAGATTTACAATGTGGTTGCTAGGCAACATTAGTGGATTCCGCTCCACATGTGTCATATTACAATATAAATATTATTTACTGGACAACAGACGATAAAGAACTAAATGTTTATTGAAATCTTAATCTTAATTATGTTTACTATGTTTTACAAAAATGTAGTCTCACCTGTCACATGCACTTTAATGAATATTATTTGTTTTAGATTAAAGGACACATATTATGCTTTTTTTGTGTTTTTTTCCTTCAAACCAGCTCTAAGCACTCCACTTTGGAACTCATGCACCAGAACTAATAAAAGTCTAGTAAAGTACACAAGGGTTGTGTGTTTTCTACTCAGAAATTGATAGACTCTATACACTCAAAAAAAAAAATTAGCAAAAACAATCTTGCTATATGCGAAACCGCAGAATGCTCAAAATGAGTCTGGACAATTTATAGACTTAAAAACAGAGCAGAAGATCCCAGAGATCTATCTATGACATCACAGATAAGGGACATTCAGGACAGTGTTTTTGGGAGAACAAAAGATATCTCACAAACAAAACTTCAGCAGCATGTTTGGTGAGGAAACAACTTTACAATAGGATTAAAAACTCAAAAAAGTCGGTTTTGCATAATATGTGTCCTTTAACATGAAATAGACCTAATGGAGGGTTATGATGTTTTCATATTCTTTCTCTCTCATGATCCTTGTTGCACAACACCTTGTTTTGAATTGATAACATTTGTGGAATATTCCAAACAATCCCTTCATCATTGTAAGATAGCCTATCTTTATTTTATACAGTGAGTGGAGTAATATTTATTTGTCAGACAGTCACCTCATTATGCAATAAAATGCATCAGAAACAGTGTGTTTGTAATCAGTTACCTCATCCAGCAGGCTCATGTTATCCTCCAGTTTACTTTGGTGTTCATACAGAGCCAAAGCTGCAGGATCTGACTGGGGCCTCTGTGCTTCTGCGTCGACTTCATTCGCACTCGTTTGACCCGAATCCTGCGTTTGCTTCGGCTGCTGCTGCTGCTGCTGTGCTGGTGGTGGGTTATGGGAGGAAGAAAGCATGTGCTGGAGACAGACAGAAAGAGGCCATTTAATTTACTGGGTTGAGAAATGCAACCGCACAGAGACACAATTAGGCCGCCTCATCTGCGTTCAGGTCCGCTTTCAGTGAAGTCTGATCACAGTTAAGTATCTCCCGCTAAAGCCATAGACAATGATAGGCCCACACAAGTAGAAACACACTGTTATCTGATGAACTGAGGATCTTGACCCAGTTTCCTGCACGTTGAGTCACTGATGGATAGGCTGCTTTGTTTTAATTACTGTGAATAGCTATGTTCTCTTGTCACATGAGAAACTTTTGATTTGACGAAGTAGCCAAATGGTAAGAGAGTTATCCTTTATTTGTCCCACAATTTCAGCGTTGCACAGTAGTTATATATAATAAGGTCTAGATACAAATCATTTATAAATGTGAGTTAACTACTAGGATAACATGACTTGATTACTATTACTGAACGATTGAAACAGTATTTACTAATAATGAATAAACATTTACTAATCAGACCTATAATGATATTTTAATATTTGTATTTCAGCTCATTTCAATGTCATTAGTGTTACAAAAGGCTAGTTCCAGTGTTCAAGGAGTGTCCCCATGTTCAAATTAGTGAAGTAAATGAGGATTTTTTTTTGTATTTTTAGTCACTGTTTTTATCCCTTACTCAAGCCCCAATCCTAAACTTAGCCATAGAATTGTGCCAAGACGTAACCAAATTAGTTGTTAACGATTTCCCACAGTAATGTTTACGTCACAAACATTCACAAAAGCCAGTGAAGGGAGCTTGCCTTGATACCACTGGTTTGCCTAAAAAAATAGATTATCTAACCACTACATGGTCATCACTTTAAAATAGGAGTTGGAAATAAATGATTAGTTGATAGTTGTTGATTATTAGTAAATACTATCCAATCATTTAGATAGGTAATGTTATCTTAGTTAACAAACATTTTTAAATATTTGTATCTTGACCTTATTATAAAGTCAAAGCAAAAATACATTAAGTTATAACAGACTAAAATTCTTATGTACATTTCTGTTATGACTGAGCTAGTGCAGTAGAGAATAAAAATGCCACGAGTATACTATAGCACTATGAACAATACAATAAAAAAATATATGGTAAAGTGTCTATGACTATGTTTACGTGAAGAGCAGCATGTTGATGGGAAGATGTTTTGTTAGTTTGCAGAGAAAATGCATTAAAACACAAATGAAAGTAAAATAGTGAAATTGAGATCAGGTGTAATTCTGTTTTCTTAATTAAAGTGAAGTTGCCGTTACCTGTGCTCTCTGCTGTCAGTCTCCTCCTGGATCTGAGAGAGGTGTCGGGCCCCAAACGTCCCGGCAGCACCTGCAACAGCAGCGTCAGATACAGTATCACTTAATTACATGAGCGGAGACAGGCGGACCACGCTTCCCCTGAGGACAGTTTCCGTGGTGACAGAGACATCTGTTTCACTGTCGCTCTGACAGATGACGCTCTCTCACTAACAAATACAAATGATTAAACAAACTTAAGAGAAGCACACTTATTTACAATAATAAGATACATTTTATAATGAAACTCTACAATAGGACACATTATGTTGTTGTTTTTTTATGTAGTATCAGTAAGAATAAAATATTAATCTGTCTAGACTACTCTATAAAATTAAATTGATTAAAAATGTTACTTCTGTGAGAAAGAAAAACAATATAAAAACATGTCCATACTCACAATGTCCATCTTGTTTCTTCTGGTTTCATCTGCGTTTCACTGATCCTTTACCTTCCTCTGCAGCTCCACTTTGACTCAGACACCTAATTAGTTTGCAAAGTTTTCAGTTGCACCTCCTCCACTTGAATTAGGTATCGGTTTAAGTTCCTCACAGGCAGAAATGTCACCTGCTCCAGTATACTAGTGAGCTAAGAAAGAAAACATGTAGGTAGCGTTTTTTATTCTTATTGTAAAAAGTTTAGCATTCAAATCCATTTGTACAAAAATTGTGCAAATAACATACATTTTATTTGACTTAGATAGAGATATTATTTCACGCACAAATAATGACATTCTTCACAATTCACAATCGATACTATTTCAACAACAAGTAACTAAAGCAAATTCATGCCACATTTCCACAAAAATACAGTTTAATGTCAATTAGACACATTAATATTGATTATAATTATAAATGTACAAAAGCTTTGATTTGAATGTTTTGTAAAGACAAAAAGAAAAATCTAGTTTTTAAATATTATTGAACATAAATATTCTGTTTTGGGTGAAATATTTCAGTCAGTGCAGCGTCTGTAGAAGTGGAAAATGTAGTCAGTAAACAGTACTCCTGCATAATGATGGTCAGTACTGCAGTCTGCCTGGCCCTAAAACAAACACACAGAATTTTAATCAACAAACTAACGCTATGATGTCTGATGTTGTTGAATATATGTAGAGTCTAAAAACACAGACTTACAGCGACTGAGGACCTGAAGTGATACGAGCTGTGATACAGACGAGCCACATGAAGAGGCCACTCATGCTTCCCCTGAAACACACACATTCACCTGATAAATAGATTAAATTACCCATACCTGAGACACAGACGCTTATTACTACTACTTAATGTTAAACTATAGCAAATTTAGGCCATTACTTTATATTGGTAGCTGCATATTCAATCGAGAAAGCCTTAGTAATGGAAATAGGATCTTCCTGCTAAAAATGCAGAATTGATAAGCCTTTGTAATGTATTCACAGTTGAACTTAAAGCAGTGGACAGTAATGTAGTTGATTTAAGAGTTGAAAAATGGCTACACATTCCTGAAACTTGCTGAATTGAAATGTGTAGTAGGTTTTTCACAGTGCATCTTTAAAATGTGGCATCAGTTACGAAAGAAAACTGAAATTTCCCAGACTGTGCTTTTGTAAAACAAGAGGACAAAGACATGAATGGGGCTGAGATTAGGAAGTTTGTAACCAGATGTTCTGATGAAAGGGAAACCCTGTAATTTATTCATAATTTACTACAAACACACTACATTGTGCATTATTAAGTCCCAGAGTAACTGAAGTCACTGAACATCCTTGTGTGCAAAATAAAACCAAGGAAAAACTAGCCTGATGTATCAGCCGGTTTCATTTCACTTGGGTTGTTTCTAATGGTTTATTAGCTGCGTGTAAACGTGATGATAGACATGTCTGTGGTTTCTGTGATGCAAATTTATGGATACAGGTACATTAATATTTAACGGCAAACTTGTGGAACTACAAACAGACGCTTGGCTTTGACGTAACCGCTGTTTGCTGTTCGCTGATTGGACGATCATTTTTCAATCAAGCATAAACAAACGCTGAAACTCCTGACCTAGTTGCTGGAGTGAAATGAAATGGAGCGGAGGCACTAGGTGGCGTTAGCCTGGCTAGGGAAAAACATCAATACCACAAAATATACAGTGCATGTTACTTTAAAGCTGAAAGATAAACAAAAATAAAAGTCCTGTGAGTGTAGTTGCATCTCCACAAACTTTCTTTGAGGAGCCTCCACTTGTTTCCATGGAAATGTCTGGCTTCTATATTCCACAATTAAGCATAAACAGTGTTTATGCTTAATTTAATTAAGTACTTAGTTAACATTTTGAGTAACTGTATTTATTGTGGACAGGGTCTTTCATTTGGTGTTACTTAATTCCTTAAAACCTAACTGTGTGGTATTGGTGGAAAAATATGAGTGTGTGTGCCATTTATCTTTCTTTAATTAATGTTAACTAAATGTATAGCAAACGCAAGTCTCAATTACTCAGAGTACTCTGAGTGGACCACGTCACTGATTGTGCGATCAATTTAAATGAACTTGAATGAAGTATTCTGTAAGTTAATACACTTAAAATATGTTTCTATATTAATGTACAATGTCCAAAAGTGTGAGTTAAACCATGTTTCCATGGAAACATGCAGTTTATGTTCCAAGTCCAGAATGTAGCAAGATGTTGCTTTAAGAAAATCTAAAGTTACGACTGAAACGTGCTCTCTCTTCAGTAAGGCTCGTGTGTCCATCACCTCTGCCTGTGACCTCTATGCAAAGTTAAAAACGTGAACGTGGCAGCCTTCAACGGGAACAGAGTGAAAAAAGGAGTTTGCAGAGAAGCACCAAAAACGTTCTCAATAATAATGTTAGGTTGTGCAATTTATTAAAACGTAACTGAGATTCGTATGTTGTAATATCTAATTTTCAATAATATACTTGCACTGTCTTTTATTTAAGAGGTCTAGTATGTATGTGTATTTCACAAGTATTCATTTGACTGAGCCAGGCTACAGCTAATCTTGTGTTTGTAAAATCTTCCTATTTAGCAGCAATTAAAAGTGTGTCTCGCAGGAGTGGGCCACGTCTCTGTTTTCAGTCTCAAGTCTTTGGCCTCAAGTTCAAGTCGAGTCCCAAGTTAAACAGAGACAAGTCCAAGTTTAGTTCCGAGTCAGTTCCCCAAAGTTCCCCCAGGGCTCCCCTGCAAAAGAGATTCTGAATCTCAGTGGGACTTCCCTGGTTAAATAAAGGTCAATTAAAAAACAGTAAATCCTTTCCAGTCACTGACCTTCAAGTTCAAGTCTAGTCCCAAGTCAGTCTAGTCCATTTTATTAAGTCAAGTCTCAAGTCATCAAAGTAGAGACATAAGTCCAAGTCACGACTTGCTAGTCTAAACTGACAAACTAATAAAAAACGTATCAAAATGCTGATAAAGATGATTGCCAAAGCCCAACAATTCATTTTACTTGAATCTACACAAAACAAAGTGCTGCATAAGAAAACAATAAAGGCTTTGTTACCTGTGTATTTGAAGGATATGTGCTCCCAGTCACAGTCTTTAAATCCAGTCGGGTAGAGCAGTCTGAAGACTCATCAAAATTACAAAGATGAACCACCAGAAGCTCTGTGGAGCTGCATAAAACATTTTTAGTATTCTTTTATTGTTTGGTCTCCATAATACAGCTCAAAGTATCTGACTTACTTCATGAGAAGAGTGATCCTCATGTTCCCGGGGACAAACTGGCTGACGGGGACTCTGTAGACAAATCGACTCGGCCTGCAGCAGCGGTTTTCATTAGAGGAAAATACTGATTTCAACAGCTCACAAAACGGTAATTTATTTACTCACCCACATTCATCTCTTAGACAGTATTTGCTATCAATAATCTGTTGATTTTCCTTGACCATGATGATCTGAATAGTTGTATTTGTCCCTATAATTAAAGAGATTCATGTTTTGTCCTCTAGTAAATAATAACTTCATATTTTATATCACTCACAGTCTCTTGCACTTTTCAGTTGATTATAAAAATGTTGCATTCTTCTACCTGCAAATAAAAATGCATTATTCCACACTGAAGCAGGATCCACTGTAGTTTCACTCTAATATAAACCAATACTTTACTTGTGATATTGTCCTGTTCTTTCCATCTCTGCTCCAGTGTCATGTTGAGGTCAGTGCTGCCCTCTGGCTGTGAGGGGCAGCAGTACACGTGGTCACAGTACAGGATGTCACAGAAGCTCACGTCTGGGGGCCAAGATTCAGGAGGAGTTGTTGTTTGCACTACAATAAGCGTCAAATAACTATTAGAGTTTGAAATATCAGTTTAACGACATCATACTCATAGTGATTAAGACTGCATTTGTACCTGTGCTGCTTAAGACGGTGCTTAATGGAGGGACTAAGCTTGAATTACTGAAACAGACAAATCAACAAACAAAGATCAATAACGTTTTGAAGTTTGTACACTATAAACATTAATATTTGTCTCTGTATTACCTCTGACTGTGAGAAGAGTCTGAGTCCAAAGTGACCAGATACAGAGCAGTGATTGAGATCATGCTGACAAAAAACAAAAACTGTTCAATCAACCAATGAATTCTCTTAATAAAACATAGATGTGATAGATGTGTTAAGCTTTACCAAAACGCCAAAGTAGCCAGAAGCGTGAAGAGGCTGAACTGAAATAGTCTGGACTGTAAACAGTGGCTGTATTTGTGGGACTTGACATCTTTCTTTGTTTTTGGATTTTTAGATGAAACAACATTTGTCTGTGTTGTTGAAACGCTGCTATTTTTTCTATGAAAAGAAAAATAAATCCTTCCGTCACATGAAATTGAAATATGAATATTCAAGTTCTTTGAACTGTGGAAGACCTTGAACCTTTAATTGCTTTATGATAACACACAGACTGTATTTATGTAATAGGCATTTACAAACTTTTTACAGTGTTGTTTAAAGCAGTAATTTCTTTCTGTGTCTCATTATTGGCATACAGAGTCTCATATAGAGAACTATATGAGAAGTACCAATACTCAAACAGGACATTGTTAGAGAGTGTTGAAACTGAAAGCACTGTGTGTGACTACGTGAAGTGAAGCAGACACCTGTTTGAGCGCAGGCTGCCGGTGAGACTCTTCAGCTTGTTCAGTCGCTGGTTCCAAACTTCCAGATCTTGAATCCGTGTTTCCAGATTGTTTGTGAGCTTTGACAGCTGCTGTACTGCACCAATGTTTTCTATGAAAATCTGCTCCTAAGAACAATACAAAAACTACAATTTAAGGTCCTAGATCCACCCCAACACATTTCTCAAAAAAATAAGTCCAGTTTTACGAGTTTACCTTGTCCACCATAAGAAATTTGTCTATTTTCTCTCCATCTGAGCAGGTGACATCTCCAACTTCTCTTACTGCAGTAGGCAGGAGCTCCTTTACTTCTGAGCTATTACACCTGAGATCAAAATGAAATATTAGCTTTGACCTTAGACTTTTTCTTCATTTTCTACCGCTTGTTCTCGTTAAGGGTCGCAGGTGACTGGAGCCTATCCCAGTGACTTTGGGCCTTAGGCGGGGGAACACCCTGGACAGTGGCCAACTTGTCACAGTGTTAGACAGACAATCATTCACTCTCTCATTCATTCACTCACAGGGGAAATTCACAGTGATGCCCAAATATGCCCGTTTTTGAAGGTGGGAGGAAACCGCAGTACCCGCAGAAAACCCACGGTGACAGGGGAAGAACATGCAAACTCCACCAAGTTTTCACCCTGAAATAACCAGCGTTTGGTACCTGTTTGGTGGGGCTGGTCTATTCCCATTGAGGCAGCAAACTCCGGTTTATAATCAAACTCCACTATCCTCATTTGAGTGATTCGTTTCAGTTGTTGTTCCGAGTCCACCTAACAGACACACACAACATTTGTGATTTAAAAAAACACTGCAGTGAAGGCTTGATTGTAATTATGTGTAATTATACATGTAATTTTTCTTCTGCACTACTTGTTTCTTTAGGTTTGTGTTTCTGTAAAGCTCACTGTTTCTTTATATGTTGACAATCACTGAAAGACCAAACTTAACTACTGTACTGTAAAATATTTTATCTTTGCCACACTGAAGAATAATTTTGCCCCACCTCCTGTATGTTGTGCTTGGCGCGCTGGTCTGACGGTTGCATGACTGAGCCCATTACTTTGGCGTTTCCACAGACGACCAGCGCTTCATCTGGAGAGTCTGTGTTGATGCCCACACGACCATGACATGCCACTGAGTCCTGCACCAGCCCTCGCTGCCACACAGTGTCTCCCTCTGTCTCAAACTGGCCGGGATTTGATGCCTGCACAAAGGTACTGCTAGAACTCACACATTTTCAAGATGTACACATGTAGGCTATAAAGTCATATGGATATATATTTAATTAAAAAGTCTACGAACCCTGACAATGATTCTCTCTGATCCAAGCGCAGCCAATAAAAATGTCTCCTCTTTCACAGCCGCATACAAACCGACAACCAACTGGAAATACCTGCAAAAGTAAGTTGTTGTTTTTTTAAAACGTGAAATATCTAACGTTCCATTCTCTTTGCAGTTTGTCTGTTGAGCTTTTTCACTCACCTCTGGTCTGGGTTTGGTTTGCCTTTTTTTCTAATGTTATTGGCAGTTGTTTCACTAAAGTGTAGACGTCCAAGAGTCACCTTGGTCATTTTTCTGCTTGGCAAACTGACTCTGGAAATCCAACAAAATGTTAAGACTCTTAATGTATAGTGAGAAATTTTTAGTTTGATACTGCTTTTATGTAAAGTTAGAGGTTATGGAAGATGGAACAAATCTAGAAGAACCCTTTCTACATTTGTACCTGACGGGATGAAAAGGTTTTTTGCTGCGGTCCGATTGTGACTGCTCGATCAACACATGGTGACTGGAGTCTTCCAGCTGTTGAAGTAGTAAAGTTATTTCCTGTCGATCCTTTTGCTCAGCAAATCTAAGATTTCTGTCATACCTTGATCCCAAATACTCTAACTTCAAAGTGTCTGACTTGCTGTGGCCCGCTGGCTGTCAGGACATAGTGAGGCTCTCCTGTGACCCCAATGTGAACAGTCACCTGGAAATGGTTCTTCTTCTGACAAATAAAAACATCATCAGCAGGTGAGAAGGTAAAGCCTTTATCAGCCTCAACGTGGTAACCAGAGGTGACCTGGAAACATAAATCATATTGAAAGAAAATGAAATTATCATGTAAATGTTGATCATTTTGTTTCTTTTTGCACTAACAGTGATTGGTAGCTGCTATCTAACAAAGTGCTCCACTGTCCTGGAAAGTGCTGGTCCCATTTTAAAGACCCTGTGTTCAAACCAGCAGTGTTCCCTTCATGAGGCATTTTGGGTCCGGACGCCTCTTCACATTCTGTTCTCCTCCTTTTCCTACTTTCTGGTGAACTGAAAAACAATCAATTTAAAGGTATTGTTTTAATATAATAGTAAATGTGATTAAAAGGACATTATAATGAAAGTGTGATTCTCACCAGCTGTGTTGTGAGGTGGAGGTAGATGTTTGAGAATATAAACAGGGTTCCTGCAGAGGGCTGGATGCATGGTGTTGAGAACAGGGAGGTGGTGATGGAGGGGTAGGTGGGGCATATCCACGCAAACAGCTTTCAGGGGGCAGAGAGTGCATTTGTCCCGGAGAGGGGTGTGTATGGTGATGTTTTGGGGCAGGTGGAGTCCCAGGTTTGATGTTAATGTTTGTTAGACCCATATTTCGGAGTTGTTCGTGGGTCAGCAGTTCACATGTTGAGACAGAGGGACTCTTAAACTGACGGGACGAGGACGCAGCCATCTGCTGGTTTGACCAATATGAAGGCGTAAAAAGGCATTCTGCAAACAAAGATTAAACTTACTACCACCACATTGTAAGCCATTTGAAGAGAACAAAGTGAAGATAATAATACAGATCTGCATTTGTGCAGGAGAAAGGCTTCAGCCAGAGTCAGGCGGAGATTCAGGAAGACTGCTGAAAACACAACAATTCTAAGTCATAGACAAAGTTTAACAAATCTGTTGACTTTACTGTGTCTTACAAATTATTGGGGCACATATCAGCGCTAAGATACTGCTCAAGGACGCTTGTATCTACAGCATCAGAGCTCTCCAACACTCCAGTCACGTCTTGACCTGTATGCACAGGCAAAAATACCAGTTCATCATCAATTACCATCACCATCGATGAGATAACAGCTAGATAAATGTGTGTGACCTGTTAACCCAGTGGAAGCTTTAGATAAGTTTCTATTTTGGGAAACATGACTTTGCTTCTAATTTTGGAAGCTTAAGGTGCATTAAGTTGCGTCTCACCACTAAAAAACTGATGAAGGGCCTCGGTTTCCCCCACAACATCATGTCTGGGAGGCTCCATGCTGCCCATCTGAAGGCTCTGCTCTTGGGGATGAAACATGTCCAGATGAGATCTAAGTAACCTAGAATAAACACACGTAAACACACAGATAGCCTATTAGAAATTCTCTTCTCATTTGTGTAATATTTATGGTTACATCAATATTTAATCAGTTTACACAGCAACAACAACAACAACAACAACAAAATATTGCTTAAAATATCTAAAATTTTGAGGGAAAGGCCCAAGAGACCAGTTGTTTTTTACTCACCTGTGTCTTTCCAAGATGGAAGGTATCGATCACCGCGAGTCTGTGTGAGCTCTGCTGAATTTTACAAAGGATAAAAGGAAAGGAGAGTCCATTTTAGTCGAACATAACGAACAAAACCTTTATAATCCACATTCTTTACGAATCCTTCACATGTAACTCTCTTTCTTTAGCCTTTTGTGGCGTAAAAAAAACGTATTCCCTTTTGCCTTCTTGTTTATGGATCCTCTGACTGTTTCATGAACTTTGAGCTTTGAACAGGAAGAGCCGTGTCGTACTGACGCACCTGAAGCAGGAACACACCTGTGTCTGAGGCCGAGCACTGCTGCTTTAACACAGCTCTTTATGAGCAGCTTTATTACAGGGATGTAACGTATAAACCTTGTAAAATAAAAGCACATTTCGCATGTAGTAGGCTGGGCGATGTATCAATACATGTTGTATATTGAGGTATTTACTGCATAGATATGAATTTGGTCATATCAAAATAATGAAATCCTAGTTAAAAAAAAAACTGATAAAACCGGTAAAAAGCATTTACTGACAGAGAATTAGATCAATACAAATGGTCTATTTATATACTGTATAGCGCTTTTCTACCTTTCCAGGCCTGAGGCAATGTGGTTTAAGTGTTTTGCCCAAGGACACAGTGACAATCCACTCCTGTCGTCCCTCTGTTCCAGCGGTCTCCCATCCATGTACTAACCAGGCCCTAACTTGCTTAGCTTCTGAGATCCGACGGATCAGGCAATGACAAGTAGGCATGGCCACAGTTATCTATTTGTTGTAATAGTTAAATTCTAAACTTTTGTAATGCAAAGATTTTTTTTTCTACTTGCTTCACATTTTTTTTTTCTACTTGCTAATCAGCAGGCTTTAGGCTTGAAAAAAATCTTTCACTTAAAAAATGTAATTTCAGTGATATCGAGATATATATTATATCGAGATGTAAAAAAATATTTTAAGATGAACAATTTTGTCCATATCCGACCAGCGTATAGCTAATCATTCAATAAAAAGATGAAAATAAGAGAGCAGAATAAAAATTTTATGAATTACACAATGGACAAACAAAACCTTTCAAGAGGATGTAAATAAATAAAGGCATAAACACTTATTGTGTAATTTGTTTAAATAGCACTGTCTACTGTTGCAAACTGATGTCCTCAGTTTCTGGTCAAACAGTCACAAACTTCCTGTGTCTCACTGGAAAGGCCAGTCACTCAAATCTGTGTGCTGATCACAAACACCTGCTGTCAAACCAATCTGCTGCTCTCTGCCATCAGCCCCTCCTTTCACCCTCTCCTTTGATGAGTTTGATGAGTGTTTGTGAGGAGATGAGGGGGTTAACTCCACTTTAAAGGAAACAGACTCTGCAGTTCAATGTGTGGCCGCCTGAGGGCAGAGTCTCTCAGAGATTGTCAATATTAACACTATAACTCAGTTACAACTTGTTAATTGGCCACATGCATGAGACTGTTTAAGAGTTTGGATGATATCATTATAAAAACATTTTAGCACATTTTACTCTTGTAAAAGGCTCAATTCTGTTCTCTCTCTTTACTGTGTTTTAAGGGTTCAGTTTTTGCAGACAGAGCAGTAGACACTGGGGGACAGACAGCAGCCCACAGCAGCGGTATAAAAGTCCGCGGGGCTCACGTTTTATCCCCAGTGGGCAGGACGCTCCTCAGACGTACGCAGCCACTGCACGCGCGCAGCCTGGACTTACCGAAGTTTGAGAAACTTCAAACAGGGAACAACCTGCACTGCATGCAGCCCTCTCCTTGTCCCAGGTGAATTCTGGTGTTTTTAGTTTAGCTGCATGACTTACGGTTCAGTTTTGACATTGTTGTCTTTTTTAGGTGAGCCTTGTTGAATGAAGCAATGCGGTGCTGTGTGCTCGTGCTGGCCACACTCGCCCTGTGCCCGGCCACAGTCAGTGAGAAGACGGGCTCTACAGAGGGTTTTGAGGTGAGCTCCTTCACGGAGAGCTCCGGCGTGAGCAGCACAGCAGGACCGGGGCTCCGCGCTGTCCCGGCCGCTGTCGGTGCGAGGTGGACGGACTGCTGCACCGGGTGGACTGCTCTGACCTGGGACTCCAAGAGACGCCAAGCAACATCAGCGTGTTCACGTCTTACCTGTAAGTAAAGCATGTTCCCCAGCAGCAGATGTCTCCTAAAACTGAAGCTCGCGCGTAAATTCTGCGTGAGAAAGCGTGCACCTGCCTCACTGTTTATGTTCACGTGCACCACGCTGCATGAGTTTGTGCTAACTCTAAAACAGAAAAGACCTCAACCTTATCAAAGCGCTGGTCACTTTTACAGCAGTTTATTTGTGACTAATTTGGTGTGCACGATGCAAAAGTTAAACCAGCTAAATTAACTTTTTAAGAGCAGTGTTTTAGCAGTGTTCTCTCATTTACAGTTTACATGCGTAATGAATCCATCAAAATGTGTATTTGAGTTGATTTATACACGTTTGAGTAATCTTGTAGCTGAGGCTCTAGTGCTTAAAAAAGTTGTGTTTTAACTACCACCTACCCCCGCCCACTTGTCTGAACTTGCAATTACTCACAAAATACCTACTACCAGTAAACAAATAAATAACCCTCCTGCCTGTTGCATTTAAGTTTTACAATGCGGAGTCAGAGTTTAACAGGTTGTCAGGCTTGAGCAGGAAATCAAGGAATGAAGCCTTTAGGAAATACTGATCTTCATATGTTATTACTTAAACATGGACAAAACAATATGTCTGTTTAATATTCACTGTTTGTTTTGTTATTTGTTGTTATTAGGAGTTAGGCTTATGTTCTAAACTACAACTGCAAAATAATGTATGTTTCACTAAACACTTTGGTTTCACCTAGTTTGTTTATTTAGATGAGGTTTATACATTTGTCCGGTAAAACATGTAGAAGTAATTCCACAACTGTTACCTAGCAACAACATTGTAAACAAGGGCATAAATCCACATAAATGACACAATAGATACAACCTGACGAATGATAATACATGATACAACTTTTATTTTGTTAAATGATTGCTTAGACTCCAAGTAAGCCCTTTAAGATCTGTTTACATTGTCTTTGCATTTTTTTTTGTAGTGACGCTTTTTGATGACAGAACTCAAGTTATTTTAATATTTTAAATTATTTAATATTTTTATTTGTCTATTTTCTTTACAAATTGCAGCTTTACTCAACCAACATTTGTCATTGGCACTATCAGACCAAGATAAGGCATAATTAGAAAATGTGTTAATCTGTCATATTGGTATGAATGAGGAGAGCCTCTTGATGCCTTTGAAATATTGTTTCCTTGTTTGTTTGTTTTTTCTATCATGGCATAAAACATACTTCCATCCAGGATCTTCTAAAGTAGACATGGGCAAACTGCGGCCTGGGGGCCAGATGCGGCCCTCAACCAGTTTTAATCAGGCCCCCAGTATGTTTTTGAGAATAAACATTACTCATCACACTGCGAATTCAGAAATATTCATCTTTTTAGCCAGAATGGAATAAATTGCTAGTATTCGGTAGCATATTTTATTTGTTGTTTGTTTACAAGAGATTTTAGCTTGACTCAAATTTGCAAATTTATTGAAATAAGGCAGAAACACCTCGAAACAAGTTAAATAATCTAGATCCATCGAGTAAAATCATCTTCACCATAAAAATAAAAAACGAAGATTAAAATCCAGATTTCAAGACATTTTAGCAAAACTAGAACTGCATACACATAATACATTTTATTTAAAAAAAGGCTAGGAATAATAACAAATTCTTATACCAATAACCGTGGTCCCACTATTTTGAATTCCAATCTGTACTGCTTTATTTTCCTATTTCTGCAGAACCGTGTAATTTCAGAACGTTACACAATGTCACTTTAAATCGTTGACGTTACTGAGTAGGCTCAGAGCTGTATTACAACAACAGTGTAAAATGCTTTAAAAAGTCTATTAGTCTATTACCGTAATTTCTGGACTATAAGCCGCTACTTTTTTCATGAGCTTTGGACTCCGTGGTTTATACAACAATGCAGCAAAATTATAGATTCTCATAGACTTACTATTAACAAGTGCGGCCTATACATGTTCTTTATGACTTTTCTTGTTTACATTTTGTTGGTGCGGCTTATATTTAGGGGAGCTCAATAGTGCAAAAATTACGGTACTTTGACAGGATTTTGTAAAAGGCACATTTTACTTTTCCTTCAGTATGAATTGGCAGCAGGTTTTTTTAAACTAAGTACATTTTCAGCCATGTAACAGTACTTTTATTTGAGTACATTTCTCAGTGCTCTTTCCACCATTGGCTCTAATCTTGTTGTTGTAGTTACTTAGCTGCAAAAAGGCCATCAGCGCTAAGACAATTTAAGCTGTTGGTTCTCAGAAATGGCCTGGGACTGAGTTCACAGCAGTATCCACAAGCTTAGTTTTCTGTTTTAAATCTTTTCTAAAGTGTGAAACTGAAATAAATTCAGGCCCATTTTCTCCCTCAGCAGGTGGCCCACTCTGGCAGCACCATTACATCACTGTATTGTGTGTGTAGAGAGACCTGCCTGTCTTGGCCGCTGTCTAAAGGTAGCACAATGTCCAGGATTTAAATTTCACTCTCATTAAAGAAACTTTCTCTTCAGTTGTGCGCTGTGTGTGTGCGTTAGACAAACATTTAACAAAGTGCTTTCATTTGCACACACACATACACACTGTCACTCAAAGCTCCATTGTGTCTTTATTAAGCCCTGGTCAAGAATGGGCCCCTAAAGTTTACCATAGACTAAATAGATTTATAGTATTTACACACAGGGTTCGTACGATCATGGAAACTCTGTTCATGTTTTCAGGACTTGGAAAAGTTTGGGAATTCTACTGGTTTTGGAAAAGTTTTGGAAAGTTAGAAAATATGTTGGATTCAGTAACTTGGGGATAATTTGCTTGCTTGAGTTTGTCCTGCTTGAGTTGAGTTAAGAAGGAAAAAAATGTTCTTGATTGTTCTTCTTACTGTTCTTGATGTAATCACATAAATATCTAGTTCTCTTGGCAAATTTCAATTGTAAGATTTTCAGAATTACTTGACTTTAGTCACATTTACTCAAATCAAGATCAAATGTTTGTTTACTGGTAACAATGACTTATTTATGATTGTGTTTTTTCTTGTAAAAGCAACACATTCACGCATCCTCTATGTCTTTGCTGCCCAGTTTAGTTTTAGTTTACTTTACTTTATTTAAAGGACAGTGTGCAGTTACATTAAAAACATGGCTGCACCAGAGTTAGCACAGAGCTACTTTCCATCTGTAGTCCTTCCCAAATAACAAGTGTAGTTATCAAACTTCTTATTTCAGTTTATGCGAGTTTGGGAACCTATAAACCTATAAATTAGTCGATTAACTTGTTGCAGCCATAATTATAACACTACAAAAATATATGTATGATAATAAAAATACCTTGTACATCTGACCTGTTGATGAAAGTAAAAAAAGAAGGTTACTGTTTGCCTAATTGAAAACATGTGCATATTGTCTGAAAGTGCACTCTCTCCCTCTACAAACACCAAATGGCCTCATGTAACGTGTCCCCCGTCCAGACACCTGTTGCCATTAGACCAGTGTCCAAAATGGAGCTTTTCTCAGGAAACGCAGAAAGTGATCTGAGACAGACAGACGTGAGGGAGAATCAGCTTACAATCTCCTTCTGTCCATCTCTCTTTTTGACCGCATCACTGTGAATACTGCCATCTGTCAATGTCTTTGTGTGTACGTACACTCGCTGCATGCCTAAGCAGTGCTGTGTGGGGCTGGAGTGCTGCTGTTCTGACTCAGGAATGCTCAGGGGCTCATTTGAAGTGACTTGATGTACTATTCATATTAAACCATTCATTCACTGCTTCTCCAAATCCGTCCTGTGTCGCTCAAAACTGACGCAAGCAAGCTTTTAGCCGTTTTGTAATCTTACAGTCGCAAAAACATAACCAGAGTTGTGTTTTGTTTGATGCACAAATGTCTGAGTAATTCTGCTTTTTACATCGCCAAACCTCAAAATGCTCCATTACACCTTATTATGTTGTAGTTTTTATATCTTATTGCCACAAAAAGTCACAAATATTTTCTATTAAACAGAAAAGTAGAGAGTAAATGAGGCTAAAACAATAGCTGCAGCTTCAGGAATTGGCAAGTCCAAGGTTGAAAATATTTAAATTACTTTAGTGAAGGTTAGTGAAGGTTCTGTGTTCTCCAGAAAAGCACTTCTTATACTAACACTTATGTTTTCAGTTTGAGAGAAGAATTCAGTCTCAACGTGTGTGAATGAAACAAAACACAACTTCAGGTAGGATGTTGAAGAGGACCCAACATTAAAAGAAGACTGAAACATTTGTGTAACAACAGGTCCTTTAAGACGTCCAACTTCATCCACCATTGTCCTCATTTGAATAGAGAACTCACAGAAGTGCTTTTCTGCATCAGCATGTGGAGTCTTGTCTTTGCCCTCTCTCATGGTTCAGGTGAAGAGGAGCTGACCACTTACCTGCTCACACTATTTGACCTGTGACTTTGTAAATACAACGCTTCAATACAAGCGTTCTCCTTCAGCTTTCCCAAATCTGGTAATGCACCACCAGGCTGTGTTATCTTAAGAAAGACACTGACATTGACTGATTCTCAGGGTGCCCTGGCTTCAGTCTTTTACCGTTTCAGATTGTACACCACTTAGAAAAAGACGTCTGTAGGTTTTCAGTCTGTCTTTTCTGGTGAAGGGGCTGCTCAGTCCAACAGCACAGTTGGGGTACAAACCCCCTGTGCTTACTCGCCCAGGAGGCCCCCATTGACCCGCCCCTCAAAGAATCAAAGAAAGACCGAAAATAGTGAAAGAAGGCAGAGAGAGGCCTCGCTGTCACACACTGCCTTCAAACTACACAACCTCCTTTCTTGTCTTTCTTTGGTTTGTCTTTCTGCTGCCACAGACATTTGAATAATTGCCTGATATCCATCACTTTGAGCCTTGAAAACCAGAGAAAAGACAACATACACACAAACTTTACCCAGACTTGTGTTCAAAGGATTAATGTAAATCTAATGTATTATTTGCAGTTTTTTTTTTTTGCAGTTTTTTTTGGTTTATGCGTTTGAAGCAGTCAGGTTGAATAATGTATAATCAGTAGAGCTGCAACTTACGATTATTTTAGTGATCGATTAGTTCTTTCGATTATTCGTTTTGTTGTTTAGAACGCAAAAATGACTTGAATACATGATTTTTGTCAAATTTGAGCTGAAGTAACGTCCCTTTAGATTGTCCTGTAGGTTTTTGGGTTAGTATCAAAAATCGGATAATATTCAACACTAAAACTGGTATTGAAACTAGATACTCTTTTGATGCTCATCGATACTTCAAAAAATAAGATACATAAGATAAGATACGCCTTTATTGTGTCCGTAGACATTTGTTTTTGTGACAGGGGGACACATGCTTTAACAGATTACACAAACAACACCACAAGTGAACATAATAAAAGACACAAAGAAACAAAAAGGCACAAGGGATTGCCGTCTTTTTAGGCATTTAAATCAAGTTCTACCTCAGTTGCATGCTCCCTAAGCTTATGATGTGCAGTTTTTATAATAACATTAACAGGACAAAATGTATATTTTCGGAGGCGTTTTAGAATAATCCTGAGCTTTATCAAAGCTAGTTAAAAACCAAAATGTTTAATAAAACATAAAATTGTAAACAAATGTAATCTTAATCAAAACTAATTTTCATGTAATTTCTGCTCAATCTAAAGCTTTCCACAGCTCATGGGATGTTTGTAAAGAAGATTATTCATTATTCAATTAGTAAATTAGTTGACGAATATTTCAATAAACATTTAGTTGCAGTGAATCATTTAACTTGTTGCAGCCCTAATAATCATTCACATTTAGCTGCAGTTTTAAGCTCCAGCATCCATCCATGTCTAGAAAAGCTTAAAATAACTAGTTGTCTATCCTGACAGCATAAACACACTTGGGTCACTGGAGGGCTGTAAAACTGAAGTAACAGAAGTAATGTTTCTGCTGTGCATGTGTGTCAGCCGTAAATGCCAGTCAGCCGTGGCACTATTAGTCTGCAGCAGCGAGTGAAGGAACTTTCTCTTAAAACACACAAAATTAACCGTGCGACTCTGACTGCACTACCTGTTGACAATGCTGTAAGCGACAGGCACATGCACACATTAACAAGGTTTATAGAGTGTCAAGAGTGCCCCAACAACTGGCATATTCAGCTCTGGGCACACCCTGCTGCAAGTATGTGTGCCGCTGTCTATGGATCTCACACTCTCGCTTATTTTATTGCCACATAAATTTCCTCCAACATTACAACATGTTTCTTGTTCTTCGCGACACAAACCTCTGCTTAATCAAAGTTGGTCTAGGTAGGACGGGCGATATCGTGATAAAAGTCGAAACGTGAGCTCATCTCTGTGACAATCTGCCCTTTTTTTCTTGTCATATCGTAATCTCCCACAATCTTTTTCCAAAGTCTCTTATAAATTTTGAAGGTTGTGTTTTTTTGGGCTGCACATTCAAGTCACATTCAAGAGGTGAATTTTAGACACTTTTCAAGTTTGATTTATAAAGATATATATCAATTATTACTGATATTCTTTGCATACTTTCACGCTTAAAAATGTTGTTAATGTTAGAAAAAATATTTAGGGATGGGCGATACATCGGCATTGATATCGGTATCGGCCGATATCAACGGTATTTTGGCATATCAGTATCTGACTGACATCGAACCGATGGCCGATATTTGACGCCGATATTTTTAGGGGAGGTTCTCCAGTATCTTTGTGGGCATATACCAGCCTCAATTTGACCTAAAAGCTTCATATTTGCAATTTTGAACACACTAAAGAATACAAAGTACATATAAACAAACAATTAAGCTAAAATCAGTCTTTATATTTACATATTAAATCCACAAAATATTTTTTTTATCTCAGATAAATATATTATTTGTAAGTTTTTGATCTTGTGAGTTGTGCTGTGGATTTTAAAGCAGAACCAAGCAACTTCAGCAGTAGAGCTCCCCCTACAGTTCTCTTCTGTAAACACCAGCATCAGACCTACAACATAACTTTTTTCCTTATGTAATTTTTTTATCAATTTATTATTTTTTTCAAACAAGGCAAAGAAAAGTACATTCAAATATCTCACACTGTCAAATGTAAAAATAAAAGAGCCAGTGTTTCTCAGAAGAGCTGTCAGATAAGTGCAGGTTTTCCATCAGGAGGCAGCAGAGAGCAGACGTTTGCTTAAAATGTGAAGAAAATACATTTTTAACCATCACACAAACTAACAAAGACATTTAACAAAGCCAAAATGTCACTTTGATCAGCTTTAAAATATACCTATCGGTATCGGCAGTTATCGGTTATCGGCCAGAGAACAGGGCCAATTATCGGTTATCGGTATCGGCGCAAAAAAAAAAAAAAAAATTAAAAATTAAAATGTCAAATACTTCTTTCTACCACAAAAAAATAAAATAAAAATGAAAAAATAGACATGAATCATGATAAAATCGAAATCGTGATCTGGATCCAAGAGAATCATGATAACTTTTTTTTTTTTGCCATATCGCCCAGCCCTACATCTTGGTCGAAACTGTTTTCTGTCCGTGTTTGTAGCTCGTTGCGGTTGGATAAAATCTCGAGGAAACGGAGTAGATGCAGTGAAATGGAGAGACAGGTTTTTGTGTTTGTATGTGAGACAGAGACAGTCTGTCTGGGTTCCTTTCAGAGCTGAGCCCTCCTGAGTGGAAAGATGCTACTTGCTGATATTATCATGTGGCTGAAATTAGACTCAGATAAGGGTTGAGGAGAAATAAAGAAAGAGGCGTGAATAAACCCAGTTAACAAACACGCCCTTGTCTGTGTCAGAATCAATGATGCACTAGTGGA
Organism: Mugilogobius chulae; assembly: GCA_038363315.1. Lineage (NCBI taxonomy): Eukaryota > Metazoa > Chordata > Actinopteri > Gobiiformes > Gobiidae > Mugilogobius > Mugilogobius chulae. The sequence continues at coordinate 47,423,527 of CM076409.1, read as the reverse complement.
GGAAGTGTCTTGCCCAAGGACACAACAACGGTGTCCGCTGGTTGGAGCTGAAAGGTTTGTTGCTTATGATTATGATGCTGTTACATTACTTTTGACCGTTTAAAGTAGTGACATACTTCTTTTGTCATGACAAAAGTGTATGATCAGAGGTCAAGTCAAGTTTAGAAGTGGGTTAAACAAATGTGTATGGTAAAAAAGAAAATACTCAAACAAGAAAAAAAGTATATTGATTATTACTCAAAAAATAGAGGGATTTTTTGTTTATCACACGGGCAATCCGCACGTACCCTGCCTCCAGAACGAGCCGCCGGCGCTCATAGACACAAACAGTGGAAACAAATTGAAAATGCTCCGTTGTCAGCTAGCTACAAGAGTTTAGCACTGTGCGAAATCAAAATGAAATTCGACCCTACGACCCTTAAAAGTTACATTCAGGTGAAAAAAATTCAGGAGACAGACGTCTTTCAGACCGGTTCAGACCTGATCGAAACAGCTACCTCTCATCTTGTTTCGTTGTTTTATTGAAAGAAGTTTCCCCATGTAACCAGATGGAGAGCGGCTCTTTCTGCATAACGCATGCGCAGTAAGGCGGAAAGGGATGTCGACCGAAAATCCCTCGATACCCAATTTACGATTTGAAATTCATATAATTTGAAGGACGACCAGATTTCTATTAGACAGCAGCAGAAAGAAGTGGGTAACGAGTGAAGTAGCTGATTGTTTAGGAATTTCAATATTCAAAAATCATCTTTTTCACCACCGATTCCTAAAACAATTCAAATTTAAATAATTGTCTTTGCGTGAACTCTTGTAAAGTCGTTGTCTTTTGAGTGCAGTTGTTGTAAACCTTGTGCTATTCATCGTCTCATACATCGGTGGAGCATGTTTTTAGGTGATGAAAACTTTCTTTGGTCGACTACAGACCAACAAACCAGCACAAATGTTCAAATAAGTTCATAATGTGACCACAAAGCTTTTTGGGAGGTTACTTACCTCAGTATCTGACTGAGTTCTACCCATTTTAGAGTTTGTTGCTGGGAAAATAGAACAAAATAAAATATCTGTCTTAAGAAGTCACAGTTTATTAAAATGCCAGTTTAAGCGCTTCTGACAGTATTGACAGAGCTCATTTATCGCGCTGGGTTGGAGGTTGTGCAACCTTTTGCTCAAAAGATAATTTGGCTACAGATTTACTAAAAGTGGAAATAAAAATAACACAGCTTTGTCAAAGTTGCTTCTGAGAGACACTTAGATTTTTTTGCTTCTCTGCTCTCCTGTCTTGTGTCAGCAGATGTATTTATTTTGTATATTCTAATCATGATCTTAGAAAACCTGTGAATTATTGAGATACTTGTTGTTGTGCCCCATTAACTGATCTAACGGGCAAAACCCTGGAGCAATAGAACAGTTTTACTTGTTTTTGTTCAGCCACAACAGTCCGAAATTTAACTTATTCAGGCAAACTCAGACAACACATACAGTAAAATCGACAATAAAAAGTAGTATTCAGGTAAGAAAAAACAACAAAGAAATTAGACATATTAGAAAACTTTGCAAAATTATTCCTGAGCTGGTCCTATACAAGTTTTCAGGCGTTATGTTGTGAAAAGAAGTGTTTCTTGTTCATCTTGTTTTGTGTCGACTTCCAGTAACTTCCACTCCTGTCGTTTTTGTCACTCTGGTGTGTGTTGGATTCAGCTCTGATGACGTCAGCCAAAAACTGTCAGAGCAAGTTTGTCCCAAAATCTTCTCTAAAGTCTATTAAAGGATCTGGGTTAGCTCAATGTAACCATAGAATTACAAATAAATGAAAGACTTAATTATATTTTTATTTGTTTGTATGTTTTTTTAGCGTTCTGTTTTTGTTGTAGGACTGGATGATACTGAAAACAATAAATATCTCAATCATTTTGTGGATGATATTTTGTTTGTTTAACGTAAATGTGTTAAAATGTGTCTTCAGATGTATTAGTTGAGGTTTCATTATCAGACAAATGTGAAATGTTTGTCATATTAATCTCATGTCCTTGGTTTCTTGCTTTGTAAAGCACTTCGAGTTACTATAACTACAACTTCTACTATAATATATATAATGTCTTAATGTAGCATTTATACATACTTTTCATTCTCAATATTTCATTTTTGCTTATCCTCAAAACAACATTCATAAGATTATCTAAATTTGATGTATAATGCTTAGGCCTACTTTGGAAATGCATCTTTGCCTCTTGTATCTCCTGAAACTGACACAGACTTCTGTCATCTAGTCAAATATTATAACCTGGCTCACGCCAGATGGATATGTGTTGAACTCCTATCTGAGTTCTCACTATATCCATCTGGGACTTGACTCACTGAAAGCGTTCGAGAAAAGGTGGGCGTTTAGTGAAATACTACTACGAGCTGATTGGGTGTGGGGCCTACCTTATTTGAGCTAGCCAATCACAGCAACAACTCGTAATGGTGTATCCAATGTCCGCGTGGGATAGAACAAGTACGTGTCACACATACTGCTCTTCTTTCAAAAGAAAATTACTCCGTATTTCTGCTGAAACCGCATCAAAAGCAGCAGACAACACGTACATCCACGGAAGCCTCCGTCTTTGTTTAGCTTGAATCAGACTCGGCTGCGGCACCGGGGAAGCTAACGGCCCGTGTTAGCCCGCCCTGCTACAATGTGATTGGTTCAAAACCACGTTGCTGTGATGTAATTGGGCTGGTCATCGCTTGGTTCGGACTCTCAAACCAATTTCTCCTCCTCATTTAACAAAAAGTACTTTCATTTACACTGAACTCAATAACCTCATTGACATTTTGTGTGTGTGTGTGTTTTTTGTTTGCAGGGATCTGAGCATGAATAATCTCACTGCATTGTCCAGTGGAGACTTTTCCAGTTTACACTTCCTGGAGGAACTGTGAGTATTAATTGCAGTCGCAAATACACTACCATTAACACAAGTGTGACTGTAGCAATTTTGTTCTTTCCCTCTCCGAAAAAAAACTCAAATCAAACCTTCACATACTGTCATTTATTATTTAAACAATTTTATCTTTTCAAATTTGTAAAAAGAGACTCATGTGAGTCACTATATGACTCTTTGTGATGAGCGCTGTGGCCCAAACATCTGTAAATGTGACTCTAGTGATATAAGAGCAAGTTACTGTTATAAAGTAGCTTTTTTGAGGGTTCGCCATCAGCTTTTCTCCATGGAGATGATTTTTGCCACACAATGCTACGCAACAAGAGGTGCACAGTAGCAGGTGGTTAGAGCTCTGGCTTCCCAATAAGGAGGTCGTGGGTCGACTTCTGGGTTGGTTCATATCAAACCATCTCACTGGATGGAGTTTGCATGTTCTCCCCGTGTCTGTCTAACTCTGCGATGAGTTGGCCACTGTCCAGGGTGTTCCCCCTCCTAACGCCCAAAGTCACTGGGATAGGCTCCTGTCACCCGCAATCCTTAACAGGAACAAGCGGTAGAAAATAAATGAATGAATGCTACACAGCATGGTTTTAATGGTTTTAGTCTAGATCTAGGTCAGGAAGTAGTAAAGTTTTTTTTTGTTATTTTGTTTTGCAATATAAACACCTGAAAGAAATTCTAGATCAGTGGTGCTCCAAATTAATGTCTGTGTGCCAAACTCAACACTCCAGGGAGTTTATTTTGGCCCGCAAAGCGTGCCTCGGTTTGTTAGTAGTGTCTGTCTGATTAAATTTATGCAAAAAGTACACCAAGACAAGTATGTTCTGCTAAAACTGGTTAATAAAATACTGTTTAATCATTACCTTGTTGAAAATACACTTTTTAGATGCAACATGAAAGTAGGTTTGACCCATTCATATCATCATATCATTCATCCAGGAAAACATTGATACATTTTGGCCTGCTGAGGAAAAATATTTGGACACTCCTATTCTAGATGCATGTTTAATGCTGTATAATGAAACATTACAGGTAAAGCAAAAAGACAAGTGAGGGGTTCGCGGTTTAGAAAAGTTACACAGTGCACTTTTAAATACCTGCTTTAAAATTTATTTAACTGATTAATGACATACAAGGCTTGAACATGCCAAGACGTTCTTATATTTTGTAATTGCACAGAAACCATCTTGCCTTTTTGGTGCTTGAGAACGTACGTGCTGTAAATCTACCGACTGGAAAACTTCTCGCTGCATGTGGTGCAAAAACTGTTTGTGAAACTGATAAGACGGTCTTGTATACGTGATGGGCAGACTCAGGTGGGAGATAAAAGCGCCTGACATGAAGCCATACGAGCGTCCAAGGAGCTGATATGTAACCTCATCTGCCGACCGTGACATATGCGAGCAAAGTCATAGGACGCGCTATAACAACTGAAGTGAACACGAGATAAGACCTGACCCAACGGAGACCCGAACACGACTCTCGCCCGTCTGCCAGCAGTGTGTGTTCAAATGTTTGCTTATGTGCGTGTGATATTTGTCGCTGCCGTGTGAGAAATGTCACTATGGTGATCGGACACCACCACAGAGGTACATGCGAGGTGCACGGCGGGACGGGGCTAAACTCAAAGTGCCCTGTAAAAACACACTCACACACACACAGACCTGGAGCAGCCATTACAGCAGCATGTTTTCGGCAGGAACGACCCCTGGGGAAGTCCATCTGTACAACACATTTACATTGCAATTCTTCATGTAAATATGCCGGGAAGAGGTCGCAATCAAAACGTTATTGCACATTCAAACTCAATTACGCATTTTGGCATTAATGCTCTTATTATTTCTGAGTAGCATTAAGCAGACCAACAATAAATGACCGACACAACTGCAATCCATATGTTGAAGCAGCTACAAAAGCATTTCACAATCACTCAGATACATACATAACCAGTGCTGGGAAGTAACTGAAGATATGTACCAATATATATTCAGAAAAGTCATTTTGAGTGGCTGTGTTTGGTTTTATTCCGAATACAGTTACTATCCAACTATATCATCAAATTAATAGTTTTAGAAAATGCTTCAAACAGATTGGTGAGAAACTCTTGTAGTGAGAGATTGTGTGATTTTTCCTTCCTCCAGCAAGTAATAATAAGTGCATAAACAGTGATACAAATGTAAGGTTGTTTTAATCTTTTGCTCTGTCTTTACTCTATTAATACACTGTTAAAGAATGCAACATGTGTCAAAGTAGTCTAAGTACCATATTATGCTTGTTACAACTAAATAGCAGAGCAATTTTAAGTTTTCTTGCATTCTCATTGTCTAACATGTCAGTTTTCCTCAAGTTTTTGATCAGTTTTGTGAAATCAAACTTCTGAATGCAAAACATGTCATTATGACAGAAACATTTAGATTCCTTGGCTTTAATAGAGATTATTCAATGACTTGATTTTGCTTCTAAAATTGTAATATTTCTTTAAGTTAAAAACCTGAATTTTGTTTCTGAAATAGCAACATTTACTAAAGTTGGGTTGAACCAATACTGATATCTGTATTTATCCTCCGGCTGTGGCAAACAAATAAAACCCATAACAAGGCAAAATCACTTTTTGCTTATGTTTTTAGTGCTTAAGTGTTTGATTTTGATTTTAAAATTGTCAGGGTTATTATTCTTTTTTTCTTGCTATTAAATTAGGGCTTGAGCAATCACGATTATCAATTAACATAATAATTGATAATCTACACTGTAAGAGAAAAATTTAGCTTTTTTCATATTCCTGTGTTTTCATTTATCAATCGATGTGCTAAAATGCTAGTAGCCTATAAACTAAAAAAAAAAAAAGCCTTTTGGGAGCTTATTCCACCCAACTAACAATTGGAAAATGCTCATTTTCCACAAAACTAACATGCACCTCCTTAGTTTTAGCATATTTAGTGTCTGTGAAACACAAATGTCAGTTGTGTCAAGTTAGGGTTGCTCCTCTTTTGACTTTGTTAGCTACAGTGTATTGCATGTGAGCAGTTGCTTAATAAATGAGGGCCTTAGTATTGGACTATAACATAAATCATTTTACAATTAGTTAGTTAACCACATAATGGAGCTTCTAAAACATCTTTAAGTGCGTATAACAGACTAGACTACATTTTTAATAAAACATAGTAAACAGGATTAAGATTTCACTAAATATTTATTTTGTTTTTACACAATTTGGCTGTTTTGATGAAGTTTCTTATTGTCTTTGGTCATATTTACTATATGACATTTGTGGAGGGGAATCCACAAGTGTTACCTAGCAACCACAGTGACAGCGTGACAAATTATATAAACTTTTAACACTTTAATTGTGTTAAATAATTGTTTAAATTGCAGGAAACTGTGTCAATTGTCTGTAAATTGTCTTTGGATTACATATGTGGAAACATTTGGTTTTAGAACTTAAATTACTTCCTATAATTTCCACTTTTATTTGTCAATTTCTTCATAAATTACAACCTAACTGCAGTAAACTATGATAAATATTACCACAAAGGCTATCACACAAACAAAGCTAACTAAGTCAAAATTAGAAACATTTTATAATCTGTCATATGGGCTTTATTGTAGAACAGGTTTTTTAAAGTTCAAAAATGTAGAATTGATAAGCGTCGCCTTTTTATTGCACAATTGTCACTTACATGTTTTCATTTTTGAAACGTGACTGTGTGACATTGTAAAAACCTAATGTAACACAAGGGGTCTTAATCAACTTTTCATATCTAAGTCCCGGGAATGTGGGTGGGGATAGGTGATAGGTGAAAACAGGACTTTTCGGAGCACTTGAACAACACGAGATTGTTAAACATGCATCAGTCAGTCAGAAAGAATATAACAAATAGTAACTACTGATGAATAAACAGAACTGCAACAAGATTAAAAGATTATGAAGTCTAATTTTGACTATATAATAGGCCCTCTTTAAATGAATTTTTGTGCTGTCCCTCAGGCGCCTCGCTGGGAATGATCTTTCTTTCATTCCAAAAGGAGCATTTATGGGTCTCTATAACCTCAAGGTCCTGTAAGTATGCTCATTAAATACTTTTCAACATCCAGAGTACATTTACTAAGAACACTGCATGTGCTCAGTTCAATTGTCATTGTCCTTTTTGTTCCCAGGATGCTTCAGAACAACCAGCTGAGGTCGGTCCCGGACGAGGCCTTCAGCGATTTGCACAACCTTCAGTCTCTGTGAGTAACACATACATTAACACACATGCTCAGGTACAGTTTCAGCATAATTACAGAGCCCCGTTCGCCTGAGAGAAAGCACTGTCTGCGCTACATACATTAATGTACCCGAGCATGTGTGGGTTTTGTGTGAGTAAAGAATTCCTTTCCACTAAAGAGTAAAATGAGAAAGAGTATTTGCTGAGATAAGCTATAAGTACTGGCACGTCTAAGGTCTCCCTCTCGCTGCTGAACTTATCTGATGGACCATTATGTGAAGGCCCATCCGACTCTTCTCCCTCTGCATGAACACTGCTGCTTTTGTGAAGACAGAAGACTGACAACCTCTTTTGTACCAACTGGACAATGACCAAATCAAACAGGCACCTGGGACTCTGAGTCAGGATTAGGTGAGATGACAAAAAATAATAATCACGTGGATCAATCACAACTTTTGATTAGAATGAGTTTTGCTTACATAAATGTTTTTCAATTATCATTTTACCTGAACATAGACAATATCTCAAGCCTTTAGGTACCTCATATTGAACTAGAAAAGTTCAGAGCATTTCAACTTTATTTTCTCAAGGGCCAGATTTTTCAACTCTAAGCACAAAATATTATTAGATTTACATTTATTGTTAGGTTCTGGCTCTGTTTAATAGTCAGGTAAAAAAAAAACATGAAAGAATCTACTATGAAAATAAACTAACTATGAGATAAACATTTCGCATTACATTTACATTTTGTTAATTTATGAGTTCGTAATATGAGAGATTGCATCGTGTTCATAGTTAAGTTAAGTTTCTTAATTTGTTGGTAAAAAGTCAGTAACAGGTTAGTGGCTTTCTGCATTAACTTACAGAATTAAAAGAACAGACTGACGTCGCTGTAAAAAGATGCAGGTTATTTATTATGTTTTTAAAAGTGACATCTTAGAACCATATGTCTTAAATTTTATCATCACTTTAAATCCTAGAGTGTGCGGAAAGTCTAAAGCAGAACTACTGGTAACTAAAATTGTACTATCAGTATATTTTGGTGGCATTAGGGCATGTTGGCTCTCAGTTGACTCCTGGTGGAAATCCTGCACTTGCAGTTTCTGGATTCCGACCAGACAACAATTCTCTAGAAGCTCTAACACTTACTTATAGTGTAAAATGTGTTTTGGGGGCTTCAATTCAATACAAAAATTAAGAAAAAAACTGATGATTTCAACGTAATGGTGTTTTTACAGAAGAGAGCTGTAGGGGAGCACTACTGCTAATGTTGCTCAGTTTTGCTTTAGATTCAAGAATGTGGGCGGGGTTAGGTGTTAGTGAAATAGGATTTTTAGCAGCACCAAACTGTTAACTTAAACATAAATCAATCCAAACCCAACTTAAACCTGCCTGACTTGGCACAATATGTCTCCTTCAAACAAATGTAATTTCAAGCAAATCTAAATTACTAAAAGTCTGAACTCTTCTCCAAACACATGCTTTTACTGGCAGAAGACTGACTGTGGATCTGTCGTTTTAAAAAGAGCCAAGCATGTCTTGGAGGATTATTAAAGACTCAAACCCCTTCTTCAATAAAATGTGATTAATTGTGCGCACAGTCCTAGTCATAGTTATCATTTTATTCAACAAATCAACTGCAAAAGCTATAATTCTAGACCAGGCAAGGCAAGGCATGTATATTGCATACTAAACAAATTAATTCAACATCACAATCACAATACAAAGCAACACTATTGAAAACGATAAATAATGGTCATCACATTTATTTACAGAATGGAGATAAAACTTTTCCAGTCAAAAGCACAGACATACTCAAATGGTTTTGAGCTTAAATTTGATTTATTGAGAGTAGACGCCTGTCACACATCTTCAGAAAGACTGTTCCTTGGCTACATTCTCTCTTCCAAATGTCATTCAGAGGATTTTAAAATGTTATGTTTATTCAAGTTGAAGATTTTAATTACAGCAGCTGCCACTGAGAGTCCACAAAGTAAGCTTGTGTCCTTTAAAAGCCTTATTTGGTTTAAGAGCGGGTTGTCAAGTTGAGTAGTGCTTATGCAGCCCATGCTTATTCCTTTGACCTGCTCGTACACTTGATCTTTAATGGCACCCTTGAATGGTTTTAGGCAGACTTGAGGGCTCTTTTGCAACAAAGCCTGGTCTAACATATTAACATGAGTATTTTTGCTCTGCTCTTGGTTTAGTGTTGTTAGTGTGTTCCTCTTGTACCTCGCAGACGTTTGGATGCCAACCACATCTCCAGCGTTCCCGCCAGCTGCTTCTCGGGCCTCCGGTCACTGCGGCATCTGTGGTTGGACGATAACTTGCTCACCGAGGTTCCCATGGCGGCTCTCAGTGAGTTACCCGCTCTACAAGCCATGACGCTGGCTCTGAACCAGATCACCACGTCCCGAACCATGCGTTTAGCAAGCTGAGCCGACTGGTGGTGCTGTAAGTACAAAAAACAAACATAAGTAGCTTGTGCATGTCAAACAATGATGGGCAATATAGCAACAATATATCACAATTTTCATGGAGCTAGAACATTTTAAAGTCATAAAACCGTCACTTCTTCTGCAAGTTACTTTTTTCCTCTGATTGGTTAAATCCAGCTGTCACTCACTTTACAGAGACCAATAGGAGATGATTCACACATATTTTTGTCTTGCGTACCCCCTAATCATGATCTCACACACGGAGTACCCCTATGTCAGGTGTTTTTAGGGTATTTTATCTTTCTCATATATTTTCAGTTATAACCATAGCAATTCTACTTTTCTTTTAAATCTGCAATCATCCCAAGTACCCCCTGGCAAACGGTCATGTGCCTCCTCAGGTCCACGTACCCCTGGTTGGGAAACACTGGTGTAGAATAGACAGTCGCACACATAACTGAAGAGTCATTCTTTGTAGCCAAGCCAACATGTGGCATCAAAATATGAGCGAGGCCTGATTGGCTGGCAGAACCAAAACTGTCGGAGCTTAATTGCCAAAATTCAAAACCTTTTTCTTGATGTAGGCTTTTTAGGAACACGTTAGAAGCTTTTTGGATTGCTCTTATCAAACCTGTTAGCACACCGAGTCACACAGCAAGATACAGTCATGTTTCTGTGTTTGTTCAGCGTGCCGTTAATTATGTTTTAAATGTTTTGCCAACCAAAGCGTCACGGATGAACTTGTAACGACACGACAAACATCCCTATTGCCTTTGCATAAATATGAATATGTACTGTGTGTTTTAAAGATATGATGAAAAATAGTCCTTTAAATCATATTTATAAGTCTTGAGTTTTGATTTGTCTTTTCTATTTTTGCAAACAAATTTAAATTATCTTTATCCCAAACACAAAGAAAATATTCACTGCCATTTACACAAAATTACTTTGTCCAAGATCTGAATTATAATGAGAAATGATTGGTTGCAGACATTTCAGTTAAAAAGCTCGGGAATATCATTGATGATTTTAAATGATTGGATCTCGATTTGATTAAAGGCGTGCATTCTAACCCCTCTACTATTCACCATGATGTGTTTTGAGGCATTTTTTCAACTTTTAGAAGCTAACCTAACCGTGTCAGGGTACTTACAGCCAAATGCTATCAATATAAACAAACATGTGTCCTGGATTTTAGTTGACAAACAATACATTATTATATGGGACACCCAAATAGATACTTTTAGTGCAATTGGGTAAAATGACATTCAAACACAGGAACAAGTGTGATTTATTCTCACAAATTGTCCAAACCCAGAATCTTTTATATTGCTTAGAACAAACCACACTCCAAACCCCAAAGCCTGATGGGTATTTAGATTAACTTAATAATAACAAAATATCTGTGCTGAGAAAATGTTTACAAAAGTTATTTTCAACCTTTAATACCTTTAAAAGTCCGTCCTGTGTGTGCTCCTGTGGGGTGTGTTGTCTGGATGGTTGCTAGGTGTTTTTGGCCACATTCAGTCTGACTGTAGTATCTGTCCCTGTCCGTCTGAATTAGCTCATTAATAACATGCAAAAACTGTGTTTGTTCATCTGTCTGTGCGAGAATGTGTGCGATGGCATTGAGTGCGGCGGCATTGAAGTCTCCTGTCATTTCTTTTGTCCAGTCAGCTTGAAGCTAATTTGCATGAAATTACCAAAAGAAAAAAAAAGAAGCTTCTTGAGGGGCCCCGGGGCCTTTTTCAGAAGACACACACACACAGACACACACACAGACACAGTCTTTGTGCGCTTCATTAGTCCATCAGCCTCTCTCTCTCTCCCTTCAGGCATCTCAACAACAATAGGATCGTTTCCATGGGGACAAACTGCTTCCACGGGCTGCACAGTTTGGAGACGCTGTAAGTTTCTGTGTTTTGGGGAAGCACTCGCAGAGCCAGGGTTGAGCTGGGGTCAGGGTGAAGGGGCACGGATTGGCCTATGTTTTTAAACTAAACAAAGACAAAAAAATGTAATAATCTGCAAGTATTGTTCATAAACTTTACACATTTAGAACGGCAAGTTGAGAACTATCAAAAGAAAACAGCTTTGCACTTTGAAAATAGATGCAGTGTAAACAAAAGCAGTAAAATCTAAGACATAAATCTGATTAATAACAAACTAACTTTGCCTTTAAAGCTTCACTTTAAAAATGTGTGACAACAGAGGGAATAAAGCTTTGATATAAAAAAATCAGTTGAATTCATGTTTTATGAATGAGAGTTTTAGATTAAAAATAACACATTGAAACATAAATAACAGAAAAATTCTAGGTTTTCTTATTTTGTACAATTGTGATTTTTATTCTCTTGTGGACTAGACACTGTTCCTCCCACAGTCATTGCTATTTTATTTTTGATAATTGTAGGATTTTGCATTGTAGCAGAGCCAATATTGCGCAAATGAGAAAAAAACTTGATGTTACTCTCTTAAAGTGCAGTCCTCTAAAGGGCTATGGATGTAAAGATGCTGCTCTAAAGATGTTTGGTGAATTTCGACACAAATGTCAGCAGACATAGTGTATTTTTATTTACTATCCGTCGCCTTAGCTAATTTTCCTATTTAAAATGTCCAACATAGACTAGAGTTATGATGAAGATTTCTTTTAAGGTGCTATACCCTATTTTTACTTTCTTGAAAACGCAAACAAACTGAAATATACTCTACATCTTTGCTCACTTATCTAGCCTAGATGTTTTCTTAAAGTTCAATTTGTTTACCACAATGTGTTTTAAGCTCTATTTACAACTATCAAAATTGAACCGTGTCAGTATGCTAACAAAGATTGACCAGAATGCCAACAACAGATACAAGCATACATCCTGGGTTTTAGTGGACAGACGAGACTTTATTTAGATGAGACATTGCAAACAATTTTTACCTGAATAGATACATTAAAGGTGCATTGCGCGAGTGGCAAAAAATACTTGGTGCTGTCGTTTGCGTTTAGTGGCACTGCGCCAGTATTTATACTCAACTGAAAACAAATCTTACGGCTCAAAAGTTTATAGTTGCTCCAAATTATTTTCTGCATAATGTTTTCTGAGGTAAGAAAATAAGTTATTTGTATAAAATGAACATGCTGACTATTTATTTGTTATTTTTGACTGATTGACTGGTTTGCATACCTTAAAAGTTAGACAAGGAAAATTGCTTGAGAGACTTTGGTACTTATAATTAAGTGTCTTTCTTACCTTTTAATCAAAATAATTATTAGATGAGTGCTCAATTTATCTCCAGCGCAGTTCAGAGGTTCCTCCTTCTCAAAAGCATGTCCAACTACCTCACGTATGCCCTTGTAGTGGCGCTAGTTATGTTATGATCCTTCCTGTGGTGGTATTTATTTTTTATTTATTAATTTTTTTTTACTCAATGTACATCTGTTGTCTGATCGACTAAGATCTTTTACGAAATACAAATACGAAATAAGTAAATAAAAGTACAGTGAAAAAGGACCCACATTTCATTATTTCCGCCCAACCAGCGCAGGAGAAATCAGCCAGAGCCACTCACATTTAGAGGGCTTTTCGGTCTATGTCACTGTCCGCGCTATACTGCTCATGCTACATGCAGAAAGAGCCCCTCTCCATCCGCTAAGTTGGAAAAACCTCTTTGAATAAAACAACAAAACGGGACGAGAGACGCTGTTTCCATCAGGTATGAACCGGTCTGACAACGTCTGTCTCCTGAAGCTTGAGACAGCGTTTTACCTTGTCGTTTTTTCACTCACCTGAATTTAACTTTTAAGCGTTGTAGGTCGAATTTCATTTCATTCAGTGATAAACTCTTGTAGTTAGCTGACAACGGTGCTTTTTCAACTTGTTTCCAGTGTTTGGTCCATGAGCGTCCGCCCGTGTTGATAAACAAATAATCCCTCTATAACAGACTTGTAGAGGCAACCTCGAAGAATTTACAAAACATCATGGGAAGGGCCATTGAACTGTAATTTTGTTACATTTCAACTTTGAGCATTTTAACTTTTAACATTAACGCAATGCACCTTTAACAATATATCTGTGCCGAGGAAAAACTGATTTTAACTTGGGAATAGAACTCTAAAACAGGGTTCTCAAACTCAAATGGAGCTGGGGCCAAAACAATCAAAGTTAGAGTTGGTCGAGGGCCACATTTTAAATTAAAGGACATAGGCTATGTAAAAGCCTAATGTAGCATATATTCTAATATGTCCACATTCATTGTTTTACATTTTACATCAAACACACACAAGTGATAAAGTAAATAAAAGTTGGTAACAAGGGTTAAACCAGTTGTAAGTACTTTGTTGTGTTCTAGTGCATTTTAGAAGTTTCATAGTGACTTCTCAACAATATATATTTGATTGGTGGGCCACTATTAAAAACAAAATCATCCTGGGAGCCACATGAAAACATCTGGAGGGTCGCTTTTGGCCCACGGGCCACCAGTTTGACACCCCTGCTCTAGAAGCAACGTCAAAAAACAACGGCTACTATAGAATAATAGAAATTCCACTATGTTTGTTGCAGGTTTGCTAAACTTCCATAAGAGTAAATTTCCAAAACGATATAAAAAGCAGTCGTGGCTGACCCAGTTAAACTGCTGGGTCAATAATGGTCACTCTGAGTCAGAAAATATTTAATTAACGCTACTTACAGTATTTAACATGTTAAAATCTTCATTGGTTTAACATTAGACAAACTGATAGCTGTATGCAGTGCTTTAAAACATCAGTGTTGTTTATGCAGTCACGCTCAGATGAAGTACTGTGTTATTTATGCCGTCCAATAAAAATAAAGCAAAACTTTTATTTACTTTACTCCAAAATTTTAGCACATTCTGGGATTTTGTTTTGTCCCACACAAAAACATGACAATCTTGCTTTCACTGGGTTTAGTTCTTCCTGTGAAAGCCTGCGATGATGAGGTTTGGTTATTAGCTTAAGTCAGAGCAGATTAACCCTGTGTTTACACTGGTGTGTGTACAATCAGACAAATGTATGCATGTGTATAGAAATGTTTCTGTTTTCCCAGTCAACCAGAGACGCACTTTTCAACAGACAAACAGACACAGGCTTCATTTGGAAATACTTGTGTTTGTGTGGTTAGCTCGACGCTGTGTGTGGCCCTGGCTGTAGCCGCTATGCTAATCATAATTACTGTTCAGCAAGCTGTGTACCTGTTCGGTCAGCAGCAATAATAAACCACGCCACAGACTGCAGTCCATTCGAAACTCCAAACACAAACAGACCGAAAAACTAAACGGAAATTAAATCATAGACATTTGCAACATGCACACAAACACACACACTCATCTCAGACTTGGACCTCCTTTGAGAGAGAGAGAGGTGTGGGTGTGTCCTCAATTAAACCCAATCTGGTGAGATCTACTTGGAAAGATTAATACAAATTTGTATATAAACCAGATATTGGTTAATTTATGAGTTTGTCATCTAAAAATCATTAATGTCACAAGATCTTGAGTCAGAAAAATAAGCCTTTGTCGTGTGAAATTGATGCTAAAACATATCTGTAAAGGTGCACTGTGGGTTTTTGACAAAAATAAACTTGAATAAATAACAATGTTTTCCACTTGAGATGTCTTTGATGCAATTGAGGCACCAATGGGACATGTGCGGTACCTGCCACCTTTTTCCTATATTTTCAATTTTGTAAGTTTTTTCATAAACTTCATATACTATAACTTCTGTATATTTAGAAGAAAGGGTTAATTAGTTAGTTGATTTAGGCCTCATGGTTAGTCAAATCAGCCGTTCTAAGATGACTCTGTGCCTGTTTAAATGCTCATCTGATTAACAAAAAATACTTGGAAATGTTGTAAAAAAAAAATTAAAAAAAAACATTAATAGGACTTTTTAATGGTCTCCATCCTAGCTTTTTAAACCTTTTTCAGTCTCTAAAACTCATTTTTGGTAAATTACCATCAGCTTTTAAAAAAGATTTGTCAAAACACCAAATTTGCTCAATGTAGTTTTATTCTTGCTGCAGCTAGTGCCACCAGCTTGACTGTTGTTTACATTTACCAAAGAAAATCTTGTCATTTTACTGAAAATGAGGTTAATAAGAAATATTTTGAGCTGGGTTGCATAACCACAAAATGGATAATTATTTGTCCTGAAGGAGGGTCCACAGTTTAAGTTCCGCTGTACCTTTTTTACCTTGACAAAAACTATTCATTCAGCATGGGTCGTATGAGACAAAATCACATTTAAAAGTACTTTACACACATTATTAGATTTTTATTTAGAGTGACCAGAATTTCAAAATAAAACACTGAGATGCACCCGGGTTGTTTTGGGAGGCAACAGTGAAGTTGTGAAAAGAGCAAGTAGGCTAAATAAGTTTAAGTACATTCACATTTCATTTGCGTAATGTAAGAAACCAGTGCCAATGTTGAAATTGTTTGGGTTTTTGTCTTTATTTTGACCAATGAAATGACCGATATTCCTCCCTTGGCTTTTGCAGCGAGTAGTCAATAGGACAACAGGGACATGTCATGACAAATCAATGGTTTTGTTGTTCTGTTGGGACACGGAACCCAAGGCTAAAAACTGTGTCATCTGGTGTTTACCCTGTGTTAATTTTACATATACACATTTTCTTACAATCAGCTATTTGTAAAGGCTAATTTGTAGTTCTTCATCAAATGTCTGTCAATTAAAATGCAGCTTTAGGCATAAAAACTAAAGAAAAAAACTCTTTAGGCTTTAATCTGATATATTTTTCGTTAGTGTACAGTTTGTTCATGTTACACCAAAACTATTCGCCTCGTGTTCAGTTCTGACTCAAACAAGTCTCACAAATTAAGCTTTCGTAGCACCAGTTCATAGAATGACGAGTCGTCCCCTGAACATGAACTTGAACACGAGAACCAGACTGAAACAATTTCAATTTAATGGTATTTTCACAGCGTGGTACAGCTGTGTGTGTGAGAGCCACCTGCATCACAGAGATGGATGAGAGCGGCTGATTGAAGACATGTGCTGCCTCCAAAATGCTCTAGTCTCCGCTGGTGATGAAAGGAAGAGAAGAAACAGTCGTGGATTCTTTAATAATGGAAATGATGGAAGAAAGCATTATGTTTAAATGTTTACGTGAGACACATGCCAGGGCCCCGAT
This sequence comes from Mugilogobius chulae, assembly GCA_038363315.1. Classification (NCBI taxonomy): domain Eukaryota; kingdom Metazoa; phylum Chordata; class Actinopteri; order Gobiiformes; family Gobiidae; genus Mugilogobius; species Mugilogobius chulae. The sequence goes on along the minus strand of CM076409.1, from coordinate 47,406,803 downwards.
GCAGCGTTCTCAGCGGTTTTCACACTTTTAGCTAAAATACTGAGATCTAACATAGTTGTACAATTCAATTTAATGTCAGCCACAACCCTGGATTAATGGGAGAATTAGTTTGAACTGTTCTGTAATTTTACAAAACCAACATATTTATTGAACCAATTTTGACTGCATTTCTTGATTTTCTCAGAGATTTAAACTACAATTCTTTGATGGAGTTCCCAGTCGCAATTCGATCTCTCCAGCACCTCAAAGAGCTGTGAGTAATATGTTTATAAAGCATGATTTAATTAAAAAAGCAAGATATTGTTATATTGATGCATGAACATTACCTTTTTTCTACACATGTGAATGCGAGCACGGGCTTTATGTTACAGAAACTAATATCTGTTGTTTGCTGTTCAGTGGTTTTCATAGCAATAACATCCAGTCCATCCCAGAGCATGCTTTCACAGGAAACCCATCTCTGATGACGATGTAGGTATCTGAGAACCCCCAAAAGCCCCAAATATTAATATTTTAAATGATGTCGTCTTGTTTTATGTTGCTTAGATTCTTTTACGACAATCCGATCCAGTCTGTTGGCCGCTCTGCTTTTCAGAACCTTCCAGAACTACGAACATTGTGAGAAAATATTTAAATTATTACATCATTACATTATTACACCTCACGCCACAAGAACAGTTTCTTTCCCTCTGCCGTTGGACTCATGAACACTTTATAAACCTGCGACTATGTTGATCTCATGCACTCATCACATTGTCTCTTTATCAGTCATATCATCACCTGCCACTTTATTCATCTTTGCACTGACAGATTGCACTATTGTTCTGATGACTGTGTACATTTCTTTTGCCTAATTTATAGGCCTATTTTGCTTGCCCTTACTTTTGATTTTATATATCCTAAATATTTCTATTATAGTTGATATTTTTTATTCTTTACATTGTTTTTATTCTTTCTTTGCACATTGGCATCGTAGCAAGCTCCTAATTTGGGAATTGTTTGTTCGTTCACTAACAATGGCAATAAAATCTTTTCTGATTCTGGTTCTGATTCTGATCAAATTATTATTCAAAATGCTACAGATTTTATTATGTTGTTGTTGTTTTTTTCTAGATCTTTAAATGGAGCAGCAAATCTCACAGAGTTTCCGAATCTGACTGGAACTGCAAGCCTGGAGAGTCTGTAAGTGTCACTTTACTTTACTCCAAAGGAAAGAGGAGACAAGAATGAGATCTCAACAAGGTCTCATGTATTGCTCCTGGACAATTATGAGCCTTCTGTGAGACCAAGCTGAGATTTTAGCTTATGTCTCCGGTTTCTCATTTTTTGCTCCATGAGATCAAAACAGGCCACAGCTCAGTTTCAGCTCCATTTGAGGTATGACTGAGATCTCACTACGACATCAAGTATTTCTCAAATGTTTCTCTAGTCTCATTTATTGCTCCAGAGAAGTTTTAGGAGCAATAACTGAGAATCTCTCATCTCAAGAGATTACACTGAACAACAAAATTTTCCTCTGATGTAACAGTGACCCACAAAAGAGCCGCTTAAAGCCCAGTCAAAGTGAGTTTTTCTCCTTTTGCCCGCACACAGAGGAATGTTCCACAGTGTTTGCTGTTGTATCCAACACCACTGTGGGTCTCCAGCACCAACTTCAAATCAAAATCGTGTCAGCGCCATTATTTTTCTATCTGATGTACTGTGAATTTATTTTTCTGCAGCTCGCCCCAAAAGCGAAAGCCTTTTTTGTCTTGTATTAACGCGGTTTTCTTGTTATAATAAACACGTGCCCAATGTTTATTTTCTTGTAGTTTTCCATTTAAAGCTACTTTCTAAGGGGCTGAATGCATGAGCAGTAACCTTACCCTGAACCACAAGCTGGAAATAAAAACTACAACTATACAAACCTTCACACATTCTTGAACTTTCTGCTTCACTGATATTTTACTGGTTTGCACTTATGAATGATCCCTCCCAAAGTCAAAGACACACTGTTCCTGCTGCAGATAAAACTGGATGGAACTAAACTCACTCTGTATTGCTACACATTTAGAAAGGTCTCACATGATACACTTGGACTGACATGACCTAATACAAATAATATAACTTATTTTTGTCTCTGGAGGCTATGTGATGCAAACATTCCACTGAGTGGCAAAATGAAGCAAAAAAAAAAAAAAAACTGATAAATGTGTTTTTTGCTTTTTCTATTTTGTCTGTAGCTTTTCATTGTACAGAAATTAACTTTATGTAACTGAAGGTAGCTTTTCTGTTGTCATGGCAATGGTCGTTGAAGGTTTAGAACAACAATTTCATTACTAAATCAACTCAGAAAACATGTTATTTAAAGAAAAAAGGGTATTGAGTTCAACAATATTTGATCCCAAAGCATAGTTCAGTGAGAAAGGCCTCCCTGTTCTTGTTGTTTATCTGTTTTTCTACTACTAATGACTTGATTTTCCCTTTTTACATTTCAAATATACGTTTATTTGTAGTCGTATGTTATCACACTATAGCAGAGGCATTTTTACTTGTACTTTACTGGATTATAAAAAAATCTAATGACTTTTTTTTTTACTTTTGCTTCTTACATTTTTTTGCAAGATATATGTACTTTCTACTCCCTACAATTTGAAAACAAGTTAGTTACTTTTTTAAGTCCACAGACAGTTTTTTCTCTTTTAAAGCCAGTGCAGACCTGCTGTGGTGTCGTATATATTCAGACTTTTTCCAAGTTTAACCATTTAAAAATCCCCCAAACTAGTCTAATTTCCAATGATTCCCCATTATCACAAGATTAAATAACACTTAGTTACACTTCGATGCAGCTAATAGCACCTTTGTAATTTTACTTTTTGACTTAAAGACACTGTAACTTTCTGGAGGTGAAATGTCAACTACACAATTTACTAGAAATAGAAAGTTTCAGCCATGTTATGGGACATTCTTAATTGGGATAAATATCATGCCATGATGTGAAAAAATACAGCAACCCTAACCACTTTCCTATAGAAACAAACATGATCAGGCCTCCTCTAGAACAAACAACAGATTATTTTGTATTATTTAGGGCAAAGAATCCAAATAAAAAAAACGATTTTTATTCAAGTCTATTTTGGCCAAACTACAATTACACAATGCACCTTTAAGTAAGTTTCCCATGTTGAACTTTTGTACTTTTACTCAGTAAATGAGCTTCAGCTGGACTTTTACTTTTACATGAGTCATTTTTCAGACCAGTAACTGCACTTTTACTTCAGTAGTAGTACTTTTGTCACCTCTGGACTATCTTTGCATTTTCCTATTTCATTTCGGGCATTTTTCTCACTCACTGCTGACATTTAGAAGTTGTAATGTCATCTGCATTACCTCTCCTTTATCAACTAGATTTTACTTTCTTAATTAGTTTCTTGGGCAAAATTCTGAACTCCAAACCATATGGCTTCACATGATTACAAGAAAAGCCTGAAACTCTATTGAAAACTACTGCTAACTAAAGTATTATCATCAGAGATATTTTGTGTCTGATTTAAACCTTAAAAGTTGCATTTGTTTGTCCAGAACCATCACCGGAGCCAAAATTACCTCACTGCCTCCATCCATCTGTGACCAACTCCCAAACCTTGAGCTGCTGTAAGTTAACGTCATTTATCGAAGAAAAAAAAATCACAAAAACTCTCTGCGTTATGGACAACAGTAATTACAAATCATCGTTGTGTCTGTCCGCAGCGATCTGTCTTATAATCAGCTCCAGACTCTGCCCCTCTTCTCCGGCTGCGAGAGCATCCAGACGCTGTGAGTCCCGCTGCATTTCGGCTTTTATCTTTAAGCGTGTTATAATGTGCATTTCAGATGTTTCATTTGACACCTTCAAACCCATAAAACAACATATTTTTTTAATCCGCCTTTAATCCGCTTCTTGTAGTTTAACACTGGCGTAACCATGACAACCAATAAAGTATAGCCAGCTGTGCGTTGTGGGAATAATTATCACTGATGCAGCGGAGAGCCACTTAGAGGCGCAGACAATAGATGATAAACGTAACGGTGATACAATGGAAATGTAGAAATGACTTTCGTTTTGCATTCATAGAGATTTGCACCACAATGAAATAGAAGAGCTGGAAGAAAACACGTTCCACGGCCTGATGTCGCTGCGCTCGCTGTGAGTACAAAAACCACACACTCAGGAGTACACACGAGCAGTACACACACATCTACACACCAGAACACAGTAAATTACAGCTGGAGCAGGGATCCAACGGTGCCTTCTGTTAAGTACTTCCAAATGGAGCGAGGGGCTGCTCCAGGTGGTCCGCTCACTGATGAGACAGGTATGATGCTGTCACGGGGCATGTGTTCGAAAATACTATAATAAACACAGGTCCACATGTTCAAGTCTTGTGAAAGTGCCAACCTACAGAGGATCAGCCTGACATGTAACATAAAAACTATATAAACTACTAGAATTACTAAACACAATTAGAATGTAGTTAATGTTGGTATATTACAGAAAAAAGAACTTTAAAGTAACCGTATGTAAGATTTTGATTTCAGATTTCATAAACATGAATTATAAGTGTCCACAGATGCAAGGTAAACGTGCAAATGTAAACTTATTTTTAGAGAAAGTCAATCTAAATTTGAGTTATTTTCAATAAAAAAGCAATGTACATAAGGCTGGGCAATATATACTGTATATCGCATATTCATGTGGTAAAGTTAAATTATAGAATATCGTGACACAGCTCATTTTGCAAGTGACAAATAAAAGCAACAAGCCTTTGAAAAAAAGCCAAAATAAACAGTTTTATAATCACAATTTGTGTTCCATGTTTCAGTTATTAGTGGGAATATTTTCGTAGATCAAACTTGAAAAACATCCCTTTACTGTCAAAATTCATATGCGATTTTCCAAATAAAGAAGCCCAAATTTCATCTGGTAAATTTCATCTGATCTCTCTAAACCTATGCCCAGAGAGTGGAGGCTCTGCAGAGGCTAAAACACAAATAATGAAAGAAGCACAACATGGTGTTTGAAAGAGAAACTTGCACTGTAACTAAAAAAGCCTGAAACACATAATTATAATAATAAACGCTACATAGTATAGGTATATCGTCAACTATACTGCAAATATTCTCTTTTACTTTGTGGTAAACATTTTTAGGTCATATTGCCTTGCTCTAAATGTATATAATGTTCTTTACTAACCCTAACCCACACAGTTCTCATTTGGCTTCAGCCACATTGTGTAGAAATGCTCCTCTTGGGAATGAACCATGACAAAGATTCATAACAAAGTGACTACCATGTTTTTATCCATGATTCATTGTGCACCTTGTTCCTGATGGGTCAGTAGCTTAAAATCTTCAATGTATGGGCCTTTTCATAATCTGGCAAAACAAGTTCATCTGGGATTGTAAAACCTTTTCAACCCACTAGTTGAGCATCTTGCATACAGTTCCTTTAAAAAATCAAATGTCTTTTACATTGAGTGCAACAAGGGATTACATCAGTCAGGGCATTTACATGGAGGCCAGGAAAACCAGATAACTAGCTTAGTCTAATTTAAACCAGTTTTCCAAAGTGCATGTAAACCTGGGCAGACCTACTGAGGAGCTGTAAACGGGTTTTCGGAAAACCAGTTGTCGCATGTGGTCCCGACCGATTGTAGACTGATTTTAGACTCATGTAAACAGACATTCAGTCTACAGCTGGACAAATGCAACTGAGCAGCTCACAACCACTGCCCGCTCCACATTATAACAATAAAGTTTACTTTTACAACAGAAAAACTCCAGTACAAAGTGGCAAACACAGCCACATGTTTAACTAAATGTTTAACACAGTCATAGATGTTTAAAAAAGAAAAGGTTAATGTTAGCGCCGTGTTTTCTCCAGAGGAATGGTCCATTGTGATTGGACATATTTCTTAAGATTAGAGTAATAGAAAAGGTAAGAGAAGGTGTTAGAACAAAAGATAAGGTTAAAAAAGATAGAATGTTAGGGTTTAGAATTGGAAAATTGATTAATGAGGACATAATATGCAAATTCATAATCCTTCACCTTGTCATCATTAGTTCACACAGCGTTGTAATCTGGCTGATTCCTGCATGTTTGAGTGATATTGTATTACAAAAGAGGTTTGAGAGCTCAGAAATGTCTTTTTATACTTATCTCCATCTACATCATGTACATAGATATCAATACTTAATTTGAAAAAAAAAAAAAATGATTGAGACATGTAGGGTAAAAAAAATGCCACAAGACAGCATCTGGTTTGTAGTTGGATGGGAGACCGTCGGAATACAGGTGCCACTGTGGAACGCTAGAGAAAATTGCAATTGTGTCCTCGGGCAAGACACTTAACCCACCTTGCCCCAGAGTGAGTGACTCATTGCAAAGCACTTTGATTGCCTAGAAAGTTGAAAAAACACTCTATAAATAAAGACAATTTTGTTTGTTAAGGTGCAATGTCTACATAAAGAGACTGGGCTAATCAGTTCTGCAGTTTGAACAGGAAGTCAATGGATTTAGTTTAGTTTGAAAAGCAGTTTGAGATACAATATGGTGATATTCAGCAAAGAAAATGTAAACATGATGATCTACTGTACATATAGAATATTGTAGCCAAGTTAAAGTACCTGGGAAAAACACAATATGTTTCCTTTAATGTTTAGGCTATGAATTAAAAAGAAAATGCATTGCTTACTAGCCTCTTAAAGTAGTTTTCAGTTCTAAAATAAAACACACATCAATTAAAAATATAACCAGGCCACTTTAGCAACACAAGTTAACTCATTACCATGGCAACCAGACCTCTTCCGTCTTTGATTATCGAGCACTAACCATTCAAAATGTTCCCTTTTTAGTGATTTATCCTGGAACAAACTCTCAACTGTGAAGCCGAACTGTTTTTCCGCCCTTCCTGCGCTGACCAAACTGTGAGTGTTGTCCTGCTGTCTTCATTATTCAAACAAAATACACAAATATTAAACTTGTTTTGCTTCGCCTCTACTTAGTGATCTGTCGTCCAATCACATCGTCTCGCTGCCTCTGAGCGGCCTGCACGCTCTAACTCACCTGCGTTTGTCTGGAAACGATCAACTAATGGAGCTAATTCCACGAGAGACCCTGCCGCGAGTCAGGTGAACTAAGACATGTAATACTGTAATTTGTGTGTATAACCAAAGGCACATTGCTGCTTCTATCTATGCTTCACTTGCCATAACTTCAACATGAAAGAACAAACAAAACAAAGTGTGCTGTGGTGTTGGACCAACATAGTAGCTGCAGGGAAAGTGACATCACCACTACAAACACAGATACTACTAGGACTGAACAGCTTTTACTGCTTATCGTAGATTTATTGTTACATTTTATACAGTTATGTGGCTTGATTCTTATTTTTAGATACAGTTCTCGTGCTATTAACTTTACATGGTGCTGTAATCTGGGCTGATGATCCAATTGGGTTCATACGATGAGCAGCTTGAGTCAATGTGGTGGCTGTTATTACCAATTGGAATTATTTATCAACAGCAATCAATATGTGTTAACAAAAAACTTCCCTTTGCACTTGAGACAAACTGGAAAAGCGGTTTTGGGGTTAACTCCTGCTTCAAGGCAAGTACTTTCCAATCAGCTCAGGAACAGTGTGGTTTTCCCATCAATAAATAGAGAAAGCAAAAAGCAAGGGTCATATCTGTCGAGTTTAGCATAGAGTCGTGTAATTTCCTACTCTACATTCAACATCTGCAGGCGAACAACATATAAACATTGGAAGATCTGACAGTTGATTTTGGGCACCATAATTTATAGGATTTGTATGTTTTGTGTGCAGAGTGATGGAGTTGCCTTATGCTTTCCAATGCTGTGCCTTTGTCTCGTGTGAACAACAAGCTGCAGTGTCGACCTGGAGGAGAGAGGACGCGGACAGAGCAGAGTCCACTGACACTGGGTTTCTCTCCAACCAAGGTTATACTAGGGCTGGGCTACATAATATCACGATTTTTTTTGGAGCCAGATCACAATTTTGATTTTATCACGATTCACGTAGACAGTTTATTTTCCTTTTGTCTTTAAAGTAATTTCAATTCACTCTCAATAGCTAAATCCAGGTGTCAAAATCCGACCAGTGTTGCCAGATTTTTAGAGAAACAAGCAAACTCAATATAACCTTCAATAGAAGTTAATAAAAAGAATTGATCAAAGTAGAACCTTGTGTGTTGCTGCAAAACAAGTGTATGTGTTTTTCTTACATGAATAGCGACTTATAGACATGAAAACATGCTAAAAATCCATGTTTCAGTTTTATAAATTGATGTATTTCCATAAATCAAAACTGAAAAATTGCTAAATTTCATTATTTTTACAATCTAAAAGCGCAGTCCAAAAGAAACTTCAGGTTAGAGTAACAGGTTAGAAAAAATAATCTATGTATTTGAACAGACAGATGCAGCAAATAGAGATAAGAGAAATCAGGATCTGACGATTTCACCACAAAAGCAGATTGTCACAGAAATGAGCTCACGATTCGATCTTTATTACAATTTGCACAGCCCTAGATTATACACATCAATACATGCTAGTGCTGTCAATATTAAAGCTTAAAATGCAATTTTTAATTTTAAGGATTATAGTCATACCCTTTAATATTTGTAATTTTTTTTGTTTGTGTCTAAATATTTCAGATAAAACTCCAAAGTGTTAAAACAAAGTTTCATTGTGTCGTGTTCCTGTGATTCTCTGTAGCATTGATACTTTCTTAAATTATTATTTTATTATTTACGTGTCAATATTAGTTGGAGATGCACGGTAGCCAAGTGGTTAGAGCTCTGGCTTCCCAATAAGGAGGTTGTGGGTTCGACTCCCGGGTCCGACCATATCAGCGTCTCACAATCTCTCTGGGTGGAGTTTGCATGTTCTCCCCGTGTCACCGTGGGTTTTCTCCGGGTACTCCGGTTTCCTCCCACCTCCAAAATCATACATGTATAGGTTAATTGGGCATCACTGTAAAATTCCCTGTGAGTGAATTAGAGAGTAAATGGTTGTCTGTCTAACCCTGCGGCAAGTTGGCCACTGTCCAGGGTGTTCCCCCGCCTTAGGCCCAAAGTCACTGGGATAGGCTCCAGTCACCCACGACCCCTAACGGATTAAGCGGTAGGAAAAAAATGAAAATGAATGAATGAATATTAGTTATAGTATCTGATTTGTGAAACTTCTGTTGACTCTCATAAATACATTATTATATTAATCATTTAAATATTTGACACTTTGTACTAAACATAATATTATTGCTGAAAATAAATACATGGAGGTCTGTTAGTTAATAGTTATTTTTTCCATTCTGTTTTGTACAGTTAATCATGACTGGGAGAGTTTTCTAATTGAGTTTGATGAGGAACCAAAACTTCAGCAGACGGTGCATTGTAATCCAACTCCAGGTAATTTACGAGTCTCACTTTTATCAAAGATGATAGTCTTTTATTTTATTTCATTGAACACCTTTCAGGACCTTTCCGTCCATGTCTCCATCTCCTGGGAAGCTGGCTGATCCGAGGAGGAGTTTGGCTCATTGCAGCGATCTCATTGGTCAGCAACTGTCTGGTTGTTTCGTCCATCTTCCTGTCTCCTGTCTCCATGGCCACGCCCTCTAAGGTGCTGATCGGCTTGTTGGGCCTCGTCAATGGTCTTTTGGGTGTGTGGAGCGGATGGTTGGCTGCGGTGGACGCCTGGACTTACGGCAGTTTCTGGAGGTAAGATAACCAGTTTATTTCCACAGAGGAGCAGGTGAGGCTGGGTCTTGTCAAAATCATTCATGCTGCCTCAGGAAACTCTCTGAGCTGTGCCAACCTTCCTTAAAGAAGTTTTGGATGTAGGGCTGCATCTTACAATCAAAAGATAGAGACATTGCAATTCAGTCATATAAAATTTGAATCAAGAGATCCACAGACAGACTTCTGTTGGAATAAACATGTCTTGGGGCAGAAGGCAAACTTTAGAGGAAGAAAATCTATTGTTAAAAGTTGCACACATGTTGTTCTTTTTCTTTTCCATGAAACAACTACTAAAAGCTAGTTACCTTTGTTTATGAAAAGACAAAATGAAATTGTACCAAAAACTAAGATAAATTTAAATGAACGTGAAAAAAATAATGTCTCCATTTTTGCTAGCCCTATCTTGCATTTAGTATTTCTGGTTATTAATGAAGTAGGCTACTTACTTTGATTTTAGCAAACAAAAGTCAGATAATGAAGGCATATTCAAATAATCAAGGCATATTCACTTAAGTTGAAATGAAATTGTTTAGGAATCCGGCTGGAGCTACAATTATGAACAAAAAAACATTTTTTTTCATGACTAAATGAACACATTTCTTGGGTTAGCGTTACGGTTTTGCTTGATTGATTATTCCATTACTAAAATAATTGACAATCATTTTAAAGATCAAAAAGTTGTAATTTATGAATTAACTTGCAGCACCCCCAATGAAACATAGATATTTGACTTTTGAGAATCATTACACCTAAACTTCTCATAAGGCTGGTTCTCACTGTGAGGATGGTCAACATTTGTGTTTTGGATTTAGGTTAAAATATTAAGTTAAGCTTTTCAATAAACTACTAAATAGAGCAAATTTAGACAGTCTTTTTGTGTTTTTAGGTACGGCAGTGCATGGGAGAGCAGCTACATGTGTCAGCTCAGCGGTTTCTTGTACACGTTTGGTTCACAGACCAGTATTTTTCTGCTCACTGTCGCAGCGTTGGAGCGATGTTTGACTGTCAGAGCTGCTCCCCACAAAGGAGAAAGACAAAGTGGTAAGACACACATTTTAGTTGTCTTAAACGCCTTTTTGAATTTAAGTTCAGTTTGTAGTAATGTGTCACAATTCTAAAAATTCCACTCCAGTGATTAGTAATGCTTTAAAAGATAGACTAACTTTCCAATATAAAAAACAAACATTTGCTCTGTTTGTTTTACATGGTCTTAAACAAATCAAAGCAATAGATATTTGTAGATTGAGTCATCTCTGAGGGCTTCACAAGACTGTTGATTTAGCAAACAGAATCAAACAATGAAAAAATAATTGGTCAATAAATGCAGAAGTCAGCATTGTTCAGCATTTACAGAAATTCAAAATTAATTTACAGCAATTCAAGCAAATTGTGAATTGTTAAAGAGTATCTCCTGTCTTTCTCTGCAAGGATAAACTTTGTTGGAAAAGATTTTTGTGTTTTGCTATACATTTTTTTCTCAAATAATTGATAATAAATATGAAAAAGCAGGACTGCAACGAACAGTCATTTTGCTAATTGCTAGCCTGGGCCTCCCTGCTCATACTGCTGCCTCCCCAGGGATTTAATAGACTCAAATTGATGATTGCGATGCTTGGTTGATTTTTTTTTTGCTATATAATCTACTTGGATGGCTGAGGGTCACATTTCCTGCTTAATTTTTGTGCATGTGCTGCGCTATTTTCTTCCTCATGACATGTTTTATGATCAAATACAGAAAGAGCTGGGCAATTTATCGAATTTTAGATCATATTGTGATTGGTGTTGTGAATATCCAAAAATGGAAAATTGAGTATTTTGTTTATAGTAAAAAATTTACAAAAAGAAAGTAAGTTTTATAGTAAACTGCTACAAATAGACAGGCAATGTTTAAGTAAATTAATCACTCATCACAAAATTGTGATTAGGCTGACCTTGTATACATGACAATCTTGCTTAGCTGCATTTTTACTTGACAAATAGTGATTTAAAATGCAAACCCCTGAGCCTGTGGTCTTGTGAATGCAGTTTAGGTCAGATATTTGATCAGATAATTTACACTTGCCAGTTTAGTTTTAGTCAACTTATAAATTAATATGTTTATGTCGAAAACAACCCTCGTCATCTGATCATTATACTCCAACTAATGCATTTAAAGACATGGTATAGTATTCATAATGTTGGATCAGGACATTAATTTTTATCTACATTGCTCAGCCCTAATTACAGACCAGTTACGATTATTTGAACCCCTTAATTTCTTGTTGAATCTTGTTGAGTTTGATCTTCTTGATAAGTTTGTACCAAGTAAAGATCTGGGACAACAAATTAATGTGACTTTAACTTTTTGTCTTTTGTTCTCTTCTTCTTCTAAAAGGTCAGTCCCCATCCGTCCTCTCAATCCGACTTGCCATACTTCTGTGCTTCCTGCTGGGCCTGGCTGTGACACTGCCCCCCCTGATGGCGGGGCACAGTAGCACCTCCCTCTGCCTGCTGCTGCCCTCCTCTGCCTCTTCTGCCTCCGTGGGTTTCTCCATGTTCCTGGTGCTGCTGGACTCCCTGTGCTTCCTGCTGATGATCCTCGCCTACACTCGCCTCTACTGCCGCACCAACAAGTCTCTGCACCTCTCCGAAGAAGAAGGGGCGCTCACCCGACATGTGGCCTGGCTGCTCTTCTCAGACTGCCTCCTCTTCCTCCCTGTCACCTTCCTCTCCTTCTCCTCGCTCCTGCAGCTCCGGCCGCAGGTCCAGACGCCGCTAAGCCGTCCTACTGCTGGTGGCGCCGCTTCCCTCGTGTGTCAATCCACTGCTGTATCTCCTCTTCAACCCACTGCCAGAGAGAGCTCGCGGCCCTGGTGAAGCACACTTGCGGGACGGTTAAAAACAGTGGGGCGAAAGGGGCGTGCAGGTCGTTGGATATAAAACGTGACGAGGACGCAGAAAAACAGTCATGTGACTCGACTCAGGCCCTGGTGGCGACGGAAGAGTCAGACTGTGGAAACAGATCGACGGAAACTCACCACACAGTCATGTTTATTGTGCCACATCATTAAGAGGACACATTTAAAAAAACAAACAAACAACAAATGTAGCATCAGAGTAAAAGAGATTTCACTGTTAAAAACAAAGCCACTGGGTCCTTTGCTTACAACACTCGTAAAACATTACAGGCCAATGTTACAACATTTTTTATCAGTTATAATGTAGTTTCTTTATCAAAAACACAGCTGGAGTTGTGTTTTGTTTCATTCACAGAATTAACACACAATTACTTCCCATTTAAACTGAAAGCCCTCTATTTCATCTTGTGTTGTCATTTACAATAAGTGCTCCGCTGAGTATTTAAACTCCACCTTAGCTAGTATCATTTGAGCAGTTCCAACTCTTGAAGCTATTTCTTTGCCTTATTTACACTTGTTCACTGTGACTTTTTGTAGCAATCTCGTCATAACAACAGGTCAAACAAAGATATTCCTCAAAATTATGCCTGTATTGTAGAGTTCAATTAATGTTAAAATCAACTTAAAGTGCACTGTGTAACATTTTGACCAAAACTAAACTTGAACAAAAGCATGTTTTTCTCATTTTGTTGTCTTGTTGTGGTAATTAAATAATACAAATCTGCGTCTTTACTTTGAGCAGACTGGGATGCTCAGAAAAAGAACTGTTTGCCCAAGAAGAGGCCCTCCTGAATTGTATAGTTGACTTTTCACCTCTAGAAAGTTACACAGTGCACCTTTAATGACCTCACAGTGTGGAACAGAGCATTTTCAACTGTTGACACCTTGAAAAGTAGGATTATTCAGTCAAAAGGAAACACTGGGCAGGTTTTTGGTGAGTGAACATGGCTAAAAGCACACGAGTCAATATTGCATGAACTAGGACCTTACATTTTACTGAATCAACAGATATTTTTGGTTTTATTTCTCATTTATGTAGCTTGTTTAGGTAAATTAAGTATCTCAAACTATCCATGCAGAATGAATTATTTTCAGTCTATGTTTATCTGGGTAAATGGGCATTTATAAACAGTCATGTGTTCACAACCTTATGCTGATGTCTTTTGTTTTTTACTGATGTTTGACTAAAGTTGAAGTCATAACCTCGTCAAGAAACGGTCAAACATCTGCTACTGAACTAAACAAGATTTTACCAAAACACACAGCAAATGTTCAACCAAAAGTTTCAGTGTATAATTACACTGTTTTTATGTAGTTGTTATGAGTGTGTGAAAACTGAAGAGTTTGTGTGACTTTTGTCACATTGTTGAGCTCCAAGAGTTGTTCGCGTCTAATATAAAGAAAACAGAAACATGAACTTACGCTCCACAAATGATAGTTTCTAATGTCAGATAGCAGAGTTTTACAGGTAATTTATAATTGTGTGAATTACATTTTTATTTGAGAGTAACAACATTGTGTAGCATTAATAATTATCTGTGCATCAAGTTTCTATCTGTATCCGTTTTTATATTTCTGTCTTTAAACAGAGCTACTGAGACAATCCATGTTTTACTTCAAGTAGAAATTATCTGTTTCCTCTCTTTTTTGTATTTTTTTACCTTGTAAATACGAATGTGAAACTGCATGCAGAAGGACCACACTGTCTTTGCGGTTTGTGTAAATGCTAATTATGCAGCCTGATCAGAAATGTAAAAAAAGACTATAGATGTGTTGACAGCAAAGCTTAATGTAGAGCTGTCAATTTGTTTTAATGTGTTGATGTTTCAACTGTTTGAATGTCCGCTGTGTGTGACAATTTATTGGCTGCACCTTACTTGTGATCAGCACTTAAAAAGACAATAAAAACAAGCTCAATAGGTTGACAATAATGCACGTCTCTGTGCTTTTTAAAGAAATCTCAAAATGTCGTAGTATTTCTAGTACAAGTGTGTAACGCCGTGACTCATTGTGTTTGCTGTGACGCAGTGTGAGTCATTTTTTGTTCAAAGACCTGGTTATAACAAATATTCACTGATCTAACAGCACAGTTCAAATGAGCTTCACACAAGGAACATACAACTTCTGAGTCAGACTGTCAGCTCACAGACTATAGCTTTACTGATGATAAAATGCTCACACAAGAACATTTATACTGATTTAATAGATTCGTTAAAACGTATCAAATGCAGTGTGAGTCTTTCCCATCACATTCTTTGCAGATGCACAAAGAATCCTATGACATGACATTCCCTTTAGAGACACTTAAGTGAATATTTTTGTGATTATTGGAGGGTGAGAGGGGCGAACGCTGCACAGCCTCAACAATTGATGACTCACCTTTAAGTGAGGAGGAAGGAAACACTAATTTAATTAACTCATGTTCTTTGAAACTTGAGTCATGAAGACCCTTTGTGAAGTTCGTCCAATATTTATTTTTAGTCACATGTTGAAAACGGAAGAAACAATCAAACACTCCGGTTCGTGCTGAATTCACGCTACGCCAACCGCATAATTACCCACAATAACGAGTGCTATTTGACTGATTTATTAAAACGTGGCTGGGAAAGGAGCGATTTGTTGTTTTGGACTTAAAACATTATGTGAACATTTTCTTAAAACTAGAGGAAAATATCTCTGCTGATGAAAGACAAGTGGAAATTCAATGATGTATGGTTTTAATCATCAACAGAGCTGAGTAAATAACGTGAACTGCTGTGCTGTGAGCATTTTAATGTTGAATCATTGATGCTGCAGGCTTTAATTGCCCTCAAGATACTGAATTGAATTGGCTTATGTTGCCAGAAGTTGTATTTTCTCCTGCTGTAGGCTTCATTTGATTGCACAGCAGTGTTTGTTTGACATTATCAAAAATATAATACCAATCCACACTTTGATGAGTAGCAAACTAAACACTCAATTGTCACTAATTACTATTCTATTTATGTTGTTTGTTTGTTTGTTTTTTATAAGTGGGCAGGAATATGTGGTAGGTGAAAGCAGGACTTTGTTTTACAGTTACTGACAAAATTAATAGGTAAAAAAAAAAAATAAAAAACTATAAGATTGATTGTGTCAGATATAAAACAGCTCAGAGACACAATCAAGTCTTATTATACAACTTTGCTTAGAATTCTTACTGAAAGTGAACAAACAAAACACAAACTTCTACCATTTTGATATTCCTCGTCTCTCAGCACAGATCTCTTTCTGCCTAATGTCTGAAACCTCACATGGTTAAACTTGAGATTTTCAATTGTATCGCTGATTTCTTTGTCAAGTTATCTTTTTTATAAATCACAAACGTGGAAAATACATACATAACATTTTTGTACGTACGCACGCTTTATAAATGAGACCTCAGATCTTGTTTGGCTCTGCGTAAATGCACAAAAAGGAAATACTATGTTTGATCAATGTTTACAGTGGTACATATAAAGTAATGTAAGTTACTTTCTTAAGGAGTGAAACAAATTGCATATTTTAAAAGTAATAAGTAACTAGTTACTTTTTCAATATTTTCTCCCCAACACTGCTAATGACCCTTTGTTAAAAGCTCGGGCAAGTGTCCCAATGTCTCCTTTAAAGTTGCATAGCCTGGTTAAGTTTAAACATGCAATGTGTAACTTTCTGGAGGTGAAAAGTCGACTACACAATTCACTAGAAATAGAAAGTTAAAATCATACTTTGGAACATTCTCAATGGGAATTTATACGTTTCATTAGGTAATATGAAAAAATACAGCTAAAGGAACATCTTTTCCATAGAAACATACAGGATTAGGCTCCTACAGCCAAATAACTGTTCATTTTGTAGCGATGCAAGCCCACTTGAATTGAAAACACTGATTTGCAACAAAAACATATAAACGGCAAAAACTTTTGCTTTTGTTCAAGTCTGTTTTTGGTCATAAAGTTACACAGTGCACCTTTAGGGTGGTGTAGCTGATTTTTACACTGCAAACATGTTTTAGGTTTTAAATCTGACAACTTCCCCTCCTAAATCCTTCAACACGTGATTGATACCGTCATATATTCATTTTTGGTTGTAATTATGGCTAAAAAAACACTTTACAAACAACAAAGTGAAAGTGTAGAGGACCACCCAAGCACAGCCAATCAGAGCTCTGCTTTTGACTCTGGTAAGAACAGAGTGCTCTGTCGTCTAATTTTTTCACAAAGTGCTTTTTAGTGGAAAACAAAAGTTACAACTTTTTAACTAAAAAAGTTATTTATCCCACCTTTAAAAAATTGGCAAATATACCAGTGCAAGGCACAGACATGTCAGCTGTAAACTTCAGTTTTCACAGTGAAAGGAGATGGAAGAACCTGTCACAAAGACACTTGGCATAAAGCCACAGCAAAATAGTTTTGATAAGAAAGACATGTGTGATAAGATAAAACAGCGGCCTGCACAAGTTACTGTGGTGTGTTTTAAGTAGGTTTTTACAAAATAATTATAATAGCTTTAGCTCTTTGCTCCTTATTTTATGTTTAGTGTGAATAAAACTAAATGCATCACTTATTACTGTACATGGGTCTGGACGTGCTTTTTTAACACTCCCTGTTCTACACTGCTCCCTGTTGGATAAATGTCAAATTGCATAAAAGGTGCTACTTTCATTTTCCTTTCGTTTAGTTCTCATGTTAATTGTATTATGCTTAGTCCTCATAGCAATTAAAAACTGAACTAAACTATCTTGTGAAATTAACTTAAATGTGCACTGTGTAATTTCTGGTGGTTAAAACTATCTACATAATTCAGTAGAAAATATAAAGTCAATTCATACTTTGGGACATCGGTAATAGTGTGTTTATGCCATAATGTGAAAAGGAAATAAAGGAAGATCCTTTCCATAAAAACAAACTGAAGGAAGGTCTTCCAGGTCACATAATATAGGCTACTATATATATTTATTAGAAAATGCACTTAATGTTTATATTAAATTAGTGGTAATTTTCCAGTCATTATGTCCCACAAACAGAGGGATAAAGATCACTGACCCAGACAAATGAGTGATGAGGGGAGGGCAGGTCAGGTCAGCTCTTGTGGGAATTCCAGGATTTGGACATGGGAGCGAACATAATCTTTTTTTCATGACGATACAGAGTAAACAAGTTCACAGATTGACTCAATAACCATAAACTAAACAAACTGTACATGTAGCCAAATAGTTCATAATAACTTATATCACCATAAAATGATCTCTAACCCTGAAACAATGACTTATAGTTGGCTGAAAACCTTCAAAAACAACAGTGCGCTTGATGCCAGCAGACCCCCCGCAGCAGACAGGGTTGTGACAGGCAGCAGCCTCTTTTGTCATGTGATTCAACAGCAGCACAAAACACAGACGTCTCACTCTGCTGCTGACATGTTTCCACTTCTTTCACTTGGAAGCTTCACGGCGCAGCATAAAAGGCTCTAGAGGGATATGGATGCTGTTTCCGTGACTTTTGCAGCGGCCATCTTGTAACTGTCAAAGCAGCAGAAAAAACATCTATTGAGTTTGTTTAAATTAGTATGTTATAGCCACTATAGTCATATGTTTTAGGTCAGGATGTTAAAAATCTTCCTTCGGTGTATATCTTTGTCTGAAAATATGCACTTATTTTTATTTATGTATTTTTAAAAATTGATTACACTTTTGAGAGAAAATGGAAAATTCACATTTGTTATTAAAAAATCTGGCAACTTTTTACTTCTACTTCATACAATTTTCACTAAATGTCTGTACTTTCTACTCCTACATTAAAAACATGTTTGTTACTTTTTTAAGTCCACAAACCGTTTTTTCCTTCTTAAAAGCGATGTAGACCTGCAGCGATTTAGCACATTCTGTAACTTTTCTTCCATTAATCATTATAAAAATCCCCTAAACTTTCTAATATCTAACTATTCTTTATTTGCCACAGTAAATAAACATTTTGTACAATTGTTTCACTGTAAAGCCCATTTTACACTATGATACACCTAACACCAACTTTATAATTTTACTTTGCACTATCGTTAGTTGTTAACTTTTGTGCTTTTACTCAAGTAAAGTTACTTCAGCAAGACTTTCACTTTTACCAGGAACTGTACTTTTACTTAGTGAACTTCAGCACTTTTAAACCAATGGAGATTTAAAGTGCTAATTACCGAAAATAGCGTTAATTAAATCATATTCTGACACAACAGAGTGATAGATAAATTTACCAGTACTGACCCAGCAGTTTATTGGGTTGTTCCACGGCTGTTTTGTTTACTTTTTTGAATATTTTTTTCTAATGTATTCCTATGGAAGTTCGGCTAAACTGTCAACAAACATGGCGGATTTGCCTTTATTTCCATGGTAACCACAGATGCTTTCCGAAACTAATATTTGTTATGGCTTATATTCACTTATAAATATAACTCCAAAGGCTGCTGGAATAATTATCTAGGTTACTAGGAGTTGCTGCTGTCCCTCTAGTGTTGTCTTTACAAATATTTTTTTCCCTCCATCAGTTGGTGTGAAACATCTGCTCCGCCATAGACGATCTTCGGGAGCTAGCCGGCTAACTTTGACTAGCATTGAGAGACGCCATTAGTTGTGAGAAAAAGCAGGCAATTTCACTCACAAACAGCCATCTGCGCCGCGGTTACGACACACTTCCTGACACGTATTTATTAGCGTTAATATCTATTCAGATTCCCCCATGTTGTCGACTGGAAATTCAGTCATTTTACAGTTGTTTTCGTGAAGTCGGAAGCCAATGTAAGCTGCGCAGGAGTTCAGTTCCGACAACAGGGGATAGCATCCACCAGAGCTAGCTAGCATCGGAAGTGCTCTCTCTTTTTGTATTCCTTTTGTAAATATTTTTCCGTGTGATGGCGGTCAGTGGAGGAGGAAAAACCTACTCTTTTAAGGTGGTGCTGCTGGGGGAAGGCTGCGTAGGGAAAACGTCGCTGGTGCTGCGGTATTGCGAAAACAAGTTCAACGATAAGCACATCACAACTCTACAGGTAAGGCATGAAACTAGTGATCTCTACAGGTGTTATGTGTGCTAAAATGTAGATTAAAGAGGGTTAACTAGATTTGCACTGTTGCTTGCTGTCATAAGTGAAAGTGCAGCTACAAAATCCATTAACTCACTGAAAACTAAACCACTCCCATCAAAGCTACACTAACCACAAATATTTAAATCAAAGAGTTACTACATTCATCCGCTTGTCACCTGTTGTGGTCTGCCATTTTCTTACTAAATCTCATAAATAACTGGAGATGTTGTTGCTTCTTCTGTGTGACACACTTCAGAAATAAAATGCGAGGATGTGTTTATGTAAAACTGTAAGTTAGTTAAGTTTCACAATGTGGAAATTTCAGTGTTGCAACACACCAGCGGCAGCATAGATATAATAAAACATCAAAAATCACAGTGTTTCTCAATGATTTTCACAGTCTGTGGTGGGACAAACCATTTTATTTCAATATTTATATTTCTTAAGAACTAAATGCACTTAATTAACCTTAGCAACCATTTTAGATCAGCATAGCGACTTTTAAAATGTAATGTATTTTGATGAAATTGACATTATTAGTTTTATCTTTGTGGCAGTGCCCTAAGTGTCAGTGTGGAGGTTATAAATACCTTAGTCATTATATCACCAGTGACTTAGATGATAATGACATGCAGAGGCAGCTTCGCCAATTATACGGTCAGGCAAATATGCTGTCACGCAAATTTAGCATGTGCTCTACTGAAGTAAAAGTAATGTTATTCAAATCCTTTGTTGTCCTATGTACACAGCACGACTTTGGCAGACATTCAAAAAGTCCACCTTACATAGGCTGACTGTGGCCTATAATAATTCTGTGAGGCTCTGGACATACCTAAACAGAGTAGTGCCAGTGAGATGTTCGCTAAGTGTGCTGTTGCTCTTGTTCTGCTGCACTTCAGCATCTGGTGTACGATTTTATGTGTAGACTGACAAACTCTACCAGTGCTCTTGTACATGCTTTGGTCAGTCCTGAAATTAGTTCTGTCTGTGAGGTTCTTCTCTAAGTTGTGGAATCACAGGCGAACGTGTCTGTATTTATTATATTTTTTTTTTACTAAGGACCGTGTATTTGCTTTTTTGTGTCCTTAATAAAGATTAATGATAAGTAATAATATTTATACCAATGTTTAGTCCAGGCTTGTATTAGACTATGGGGTAAAATCTTAGGGCAGAACTATTCAATATGCAGCATCAGGACCCGATCAGGCCCCCAATCAATTAAATCCAGCCCCTGACTCATTTCCAAACATTAGAAAATGTATCTGTTTTGTATTACTGGTATCATCTGAGGTTTGTTCTTGTTCAGACCTGGTTAGATTCTGTTTAGTGTAGCCACCATTTGGTTCCTGAGCTGCATCCAAATGTTTGTAAAAAGTTTGTATGTTAAAACAAATTTATGTTGGGGATATATTGTGTGAGCTTAAAATATGTTAAATGTGGTGACATGCAGCCACCAGATGCCACTGCTTGTGTGAAAAATCTGGCCCTTGGAAAAATAAAGTTGAGTAGCCCTGCTCTAGGGGCTGACATAGTCTGCTCTATTAATGAGAAGCAATGAAATCAAGACAGCTACTAAAATTTGACTCTGCAACACAACTGTAGGTAAAGCAAAATCTTAAGGCAAGCTTACAACATTATTATAAACAAAAAATGGCAACAAGAGCATATGAACAAGAATATATTTTGATTACTTAAAGATGCACTGTGTAACTTTTTGACATAAAAAAAACGCTTTTTGTCATTTGATTTCTTTGTTGCACTAAATAAATATTAAAAATCTTACTTTGAAAACAGAAGGCTTGCTTGTCCTTGAAATGGACTATTATTTGTTTGTTTCCATGGAAAAGCTGTTCATTTAGCTGTATTTTTCACATCATGGCTTAAAACCTATTTATTCCAATTCAAAATGTTCAAATTATGCTTTTAACTTTCTATTTCTTTCTACTGAACTGTTTAGTTGATGTTTCACCTCCAAAAAGTTACTGTAACCAAAAACTTGCTACTTGCTTTTTCCTAAACTTTACACACTTATGATAATATCGACTCTAAAATATCTGGCTTTCTAAGTACCTCCCTGACTAAACCTGAAATGAAATGACAAGAAAAAAAAAAGATCTAAAAATAAATGTGACTGTGCAAGTAGATGTTAGATAAGTCATGACTCACTTTAATTCTGGACAATCTCGATTCCTTAGATTTATATTTGTTCTAAAACATGAATTCAAATAGAAAAGTAAAAACACAGTAGCCCCCTCCCCCGCTGAAACCCCCATCTCTGCTTCTGTGAGATGCCTGAGCTGTGTGTCACTGGTGACTCTTGAAACTTGAACTTTTGCCTGAAATCTGTTTTGATGTAGTGCTGAACTGGAGCTTAACTGTAACTATGACAAAAATGTAGACCCTCCAAACATCCTTGGGAACGTTCAGTCATTTCTGTAATTCTACTTTATTTTTTATCCACTAAATACTTTCATTTACTTTGTTTGTCACATATCCAGGTCTAATCACTAATTGTCAAATGACTTGATAAACTTCCTTCAGGTGTTGGTCACATGTGCAAAGCTCTTCTTATTGTGACTATGCTAATAATAATCAGACAGTCATGGAATTTGTCATGAACATTTTTTTCCAAATGACCTTAAAATTGAATCAGCAGAAAATGAATTTGATGCACCACTATTATCAGGGCAGTGAGTTATATTTGATTGTGGCAGAGCAAAGTCTATGGTTTCACTTCCTCACATAACAGCTGGTGACTGCCTGGTTACCTGAAGGTTTACCTGCTTAGTCACTTGAAGACAATAATTAACCGTGTTGTGTTTGTTTTTTTGCTTGCAGGCATCTTTTCTCACAAAAAAGCTCAACATCACAGGAAAAAGAGTTAACTTGGCCATTTGGGTAAGTAAACAATAATGGCTGTGCTTTTTAGTTAAATATGTTGTATTTCAGAGATGGACAGAGAAATCAAATGCTTCAAAAATAATATTACTCAAGTAAAAGTAAAACAAGTACTCAAATAAGAGTTTTACTTATCAGATTATTAAAAAAAAAAAGATAAAATAATAAACTGGTCATGTGTGCTTTTTGTTGATCTAAAACATCTAAAATGTTAGATCTACCTAAAGCACACATTAAAAATCTTTTTAAAGAATAAACTAAAAAACAACAACACTAATATATATTTGATGGAGCAGTGCAAGAAACACATTTTTCTCACATTACAACGTACAATCAGTGCTTTAAGTGGGCAAGTATGCACAGGTGCTCAGTTCCACCTCTTCTAAAAATGCCCCATTTGAAGACTGGCACTTCTCTGAGCAATCACCATATTCTTCCATTTATTTTATTTTGTATTGAGACCCAAAATGAAAATTAGAGTACCGTTGTTGTGCTGAAAAATGCATCCCCTCCTCACGGAAACGCTTACGCTCAGTAAACTTTAATTTAAATTTTTAATATTAAGTTGCAGGATTTACATCCTACATTTTTGTGTTTAAATACCTAGCTGTATTTGAGTCTTAGTTTGGAGACGCTTGTTTGTTGTGTGCGATGAACAGTAATTGCTTATTTTTGTGCAAGAATTATGACAAACAAAGCCAGAGACACAGCTTATTACAATATTTTCCATTTTATAGCTTAAATCACTCGTTGTCTTACACGGTGACCTGAATTGTAGATAGATTATTAATCTTGTTTCCAAAAAACCCACTCGACACTTGCTGAAATAGGCCTTCTCCGGTGAGCTGAAAGTCCTCTTGGTCGGAATTCAGCCACACAAAGTGTATGTTTTTTACTTAAATTGTGAATAGGTCTACTATTAACAGATAAGATTAACAGACACAGACAGGAACATAACCCACTCTGAGGATACATATTTTAGCATGCATCTGTTACAGTAGTGGACTATTTAGGAAAGAACATTAACTAGTGATTTAGGCTAACCTGTAACCTGTTGTGTTTCTAGCATGTTTGTCATAATTCTTTCAAAAAAGTAAGCAAATGTCAATCAAACCAAGACTAAAATGTAGGTCTCAATAATTATTGTAAGTATATCAGCACAAAATGTTGCACTATGTAGAATATAAAGTCATCCTGTTAAGGTTTATATTCCCAAATTCAAGTTTTCAGGAGTGTGTGCGTTCTCGTGAGGAGGAGATGCATTTTTCGGCAGGCAGACATCTTTGGCACAACACCGGCACTCCTTTTTATCAACTTAAAACGCTGCATACAATCATATTATACATCTTTTTTATTTAAGCTTGCAGTAAAAATAGGAACCA
Source organism: Mugilogobius chulae (assembly GCA_038363315.1). NCBI lineage: Eukaryota > Metazoa > Chordata > Actinopteri > Gobiiformes > Gobiidae > Mugilogobius > Mugilogobius chulae. Next base: position 47,382,784 of record CM076409.1, on the reverse strand, counting down.
AAACTTTCACTCAAACAAGTAAGAGTACTGTTATTTCAAGCTAATTATGCCCTAGAAAAGTATGCTTTCAAGGACAGTTTCTCTAAAAAGTTGCTAGATAAATGTGTCTGAGTAAAAGTAACTGCGTGTTTATTTTGAGCTGTGCTGTTCCCCTCAGGACACGGCGGGGCAGGAGCGTTTCCACGCATTAGGTCCAATCTACTACAGAGACTCCAATGGAGCCATATTAGTGTACGACATCACAGACGAAGACTCGTTTCAAAAAGTAGGTTTAACTCATGGATATTTAATCATGACTTATTACAGCAATCATCTTCCATTCACTCTGTTTTTATTTTGTCGATTTAGGTGAAAAATTGGGTTAAAGAGTTGAGGAAAATGTTGGGGAATGAGATTTGCTTGTGTATAGTAGGTAAGACTGTGTTTAACTCTAAAGAATCTGTTTCTCACTCTCAAAGACGACTCTGCTGATCCAAACTGTTTACATTTCATTCACACACAGGTAACAAAATAGATCTGGACAAAGACAGACATGTTTCAGTGGAAGAGGCTGAAAGGTGAGGACTAAATTAGACTCGACGATTATAAACTGGTGAATTGTTTAACATTTGATCGTTGTGTCTTTTTGCAGTTACGCCGAGTCTGTGGGGGCCAAACACTACCACACATCAGCCAAGTTAAACAAAGGCATCGAGGAGCTTTTCTTGGACCTTTGTAAAAGTAAGTCATGTTAAAGCTGCAGTGTGAAAGGTTGAGATAACTGCTTTGTCTGTAATGCTCCACAGTATGACTTTAAAGAGGCTGAATCTTATTTTTACTGCTTTAAAAACATAAACAACATAAATATTTCGTTTTAACAGTATAAAAAAAACCCTTAAAAGCAGGTTTAAGAGAAGAAAATACATACATTTAAGAACCAAGTACCAAGTAGGGATGTCACAATATCAAATCAATATCAATGTATTGTTACGATTTAGCGATTATTCACGATTACTATGACAACAATCAATCAAACAAACAGCATGCTTTTATTTTCTTTCTATGTCAATGTTTAAAATTTTCCTCAATTTTGTGACACATTTTGGGGAATAACATTTAGATGCATGTTTAATAATTATTGTAATTGTTGCATACCTAATTTTGCTTCTAAAATGGTCAATATTGAAGTTTGAATATTTAAATCTATAACAAGTCTCACAAAAACACAAATTGGCTCTTCACTTAAGTAAAAACTGTAAAATGAATATGTACAACAAATATCAGCTCTTTTTTTATAAACCTAAACTGGAGCTAATAATTCGCTCATACTTTTCTATAGAAAAAAAAAAAATACTTAATAATGCTTCTAATTTTGGCACAATTATTAATATTTTGTTTTTACGATTATAATGTGACTTGAATAATCACAATTATCAATTTTTATACATATAAAGAAAGATTAAGTAGATTAAACTTATGATCGTATCTGTATGTTTAATGCTCGATGTTAAATAGTTCTCTTTACAACCAGACTTTCACTCACTAGAAATCAAGCAATATGTTGTTTTTTTCCATTGGCTCGTATGTCGATACTAGTTGTACAGTTTAATAAAGTAAATAATAATATAATAAATGTATGGCTGAAACTAGATTGCGTTTTAAATTATGTTGATAACCTAGTTTTGTAGAAAAACTTCATTTCATTTCATTTCTGTGGTTGTTTGCGTCAAAGGCAGTATGTCAGGGCTATTCAACTATATTTTCCCGAGGGTCAGATTTGGTAAAGGGTCTTGGTCTGTGGGCCAGAGATATACGATGCAGAACCACGTTGGATACAAAATGGTGTCACAAAAAACATCTATTTATTTATTTCATGGAATGCCCCTTTTAGATGTTCCATCTTGTTTTCGGGTCCAGAAGTCCATCTCCAACATTCTGTTTTACCATTGTTAACTATTGATACTTTTTGGGGGAAAACTACATATTGCCTACATTATTCTACAAAATGACAACCACAGAAGGACTAGGTACACATAACCAGCTTAAGCCAGACTTAAGCCAGAATCTAATGTCCAAACCAGGAATAAACCAGGCCTAATCTAGTACTAACATAGAATTAAAGAAGAACAAAAGATGGGTAGGAGGCCAAATTTAAGGTTTGAAGGGCCTGGGCCTTAAGTTGAATAGCCCTGTAGAATGTGTTTAAGATAGAGAAAGAATATAAATTGTATTGTCAGTGCTGTCTAAATTTTGAGTGCCCCCCTTTAAGAACGGCTGCTCTGAGTTATGAGAAAATGTCTTGTCTCCTCGTCTCATTTGTTTCTTTAAAACACAGAGAGGGAAGAAAACTAGGTCAGGAATTTTTTGTTGATTTTATTCTAAAAATAGACCTAAATACAATACCACTTACCTGCTCTGTATTTAACAAAATATTATTACTTGAAAATATACATTATTTTAAACTTGGCCATAGAATTATTTAATCAAGATTTATTTATTTTTATTTAAGCTCAGTACAGACTTTATTATCCAGAGGGCCAGAGTTTATCGAAGACCATGACTTCTGAGCTGGTTGTAGTTGCAAAATAAAAAAAAAAGTTGTGCCAAATATTCAAGGGACTAGACTTGTTTCTATAGTGATAATAACTAATGCAGCAGTCTGTTTTAATTGCGAGTAAAAGATCTGAACTGGAGTATCTCAGTATTAAACCAGCTTTAAATCAGGACCAAACAAGGTCTAAAGCAGAACTAAACCAGGACTAAAATAGGACCAAATGAAGTCTAAGATGTGCACTGTAAAAAGTGACAACCTCAAACTGGATAATGAATGCATAATTGCTTAATTTAAGTCATATGTATCTATATTTGAGCATTTTGTAACTGTTTTAAAACTAGATTTACCAATAGAACAGAAGCAAAAATCACTGTTTTGATGAAAATAACTAGCGGTGTCAAATTAGTGCATTAATGCATTGGTCTCTCCGGCAGCTTTTTTATAGTTTGCATGTTTTCCCCATTTCTGTGTGTTGTTTTTCCCCGACGCTAAAAACTCGCACAATAACCTCCCCTCCGAAAAGAGATTTCCTATTGTGCCTTCCTGGTTGATGAAAGGTAAATAAAAGGGTGCTGTGTTTGCAGGGATGATGGAAACAGCCCAGGCAGAGGAGAGGTTGAAGGGAAATGGATCCAGCCAGGCCACATCAAACCGACGAGGGGTGCAGATTGTTGACGACGAGCCACAGGCCACGCCCGCCGGAGGCTGCTGCTCCTCGGGATAAATAGTTTGCATACATTTTCATAACAGCCGCTCACAACATGAAGCAGATTGTCCCGACTGGTTTTCTGCTCAAAAGAAGCCTCTGCTGCTAAGGAGCATGGGATTTTTATTTAAATTACATTATTCCATGTTCTCTAATATAAAATTTGTAAGTTATGATGTTGATTTGTGTAATATTTTGCAGAACCACATAGACGAGGTATAAAATCACACCTCGGTGGACAGTATTGCTTCAGAGATTCCCACATTTATTTTAGAAGGTAAAACTTTTAATGACAGATTATATTAAAAAGTAAGCTAAGAGGCTGTAATTGTTTTTGCCAATGTATACCTGCCTCTGCGGACTTAAAGTTGGTGAAAGGGTGCAGGTTTATTTTGATCAACAGGACGGAGAGCGCCAAAAGCATCGCACAGTTGGTGCTTTTTTCCACATTCACACTTTGTTTAACGCCGGTTTCAATTTAAAAGACAAAAACATGTGTTGCCGAGCTGCAGTGATAAGCATCTGCCTGAATGACGAAGACACACATGAACAGCTGATTTTCTTGTTTAAAGTCTGTAATGAATGCATGTCTAATTTCTGTTAAACACTGTTTTAAAAAATAATAAAAACTTAAACAGAATATGTTTTGTGTTTACCTGAGATTACTTTTTAAAAACTGAATTTGTACAGATTATAACTTAAAGCTCATGTACTTATGGTACATTCCAGGCAACTGTGAACTGGGAAACTTCCCAATTTCCAACTTGTAAAAATGCGCTGGAACTAGTTAATATCACTTGTGAACAGAGACCTGGTCAAGGAAGAGCCGCTTACATGTCGGATTAACAATTACCACAATAAATGAATCTAACTGCCATAAAAACTGTGTAAACATTGATTATAGTTGTTTAACATTACTTTTGTTAAATAAATGGTCTATTTATATAGCACATTTACACAGGCAGATGTCTTCCAAAGTGCTTCACCCTCCTCCCACTCAGTGATGGTAAGCTGCCCTGGACCAGCTCAGCAAAAGCAATTCGCCTTAACACCTGGCGCCTCAACCTCTGAAGCACCAAGCATTCCCTACCCTGCATGTTACTGGTTAAAGGTTGGCATAGGCCATAATGTTCACATACGAGTCGATTCAGTTGGAACATTGTGAACTGTCAACTGGTATTTTTCAACTGGGAAATACCTCAGTTCCCAGTTGCCTGGAAAGGAGCATTAAATTTCATTCTGCAAAACAGGAAGTATTAAAATCGTTGAAAACTACTTCCTCTCTCTGCAATGCTTAAGCACACAGTGATTATCCACATGCTTTAATTTTTAGCTGCAAGTGGCTCTGTGCACGGAACATCAGTTGGCTTGTTTTTGTTTAAAACAGCTAACTTCTGTACATACAAGCACTTCCTGTTGTCCTCTGGTGAATTCTTCTCATTTGTGTTTTCTGTAACGTTCACTACAACTCACTGTCATTGTCTGATCGTTTTAAACTGATGTAGTGAAAACTTCAGAAAAAACTAAACAGGAAATGTAGTGAGCTTTTTTAACATAAACAAGCCAACTGAAGTTGCGTGCACAGAGCCAATTACAACTTAAGAAGATAATTTTAAATGTTAAAGTTAAATTGTTGTGCAAAGCCAATCAGAGTGCAACTGTTTATGAGAAACAAAATACTTTATAATTAGATGCAATCTGATATTTTTGTTTACAAAATGTTTTTTGGTAAAAATACAAAATGACATATGCAATTTAAACAGTTTCAAACCATTCAAACAACATAATTTAAATTTGTGTTTATGATTTTAAACAAAAGCAGAATGAATATCAGTGTTTTCTGTTGCAAATTTATACATTTAAGAAAGCTTCTGATTTTTATTTTATGAGCTTTTGATTTTTATTTTACGAGCACTTTTTTTTTTTTCAAATCATGTTTTTTTTTCTCTGTATTGAACTCAAGCATCATTTACCAGGGCCTGGAAATTAAATTTAAATGTGCCATGACAGTTCCAGTTTTTTGTTGACTGCACAAACCTGTAAAAGGCTGTTTCTTTTACTCTCTGTCGTTTAAACAAGAATACATTGTAAAAACCAAAGTATATGCAAAACAGAACCTTCATGTCGGACAACTGCTGCTTTTAGCACAGTGACGGCTTTTGTTATTGACCTGTGTTACTTCCCTTTAACAGATCGAAACACTGCAGGGTGTGACTGGACTCAGACAAAAGCCCAGGCTCTGGTAACATGAAGTCATAATGTGATACAAACGTTATACAATACGTGTGGCAAAGATTTATACACAGGCTCTTTAGTGAGGTCACAATCTCAAAACTGAAAAATCAATACAAGTAAAACTGTTAAAAAAGATGAAAAGTTATTACTTAAATGTGCACAAAACATCAGTTGGCTTGTTTATATTTTAAATGGCTAACTTGTGTATTTAAAAGTATTTCCAGTTAGTTTTTAATGTTTTCTGAGACGCTGACCAAAACTCACTGTTCATTGGCTGATCTCTTTAAACAAATGTGGCCCTCAAGATGATTTTACGTGTGGATGAGTTACAAATAGTTCTTGATACAAACACATGGCAAAATCAGACAGTTCTAAGAATCACTTTTAAACTTTTTTTTTAACAGTTGTACCCAAAGTGAGGCCCAAAGGTCAAACTCTCCAAGAGGTTTAACTTGGCCCATGAAGAGATCTCTGTCTGATTATATTTATAGATGAAAAGATTGTTAAAGTACACAAAACCAGTTCTACATTTTATCTAGACAAAGCAATTACATCGCTATGGAGTCAGACAGGAACGCACTTTGTCAGTCTGTTGATCTAAAACATTATTTTTAACTAGTTGGAACATGTAGTAGCAACACTGATAAAAACAATGACAAAACCTTTTTCTCTTTTTATTAAATCAGCTTCAACAGTACAGATAACATCCACTTTGATTATGATCCCAACAGTCACAATTTGTACAGACTTAACTACTAAAAATATAATCTTACAGTACTATAAAAACGAGTCTAGATGCTCGACACCATGTCTGCAGTCAAAAAGACGACGTTGCAATAGAAAAGTAGAAAACAACATAACAATAGAGTTTGAATATCTAATTTTAAAGAAGATATAGCACAATACGTCTCCTTTAAAATACGTTTTAGGCTAAAAGTGGCAACACATTTCACCATGTCCCTTTTAAAGAGTGAGCAGCCTTTGGTTATGTGCTGTATTGTGAATATATATTATAAAACCTAGTCTATAAAGAATTAAGTGCAACTAACAGAAAGTCCTTTTGTCTTTTTAAAGGCTTGGCTGCATTGAACCAAGATAAAATGGAAAAGATGCAAAGCAATTTCCCCTAAACTAGTTTTTCAGGTTTCTTGGCATTGGGTAAAGCGCGTGACTCTGTTAATAGGTGGTGTAAGAGGGAGGGTTATGCAGCTCCTGGTATTTCGGAGGCTGTGGGGTGAAGATGGCGGGCACAGTCAACATCACGGGGGCTCTGTTGGGGTGTCGAAGCTGGTGGATCATGAGGGAGGACAGACCCAAACCCAGCAGCTAGAAACACACAAAATATACGTCATTTGAATGGTCCCACATTAGATCTTTAGATAAAAACTGTAAGGGACACTCACGGCGAGGGCGGCCAGGGTGAAGACGATGGCGAGAGTGATATCAGTGATCAGCAGAACGTAGTGCATCAGGATGGGGAAGCAGGGCTAAGGGACAAAAACAGTTTATGGTTACAAAAAACATCATTGAACAAGTATTTGGCAATTTAACAAAGCAAAAAATAGGGCCGCAACAATCTGTTAAGTCGTTAACTTATCCACCATTATTGTTTTGATTAGTCGACTAGTCTTATTGCCATTGTTCTAAATAGAGAATATTGACAGACGAGGGGGACAGTATCAGTCGATGTAGAGTTATTTTGCTAAGATTATAAAAATTTAAGCTGCACAGCGACAAAAACGGAACGAATCTGCTAAAGATTTGGGACCAAATCATTATTTACCTTAACATAACACAGTTTCCCATTTATTTTATGCCTACATTGTTGTTTTAGCATGAACTCCATAGCATTTTTAGTCCTTTTAAAGCACAAATTGGGTCAAACCAATAAGATACTTCTGGCACGCCCCCTTTTTTAGTCGACCAAGTTTTCTTTGTTTGACTTCAGCATTAAAATGACGTGTATTGCTGGGAAACATTATAAAAAAAGGTAGGATTTTTTTTGTTTTTATTTAAATAATGCTGAGGTCTTTGTTATAAACTGTATGATATTAATGTTTCATCAAGATAATGATTAATGATGTTCCTTTTTTCTCCTATAATAACCATACATAAACAGAGCAATTTCCTGAGTTTAGAAGTGCTTCTCACAACTTTCAGAAGCCAGAGAGAGTTGATCTGTGTCGGTAAAGCTTATGGCAACTAGTCATGTTTTGGGAAATAAAATGTTCTACTGTTATTTGTACATAGATGGGACACTACAGTATGAGATCATTTTCACCCAAATATATGTATACTTTGACAATAAATCCGTGCTGAGGTAAAACTGATTTGAAGTCATTTAATTTAAGAACTTTGAGTAGAAGACTTTTAAGATGATCAAAAGAGGACAAGGATTATTTTTATCATCGTGACTTGCAAAATTAGTCAATCAATCGTTGCAGCTTTAGCCAAGAGGAGTATTTACCTTGCTGTAGACGGACTTCTGTGTCATCAAAAACTGCAGAAAACACAAATAATAATGAAGCATACATAAAAAATCTCTGTGCCAAAGGTAATGAGAGCTGCTTACGTTGTAGTTCACGTTCATGCACTTGTCTTCTTCCTCCTCCTCCACGTTGTCGCAGAGGCAAGAGACGGGAATGTTGTTGCCCCAGTCTTTGTAGCTGAAGAGACCACAGCACTGCATCTACAGAACACAACGAAAACTTTCAAACATTCAGCTACGTACGAGTCTGGCAGTTCAAAAATGCATCGCAATAAGGTTAAGAGCGCAGAACATTCCACACCACAAAAAGAAAAAGAAAAATCCCCCTTTCTCATTTTCTCTTTCGAGAATAACCACAAAAGTAGAGTTGGTAAATCGATTACAGTCTGGCCTACTTTACCAAAAAGCTTGACTAAATCGTCTAAATTCAAAATGTACTGTTTCTGAACCTTTTGGAGCACAAATTATTGAATGGACTCTTTTTTTTTTTTTAGTTGAGGCTTTTTCATTTTAAACTTTTGATGCTTGGTTACCTCTAATACGTGAAAACAAGCTCTGCAGAATTTAATTTCATCTTAAATTTACTTTGGTAAATACACACAGCAGCAAAACTGGGGTTTGCCATTAGGGGCCTGAATGACAATACTTGGGCATATTTTGTGTTTTGACAATTCCTCTACAAACCACAAACTGAGCTATAAATACTGCCTACAACATATTTCCTTAAAACAAAGTTAAGGTAATCATATTTTCGATTTTTCTAGGGATTTAACACATTTCATCTAAGCTCAGCCATTAATTAGAATTAAAAACTTCACTTCCTGTTTATAAATGATGCCATCGCACTAGAGAATAGTAACCATTTGTAAACTGAGCAAAACACCCCTACTGTTAAACTTTTGACAAATAAAAATACATCTGAACACAAATATTTAGTTATTAAAATGGAAAATTTACTTGTTTCACTTTAGAAGTCTGCTTATTTTCAACCGATTTATAGCTTTTTCTTCACAGACTCTTTCTTGATTCAAGTAAGACTATGGTTAATACACACAACAGGTGTTAATCTTCTAAAAGAAAGTTTAAATTAGAAACCAATAAAAACCGGTCATCCGAACTTTAAACAGTACACTTCCTACTTTATAGTTAATCAGTAGTGAGTTGCTAGGTTACACTCTCAACCTCTTATTGACTAAAGACGCGGCCGTTTCCTTGGAGACATGTCTTACCCTATCCTGCATGGCATTGGCCATTTCCTGAACGTCCTCTCTGGCCTCGTCCAGCGGCAGAAACCTGCGGAATGTTTCTTCAAGAACAGGCTCCATCTGAAACAAAACATAAAGCAGTTTAAAGTTGAATAACCATTAGGTATTTAAATTATTATTTACATTTCCAGTGAAAGAAAGGACTGAAAACATATCCTCGCGCTGCGCTGCTACAATAATGGGATCAGATATCAGCACCAGCCTTTTTGCTGGATTAAGCGTCAGTCCTACAATATTGGTTTAGTCAGTAAACTGGTTTGGTCTTTAATTAGAGGCAATGAGATTGTTCAGTGGTTACTTGCACGGTAAATAACAGCTACACTGCTTACACTGAGAACTGTTGATGGCAGGCATCACACGATATTGAAAGTCACATTATTGGTAACAGTATTGAAACTCAAAATGCTGAACTGGGTCGTTCCTAACCTAAACCATTGACCTAAAAAGATCTATGTGACTTTATGCACAGCTGCCTAAAGACTCAAACCTAAAGAACAAACATAACTGTTCTCAATACTCATAGTGATTTTAAATTTAACCAATTTAGTTTTATATTTAAATACACATTTAAAAGTATTTTCAACAACCACATTTATCTAACAAATGTACTCAGTTACAGTAAAGTGAGCATTTGTAATTAGTAATTTTCCATCATTACAGTAATTACCTGTGGGCGAGCAAAGACAGTGGTGAATCCAACGCGAAGCATTATCATGCTGCCGATGACCATGCAGACGAGGAACTGCACAGACAGAAACACAAGCATTACATTATGAATCAAAATAAACAATACAAAAATCTAATAATAAAAGTCAGGGTGGGCATTTTAAATCAGGTTTCGTTAGTAGTAAATGAGAAAAAAGCTGATTAAAATAAAATACAGAAATTATACTGTAAACTTTCAAATAAGGGAACAAAGGTGATATTTGCACACTTTACATTTGTCTGATATGAGAAGCATTATTGCTCTTATTTTAGCACATTTCTGTTGGATTGACATATGATTGTCTGATTATTGGAACAGATAAAACAATCAAATAATTAAACAAACTGAATTAAAATTTTTCGTCAATATTGCCCAGTCTTGGATAAGAATAATATCTGACAAAAATTAATCCATGAAGAATGAATCCACAGTGATGGGAAGAAGCGAAATACTTGTACCAAAAATACATCTTCAGATACAAATTTAGAGTAACTCTAAATTTGTATCTGAAATCACACTTACTGTAGTTATTTTTTTTTTACCTGAAGATTGTATTTTGGCATTTCACACACACAATTTAGGATTTAAACCTTTCTGAAGTAGTGAGAAACCATCAGCTGGTGTAATAATTCCTTCTATAATTAATGATATGTGTTTTTTACCTTATGACAAGACAAACTGTGAAAAGATTCAAATAGTTTAAATCTTATGCCATGTTTTTGCACTATAATTATATAGACCCATCTGTGAGTCATAATTTTCCGGAGGACTTCTTAAGATATCATTTTATATTTTGCTACAATTATAAAATATCTAATTAATTTTACAAAAAAGAACGCAATTTAGACTGCAACGAGCATTAAATCTATTCTATCAACCAAAAACAGCAGAAGAAACACAACTATTGAGTTATATTATTGAAAATATTGACCTACAATGGAAAATGTAAAAACTTCATGGACTTGTAAAGACCCTGATTTGAATGCAAGTGTTCTGTAATCTAAAACATTTTCAAAGTGTCCTTCCCAGCACTGTGAATCCGTGACTGAATTCCTGTAGTAGGAGGACGTGTCTGCTTCTTACTCATAATCACTTATTCTGTTTGTCTTTGCGTTTTAGCGGTGCTGCTGGTGCTTACTCACAGCGATCAGGGGACCTTTTTTCTCCTTGTGGGCTCCGTAGGCTCCGAGAACGGCCACCACCATCGTAATGGAGCCCACCACGTAGAGCATGATCAGACCCGTGAGGCGGTTGTCCAGCTAAACACAGCAGCAGGGAGAAGAGGGACGGTTAAATTATTCATTTTTATTTTCAATGTGCAAACACTTTAACCGTGAGCGGGCTTACGTTTGCGGCTCCATTGCTGCTGGTCACGACCTGAGCCAACACCGCCAGAAGGATAATGACAGCTCCGGCAATCTGCAAACACAAGAGATCGTCACATTAAACACTAATCTCATGACCGGTTTGGGCAGTGTTTACCAACCAGGAGTAAAGGTACGGGAAATTGAAAAAAGTGTTGTTGTTTTTTATTCAGTAAATTATGCCTTGCTATGACTTTAAACAGTGGTACTAATTGGAAATATATCTAAATTAGGGCTGGGCGATATATTGATATATATCGTGTATCAAGATATTTAGAAGACAAGATATGAATTTGACCATATTGAAAAAATATCAAGATAATGTAATTCTGAGTGAAAAGATCTTATAAAACTGATAAAAATATAGAATAAATGGCAATGAGAATGAGAAGACCAATTCAACTTTATATTTGTTATATTAGTCAAATTCTAAACGTTTGTTGTGCATAGAATGAACTTTAACCCTATTTTGTGTAATTTTAGTTTCACTCAGCACAAGGGGTCATCAAAATTAAGTTATTCAAGGTAAATTTACATTTCTGCCTTCTAATCCTCAGCTATTGACCCTATTTTGTTCCCCCACTTTTCTAGGAAGTGTACTTCCTGTTTAGCTGCATTTAACCTGTAGACTTCAGACGATGGTTTTATTTTAACTGTCATTACAAATGTTTGAAATTGCCCCACAAGACAGACAGACAAACATGTAAACTACCGTAACAGAGCTAAACAGGAAGTGCAAATCCTAGAAAAGTGGGCGGGACAAAATAGGGTCAATAGCCTTGTAAAAATTAGATTTTGGGGTATATATCGTATATCGAGATACCTACATATTATCAGCCCTAATCTAAATATATCTAAGGAAAACATAATTTTTCTCTAATGATCAAGTTTGACAGTGCTCGAGATGAGGGATAGAATATGTCTACTAAAGTACAACTTAGAGTAAAATGTATCCTGTAATGCAACACTTGAAGACAAAATCAGACCACAATGTTTGGTCTGAATTGAGTAAAAAGTATTTTCTTTCTCTCAGACCAGTGAAAGTAGTGCTCTAATTGGCTTTGCTTGGGTGGGGTACTCCAGTTTCACTTTGCTTTCTGTAAAAGATGCCATAATTGCAGCCAAAAATGAAACTGCGTCAGAAGAGATGTGTGAAAGCCAGAAAGAGTTAGACATGTAAAAATATACCTTTTTTAATGGAAAGTATGCAAACTGCTGTTATATTGAGTTGACAAGTTTGATAATAGAGTAAAAGAGTCAACAACATTTGTGTTTTCAGAATGAGGAAGAAAAAACAAAAGCTACAGGAACTTATCACCGGAAAAACCTGTAGTCAAATGATTATAACATCATGGGTTAAATACCTCTTCTCAGTGTTGTTTTATGAGGACTAGAAAAGCTTCAGGTTTTATTAGAAATATGGCATGGCGTTCCTGATGAAAACTGGGATGTTTTGATATAAATGAAGCTGATTTTCTAAGTTACAAAAACACATTAAAGGTGGAGTAGCTGATTTTCACACTGCAACACAATTTAGGTTTATATCTGACAATTAACTCTCATAAGTCCTACAACACATGATCTCCACATCTCCACATGTATTCATTTTGGTTGTAATTATGGCTTAAAAACGAAAGTTACGTATGTAACTACGGTTCTATGAATCCCGGATGACCGCCAGAGGCGGTGCTTAAAGCACTGAATGATCACTCTTACGCATTCGAAGGTCGAGAATTTAATAACAACAAAGTCACATGTGACCCCCGGTGACCCACGTGAGTCTATAAGCCACGTGATACCGGAAGCTCAGTCCTTCAGAACTTCTCGCGCAAACACGAGGATTCCGAGGGACAGAGACCTCTGGCGGTCATCCGGGATTCATAGAACCGTAGTTACATACGTAACTTTCGTTCTATTTCATCCCTACTGACCGCCAGAGGCGGTGCTTAAAGCACTGGATGACGTGTAACAACAACGTCACGAGGAATCCCTACTAAAACCAGAGAATATCACCCACCTTAAAGAGTTGGAGAGCGGTGCTGGCGTAAAATTCCGTCAAGCGGGTGAGCAGGGATCAGATTTACTCTGTAGAATCTGGTAAAAGTAGACTGGGATGACCAGGAAGCTGCTGCACAGATCTCCTCCAAAGGGACACCGTGCATGGCCGCCCAGGAAGTAGAGAGACTTCTTGTAGAGTGACACCGGACACCAGCAGGAACTGGACGGTTCTGGGACACATAAGCATGTTTAATGACCTCTACAACCCACCGTGCCAAACGCTGTGTAGAGAGGGCCGAGCCTTTACGAGAACCTGCATAGCAGACAAACAGGCGCTCAGATCTCCGCATCTCTGCAGTGGCTGATATGTACGCCTCTAGGGCACGAACAGGGCATAGGGGCTCGTTACTGGAGCCCGTGCCAAAACGAGCCAACTGGAGCGGTGAAATAATGCTTGCAGAAGACAACACTTTAGGCCGGAACGAGGCAACAGGCCACAATGTCACGCCCGAGCCGTCAGCGTGCCACCTGCAGCAGGCATCACTAATAGATAGTGCCTGTAGTTCACTAACACGTTTACCAGACGCCATGGCCAAAAGAAAAGCGGTTTTCCATGACAGCCACTTAAGGCTCACCTGATTAACCGGCTCAAATGGCGGAGACTGCAAGACGTCCAGAACCAAGGACAGATCCCACGATGGAGACATCGGACGTCTGGGTGGGTTCAACCTCCTAGCTCCTTTTAAGAAAAGAGAAATGTTTCTGTCATGACCAACTGTAGCACCATTCACCTCGCAATGCCAGCAAGAAATTGCAGCCACATATACCTTCAGTGTGGACGGTGTCAGACCACGGTCCAAGAGAAGTTGCAGGAACTCCAGAACCGTAGCTATGGGCACTGCACAGCATCATGGCCATGTTCCAAGCACCAAGTCTCAAACAACTTCCACCTATTGGCGTACAGCCGACGTGTGGAAGGGGCTCGTGCATTAGCGATGGTATCTGCTATTGCTCCGCTGAACCCAGAGAACTCACTGGGCCCTGAAGCGGCCAGACCCATAGCTGGAGGCGATCGGGATGGGGATGAAACACTCGCCCGCCCAGCTGTGATAGGAGATCGGCTCTGGAGGGGAGGCGCATCGGCGAGTCGCAACAGAGCTTGTGCAGCAGTGGATACCAAATCCTCCCTGGCCAGAACGGTGCCACCAGGAGAAGTTTGTGGCCCTCGTGTAGGACTCTCAGCAGAGTCTGATGAATCATTGGAAAAGGAGGGAACGCATAAAGGAGAACGTTGGGCCAGCTGTGAGCCAGAGCATCCAGGCCCAGTGGACTGGCTTGGTCTGACAGGGAGTACCACAGGGGACAATGGGCCGACTCCCGTGAGGCAAAGAGATCCACCTCTGCCTCGCCATAGGCCTTCCAAATACTCGCGACCACCTCCGGATGGAGTCTCCACTCCCCGGGCAACAGTGTCTGACGGGAGAGGAAATCTGCCACCTGATTCCTCCGTCCCGGTATGTACATTGCGCGCAGACTGGCAAAGTTGGTCGACGCCCAAACCAACAGCTGACGTGACCGCTGCATCAGTTGGACTGATTTGGTTCCCCCCTGATGGTTCAGGTGATAAACCACTGAACGGTTGTCCGACCGTACGAGGACATGCCTGCCCTTCAGAACTGGGAGAAAAAGGTGCAGAGCCAACTGGACTGCGACCAACTCGAGCACATTGATGTGTTCCCTGACCAAGCATGGAGGCCAGATCCCCTGCACTGCTCGACCTTGCCAGGTTGCACCCCAACCTGTGGCAGACGCATCTGTACTGATGACTTCCCTGCGTGCAGGCAACTGTCCCAACGGAACCCCTTGTGTCACCCAGCGATGGTCCCTCCACTGAGACAGTGAGAGCAGACATTGGGAGGAGACGCGAAGTCTCTTTTGCCTGTGCACAATCCTGGTTGAATCGAGCTGCAGGCCATTCAGCCACATTTGCATCGGGCGTAGTGATAGTAGTCCCAACGGAACTGTACTGGAAGCTGCTACCAGTTTGCCCAGCAGTTTCAAGTATTGCAGGAACGGCAGAACTGCACCGTCCTGAAAGGCAGCAACCGTGGCCATGATGTCGTCGACCCGTCTCGGAGAAGGACGTGCCATCATCGCAACCGTATCCAGGGCAACTCCCAGAAAAACTGTAGCCTGGGCAGGAACGAGGTTGCTCTTGTCCTCGTTCACCGTGAGGCCAAGTCTGTGCACGTGAGCAAGCACCGTCTCCGTATCGCGAACCGCCTGCTCGTAACTGGGAGAACATATCAACCAGTCGTCCAGGTAAGGTAGAATCTTGACGCCTTGAGCCTGTAGTGGAGACAAGGCGGCAGCTACCACACGAGTAAAGACACGGGGAGACAGGGACAGTCCGAATGGAAGGACCCTGAACTGGAAATGCTTCCCCTGGAAGGCGAACCGGAGGAATCGCTGATGGCTGGGAGCAATTGGAACGTGGAAATACGCATCCCGAAGGTCTATTGACGTGAACCACTCGCCAGGGGACAGAGCCTGCAGCACCTCTGAAGTGCGTAGCATGTGAAACGGTATCACCCGTAGAAATGCATTCAGGCCCCGCAGGTCTAGTATTGGTCGCAGATCGCCGGTACGCTTCGGGACCAGAAAGTACCGGGAATAAAACCCCCCCGGGTCCAGCCGGGGGTTGACAGGGACGATTGCACCCTTGTCCAGCAAAGTCACAATCTCCCGATTGAGAGCATCGGCCTTGGCTGGGTCCGAAATTATGGTCATTCGAACCCGACCAAAACGGGGGGCCGGCGGCGGAATTGTAGCCGATATCCCCGGGATAAGGTGGTCAATACCCAGGCATCTGGGGTGGTGGCAGCCCAGTGCCGGAGTTGCTCCGGGGAAAATATCCGACCGCCGGCCGGAACTCCTCATCTGCGACCTCCCCGGCCCTTGGATGACCTGGGAGGCTGGCGATCAGCCCGAGTTGACTGGGGACCGTAAGGAGCCTGGGACGTACTGGATGACTGCATCCTGGGGCGGTCATTCCGAAACCGACTCGCCCTCGTGACTGGCCTTTGAGGAACTTGAAAAGGGCCGGCAATAGGTTGGCGGCTCGACGGAACAGGACCAGGGCTAGGCAAAGAGGTGGCCCGGCGATGCAAGCCTGCCAACTGCTGCCTTGTCTGTGAGGCCAATGCAGTGCGCTGCAGAGCCTCCTGTGCCGCTGCTCCAAACAATTCACCCGGAACAACCGGTAATGCCCTCAATGTCCTCCTGCACGTCTCCGTCAAGGGAGATTGTGCCAGCCAAACCTGACGACGCACCTGGGTTAAGGTCGAAAGCAGTCGGCCCAGCTCCCTGGACATAAGAGCGAAGGTCTGAAGAGATGTGTCCACCAGCCCTTGTGTCGGTGTGTCTATGCCCACAGCCTCTAGCGAAGACGCTAGGCCAAGCAACAAATGGGACAAGGAATTGCCCATTCGCCCCATACGAGCCCCGGCATCATATGCCTTGCACAACAATTCGTCGGTTGCACGACATTGTGGGCTTGGGCACCTCGCATTTGATCGCAGCGCTTCGTCGGGAGGCACAATCAGGGATGCCACTGCTGGCTCCACCGCCGGCATGTGGCCAAGTCCAAACCTAGGAGCGTCCTGCATAGATGCAAGCGCACGGCCGTCGGTGGTTGGTCTGGACAGGGCTTTTGTGTCCGACCAACAGGCATGCAGCTCCTTAATGTACTCCGCAGAGGGAGGAACCAGAAAAGATTGGGCCGACCTCTGCCGTCGAAAAAATGCACTTGAGGTCACTGCAGGCACCGCAGGGGCATCCAACCTAAGCCGCGCAAGCGCCACTCGCAGAGATGCTGCAGCCGAGTCCTCTTCCCCACCATGAGAGCAGTCTGAGTGAGAGGAGAATTCCGATGCCTCAGAGTAACCATCCAGTGGCTCATTCACAGCATCCGTGTCATGGAATTGTGTGTCTGACGCTGCCACAGAAATCGCATCGTCTTCACACGCTGGGCGGTCCGGCTGCTGCTCTGCGTCCCGGCTGAGGCCCCAGCCTGGAGAGACGCTAATATGGTTGTCACCTGTGACATCACTGAGGTAAGTGTGTCAACCTTGTGTGACAGATCATCCGAACGCTGCTTCCTACTGCGCTTACGTGGAGCAGGCTGAGCACCATCGGAACTAGGGCGCTTAGTTCCCCGACACTGCCCCCCAGAGGACTGGTTCGGCTGTGTATCAGAAGCGGCGGCCCCAAGCTCCTCGAACATAGCCAGGCGGGCCGTGCGCTGAGCGACAGGCATAATGGAACAATTCATGCAGCCGTCGCCAGCCACGCCATCCCGAAGATGATCGACGCCCAAACATGCAGGACACAAGTCATGGCCATCGTCAGGTTGCATCGGAGCCATGCAACCCCTACAATACAATTCCGCCATGGGTTATCAGGTCGAGCACGGAACGCCACTCTTGATCCCCAAAACACACAAAAATAATCACCACGTCGAGCAGAAACCGCCACTAGTGGATGCGATCAAAAGAAAAATAGCAAAAAAATATAACTCAGGGCGAGCGGTAGTAGCCTACCGCCGATATCTCACTGCTAAATAAAGAGATAAATGAAAAAGCCGGACCGAAAGCGGTACAGGGCAAACAAACTCAAGCTGCACCGAACGCGGCGCTGCAAATAATATAATAAACAAATACTCACCTTCACAGGACGCGGAGTTGCCGCCGTCCCGGGCAACCACACTACCAACAAGGGCAGCTGGACGCAGCTTACGCGGCCCCTGAGGGGCGAAAACTCGCTACCTCGACCGTGTTAACACTAGGTCACGGGCCAGGAGAGCCGTAAGCTGTAAAAGTAGCAAAAAGTAGCAAAAAGTTGTAGACGAGCACAGAAACGCCACACGCCACAACCAACTCGACCTAAGCGCGAGAAGCAAAGAAGGACTGAGCTTCCGGTATCACGTGGCTTTATAGACTCACGTGGGTCACCGGGGGTCACATGTGACTTTGTTGTTATTAAATTCTCGACCTTCGAATGCGTAAGAGTGATCATTCAGTGCTTTAAGCACCGCCTCTGGCGGTCAGTAGGGATGAAATAGAACCTCTTTTATAAACCGCAAAGTGAAACAGAAGTGGACCACCCAAGCTCAGCCAATCAGAGCACAGTATTCGGTTCCTGATTAGAACTAAAATTCTTTATTTTTCCGTTCAGACAGGACTCATTGGTCTAATTTTAAACAAAGTGCTCCATTTAACATTTTTAGTGGAAAATACACAGTTTAGTAAAACATTTAGCTCACCAACTTTAACTATCTACAGAGACTAAAACCACAAACATTGACCTAAAAAAGATGTTGAAAAGAGTAAAAGTAGGCTTGTAACAATAACCTAAATGATCTTTGTCCAATATACTATTAATATTGTGATGCAAACTTGACCTTTTATTTCCAGAAGACACATGTTTGGCCATTTTGTTCTGCCCTGTTTCAATAAAATGGAAAACAAAAGTTGGCAAATCCCCATCCAGCCTTGGCTTTTGAGAGCATGCCATACTGATGACTGCATAAAAGTTTGGGAACACCCACATCCACCATTACATGAAAAACAGCTGATAAAAGAAAATATACCTGGGAAAAAAACAAACTAAAAGAGCTCGTGCGTTGAGTGTTGATAATATTTACATGCACACTTAGTTTGAGTAAAACCCCCACCCCCACAACAGGTCTCACTGCGCACTTTCAAATCCCAGGAGACACAGAAGGAAAAAAATACAAATAAAACCATAAGGACTTACGGCAAAGATGATGTTGAAGATGGTGAATGTGCGTTTGAGGCAAGTGTTGATTTCCCCCATTTTATCTGATGTACCACAGAAAACACAAAAGTAAGAAGAAGCTTTGGCACGACTTGACCGCGAGTTGAGCTCCACTGTAAAACAATCCTGCGGAGAGAAGAGCCGCTACTTATGGGCGAGGGCGGAGCTTAACCAGAAAGCCACGACCTCGACCTGGACAAAGTATAAACTGCACATGTTAGAAGCTTAAGGAAACAGTATTTGTAAGTTAAGAATGAAAGATCAGAAGAGGAAAGTGTAGCGAAGCTCAAAGAATGCACGACACTTTGACATTGTAGCCTAACTTCGTTTAAAACTACTTTTTATGAGGGGACGCGTTTGTCTCCAAATATGGACATCCGCTCCGCTTACGCCATCCAAACTAGGTCGATTCCGGGAAAGGAGAAAGGTCCAGCAGATCCCGCACTTCCAGGGTATTTCTTTTTTAACTAACCGTGAACACATGCACTGGATTAAATCGTCAAATAGATGATTTTGTGGACAACGTATCTAGTACTTACATGTCTTTGATTTTGATATTTATGTCACTGAAAGCGACGCATGGGTTAGGTCAGTGGTTTGAGAAAACTTTCTCAAACCACAAAAGGTGTTTGACAAACATGTGATGCTGTTCTTCAGCCACAGAGGACGCTCATGTTCTAGATAGACTGTGTAGGTCATGAAGCAGTATTTAATGATCAACTGAATCTGCTTTGTAAACACACGGCCTGTGCGGAGTTTGTCTCACTTTACACACGAGACACCGATACATTTCAGGACCATTTGTGATATAATTAGGCCTTAAATAAACCTCTTCTAATTCCGATATACCTTTGTGTTTAAAACAAACTTTGAAGCACTTGGAAACATAAAACATTAAACATAAAAAGAACATTGCAGCCCTTCTTTAGAGTCAAATCAGCCTCTGGGATGAATAAGACTCAGTTTATTGTCTAAACTTACAAATTAAAGGAATTCCCCTAAATTGTTTTGAGGCATTTTATGTCCCTACAATTAGGCCTAATCTTTACCTCAATTACCATTCGATTTTGCAGAGGAAAAATATAGGCATATAGGCTACCAAAAGTGTCATTTAGGTCTAAGTGTAAATAGGCCTACCAATCCTTATATTTACCAATAGGTAGTGCGTATATTTACCAACAGAATTTGGCAGAAATTAGATTCTTTAGTTTTCCTTTGTGTGGAGAAAGCTTTCACTTATGATTTGAGCCTCTTAGTCATCAGACGCTAAAACAGGGTTTCATTTATTATTATATATATATATATTTTTTTTTTGTCGTTATCATTGCAACAGACTTTATTTCTCATCATTCTGAAATTCATAAAGGAAGCTTTTTCTGGGCAGCACCACGCCTCCCCGGTCCCTCCCCTCTTCACCCCTCCTCCCTCCCTCGTCTTCCTCTCTCCCCTCCTCTCCCCTCTCCCCTCTCCTCTGCTCTGCTCCCGTGGCTCACTTGGGCTGCAGTCGGACCATCTCGTCGCTGTCGTCGCTGATGCGAGGCCCGGGGCTGGAGGAGCGGTCCTCACGAGGAGAATCAGACGGTGCAGAGCCTGTGTGCTCGTGGGCCCGGTTGCAGAAGGAGACATGCTGCAGGGCGGAGGACACTAGCGCATCTCTGGAGCAGCTCAGCATCCCGGAGTGCAGCAGCAGCAGCAGCAGCAGCAGCAGCAGCAGCAGCAGCAGCAGCAGCAGCAGCAGCAGCTAATTCACAAGCATGTGTCTGTTATTGTGAGCAGGACAAGCCATAAGACGCTGCCATGTTTCTTTTGCTCTCTCTGCTTTGGGCGCAGATGCTGATCTCAGGTATGATTTTTGTTGTTACTAAATCTGTGTCAGACAGGCCTTGTGTCAGATTTGAATACTCTTGATGGTGAGCAAACAAAGACAATAATGTTACAAATTTTGATGTAGACGTATAATAGGTCATGTACTGTTATGTCAAAAAGAAAGATTTTTCCCTTGTGATGTACTAATAAGAATAGACTCACTAACTGAGACATTTTCCAGGTCCAGGTGTGTGTTCTTAAAATAGAACATTGGGTCTGGTCATTTCTCTTTCTGCACCAGTACTGCTTAAAGATGCAGCCACACTTCCAATCGTTCATTCAAGAAGCTGTCTCCAAGACTTTAATGACCATTATACAATATTCTATAAACTCAATAGCATGTTGTGTGTTATTGTAAATTAGGTTGTTCTATCACCTTTTACTTTTTAGATCTTGGGACACAAACCCCATATAATCTCCAATAAATGCTCATAATATTAAAAATCAGATGATCAAAAGGGCAACACTCCTTGTTTGTGCTGTGAAATGAGCTGTATTTGATCTCAACATTATGTTGCAAAACCTGGCCCTGATGCACAGTTCCCACTGAGAAAATCCTGGAAACTATGGCGTCCAATCAGAGCTGCAGCCTTGTGTTGTTCATAACAACGGGACGCTGTCACCAGGGAGAATAAACGCCACGAGACAGATGCCCATGCGAAAGCTCAGCGAGGAAGTCACCTGTGGCCGTGATAAATTACTCAGTATAGAAGTGTGCACTACATCGAATATTAATCCATTTATATTATATTAAATATCCAAGCCAAAGATTAATAAAGGCTTCAGTGTAAATCTTTTTAACCAAAGCTCAAAAGTAATATAATCTAATTCAAAATGTAAGATCAAGTTCATTGCATCACATCTACTTAACACTGGGCACATCTGGATCTTTCTCTTTTATCATTTCTGCCCTGGGCATGAATTGAGTTGAGCTTCAGTGCAGTGTTCCTGTCACACTGGTTTGATGGACAAAAGACTTATAATACCATATTATACAATGTTGCTGTGCTTTCTCTTCACACACAGCCTCGCATAACATAGATGTATAACAGAAGTAACAAATGTGTTGTAAGTGTGAATCTCTTTGCTTAGTCTAGTGATGGGATATTTGAAAAGGTGCCTGAGATGTTAAGTTTCTTTTAAATAAATGTATTTGTATCAACCTTTACTATAGTTTGGTTTCTTTAAATGTTTTACTTTTGTTGTTTTGAAGAGTCCTCCTCTGGCGATCAGGAGTTGCGCCTCTTTCCTCTTCATCGCTCCAAATTCTTCCGCTCACATCTTCATCCTCAGTTCAATGTGGATGAGAACAAAGCCCCACTGCCCCAACAGCGCCACCATGAGGCCAGGTTAGCTCAGAGCAGAGCAGAAGCCCTTTGGAGGTCCCGGTTTCGTCAGCAGCACGGACAGCTGGACTTGAACCTTTTGGCCCGACCGCACCATGAAGCGGCGCCCGAGCGAGTGGAGGAGTCCGCACAAAATCTGGTCACTGTGGTGAGTCACGTGAAAACTAAAATAGAAGACCTTTTATGCTTTTTGTCTGGGTGCTCAGTTGATAAACCATAACGCAGATCACAATTTACATTTGTCCATTGTTGTCACACGTAATGAAAACATGCATGTTTAGGTCTGTTGGCAGCACTATGAATGATTGAGAGAGAGTGATTGTCTGTGTCTGTCTCTATGTGTTAACCCTGAGATGAGTTGGCCACTGTCCATGATGTTAACCCGCCTAAGGCCCAAAGTAAAAGCTATAGCCTCCATTCACTCGCAATCATAGAGGAAACTGAATGAAATAATAAATTCCCATTCAAATCTGCAACTAAAAAAGCTCTGTTGCTTCATTGTGACAGTGGTTTGGTAAAACTTTACAATAACTACACCCAAATTATTTTCTTGTTCATGTAATTCAGCATACCTCTTTTAGTACACTAGCTTTTTAGCATTGCCTGCATTTTAGACTGCGTTCTTCTTAGGGCTGGGCCGTTAATCGAAAAATGGAGAGATCGAATTGGACCTAATCGACAAATATTTGGTTGTGGGTTTTGAATCGAAAGTTCGAAAACCAACCTTTTGTCAGTAAAAATTTGTAGTTTAGAGAAAAAGTCAAACTTTGAGGCAAAATATTAATATAAAGTTCCAAAAAAATCTAATAAATTGGACATAATAAAATTTTTGTTTTGATTATGTTAAACAAAATCAAATCGAAAATCAAGATTGAACAATATAAGAAAAAAAATCTTGATGTTTTTTTTCCTAGATCGAACAGACCTAGTTTGTGTCTTGAACTGAAATAACTGTTCCACAAAGAATTAAAATACAGAAATGGAAGACTTTGTGTGGCAATCAATCTCAGCTGAACAAAAATATATCCAACACATGTAGTAACTTGACTCACGCCAGATGGATATGTGTTGAACTTAGATTTGAGTGCTTCCACATTATCCATCTGGACAACAACAACATCAACAGCAGCAGAAACACATTTGAGCTGCCATCTTTGTTTTGCTTTATTCAGACTTTACTTGCTGACGTCTTGATGCAGTGTGACTGGGCCGTTAAACCACTGGTTCAAATGCCAAACCAGTCGAGCGAGGGGAAGACCAGATGGATTTCTCTCAAGTTTGTGAATTCACAAATATCGCAAGAGAATCTATCTGGGTTAGTGTCGTAGTGTCCACTGCAAAAAATATGTTTTTAGTCTTGCTTAAAACAACATAGAAAATTTTAATTTTAGCTGTTTTAACTGGTAAGATTTATTTGCTTATGTAATGTAGAATAATTCACTGGTTTCAAAACATTTTTAACTGATTATAAGAGAATTTGGCTTAAACAAGAACAAAATTTGTCAATGGGTTAAGAACAGTTTACTTTACCCATTGGAAAATAATATGGCTTGAAATAAGAAGCAATGTCTTTAAATCCCAGGATCAAGCCACTTTAACTTGTCTTGAAATTAATTTTTTGCTGTGTACTGCTGAGAAAAACAGCATAATTGTGATGCACAAAATACAATAAACTTTGAAATCAGCCCCTAGTGACATCACAAGGTGGAAGAGAGCATGGTGAGCTTTAGTTATGTCGACAGACCAATAAAACAGTATCATTCAAACAAGAAACAATTATTTAACATGTCCAAAAGTCCATGTGAATTCATCAATTGTTCATTCTTATTTAAATGTATTACTGGCTGTGTAGTAGTGGATATTTTCTTTGTGCATTCAGTATTTTCATATTGCCAGAAATAGTCATTGGAGAACACTTCCAGAACATTATTAGTCATTTGACAAAAGGCACAATGTACTGGATGATATTTCTGTGTGTTGCTAATTTTAAACTTTCATGATGATGATTTGGACCTGTTCATTTTATTATGAGTCTTCTGCTGTACTTTTATTCAAACCAATGCACTAATTAATTATGTATGTGTGATAAAAGAGATTCACTCAGTGCAGGAGCTGATGTGGAGGTCAAGTTAAATGGACAGTGAGTGACAGGCGAGGTGTTTTGGGTTCGTCTGCCGTTTTGGAGGAGAGAGAGAAAGAGAGATGGACTGTGCTCTTAGTTGCTATGGTAACCCTAATAATCAGTGTGCAAGGAGGAGGAGGGAGAGAGAGAGAGAGAGACCCACTTTCCTCCACAATGGGGCTTAGACAAACAGCACTGACCTTCACAGTGACTTTGGGCCACATTTGTGAGGCCGACAGATGCAGACAGTAAAATGTAGTTAGCCGTGATTTAAATGCACGAGGGGCGACTGGGAAAAAGCAGCGGGGTGTTATTGTTGGTCTGGACAGTTACAGATGCTGAAAGATCAAGAAGCTATGTGATACTCAGAATAACTAACGAATGTACCTGAGTAATTTCTGTTAGCGTTAGCCTTTAGATACAAAGAATTTTTGTTCTAATCAGGAGCTGAATGCTGCTCTCTGATTGGCTGAGCTGTTGTGGTCCTCTCCAGTTTCATTTTGTTGTTTGTAAAAAGGAGTTTATAAGCCATAATTGCAATCAGAATTAATACATGTCGACATTAACCATGTGTCGAAGGATTTAGGAGAGAAAGTTGTCGGATTTAAAACCTAAATCGCGTTTGCAGTGTAAAAATCAGCTACCCCACCTTTAAAGCCACGTGAAATCTCATACTTTCCTGACTCATAAAAGAGTTGCCTCAAACTTTTTCTGATCTGAGCTGTTTGGTAAAGTTTATTAAAGTTGAATATTGTTTTCACAAACATTGAGTGTATATTTAACTTAAAAAATATATCATATAATAAATATATGTATCTGTTACTATAGTGAAACACTAAAGTTCATGCGCTTGTGCAGAAGCTTTTCGACAGGCACACAATTTTGACTCAACTTCGGCAGTGACTCTGATTTGGGACTGACAAACCTCACAGAAATGAATTGAATGAGAAATGTTCAAACAGAAGTGAGCTATTTTGAATATAACTTAGCCAAATATGACCTTCATGTTAGTTGGCTTGCTCTAGAGCAGGGGTTCTTGACCTTTTTGACCTCGGAGCCCGAATATTCATGTAGAAAGTAACCTGGGGAACAATCTCATATTAAATGTATTGTATTTTACTGCTTTTGTGGCTCTCAGGGAGTTGCTCGTGGCCAACTTTGGGCCCCGGCCCTATGGTTAAGAATCAGTGTTCTAGAGCAGGGCTATTCAACTTTATTTTTCAGAGGGCCAGATTTCATCGAGGACCAAGGCTTGAGGGCCGGGCAGTTGCACAATACATCGCAGTTTTTGATGCAAGATTGTGCCCAAGACTAGAGTTGTTTCTATAGTGATAATAACTAATGCTGCGTCTGTTTTTATTGCTCTACAGCAGGACTATTCAATTATATTTTACTATGACTCTAGGTCTACATATTTGCTATTTCAAGTGTGAACCTCAATTTGAAACAAGACTAGAGAACAATTTGTGAACCAGAACAAAAGTGAACAAAACAAATATCAGTGGAATTTTAGCTGATGAAGTTGATTTAAAAGTACTGCAGGCGACCGAAAGCCAGATCTAACCAAGAAATGTGGCCCAGTCCCTGGCCCACTTTATTTAAATGGGCCAGTCTTTATTTCAAAGCCTTATGTCGCTGTATCCACCCCTGTTCACTATAAATCAGATACGGATTGTTTCCCTGGCTTTTTTGCAAGAACCATTTACCATTTTACCAAGGTGGGCCACATCCTACTGCTTCGCGGGCCGCATTTGGCCCGCGAGCCGCTATTTGAATAGCCCTGTTCTAGAGTATATTTTTGAAAAAAGTACAATTTTACAGACATGTCTGTTTCCTGTTAATTTGACATTTTCTTTGAACATGTTAAAGACTTTACAAGTCAGGAGAATACTTCACCTACATTACATTAGAGTACATTTATGTGTTTGTCAATTCTAATGTTAAAGCTTTAGAATATGAAAATAACAGCTTGCATGCACACAGTCAAAATATTGCACTGCAGAAACCTTGGACACAGTTGTGTTAGTTAATTTGTGTTGTGTATGTAGGGACAAAGGCTCGTCAAAGCTAATCTCTCGCTGTGGGTGAATAATGCATGGTCCTGATGGCAGTTGTCTGTCTCACTGTGCCAGCCACGGCACAGATGCATTGTGGGAGTGAGCACAATCTGCTTAAACCATGTGCAAGATGTAGTCATGATGAAAAATGAATGTCTGTTATATATTTTGTCTTAGCCTTGTCTCTTTATGGTAAGATTTAACATTGACAGTCAGCAGGTTTTCAATGACAAATTTAACAGTTGTAAAGTGATAAATATACAGTTTTGACTTCTACATGTTTTACATGGAATCAGATTTTTTTTGCAAGTAAATACAGACAAGTAAGTAAAAGCAGTGTCAATAAATGCAATTTTTTAGTTTTAATCTGGATTTTTTTGTATTTATATGCTGTATGTGTATGTTTTGTGGCACATACATATGTCTTTATGCTACACACAGCTGTTTTTCCATCGTTGATTCTTGTCTCTCAAAGAAACCACACAAGCGTTAACAATGCCAACCCTATGTCAACCTACTTCATTTGTGCGTTTGCGTGTGCTGCTCACGTTTTCCCTTTGGGCAAAAAGAGATGCATCATGTGCACAGTCCCATAAGGACACGCAGAACATGTCATAGGAAGGTTACATGTTCTGAACCTTCATGAGTTTATTTTAAGAGTTTATTCCAGTGTGAGAGAAACAGAAAAACAATAAGGAAGTATTTAGCTGTCTGTTAACTTTTACAAGAAACTCAGCTCCTCTTTGACCGTTTAGTGTAACCACATTGAGATGCATCCGTGCTTTGATTGGGCAGACATTTTAAAAAATAGATGCTATAGCGGTTGTTTTATGCAAAATTTGAGCACATTAAGCAGGCCTATATTTTCTCAAATGAAACTATTACAAATTGTTTCAAAGATACAGAAACAAATTGAACTTAATTTATCAATCCAGGTTCTGTATTGCAAGCATAACCAAAAATAAATAAATAAATAAAAGCATGTGAATTGTACTTAATTTAGTATTGGAAAATCCACATATAACATTCTCCACATTCATTCATTCATTTATTCATTCATTTATTTATTTATTTAGTAGTGAGCAGTTGCTTGATAATTCAGATGCCTATCAGACATGTCTTTGTAATCATTTTTAAACCCAGTTTAGTCTTGAAGTGGCCTTGACTCAGTCTTTGTCTAATAGGTTAATAAGTTGTGTTCACAGTCTGTGTTGATGTCATTAGATCAGATGGTGGGCAAGAGCTAGGGCTGGGCGATACTGATAAAACTAGATATCACGATAATTTTTTGGCATACCTCGATTACCATATTCAGACGATACAATGTCAAACTAACAAGAAAATGCTCAAACATAATGTATTAGTTCAGGGGTGTCAAACTCAGGCCCGGGGGCCAAATTTGGCCCTCAAGAAGATATCATGTGGCCCTGAGCATGATTTCAGGTTATTATTGATAGTGGCCCTTATATTGCTGAGATGTGACTATTAAATGTAATATGCACTGGAGTGCAGCAGAAAGCAAACAACTGTCCAAAGTTTTCTTGCAATAAAATTGTGTACAATATAATGTAATATATATATAAATATAAATGTGTTATATTAGCTTTATACAGCCCTATTGCCATATTTGAATTTAACACAGAGGACCTAGATTTTAAAATGCGGCCCTCGACCAACTCTGACTCTGTTCGATTTGGCCCTTCCACCATTTGAGTTTGACACCTGTGTATTAGTTGAAGTGTAATGATTAGAATCGACTTTTTTTAATGATCTGACCAAAATCTGAGCCAACTGCACTCACTCAGGAATTTTCATTTTAATTTTCATTTGTGGATAAAAATGCAGCTAAACAGGATTGTCGTGTATTAAAAGTTACAGGCATACAGATTTTGGTCAACGTAGACCCAAATGAGTGATTGACTAAAGTATCACATCTTCTTCCCTTATTTGAATATTTACAATGTAACTTTTGTTATTTGCATTTTTAAACAGCTTTTTGTAGAACTTATTACTATAGATTATAAACTTGATACTTGATATTAAAAGTTTGAATATCTTCAAAACAACAATCAATATATTGCTCACTTCTAGCTAGAGCCATTTATTCCTCTTAATTTCTGTCACTTACAAAACCCATTAAAGGAGACCTATTGTGATTTTTCTGTAGATTTAGCAAGATAGATAAGCATAAGTAGATTAATAATGAATATTTTGTTCATTGAAATACACAAAAATGATCTAAAATGGCTTAGAAATAGAAACAGGTTCACTGACCTCTTCATCCCTGCCTCTTCATTGTAAAATTTAACTTTAATAAGCCACAGAATTGAATGCATTTAAATTTGTTTCTGTTGGTGTTTCACTCAGAACTCTAATTTTGACAAATCACACGTAAATACAGACAAGTGGGCAGGGATAGGTGGTAGGTGAAGACCGGGATTTTCTGAGCACTGGAACATCAGCCGCAGGACAATAAAAGATTACTCAAACATGCATGAATCAATCTAAATACAACTTTGGGTAAAGTAATAATGAAAGAACACTGCAGTAACAACGTTAAAACTCAGAAAAGTGAACTTTACGTAATAGGTCTCCTTTAACTTTTTGTAATAGAAAAAAACTGCATTTAAACAACATTTTTTTTTATTTTATTTTCTTCTGCATTAAATACTATTGACCTTCAAAATGTTGTGTAGTGAGAATCTATTCAGGATTTAGCGCACGTTAGTGTTTAGTGCAAGTGATGTCGCATTATTCATGTAGTTTCCTGTATGTGGGCTGAAGTGTATTTTTGTTGCTAAACATTGCTCTTGTTCTATGGGCCTGCCTTTAACAGTATTTGATTGGTGCAAATCGGATTCCCCCTCCCTCCCACCTCTGCCTTGAGGGCTATCAGCTAATTAGTGGTCATTACTGTGTGTGTAGGTGTGTATGTGTGTTTGTGTCCTACAGAAATAGCACCTGATCCTGACAGAAAGCACAGCGCTGTAATGGTTTTACCTGCTTGGCGACCAATCAGGCGGCAGGCTCAGATTTGTGTTTCCATAAGCCAATCACACATCACAGAGCAACTAGATCAGGAAATGGAGCAAAAAGCCCCTCCGCTCTGGTACACAGGCTGTTCACTGTCTCTCTGCCTCTGACTGGGTCTGGAGACAGTCAACAATGTGTCCATCTTTACCAGGTAAGGGCATCTTCTTTATAGGCTGTAAACGCAGGGACCAAATGCCCATAAGGTACATTTGTTTGCTGTTGTTGTTATCATTGTTTTTATAAGTTGACTTCTATACTTTCTTGTATGGTAAAGGCTGATACTCATTTGTTTAATAGTTTTACACTAAATGTTGTCATTGAAGCTGCTGTTATAGTAGTTCATTCTGTATAGCTCTCATTATCCATTTTTGAATACTCTGTTAGCAATTTATGAGATTATTCTGATTTGTAATTACAATTTTGCACCACCTGCCACAAACATAGGCCTATCTTATGCTTTCTATCTGATGGTTCTGGCACAAACAGACATGAACAAGTCAAAACCAGATCCAAACGCATAATAGCATCATGTGTGTGTGCGAGGGTCTGTCTATCTGTAGTTATTGTTCTTCATATTGAATTAAGTGGCAACAGAACATGTTGTTGTTTTAGCCATTAGCGATCAGCCGCCTACACATGGACACACATAGATGAGTAGAGGGGTTGTTTTGTTCCTGTCAGGTTTAATAGAAAAACAAAGTGTTTAGTGTCATTAAAGGGGTTCAGTCATGGACAAAAAAGACAAACAATGCCCACACATGTTTGTTACATATGTTTCTTAGTTTTAGGGATGAACTCTGACCTTTTTAAAGTACACACTGGAAAAATACAAACTTAAAAGGTGCGCAATTTAAAGACCAAAAGGTTGTTCGTGTTCTAGAAAGTGATAATGTCATGAGGGCAGAATGTGGGAAAGAGCCAGTGTTTTCCCTTTAATAACACTGGATTTTGTCTGAAGGGTAATTTTCTGCATGATCATTTCTTTTAACGACTAATCCATCTATTTTTTGTATTACAAGAGATAAACTACATTCAAACAGTTCAGTATTCATTTAGCCACTTTCTTAGTAATGATTATTGATTAAAAACATGAACAGAACCTAAAGTATAAGAAGAATGAAAGCTGTAAGGAACAAATGATGCCATGTTGTTCTCAAGGTTCTCCAGCTCCAGAGCAAAACTTTGTGATTGGTGGGATATTCAAAATTAAAATGAAGGACATTTACATTGTGGATTAATATAACTGTGTTACCATTGTATTGTTGATGATCTGTATAATGACATCATAGCACAACAGTGGAAGATCACCTTGGTTTGGGAAGTACTTTACTTCATCGTGAAGTGTCATAGGGATTACAGAAAATTCAAATATTAAGAGTTTAAAGCATGTTGCAGGCCAGCCAGCTACAAGAGCGTCTGGTTGCAGACACATACCTCCCACCTCCTCCACAGACCGGAAGTTACCTCTCACTAGAGGCCAGAACTCCCTCTCTGTACAGACCGGAAGCTCATTTATAGTCACCTCTCGTGTGTGGCTATGCAAGCAAATGTACCCCAATGATGGGTACGTTTAGGGTTGGATTAGGCCTGGGGTTAGAATAGGTAATTTGGTTAAGTTTACGGTTTTGTGAAAAAATTGAGATGTGCCAGTATGGAGAGTTTTTTCTGGCCTGTAGCGAGAAGTGGGCAGGACAAAAAAGATGAGACGCCTCTCGCCAGCAAAGTTCTAACTCAGATCCACAGTTCAATTGTTTTCAGTCTGAAAAAAAAAGCACATCTATAACTTAAAGTTCATCTTGATAACTTTGTAGTTTATAAAGCTAAACAAGAATTTAGGGTATGTGCTCAGCTGATTAACTCCGAGGACGATTTCAAACTCTTAATATGTATGAACATTTAACATGAGAGCCAGTACCAAGAAGTGCGCGGTCACTGTTGAGCAGTTTGAGATTGTGAGCGGAGAGGTTACAGCTGCAGAACTTCTGATGAAGTATCATATGTCTGAGCTCTTGTAGTTTATATGACACATATTAGGATAACAATGTGTTCCTTCAGCTGGAGTAGTTTCTTATGAAGTATAAATTGACTTGAAGTCATGCATTTTGATTTCAGTTTATGTTGCCTTTTTTTCCAATTTATAAATTCTATTTAACCAAAACTAAATGATCTATTGACAAATTGTACTACCTATGTATATCTTGTATTGCCTTATGTAAGATGGGTATTTCTTTCAATGAAAACTTTTTCAGAATTGCTGTTTGTACATAAAGATGTCCACATTTGTGCACAGTTAACCATACTATTGTAAATCAAGAGTGTGTATGAGCCTGTAAATTAAGAGTGTGTATGAGTCTGTACAGATTTGAAAACTTTGCTCACACCATGCTACAAACTAAGCAGATTGTGTTTTTGTGTGAATCACAATGAAGTGTAAATAGTTGTGATCTTGTGATGATGTTTGGTCGTCTGTCTCTGTCTCTTGGCAGTACTTGGCTGTGGACGTGCGGAGGCTGAACATCAGTCTTCTTCGCTGGTTTCGGGAGGGAGTCGCAGCAGCTTTGGGTGTTCCTGTCAGAGATGTCCACATCAACCGTCTCAATGTAAGAACCACAAGAATCTGTCTGTTTTACTTTAATGTTATAATCTTTCCCTTTCCTTATTTAAGCGACAGGTACAGTATAATGCTGGTTATAATCTAGATCTAGCATTGCTTCCTCATCACAAACACAGGTCGAGTTTTGTCTGTGAGTCTTTAGTTCCTCTGAGCCTCAGAAAACACTGTTCTGAATGTCCCAGATCTGTGATGTCATTGGTGGATCTCTGAGATCTTTTGCACTTTTTGTAATCAGGCATCAGATTGATTCATTTCCTTATGTAGTTGCTGCCAGTAGGTTGTTCTTTTCTACATGTTTAAAAGACAAGTAAAACATCATACTTGTTCTTTAAATCGAAGCTACACACTCACAAACAAATTTCAAACAAAAAAGCGTGAGGTGAAAAGGAGGGGCTGAGGGGCTGGAGAGCAGCAGTGTGATTGGTTTGACAGCAGGTGTCAAACAATCACACACACCAAATAATTGACACAATTGGACATGACTGATTCTTGATCTCCTGTTCATGCTGAAGTAACAAAGAGTCTAAAAATTGCTCAACGACATTTAGTAATTTAGTCATTTTATTGGTCGATGGAGTCTTAGTCGACCAAAATTTAATTCATTTTAATTTGTTTATAAAATGTAAATACAGTGTTTCCTCTTGATTTTCTGTAGTTGCTAGCTCCATTACATTTTTAGTCTTTTGGAGTATAGTTTGGTTCAGGATTTTATTTATTTATCATTAATTAAGACCATTAAGTTACTTTTTAGCTTCAGATCACTTGCCAAGCCCTCTTTTTAGTCGACTAATCACTCGGTGGGACGTGTCTGTAATCAACCAAGAATTTCTTTGGTCGACAACAAACCCTAGAAACATGTTTGTTTGATCAGTTTGCACAAATTTGCCAAAAATAACTCAGAACAGTTGGCAATGCTATTTAAACACCATATGCACAGCTAACAGGAAACAAACAAACAAACAAACAAAAACTTTAACTTGTGGTTGTTTTTTGCAGGAAGAGAAGAATGGCATCGAGCTTTTCGTGTTGTCTGATAGGCTGGGGATCTTGGAGCCTCGTTCAGCTGAAGAAGTCATCCAATCACTGAACATCAGGGTCCTGCACCGACACCTGGGGCATTTTGGCATCACCGAGGTTTCCACTGAGGTCTGTGTGCGTCTGTGTGTGTAAGAGAGAGAGAGAGAGTCTGAGGAGGAGCAAGGAAAGACAGGAGCTATTACAGTGCAAAGTGCCGGTGTTAAAACTTTAATGGGAAGGTTAAAGACACATCGATCAGCCTGAGGAAGCACGGAGGCGCTTTACACATTTGGCTAAATGTAATTACTTCCACTTCCTCACAAGATAAATGTTGCAGTTTCTCCTTAATAAAGTTATAGTTACAAATCCCAGACTTTAATGTGTCAGTAAGGAAGAAAAAGATGGTGAGGCGACGCCATGGAAGCACATACGTACAATAGGTGTGTTCAAGACGGTCCAGGCGCCTCGAGGCAGTAAGGGGGTCGGGTCTGATGACAGCGCTACGTAGGCCCGGTAATCTCAGAGATCTAAAGCAACTGCAGCCGACTTCCCCACCTTGATGACTATACAAAGCCGTGATGCATGATGGGAAATGTACTGCAGTGAACACATGTGGACTGACAGCTAGCTGGGTGATCAAATGTGACGCTCTGCAGTTCCTCCTCTTCTGTCTTTATCGTTTCTGTCTACTTTTATAACATCACACGTTTAGCATGAGTCAGTCAGAACACAGCTACAGTCAGGTCAGAAACGACTCTATTGGACATTACACAGGATCATTAATATATTATCTTAATCTGCTGAAAGTCACTTTCTCACAGATAGAAGTGTGTAATGTGTTATGATGATGAGCTCTTTATTCTTTGTAGTCTATGATGTGTGAGGGGAGCATAAATGCTTTTGAAAGTTGTATGTAGTTTTATTCAGTGCAACACTTCAAACAAACGTGAGAGCTGTGTTGTCCCTGTGTTCTCGAGAGCAAGAAGTGTCCAACTTGAATCTCTCTCACGGCCTTAAGTCTCGTCTCGTCTGCAATCCGGTCGGAGATTTTTGCATCTTGAACACACCTATTATTCTAGACATGCAGAAGAACAGGTCTTCAAACTTCACACTAGGACTAGGCAATACTCTATAGCTAAAATTAATGTCCAGATTTTCTTGAAGCAGATCACTTGTTAGATTTTATCACAAAGCATGCAAACCTTGTAGTTTTTTTTTTATTTTACGAGGTAAAACAATTGACTTTTCCTGACTGTTCCCTGTGATTGGTTGAATCAGCTGTCACTCTTTCACTTTGACAGAAACTGACCAATAGAAGCCAAGAGTGTTTGAACAAACAGTTGTATGGAAATAGTGAATGCTGATATGACAATTTCACCAAATTAGCAGATTGTCACAGGAGTGAGGTCAGATTCATCACATTGCCCAGGCCTGCTTCACTGTTCACATAAGATTGTCAATTTAGCCTTTAAGTTATCCAGTTGTCATTGAAAATTAAGATGACAATTGCACTCATTGTTCAATAACTAAAAGCTAGAAAAATAGTGTTTTATATTTTTATTTTTATTATTTATGATGCATGTTGTTTCTTTGCACATGAAACATTTAGCTATTGTTGTTCATCTTATGTAATCTGACATTCTTAATGAGACTAACTATGCACGTTTAATTCTGCTATTTGCTTATGTTATCTTATGTTTTAAGATAAGCCAAGTCCTTTAACTCAGAGTTTATGAGAATTTTCCAACTTTATTATTGTGTCAGTGGGATGTTAATAGTTTCATCATCTTGGTAATTTCTGTAAAAATATATTAAAAAAATATGATTGTGACAGGTTTACTTATGGATCTTGTAGCATAATTTCTTTCCTCCTTCCATTCTCTCTCTCTCTCTCTCTCTCTCTCTCTCTCTCCTCTCTCTCTCTCTCCCCCCTCGCTTCCTTTCTCTCTCTGCAGAAGAACGTTCTCCAGGGCCAGCAGAGGGACCACATGTGGAGTCGAGACGGCTTCTATGCTGTATTCCTCTTCTTCACCGTCTTCATCTTTGTCATCTCATGCTTAATGGTACTAACCTTTTTTTACCTCATTTACACACATTTTACATTTACAGTTGGTCTGAAGTCTGTCAGAGATTGCCCTTTTGACATTCTTTACCATGAGGCTAAACCTTTTCACCTCGGCTGCCCCGGCTGGATAAGACCATGAAAAGGTCACGAGATTATTCGTGGCTCTGATGAAAAGACAGCTCTCTCATCAAACACACACTTTTGTCTTTCTGCATGTTATATATATGTCTTACAATTATCTTTTGTTGGTTTAAAAATTTAAAACAATAATTGAAAAGATAATCACAATCACAATTTTGTTCGCTTTGTAAATTAGCTAAGTCAATTAGCAAATCAATATTAGATTAGTCGACTAATAATTATTTAGATAATTACATTCTTTAGGTGAGAAGAATAAATTACAAAGCATTTTACACTGTTTCCTTTTTTGTATCAATAGTAATTTGTGTGTGAATTCTCATACAGTTGTTCAGTTCAGGTCTAACACATGGTCAGATCAAAAATATATTTAACAGTTTTGACAGCTTCCTTTTAGTCCACTGAGTAACCTTTCCTGGAGTTTCTGGTCAGCTGCAGCCCTATGTCATAATAGTGTATTTACAGTTTTTCTCAATCACTTTGACACACTTCTCTTTTTCAAAAACTCTTCCCCAACAGCTCACACAGAACCACAGGCAGAGATTCGGTTGTCCTGAACAGAAATTCAGCTTCAAAACTGAAACTTTTCCTTTAAAAGTCTTAGGATACCTAGAGTCGCATCAAGGTAGTTTATGTATTTACTGACATTTAACACAACATGAATGCCAGTTTGTCTGTGTTGTTTATCGTCACAGTGCCAAACTTTACTGCACAACAAATCTTCCTACAGGTACAAATAAAACTGGACTGAACTATTTTACCATCAAAACTCCCAAACATAGCTGACGTTCATTTGACAGAAGCTTTAGTCCTGATCTCAGACACAAAGGTTCAGTTCGGTCTGCACACGTCGGATTCACACGTCACACATATCTGGATTTTGAGGTGTGGACTTGCAAGTTGTGACTGATTTTATCAAAATGAGTCAAAAATTGGACTGAGAGCTGTATGACTTTAGACAGGTTGATGTCCCTCCTCACTTCTTTATTTTATTTTACTGTAATTGGGATAACTTACAAAAATCCTTGAAATTGCAAAAACACAAGCTGGACTCAGTAATCTGATATAGCTAAACAACGTAAACAAGACGTAAAGGTGAAAGCAGAGGACTCAACTTGGACTTTTGGGTCAATAACTTGGACTTTTCTTTGTTTGAACTGGGACTTGACTTAGACTTGAAGCCAAAACTTGAGACTTACAAAACAATTAATTAGTCCCGCCTTTGCTAATTTGTAAATAATATATCATATGTAGAATATAATATAATACGTACACTTTATTGAAGAGAAATGTCAGTGACAACTATACTAAATAGATATTTTTAGTATGTAATTGTGTGACAACAAGCCCCATTTACCAACATCAGACTGGAGACAGAATTACTATTCTATTGTTTTTATCTGCTCATTGTCTCTCTTTGAATCATTCATTCTTTGTTTGATTGTGGCTGCTCTTAGTTTTTGCTGTGGTTTTTAAATGTATAGAAAAAGGCAACGTTAAGGCAAAATACTTTAATCACTCCTGAAGAGGCTTGCAATGTTGAAAAAACAAACTTAATTCCCTTAATAAACTGCATTTGTGAATGAAAGCTGTGTGAGCTGTTCTGATAAAAGACCTGGAAACTGTGTGAATAGATGAGGAACAATGCAAACCACCTGAGCCTTTGTTCAGATAAACGTGTGAACCAATTGTTTAAACATCCAAAAAATGTGTTAAAGCGATTAAGAAAAACTGTGAGCATAGAAAAGCAAGTTCATCTTTTTGTCCAGTAGAGGGCGCACATGTACCTGTACTGTTGTGTTTTTGCTCTCAAGAGACATCTACCGACATAATCATTAAATGTGCACCTCGTTTTACTATAGCATGATCATTTACATTTTACAGCTGATTTAAAATGAGCAGTTTTGTAAAAACAATGTGCTGTTGTTTGTTTTGGGACTAGGTTTTATACCGACTCAGAGAGAAAGTTCAGATTTCCCAGAGACATGTGAAAGCCTCTTCTGAATACAGACCTAAAATCAGTGACCCTCCAGGCTCAGCGCAGAGCCCACCCAACGTCACCAAGGTAAGACTGGACAGCATATTGAATTGTTTTTAATCGTCTGTTTAAAACCACACACATGTACAGATTATCACATTTTTGACAAATAAATGTATTTTTATGTATCAAAACCTATCCTCTTTATCAAAATAAAAGTTTAAAAGCCTTTATTGTTCTGCACATGTTCAGCATATGAGCACAGTTTTAAAGAAATAATATTTTAACTATGAAGTACTCAGAACAATAAGTATTTTATTTGAAGATGCTTGGTTTCCCCCTCTTTCTGTAGCTTTGCAATGATCCTCAACTTCATTGAATTGAATTTCAATAAGCAATTTGAATTTTTTTTTTTAATCTTTCATCAACGCCAGCGTTAAAGGTTGTATCATTTGTCAAATCATAGATAGGCTATTTTTCATTTAAAACCTTTTTTCCTACAAGTATCAATATCCGGTCTGGAGGGGCAGTGATTAAGTTCAGGGGAATGTTTAAGTTTAGGGTTAAGAGTTTGGGTAAAGGTTAACATAAAAAATACAGAACATAGGCCAGTTTAGCAACAGAAATAAGATAAATGTAAGGTTAGGATAATGGGGAAGGTTAGGAAAAGGCTTGGGTGAATGT
The DNA here is from genome assembly GCA_038363315.1 of Mugilogobius chulae. Taxonomy (NCBI): domain Eukaryota; kingdom Metazoa; phylum Chordata; class Actinopteri; order Gobiiformes; family Gobiidae; genus Mugilogobius; species Mugilogobius chulae. The sequence goes on along the minus strand of CM076409.1, from coordinate 47,344,731 downwards.
TAAGATAAAAAATAAAACACTTTAGGCCTCATTACCAAGACAATCAGCTCATTTCTGTCCTCTCTGAACCCAACTCTCTAACACGATTAACAATGTGGTTGCTAGGTAACGCTTGTGGAATTATTACCTCTACATACATGTCATATTTGCTGGACAAAAGACTATTATAAACGTAATGAAAAGACTTAATTAGGTGAAAGCAAGCAAAATGTTTTAGTGCAACCTCTAATATAATGTAATATAAAAATGTGGTCTCACCTGTCACCCGTTTTTGACAGGCTGTGACGGTCAGAAGCATGGTCCAGGCTGAGCTACCTCCTTCTATAGCCACGCCCATTCCCCAGCAGCAGCCAATCACAGCGTGTCGTCGCCTCGCACCTCCTGCCATTCCTATACCAAGGTACTTTTCATCAGAATTAAGCACAGTGCATGACCAGTATGTGACTATTAATATTATTCAATGCATTTTCTCAGCCCTACACCTGCATCTGTGAAAGGTTCGGACCAGGCCCCTCTAAGCGCCCCTCTAAGCGCTCCTCTAAGCGCCCCGACATCTGCAAACGAGTTAAAGCCGTGTCCCTCCCCTTTCAGAATGAAGTCTGCTGCAGGGCTTCAAGAAAGGTCAGTCCATTTGGAGAAAAACGAAACAGACAAACTGCAAAGTCACTGTGGGAAACATGAGGTGCATGAGTTTTATGTTGTGACTGTAGCTGAGACGAGGAGTGACTTTTATCAAAATTAAATCAAAGAGAAACAAATGATGGAGAGACACTGCAGGTGAATAGGGAAAAACTAATCACAAAAATGATCTAAAACGGCGTAGAAATAGAAACAGGTTCATTGACTTCCTGTTTAAAACGGCAGAAGTGATAAGCTCCACTTCTTTATTGTAAAATATAACTTTAATAAGCCACAGATTTTAAATTACACTTTTAGTTATTGTTATAGTGTCTACATGACAATTTGAACACGTTTGTTGTTACTCAGAATCCTAATTTTTATGGAAGAGGTGGAAGGTGAAGACAGGGATTTTCTGATCATTTGAGCATCGGCTGCAGGACAATACAAGATTACTCAAACATGCAGGAATTTATCCATATTCTCAAACTTTGGGTGAACTAATGATGTGAGAACACTGCTAACCTTGGTCAACTATCAGACAGATACAGAGCCAAGTCTAAATGTAATCTAATGTAATTACTTTTGAGTTATATATTGGATACAATTTTTACGGAAGGTTTTTGCGTAAACTTATGATTTGATCGAAAATTTGCTATAAAATTAAATTTTTTAATGTGATAATGTGTTGACTCCCGGGTCGGTCCATATCAACACCTCATGATCTCTCTGGAGTTTGCATGTTCTCCCCGTGTCACAGTGGGTTTTCTCCAGGTACTCTGGTTTCCTCCCACCTCCAAAAACATGCATGTTTAGGTTAGTAGGGCATCACTGTAAATTTCCCTTAGTGAGTGAATGAGAGTGTTAATAGTTGTGTGTCTAACCTTATGAAGAGTTGGCCACTGTCCAGATGTTTCCTGCCTAAGGCCCAAAGTCACTGGGAGAGGCTCTCGTCACTCATGATACCTAATGGAACAAGTGGTAGAAAATAATTGGTTGAATAATAAAATAATACTGTATAATTTAATATTTCGGCATAGATAGTAACAACAAATCAGTCCATGACAGTAAAGCCTTAGAACTTTATGGACAAAGTGAAATAAATTAAATCTTAAAACTAATAAAACTTCTTTAGGAGCAGATTAGTCAATTTGGTTGTTTCCACATAAAGCTTGAATACTGAAAGAGCAAACAAAAAATGAAAAATGAAAAGAGAGAAAGAGGGATTTGCCTGCAGCACCCGAATTAAAAGTTAAAACAATTATTTTAGTTTAAACTGTCATTAGGTATATAACAAGGTCCCAGTACGTGCACAGTGTCTGTTTGTGTCAAAGTTTAAAATGTGATGACGCTTGAAGATTTTGGGGACCGTGAAAGGCACTGAAGTGAATTATACAAGATCTGAACACTTTGCCAAGCACAAGAACATCCTGGTGTGAGCTGGTGCATGTGTCCTTGGGTCAATGTTTATACAGTTTAAGAGCAGAGGCACAGGTCAGTGTCTGGAAATATATGAACTGAAATGTTCCCAAGATAAGTGTTCCTGCTGAACCTCAAGGACCTCTTCCATGTTTATAGATTTTGGAGCCAACTTCCTTCAATTTACATTAACTACAAATCACAGCTTTAGGACGTTTGAGGCAGGTCAGTTCACGGAGCATCTTTCATCAGATTTATCACTGTCAAAATAATTTATTGTTCGTATTGTTCATTATGTTTAGGGTCAATCAACTGTTTCACAAACTAAGAATTGTGTTTGATGTGAACATCCAGCACAAAACTATAATAATAACATGTGAAAATATTAATTATAGGCATGCACACTAAAGAAAAAAAAACAGGGAAGTAATGCAGAAATACTGTTAATATTTGTCCCTGTAACTCAATTGAACAGCTGCAGTCCCAGAGAATTTGATAGAAAACAGTGAAATGATCAAAAATGGTGACTTATTTTGAGTGTTTTAACTTTTAAGTAACTTTAAACATGTCACAAAGTAAATGTAAAAAGGGCTGCCATTAGCTTAATCCAAAATGCTTGACCATTCATTTCTCTTTCAGTGGGTTTCATAACATTGAAATAACACCTGTCTCCATGACGACAGCTCCAGAGGTGTTATCTGAAAGCTTAACTCTTCTTTAGACATTTTCTCCAGGTTATATCAGTATTAATGTAGAGGCCGGTGCTACTTAAAGTTAGAAAAGGAAGGAAGATTTCAGACTCGATGTGAGAACAGGATGTTTTTCAGTCTGGGTGTGCTCTGTCCACTCTGGATGGCGGCCAATCAGCAATTAGATATTTAGGAAAAACAGCATCCAAGAGAGGAAACCAAAGGACATTTACAAGACAAAAAGAACATCACAGACACATTAAGACACTGTCCTTCTCATCTTCTCTTTACCTGTATGTCCCACAACAAACTAAAAGTGTTTCTATCATGGTGCTCTGTAGACAAACTCCACACGGTACAAGGGAGAAGAGATAAAAGAGTTTAAATTACTTGAACTGGACTCATGAACAGTTCAACAGTTTCCAACCTTTTAGCTTGGAAACAATAACAAAGCATGTTTAAAAGCTTGAAACATTAACCTTAAAATGTATATGTAAGAAAAGGGTAATTATTGATCCACTGTGACATTTATCATGATTTTCGTTGTGTTCATTATAAACCACAATACTGATAACATAATTAAGCTATATCTAAGAAATGATTCATTGGTTTCTATATTAAGTCAGCAGAACTGATTTTGCTGCTTGTCCCTTCAATCAGATGAAACACAGTGTTGAGTTTTTTCAGACTTTTCTATTTTGTCCATCAAATGGAAAAACAAACCTTCAGGACATGCTAAAGGTATAAAGAAGTGTATTTTTCATATTTCTAGTTAAATCAGAGATTCTGCTATGAATAAGGCTCAGTCTTTATTACAAATTAAAACATTAATTAAATTGTATGATTGTGTAAAACCTAGTTTTTAACCTTGTTCTAACTGCCGTCTCATCATTAGTTTACTCAAAGTTTTATTAAGAATGATTCCTGCATGTTTGAGTAATCTTATATTGTCCTGCAGCTCAGAAAATGCCTGTCCTCACCTACCACCTATCCCCAGATTCAAAATATTCAGATTCATAATAAAGCATGTGTAGTTCAAAATAGTCAAAGCCACTTACAACAAAAAAAATACAAATTTAAAATCGCTGCTTGTTACATTAAATCTCAAATGAAGAGTGTGAGATTTATCAGTTCTGCAGTTTTGCGCAGGAAGTAAATGGACCTCTATCTATTTTACATCAATTTTATGTTTTACAAAAAACTAAATGTGAATTACTGATCTGCATACATTATAGTTTACTCCAAAGAACATAGAAAAACATACTAGGTCCCCTTTAATAATAGTAAGAAAAATAATTTTAATCTTAGTTTTGTTCAGTAATTTACTGTCATTCAAGCCTTGCAAAGCCTCAGCTTTACTGCTAATTTACCAAAGAAAAGGCGGAAATTAAATTTTGACTTTTCTCTGTGCATTTGTTTTGATCAATAATTAAAGTCGATTAGGCAAAATTATAGAGCCTCAGTTTTACAAAAAGTAAATTTTTTTTCTTGTGCTCCAAAGAATTCTGAAACAGATTCAGTTTGAAATGCTGACAGTTTTACTCTGACGTTTTAGGTCAAATTAGGCTGGGTCCATAAGGGGTTAGGTGCCGTGCCAGGGATAGTGTGTGAGAACCTCAAATGCATAATAAGATAAGACTACTCAAACATGAATCCGTCAGAGTCACAACTGTGAGAGAGCAAATGAAAACTGTAAAAAGTTAATGAAAATCATCAGTATGTCATCTTTTTTATGATTCTATATTTCTAATAACACGTTCCTCTGTTGCAGGCGTGGCTCCAACGTGTCTTTGGTGTTGGACATGTCAGCTCTGGGTGCAGTCGAGCCCCTGAATGTTACCGTGGTGACGCCCCGGGAGGCTGCAGCTAAAGAGTACCTGCTGTCGGCCGGTCGCCCACTCACGCGACAAGAGCTCCGCGAAATCGTCAACAACACGCACAAGCTTCACGCTGAGTTTGCTGTAAGTTCTGTTACTTAAAAAGTAAAAATTAAAATAAAACGTACCACCTGCTTGTCTTCATTTAGAGGTTACTGCTTTGCCTGGAAAGTTACACATTATGACTTTAAGCTTTTACTTTTAAATGGATTTTTATGCTAAAAACACAAGTCTCTAATAATTATAGCCTAAGCGATATCATCTCTATGGTGATAAGTAGATGGCAAGCACACAACCAGAAAAGTTGCATAGTCCAGCTTTAATATGACTTGGCTGTTTTGTGCCTTTGTTATGTTTACAGTTTACATTTTTTCTTCTTCTTCAGGAAATTCCAATGAACTTTATAGATCCCAAAGAACTGGATATTCCAAACCACGGGACGAAAAACAGATACAAGACCATCCTGCCAAGTGAGTAATATTGGTATTTGATTTTAGAAAAGTTTGTTAGTCCTCTATTTGAATTGTATTACGTAAGAAGAAAGTATTTGTACCTGAGTAATATAGCGTTTCTAGGTTAGAACGTTATGTAACAGACTCACAAACACTTAGAATTCTTCTGTTTTGAAAAGTGGGCGGGATTATCTAAGCTTTGAGATGGGCGTGGAGCGTTTCCTTCCTTCCGGCCAATCAGGTTCCTTGGAATGCTCTTGTGCTACTGTCAATCAAACTCCATCCTGCTGTTTCAAGCAAAGCAAATATTGTGTCCGAATAGTTACATAAAATATCACGGCCTGCAAAGAAAATAAAGACAGACTTACACAAGAATCACCATCACTCTGTTTAAATAATTTGTCTATATTTAACTTCTTTGTGTTCAGATCCTCATTCAAGAGTAATCCTGAAGTCCAAGAATTGTAATGACTTATTGGGCTCCTACATCAATGCCAACTACATTCGGGTGAGTCAATCAAGTGTCCCACAACTGTGTATTTGTTACTGTACATTGAACTGATCTCCAAATATAGTAAAACATGAATTGTAAAGCAGTGACCGGCTGCTGAGAGTGAGAACAAGTTAATAAGTCAAAGTCGTCAGACTGAAAACCACTCAGTGAAAGTATTGTCCTGTACAAGTCTGCAGCGTCGCTCTCAGACTCTATTACAATAGCCTTTCTTCCTGTCAGGAAACTCAGTTCAGAGCTCTTTTGGGCCAACCACAGTTTCCGTCAGTGAAAAAGTTTCCAATTACAGCATTGACTGAAAATGCTTGTTCTATAGCTCAGCAATGATAATCGTACATATAAATGTTACAATTACTATACTACTATTACTATATTATTATTATATTGTTTTAATCCCAGGGTTACCTTGGTGACGAGAAGGCATACATTGCGACGCAGGGTCCCATGGTGAACACTGTCAATGACTTTTGGCAGATGGCCTGGCAGGAAGAGTCTCCTGTTATTGTCATGATCACCAAACTGAAGGAGAAAAACGAGGTAATGATATTTCTGTAGTTGTCTTGTCAATACTGAAGATATTTTCTGACACTATCGTTTTGTTAAATCTTGTTTTTGCAGAAGTGTGTCCTGTACTGGCCTGAGAAGAGGGGCATCTATGGAAGGGTGGAGGTTTTGGTGAACGGCACCAGAGAGAGTGAACATTACACGACTCGCAGTCTCACCCTGAAGGTACAGGCAGACCACCGTCATTTACCGTCTGTCCTAAGAATACTTCTAACTCCAAGTCTTTGAACAGTGTGGGAATCAAACACGTACTCTACAGCATTACTGGTACACGTCGTGGCCGGACCACAAAACTCCAGACTCGGCGATGCACCTGTTGGAGCTGATGACAGAGGTTGAGGCCGAGAGGAGGTCTGCTGCTGTCATGGGTCCAATCATCGTCCACTGCAGGTACAAACTGCCCACTATCCAAAATGTAGGCACTATTTACATGTAACAAACAACATACTGTATATTGCACACCTCTACATATTAACACAACCTATTATGTCTATAAATGTCACATCTGCTGCTTATGTCTAACCAGGCAGAATTATACATCAAAATAGTCAAACTGGACAACAAAAACTTTGAATAATAAAAATTATGTTAAACTTATGGTATTCACTAATGTTGAATGAAATGTGTTTTCTAACCTGTCATGTTTTTCACATTGTTTCTTGCAGCGCTGGTTTGGGTCGAACTGGCTGCTTCATTGCCACAACAATAGGCTGTAGGCAGTTGCAGCTGGAGGGAGTGGTGGATGTGCTGGGCATCACCTGCCAGCTCAGAGCAGACAGGTAACTCTCCCCTGCACCAGGACTCTTCTGAAAGTCAAGCTACCCTCTGTTAAAAGACGTATATGGTGTTTAAATAGCATTGTCTACCTTCCTAAGTTTACTTTTGCAATTTTAGTGCAAACTGATTAATTGGCAAAGTTTCAGGTCTCACTGCACAGGCCAGTGTCATTTCTTGACTCTATGTGACATCAGCATTGATTTGTCCACTCAAAACTGTGTGCTGATCACAAACACCTGCTGTAAAACCAATCACAGTGCTGCTCATCAAACCTCAGCCTCTCTTTTTACCTTTTCCTCCTGCTTTTCCAGCAGAAAGCTTTGTTTGAAATGTGTTTGTGGGTGGAGGTTACAGATTTAGCTTCACTTGAAAAAAGAAAATTCTGATATCAGCGAGACTTTCCTAGTTAAAGCCTGATTTTCACATTGCAAAATATTTAAATCTGTCCATTGGGTTCCTAGCTCTCACAGTCTTACAGCACTTGGCTAATATCCTTTTTTGAGTGTAATAAAGGCTTAAGAACATATTTTTACAGACAACAAAGTGAAACTCCAGTGGACCACCCAAGCACAGCCAATCAGCGTGCTGCTTAAAATACTTTTTTTTATTCAGAAAGTACACAGTAGTTAGCTTGTTTGTCAAAGTGCTGGTGGAAAAGACAAAAGCTTGACTAGAGCTTTAAATAAAGATAAATTATTGAATATGTTGCAGTTTTTATGTTTTTAATGTGTTTTTGTCCACGCAGGGGTGGCATGATTCAGACTGAAGAGCAGTACGAGTTTGTCCATCACGCCTTGAGCCTGTTCGAAGCCCGACTCTCTGCTGCAGAAACTGGACCGTGAACTGTAGATCCACACACAGGACTTCACCACGGATTGGTCTGTGTTTATAGAGGACATCACTGCGAATGTGTGGACGCAGTGTGAGACTAAAGACAGGCGGGACGTGGTCTGCAGCGGAGAGAGCCGGACCAACACCCTGGAAAAGCTTTATTCAAGAGTGACATCAATATGAAATGTATTTTTTCTGATGTTTTTGCTCTGTAGGAAATGTCAAACTGAGAGAATATGTTGTTGTTACAATGTTGACTCAATGGTGGTTCACTAACAATATTGTCTGTCTCCGTTTCTTAGGATAAACAGCATTTTTGTCTCAAGGATAACCATTAGACTGTTAGCTTGGATTTAATATGGGGTTTTCAATTTGTTAGAAGTTCAAAATCAGAAAAAATACCCTCAGTCAACACTCTTATTGTAAATACAGCCTGTTCTGATGATAGATATTCTTTACATTGCTCTGCATTACAAGCTGTTTACGGTAAATTACATATTTTCTGATTGTTCTGTTTAAGCTACACATTAGTACTAGTGTTAGAACTGCGTCCTCTCAGGTTTAGAGAACATCAGAAATCACACAGAGTTAAATCATCAGAGTAAACCCAGTACCAAAAGAGCCATAAAGGGATTTTAATGTCACCAGTGGTTTTATCTTAGCTTTGCTTGTTTGTTTCTGTATTTAATAATAGACTGAGTATTTGTAGCTCATGGTTAAAGTGGTTGATCTTGTAACATGTTTTTAGAGCAATAGAGTGTTTGTGCTTTGTGGTTGCAGTCGCGCACCACAACGCCAATACTTTTACTGAAAAACAGCCTTTAAAATGGTACTTGAAAGAGCACTTTGGTAAAGTCAGTTGCAGTTGCCTATAACAAGACGAAGTTAAAATAGCAGAGCTTTTTGGCAGATTGTGCTGTTTACACTTGATGGTTCGTGTTGCATTGACAATTGTTGTGGATTTTGTTGCTTCATACCAAAAATGTGAAATTATTTCTGTCACAATGGTGTTGAAGTAGTACATTATATGTTTTAGTGAGTAAAAATCTTATTTTTATACAGCTTTTCTAACATATATAACTTTATTTTAGCACTTTTGCGCCACTTGAAATGGTTGAAATAGAGGAATGTTTATGTCCACATTGACATACAAAGTTAAACAACTGAATCAGTTTTATGATGATAATAATAATTATTTAGAGATAAATTATTGCTAAATAATGGAAATGAAGAAAGTTAATTAGGCCTAGGAGATACAACAAAACAGTGAATATTTTCATATTATAATACAACATGTCATCACTATTTACTGAAATCTTATGAACTGAACAAACAGATAACAATAAAAACATGGTGCATTGGTATAGAGGTTATGCAGATGTCAGCAGTGAGTGGCAAAATGAATGAGAGGCAACAGAGACAAAGTATTTCTCTTTGTATGTAAACAAGACGAGAATATCAGGTAAACAGTGGCAGAAAAGCAGAGAAAGTACAACAGCACTTCTGTTTCTCTCACGTTTCTCACTGATACAGACTTTAGATCACACACAGCTTAAGTCTCTGCTTAAATAAGATGTATTTAGTTGGCTTGAGGTGTGAATTATTTGCTGTACAACAGTAAAAACGTACTAAAGCTCCGACTTAAACAACCTAGCTAGTCTGCACTGTTGCTATGACAACAAAAAAAGCAATTTTATTTATTCTTTGCTGGAAAAAACATTCACAAAAAGAAAAAATAGCTAAAAAAAAAAGCTTAGAAACACATTTTTATCCGGTGTTCATACCTTTGCCACTCAGTCAGAATGTTGAGGTGAATATCTGTTCGTAATGAAAGTAGGGAGAGGGTCACGTGGCTCTAAAACCATCAACATTTGCAAGTTTATTTTTGAGAACTTGTTTGACAGTTGTTTCTAACGATGCTGTGAAGCCTCTTTCATGCCCTGCGGGACACAACACACTGCCTCTGACGTAGTATTGTTCATTTTACTGTAGCTCGTGGTTCACACTGTATTTACTCGCTGTTTGACTGTTCAAAGAGTTTAAAGGAATGCTCTTGTCTTTTCAATACAAGGATTTTGCTAAACGCTACCAACAAAAAGGTTAAATCTGAGCATTCCTTTAAATGTCTAAGTAATTTGGGCATTAGCTCAGTCAGGGTACAACTAATGCCAACTACTGTACTCTGTGTTTAATGTACTCAGATGAATGTTGTTATTGTTCAGAACATAGGCCGTGCTGTTACCTGTTTTTCTTCACTACACATACTAACTGTAATATATAATAAAAACAACCAGAGCTCTCAGTTGCCTGTTATTCTCTCTGCACCGAGACACAAAATTTAAACCTAAGAATTGGGTTGTCTTCTCTGTAATCGAATAAATTAACTATTTTTCTACAAGGCAGCTCCAGATTTGGTAAAGTTAGATATAGGCCTAAGTCTTTTAAGAATTCTAAAATGCTGTTGAGTCATATTTAGCGCCATAAAAAAACAACCCCAAAAACATTCAAAATCCATCTGCTAACTTAAATAAATGAAGATGTGTTGGATACTTTGATAAGGGCTACTATTTGACTTAAAGGTGGAGTAGCTGATTTTCACTCACAAACACAATTAAGGTTCTAAATCGGACAACTTCCTCTTATAAATCCTTTGACACGTCGTTAATATCGATAAGTATTCATTTTGGTTGCAGTTATGACTTAAAAAAAACTTGCTACACATAGCAAAGTGAAGCTAGAGAGGACCACCCAAGATCAGCCAATCAGAACGCTGCATTCTGCTCCTCATGAAAACGAAAACTTTTTCTATTCAATTAAGTCAATACTTAGTGGTACAATTTTTTCTCAAAGTGCTGTTTTTACCATACTATTTAGTGGAAAGCATAAAGGGAACAAAATCACAACAACAACAAAATTTGCCACCCTAACTTTAAAGGTGGAATGTTTAAAATTGTTGCTTTTGTTTTGCCTTTAGAATGTTACATAGTAAGGCTTTAAACTTGTATCTCCACAGAGAAGAGCATGTGGCACTACAGGCCCAGTTAAAAGTCAGAGGCACACTCACTCATTGTGTAAAAAAAAAAAAGGTATTTTTGACCAATAAAAACATCCATAGTAGAATAAAAACTAGATGTGTATATTACAAATGCAGGGCAGGGGGCGGACTCTGCCAGAAAAGTAACGTGGTGCACCTTAAGTCAGTAAATTTTATCTTAAAACATACAAAACTTAAGAAAATACAACATACTAAATGCAAGAAGAAGTTTCCCTATAATACATTACCTTCCATTTCACTTTAGCATTTTTTAGCAATCAAAACACCCATACTGAGGGGGCTATATACCAGAAAAATTACACTGGGTATTTTTAAGTCAGTAAACGTTATGAAACATTCTAACAATTTAAATGCATGAAATGTCTTACCATGATTATAAAGTGCTTTTAAGGCAGTAAAGTTGGGGTAACTAACTTGTTGTTAAGCTGTAAATTGGTAAATTGTGTGTTTTCCACTAAAAAGAATATGATGAAAGCAGCACTTTGTGAAAAAGGAGACCACTGTGTACTGTCTGACTGTTTTTATCAGCAGTAGAATGCAGCGCTCTGATTGGCTGCACTTTGGTGGACCATTACAGTTTCACTTTGTTGTTTGTAAAAAGACGCTTATTGACCAAAATGAATGTCAATATTAATCAAATGTTGAAGGATTTATAAGAGGAGCATGTCAGATTTAAAACATTTAAAATCATGTTTGAAGTGTCAAAATCAGCTACCAAACCTTTAAATTTATTCATTCATTCATTCATTCATTTTCTACCGCTTAATCCCGTTTTGGAGTTGCGGGTGACTGGAGCCTATCCCAGTGACTTAGGGCCTTAGGCGGGGAACACCCTGGACAGTGGCCAACTTGCCGCAGGGTTAGACAGACAAACATTCACTCTCTCATTCACTCACTAAGGGAAATTTACAGTGATGCCCAATTAACCTAAACATACATGTCTTTGGAGGTGGAGGAAACCAGAGTACCCGGAGAAAACCCACGGTGACACGGGGAGAACATGCAAACTCCACCCAGAGAGATCGTGTGATGTTGATATGGTCCGACCAGGGAGTCGAACCCACGACCTCCTTATTGGGAAGCCAGAGCTCTAACCACTCTGCTACCGTGCACCCCTCCTTTAAATTTAGTACAATCAAATACAATACTTGTTTAAAGACTTGAAGCTGCTCTGTTTCAGCTTCTCTTTAAGCTTTGAGATGTTTCTTCCTTTCTGAAACATGTTGAGGTTAAACAAAGGAAATGCAGGTATGGGGCGTCAGTAAAGCCATTGCTACAGTTTTATAAAAGTTAAGCTTGCTCTTCCTTGTTAATCAAAGACGGTTTAAAAACCTATTTATAGAGCTGATCCAAACTGGATACTCATTCCTCTGCTCTGACTCACAAAACTGTTGGTTTGATTGAGGAAGTCCGTCAGTGACTCCCAGCTTTGACACTGTGGAGTTTGACCAACCAAAAGAGAGAGAGAAAGACAGGAAGAGAGGGCCACACTGTCGGGGGACAAAATTGGAGCCAAAGCGCAAAGAAGTTTGATTTGCAAATGGACAGCAGATTCTGAGAGGACTTTATAACATCTGAAAACTGGAATTACATTAATATTTTGTCTACTTTTTGGGACTGTACAAACTTCAAAACTAAGAAGGATCATTTGTTGTTCGTCCCACTTACTTTTAACAACATATTTTTGTGTTGAAGAAGAAGGAAAAAGGTTTACCCCCGGTGTCTGTCAGCATTACCCCAGGGCATCGTCGGTGCTGGTGGATTATGGTGATGTGTGCTGTGTGTGTGAATCTGAAGGATCAAAATGCTCAGATGTAAAGCTGACAGAAGACTGTGGCTGCGCTCGCTCCTGCTGCTCCAAGTGAGTTATGCTTCCTTCACATTTACGCACCTATAAATCAACATCAAGAAAGTCAATCAATAACTATAAAGAGTGAAGGGAAATGATTTTAGCGCAGTGTGATTTATGAGTTTGTTGTGGAAAATATCTGCCTTAGTCTGAACAATTTATGAGATCTGTTTTTAACCTCTAGGGCCAAGTTCAGACCAAAAATCAGCTCATTGTCTGATGATTTCTGGAGATTTCTAGTTATTGAAACGTCATATAAACATGTCCATGAGATTAGTGTAATTTGATTTACTCTCTGATTATTCACCCCTAGTTTGTGCAGGTATTAAGATAAAATATGAGGTAAGATATTATTTATTTGTCCCGCAATGAGGACATTTCAGAGTTGCAACGTACAGTTCAAGAACTAGGGAACAAGCAAGCAAAAAAAAGATCATTCTGAAACCGACTAAGCAAAAAATCTAAATACATATTATTATAATCGACTAAAACACTTACTGTATGTACAATACATACAAATAATGATTATCAAATTATGCAAAAGGCAAACTAAATCGGCAAGACAAAACTGATTACCAAAGTTACCAAAGAGCACTTTTTTTTTAGCCCCTTTAAATAGAAAAGTTACACTTTTTTTTTTACATATTTTAAGCACACACAAGTCATAGTATTGTGTTATTTGCTGATAGTATTTCATATTCCATTTTTCTTGTTTATTGCATGCTTTTATTCTCTTACTGTGCATTGCACCACTGTAATTTCACCATTATTTGACAAATAAAGGCTTCTTGTGTTTTTTTTCTTTCTTTTCTTATGGATATGATTTTATTGGCCATTTAAATGTATCCATTTTCAGATGAGAAATCTATAAATCACCATACATTATAAAGCAAAAAAAACAAACAAACCATACTGTATCTGTTTTACAAGTTCAGTAATAGACTTTTGGATGGTTGAGCTAATTTAAACTTGATTTTTACTGTGTATTTTAGTATTTGTAGTTAATATGACTTTGATGAACTAACAGTGTCTCTCTGTAACAGACTTGGGTCGGTCTCATTCACACAGAAGAATCTGATGGACAGTGTTTGTTTCATGTCTCTGAACAAGATTCGAGACTGGACTATATTTCACTCAAACTCACCACAACTGGACAAGATTGTTCTTTCATAATCTCATCTCCGGAGTCAGAAACCGACAGCGTTGAGTGCACACGAACTGCAGAGGACAACAGGTTAGAGACCAATCAGATAAAAAGCAAGGCACAAACAAGCAATGAAAATGAGGAATTAAAACATGAGTATCTGACCACAAATGAACTCGGGGAAAACAATGGAGGGAGCAGCGGTGGAGTAAATTTTACCTGTCGCGTGGAGCACCTGGAGCCTGGCTCTGCTTATCACCTGTGCATCCAGTCAAAGAGAGACGGACAGACGCACAACTTCACCGGCTACACCAGTAAGTCATCCAACACAACTAACAACAATTACTATATACTGTAAGTGTACTAGAGATGGGGCGACTCTGTTTTGCTACGATTCAAATCTTGTCTTGAAATGACAAAACTCCCTTAAATAAGAATATATAATGACAATAACCCTGCTGTTTGCTTCCTCTGTGGACTGAATCTTTACCAAACTGAATGAAAATGAAAACAGAGTCACGAAGGGACACAAGGACTGAATCAAACACCAGAATTGAACCAAAAATACCACAACAAACAATCTGATACATTTCAATATTGTTCCATCTCTACTATATAGACCTACTTTTTATATTATTGTAATGAATAAAATAACAACGTCAACACAGACATTAAAGTACTTAGACCAGTAATTTTCTATGAACCAGTGAGACTTTTCGAACATCACCTCATGCAAATCTTCACTGTCACATATTTCATCTAACTGATTCACACTGACAAGAGACGAGCAGTTTTTCCTCCAACCGAGTTATGTCACATAATATGACTTTACACTGGCCGCTATGCAAGCCAATATTTATATTTTATAATACTTACTTCTAGGTAATCTTTTAGTCAGAATTAGGAACAGTAGATTTGGTTTAAGGGCAGTTATTGTGTATTATGTGTTTTGTTCCTTTCTTTTAAACATGATAAGTAACATTTCAATCAACGCGTTTCTCATGTCAGGAATTAAGTTAGAGCTCCATCTACTGGCTGCAAAGGTTTGAAAAGCTAAGGCTGCAGAAATGCTCCAAATGAGGATGATTTATTGAACAGTGCCGATGATGTCATGTGACAATATCTTTGAGGCTCAGAGTGAAAGAAAGTATAATTGTTGAGTTTCTGGTGAGAAAGCAATGTCACAATTATGTTTTTAAATCAGAGTTTAGGTTTTGGTATGTTGGGTCATGACATAACTACACGCAAGATTGTTTCTTTTGAAGTGCACATGACAGACAAAAAACAGTGGACATGATCATGGTTAAGATTTTGCAAAATATTTATTGCCTATTCACCTTATTCCGCCCCGCCCACTTTTCTTGACAGTGGGTCAAGGATTCTGGGTTTTTACCTGTCATTATGTGTTTGAGATTGCCCCATGAGGCAGACAAGTTTACATGTTATGCTGCGTTCCAGGCACCTGGGAACTGGGACATTTCTCACTTGAAAAATACCAGTTCCCACTTCAGAGCGTTCCAACGTAATCAACTCGTATGTAAACATTATGGCTAATGCTAACCTTTAGGCTAAACAAAAGTAACGGCAAATAACCTGTAATCAATGTTTAAATTGTTTTTGCGTCAGTTAAACCCCTCAAATAAAATTATTGTGGTTATTGTTGAACTCGTATGTGAAGTGGGGCTTCCTCGACCAGGTCCCAGTTCACAAGTGGGTTTAACCAGTTCGAGTGGCGTTCCAGCGCATTTTTACAAGTGGGAGGTGGCACATATACCAGTTCCCAGTTGCCTGGAACGCACCATTAGTTACCTTACAGGAAGTAAGCTAAACAGGAAGTGTGCTGCCAAAAAGTGAGCAGGGCAAAATAAGGTGAATGCTTTTCTCTAGTTTTGCAGTGTTTCCTGTGTGGACATACAAAGAGTTAACAACTGTTTCCTAGCAACCAAATTGAAAACAAGGGCCAAAGCTAATCTAATGGGCTCTGTGCATGGAAAGTTAGTTGGCTTGTTTATATTTAAAACAACTAACTTCTGTACTCATGAGCATTTCCTGTTAATATACGTCACTGTATAAACACACAAGAGTCTTTTTGTGAAATATTCTCCTGATTTGTAAAGTCTTTAATATGTTTTCTGAGACAATCTGAGACAACAGTGAGTTACTGAGACAGTAACTCACTGTTCACTGTTTCATTTTTCAATTTTTTTTTTTACTCCTGATGCAATACACCATACAAATGAAAAGTCAGTAAAAACTACAGAAGTACAGAAGTTAGCTGTATTGGGAATAAATGATCCAACAGACATTGTGTGAATAGAGAATATTTATCAAAAAGTTATTTGACAACTGAAAAAGACTTTACTAAACTGTGAAACTAAAATGTGTCAGTCGCATGTAAGGCAGCGGAGGAACTGCCTTAACAGCAATGCCTACTACTTTTTACAGTTAACTTTAAGATATATATATACTTGAAGCCAATATCAAGTCCTGTAGACCAAAAAAAAAACAAAAAAAAAACTCTCATCACCAAGGAACACAACTCAAGATTATTTAATCGATAATCGTGACGACTCAAATCATAATATAATCGTAAAAATAAAAGAATAATAATTGTGCCAATTTTAGAAGCAGAATTAAGTGTTTCTTTAATTCATTCTATTAGTTAATGATGATGGTTACAGCCGGTACTGGCAAGGTTTACAGTATATAGAAAATGGGCAATATTTGGTGTTTTTTTTTTTCTTGTGTGAAAAGCAAATTAGTGATTATGTGAGCCTTATAGAGTTAAAATTTCAAAGATTTGCATTTGCCATTTTCCAAGCAGAAGTCTTTAATCTATAAAAAAAGAAACATCTAGTTTTTATTTTATTTATTTATTATTTTTGCAAGCATATTTAGATTTTTTTTTTCAGGAAGTTTGAATTGACAAAACTGGTGACAAACTTGAGGAAAAGTGATGTGTTAGACAGATTTCACTGTTGTTTAGACAAGTCAACTGTAATCGTGAATAATCGCTAAATCGTGATATTTTGGCTTGCAATAATCGCAATACTGAAATTCCATATCATCCCTACTCAAGACAATGTGAACTATAGTAGTCTGATGGAACTGTTCTTTCTATAACATGACCCAACCAAAAAAACACAATAAAACTATCCTAACGCCCGTCACATTTATAAAAGGACAAATTCAACTTTAACCTATTGTCTTAACGTAGAGAGTGACCTTAGAGAGAACAGTGGTGTTTGAGTGCGGCCTGTCTGTGTCTGAGTTAATATCACGGAGCTTTCCTCTCTGCAGCTCGGTGATTAGCTGCAGGAACAGTGACCCTGCTGAGAGAGACTGATAGACCGCTAAATGCATCGACAGTGTGTGTGTGTTGGCTCTGGCCCGTGTCCAGAACAGAAGTTGGACCTTCAGTGTGTATTTCCAACGCGGCCCAGCTCACGGTTCATTTCCTGACTTCTTTGTTTCTTTGTTCTGGGAAGCAGTGGGAAGGGTGTATGTGTGTAGGAAACGGGGTGTTGCTGCAGCCCCCTCCCCTCACACACATTCACCTCAGCAGCTCCAAATTCTGCTCTGTGCTTTTTTTGCTTTGTGCTTGACCTCTTATCTTACCACGAAGTCGGCTACTTTGACCTTTCAGTCAATAGAGATGGGCAGGCTCTGGAAATACTCATTGGGTAATAGGGCTGTAGTTCACCAAGGAAATTCCTGGTTGACTAAAAACCAATTAGTTGATTAAAATTGGGCAAAGGTTCTAATGCCTTAAAGTATATTTTTAAAGAAACCATCTGAAGTGTTGTTTTTAAATACAATATAAAAGCAATAAATTTATTTAAAAGTAGCTTGAGTTACTCAGATTATATAGTTACACTTCTTAGTTACTAAAAAGTGGAATATATTACAGTAACTAGTTACTTTTGTAAAGAGTTACTCCCAACACTGTTTATTGACATTGTTCTTGTCTTATAAACATTGTCTTTTCAAGCTTTACTTTGACATCTGAAGCTCACATGACAGTTGACAGTGTGTTCCCAGGTCAAACATTGAGAGTTACAAAGGAAAACACAGGGAGAAAACAATCACACTGAGCTTGCCTGATATGCTTCTTCTGCAGAAATGTTTCAAACAAGTCAGGATGATTTATGATCTTAAAATCAGTGTATCAGATCTCTGAGATCAACCTATGATCACAAGTGTTTTCTGAGGCTCAGAGGGAAATGATTCAGTATCTCACAGACAGAAGTTAAACCATGTTTTGGATGAGGAAAAGTGCTAATTCTTTAGTTGTTTAGTCGGTTGATGGAGGAAAATCAGTATTAGTTGACATAATGGAACCAAGAATGTCTTTAGTCGACTACAGCTCTTGAAATATGTTCTTTAAAGGCGTGCTTGTGTGCTTTAAACCACAACCAACACATTAACTAGACATGTTTGGCATAAGCCTGTTTCTGATGGATAGACATAAAAGTTTTGTCACATGACAAGTACAACATTCACCTGAGAACCACTCTGCACACACCAGTGGTTGTTAATACTTTCTGCTTGTTCACTTGGTTTAATTTGAACAAAGAATGGTCTGGTCAAAACTATGGACTATTTGAAACTAATTTGAACCTTTTCATAAGCTTCACCTTTAAACCACATCACACGATGTAGGATACAGGAAAAGCCATTACTTAGGTCAAGACAAACTGTAGCTTATGAAACTTTCATTAGCAGAGGCTTTATAAGTAGCCTACTTCGCAATATGGCCTATGACTTTGATGCAACATTATGGCAACTTTCATGTCTGACCTGTGTCACAAAAATAATCAAGAAATCACGGAGAAAAGAAAAACATGTGATGCTGTTGTAGACAGGAAGAAGGAAAACATTATGCACATAATCATACTCGGTTTCGTTCAAGCCATTCGAGGTTTGTGAATCAAAACCTACCCTAGCATTTTTTTTTTCTGTATCGGTTTTTCACCGTGGTGAAGTTAGATGGATATTGGATATTGGATATTCGACAGATATTCGTTCTCGCGGACGGCCCGGGTGTGCTGTAGGGACCGTCAACAAATTACCTCACTGACAATGAAAAAAGTTAATTTTGGCAATAACTTTTATGTTTATGGGGGGAATCACTTCAAAAAATACAGAATAACTCTACGGCCAGTCACATTTTAGAAATATGATTTATTAATTTTTAATAAATAATTTTGAGTTAAAAAGTGCACTTTTTCTTCACTAACTTTTTTGTTTTATCAGATATTGACCCCAAATCAATTCAGATTTATCCTTTATGATGAGAAGCATCGGGTACGACCAGTCATATTTTAGAAATATGATTTATAAATTTTTATTCCACATTTTTGTGTTGAAAAGTACACTTTTTCTTCAATAACTTTTTTGTTTTATCAAATATTGACCCCAAATCAATTCAGATTTGTCATTGATAATGAGAAGCATCGGGTACGGCCAGACATATTTTAGAAATATGAAATATAAATTTTTATTCTATATTTTGTGTTGAAAAGTACACTTTTTCTTAATAACTTTTTTGTTTGATCAAATATTGACCCAAATCAGTTGAGATTTATCCTTTATGATGAGAAGCATCGAGTACGGCCAGTCATATTTTAGAAATATGAAATATTAATTTTTATTCTATATTTTTGTGTTGAAAAGTACACTTTTTCTTCAATAATTTTTTTGTTTGATCAAATATTGACCCCAAATCAATTGAGATTTACCATTTATGATTAGAAGCATCGGGTATGGCCAGTCATATTTTAGAAATATGATTTATTAATTTTTAATAAATACTTTTGAGTTAAAAAGTACACTTTTTCTTCAATAACTTTTTTGTTTTATCAAATATTGACCCCAAATCAATTCAGATTTGTCATTGATAATGAGAAGCATCGGTTACGGCCAGTCATATTTTAGAAATATGAAATATAAATTTTTATTCCACATTTTTGTGTTGAAAAGTACACTTTTTCTTCAATAACTTTTTTGTTTGATCAAATATTGACCCCAAATCAATTCAGATTTATCATTTATGATGAGAAGCATCGGGTACGGCCAGTCATTTTTTAGAAATATTAATTTTTATTCTATATTTTTGTGTTGAAAAGTACACTCTTTCTTCAATAACTTTTTTGTTTTATCAAATATTGACCCCAAATCAGTTGAGATTATTCCTTTATGATGAGAAGCATTGGGTACGGCCAGTCATACTTTAGAAATATAATTTATTCATTTTTATTAAATAATTTTGAGTTAAAAAGTGCACTTTTTCTTCAATAACTTTTTGTTTGATCAAATATTGACCCCAAATCAATTCAGATTTATCATTTATGTTGAGAAGCATCGGGTACGGCCAGTCATATTTTAGAAAGATGAAATATTAATTTTTCATTCTATATTTTTGTGTTGAAATGTGGACTTTTTCTTCAAAAACTTTTTTGTTTGATCAAATATTGACCCCAAATCAATTGAGATTTATCATTTATGATGAGAAGCATCGGGTACGGCCAGTCATATTTTAGAAATATGAAATATAAATTTTTATTCCACATTTTTGTGTTGAAAAGTACACTTTTTCTTCAATAACTTTTTCGTTTGATCAGATATTGACCCCAAATAAATTGAGATTTATCATTTATGTTGATAAGCATCGGGTACTGCCAGTCATATTTTAGAAATATGATTTATTAATTTTTATTCCACATTTTTGTGTTGAAAAGTACACTTTTTCTTCAATAACTTTTTTGTTTTATCAAATATTGACCCCAAATCAATTGAGATTTATCATTTATGTTGAGAAGCATCGGGTACGGCCAGTCATTTTTTAGAAATATTAAATATTAATTTTTATTCTATATTTTTGTGTTGAAAAGTACACTTTTTCTTCAATAACTTTTTTGTTTGATCAAATATTGACCCCAAATCAATTGAGATTTACCATTTATGATTAGAAGCATCGGGTACGGCCAGTCATATTTTAGAAATATGATTTATTAATTTTTAATAAATACTTTTGAGTTAAAAAGTACACTTTTTCTTCAATAACTTTTTTGTTTTATCAAATATTGACCCCAAATCAATTCAGATTTGTCATTGATAATGAGAAGCATCGGTTACGGCCAGTCATATTTTAGAAATATGATTTATTAATTTTTAATAAATAATTTTGAGTTAAAATTGCAATTTTTCTTCAATAACTTTTTTGTTTGATCAAATATTGACCCCAAATCAATTCAGATTTATCCTTTATGATGAGAAGCATCGGGTACGGCCAGTCATATTTTAGAAATATGAAATATTAATTTTTATTCTATATTTTTGTGTTGAAAAGTACACTTTTTCTTCAATAATTTTTTTGTTTGATCAAATATTGACCCCAAATCAATTGAGATTTACCATTTATGATTAGAAGCATCGGGTATGGCCAGTCATATTTTAGAAATATGATTTATTCATTTTTAATAAATACTTTTGAGTTAAAAAGTACACTTTTTCTTCAATAACTTTTTAGTTTGATCAAATATTGACCCCAAATCAATTCAGATGTATCCATTATGATGAGAAGCATCGGGTACGGCCAGTCATATTTTAGAAATATAATTTATTAATTTTTAATAAATAATATTGAGTTAAAAAGTGCACTTTTTCTTCAATAACTTTTTTGTTTTATCAACTATTGACCCGAAATCAATTCAGATTTATCCTTTATGATGAGAAGCATCGGGTACGGCCAGTCATATTTTAGAAATATGATTTATTAATTTTTATTCCACATTTTTGTGTTGAAAAGTACACTTTTTCTTCAATAACTTTTTTGTTTGATCAAATATTGACCCCAAATCAATTGAGATTTATCATTTATGTTGATAAGCATCGGGTACTGCCAGTCATATTTTAGAAATATGATTTATTAATTTTTAATAAATAATTTTGAATTAAAAAGTGGACTTTTTCTTCAACAACTTTTGTTTTATCAAATATTGACCCCAAATCAATTGAGATTTATCATTTATGTTGAGAAGCATCGGGTACGGCCAGTCATTTTTTAGAAATGTGAAATATTAATTTTTATTCTATATTTTTGTGTTGAAAAGTACACTTTTTCTTGAATAACTTTTTTGTTTGATCAAATATTGACCCCAAATCAATTCAGATGTATCCATTATGATGAGAAGCATCGGGTATGGCCAGTCATATTTTAGAAATATAATTTATTAATTTTTAATAAATAATATTGAGCTAAAAAGTGCACTTTTTCTTCAATAACTTTTTTGTTTTATCAACTATTGACCCCAAATCAATTCAGATTTATCCTTTATGATGAGAAGCATCGGGTACGGCCAGTCATATTTTAGAAATATGATTTATTAATTTTTAATAAATATTTTGAATTAAAAAGTGGACTTTTTCTTCAATAAATTTTTTGTTTTATCAAATATTGATCCCAAATCAATTGAGATTTATCATTGATAATGAGAAGCATCGGGTACGGCCAGTCATATTTTAGAAATATGATTTATTAGTTTTTAATAAATAATATTGAGTTAAAAAGTGCACTTTTTCTTCAATAACTTTTTTGTTTTATCAACTATTGACCCCAAATCAATTCAGATGTATCCTTTATGATGAGAAGCATCGGGTACGGCCAGTCATATTTTAGAAATATAATTTATTTATTTTTAATAAATAATACTAGTTAAAAAGTGCACTTTTTAATTTAAAATATTTATTAAAAATTAATAAATCATATTTCTAAAATATGACTGGCCATACCCGATGCTTCTCATCATAAAGGATACATCTGAATTGATTTGGGGTCAATATTTGATAAAACAAAAAAGTTATTGAAGAAAAAGTGTACTTTTCAACACAAAAATATAGAATAAAAATTAATATTTCATATTTCTAAAATATGACTGGCAGTACCCGATGCTTCTCATCATAAATGATAAATCTGAATTGATTTGGGGTCAATATTTGATCAAACAAAAAAGTTATTGAAGAAAAAGTGCACTTTTTAACTCAAAATTATTTCATAAAAATGAATAAATCATATTTCTAAAATATGACTGGCCGTACCCGATGCTTCTCATCATAAATGATAAATCTCAATTGATTTGGGGTCAATATCTGATCAAACAAAAAAGTTATTGAAGAAAAAGTGTACTTTTCAACACAAAAATGTGGAATAAAAATTTATATTTCATATTTCTAAAATATGACTGGCCGTACCCGATGCTTCTCATCATAAAGGAATAACCTCAACTGATTTGGGGTCAATATTTGATCAAACAAAAAAATCATTGAAGAAAAAGTGTACTTTTCAACACAAAAATATAGAATGAAAAATTAATATTTCATATTTCTAAAATATGACTGGCCGTACCCGATGCTTCTCATCATAAATGATAAATCTCAATTGATTTGGGGTCAATATTTGATCAAACAAAAAAGTTATTGAAGAAAAATTGCAATTTTAACTCAAAATTATTTATTAAAAATTAATAAATCATATTTCTAAAATATGACTGGCCGTAACCGATGCTTCTCATTATCAATGACAAATCTGAATTGATTTGGGGTCAATATTTGATAAAACAAAAAAGTTATTGAAGAAAAAGTGTACTTTTTAACTCAAAAGTATTTATTAAAAATTAATAAATCATATTTCTAAAATATGACTGGCCGTACCCGATGCTTCTAATCATAAATGGTAAATCTCAATTGATTTGGGGTCAATATTTGATCAAACAAAAAAGTTATTGAAGAAAAAGTGTACTTTTCAACACAAAAATATAGAATAAAAATTAATATTTCATATTTCTAAAAAATGACTGGCCGTACCCGATGCTTCTCAACATAAATGATAAATCTCAATTGATTTGGGGTCAATATTTGATAAAACAAAAGTTGTTGAAGAAAAAGTCCACTTTTTAATTCAAAATTATTTATTAAAAATTAATAAATCATATTTCTAAAATATGACTGGCAGTACCCGATGCTTATCAACATAAATGATAAATCTCAATTGATTTGGGGTCAATATTTGATCAAACAAAAAAGTTATTGAAGAAAAAGTGACTTTTCAACACAAAAATGTGGAATAAAAATTAATAAATCATATTTCTAAAATATGACTGGCAGTACCCGATGCTTATCAACATAAATGATAAATCTCAATTGATTTGGGGTCAATATCTGATCAAACAAAAAAGTTATTGAAGAAAAAGTGTACTTTTCAACACAAAAATGTGGAATAAAAATTTATATTTCATATTTCTAAAATATGACTGGCCGTACCCGATGCTTCTCAACATAAATGATAAATCTGAATTGATTTGGGGTCAATATTTGATCAAACAAAAAAGTTATTGAAGAAAAAGTGCACTTTTTAACTCAAAATTATTTAATAAAAATTAATAAATCATATTTCTAAAGTATGACTGGCCGTACCCATGCTTCTCATCATAAAGGAATAATCTCAACTGATTTGGGGTCAATATTTGATAAAACAAAAAAGTTATTGAAGAAAAAGTGTACTTTTCAACACAAAAATATAGAATAAAAATTAATATTACTAAAAATGACTGGCCGTACCCGATGCTTCTCATCATAAATGATAAATCTGAATTGATTTGGAGTCAATATTTGATCAAACAAAAAAGTTATTGAAGAAAAAGTGTACTTTTCAACACAAAAATGTGGAATAAAAATTATATTTCATATTTCTAAAATATGACTGGCCGTAACCGATGCTTCTCATTATCAATGACAAATCTGAATTGATTTGGGGTCAATATTTGATAAAACAAAAAAGTTATTGAAGAAAAAGTGCACTTTTAACTCAAATTATTTATTAAAATTAATAATCATATTTCTAAAATATGACTGGCCGTAACCGATGCTTCTCATTATCAATGACAAATCTGAATTGATTTGGGGTCAATATTTGATAAAACAAAAAAGTTATTGAAGAAAAAGTGTACTTTTTAACTCAAAAGTATTTATTAAAAATTAATAAATCATATTTCTAAAATATGACTGGCCATACCCGATGCTTCTAATCATAAATGGTAAATCTCAATTGATTTGGGGTCAATATTTGATCAAACAAAAAAATTATTGAAGAAAAAGTGTACTTTTCAACACAAAAATATAGAATAAAAATTAATATTTCATATTTCTAAAATATGACTGGCCGTACCCGATGCTTCTCATCATAAAGAATAAATCTGAATTGATTTGGGGTCAATATTTGATCAAACAAAAAAGTTATTGAAGAAAAATTGCAATTTTAACTCAAAATTATTTATTAAAAATTAATAAATCATATTTCTAAAATATGACTGGCCGTACCCGATGCTTCTCAACATAAATGATAAATCTCAATTGATTTGGGGTCAATATTTGATCAAACAAAAAAGTTATTGAAGAAAAAGTGTACTTTTCAACACAAAAATGTGGAATAAAAATTAATAAATCATATTTCTAAAATATGACTGGCAGTACCCGATGCTTATCAACATAAATGATAAATCTCAATTTATTTGGGGTCAATATCTGATCAAACAAAAAAGTTATTGAAGAAAAAGTGTACTTTTCAACACAAAAATGTGGAATAAAAATGTATATTTCATATTTCTAAAATATGACTGGCCGTACCCGATGCTTCTCATCATAAATGATAAATCTCAATTGATTTGGGGTCAATATTTGATCAAACAAAAAAGTTTTTGAAGAAAAAGTCCACATTTCAACACAAAAATATAGAATGAAAAATTAATATTTCATCTTTCTAAAATATGACTGGCCGTACCCGATGCTTCTCAACATAAATGATAAATCTGAATTGATTTGGGGTCAATATTTGATAAAACAAAAAAGTTATTGAAGAAAAAGTGCACTTTTTAACTCAAAATTATTTATTAAAAATTAATAAATCATATTTCTAAAATATGACTGGCCATACCCGATGCTTCTAATCATAAATGGTAAATCTCAATTGATTTGGGGTCAATATTTGATCAAACAAAAAAATTATTGAAGAAAAAGTGTACTTTTCAACACAAAAATATAGAATAAAAATTAATATTTCATATTTCTAAAAAATGACTGGCCGTACCCGATGCTTCTCAACATAAATGATAAATCTCAATTGATTTGGGGTCAATATTTGATAAAACAAAAGTTGTTGAAGAAAAAGTCCACTTTTTAATTCAAAATTATTTATTAAAAATTAATAAATCATATTTCTAAAATATGACTGGCAGTACCCTATGCTTCTCATCATAAAGGATAAATCTGAAAAGATCTGGGGTCAATATTTGATCAAGCAAAAAAGTTATTGAAGAAAAAGTGCACTTTTTAACTCAAAATTATTTATTAAAAATGAATAAATCATATTTCTAAAATATGACTGGCCGTAACCGATGCTTCTCATTATCAATGACAAATCTGAATTGATTTGGGGTCAATATTTGATAAAACAAAAAAGTTATTGAAGAAAAAGTGCACTTTTTAACTCAAAATTATTTATTAAAAATTAATAAATCATATTTCTAAAATATGACTGGCCGTAGAATTATTCTGTATTTTTTGAAGTGATTCCCCCCATAAACATAAAAGTTATTGCTGAAAATTAACTTTTTTCATTGTCAGTGAGGTAATTTGTTGACGGTCCCTACAGCACACCCGGGCCGTCCGCGAGAACGAATATCTGTCGAATATCCAATATCCAATATCCATCTAACTTCACCACGTAGCCCATTACTGCGTGTAGTAGCATAACACAGAGACACAGACACACGAACACACAAAATCAAAATAAATAGCATAGGCCTAGTCACTGTTTTTAGTCAAACTCTAAATAACTTTAAAACACAAAGAATAAATCACAGATTGTTTAAAACATCACTATGACTTTTGCAGTTTAAAAGATTTAGTAGGCCTACTAAGCTAAATCATGCTGCTAATAGTTTTACATTTATTTATTTTTTGTTAATGTCAGACTAAAATGACTACAAACTTCTTGCCTCATTTCCATTAACATTTCCCTTCAACAAGCTGTAGATTTTCATTGTTGAAAATGACATGTCACTGGTTCTATGTCTGAAGTTTTTGAAAGACCACAGAGCTGGGGGGCGGGGATAGGGGGTAGGTGAAAACTGAAATACTCCAACAGTTGTGACTCAATCAAAAATAAGTGAGCTGATAGTCACCATTAAAAATAATCTTGGCCAGGCTAAATTTCAGTGTCAGTCCAAACAGAATTTATTGTTTGTATTACTTGTTGCGCCTTGAAAACACGACAAAACTGGAATGCTGTTTCTTAGAGAGAAAATGTGAAAGTCTATTAAACTTATGTATCTACTTTTCTAATCCCAACAGTTTTGAAAACCTTTGGATCAGAATCAGCACATCTACTAATGGACAGAGCGGCTTCTTCAAGGATTTATGATAAATCTCTCGCTAAAGGTTATCTGCACATTCAGGTAAGAACAGATAAGCCGCACTTGTCAAAAACATACTGAAGTGAGGAGAAATGAAGGAGAGAGTGCTCTGTCTTGTAATAATGAATCTGAGTCTCCTTAACAGCCGAGAACTTGCAGCCTGCTGAGCTGGAATCTCAGAGGAGCAGACAGGAATCCAAATCTGTCTTGACGAGGTCACCTCCTGTCCAGCACAAGGCATGCTGGGGAAAATACAACAGTACTGGTGGCAGGTAGCCTACTGATGACAGCACAGACACAGATGAGATAAAAGTTTGAATGAAAGACTTATTTGATTTTGGATGAATAGACTGGAAACAGGAATCAATCAGATTACTTTTTTCTGCTGTTGTGCCATTTGTACAAGGTATCAGATGCTTAACTGACATTGTATATTTATACATGGATATGGCAAAAAAAAAAAAAAAAGACAATCAAGCAAACAAGGATATAATACAAATATCATATGAATCAAACAATGCATACTTATCTGCGTAGACAAAAACATAATGCACTGCCCCATTGAAAGCCACAAAGGCTCAGCTGGTTAAATATAACCTGCAACATTTGAGCTAAATAAAACAAATGTTGTAGTCTGTCTGTATGTGTAACATGCATTAATCTGAATAATGTAGTAGTTCAGAAACAGACAGAAAAAAGGATTGGGCAAGTGACGCACTAATCTCGCCTAAAGTCTCCCATTTAAAAGTGTTTGTTGATGTTGTGGGCTTGGGTAAATAGCTGAAGGCGTTAGAACTCATGTTGCACTACAATCTTGAGTTCTGATGGCTTTCCATTCTGTTGGGTGTGTGTGTTTAGAGGGGGACTTATGGGGAAATGCAGATTATGTTTACATACCCCATGCTGCTCTTGTCATAGGAGCAGACAGTCACAGGAGAGCGGTGCGAGGTCGAACCCCCTTTTAACTTCATGTGGGTGTGGGTAATGCACGCTGAACCCTGTGGGCAGCTTAGAAGTTATGGGAGAGAGGCGGTGGCTTATGAACATGCAAGCTTCAGCGTGGCAGATTTGAAAAGCCCATCTGGGAGGGAAAGATAGGTCTGCGCTATCAGCCCTTGTTGTACTGTGTTCTATTGTAAATCCTATAAACTAAATTTTCCTGTTATCGTGCGCTCCCTTTTCTCTCTGCAGCATATATACAAGCACAAAAAATACATAAGACAGAAGAGGCAAAAGGAATAAAATGCATTTGAGATTACATGAAAATAAGCTACAAAAACAAGATCACATTCAGTAGATGAATGAATGCCTTGTCAGAGAGCTCTGGAGGATAATCACATGACATTAGACACAGCATCAAAATAGACACAACACACAACCCACTTTCTCTTTTATTCACACTGTTGAATTATGAAATATCCACCTGCTTTAAGCAGAGAAGTGGGAGTAAAATCACAAGAGCTATACAGAAAATACAGGAAATGTTTAGAGAGAATGAACAGTGCTACAGACTCAGCAGAATGATTGTGGCTGTTTCCACTGCAATTACATGTGGGTTTCTACGCTATACTTATACTCAAATTTGCAACCATTCCTCAGCGATATTGCTTTTATTACCAAACCTCAAGCATTTCCCTACTATTGATTAAAATGTAAATGCCACATAAACAACTGTACAGAGATCTACATTGGTTTGATTGATTGTATTTAGCTTGTGAGTTCCTCAACAAGATATCTTTAGGTCTAAAGAACAAATCAGTATCACTTTAGTTTTTAGTGAAAATCTGACAGCGTGTGATGCTACAACAACTCGTACACTGAAATATGTCCTTATCTGAGATGAGTAGAAAAACATTATGATGGATGTGCTCCTGTACTGGGTTGTGGATGAGGAAACACCTCAGGGGAGAGAAAAAGCTTAAATGCAAGGCATGGACTGTTGCTCTGAATAAACTATGTGGCGATAACTGGAGGGACTACAGCCCAAGTGAAACGAGAGTGGAAATAAAAATCATGTTAGCAGGCCTTGGGCCAACCAGATATATTATATAGAAATGTTTTAGCAGGTATTTTGTACACGTCTGCACTTTAGGAATACTGCATTCCTGAGCCCCTTATTCTATAAAGCAATGTATTACGCTCGTCTGACTTCTGGTGGACAACACTGGCCATTGCAGCTTGGATCTTTTTCAAATCTGTATATACATCACATGTCAAGCTCAAGGCCCGCGGGCCAGGTGTGGCCCTCCACCTCATTTCATTTACCGTAGTTTCCTTTAGTTTTATAATAGTGCCAGGAGGAATCTGGGTGCCTTAACCTAATGAAATGATTTGTCTGAAACTTAAGAGTAAGTCATTTTTCTGACTAATGCAGATGTATACTCAGTCATTCTAACTTAAATAAATATACAATAATCAAATACAACTATTATATGTAGTATGTCAAAAATTTGTGAAGTTAATTTCAGTTACAAACGGCTCCTCGAGGACAACCCCAATGCCAATGTGGCTCTTTGTCAAAATTAGTTTGACATCCCTGATACATCATTATAATCATAATTCCTAACATGAATTTATGGTTCAAAGTGAAAAAACACTCTTAGTATTGAGTCTTTATTTAGTTATTTACAAAGAATACAAAATGCTTCTTCAACAGTGCCTGATTACTTAGTACATCTTAGTAAACATTTCATCGACTATTGGAAATAATCAAGAGCAGAATTGATGCCAATGGTAAAAGAAACTGTAATTGTATTAGTGGTGCTGTTTTGTCAAGTTGGCAGCTTCTTTTCGGCCTTGTTTTAATCCCTGAATAAAAGGTAAATTGTTAAATCCCTATTCAATAGTAGAGTATTGCTCATTCAGGTCTTTAAAATTCTTTTAAACATACCAAGTAGTAGCCAGTGTGATAGCCACTCATGTACCAAGAGATGAGGACACTGCCCAAAGCCTCATCATCAACCATATCAGGGCTCATTGGTGGAGGTGGTGGGATCATCTGAAAGAAGGAAATTGCAATGAATTTGTATGATAGCCTATATGTGATCCAATATAGCTGACACCAAGTAGGTCAGGCTTAAAAATATGTGTTACCGGTGGGCCAAAAGCCATCATAGGAGGCCAAGGAGGAGGAGCATGTCCATGTCCACTTGATCGTTTGCTTCCACCCTTAAAAATATCAGCATTTTATTCCAATCTTGATTAAATTAAACCTTGATAGTGGTTTTAGAAAAAGATTAAAAAGGGTTTTCAATGTATAATTTTAAGTAGTACCTGTTTGAAAGTTGGCATTGGAGGTGGTCTGAGGGGAAAATCAGAAACATCATCTTTGTGCGTCTTGGACTTGTGCTTACTTTGTGACTGAAACTTTTGTACATGTGGGGTTGTTGGTCGATCACTTTCCTCTGTTGATGATTCAGCTTCATTTGTCTAAAAAGAAAAAATGTGCACAATGGTAGAAATGGACTTTCACGTTGCATTTTAAATGAATGAGGATGATTTACCTTGGAATTTGCATCTTCATCTACCTCTGAAATATCTGAAACCAAGTCTTCAAGATTCTGTTCTTCCTCATTACCATATTCAGTGTATGTAACAATACAGGTGCCCCTTTTCTCATCAATGGAGGTTATGGTGGCTGCATACAACTGTCCATCCTCTGACCAGTAAGCACAACATGACTCTCCAATCTGCCACTGTGACAAAATTTGCATTCAGAATGGCTAAATAAAAACTGTGTAGCAAGCTCTTATTAACTGACCACTTTATCAGGAGGAGAATTAGTTCTTTTTCTACTTTGGTTCTTTTTATTATTTTTTCTTTTCTTTCCTGGATGTTTTTTCTTGGAGGGTTGTGGTTCCTCTTCTCCCTTGTCTCCCTTTAAGGCAGTCTAATAGGAACAAAAATGCGTTGCTGATATAAACACTACTTAATGGCGCTTTTGTACAAAGAAATGCTTACCTTAAAGGATGCAACTGCTTTGTCGTAAGCCTTTATCAATGCCGTATCATCCCAAATGTCTGAGTCATCACTCTAAAACAGAATTGTAACAACAACATTCACATAACTATCAAGTAATAGTAAAATCAAGTTAAAGCAACATGCATCTAACCTTTCCCAGTGTTAACAATATAACAGGCTGTGTAGTATAATGTGTGGATATATTAATGGTGAATCTTAAATCTATTTTCCTGTTGTGTTTATGTTATGATGCTAATTGCACTTTACATTGCAACGCTACAATTTGCAGAGGTGGGAGTAACATACAGTATGTGCAAGTCACAAACAAGTCTCAAGTCATAACATCCAAGTCACAAATAAGTCCAGGGTCAAAGTCAGCAGTCGGGATTAAGATCAAGTTAAAGCTTTTTGTCAAACATGTAAAGTCAAGTCGTTGCATTGGCGTCAAGTCATGGCAAGTCATACACCGCCACAAAAAAAAAAAAAAAATATATAATAATAAAATAAAACACACGAGATTTTTGGATTACAAAAGGAATTTAAAGGGTTCGAGCCCCAACTGTCACTGCTGAATTGAATCCAATGGTCTGCGCGTGTCANTCCTCATTCAAGAGTAATCCTGAAGTCCAAGAATTGTAATGACTTATTGGGCTCCTACATCAATGCCAACTACATTCGGGTGAGTCAATCAAGTGTCCCACAACTGTGTATTTGTTACTGTACATTGAACTGATCTCCAAATATAGTAAAACATGAATTGTAAAGCAGTGACCGGCTGCTGAGAGTGAGAACAAGTTAATAAGTCAAAGTCGTCAGACTGAAAACCACTCAGTGAAAGTATTGTCCTGTACAAGTCTGCAGCGTCGCTCTCAGACTCTATTACAATAGCCTTTCTTCCTGTCAGGAAACTCAGTTCAGAGCTCTTTTGGGCCAACCACAGTTTCCGTCAGTGAAAAAGTTTCCAATTACAGCATTGACTGAAAATGCTTGTTCTATAGCTCAGCAATGATAATCGTACATATAAATGTTACAATTACTATACTACTATTACTATATTATTATTATATTGTTTTAATCCCAGGGTTACCTTGGTGACGAGAAGGCATACATTGCGACGCAGGGTCCCATGGTGAACACTGTCAATGACTTTTGGCAGATGGCCTGGCAGGAAGAGTCTCCTGTTATTGTCATGATCACCAAACTGAAGGAGAAAAACGAGGTAATGATATTTCTGTAGTTGTCTTGTCAATACTGAAGATATTTTCTGACACTATCGTTTTGTTAAATCTTGTTTTTGCAGAAGTGTGTCCTGTACTGGCCTGAGAAGAGGGGCATCTATGGAAGGGTGGAGGTTTTGGTGAACGGCACCAGAGAGAGTGAACATACACGACTCGCAGTCTCACCCTGAAGGTACAGGCAGACCACCGTCATTTACCGTCTGTCCTAGAATACTTCTAACTCCAAGTCTTTGAACAGTGTGGGAATCAAACACGTACCTACAGCATTACTGGTACACGTCGTGGCCGGACCACAAAACTCCAGACTCGGCGATGCACCTGTTGGAGCTGATGACAGAGGTTGAGGCCGAGAGGAGGTCTGCTGCTGTCATGGGTCCAATCATTGTCCACTGCAGGTACAAACTGCCCACTATCCAAAATGTAGGCACTATTTACATGTAACAAACAAATACTGTATATTGCACACCTCTACATATAACACAACCTATTATGTCTATAAATGTCACATCTGCTGCTTATGTCTAACCAGGCAGAATATACATCAAAATAGTCAAACTGGACAACAAAAACTTTGAGTAATACAAATTATGTTAAACTTATGGTATTCACGTAATGTAGAATGAAATGTGGTTTCTAACCTGTCCTGTTTTTGACTTTGTTTCTTGTAGCGCTGGTCTGGGTCGAACTGGCTGCTCATTGCCACAACAATAGGCTGTAGGCAGTTGCAGCTGGAGGGAGTGGTGGATGTGCTGGGCATCACCTGCCAGCTCAGAGCAGACAGGTAACACTCCCCTGCACCAGGACTCTTCTGAAGTCAAGCTACACACAAAAACAAACTTTTTTGTCTGTTAAAAGACGTATATGGTGTTTAAATAGCATGTCTACCTTCCTAAGTTTACTTTTAGTGCAAACTGATTAATTGGCAAAGATTCAGGTCTCACTGCAAGGCCAGTGTCATTCTTGACTCTATGTGACATCAGCATTGATTTGTCCACTCAAAACTGTGTGCTGATCACAAACACCTGCTGTAAAACCAATCACAGTGCTGCTCATCAACCCTCAGCCTCTCTTTTTACCCTTTCCTCCTGCTTTTCCAGCAGAAGGTTTTGTTTGAAATGTGTTTGTGGGTGAGTTTACAGATTTAGCTTCACTTGAAAAAAAATTCTGATATCAGCGAGACTTTCCTAGTTAAAGCCTGATTTTCACATTGCAAAATATTTAAATCTGTCCATTGGGTTCCTAGCTCTCACAGTCTTACAGCACTTGGCTAATGTCCTTTTTGAGTGTAACAAAGGCTTAAGAACATATTTTTACAGACAACAAAGTGAAACTCCAGTGGACACCCAAGCACAGCCAATCAGAGTGCTGGCTTAAAATACTTTTTTTATTCAGAAAGTACACAGTAGTTAGCTTGTTTGTCAAAGTGCTGGTGGAAAAGACAAAAGCTTGCTATTTACAACAAAAAAAAAAACAGACACTAGAGCTTTAAATAACGATATTATTGAATATGTTGCCGTTTTTATGTTTTAAATGTGTTTTTGTCCACGCAGGGCGCGATGATTCAGACTGAAGAGCAGTACGAGTTTGTCCATCACGCTTGAGCCTGTTCGAAGCCCGACTCTCTGCTGCAGAAACTGGACCGTGAACTGTAGATCCACACACAGGACTTACCCGCGGATTTGTCTGTGTTTATAGAGGACATCATGGCGAATGTGTGGACGCAGTGTGAGACTAAAGACAGGCGGGACGTGGTCTGCAGCGGAGAGAGCCGGACCAACACCTGGAAAAGCTTTATTCAAGAGTGACATCAATATGAATGTATTTTTTCTGATGTTTTGCTCTGTAGGAAATGTCAAACTGAGAGAATATGTTGTTGTTACAATGTTGATCAATGGTGGTTCACTAACATATTGTCTGTCTCCGTTTCTTAGGATAAACAGCATTTTTTGTCTCAAGGATAACCATTAGACTGTTAGCTTGGATTTAATATGGGGTTTCAATTTGTTAGAAGTTCAAAATCAGAAAAATACCCTCAGTCAACACTCTTATTGTAAATACAGCCTGTTCTGATGATAGATATTCTTTACATTGCTCTGCATTACAAGCTGTTTACGGTAAATACATATTTTCTGATTGTTCTGTTTAAGCTACACATTATATTAGTGTTAGAGCTGCGTCCTCTCAGGTTTAGAGAACATCAGAAATACTGAAATACCCAGTACCAAAAGAGCCATAAAGGGATTTTAATGTCACCAGTGGTTTTATCTTAGCTTTGCTTGTTTGTTCTGTATTTAATAATAGACTGAGTATTTGTAGCTCATGGTTAAAGTGGTTGATCTTGTAACATGTTTTTAGAGCAATAGAGTGTTTGTGCTTTGTGGTTGCAGTCGCGCACCACAACGCCAATACTTTTACTGAAAAACAGCCTTTAAAATGGTACTTGAAAGAGCACTTTGGTAAAGTCAGTTGCAGTTGCCTATAACAAGACGAAGTTAAAATAGCAGAGCTTTTTGGCAGATTGTGCTGTTTACACTTGATGTTCGTGTTGCATTGACAATTGTTGTGGATTTTGTTGCTTCATACCAAAAATGTGAAATTATTTCTGTCACAATGGTGTTGAAGTAGTACATTATATGTTTTAGTGAGTAAAAATCTTATTTTATACAGCTTTTCTAACATATATAACTTTATTTAGCACTTTTGCGCCACTTGAAATGGTTGAAATAGAGGAATGTTTATGTCCACATTGACATACAAAGTTAAACAACTGAATCAGTTTTATGATGATAATAATAATTATTAGAGATAAATTATTGCTAAATAATGGAAATTAAGAAAGTGAATTAGGCCTAGGAGATATAACAAAACATATTTTCATATTATAATACAACATGTCATCACTATTTACTGAAATCTTATGAACTGTACAAACAGATAACAATAAAAACATGGTGCATTGGTATAGAGGTTATGCAGATCTCAGCAGTGAGTGACAAAATGAATGAGAGGCAACGGAGACAAAGTATTTCTCTTTGTATGTAAACAAAAGAGAAAGTCAGGTAAACAGTGGCAGAAAAGCAGAGAAAGTACAACAGCACTTCTCTTTCTCTCACGTTTCTCACTGATACAGACTTTAGATCACACACAGCTTAAGTCTCTGCTTAAATAAGATGTTTTAGTTGGCTTGAGGTGTGAATTATTTGCTGTACAACAGTAAAAACGTACTAAAGCTCCGACTTAAACAAGCTAGCTAAGTCTGCACTGTTGCTATGACAACAAAAAAGCAATTTTATTTATTCTTTGCTGGAAAAAAACATTCACAAAAAAAAAAAAAGCGTAGAAACACATTTTTATCCGGTGTTCTTCTCATACTTTTGCCACTCAGTCAAAATGTTGAGGTGAATATCTGTTCATAATAAAAGTAGGGAGAGGGTCACGTGGCTCTAAAACCATCAACATTTGCAAGTTTATTTTGAGAACTTGTTTGACAGTTGTTTCTAACGATGCTGTGAAGCCTCTTTCATGCCCTGCGGGACACAACACACTGCCTCTGACGTAGTATTGTTCATTTTACTGTAGCTCGTGGTTCACACTGTATTTACTCGCTGTTTGACTGTTC
The DNA here is from genome assembly GCA_038363315.1 of Mugilogobius chulae. NCBI lineage: Eukaryota > Metazoa > Chordata > Actinopteri > Gobiiformes > Gobiidae > Mugilogobius > Mugilogobius chulae. The sequence goes on along the minus strand of CM076409.1, from coordinate 47,308,659 downwards.
AAAGAGTTTAAAGGAATGCTCTTGTCTTTTCAATACAAGGATTTTGCTAAACGCTACCAACAGAAAGGTTAATCTGAGCATTCCTTTAAATGTCTAAGTAATTTGGGCATTAGCTCAGTCAGGGTACAACTAATGCCAACTAATGTACTCTGTGTTTAATGTACTCAGATGAATGTTGTTATTGTTCAGAACATAGGCCGTGCTGTTAGCTGTTTTCTTCACTACACATACTAACTGTAATATATATAAAAACAACCGGAGCTCTCAGTTGCCTGTTATTCTCTCTGCACCGAGACACAAAATTTAAACCTAAAAATTGGGTTGTCTTCTCTGTAATCGAATAAATTAACTATTTTCTACAAGGCAGCTCCAGATTGGTAAAGTTAGATATAGGCCTAAGTCTTTTAAGAATTCTAAAATGCTGTTGAGTCATATTTAGTGCCATCATGGATAAAAAAACAACCCCAAAAACATTCAAAATCCATCTGCTAACTTAAATAAATGAAGATGTGTTGGATACTTTGATAAGGGCTACTATTTGACTTAAAGGTGGAGTAGCTGATTTTCACTCACAAACACAATTAAGGTTCTAAATCGGACAACTTCCTCTTATAAATCCTTTGACATGTCGTTAATATCGATAAGTATTCATTTTGGTTGCAGTTATGACTTAAAAAAACTTGCTACACATAGCAAAGTGAAGCTGGAGAGGACCACCCAAGATCAGCAGAATCAGAACGCTGCATTCTGCTCCTCATGAAAACTAAAACTTTTTCTATTCAATTAAGTCGATACTTAGTGGTACAATTTTTCTCAAAGTGCTGTTTTTACCATACTATTTAGTGGAAAGCATAAAGGGAACAAAATCACAACAACAACAAAATTTGCCACCCTAACTTTAAAGGTGGAATGTTTAAAATTGTTGCTTTTGTTTTGCCTTTAGAATGTTACATAGAAACGCTTTAAACTTGTATCTCCACAGAGAAGAGCATGTGGCACTAGGCCCAGTTAAAAGTCAGAGGCACGCTCACTCATTGTAAAAAAAAAAAAAAAAAGGTATTTTTGACCAATAAAAACATCCATAGTAGAATAAAAACTAGATGTGTATATTACAAATGTAGGGCAGGGGCGGACTCTGCCAGAAAAGTAACATGGTGCACCTTAAGTCAGTAAATTTTATCTTAAAACATACAGAACTTAAGAAAACACTACATACTAAATGCAAGAAGAAGTTTCCCTATAATACATTACCTTCCATTTCACTTAGCATTTTTTAGCAATCAAAACACCCATACTGAGGGGGGCTATATACCAGAAAAATTACACTGGGTATTTTTAAGTCAGTAAACATTATGAAACATTCTAACAAATTAAATGCATGAAATGTCTTACCATGATTATAAAGTGCTTTTAAGGCAGTAAAGTTGGGGTAACTAACTTGTTGTTAAGCTGTAAATTGGTAAATTGTGTGTTTTCCACTAAAAAGAATATGATGAAAGCAGCACTTTGTGAAAAAAGGAGACCACTGTGTACTGTCTGACTGTTTTATCAGCAGTAGAATGCAGCGCTCTGATTGGCTGCACTTTGGTGGACCATTACAGTTTCACTTTGTTGTTTGTAAAAAGACGCTTATTGACCAAAATGAATAAATGTCAATATTAATCAAATGTTGAAGGATTTATAAGAGGGACAAGTCAGATTTAAAACATTTAAAATCATGTCTGAAGTGTCAAAATCAGCTACCAAACCTTTAAATTTAGTACAATCAAATACAATACTTGTTTAAAGACTTGAAGCTGCTCTGTTTCAGCTTCTCTTTAAGCTTTGAGCTGTTTCTTCCTTTCTGAAACATGTTGAGGTTAAACAAAGGAAAGGCAGGTATGGGGCGTCAGTAAAGCCATTGCTACAGTTTTATAAAAGTTAAGCTTACTCTTCCTTGATAATCAAAGACGGTTTAAAAACCTATTTATAGAGCTGATCCAAACTGGATACTCATTCCTCTGCTCTGACTCACAAAACTGTTGGTTTGATTGAGGAAGTCCGTCAGTGACTCCCAGCTTTGACACTGTGGAGTTTGACCAACCAAAAGAGAGAGAGAAAGACAGGAAGAGAGGGCCACACTGTCGGGGGACAAAATTGGAGCCAAAGCGCAAAGAAGTTTGATTTGCAAATGAACAGCAGATTCTGAGATGACTTATAACATCTGAAAACTGGAATTACATTAATATTTTGTCTACTTTTTGGGACTGTACAAACTTCAAAACTAAGAAGGATCATTTGTTGTTCGTCCCACTTACTTTTAACAACATATTTTGTGTTGAAGAAGAAGGAAAAAGGTTTACCCCCGGTGTCTGTCAGCATTACCCCAGGGCATCGTCGGTGCTGGTGGATTATGGTGATGTGTGCTGTGTGTGTGAATCTGAAGGATCAAAATGCTCAGATGTAAAGCTGACAGAAGACTGTGGCTGCGCTCGCTCCTGCTGCTCCAAGTGAGTTATGCTTCCTTCACATTTACGCACCTATAAATCAACATCAAGAAAGTCAATCAATAACTATAAAGAGTGAAGGGAAATGATTTTAGCACAGTGTGATTTATGAGTTTGTTGTGGAAAATATCTGCCTTAGTCTGAACAATTTATGAGATCTGTTTTTAACCTCTAGAGCCATGTTCAGACCAAAAATCAGCTCATTGTTTGATGATTTCTGGAGATTTCTAGTTATTGAAATGTCATATAAACATGTCCATGAGATGAGAGTAATTTAATTTATTCTCTGATTATTCACCCCTAGTTTGTGCAGGTATTAATATAAAATATGAGGTAAGATATTATTTATTTGTCCCGCAATGAGGACATTTCAGAGTTGCAACGTACAGTTCAAGAACAGCTAGGGAACAAGCAAGCAAGCAAAAAAAGACCATTCTGAAACAGACTTAGCAAAAATAAATAAAAAATATTAAATATAATCGACTAAAACACTTACTGCATGTAGAATACATACAAATACTGATTATCAAATTATGCAAAAAGGCAAACTAAATCGGCAAGACGAAACTGAAAAAGTTACCAAAGAGCACTTTTTTTTAGCCCCTTTAAATAGAAAAGTTACAGTTTTTTTTTAACATATTTTAAGCACACACAAGTCATAGTATTGTGTTATTTGCTGATAGTATTTAATATTCCATTTTTCTTGTTTTTTGCATGGTTTTATTCTCTTACTGTGCATTGCACCACTGTAATTTCACCATTATGGGACAAATAAAGGCTTCTTGTGTTTTTTTTTTCTTTTCTTGTGGATATGATTTTACTGGCCATATAAATGTATCCATTTTCAGATCACCATACATTATAAAGCAAAAAAAAAACCATACTGTATCTGTTTTACAAGTTCAGTAATAGACTTTGGATGGTTGAGCTAATTTAAACTTGATTTTTACTGTGTACTTTAGTATTTGTAGTTAATATGACTTTGATGAACTAACTGTGTCTCTCTGTAACAGACTTGGGTCGGTCTCATTCACACAGAAGAATCTGATGGACAGTGTTTATTTCATGTCTCCGAACAAGATTCGGGACTGGACTATATTTCACTCAAACTCACCACAACTGGACAAGATTGTTCTTTCATAATCTCATCTCCGGAGTCTGAAACCGACAGCGTTGAGTGCACACGAACTGCAGAGGACAACAGGTTAGAGACCAATCAGATAAAAAGCAAGACACAAACAAGCAATGAAAATGAGGAATTAAAACATGAGTATCTGACCACAAATGAACTCTGGGAAAACAATGGAGGGAGCAGCGGTGGAGCAAATTTTACCTGTCGCGTGGAGCACCTGGAGCCTGGCTCTGCTTATCACCTGTGCATCCAGTCAAATAGAGACGGACAGACGCACAACTTCACCGGCTACACCAGTAAGTCATCCAACACAACTAACAACAATTACAACAGAAATGTACTAGAGATGGGGCGACTCTGTTTTGCTACGATTCAAATCTTGTCTTGAAATGACAAAACTCCCTTAAATAAGAATATATAATGACAATAACCCTGCTGTTTGCTTCCTCTGTGGACTGAATCTTTACCAAACTGAATGAAAATGAAGGAGTCACGAAGGGACATATGGACTGAATCAAACACCAGAATTGAACCAAAATACCACAACAAACAATCTGATACATTTTCAATATTGTTCCATCTCTACTATATACACCTACTATTTATATTATTTTAATGAATAATAACGTCAACACAGACATTAAACTCCTTAGACCAGTAATTTTCTATGAATCAGTGAGACTTTTCGAACATCACCTCATGCAAATCTTCACTGTCACATGTTTTATCTAACTGCCCTGATTCGCACTGACAAGAGACGAACAGTTTTCCTCCCAACCGAGTTATGTCACACAATATGACTTTACACTGGCCGCTATGCTAGCCAATATTTATATTTTATAACATTTGGTTCTGGGTAATCTTTTTTCAGAATTAGGAACAGTAGATTTGGTTTAAGGGCAGTTATTGTGTATTATGTGTTTTGTTCCTGTCTTTTAAACACGATAAGTAACTTTTCAATCAATGTGTTTCTCATGTCAGGAATTAAGTTAGAGCTCCATCTACTGGCTGCAAAGTCACCTGACAATAAATTTTAAGGCTCAGAGGGAGAGAAAGTATAATTTCTCACAAACTCAAGCTGTGTTTCTGGTGAGAAAGCAATGTTGCAGATTGTTTCTTTGGAAGTGCACATGACAGTTTCCTTAACAGTGCACTTTCTCTTTAACTGCCTTTGGCCTGTATATTCAGATTCTGGGTTTATTTTACCTGTTGTTATGTGTTTAAGATGAGGCAGACAAGTTTACATGTTAGTTACCTTACCAGAGCTAAACAGGAAGTGCGCTGCCAAAAAGTGGGCAGAGCTAAATAAGGTGAATGCATTTCTACAGTTTTGCTGTTTCCTGTGTGGACATACAAAGAGTTAACAACTGTTTCCTAGCAACCAAATTGAAAACAAGGGCCAAAGCTAATCTAATGGGCTCTGTGCATGGAACGTTAGTTGGCTTGTTTATATTTAAAACAGCTAACTTCTGAAATTATGAGCATTTCCTGTTAGCATTATTACCTTTTAGACACAAATACGTCACTGTGTAAACACACAAGAGTCTTTAACATGTTTTCTGAGACAATCAGCGTAACTCACTGTTCACAGTTTCATTTTCCTCAATCATTTTTCATTTTTCAAATGTTTTTTTTACTCCTGATGCAGTGAAAACACCATACAAATGCAAAGTCAGGAAATACTACAGAAGTACAGAAGTTAGCTGTATTGGGAATAAACGATCCAACAGACATTGTATGAATAGAGAATATTTATCAAAAACCTATTTGACAACTGAAAAATACTTTACTAAACTGTGAAACTAAAATGTGTCAGTCGTGTGTAAAGCAGCCACATGGCCAATTAAATGAGGCCCTCAGACCAATTTTTGTTTGCCCTGAAACCTTCCGAAGAACTGGTCTTAACAGCAATGCCTACTACTTTTTACAGTTAACTTTAAAATCTATATATTTAAAGCCAATATCAAGTCTTACTGTCAAACCAAAAAATAAAATAAAAACCTCTCATCACCAAGGAACACAGCTCAAGATTATTAGGTTAATCGATAATCGTGACGACTCAAATCATAATATAATCGTAAAAATAAAAGAATAATAATTGTGCCAATTTTAGAAGCAGAATTAAGTGTTTCTTTAATTCATTCTATTAGTTAATGATGTTGGTTCCAGCTGGTACTGGCAAGGTTTACAGTATATAGAAAATGGGCAATATTTGGTGTTTTTTTTTTTTTTTTTCTTGTGTGAAAAGCAAATTTGTGATTATGTGAGCCTTATAGAGTTAAAATTTCAAAGATTTGCATTTGCCATTTTCCAAGCAGAAGTCTTTAATCTATAAAAAAAGAAACATCTAGTTTTTATTTTATTTATTTATTATTTTTGCAAGCATATTTAGATTTTTTTTTTGAATTGACAAAACTGGTGACAAACTTGAGGAAATAGTCATGTGTTAGACAATGAGAATGAAAGAAAATGACAGATTTCACTGTTGTTTAGACAAGTCAACTGTAATCGTGAATAATCGCTAAATCGTGATATTTTGGCTCGCAATAATCGCAATACTGAAATTCCATATCATCCCTTCCATATCAAAATGTGAAGTATAGTAGTAGTCTGATGGAACTGTTCTTTCTATAACATGACCCAAGCGAAAAACACAATAAAACTATCCTAACGCTCGTCACATTTCTAAAAGGACGAATTCAACTTTAACCTATTGTCTTAACGTAGAGAGTGACCTTAGAGAGAACAGTGGTGTTTGAGTGCGGCCTGTCTGTGTCTGAGTTAATATCACGGAGCTTTCCTCTCTGCAGCTCGGTGATTAGCTGCAGGAACAGTGACCCTGCTGAGAGAGACTGATAGACCGCTAAATGCATCGACAGTGTGTGTGTGTTGGCTCTGGCCCGTGTCCAGAACAGAAGTTGGACCTTCAGTGTGTATTTCCAACGCGGCCCAGCTCACGGTTCATTTCCTGACTTCTTTGTTTCTTTGTTCTGGGAAGCAGTGGGAAGGGTGTATGTGTGTAGGAAACGGGGTGTTGCTGCAGCCCCCTCCCCTCACACACATTCACCTCAGCAGCTCCAAATTCTGCTCTGTGCTTTTTTTGCTTTGTGCTTGACCTCTTATCTTACCACGAAGTCGGCTACTTTGACCTTTCAGTCAATAGAGATGGGCAGGCTCTGGAAATACTCATTGGGTAATAGGGCTGTAGTTCACCAAGGAAATTCCTGGTTGACTAAAAACCAATTAGATGATTAAAATTGGGCAAAGGTTCTAATGCTTAAAGTATATTTTTAAAGAAACCATCTGAAGTGTTGTTTTTAAATACAATATAAAAGCAATTAATTTATTTAAAAGTAGCTTTAGTTACTCAGATTATATAGTTACACTTCTTAGTTACTAAAAAGTGGAATATATTACAGTAACTAGTTACTTTTGTAAAGAGTTACTCCCAACACTGTTTATTGACATTGTTCTTGTCTTATAAACATTGTCTTTTCAAGCTTTACTTTGACATCTGAAGCTCACATGACAGTTGACAGTGTTCCCAGGTCAAAAATTGAGAGTTACAAAGGAAAACACACGGAGGAAAACAATCACACTGATCTTGCCTGATATGCTTCTTCTGCAGAAATGTTTCAAACAAGTCAGGATGATTTATGATCTTAAAATCAGTGTAGGAGATCTCTGAGATCAACCTATGATCACAAGTGTTTTCTGAGGCTCAGAGGGAAATGATCAGTATCTCACAGACAGAAGTTAAACCATGTTTTGAATGAGGAAAAGTGCTAATTCTTTAGTTGTTTAGTCGGTTGATGGAGGAAAATCAGTATTAGTTGACATAATGGAACCAAGAATGTCTTTAGTCGACTACAGCTCTTGAAATATGTTCTTTAAAGGCGTGCTTGTGTGCTTTAAACCACAACCAACACATTAACTAGACATGTTTGGCATAAGCCTGTTTCTGATGGATAGGCATAAAAGTTTTATCACATGACAAGTACAACATTCACCTGAGAACCACTCCATTCTGCACACACCAGTGGTTGTTAATACTTTCTGCTTGTTCACTTGGTTTAATTTGAACAAAGAATGGTCTGGTCAAAACTATGGACTATTTGAAGCTAATTTGAACCTTTTCATGAGCTTCACCTTTAAATCACATCACACGATGTAGGATACAGGAAAAGCCATGACTTAGGTCAAGACAAACTGTAGCTTATGAAACTTTCATTAGCAGAGGCTTTATAAGTAGCCTACTTCGCAATATGGCCTATGACTTTGATGCAACATTATGGCAACTTTCATGTCTGACCTGTGTCACAAAAATAATCAAGAAATCACGGAGAAAAGAAAAACATGTGATGCTGTTGTAGACAGGAAGAAGGAAAACATTATGCACATAATCATACTCGGTTTCGTTCAAGCCATTCGAGGTTTGTGAATCAAAACCTACCCTAGCATTTTTTTTTTCTGTATCGTTTTTTCCCCGTTGAAGCTCAATCAGCTGCACACGGTATTTTTCTTGTTCGTTTGTTTCTTTTTCTTATTGAGTAGACGCACAGTGCTGACGTACCTGAGTGCTTCGTGTTTGTTTTTAGGCCCATCTGCGGTGAGTGGACTGGCTGTCTCCTCTCGCTCCACGCGGGGCCTGGGCCTCTCGTGGCAGGCCGGGCCGGGCCGGACAGAGCGCTACAGGCTGCAGCTGTGGGAGCGGCCCCTCTCCAAAAACCTCTCAGGTGTGTGCACGAGGGATTTCTTATTGCTGGCAGGCTTGTATTTCCATGGAAATGTCGTTTCTTTATCTAATAGATGACCAATTATAGACTAAACAGATCTTTGCCATAAAAAATGTAACGAAGCATTTTTAATTTATTTATTTTTAGTGAAGATAATTTTTTTTACCTACAGAAAGTTGCACAGCGTAACTTTAAGACACTGGATATAAGTTGTATTCAAGTGACAACTTTTTCTCTCAAAGGGCCAGCTACAGAAAGTCAGAATCAGGTTGTAGATTTGTCCTGGTTTGGTTTGTATCTCTGTAATTAGTTCAGTAATCATTGTTCACAGTGGCACCAAACAAAGTGACATTATTCAGAGAAAAATGCAACATTACTTAACTTTAGCATAAATTCATTAAGCCAATACCAAACAAATAAGGAAAGCAAAAACATTTATAGATTTCTGTTTGGATATATTCCATTTTAGTTGAGAGATTGAGACATAATTAAATTCTAAATACGTTTACTTTGCAGAATACAGTCATATATTTAAGGTGTGTGAGAAGTTTTAGTCCAAGCTTTGTTATGATGAGGTCTGTGACTTTGAGTGTATGTTTGCATAGGTCTCATAAGGAATGACACACTGGAAAGCACAGCGACGCAGCACACAATTCAAAACCTGACGCCCGGGCGACTGTACACCATTACGATGACCACAGAGTCTGGAAGTTTACAGAACAGCACGTCAACTGAAGCCTCAACAGGTAAAGATTAGTCCAATTAAACAGGGACAAGTGCCTCTGGGGTTTTATCCAAATTCTGTTTCGTCTCAGTTCCTGCTGCAGTTTCCAACATCACACTCGATGACAGGAACAGCACGAGTCTGTTGTTGTCATGGCAACAGCCTGAAGGGGATTTGGAGGCTCTCACTGTGACTGTCTTGACAAGTGACACCAGAGTTTGGGAGACAGTCCTTCCCCATCATGAGACACAGGTCAGCGTCAATAAGCTCACTCCAGGTTCGGTTTATAAGATCACAGTGATGTCATCAAGCCACGGACTGTCGAGTCAATCCCAAATTACACTCAGGACGGGTGAGCAGCTGGTGCCTTATGTATTTAGATTTCAATTTTATTTATCTTCACTAAAGTTTTTGTGTTTAGCCCCTGAAGCGGTGTCTGAACTCTCGATGCGTCCCTCCTCGGATGGGGGCCTCACATTGTCCTGGGCTGCCCCTCACGGGTCCTGGGACGGCTTCAGGCTTTTCCTGTTTGATGGATCCCAGCCTCTTGTCAACACCACTGTGACCAGGGAGACTGTACATTTCTCTGTCCCTGGGGCTGGTCTCACCCCTGGGAGGCAATACAAAGCCCTTTTGAGGGTCGAGAGTGGAGAACTCTACGCTGAAAGGGCTTGTGAGGGATTCTCAGGTCAGCAGAATAAAATCATAACAGAACACATAAAAGGAGTTCATATGTGTGATTTTATCTAGGATTCATTTGTTTGTGTTTCTGCAGCTCCTGCTCCAGTGGTGGATTTGCATATTCGACATGCTGATGAAACATCACTTAGTGTCATGTGGAGCCATCCCTCCGGCTTACGAGACAACTACTTTCTGATTATTCACCATGGTAACAATCCTACAAAAATAAATTGGATTTCTCAAAAGACCATCTTTTACTTTGATTGTTTTTTGTCTCTTTGTAAAAGGTAATGTGAGTGTGGACACTCGTGAGGTGCAGGCCAGCATGAGGGAGTGCACTTTTAACGTTTTGACTCCGGGGAGGCTCTACACGATCACTGTGATGTCCAGGAGCGGGACACAGAACAGCTCCGTGTCTGTAGAGGGGCAGACAGGTGCGTATTACCTAAACAAACAGACACATTTGGACTAAATACAACTTAAGGACTTGTGTATTGCCATTAGTTCCCATGCCACTGAAGATGATGACTTTGAGCAGTGCAGGAGTGAACAGCCTCCAGCTGTTGTGGGAAAAACCACCTGGAGATGTGGAGTTGTACAAAGTGACCTTGTTTCAACAAAGGTCTGTATCAAAGTCTCCAATAAACATATGTGGTCACTAAGCTTGTTTTAAATGTGTTAATCTCTTTCACAGTAAAATTGTGCAGAACTACAGTGTTCCAGAAGGTCAGACGTCCCTGTTACTGTCTGGCCTGACACCGGGCACTCTCTACAGTCTGCAGGCCGCCACAGTCAGTGGAGGAGTTCAGTCCAAACCCACAAACCTCGAGGGACGCACAGGTCAGCCAGCACGCACTCCTGTCCTGAATGTCTTTTAGTCCAAGAAAATAATCCTAAATGTTAGCACCACAACAGGCTTTGTTATACAGAGAAATTATGATTTCAGCTGAAAAACTGGGATTACCAATGTACTGAATATATATCACAACTTGATTTAAAGAGATTTTGCATTTTTCATCAAATGAGAGAATGTGACAAACCAATAAAAAGACTAAATGATTGCCTCTATTCCTGAACATTCTAGTAGCTTTTTGAAGGGCCTGTTTAAGATAAGGATTTTTTTTAGAACCTTTCACCTTCGATTATGGAATACAATGTAATATTTGTAAACAAGTAGTGAAAACCTTCCAAGTGAGTAGTCGGTTATAGAGAATAATAGTTTCGTAACATTTAAAAGTCGCAGTTGAGCTGAGGCGGTGATAAGATCAGACGGGTCGTGAAACAATGGCTGAAATGCCAAAACTGTTGTCTGGAATGTTCCAGAAACACAGACCCTCCCAAAGCCCCACTCAAAGACTTCCTGTGGACTCACACACCTTCCTGCTCCAGCTCCTATTGTGTTTTACTAAATGTCCCATTTATTTTCAGGGCAGAATCTGTGATCATCACAATCAGACCTAAAAAGAAAACACTTTTTTCATGTTATAAGTCATAGATACTTGTGACACGTCTTCACTGGGGTTTTATTTTTATTTTGTTAGTTATCCATGTAACTTCATTTTGTCTCAGCACCAGCGTCAGTCTCTGACATAACCACTTCCAACGGCGGGAGGTCAGATGCCCTGCAGGTGTCATGGCGACCGGCAGCAGGAGCGGTGGATAGTTACCTGGTCCGTCTTCAGGATGGCCCTCGCCCCGTTCACACTCTGGCTGTGTCTCGCTCCTCCACCCCTGAGTGCTCCTTCAGCTCGCTCGTGGCGGGGCGGCTCTATTCTGTTGTCATAGTGACACGAAGTGGCAGTTTGGAGAATTCTACAACTGTGCAGGCTCGAACTCGTAAGTCACAGTGTTTTTAGAGGGTATGCTGTGATATTGTCTAAAAAACATGGTTTCATTTGTAGAGCCAGCCACAGTGCAAAACCCCACGGCTGTTCACTCTGGACGAGATGACTTCCTGAAGGTGTTTTTATTATTATTATATTTTTATATAAATAATAAATACAAATACTTAATGGTGTATTACTATGTAATTTTATAGGTTTATTGGCGACATGCAGCAGGAGATCATGACTATTACGTGGTTCAAATCCTCTACAACAACAGTGTGTTACAAATCAAAAACATCTCTGCAGGGCACAATGAATGTGCTTTTCCTCTCTAAAACCAGGAAGACTTTATACCGTCACCGTGGAAACCTGGAGTGGAGACTATGTCAACACTGTCTCCACCGATGGACGCACCCGTAATGTCTAAGACACTTGACAAACTCTTTCAGCTCTTAGTCAGTGAGTTATATCAAACATATCTTTTCCAGTTCCAGCGGCTGTGGGGAATCTGTCAGTGGTGTCGACAGAGACGGATGGTCTGACTGTCAGCTGGAGCCCGGCTCCTGGAGATGTGGACCACTATGAGGTGACCTAAAAAGACATCCTCCTAATGACCTGTATGAATGCAATGATGACCAAACATTTTCTGCTCACAGGTTACACTGCTCTTCAATGACACTCAAGTGTTCCTCCTGTTACGCTGGGCAGTAATGTGCAGAGTCACAGGCTGACGTCTCTGACTTCAGGTCGACTGTATAAGATAGTGGTGTCTACATTTAGTGGGCCATTCCAAAAAGCACAGTTTATTGAGGGACGGACAGGTAAAACTGTAAATTCAGTTAACAATATTATAAGTCATAAGCTGAAAGATGTGTCTTTCTTCAGTTCCCAGTGCAGTGAGAACCTTCACTTGACTCCAGCCTTTAGAGGGCCTTTTGGGGGGCTCATTGCCTCTTGGTCACCTGCATCTGGAGACATAGACATGTACATTGTCTATCTATTCACTCAGGTAGCTCAGTAAAGAAACTGAACTTAAATAAAACTATAATTTACCGACATTTATTCATTCATCTGTGTGTTTGATAGAGTAAGCTAATTGACAGGCGGCCGGTGCCAAAACGTGTTTCCTCAAGCGAGTTTGTGGACCTGATCCCAGGCCAACTCTACACCATCACTGTCCAGTCCGAAAGTGGGAAGCTGAGCAGCAACAGCACAGCTCAGGGAGAGCAGGTGAGCTTTGATTTACACAGGGCTCTTTGTACAAAATACATTATTACAAACAGGACTGATTTATATAAATCAATGACTGTTCACTGTGACTCAGTGCCTGCACAAGTGACAGCTCTTCAGGCAGACAATGCTCACACGACCCACAGCCTCACTGTCTCCTGGGAGAGGCCAGTGGGCGTCTTTGACAGCTACAGGCTGCAGCTGCTGGACCAGGACAATTATGTCCTCATCAATCGAACTGTGGCCATGGACAGTCATCATGAGAAACTGGAAAATCTGACATCTGGAAAGTGGTACAAAGTGAGAGTTGTGACTTTGAGTGGTGGCATCCCATCACCTGAAGCAACGGCTGAAGGGCAAACACGTAAATATCTAAATATTTATGACTGTTGTACAATTGTATAATTCAGAAATATGTTCATTATTGACTGATTACTTCATTACAGGCCCTGCAGCAGTGAGCAACTTGACTGTTGCCACAGCCAATATGTCCTCCCTCACTTCTCCTGGCGTCCTTCAGATGGTCATGTTGACAGTTATGACTTGTCCCTTTATCGTGTCCCAGAGGACAACAGAGGGGACACTGCAGAGGAGGTATATCTTAATATTATTTCTTCAAAATGAGGTTTGGGGTTAATACTTTACACTTTGTATAGGACACAACTGAATTGGTGGATCAGCAGAAAGTGGGCCCACTTCAAAGAGCTTTATGTTTTTGGGCCTCACTCCTGGGAGTCTGTATCGACTGCAGGTGCTGAGCTGGAGCAGAGGCATGAGCAGTGACTCCTCGGTGCTGGGCAGAACAGGTCTGTTCACTGTTTTCAAACAGGTATGTGTTAATGTCGCACTGATAATGTAACGTTTTCTCTTTTTACTTGTGTTGCAGTGCCGGCCCCGGTGTCATCTCTGGAGGTGCAGAGTTCAGGACATACAGACCGGCTCACAGTCAGCTGGCAGCATGCTGATGGAGGCAGAAGTAGCTACCAGGTATTCACACACATCTCATCTGAAAAATATAAATACATATGTCCCGTTGTAGATTTGCCTCTGAATGTTGTCTCAAATGTTTTTTAAGGTGGCACTTTATGACTCATCTGGATCTTCACTCAGTTCTCAAACAATGGGAGCAGATCATAAAAGTCACACTTTCTTAGGATTAGCTCCTGGTCGTTTATATCGAGCTGAGGTCGTCACTCACAGCGGAGAACTTGTCAATAGTGCTATTGTGCTGGGGCGCACCTGTAAGAAACATTTTGTCATAAATTTTAAATAGACATTCATATTATTCTAATCTTATGATGTTTTACCAGCCCCAGATCCTCCCGCCTACCTTTCTGTCAAACAAGGACCATCAAATGACTCCGTACTCTTGTCCTGGGCTGGTCCTGCTTATGGCGATCACAGTAACTTCAGTTTGCAGTGGACTCCTCTAGACCAGCTCTCAGTCACCCCAGTTCACATGACAGAGGCCATTGTGAGTGGGATGTTTCCAGGAAGACTCTACAACTTCTCTCTGATGACTGTGAGTGGGGCGAGAGGCGGGTCAATGACCTGGAGCCAGCCAATCCAGCGCAGCGTTCGGACAAGTAAGTGGAGTTGTCTTCATACATTCTGAACACAGCACACTGAAAGTAATTTATTATTATCCACAAGTGAGTAGTTAGACACAGCTTGAGTCAGCTTAATGTGTGCAGTTGTACCTCCAGGTGGCAGCATAATAAAAGACCTCAACGTTGAAATGAGAACATAGTTTCTGCCAGTTTTTGCTATAAATCTATATTTAATCACATGCTGTTGGCCTGCAAGACTTTGGTTACAGGGATAAAGCTGATTGCCCAAAGGAATAAAAATCAGGACACTTATAAATATGAGTGACCTAGTTTTTACTGCGGCCTGTGTTTTACAAGACTTAAGCTTCAAAGGTTTTCAGACATCAATTAAAAAACGAGTGGTGACAGTTTTGGGTGTTGCTGCTTCACTAAATATGAAACCTATTTCACATTTTCAAGTATGTTACACTTAGCATGGTGTTATTTAAAATTAATACCAGACTGCAGAAGCTACTTTTTTATAGGGTGTGTATTATTGTGTAAATACAGAAGAATAAAAGTAAATAGTAAGAATATACGCTGTTTTGGTCGTGATTCAGACTATAGGAATAAATACAGGTGATTTTAATCTTTTTGACAAATAGTGTTCACCTTTGTCTCCTTTTGCCTTGTCTGTGTCCTTAAGCATTTATCCTCCCTCTGAAGATATTTCTTTGGTCTTATCAGTAGCATTGCCTCTTGTGTGGGTTCATTATACACATTTTACCGATTGTCCTTGGATTCTTGCAGGTCCGTCGCAGCTGAGATCTCTCCACTGTTTCCCTTTGTCGTCCTCTTCAATTTCCTGTTCCCTGGTGCCTCCTCTCTCTGACTTTGACTCGTACGAGGTCGAGTGTCGGCGACATGACAGTGGGGAGCTGACCTCGGCGTTACGTTTGGACGCCGGCGTCACCACGGTAACCCTGAACCACTTGGATGCCTATAAGAAGTACTCTGTTACTGTTCGAGTGTCGTCAGCGGGACAGACAAGTCCACCAGCCACACACTCCACCATCACCATGATCGACCGTGAGTTCATACATCACATATGTTTTATTGTGTCCGGAGGGTCTTAAGAAGTGATAAAAGTTGATACATTTGTCTAAAAAGGCCCCTACAAGCAAAACTTTCGAACTTTTTCATTTTCTGTTTTTTGGTTAGTTTGCTCTCTCAGTATTGACCTTATTCCGTCCCGCCCACTTTTTTGTTGGCAGTGCACTTCCTCTTTAGCTCTGTGTAGGAAACTAACATGTTTGCTGGTCTGTCTTGTAGGGCAAGCTCAAACAGATATAATGACAGTTAAAAAAACAGGAAGTGCACTGCCAAGAAATATGGACGAGGCAGAATAAGGTGAATAAAGGTTTTCAGGTGGAAACAATCCTCAGTTTATTCTTAAAAATGTTATTATTATTGAATTTAATCCTCTTTATCTATAGAACTCTATATTTAACAATTGATTTCTCAAAATGCATTTTTGTTTACGGGGTCAGCAATATCACCTTATAGAGCAGTGTTTCTCGTCTAATTTTGAGTCATGGCACACTTTTTCCATTGAAAATTTTCTGTGACATATCTCCTACACAAATATCACTAAATAGGCAATTTTTAGGAAGTACAAAAAATGTCATAATAATAAACAATAAGTGATTTTTTTATTCACATTTTGTAGATTTGGGGTCACTTGTTTTTGTTCTTTTTTTTTTTTTTCACAAAGGTTTGGTCACTAACACTGATTTAATGTTGTAAATATTGGCCATTGCATTTTAATATGTTCTTTAACAGTAGTAGGCACAGTAGTGTTCCCTGGCACATTGGTTGAAAATCACTGTTCTAGACTAGATTATTTCCTAGAGAAGGATTTAATTATTAATATCTAATTCTAAGCCTGAGTTATTAAAGTTTTAATTGTAAAAAATGTGTCCAAGATTGTAAAGTTTAGTCTTTGCATGAGCTACTTTAATGGGTGATATTGCGGACTCCATAAAAGACTCATGAAATGTTTTATTGCTATATGAAAAAATGACATGGTGAAGAACTTTTAAATACATTTTTCTTGCATTTATGTGAGTAAACTACAGCACAGCTTTAACATTGATAACTATATTTAGATAAAGCATAAAACCACACAACCAATGGCATTAAACTACGTTACAGGTAAAGAGACAAGCAACTAGGAAATGCACCCACCCTAAAAACAAGTTACATGTAGTTTTTTGAATAATAATTCTGCTCTTTCTAATAGACCAAATTGTATTATTTGTCTTTAATCTGACATGCAGCCCCAAATATTTATCTAAATGCCCTAAATTAGAGGAAATAGTCAGTTTTTCTTATATTTTCAGCAAATTGCTCCTCCAAAAGTATCGGTATTCTTCTCACCAGTAAAGTTGTGGAAAAAGTGAATGCTCAGGACTTTTTCTTCCCACTTTAGGCCCTGTTAACTATGGGTACAATAGGTGCTTTTAATTATTCATGACCAAAAAAATAATAACTTACACTTCAGTCTCCATCAAAACCTAATTTCAGCCAAGTAAAGCTATTAAAAAGGTATTAAATTCTCTTCAGTTTCCTTGTGTTGTGTATAGCCTGCCTTAGTAATTAAAGAAATAAAGGAACAAGGCTGTTGTGTTTTCAGGCGCTGTGTTTCGCACACACAGTGTTGACCGAACAACAATAAAAATCAACTGACCCACAGTGCCCTCTAGTAGGTTAAGCCAGCTGTTTAAATAGACTTATTTAAACACTCCCTGAGCACACAGGGATCAGTAAATGGCAAAATAAATGCTGTTTATTAGATGAAAAGGTATTAGAGACAATTAATTATGTCAAATACAAAAGAATAAAATAAATTAACCCTTCATCTGCCAAAGTATAAATTCTGCCCCAAGTTATTCCAGGATCTCTTCCTGGAGACTCCAGGTTCTGTATTCCTGATAAGTTTCAGTCGCTTGAGAAAAATCCAGACTCTGTACAAAACAATACAGAGATGTGGGCGACAGTGGCACTCACTCTGGCCCCACAGCAGGAAGGTCCTGAGTTTGACTCCCGGGCGGCTCAGGTTCTTTCTATGTGGAGTTTGCATATTTTCCTGTGTCTGTGTAGGTTCATGCAGGTACTCTGGTTTCCCCTATCACTAAACATGTCCAGTTGTGCCTTCCTCTCACCTTCCCGGAATGCAGATGGAAATTAGCTGCAAGGCTAGAATCTGGAAAGCATCTTAATGGTATTTGACATTTGTCCTAATAACATACCTTTAAAATGCAATAACTTAGATTCTCCAAACAAATTTCAAGACTACTAGATTGTTTTCAAATCTAATTGATTAGTTAACATACATAAGACATTAGTTTACATTTTCTTACACAATAAAAGTATTTAATAAAGAAACATTCCTCAGACATCTCGTTCAAAACTACAAAACAGCATTTTCAATCCAATCTAATCCAAACACATGATACATATTTCAAAACAAAAGCAAGTAAATATAAAGAAGAATGTTAAAACAAACAAACAAACAAACCAAACAAACAAACAAAAACTCAATTAAACAATTAAGGTAAAAGTAAATACAAAACACAACACAAAAGTCACATCAAGTTTAAATCAGTTAGGGTCGACCACAGAGAATTACTCAGTTTTAGGTCTGTTCTCAGGCACCACGAGCTGAGCTGGCCCTCAAGTGTGCAGCTGAGTGTGTAGTTTGGATGAGGTCCGAGATAAAAACAAATAATATCTTAAAATCCAGGAAGTTAGCTAAAAGTTGCTAAAATCTGACTCATATGTTCTCTCTTTTTTTCTCTCTGCAGAACTGGACCAACTTCAACTATAAAATGCTTATACATATCTTAAAATTATGTTGCACATCTATTTCTAGGGCCTCCAGTTCCCCCTCCTCTGTCCGTGTGAGCGAGAGATCCTCAAAAATCACATCATCGTCCATTTTGTTTCGATTCAACTGCTCCTGGTTCAGTGACGCCAACGGAGCCATTCGATTCTTCACCGTCGTTGTGGCCGAATCTGACGGTAAAACTTATTTCATAATCTCTTCTGCACTGATTACTTGAAAGAACTAAGCAGGAAGTTGATTTGATTATTATTGGTTTGTTTTTACTTCCACAGCTAATGACGTTCTGCAGCCGAGCAGCTTCACCCGATGCCCTCTTATCGAGACTACATCAATAACTCGTCAGTCAGAGCTTACCAGACGGCGTACTTCTCCAGCCGCTGCCCACAGGACTCTGATCTTCTGCTGCACAGGTACAACACCAGAGATAACCAGTGTTGGGAAGAATACTTTGTATGTATTTGCTTATATTATGAATTAAAATGTATTTTGTATTGAATTCTATTGCTTGTTCAAATCAGAGCACTGTATTCTGAATATTTACATTACAAAAATGCCTAATGTTATTATACAATATTTACAGTGGAAAACCTGTTTCATTGTTTGTGCCACATTATTTATAAGATTAGAACTTGGAGAAGGAAAAATCACATAATATGCCTGTGTTTTCTCACCAATTATGTGGCGTTCAAAGCCTCCATTTTGTTCTCTTTCAAATACCACGAAATGAAAAGCAACTGTAACTAAATGCAGAAACTCAAACTAGGTTTTCCAAATACATATTTTTGGTACATGTTACCTCCCAACAACTGAAGTACCTCACTACATGAAGGCAGATTTTCATTTCAACCTATATCAGTCCATGCCAGATTTAGTCAGTTTAACTGTATAGTTCACTAAAAGGTTTAATTGACTGTTTCTGAGGACCGATCATCCTTACGGATCACGTCACTCTTTTCAAAACATAATATGATGATGCAAATGAAGAAAGTTGCATTATTGTAAATGTTCAAATAAGTGTAGAAGGTGATATTTTAGTCAATCACTCATTGGTGTTAGAATTTTTTTACATGAAAATCTCGTTTAGCTGCATTTTTTTCCTCATGAATAGTAATTTAGCATGCAGCCATCTGAGTTTGGGGTCTTGTGAGAGCAGTTTTAGTCAAATATCTAGTCAGAACACTGAAACAATCACTAGTTTTGAGAAAGTGGGACTTTTTAGCTGATAATTGACTGATAGCATGTCTTCAGTCGACCAAAAATGTCTTTAGTCAACTACAGCCTATTTTTCTAACACTAACTTCAACTGACACATTTAAAGACGTGTTTGAACATTGTCCGGTTGGTTTGAGATAATATCGTCTGAATATCGTAAACAAGATTTTATTTTATTTTTTTGTCAACTTTGCGTTTTTGAAAAACAGAAATTATCCCTAAAATCTCATCAAAGCCGATGTTGACATTCAGACGTTATTTGTTGCAGGTTCAAAATCATTGTGTTTTGCTTTAACAAATGGTCGGTCCCCAGAAATATTCAAAGATACTTCATTTGCTATGCTAAATTACTACATGGTTAAAACAGAGCAGAACAGCTATATTTATTATCATTGTTACAGAGTAGAACAAAAATACTTTTACAGAGAGCCTCCGGGCTGCTGCACTTTTTTCGCGCCGCCACTCATTTGAAAATGTTCAATCACTGTGAAGGGAACAGATTTGACTAACTAAAAGTAAAAGGTGAGTATAGCTACAAATCCAAATCTGTTGACCTGATTTACAGGTGATCGAGGTGAACCTTGGGGCTGGAGGGGATCGTCTGGGGGGAAACTGCGACCTCTACCACGACGACGACTTTTTCATAAGTGACAGTTACGGCGACTTCTGCGATGGGCCACTGAAACCTAAAACATCGTACAGGTAAAGCTCAGTGCATTTTACTTTAGAAAGGAGTTGGAGGTCCTCCATTATGCTTTTTTTTTTAATAAGTTAAATAATTAAAAACAACTCCAGCAATGTTTTGATTAACTCAAATTATCACACAGATCAATTGAGTATAATATAGGTCAGGGACGTCCAAATGATTTCTTACCAGGAGCCACATATAGAAAGAGAAGGCCAGAGCAAAATATCAAACTAATATTAACAAACTTTCAAGTAGACAAGGCAAGTTTTTATGGATCAGTATTAGCATATTAAGGGTTCACTGTGTAACTTAATTTATCTGAAAAACATCAACTACACAATTCAGTAAAATAGCAAGTTAAAACCATACTTTGGAACTTTGTAAAATAATGATTATTGTGTGGAAAAAAAACAACATATTTTCAATGGAATGAAACAGGAGGAGGCCTTTATCCAGACAAAGTAATATTCAATATTTGGCCATGCAAGCCCACTCCAAGTAAAGCTGCAGATTCAAGTCTATTTTTGATGTAAAAGTAAAGTAATTCAAAGTGATATATAAAACAGGAAAGTAAGAGTCTAAAGGAAGATTACGCCACTGATAATTAGACATGTTTTAACAAATTTATGCTGGTCTGACAAAGTATTGACCAAATATTGTTATTGAGATTCTAAACGCCAAAACAAATTAGGATATTAATTTTTTAAATTGCACAGTACTTAAGGAGAGGGCCAAATGAGAACCATGGATGGTATTTAATATACAGTGGAGCATTTAGAGAATTTGCAGAACTACTTTGGTCGTCTAGGCCAGTTAAGCAAGAAGATTGGACCCCTTATAAACTGTAGCAGGACATATCACATTATCATTTCTCATTTTCCTTCAGACTGAGCATCCGCGCTTTTACCAGACTGTTTGACGAAAATCAGAGAGAGTTCCCTCTGCCACTGTTCACTGACACGTACCTTTCTGCTCCTCTGAGGACTCATGCTGGTGAGCGCCGCCGAAATGTATACACACCCGCTTAAAATATCTGATTAAAAACTTGTGCTGATGTCTTTCCTTTGCTTTGCACAGAGCCTCTGGGGGGAGTTGTGGAGGGCTTGAGTGCCGGCATGTTTTTGATCGGAGTCATGGTGGCGGTGGCAGCTCTTCTGATGTACAGACAGAGGCTGCGGAAAGTGTAAGTTTACACCACAACATGTTTCAATTCTAAAATCTGGAACTGGCAAACACTCAATATACTCAAAGATTACATTTTCTTGTTCAGAAAAATAAAAAATGAATTAATGAATGAACAAAGAACCAAATAAAACAAACAAATGATTCTAAAAATTTTAAGAGTACGATTATAGTGAGAACAATTTTACTCACAATTACTGAAATTGAGATCATATTCATATTCACACTACAGGTCCATGAACTTTCTAAATGATAAAACTAAGTAAATGTGACAAAAACAGGTTAAAATATATGTTTGTTGTTTGTTTATTTTTTTGATTATAAATTGAATTAAAAACACTCAATAGTGCTAAAAATCTAATCTAATGTTGACATCTCTTTACACTGGCCGTGTGCTCAATCATTTCAATGTATCAAAATGCATAAAGAAATACAATATATATGATTTTGAATCTTCTCCTGTTGTTTACTCAGATAAACATTACCAGTACAAGTTTCTCATCATGTAATGTTTTGTGCAGAAAAAAGATATTTTCTGTCTACAAAAAGTCAAAATAATATATTTGAGCAAAGATGGCAAAAGTACTGAAGTTTACTACTCAAACTACAGTTACGTGTCTAAAAACAACTCTGGTAAAAGTCAAAGTCCTGCTGACGCTTCTTTACTTGAGTATAAAAGCATAAAAGTAAACGTGTGTAAATTTGCCTAAGTAAAATAGTAAAAAGTAGTTCTACCAAAAGTATGAATAAAGCAGTTTATTTCACTTGTTTCAAGACATTTCTGACTGTTCTAAAGAGATTTGAGCTTGAATCAAATTTGCCATGGGTAAAGTAAATGTCCTACTTTAATAACAAATATTTTGGCTTGTAATAAGAACAAATTCATCGAAACAAGTCATATAATCTAGGTGCAACAAGTAAAACCATCTTAACCAGAAAAAAACACAAAAATATAGATTTAAATCCAGATTTTAAGACATTGAACCTAGAAATGCATTTTTTTCCAGTGCTCAAAGTTGGTTTGTATTGTGTTGAGCATGAGTTGGGCTTCACAGTAAATTATGTATAATTATTGTGATCATATGATAAATTTGTCATTGTTAGAAATGTGAAGTTTTCGGAATTTTCAATTTGTTCACAAAGTTCTCATGCACAGCTGCTCTAGAAAGTACAGATACTTCTTGAAAAATGTAAGAAGTAAAAGTAAAAAGCCACAGAAGGTAGTGACAATTTAAAATGTTTTGGTTTATTTTGTTGATATTTACAGTTTTAAAATAACTTATGTGGTTTTTGAGAAAATTAAATCTGATTTAAAATTAATATAACATAAGTGTATTTGTCCTTCAGCCGGGCGGTGCAGGAGAACCCGGTGGTGCGCATGAGCATGTGGAAGGAGGTGCCAGCGTCGGGGATATATATGGGAGTTCGGAGGTGAGTGTAACAGATCACTGCCTCTCCCTCTATAATTATTTTCCTCCTCACTGTGTACGATTGAGACAGAGAAGGATTAGTTCCCGATACCGCCCACGTCCAATATGTGAGAGCGTGAAATATTAGTTTTCAATAAAGTCCCATCTCTGGCAGATTACCTCATCATTCAGCGCCACAGTCCACAGAGTCACATAATTACGCTGCAGATGTTTCTGTGTTTTCACCGCTCTCCATTAGCCGCACACAAACAACGCTCCTAAAAGTTCAACTGTAAAAGACCTGCAAAGGGTTGAATTATGACATGATAATTGCTGTTCTTTCTTTATCATTATTTAACTCATTGGAATACAATTTTGGAGAAGCAGGAACCGTACTATTGAAGTTAGCGTCAGTGAAGTGGATTTTATTTTTTTTTTATGAAGTGTAGGAAAATATTCTGACTGAGTGGCAAAATTATGGACAAAACAATAGAGAAAATGTACTTCTTTGTTATTTGTGGCTTAATCTTTATACTTGGAGTTTTTGTGTTGCACGAATTAACTTTAGGTGGTAAAACCATAATAATCATACTGATATATACAGTCTATGGGTAAAACAGAAACTGACAATATTTTTTTTTTCTGTTACCACGTGTCTTCAATCAAAATTTCAAGTTTTGGCTTTTCGTTACATATTGACAGTAAAAAGCTGTGAAAATGTTCTTATTGTACATTTTTGATGTTGTATATCTATGTTTTCTCCAGAGACTGGGTTTGAAAGTATGTCCTCATCAAACAGACTCATAAAAGAAAAAAGAAAAAGTTTAACCATGTGTGCTCATAAAGTCTGGCAAATGCTAAAGTCTTTTTGTTTATCTGCATTTCTGCCATTTTTTACCTGATTTTCTCTATTTCCATGTTTTACTAACCCAATATTCAACAAAGTTGTGGTGGATTGAAGTTATTCTCAGACCTGTAACCTCTTTTCAATATTTTAACTCTGTTTTGAGCAGCAGAAAAAAATGTCCCTTCTGTCCATTGATGCTCACGTGTTTTTGCCACTCAGTGTTAACATTTACATTTTCACATCAACCTTGAACATCAGTTTATCTTTTTTATTGCTAATTTGTGTTTTTGTTTTTTTGTCTTTCAGTAATCGCAGAGTCACCAGGTACGTACTTAAAGGGACACTGTGTAACTTTCTAGGGAAGGGAAAGTCCTTCTACGGTAAATTACACAAAAGTCAGGTAGATACTAGAGTGAAAATACTGAAATGATTCTAGTGAAGGTGTGTAGAGTTTAAAAACACAGCACTTTCTGTATCTCCAGTGTAAAGGTGCACGGCGTAACTTTCTGGAGATGAAAAGTCAGTTACACAATTACAACAACTCGATTAAATAGAAAAAAACAATTGTAGAAAGTTAAAAGCATACTTTGTATTGCCACACCCAAATTAGCCTTAGTAAATCTTCAACAAAACATCAATAAAAACCTAATTAATGGTGAACAAATTATCAATTATTGGATAAAAAAAGTTTATTAAGGCTCAGTAGCTTCTTATTTAAGGTGCTAAGATTAGGATTTAGGATTAAAGGGTGGGGATTGGACTAATTAATTTGTCATTTGTTAATGATGAAATAAGTCATTAGTTTTATTTTGTGGCAGTGCAAGCCTGGTGAAACTATGTGGGTTATTTTTTTCTTTACTGCTTCAACATCTAAATGATTAAAAAAAATACTTTTATTCAAGTGTTTTCAGTTCAAGAGCAAATATTAGTCAAAATGCATGATTTGTGTGTTAAACCTGCACAACTTTAGCCAAACTGTTGATGAAGAAACATTTTAAAGGGTCAAACATTTGCGTAAAGTCATATATTAAAACTATACTTCAGAATAGAGCAGATAGATGAAATATAAAGTCAAATAAACAAGACTGCTCACTATATAGTTTTATTGTGGAGCTAAAAGTTACACTGTGGGCCTTAATCAACCCGATATATATATTTAACTGTTAAATTTCATACGTGTAACTGACTTTTTGGTGTTTCAGCCCAATCAAAGCCTGCCATTTTGAGTCACACTTGAATAAGCTCCAGGCCGACTCTAACTATCTGCTGTCGGAGGAGTTTGAGGTGAGGAAGTCAGTCTGCGCTGCGGTTTGAACTCGTTTCCTCAAATAACAGAGAATGTTGTGTCTTTAAGGATCTGAAGGATGTGGGTCGAAACCAGACCATGGAGCTGTCGCGGCTGCCGGAGAACAGAGGGAAAAACCGCTACAACAACATCCTGCCCTGTAAGCACCGACGCTGTGATCACATAAAGACTTAAACTGTTCCCATAAAGATTCAGTCTATTCATCATCTGAAAGTTTATAATTACACATTTAATGAACAAAAAGCAGAGATGTGTGTCTGAATCATCATGGAAATTGGGTTTGTTTCTTTAGAAAATACATTAATTTCAACTGCTTTTTAATGAACCATCTGCAAATCAACAGTTTCAACCAAATTATTCCTTCATGTTTCAAGCATTGAGGTATTATAATGACGAGAGAGAGCTTGAAGCTTGTTGTGACAAGTGCCGCGGACATTTTTGAGGGGAGAGGCAGATAATTTCTTAATGCATAACAGCAAAAAAGGAGAACCAAGGCACTCTGATGTATAAAAATACAAATTCTTTAATATACCAGGCCTTGTTTGCCCTGACAAAGACCCGTATGTGGTTGAAACACGTCAGTATGTCTCTGCTATTCAAAGGATTTTTAGTTTATACATAAGAGTGCCTCGGTTCTCCTTTTTGCTGTTCTGCATCGTTTCTATAGATCCTGAAGGGCACCTGATTGTACTACATCGGACTTACTCCCAGTTTAATGTAAAAACAATGTTAGATAATTAAAGTGGGTAATTAAACGTATAATTGTATATTAATGGTCCCAATAATACAGAAAACTGTGTTTTGTTGGTGTATGGTCATTTTTCCTCTGAGTTGTGAATATTCAGCCTAAAAACACTGCTGGATTTGATGCAGAATTTAAAGTATTTTTTTGTCCATACAACTAAAACTTAAAGTACGTTTTTCCAAGATTTTTTCACATTAGTTTGGTTGAACAGGAGCAAAAAAGAAAAAGAAATACAAGAAGGTTCAATTATTAAGGGAAAAGACATTTAAAAAAATCAGCTTCCAATTAGACTCTCCCTACACAAAATGACTGCCGGAACTAGACATTGGTTGCTATAGGTTACTGTGGCTACACTCTCTCTAGTCATTATAGTAACTCATAAGATACAATCTAACCACAATATACTGTACCTACTGACAACATGGTGATTTATTGTGATTTTTACAATTACAATAGCAACGTCAGACAAACAACATATACTGTACCTTGGCAATATAATAATAACCGTTTTTCAGATGTTTTAGTATTTTTTAGTAATAATGAAAGTCTGAACATTACAGATGATTCCACCAGAGTGAAGCTGTCGTACCTGGAGGATGACCCCAGCTCAGACTACATCAATGCCAGCTACATGCCAGTACGCTCCGCTCACACACGTTACAACTGCCACTGGTGCACAAAACACTCACTCTGGTCTCATTCTTCAGGGTAACAACTTCCGCAGGGAGTACATTGCCACCCAGGGCCCCTGCCTGGCACCAAAGACGACTTCTGGAGGATGGTGTGGGAACATGGTGTCTACAACGTTGTCATGGTGACGCAGTGTGTGGAGAAAGGACGGGTCAGTAACACGTGTGTTTATTTTATGGAGACAGTACATTATATAAGGTGTAGTGTGTGAGATTTTTATTGTTCACTTTTTCTCCATGGAGATGCAATTGTTTTGCCCACAGTATGTTACGCTGTGTTTACTAGTTGCCTCTACATTGTTATTTCTACTTTGGCCACAGTGTTTAACAAACATAAAAAAATGTAATGAATTTAAATAGCGCTGTTCATGACACTCAAAGACGCTTCACATTTTGTATTATTCATTCACTCCACACTCACAGTGGTTAGCAACTGTTGTAACCACAGCTGTCCTGGGGCAGACTGGTGAAAGCAAGGCTGCCATTTTGCACCATCAGCCCCTCCGACACCACCAACCATTCACACACCCACACACATACACACTCACTTTACGGGGACCTGCATTCCTTATGGGGACAAAAAGCGGGTCCTCATATGTAAATCTTTTATATAAGATCAGCAACATGGTTTCCAGTTCAAATAAGGTTAAGGTTAGGATTAGGGTGAGGGTTAGGTTAAGTTTAGGCAAGTAGTCACTAAGGTTAAGGGTCCTTAAAATGAATTGATGTCAATGAAATGTCCCATGAAATATAAAAACACGACAACTAGTGGGCTGGTGGTTTTTGTCTCCATAAGGAACACAGGTCCCCGTAAGGGTGTGTATATACAACCTTTGGTCCTTACAATGTGATGACTATTTGCGAGGCAATGTAGATCTTTGCGAGGCAACGTAGGTGAAGGTGAAGTGTCTAGTCTAAAGACACAACAACATTTACTCCTCTATTTGTCCCACTGTGGCACCTGCTCGTCCCCATCCAAATACTGCCCAGGCAAAAACCTGCTTAGCTTCTGAGATCTGACAGATCAGGCTTTGACAGCTGGTATGTAATCTGTCTCCATGGAGCAAATGCAGGCAATGCCAGCAAGAAGGTCAGCTCTGTGGAGAGTAAAACACAGTAAAAAGCCATGATTTTCAATATTAGGGATTCACGTGTTCTGTTGGACCCACTTGCCTTTTTACTATATCTCTCTGTTTTTCCACCATCTGAAAAAAGTTCCTGGACATCTTAATAGGTGCAAAGAAATTTCTTACCTATGATTTGCCAATCAGGCTACAACTACAGGGCTTTAGCTTCACAAAGAGTCCAGCCATTAGTGGGTTCAAATTAAGTTTTAGATTATTTTAGTCTGGTGTTTTAGAGAAAACCTTTTTCAGGTTTTAAAAAAGTATTTTTTGTTTTAAAGAAGAAAACTAATTGACATTTCTACCCTGGATATTGAAGTTTGGTAATTACTTTTTCTCCTCAACAACTCATTTGTTTTGTTTTTATTCCATGTTTCAATTATCTTTCTCCTACAAGCAAAAAATAAATATAGACATAATTGTCCCAGAGCATTGTCTGTCCTTCGACTCGCCTTCTCAAATAGGAAAAAAAATACAAAAAAGAGAAGGGTAAAAGAGGAATCATGATTACAGAATAATAATAGTTTTAATCTGTGTCTCCAGGTGAAGTGTGACCAGTACTGGCCTGCAGACAGAGAGCCTCTGTACTATGGAGACCTGGTCATTCAGATGCTGTCGGAGTCTGTGCTGCCCGAGTGGACCATCAGAGAGTTCAGGATCACCTCTGTAAGCATCAGCCTCATGTCACGTCTCCACTGTGTTCATATTGTTCACTGAGGGCTGTTTGGGGCTGTTTGGGGGACAGGAGAGCAGTCGCAGTTATCCTCGGCTGGTGCGACACTTCCACTACACCGTTTGGCCCGACCACGGAGTCCCAGAGAGCACCCAGTCCCTCATCCAGTTTGTCCGGACCGTCAGAGATTATGTGGACAGGTCTCCCAGCACCGGAGCCACTGTTGTTCACTGCAGGTAAAACAGCTAATAACTCAAATAAAAAATACTGATCAAATCACAATTGCAAAACTTATCAGAAAATTGCAAATAGATATATTTTCCTAAATTTGCAGTCCTGTCAAAAATATATTAGACATTCATGCTGTTAGTGGGCTCTCTCTCCACAGATCTGACCTGTAAAAATCTTGAAGCTTAATATCATACTGTGGAACAACCTGCTTCGACATTCGTGACCATTGACAGTTTCATTGTTTGGTTTTCTATCGTTGATGTTTGCTAAATTAACAATCTGGGAAGTCCTCAGAGACAACTGTTGGTGGGATTTTGGGATCTACAAAATAAATAGATTTAAAGTTGGGGTAACTAACTTATGAACTTGTGAATTAGTAACTTTGTGTTTTCTACAAAAAGTAAATTATAAATACAGCTGAATACTGTCTGAGTTGAAGAAGAAAGAATTTTAGTTTTTTGATTGAGTTCCTGTCAGTATTAATCACGTGTTGAAAGATTTAGGGAAGTTGTCAGATTCAAACCTAAATCATGTTTGAGGTGTGAAAATCAGCTACCCACCTTTCATTTGATCTGTAGCACATTCCAGGCAAAGCCCTAACATATCCAGGCAAACTTATACTGTACATGTAAAAGTTCCATAGTGCACCTTCACAGTTTAAATCCATATGTTGATTTTTTGGTTTAGTGCTGGTGTTGGCCGCACCGGGACGTTCATCGCTCTGGATCGAGTTTTGCAGCAGTTGGACTCCAAAGGCACCGTGGACTTGTACGGATGTGTTTTCGACCTCCGACTTCACCGCAACACATGGTTCAGACTGAGGTGTGTGTCTGCCGCCGCCCGCCACACACTTCATCACAAACACACACACACACATATACTAATGGTAGGGATGGGATAATCAGTTCTGGTGTGGGTTCAGGCCACATGTGTCGCTTACCTGGGATCCAGAGTCCGTGCTTCAGCAGACTGCGAAGAGTGGGTCTGGTCACCAGTCTCCCCGACTGCTTTTCAGATCAACTCCACATCGTACGGGCAATCAGATTAATTTATTTGTGTGACGCAGATGAAACAAAGAAGTTGATGGTGTCTGTCATTTAGACCAAAATCTAACTTCCTTCCTCATGTTAAAAAATGTATTTGCCTCGCTTATTGATTCTGCAGAAATCTGTGATGTTTTTCAGTTCCACATTTTATTTTTTATTTTTCCCTATTTTACTTTTTACTTTTTTTTTTTTTTTTTTTTTAGCATGAGCAGCCATGTTGTTTTCATACGGGAGACGATGCATGTCCCTGGTTGGCTAATTAATCTGTCAGTCACACGCCTCGGCTCAGACGATATATTTTTTATATATCACTTGGATTTTCCTGACCCTCCATAGCTCTGTAAAGAAAGGGTTGATTCCACTGTCATTTCTCAGTCGGAGGTCATAAACAGCAGCTTTTTTGTTGTTATATTCTTATTGACCCTTTTTGTTTCACTAAAATTGACCCAGGAATGACTGATATGTGAATTGTTTTTTAGAGATTATCTTAATAAACTCCTGGCTTAATTCCCTAAAACTACACTGAAACAGTAATATTGTTTTTTATTGAAAAGCCATGTTTTACTGTATTTAGTTTATTTTTGTGAAGCTTAACAAAACCAAAACATATCACAAGTGTGACCCATGTATCGAGACAAGAATTGTATTGTAACAAAACAGAATCGCCTCATTCCTGGGTCTTGATCATGATCCATATTGTTTCAGTTATGTGTCATTTAAGTACAGATGTGACAATACTGATGATATGGTGAACCGCAACACCAAAATCTTACATTTCTAAATATTGTAATAAACTAAGAAACAAGACCTTAAGTTGATATGGTGGGAGAGCAAGTTAATCTGAAACTGGATTTGCACTCTAGAAAAGAATTACTGCATGATAAAAAAGAATGATGGAAAATTATCGTGGGCAAACGATGCATGAAGTCTTTAAATGTATTAGTTGAAGTTTAATGAAAAGAAACATTTTTGTATGGATGTAACCATACCAACATCCATTCCCTACCATTAACTGCCACATACAATAAAATAAGTATTTGTTTGTGTTTTCAGTGTCAGTACTCTTTCCTGCACCAGTGTGTGAGAGACGTGCTCAGGGCCAGGAAACATCGCAGCGAGCAGGAGAACCCTCTGTACCCCATCTACGAGAACTACAACCCCGAATACTGCCGCGGTAACTCACACTACAAGTTTGATTCAGTTTTTTATTTATATTGAGATCAACTTCATTTATTTATTTATTTTCTCTTCAGATTTTATCTACACTGGACGTTTACAAGACTAAAATGAAGATCAAAGACTGACGCTCAAATGATAAAGTATTATTTTTTCTCCAAAGAGCATTGTTTCATGTAATATGAAGCAATGCAAAGTTGATGTGATATTTCATGAAGTCATACAGTATAAAACTCTCTTAAAGCTGAATTAGAATTAGTATTTTAAAGTGCCTTTGTTTAAAACACTGGCCTTATGTTCTCATTGCCTCGTCAAGTATAAGCTGTTTATTTAAGTCTTCTACACATATTGCTGAATGTAAATATTGATGTAATACTCTTTTATTATGAAAAATGAAGAATGTAATTGGATTGGAAGTGCAAATGATTTATATTGAAATGTGCCTTAAATTGTTTTTATCTGCTGTAATATCAAAACTACCACAGTGAATAAAATAATACTTTTTATAATATGAAGAATCATTATATTTGTAAGCTTTAACTGCCATTTCTGTATCCAAGCGTTTTGTACTTATGCTTATTTGTGTAGTTACTGAATTTTTTTTACTGAAACTTAATAAAAAATATATTAACAACCAAAACAATTTGTCTTGATAAATGTTTTGATTGGGATAAACCGGCTGTTTACCTGTTCTGACTTCAAAAAGATGGTGGAATCAATCCTTTTCTTACTTTCTCAAAACGGACACAGAACCATAAAGCGACACGAAAGGTTTGAACCCTACACCAGAATCAACTGAACATCCATTAAGTGCTATTTTGAGAATCATCCCCGTCTTAGTGCTGGTGCTTTTTACCTTGTGTCTGGCCTCATTTTGTCACCAAACTCAGCAAACTTTGAGCGTTTAGTTGGAGCCAATTTCAAACTTTAGATTTCCATATTGATCTAGGGCAGAGCGTCCAGAACAGAAGTGGGGTAACCCAAATACACCGACTTCACTGTCACTGCTCAGTCCAAGTCCAAGTCGGGATAAACCACTGCTCATGGTGAACTGTAGCACAAGAGAGAGCAGTCGGTCAGTCTCTTTCTGCTTTCTTATTTTATTTTGGGAACATTTGGTAGCATAGTTCGGGCATTAAGGCAAACCCAGTGTAACACAAGTTCAGTGATGGAAAATAGTATAGTATTAAATAGTATAGTATAAAAATAAAAATACTGTAGCTTTTGTAATCAACAGTTGTAGGTATCTGTATTGTACTGACATGAAAGTAACATGGATATTTAAATTTTACTGTTACTTCACTTTTAGAGCAGATATTTGTACTTTTTACTCCACTGCAACTTTTACTTAAATGACAATATGATCCGAGCTTCATTTACTGACTTCAAAAGGAATTATACTGGGGAAATAATCAAACTTGATATTGCCTGATTTGCCTGATTTGAACGAATTAGTCTGGGTGATTTATTTTATGGGATTAAAACCAATTCAGAAGATCTCACAAATCTACCAGCGACGTCACAAATTCAGGAAATTCAGAACATTGTTTTTTGAAGCTCAAGAGGAGAATTCACAGATTCATTCAATTACAATATTCAGAAGTTATTATTTTAAACGATGCATAAAGTATTTCTTTAAATGTATTAGTTGAAGTTTAATGAGAAGAAAGAGACATTTTTGGCCAACTCTGGACATTAATCAACTAAAAGTGAAACTAGCAAGTGTCTCAATGATTTAACCAAATATCTGACCGAAACTGAGTTCACAAGACACAAGCTCCGATACTAAATAACTACTCATGAAGAAAAACAAAACAGCTAAACAAGATTTTAATGTTTAAAAAATCAAATTAAATAAAAATTTTATTCAACTAAGGACACATAAAAACGATCCATTGACTAAAATATCACCATCTAGCCTTATTTGAATATTTACAATATACATTTTTTTATATATTTTCTTTAACAGTCTTTTATGTTGGATTGTTACTATCAGTGATAAGCTCATTATTTAGTTTTTTGCATATCTTTAAGACAACAATCACAAAATTATCTAAAATTCTATATATTTTCTTATGAGGAAGCACTCATTAAGAACCACCAAAAAAAAAAAATTGTGCCTATGTGTCTTTTAGGGATGGGACGATTCTGTTTTGTCACGATTCAATTCTCAATATACGGATCACATTCTGATGATTTTATTTAGTTAAGCCTCATAAGAACACATTTTTCTGTGAATTTGTTTAGTAAAACATCCCTTTTTAATAAATAACACAATATAAGTTTATTAAAATAATGTCTATTTTAGTCATTTTTGGGTCAATTCTTGTGAAAGAAAAAGAGACAAAATGGCAAAACTTCGCTCAATAAAAATAAAACGACAATAAGCTGCTGTTCACTTTCTCTGACTAAGAAATGACAGTGGAATCAACCCTTTCTTTACCGCACAAAAAAAACAAAACAAAAAAAAACAGACCTATGGAAAGACACATGAAGATTGATTCAATACATAAAATAATCTGCTTGGTGTCTTCTAAGTAGATAACTTTATGTGTAACTTTCACTTGAATACATTTTGTCTCTTAACCTGCATTTTTGCTTTTGTAATGATCAGCATCAAGTGAGTTTTTTTCCGAGGGTCATGGAGGCACAAAGGGTCAGCTTAAGTCATTGGATATTCATGGTCTCCTCTTGTTCACGGCGAGGTCGTTCAGCCTGAGATTATGATGGGATTTTATAATTTTAATGAAAGACCGGAGGGCGAACCAAAGGACACAGCCATCACACAAACCAATCTTGTCTGAGTCTGTGCAAAAACATGAAGTCAAGGGTGAAACAAGAGCATTTTAAGCACAAAATGTGTTTTATTTAAAGGTCTCTATCAGGCACTATAGTCGTTGCATGTGAAAACACGTTAAAGCAGCTAATCTGATCACAGAGGTCACAGAGCAAAGGACAAGATACGAAAAACATGAAGAGACTGAACATAGCTTTTCAAACAGACAGACGGTTTAAATAGTGCGACAAATATTTCAACATTTATAGATGGAAAAACAGAGATTGGGCCACAACTTTGCATATGGCTTTAAATGATCATGTTTTGTAAGAATACCAGACTGCTACGATAAGGCTACATCACGCACTTTCTTTGGAGAGATGGCTCAGGAGTCACAAACGAAGAATAACAATGGCTTTTTGTACCCAAGTTTACAGAGATTTCCTTAACCTTGCCTAATTTGGCGCTACGGAATAAATGACTAAAAATTACAATTGGACAAAACGAGGTAGGGATGAAACTTAGACAGTACGAACAACCAGTAATAATGGAGCTCAACAGTGACTGGCCACGCCCCCTTTGGCTCTGGAAGTAACAATTCCCATTACAAATCTGGATTAAATAATCTGCAGGGTTAATCAGAACCTACAACTTCGATTAAAATCTGTTTCTGAAATTTTATTATACCCAACTTTTTTAAATATTTTGGAACGTGTTTTTAGACTACGCTATGGGTGACATTTAGGGCTGGGCAAAAAAGACACAAACCTCGATATATTTAGATTTTTGAGAGAGATCATTTTTGTCCAAGCCTATAACCTGCTGATTAGAAAAAAGAAAAGGTGACATTTTCTTGATAATTACCACATGGCAAAATTCATATTCTGTTCAGTAAATATCTTGTATCCATATATCACCCAGCCCATGTTAAGCTAGTTAGCCAGACCAAGGGCCCTTAAACATTAAATATTTGATGGATTCAAAGTTGTCATGTGGACAGCATATTTTCAATGTACTTAATCTGTATAGCCCAAAATCACAACAGCAGTTATCTATTTGAAGATTGAGACGTTTCAATGCTCATTAAAAAGTAATTTTCCAGGGCAATTAGCGTGGGAATATTTAGCGGGGCTTAAAACAGTCTAGGCTGGCTCAGTCAGAACAATAGAGAGGAACTAACTAAGAGAGGAAGCAGACAACAATAGAGAGGAAGCAGACAATAATAGAAGAGAAGCAGACAACAATAGAGAGAAAGCAGACAACAATCAAGAGGAAGCAGACAATAACAGAGAGGAAGTAGACAACAATAAAGAGGAAACAGACAACAATAGAGGAGAAGCAGACAACAATAAAGGGGAAGCATTAAACAATAGAAAGGAAGCAGACAACAATAGAGGGAAAGTAGACCACAATAAAAGGGAAGCAGACAATAATAGAGATGAAAAAGACAATAATAGAGAGGAAGCAGAGAATAATAGAGAGGAAGCATACTAATAATAAAGAGGAAACAGACAACAATAGAGAGAAATCAGACAACAATAAAAGGGGAGCAGACAACAATAAAAAGGAAGCAGACAATAGTAGAGAGGAAGCAAACAACAATAGAGAGGAAGCAGACTAACAATAAAGAGGAAGCATAGAACCCACTGAACCAGATTACAATCACGTATTAGAGTGTAGCCTTTCCTCGGGGGAGGGCTTAACTCAGTTCAGTACACATACAGCTAGTCTCGGGTCACTTCCATCAGAATAAAAATGACTTTTGAGAAAGTTCTCAAGCTACAAATATGCTGTCCAAATGACAACACTGAAGCCTTTCTATTGAATCATTCCTGGACGAATGAGGGACTTACATCGACTACTAAAATTGTATTGTTTTCGCAATGCAAATGGGAATTTATAATGGGTATCAGTACTTCTGAAACCAGGGTGATCTCTCATTGTTGAGCCACATAGAGATAAACATTTCATTAAATTGTAAGGTGCACTGTATAAAGTCCTGTTGCTACATCAGTCTGCACTACTGCTGTGGAAGGCAAAGACCCAGAGGTGGGACCGAGTCATTGTTTTGCAAGTCTTTCCAGTTATTAAAGAAAATTACTAAATACTGTCCAAATCTTTGCAACTTACATTTTTAGCAAATGCCTCTTTAAAAGGATAGGTCAAAATATAGAAGCAAAAAAGACATGTTCTAGTTTGTTGTCTCAAGTCACAGGGCTCAAAGTCTTTGACAATTTTATCAAGTCTAGTCTCAAGTTATCAAAATACTGACTCAAGCCCACATCTCTGGTAAAGACAGATATGAAACATTGATTTAACATTTTATCTCTAATTATTAAGCTGTACAAAAATGTAGAAGACAGTAAATCACAGCCTGAAGCGCTACAGCAGTGCAGAGACTGGAGAAGTTCATCTCTTAACACCAGGTCAACCTGAGCTTAAGAGCTTTATATGGAGTTTTCAATCATCTTTGTTTCTTATCCACATTATACAAGTAAAATATAAACCTTTTATACTACAGTCAGTGAAAATGTCTATGCTAACTGCCGTGCATTAAAATAACGCACAGGTCGCTCCGGCAACAATTAAACCACATTATAAATCTCTGTGGCTGTCACCTTAACAACAGATAAACAAAAGATCAACTACTGTGAAGGCGCTAGTTTTGTTTAAAAATAACTTATATCTTACATTGATTCCAAACGTCCACCTAAACAAGATATTAACATTCACAGGTGAACTATTTCAATTTCTAGTTGCGTTGCGGGGTTCTAAGACTCCACATCATGCGGTAAAACTGTTCAACGCACGGCTCCAAGTTGTTTACTGCATACCTAGCACTTAACAGCTTCTCATTCAAACCTCTGTTCCAAACTAATAGAAAGCCTATTTCACCATAAATTAGACCAGAAGTAACTAATTGCTGCTTAAAGGTCCTATATTATGCAAAAATAACTATTGTGAGAGTTAGGCATGTTATAATGCTGCTTTCTCATCCAAAACATCCCCAAAGTCATGCTTTGTTTTATTCACGAATGTTTGATTAATCCTACTTTTACTGTGAACATCTTCAAAGCTCTTAAAGCTTGTGTTGTCACTAAGTGGTAGTCAAAAAGATTACCACTAGTTTATCTTTGATTTAACTGAAGATGTTTGCAATTTCATAAGGGTATTTCACACCAAGCCGAGGGTCGCCTAGTCTGCAGACAGGCAGCTCACGTGTATTTGGTGTGAGGCTGTAGGGGTTCAGAGGAGCGCAGAGCAGGTAGTGGAAGTGGGTTTTTGAAGACTTGTTAGCAGAGTCTGTGTCGCCAGTCGCCGTATATGCAGATGTTTGATTGGTTCAAACCAGCAAAATCAGTGCGCAGGAAAATCGTGCGGAAAACCGAAAATGAGGCTTACGGAAAAACAGTTTTTAGTATCAAGCATGGATTATTGTTATTTACCCGGGTTCAAACAGGACGTAAGTGGGAACTAGAAAGGCTACTATTTGGTCTGAGGAAAACAAAGACGGAGGAGTTGCAGCTGCAGTGCGACGACTGGAATGTTGTGGGAAATGGAAGTTAAGCTTTATGTAGGTTTGTTTAGATGAAGAAACAACATTATAGGAATAAAAAACTAGAGTAATATAGTACCTATAAAACAAAGTTAGTTTTAAGTTAACTCCGGTTAACTCCACTTAATACATTTAACTAACAACAAAACCAAACTTCACATACTTTCCAATAACTTCTATTAATTTCATAAATGTAATGCAACCGACTTTTCACCAGCAAATCCTGTTCAAGTGATTTTACAATGTCAACGCTGTTACGGATGAGTTTGTACATTTCAGTAAATATTTTGTAAACTCTTACCTTATAAAGTTAAAACAGTTGCTTTGAAATCAATAAAACGCTATTTCTTGCTCAGTGTAAGAAGTGCTTGGTTGGTATTGATAGTCAACACAATAAAACCTTTTCTATTTTGGCTATTTTGCTACATACAATATATTTGTATTTATAAACTTTTAAGAGTATGGCTATTGTTCTTGATTCAACATTTTACAATAAATAATGTGTTTTATTTGTATACAAACTGTAAGAAAACAGCTTTTGATCAGTTTCAGGTTAAAGGGCAGGGCTATATATGCTTTTAGAAGATAACAAGTTATTATAGATATTACCATTATCAAGTTTAAGATTTTTTATATAAATATAAAGGTAAAATATGATGACTGAAAAGTCTAATAAATAGAATAATTATAAATAACATTGATACAAATCACAACTTTGCAAAAATGATCTTCAAGACAAGGAAAAAATGCTTGTTTAACCTATTTTTTGTTACTAATTTAAGATTTATTTGTAGATTTGAATTATGTTTACTTTTTTCAAACAGTTTTGGACTTGAAGACAGTGCTTCTTATATTGAGCCAAAATATTTGCTAATGCCTTTAAAACATTTTACTAACAGTGTTGGTAAATTTACTTTCCTGTTTCAATGCTAAATCCTTTAGAATAAGATTAAAATGCCTTCAAACTAGTGAAATATTCTATAATTATAAGTAAGAAAGAAGTAAGAAATTAAATCATCTCCAGCTAAAACAACTCAAATCCAGATTAAATTTGTAATCCAAGTCATTTTAAGCAAGGCTACATTTAAATATTTTTACAGTAAAGTTGTTTAATCTTTTCTTTCTGATTGCATTTGTAATAAAATCTCATTTGACATGCGTTTTGTCCGAAATACTAAACTTAGCTTATTTTAATAGTTTAGTCCAGTGGTTGCAGCTGTAGGTAGAAGACATACTCTTTGATATTCCTTGAGTCTAAAAGTGCACACTTATGGCTACTGGGATTGAGCTACAAAAGGGACCTATTTTTTAAACACATTTCGCCGACATTAGAGTGAGCTAAAACTCCAAGTCAGAAGAGAAATCCAGGTTCTCAATACCACATAAAGTACTGTTACCATCTTATTTCTGTGTCGCATCGGAGCAGCAGAAGTCTCCGACGCAGCTCAAATCAGAAACAACAGATTTCAGTCGAATCTGTCATACGCCACAGACTGAACATCGTCTGACTTCCTGAACCGCACAGATGGCTCAGGGTATTTCCACCTCAGTTGCCAATTGCTCAGTTTCAGCCCAATTCAGTGTTCGCGATCCCGCCTGCGCACTGGCACGGCAAACAGGGGCAGTGTCCGGGACGGAGAGGAGAGGTGAGGGTCCGAGGTGGAGGTGAGGGGGTCTACGGCCTTGCTCTGGTCCGAGGCGCAGGGGCCCACGTCCTGGCACACTTCATAGGAGCACTTTCTCTTCTGCAGGGCCTCGGCGCGCACAGCCAGGGAGCGCGCGCACACGGTCAGCAGCACGATGAGAGCGCCCAGCAGCAGAGACACCATGGGCCACAGCACGCAGTGAAGGAGCACGCTGGTGTCATGAGAGCGCCGCCACAACACGTCGTCAGGCCTGCACACAGAGACACAGAAACGTAGACTTATTTAACTAAAGTTTAAACCATCAATACAAGAGATTTCAATATGTGTGTGCAAATGATTCATCTGCACAACTATTAGCGATGCTTCAATGCATGAAAGCAAATTAAAAGTGTTTACTATACATTATTGTTTTTTTAACAATACTATAAGCTCTTGTTAATGTATTTTTTCAGGCAGAAAAGTAGTCTGTGATGTCCTGACTATGTCTGAAAATGTTCCTGTCATTCCGCAATCGGACTCACTAGCTGAAATTGCGTCACTCATGCTAGTTGTTAGCTTGACAATATTTTCCTTACTTAAACTGCCAGAAACAGCTAAAAATGTCATCTGTCAGTTGTAACTTTAGATTGCCAAGCACATGTCATAAAAAAGTCTGTTAAGAATTTTTTACAGAATTTATTTATTATAATGTTACATGGTGATCTCGTACTTTACACTCATAAAAACATTCAATTTAACACTAATGCTGATGACCTTGAAGTTTCACTGTTTTGTAACTCAAAATTAGCCCATTTAAAAAGATAATGATAAATATAGCATATTCTATGTTGCTTGCTCTTCATGCGTGTTGTTGTAGTCAAACACTAACAGTTGTGCGCCTGCGCAGAAGCTTCTGGGCATGCGCACATCGACTTTTGACTCAAATTCGACACTGACTACAGTTGGGGAATGACAGTCCCATTTCACATCAAATTTAGCATTGTGGCTAAATGCTGTTAGCCTACCAGCACGTCTTGCTCCTAACAGCTGTGATAAAAGCATAAAACACATCGTGATGAACAATTTCGTTGGCGCAGAAGGCATTAGATAAGTGAACAAAACATGTTAACTGATGTATTTCATCATTTCTTTTTGTTTACATTTTTTAAAAGGCAAAAATTGGGTGTAGGACCTTTAAATCCTCAACTAGCCTGGCGTTTGAATGTGTTTTAATGTGTGCCTGTGTGGATGGGTTTAGTGAGCATGCTGGGATTGTTTTTAATGCATGGTAAAGCACTTTGTATTGCATTGTATCTGTATGTATGAAAAGTGATTTTGATTTGATTATAAGGTTTGGTTCGATTTGATTAGACTGGACATTTAATTTCCATTATTCCCTGTAAACAATTTCTTGAAGACAATGTTGACCATACTGGTAACACTTTATAAAAACTACACCTTAATAAACCTTTAATAAAACATGAATAATGATAAGAATTCATCTACCCCAAGCCCTACTCTTCAA
Organism: Mugilogobius chulae; assembly: GCA_038363315.1. NCBI lineage: Eukaryota > Metazoa > Chordata > Actinopteri > Gobiiformes > Gobiidae > Mugilogobius > Mugilogobius chulae. The sequence continues at coordinate 47,268,598 of CM076409.1, read as the reverse complement.
CCCTAAATTCTAACCTTTGCCCCTTTAGTAGTTACAAGGCCTTACTTCTGTTCAACTGCACCTGTTCCTCCAGCTAAGGCCCTGACCGAGACAACCACATCATGGAAATGGTCCCTGAGACTGTTCTGTGGACCAAGCTCCAAACCTGGGGTGACAGAGCCTTCTCCATCGCTACCCCACCCTCTGGGACAGAGACTGCACCAACCTCAACACTTTTAAGAAAAATCTGAAGATCCATCTGTTTAAATGTGCTTTTAATGTTTTAATGTTGTATTTACTGACTGTTTTTATGTATTGTACCTTTGTTTAATTGCCGTTGTCTGTAAAGCGTCTTTGAGTGTCTAGAAAAGCGCTATATAAATAAAATGTATTATTATTATTATTATTATTACTTGTGTATGATACACCGAGGCTTTATAAAGAGAAGTTATTATAAAGTGGTACTACAAACATGATCTAAAATTCAAAAAAGCCTGAATCATTCTGAATATTTTAGGTCTTTATTATAGTTTTATCTAAAATCTAGGACTATGCTGTTTTTGAGACTCATTGTTATGCAAAACACAAGCTCTAAAGTTTTCCATACTGAATTCCCACTGGACCTTTGTGCATAGGGGAGATCATCCTTATTTAACTTTGCAGCTGAAGTAAAAGTGCACAAGGCCACGGGTAAGCTTTGGATAATTAAGCTGACAAAGAACGTTCTCTGGGTTTCTACTCTCTTCAATTTTCACTATATTTGGAAATGCTGAGCTGAATTTAAGACACATATATAGGCTCAGCTCAATGTGGTAACAACACAAATCTTCAAGCAGGTTTATAGAATCCTGTCTGATGTAAAAACAAATAAATATGTTTTCTTATCTAAGGAATATTTCTCTTAGGGCTGGACAATATTATGATAAAAATCGAATCGTGAGCTCATCTCTGTGACAATCTGCTTTTTTGGTGAAATCGCTGTTCCGTGATTTCCCTTTTCTCTATTTGATGCATCTGTCTGTTCAAAGATAGACTATTTTTTCCCAACCTGTTACTTATTATAATTAGTCTCAGAGTTGCCAAATCCAAGTCTTTATAGCGACTTTGGGCTTCTTTTTTAAGTCTCTTTTGGACTGTGCTTTCAGTTCATAAAGATAATACATTTTAGCAATTTTTCAGGTTTGATTTATGAAAACATACTAATTTATATGACTGAAATATGGATTTTTAGCATGTCTTCATGTCTAAAAGTTGTGTTAAAATAAGAAAAACACATGATATGGAAAAATCCCTAACACTGGTTTTGCAGAAACACACAATGTTCTAATTAATCGATTCTTTTATTAACTTTTTATTGAAGGGCGGAGGTCGCTTGTTTCTCTCTGAAAATCTGGCAACACTGGTCAGATTTTGACAGCTGGATTTAGCTATTGATAGTGAATTGTGTTTACTTCTGGGTGACAGCCATCAATATCAATATTTCAACAGTGAATAACTAACATTAGCAAATACAAAGAAATATTGCCTTTTACACCACAACCATAACCTCAAAGAAAATAAAAGCAGTATACATTAAAACCCTAAAAAATGGCAGGAAACAATAAAAGTAAATAAAATTGGGAGAAAAAGTGAGATTTATACCTAACTTGCTGTTTGGATATGACAAATGTAAACCTGAGATTCTGCAAATGTTACCTGGCAACCACACTGCAAACAAGGGTAAAGTACGCTCTCATTTCACCTTTGTAAATGTTTGAATTGAACCATACACATTTTTATTTACAAAATGACTGTTTAAACGGACAGAAAATATGTTCCTTTCATTTACATTTAACTTCTCTTCGACTTACTAAATGTGGCAGCTGGTCATTTCTAGCCTGGGAAATCTCCTTGGAAACAATGATCTGTCGCTAAGGTAAATCTCACACTTCATCCTCCGCCTCAGAGCTGCCTGTGAACTGAGCCCCATGTGACCGCGCCTCACCTCCTCTGCTGGTTGAAGAAGCAGGTGAATGACTGTGAGCTGACCTCCCGGGTGAAGTAATCCTCCCACCACAAAACACTGTCCCGGTTCTTCTGGTTGTCCCGTTCACAGGGGGCACGTACGAGCACTGCAACGCACACACACACACAATGAAAACATGTCAGCAAAGAAAAGACTTTTACACACCGTCAAATCAAAACGGCTGTGTACTTCTTGGAGCTGAGTGTAGTTTGGACAGATTTACTTGTCTAGTTATTAGTGTACAAGCTTTGCACAAAATAAGTCAGATTTTGAATAGTCCATCTAACTAATAACTCACCTCAACAGGATCTGAATGTGACTATAGATTTTGCATTTTTGTAAGTAAGTAATCTTTATTTGTATAGCGCATTTCACAGACAAAGTCACAAAATGCTTCACAGTGAGATGAACCCCTCCCCACTCAGTGATAGTAAACTGCCCTGGGACAGCTCAGCAAAGGTGATTCACGTAAACACCTGGCGCCTCAACCTCCGACTAACACCAAGTGTTTGCTAACATGCATGTTATTGGTTGATGAAGGAAACCACAGACACGGGGAGGAACATGCAAACTCCACATAAAGGCCCGGGCCTGAGCGGGAATCTTGCTTTGAGGCCAGAGCGCTATCCGCTCTTCCACCGTGTCGTCATAATTGTAAAATTATTGAAATCTTGAAATTATCTCACGACCCCCAGATTTTGCTTCGCGACACCCCAAGGGGTCCCGACCCCCATTTTGGGAACCACTGATCAGAACTTGCCTTGTCTGTTAAAAATATACATTATCTAAAATTCTATTGTCCACCTTTAGGATTAGAACAATATTGCTTTTCCACTACTAGATTTGAATTAGTGCTGTCAAGCGATTAAAAAAATTGAGAGATTGATTAATTATGATCTGTAATTAATTAATCTAATTAATCTATTTTAATCTCACCTAAATTGCTGAGAAAAACACTCACTGAAGTGTTTTTGTTTTTTTTTATCCAATTTAATGAATTAAATTATTGTTGCAGGAGGGAAATATCATACATGCAAAAAATTAAGACTTTAGGAAGCTTTTTGTTGCTTTCTTCTCGTCATAGAGTTTTGAACATAAAATTCCCATCCCTTAGGTCAGTTGGCATGTGCAGACTTTCCTCAAGTCAAGTCAAACAACACTTATGTCCACTTTGCCGCAGATGAAACAATGAAGTTAAAGATTTCAAAATAGATGAATGCGATTAAAAAATTAACTCGATTAATTTGTCTGTAATTCATTTATCTCAATTAATGCATTCATTTGACACCCCATTTTAATCAGACCTAACAGGGCCAAAGTTTCTGTAATGAGGCAGAACTAAAACTAAAACTATTCTACACCAAAGATAAGAGACAAACCAAAAGAGGACACATTTATATACAGTATACATTTTTCTTTTTAAAATAATTACTCAAACATCTGAGCGTCCCTCCAGAGGAAATACAACATTCTCCTCAACGTTCTGAAGCATGTGGCCATAAGAACACTGTAATCGCTGCACAAGTACAAAAGCAGGAGCAGTGTTGTCCTGGTATCTCGGAGCAGAGACACAGCTTACCCAGCAGGTTCCCGTCTCGCAGAATGCAGATAAGCTCATTCTACTTTCGGCGGCTCACGCACAAGAACATGGCGGGAGGCTGATTGGTGCCTGGTTGTTACTGTGGATCAAACCGCTGCTCTAATGACGAACGGCGCCGTGATTGGCTCGCAGAAGTTGAAAAGTGTGACAACGGGAGAAACAGGCGACTATTCTGAACAAAAATAAAGACAATTTCTCCGACTGTAATTGCATTTTTACGTCAGACACAAGGGAGGAGAAAAAGAAGATAAATGATTGTGAAAAGTTATAGAGGTTGTGCAGATTACGTCGTTCAAAATGTCAGCAGTGAGTGGCACAAATGAGTGAGAGTTAATGGAGATATTTTTTCTCTTGTAAGTGGTCAAAATACAACTACAACAGGAAAAAGACGCAATAGTTAGATAATAAATGTAAGCAACCACTTCTACTGCTGAATATTGAGTTTGCGTGTGTCATGTAAAAAAAAAACTGAGGTAAACAGTGTTAGAAAAGCATTAATTGTTTTGCTCACTGACACAAACTTAGCTTCTTTTCTTAAAGGAGGGTTGGCTGATTTTTACACTGCAAACACAATTAAGGTTTTAAATCCTCATAAATCCTTTGACGCATGGTTAATATTGACATGTATTCATTTTTGGGTTGAAATTATGGCTTAAAAAACTATTTTTGCAAACAACAAAGTGAACCTGAAGAAGCCAATAAGAGAGCTGCATTTGGCTCCTGATTAGAACAAAAACTCTTCATTATTCAGTCCAGACAGTTCTCAGTGAACAAACTTTTTCACAAAGTGCTGCATTTAGCTTTTACTTTTTAGTGGAAAACACAAATTTTACTAATTCATAACTAAAAAAGTTAGATACCCCAACTTTAAGTAATATATCGTGAATGTTGTTGTGCAAAAATTGTGCAGTAAAAACATGCCACAAAAGAGCACATTTTCATTAAAAGTGACATAAATTATGCTACTTTCTTACAGACGGAAGCAGTTTATATTCACATCAGAATTAGTTCATTAAGTTATTCAGGTCGCTTTTCAAAACACCAAAATTGTGATATAATAAGAGAATCCTGCACTTGTAATTAATTTGACAAAAATTTGTTTGGCATTTAAACAAACCAGAAAAATTACCAAAAATAACAAGTGAAAATGTGCCTGGAATGAGGAGGATTTTATGATTGGAGTAGATTTTTATTGGTTTGAACTTGTAAAAGAACAAGCCTAAAATCTAGTTTTACATGAAATAAGAAAAATACACATTAACATGAAATATATCCTTCTGTCCTTGAAATATGGGTTACATTTTTTGTTCTACTGTCAGAAATGTATTTAAGAAAGGTAAAACAAGCTAAAATCACTATAAATACTAAGTCAGTCAACCAGTTTTACGCTCATTGGAATGTTTACAGTTGTCGTTTTTATAATATTGTACAAAAATTGAAGATTGTTTTAACATGTTTATGTTGGACTAACACAACACCACCCAAAAATCGTTATCGAGATATTTATTTTTGTCATTATTGCCCACCCCTGTGTGCAAGAGTAAAATGTCCTAAATCTCCACCTGCCTTAACAAACAAGCTAGCTAAAGTCTGCACTGTTGCCATGACAACAGAAAAGCAATTTCATAAAGTTTCTGCCAAACAAATGCTCTACGGAAGAAAAATGAGGCTAATAAAAGCTAAGAAGCACATTTTCTCAGGTGTTCTTATCACACTTTGGCACTCAGTAGGAAAATACAAGAATAAAATAGAAGAATGTCTGTGCATAACCTCTATTCATTATAAATAATTACATAATAATGTTGTTGTGCTATTTTCTGGAAACATTAGGTAAATTAAATAACTGAGTTCTGTGACCACCCAGTTTGCAGCCTTGATTCGAGTGTGATTAATCTGATCACACAACTTCCTGGGATGACGTCACGCGGGCTGCCCTGCCACATGGGTTACTATGACAACCGTCCAGACTGTGTGAGTGTTTTGGAGGTGCCTGCGAGTGGTGTGCGGCGACATGCAAAAGAGGCCACTGTAGAAGTCAGAGCAGAGCGGCTAAGAGCTTTCAGAGAGAAGAGAAACAGGTGAAAACAGCGTGTCAGGAAATGTCAGGAAATATTAAAGACAAATTATGTCCTGAGTCTGGCAGGAGACACTAATGTTCCTCTTGGCGTTCCAGTAAATTCATTTATGCTTGCATAAAATTACATTACGCCCTGTGATCGTCATCCATCTCTGATTACATGAGGTGTTTCATCATTTGTGAGGTTATTGTCTAATGCTCAGCTTATCACATTAATTGTGTTGTTTACATTTTACAGCCTTGTTCGATCAGTTAAAGGTGCACTGTGTAACTTTCTGGAGGTGAACAGTCAACTACACACTTTTTTGTGAAAATAACAAGTACCAGTAAATAATAACATTCTTATGCATATAGTCACTTCGAGGCTCCTTCACACTCATGTAGATTCTCTAAAGCCTTTGTCAGTGCAAATTTATGCATTTTTGTTGTGTTTTAACTATTTTCAAGCGTGATTTTGTCTAGTTTGAGCAAAGAAAAAGCAATAAATTCCTCTCTTTACTGTTGGGAAGCGTCAAAGTCTCAAAAATCAGGACAACTGGGACATGTCTTTTAAAATGTAAAATTGGGACGGAGCACTGGTTTTAGATACATTTGCTGGGACTTGGGACACAGGGCTTAAAATAGGGACTTTCCCGGGCAAAAAGGGATGTCCGGTCCCCCTATTTTAGACTGAGATGGCTAAACTCCCTAAAAATGAACTGAACACATTAGCTTTTAGCAAAAGCAAACAGTAAGTTAGCTGTTTTAAAAATAAAAAAGCCAACTGATTTCTGTGCGTAGTTTTAATTCTTTCAACAATTTTTAGTTATTCTGAAATAACAAAAACAGCTTAGTTATAAAAATACTACTGCTGGTGCCACTTTAGTGTGAAACAACATTTATTAAACAAAAAATACATAGCCTATAAAGAAAATAAAAATGCATTGGAGGTTCTTGGTGCTAAGTTTTGGCCTAATCATCCAGAGCAAGACACACAAACAATTTAAAAGATTATTAAATACAGTTTAATTAATGATGAAATAAGCTATAATTGGAGTCGTTCTTATTTTACCAAAACATGTTTAGTGGGACCTCAAAAGTCGGCTGCACTGAGCCGGCTGCTGTCATTTACATTTATGACATAATTAAGTCATAAATGAGGAAATTACTTAGCTGCTAATTGGCTGCGCAGAACCACCCACCTGCCTCTTCCGTCCTCTCTCGTTTAGAAACCAGTTTACCGCAGCTGCTCTTTAAGTGACAGAGACAGGACAGAACCACCTCAATCATCACTTAAACCAGATGCCCTCCCTCAGGACCTGCATTATTTCAGTAATCAACCAGTCAGTAATAATTTTCTGCATCTTGTTGGGCTGGCTAGACAAATTATTATTTCTATTTTACACTAAGTTGTTCTAGAGTGTAAAATATGTAGGCTATGGGATTTGGGAAAAGTATCTAATATTGATTGCAGATTAATTAGCATAATAATATTCATTCACATATTTCACATATTATTCAAGTTTAGGAGAATTGAGGAAGTTAAATATGATAATCTGCTGATAAATTAATAAAATAATCACATGTAAGCTATTTTAAAACATATTTATTCTACAGAGATATGCAGAAATATTTAGTTGTTTGCGAAGGATATTATGGGACTTCAAAAACTGCAGCTTTTGCCAATTGCTAGTGTGACGGCCCCGGGCCGTAGTTTGGCCCAGGTACTTGTGGGGAGGGTCAACCTTTGCCTCCAGTTGCTCCTCCTTCTCCCTCATGTGTGCAGGTGTGCTGGCTCGCTGCTGCTCCTCCTCCGCTGTGCTCCTGCTGTGCCCCTCCCGTCCTGTGTGCTGCGAGGCTCCGCCCCTATAAAAGCGCAAGAGCGGAAACAGTCTGGGCTGCTCTGCCGTGGGGCTGCCGTGCCGGGTCGCCTGCCTCGTCTCGTCCTCTCTTTTTGTTTATTTTTGTAATTTTATCAATAAAATGGCGTTAAACCGCCCGCCGTTTCCTCTTCTTTTTATTTTCTTGTCCGGACCTTGAGCCAGTCCGTGACACTAGTAGCATCCATGGACATTACAATTCAATTCAATTTCGATTAGTTGTGCAGCCCTAATGTGCACCTATAGCATCACTATCAAGAACTATTTCCATTTGGGAAAAAATATGATCAAATTTTTCCCCATCATATCGACTGATCTTGATTTTCCATTCACTTTTGTTTAAACTTTTCAAAAACAAAATAAAATGGCTTTTAAAATAATAATATGATCCATTTTTAAAAATATATACAGTATATTCTGCCCTTAAGCTGGACTTCTGCTGGCAGAGGGTAGAGGGATTATTACTCGATGTCACTTTCTGCTCTACTGTGCATGACGCCTGCAGATACGCTATATGTCTACTTGGCTGCGGAAACCTCTTTGATAAAAACAACAAAACAAGACAAGAGCTAGCTATTTTGATCAGGTATGAACCGGTATAACAAACATCTGGCTACTGAGTTTTTTCTCTGCGTTTTTTCACTCACCGGAATGTTTGTTTAATGTGTTTAGGTTGTAAACACGTATTTCATTTACATTAAAGCTTGTTTCAATCAGCAGTGGCTTTTTTGCTCACAGGTTGCGTGCACATCCCCCGTGTTGATAAACAAAAAATCCTTGTATTAGTTATCAATTTTTCAATGGATACTTGGTTCAACAATCTCCAGCTCCCATGTTAAATCCTCATAGACGTTTCGAAAATATATATATATTAAAAGTTTGAAAACGTCCTCGGGCTAATCAGCACTGGTGAGTCAGGAGTAAGACCTACATTTTTGTAAAAAAAAAAATCTGTTTCTGATGCTTTATAAACTACAAACTACAAAGACATTTTGCTGAATTTCAAGTTATAGATGTGCTTTTTAGACTCAAAACAACTGTGGATCTGAGTTAGCACATTGCTGGTTAGCCCGCAACATGTCTTTCAACTCATGTTATCAAATTAACTTCCGAAACCAGGGCGATCTTCCACTGTTGAGCTCTCAATCACTAAATTTTTAGAGGTTATGCACTGACATAATTTTTTTCCAAAAATGCTTGGCAACATTTAGAATGAGTGGTATTTCTTCAATGTATTTCTTTGTTGTCGTGGCAACGGCTTGTCTGAAACAGTTGATGATTTAGGACATTTTAACAGCAACAAACAAACTCAAAAACATATTTTTTTAAGAAAAAAAAAGGTAATAAGTTCAACTGTGTTTGATTTCAATGTCTGAAAATGTGAGAAGCTAAAGTCTTGTTGTTTATCTGCTTTACTACAACTGTTGACTTGATTTCTCTTTTACATGTCAGTTACAAACCCATTGCTCAGTAAACTTGTGGTGGGTTGAATGTTATCAAACTGTAGTTTATTTTTTCTGTTTTAGCTGTTTATTGAACTCTTACAAGAGAAAATGTCGTTTCTCTCCATTAACTCTCATGCATCGTTGCCACTCAGCACTCACAGTTAGAATGTTGTCATAACCTCTATTGCCCAGCTCTAATTTAAATAAACATTGCCTCTGCCTTTAGGTCGTCCTATGGCCTGTTTCACAGTCTGTATAGTTCAGGAAACTAATAGAGTCAACATGTCTACTTATAAAACGTAAGGTAATAAATCATAATTAAACTGATAAACCGTCACAACACTGCATAAATCAGTTCTACATTTAATCTAAAAATTGTAAATCCATAGTTTTCATTCGATCAGATGTTTTAATGCACTGAGTTAAACTGTACAAAAATGCCGTTAAACTCGATATATGATCAGGAGAAAGGCACTCTGGGAAATCATTGAGTGAAGCTGATCTCAGTAAAAGAAAAACACACGTCTGTCCTGACGCACCAAGGGTTTTAATCAATCTCAAACTTAATGAAGGGGACAAAACCAAGCCTGCCTAAAGTATTCCTGTGTTTCTCGTCGGCGTCTGTCAGAGAGTTATGGCCACATTTGATCGAAGGCCAGAGGAGCATTATGAGCTCAGAGCCATTAAACAAAGCAGCGTCAGTGTGGAAAGAAACAACAGCAATGCAAAGACAAAGGACAGGAAGAAAACGTGTTTATCCTTTCAGGTTAATTTGACTCATATCTTTAAAGGTCGAGATGATTAAGTGCATAATTCATAAATCAATTATACTGTAAATCAATCATGAAATATCAATGCAAGTTGTTATTCATTACAATAAATAAAATACAAATTTAGCAAAGTTATGGAGCTCTTTATGTAGAGGGTGTTCATATGTACCACACTGACTCAAAGACCAGTGTGCTTTAATCAGACCCCCAGCTCGTTTTTGAAATTAAGTATTACTCATACTTCTTTTATTTGACTCGGCTTTGAAGCATGTGTTTGTACTTGTGGTCTTAGTACATATCACATGTATGAACACAAAAGTAGATGGAAACAGCCATTATTTTATAAAAATGTTCTTGCAATAATGAGCATTTCTCCACCAATAGGCTGTGTGCACGGAATTTCAGTTGACTTGCGTACATTCAAAAATGCTAACTTCTGTATGTACGACCATTTCCTGTTAGCGTTAGCATTTAGACACAAACACGTCTCTTTTTAAACACACAAGTGTCTCTGGTGAAATATTCCTTTAATATGTAAAGTCTTTAACGTGTTTTCTGTAACATTCACCACAACTGTCTGATCTAAAGAGAATGTATTTGTTTTAAACTGATGTAGTGAAAACCTCATTGAAAACATTGGACAGGAAGTGTTTGTATGTACAGGATGTGCTATTTTAAACCAAAACAAGACAACTGCACTGAGGTAATTATCATGGTCCAGCTTTTTCCCATTAGTCTGAATTAAAATATGGCCCTGGGGAGAAAATAATTGCCCACCTCTGCCATATTGTATCATGAGATACTTGACAATATCCAGCCTTTTAGTAGAACTGTAACAAATAAACTAAATACTGTGATAAACCATCATTAATATTGTGGCCTGTCACATTTTGAGATCCTTTGTTTAATTCCACTGTTGCTCGCACAGTTATAAGAAAACAAAAGCAACTACATATGATCCTGATTCAATATTGAAAACATGAAGAAAGGCGCACTGTAACTTTTTCAGAGATGGATTCTGCTACTATAAATATTTACTTCCTTTGATTGAAATGCTCCACAGTATGTATTTAAACTTGTTTAGTGTGCATTTGTTCAAATACAGATGTTTTTATTGCTGTAAAAGTCTTGTGAGCAGGGTCGCTTCTCCACAGACCTGACCTGTAACTTGGCTACGGCTGCAACTAATGATTGTTTTGGTAGTCGATTAGTTGGGCTTAGTTATTCCTTCGATTTATCTATTAGTTTCTCAGAACAAAAGTCACTTGAATACAAGATTTTGACCTGAGGCAATGTCGCTTAAGAATGTTCTAGAAGTGCAGATTTAAAGGCAAATTAGTGTTAGCATCAAAAAACATAAAATAACACTATTTTTGTGACTTCATCATCATCATCGCTCTTCAGTCTGAGGGTTTTTTCAGCTCATGACATGTTTGAAACATAAAAGTAATTGTCGAAAGCATCAAAAATAAAAAAAAAAATCAAATTTCGATTCTCTTTTGAGCAAGTATTGGTACTAAAATTGAGAGAACACAATCTGGCATTTTCTAACAGTTTTAAAATGATCTTCTACGAATATAGATATATACAAACAACTACAACAAAGCAAAGTTTTAATTAGCCAAAAAACTAAAATGACTGTGTTGAAAATGTTGCGGTATTGACATTGGAATAGAATCAAGTACTTTCCTTGGTTTTAAAATAGAGTTTAAAATATAACACTAGCACTAGTATAAAGATTAGCTAACGATTAGTTCAAGTATTACATTAGTTGACGATTATTTCAATAATTGATTGTTGTTGATTAATCAATTAACTTGTTGCAGTCCTAAACTTGGCTTTGTTGTGTCTTAATTGTTTTCTCATACAGACAGATACATTTAGTGCTGTTTCATTTAGATTTCAAGCACAGCAAAACAAACAACAGACAGAAGGTCCTCCACTAGGAAGGGTAAATAGCGCCACTTTAAACACTTCACAAATCTAAATTATTTGACACATGACAGTAAAGATTTATCAAGGTATTTTAAGAAACATGTCTAAATTCAGTTTGGTTCTCCACCCTAGCATCATAAATTTGGCATTATTTCACCAGACCAGTGAAGAGAACAATAAATCTTTAGACCAGCAGTTTCAGAAAGAGTTTATATTCCAGTCAAACCTCCATTATGGCATTAGCATTCATTCATACATACATTTAAAGGGCTGATGTCTGTCAGTCCGGCTGAGTTTGATCTTAATGTCATGTCACTCATTTGGTCCACAGGCGGCTCCATTAACTTATCACCCCCTGAGGGCACTACACTAATTACCTCTTTCCCCTCTGTCTCTCTGTAAAGCTGTCTCTCACTGACATGCAGAACTGTTACTACTTCACCTTCTGCACGGGTCACTGAGGTCCCCTGTCCATCTGCCGCCCTCATTAGCCACAGGTAAAAGGTTACACACATTAAAAAAGACTTCAGCGTAATTAAGGAAAACTACTAACTCTAGGCTATTTTTGTGATTCCAGAAGCCTCTTGTTTGTCTTACTGTACATGCCTTAACACTGAGATAAGTATTTGAAGTTGTTGTGGATGGTTAGATCTGCAGCACAAGTGAAAGTCACATGAGCTGGACTCGACAATCTAAAGCTATTGAACAACCATAAACACTGAAAAAACTACAAAACTGGACTTTTACTGAAAATATTTAGAATGCTATTTTAGCTTAAAGACACATTTTATATCTTTTTTTGTCATTGCTTACTAAGTCTTCCAGTTACAGGTTAACTCTTTCAGGCAAATCTCACACAGATTTAATCTTCAAGGCCCCCAAAGCATCAGAGAAACGCTCACACATTCACACTGTAAAAACTGCATTTCAACATAAGCTTAACGGACTTAATTTAAGGATATTTATCTTAATTTTGGTCCAGTTTTTCTAAGTAAGATGTTTTTACTCACTTTAACTAAATTATTTCACATATTTCAAGGTGTTTCTTCCTTGGCTTGTTTCAATAAATGTATTCTTATTTCAAGGCAAAATATTTTCCAATGGAGAATGCCAATGGCCAAATTAGTTTTAAACAGAGATGGCAAAAGTTCTGAAGTTTAGTACTTATGTAAAAGTACAACTACTTTCTCTAAAAATGACTCTGGTATAAGCAAAAGTCCTACTGAAACTTGTTTACTTCAGTTATACAAAAGTTGGCAATTTACTAAAAAGTAAAAATACAAAGGTGCAAGACCAAAGAACAAAAAGACACAAGTACAGTAACTGCAGTCTTCTTAGGCATTTAAATCAAGTTCTACCTTAATTGCACATTCCCTAAGCCTATGATGTGCAGTTTTATTGCACAAACCCTAAGTGCAATTAACTCTAAATGCATTCAATTTATCTTATTTTTGACTGCATACTCTGAATTAATCAAGTTAATAGCCAATGGTACAAGGAATTCTTAAATCTGTTTAATTTGCAATTTGAACTCCATATCTTCTTCCTGATGGCATCATCTCAAATTGACTGTGGAGAGTGTGAGTCGAGTCATTCACAACTTTCCTACAAGAAACATACAAAAATAAAGCATGAGGAGCCTCATGTCCTCGGGTCGCAGCAGTGCCACGCCACCGGAAGTACCATTTACTGTTTTCAAAATGTAGAGAGTAGAAAGTATAGATATTTCTTGAAAAATATAAGAAGTAGCCTAAAAGTAAAAAGTTGCCAGATTTGTTAATACTCAAGTAAAGTACAGATAGTAAAAAATCTACTTAAGTACAGTACTTCAGTAAAATACTTTGTGTAAACAGCTGGAAATGGCTTGATACATTTAAGCAATTCAAAAATAGGATGAATATTCTGACTTCCAGTCGTTCTAACTAAGACTACACACACCGACTCACTCTCATCAGTATTGTACACAGACATGGAGGCGAGGAGGGATCAGTGTCTTGCCCAAGGGCACAGAGGCAGCATTTACCTGAGGGAGCTACGAGTGAACTGTTAACCTGTGGACAAGCTAAAAGCTAGTGCTGTCCATTTTCAGATAAATTACTATTATACAATCCAATATTACCCAGCAGTCTGCTCACAGGGATGTACACGATCATGCTGTTCTTATCAGTCAATTTCATCGCCTCACCGCGCACTCGCCAACTCATGAAACTCAAATCAATTATGAAGTCAATCTGCAGAGAATAAAATGCAGAAGATAGCAGAGAATGGTTCTGTTAAAGGAATCAGTGTTTTTATCTTGTGACTGACAGGTGGATGAACCAATCATGGATGAAAACAGTTCTAACGTATGACGATAGCATCACATTAGCATTGTTGGATATATTTACAAACTTGAGCATCTCTTAAAAAGGGATTCCCGTCTCAGTGGATTGAGGTAACTATCTTTTTTGTTGTAAATTAGTAAATTATATGTTTTCCACTAAAAAGTCTATGATAAATGCAGCACTTTGTGAAAAACTGAGTACTGTCTGAATTTAATAATAAAGGTTCTTTTTATTCTGTGTCTTCTTGCAGAACAATTTAAATTCAAGTTGGTGTGGTCAGTAGCAAACCCAAGAAGACACACAAGACATAAGGTGAAACAAGAACAGTTACATTAATGATCTACAGTCACTTAAGTACGCTCAACCCCTGGATTGTCAGTTCATAATATTAATCAGTTTGATCGACTGAGGTATAAACAAGATATCATATCTGTTACTCTATATAAAATATAAAACATAGAAAAACTTGGGCGTGGAGGGCAAACAGATCCACTCTAGATTCCAGGTATTTTTTTGCATTCTGTATAGAGCTATAACATTTATTTATTTCAACCTGCAATAATCTGCCAGTGTATGATTTTTCCTAATCTAGGTTTTTGCTCAAACACAGACAAAAGCTACCGTAATTTCTGGATTATAAACTGCTACTTTTTTCTTGAGCTTTGAACTATGCGGCTTATAAGGCAACGCAGCAAAATTATAGATTATCATAGACTAACTAATAAGAAGCGCGGCTTATATATTTACTTTATCATTTTTTTAACCTAAATTTAGTGGGTGCGGCTTATATTCAGGTGCGCTCAATAGGGCAGAAATTACAGTAGGCTATTTACTTTTTCCGACACAAGTATGAAACACATACCGTACTTAAAGGCACTATGCATGATTATTTTTTTTTTTTTTTACAATAAGGCAAGGCAAGGCAAATTTATTTGTATGGCACAATTCATACTCAGAGCAACTTAAAGTGCTTTACAAAACAGTAAAAATAACTTCTCTAGCACAAGTGGAAATAAGTCTGCAGTGTCCTGTGTATGTCTACTAATGTCCTGCTTGTTCACTGAAATCCACTAGTTCCTCTGCTGTTGTTGTTAGCTTTGTGGCTAACTGCTGTTAGCACACCGGCAGATCTCGACTCTAACAGCTGTGAAAAAAGCTTATAAGACATTGTGCTGAATGATTTGGAAACTCAGAAAGCATTAGGTAAGTGAGATAAACATGTGGACTGATGAAGGAAGCTTAAAATTAATTCTTTCTGTTTGTTTACATTTTTAAGGATGAAAAATTGGGTATAGCTCCTTTCTACTGCTGATGAGTAAGAAATATGTGATAGTGCACTACATGTTTAATATTTCTGTCTCATTGCAGATGTCTTTCTCATCGTTATCTGTTTCTAAATGTCACCTTGAAAAGCCTGCGTGATAATTACATAAAACCTCTCCCAAACTCTCCGTCTTTGTGGCCTCCTAAAAATCACGGTGAGTCTCTGTAACGAGGCGTGACATGTCCATCTATCTCTCACATACTCCTGCCTCTTTACATCATCTTGTTGTGGTCACCATGGCAACTAAGCACCATTGATGACGCGCCGTCTCCCTCTATATTTACTCGGTTGCTGTAGCGACGACCCAGACGTGCACTGAAGAAGAGTAATGGCCACTAACTGTAGTGATTTCACCGGCACCAAACTGAGGAACTCTCCAGAGGTCAGTCCTGTACTTTTAGAGATGAGAGATATTGAAAGGAATGATAAAATTTTGATTATTTTGGCATTTCTCTATAACAATATTGGGACTATTTTCTGTCAGTTCAACATAAAAGTATAAAACATGGCTTCAAATGAGATAAGTGAGGTTTTAATTATCATAAGACTGTGTAATGTTTATCTAATCACAAAAGTGCCTCAATCTCCTTTTAAAAACTTAATTCACGGTTACACCTCTTAATAACAAATGAATTGCCAATAAAACAAGCAAAAATACTTGTTTTACCTAAATTAGGAAAATACACAATTATTTTAACTTAAAATGAACAAAACAGCTTCTGTGCTTGAAATGAGAAGTAAATGTACTTGTTCTATCAGGGCAAATCATCATAAATCATCTCAAACAATACCTAATTTAGCATAACATTTTAGTTTGTAGTTTTTCTAGTGTAAAAAGTTCTTTGAATAACGTCTGTTATTTTTATGGTAAATTGTAAGCTTTTTGTAGCTTTTTTGTTATAAAGATCTTCTCAATATTGAATTTTCCATATCTCCAATCTAACATTCACAATATTATCTAAAATTAAATATATTGCCCAGCTCTAGGCACATTATACAACATCAACTTTTAACAATTTAAATTGTTTTCCTTTCATCTGCCCACTCCAAGTTAAGCTTAAAGTTACAATGAGTCATGTCTGTTTGAATAATCTATATTTCTGTCAGTGCTACAAAAAATGTAATTGTCGCCAAATCCACACTACAAAAATTTAATTACAAGACAAGTTAAGATTGCTAATTTAAGATCTGCTTATTGTAGTTTTGGATAGTTTTGAACTAATTTCAAGGCATTACTACAATGGGTTAAGAAAATTGTTCTTATCCAAAATGGCTATTTTTTGTTCTTATTTTGAGCCAAATTCTCTTATAACCAGTCAGAGACACGAAAGTGAAATATTCTACATTACATAAGCAATGAAATCTGCAGTTAAAATGGCTCAATTTCAGGTAAATTCTGAATCCAGGTCACTTTAAGCAAGTCTATATATTGTATTTGCAGTGCACCGCCCATGTTCACTTTTGTTTCTATTTTCTTTGACGATGCACATTTTGTCCTTGAACAAAAATCTACATTTGCAATTTTATTTTTATCACAAATTTTCTTGGAGCCAGAGCAGAATTTTGTTCTTTCCTATTCCTATACATTGACTTCAAAGTAGAATAAAACTCGCTTGTTCTATTGGCAAATCTTAGATTGAGAAAGTCAAATTCTGCCTTAAATTAAAAAAAAAAGTTTACCTACTTCAGGCACTTTTCATATCAGTTTATTTAAGTCTGTGTTTTTCCAGTGTAATGTCGTTTGAGAACATTGTAGAGATGTAGAAACTAAAGTTTACATCACAAAACCAAATTATAAACACAATTTTCATTTCCAATCATCATCAATTCTATACAATCTAAGTTTTTTTTCAGTACATGGCATGCTTTGAAACCTAAACAAAATCAGATTATTCGATTACTAAAATAGTTGACGATTCACCGGAGGACCCGCATCGAGATAAACCATCTGGCCTTCCAGTCGCACAATTGGCTTGGAGTCCAAATCAGTGGTGTTTCGGGCCAATCACATTGCAGCAGGGCGGCTAACACGGGCTTTAGTGTCGAGTCTAATTCAAGCTAAACAAATATGGCAGCTTCCGTGGATGTACGTGTTTCTGCTGCTTTTGATGCTGTTTTAGCAGAAATACGACTAATTTGTTTTTGAAAGAAGAGCAGTGTGTGTGACACGTACTTGTTCTATCCCACCCGGAAATTGGATACACCATTACAATTCGTTGCTGTGATTGGCTAAGCACAAATAAGGTAGGTCGCTTAGCCAATCAGCTCGACTTATTTCACTAAACATCCCACTTTTCCCAAACGCTTTCAACGAGTCAAGTTCAGATTGATACTGTAGAAGAACTTGGAGTTCAACACTTAACTTAGATGAACCAAAATAGGTGACGATTATTTCAATAATTGATTAGTTGCGGTTAATCAATTAACTTGTTGCAGCCCTAATCCATGAGTCACTCACTCAGAGCATGACAACGGCTGACCAAGAAGAGCTGGACACGAGAGAAACAGGCAAATCCCAGGCAGGATTTGTCTGTGCGGTGTTCTGTATTTATTTATTCAACAGGGACATTTTTCTAAATGTAACATGATAATCCACAGATACAAAAGCATATTTACTATTAAGACTGAGATTAAAAAAGAACAGGGGATTTGTGTTATGTTTTGTTGACGTAATTCAGCCTAAATCTACAGAATGTGCACTATAGTCAAAATAGTTCCAGTGAAAACAGAAGAGTTACTAATAACAGGAATAAATATAAACTAAGTGACTTCCTCTCAGTCCAGTGCCAGGATTGATTAAATTAATTATGACAGGGAGGAGATCTGAGTTAAATATAAACGCTAAACTGAACATACAGAGGCAACACTGGAAAGAACAAGCTGATAAGGAGGTAATCCTCGATATCACGGAGCTCTAAAATGTCATCTGTGTGTTGTGTGAGCAAATGAACACGAGGCGCTCTCTGTCAGGCACAAATGTCGTCAGCTGTTTACTGTCCTCTGTTAATGGAGCTCTCCTTGAATACTTTAATGATGTGTTGTGTCTGACGGCCTCTTTCAGAGCAATGGACGGCAATGGTCTATTTTCGGGGCCATTCATGACTTCAGGCAGCTGTGCTAGGAAAACCAATCGGGATAAAATTCTCCTGACGCCTCGCTCAAAGAAAATGGATAAACAAATGTGTGTTTTTGGCATGGGAACCCCGCTGTGTCTGCTACTACACAGCTAACTCACATAAATCATCTGTATTTGATCGTACAGTGCATCGTAGGCTGTTGATGTTTTGTTTTCAGTCCAACAGCCAATATGAAACTTGAATATTGCAATCTAACTTTCCCCTGCAGCAGCTTTAATACAGTGTGAAGTTTTTCAAAGCTTAAAATATGAAAAAGACGGAGAATCTGAATCTGTTTGAAGCACAAACAAAAGGCTGGGTGGATGACTGACTCTGATGAGAATAAGCTCTTATTATTTTTACTTGTTGGTGTATTGTTTCTTCCAGGAAATTGATGGCTAATTTTTATCAGGTAGTGGACAAAACATAATGAATTAAGAAACATTCAGAGGGCCCTCTACCTTAGACGGGGTTAAATTTAGTAAGTTACAACTTACCAGCAAAAAAATAAAACAAGACAAAAAAAATAAGTATTAACGCATTTAACTTCTTATCAATGGTATCAAATTATCACATTTTTTTTCTCACAGTGTCTTCAAGTCCCATCTCTCCATCTCCACATTGTCACTTATTTATAACCAAAACTTCACACTTGTCTTTATCCTGGTTTAAGACCAGTTTGAGTCCTAAAATAGAAATTATTCTGTTTATCCTTCTCGTTTAGGCAATTTTGATGTGATGACGGTGCAAAAGTCTCAAAGTTTAGGATGTAAATGGAGCTCAGCAGTGGAAGATCGCCGTGGTTCTGGGAGTAATTTGGCCCATTGTAAAGTGCCATAGGGATTTTAAAAATTCAAATATTAAGAATTAAAGACATGTCGCGTTCTAGTCAGATATGTGCTAAATCTTTTTTTTTTTATTGACCTTTATTTAACCAGGAGAGTCCCACTGAGATTCAGAATCTCTTTTGTGGGGAGCCCTGGGAGAGGGGATAGGGGAGGCTTTAAGGGACATCTTTTTAGAGGTAGAGGAAACCAGAGTACCAAGAGGAAACACAAGGAGAACATGCAAACTCCACATAGAAAGGCCCCGGGTCAACTGGGAATTGAACCCAGGACATTTAACTCCACAGTGTTGTTTTCAGTCTAAAAATCATATTTGTAATTTAAAATACGACAAAAACATCTTAATAACTATAAGCTGCAGAAACATATTTTAAGCAAAATGTAGGTCTTATTCTCCTGACTCACCACATAGCTGATTAGCCCTGAGGATGTTTTCAAACTTTTAATATATTTTGGTTTCAAATAAAAATCTATGGAGATTTAACATAGAAGTGGATGGTCATTGTTGAGCTTTAAATGATTTCAAATTTCTTTTTCTGGAGTCCAAAGTCTGTTCCAAATGAAGTTTTACCAACAGAGGCTACAGCTCCTTGTCATTACTCAAAGTACAATTTAGACTTCACCAACAGTCCATACTCCCTCCTCTGTGCTCTCATTTTCTAAACTGATACATTTACAGTATTATAACTTCAACACACGACAGAACAATAGTTTGCCTTTCGGCGTGGTCTTACCTTTGGGTTGAGCACCAGCTGTTGCTCATCAAAGTGAAGCAAAGCCACAGAGTTTGACTCCGAGTTGTTGACAAAGATCTGGAGGCAGGGGTACAGGGACGTGCCCTTACAGTCCGCCCGCAGGTGAACACACACTCAAACATTTCCTCAGGCCGCAGCACAGACACCACCTGCACAGACACTCCAAGTCAGTAGTGCAGAAGAAACTCTTGATCAACTCAATTACATCTCTGTTGTTTGATTAGTCAGTTAAATATGAGCCGTGGCTAAAGTGATACAAAATATTTAATAATTAACCCTTTAGACGCCAAAGAAGTCATTTCAGGCTCTACTTCTCTAGACTCCAGATTTTCAATTTATGATAAGCTTCAACTACTTGAAAGAATTAGGATTAGAGCTGCAACAAGTTAAATCAACTAATTTAGTAATTGATTAACCGTTAACTGGTTTATATAGATTCCCAAACACGCATGAACTGAACATAAAGTTTGGCATTGTAAATGTGTAAATTAACTGCATTAACTAGAAACAATTTTTATCTTGATTTGAGTAAAGTGATTTTGAAATTTCTGCCGCAGATATTTTAGAGTGTCCTTCTCTTTCTTTTTAGCAAAACATACATTTTTATGATAGTTCTGTTAGCAAATCTTATTTTAAAGCAGTAAAGCAAAGCATACATTAAAATAAATGTTACTCAGTCCAATCAGGTATGAACTTTGTAACCATGGGACACACTTCCAAAACGTCCTCAAGACACAATACTTAAATGTAAAAAAAAACTACTACTACTAAAACAACTAATAGATTAATCAAAAGAATAATCGCTCAACTCATTGATTATCAAAATAATCGTTTGTTGCAGCCGTAATCAGGATTTAGCTCTATACCAGTGGTTTCTCCAGGATTAAGTTTATCGTCTCTATATTTGCTGGATTGGATTTCAAATTAAAAACCCTGCCGCCTAAAGGTTAACTTTATGATCTGACTGTGCACTAGAGCAGTGTTTCCCAAACTTTTCAGACCAGGACCCACAAAATGACAATGAAACCAACTCGCGACCCCCACAGCAAAATAAAATAGAAATTTTAAGTTAGAAAACCATTTAAATTGGGCTAAAATGCATTTATTTTTGCTGTTTATTGCTTTATATGACCAAAATCATCAATCCGTCACCACATTTTTAAAGAGACACTGTGTAACTTGGGGTGAAATTCATAGTCCCATTGGTAATAGAAAGGTAAAACAACAGCATGGGACATTCTTCATGAACATAAATCTGTTTCTAAACTGTGGAATAATATAGTATATGATCTCCATGGAAACAAGTAAGAGATGGCCGTCCTCTCTAGAACACAAAAGGGTCAAATTTAGGGAGCTGCAAGCTTGCTCAGAGCAAAAACAGCAAAAATAATGCTTTTGCTCAGTCTATTTTTGAGTAAAAAGTTACACGGTATAGCTTTAATTAAAAATGTAAATGCTGAACCATATTGTCCTTTTATGAACAATACATATAAGGCGATACAAGTTTAATAATGAACATATATTGTAGCGTGGACTGTTCCTTCATTAGTCAAATAATGTCAAAAACCATCATTATTCATTATTCAATCAGTTGTTCATTATTAATACTATTATAACTTATGATTCTGTCTGAACTGCTACAAAACTAATGTAGCTAAAGCTTGGATTCATCAGTCACTGTGAGCAGGACTTTATGCTGTAGTCACTGGTAATTTATGTCAAGAAAAGCTCTAAAATGCTGCGCTAACACTTTCTGTCCATAATGAAAGTGACACAGCACTGGGACCAACAGAAACAGCCTGATCCATAAATACAGTTACTGTTAAATTCAGTAACATACTTTCTTTAAACATTGTCTAGCTTGTAAGTTTCTTTTAAATCTACATGTCTGAATATTTTAAAATGAGAGGGCAAAAATCTAATAAAACTTCATTCTTAAAATTCTGAAGACACAATACAATGAAATTAGATAATTGTGGCATGTTTTGTCTTAGTCTAAAACAGTTGTCTTGTCAGTGTAATTCAGAATTATGGGCTATGGATATTAGATTTAGCATTTTCTTGCTGACCTATTAACAGTCCAAATCTGGAAGTCTTCCCATAAAACCCTGATCAATAAACAATTAGACTTTGATACAAGCTATAAAAGGATGACAACAACTTCACATTTTACTTTTGCAAAGGCAGCACGAACAACTGGCTGAACCAGTCCAGTGGTTTAGATTACAGGTAAACTGAAGCCATAATCAACTAGAAGAGTTTCTGAAATGCGTGATGAAATACAGAGCATCTCCATAGTCACCCCAGGGGCGCGTGATGGTGCGCGCGTGGCGGCTCACCGTGCAGTTGGCGGTTTGCTCTGGAGGCTCTGGAGTGTGGGGCTAAGCCAGCAAAAGCCCAGGATGAAGAGACTCAGGATGCCGCACGCGATCAGGAACAGCCCCAGTCTGATGCTCTTGTCCTCAGCCTCGGAGTACTCATATGACACCCGGATCTTCGCCATGGCAGCCCCGCGGAGCCTCCAGCGTCAGCGGCATTGAGAGGAGCAGGAGGACCGCGTGGACGTGTCGTGCTGCAGGAACAGAAACAGAGCCTGTGCTGCCTCTGGAGCGGTTTTATCTGCCTGTGACTTCACGTGCTCCCGCCTCCGCCTCTCTCAATCTAACCACGGCTTTATCCTTACAGCTGTTGCTCTGTCCGCCTGTCATAGAGCGTGTATTATCTTTTATTCAGCTCACAGTGTTGGGGTGGCCCTGCACACGCCCACGTGCGTGGAAACTCACCTGTTGAATGACGCTCATAGACACACACGCTTTGGTCATCGAAAAAAATGGCTACTCAAAACTAAACTAAACTTGTTTGTTTTGTTTTTAGTTTGGAATCACATTTTTTTGTTTACTTTATTCAATGCATACCAGAAGCAGGGCTACCTACCACTAAAATACAGCTTTCCCATAAGTAACAGTTTAGAGCAATGTGTCAAACACAAGGCCTGGGGGCCGGATGTGGCCCTTCACACCATTTTATGCGGCCCTTAGGGTCCTTTAAGGTTTAATGGTTTACTTTAATCTTATATTAGTGCCAGAAGTAATCTGGGTGTTAGAACCTAATTAAACGATTTGTCTGAAACTTAAAAGTGCACCAAGTAACTTTCTGGAGGTGAAAAGTCAACTTCAATACAAATAGGAAGATAAAATCAATCTTTAGAACATTATATACATACAGTACATACTTATTTGTGAGAATAGATTTTATGCCATAGGCTACTGGGAAAAAATATACGTAAAGATGCTACTTTTCCATTGAAACATACTGGTCCTCTTGACCAAATTCTAGTTAATTTTGTGGCCATGCAAGTCTACTCAGAGTGAAACTTCACATTTTTTATAATTTATTTAGTGTCACAAAGTCATCTCAATTTGAAAAACATGCTTTTAAAAGTTTTTTCCCCCGTGAAGAGAAAGTTATATTTCAGACTAACCCGAATGTATATTATTCAGTAATTATCACTTCATTAAATATACAAAAATTAAATACAGAGACTATTATTTGTAGTTTGTCAAAGATTTTAGTTACAATGGCCTTCAAGCACAACCACAATGCCAATGTGGCCCTTTGGCAAATGAGTTTGACACCCCTGGTTTAGAGTCTAGCAAATACTGCCCTTGTCATCATCTGATTTTGCTTGTTTGTTTGTTTGTTTGTTTTTTGTTTTTTTGTCTTAGTCATTGTGGACAGTGGCTTAGGCCTTGAACAGTGACTACACATTCACAGTTGATGTATTTCAGTGACAATGGGCCATAACTCTTTTCTTCTTCAGGTTCCAGGTGGATTCTGTGGCTTCCCCCAGTGGCTGATGATGATGACGATGATTTAGTCCAGATTTGTGTTTGCTTTGGGCTGGTGGCTGCTTGTTGTTTCTCACAGTTACGTGCAGCAGGAGATAAGCCTCTTAACATGGAGGCAGCACATCACAGAAATACCCTCTTTTCACTCAGGCACACGAACTACTGCCAAAATATAAGTGTGTTTTGAACTCAACGTCTATTTTTAGTGTGGAATATAGACTACAATAAACAGATTTACATTACCAGGGTCATATAATAAGTGTAGTAAACTTCTCAAATGCCAGCTTTTTTTATGACAGTAGCCTGAAAGTTCTTGGGTTTCTATAACATTTTAGAAAGCAGGAGAAAGGCTTTTTGGATGGATTGTGTCAAATTGTTAATTTGGTGCTCCTCAGTGTTGGAATCAGACTTGAATGCAAAGTTTCAAAAAGCTGAGGCACTTAAAATCAATATTTAAAAGAATTTACTGTCACATAAAAAAAACTGCCACTAACCACTACATGATCAGGGGTCCTATTTTAGTTTTTGTTATTAAATAATAATAAAAAGTAAAACAACAAATACTTACAATTTACAGTTTTGAGAAGGCCTAATTTGACTTTATTTATTAAGTAAATTATCAGTTCCACTGGATTACATATGTGTCATGGTGCCAATGAGAAGTCAAATTGTATTATTGAGCAGTTTTATTATAGATTTTTATACCATTTTAAGCACCATTTGGATGATATGATAGAGATATGATAGAGTTGTGTTCTTGCTGGTGAAAATAAAGCTAAAGCATTATGCATTGGTAATCAGGGAGGCATGTGACCGGATTATTATCATCTCCGCAGATCAAAAGATTACAAATAATAACAGACATTAGCATGGAAGAAGTCTGCAGGGAATCAGAATGCACTCGCCACAGCAGCAATGTGGTGTCATTTACTCTGGGGTCCTGTTCAAAACACAAATGTACGCTTAATTATGTTGCAAAGGAAAAGTGCAGAACTTTTTAGTATGCATAAGCATGTATAATGTATAAGTCTTTAGGTTGTTTTGATGTAGAATTGTATACACTGACTAATTGTGTTCCCATTGTGATGCTGATAGTTTGACAAAAACAAATCGTATTTAAATTGGTTAAAAAGTAAATGTATGAGCTTTGGTTCTAGGAACATGAGGACACTTTAAATGACGATAATGCAGCTAATGAAAATGCGTAGATAATAAACTTTAAGTTTGAAGTCTCATATTGATTATATAAGTAAGAAAATAAGTAAATGCATTGGTATCTTGTACAAGGTGAAACAGGTTTTAGACAATAGGGCATTATATCAATTATACACCTCTTTGATAGTCCCACATTTTGTGTTTTGTAATGAGGTGCAAAAGTCTTACTGAGCGATTATTCCTGCTTCAGAAGAGTTCTCGAGGCCACACACATAACTTTTTATTAATGTAATCTAAATGGACATAATTAAAATAGTATAAAAAAAAAAAAAAAAAAAAAAAAAAAAAAAAAAAAAAAAAAAAAAAAAAAAAAAAAAAAAAAAAAAAAAAAAAAAAAAAAAAAAAATCTAAATGGAAAGTTATGTTAATTGTGTTTAAATAACTTGCCCACTATCTAAACTCAAATGTACTGTAAATGTAGAATTAACTGGTAGGCCTTTTTTTTTTCTTCAGTTTAGTGAGGAGCATGTTCTAGTCTTCATCATGCGCCTGTTCAGACATGTGTTATAGTTTTTTTTTTCTTTTGTCAAATATGACTTTGATATTTGGGAGATAAATGACACATGGAAACTAAAGAAATAAATGAAAAATGAAATGAAATACATAGTTGTACATTACAAAAGCTTGAAATTGATGTTTTGGAGCCTCTGCAGTTGGAAGTTCTGGACTCAACATGAGGTCATTCCAAAAAACTCACAAACTCAAAAAAAAAAAAAAAAAAAAAAAAAAAGTGAAAAAGCCAAACCTTGAGCAGAACCACAGTGAAGGGGAGATCTACAGGGTATGTACTCCAGCATGGCGTAACTTTACGTAGGACCGTGTGGACATGTCCACACAATTCTGAGCCAACAGGGACAGTCCCACCAACTTTTCATAAAATCTCCGAGTGTCTTCCTACTGGTTCATGCATTTACCGTCAGCTGTGGGTCTATAAACTCTTTCTGTCTTCCGCGCTCCTAATGCGCGTTTTCTTCGAGCCTACCTGGCTTTCTCTCTCGCTCGCTCTCTTTCTCTCTCTCTCTCTCTCTCTCTCTCTCTCTCTCCGCTCGCTCACTCGCTCTCTCTCCTCCGACGGGTCACACATATCAGCTGTGCCCACGGCTTGGAGCGCATGAATTATCCACTCGAAGCGAGCTGTGCCCTTTTGTAGCGTGTACGGTCAGACCGTTGTGCTGTGCTGCGTCTGTATAGCGCTGACTGCCCGCTCTGGAGAACGCCAGTGCGTTCGCCTCCAAGCGCGCAGTTCTACATTCTCCAAGCGCAGATCTGTAGCGGACTTTCTGGACGAAAGACTCCGCCATCGCACACGTGCAAATAGGCTTTGACTTATTTTTAATTGTAAAGAATTGGCTGATAGTTATGTTTTTAGTCTACGAGTAAAATAAATAATAACACTTGTTAAATGTCTTGTAGTTGTTCTCTATGTGAACTGTTCGTTCGCATGACAGGGGCATTTCCAAGGGTTTAACTATATATATATATATATATATATATATATATATATTATATATATATATATATATATATATATATATATATATATATATATATATATATATACCCGAGTGTCCCACCAACCCTGATGCAAAGTTACACCCTTGCTCCATGGACAGACAGGGTGTGACCATACTGACGCGTTTGCGAAGGCGTTAGAAGTCAGTGGATCCAGAGTCCAGTGGCAGAGGGAAACGATTCATCTAGCAGGATGAGGACGCCTATCAAGAGAGGGAGGTGAGTGGGAGGTGTCCAGGTTGGGGCATCAAAGGTCCAGACTTGGAGACTGGAGGAGCAGCATCTGAAACAGACAAACTCCACAAAGGAGAGTGGGACAAGGGGCAAAGTGTGAAGAACAAAGCTTGTGTTTTAACTTTCAGAGGAAGAATTAAAATGTCACAAAATAAAAACTTCCAATATCTGACACCCAAAAGACACAGTTTATTATTATTACATTCATTCACTATTCATATGTTTATGGTTTAACGGGTTAATACAAACACACGCCAACAAGAACTGAAATGAACTAAGGACGCTCCTCTGTCATTATGGCTGCTCATTGTCTGTGGTCTTGTGGCGCCCTCTTGTGCACGAAACCTGCTAGTGTGCTGAGTAGGGGTTATGCTCCTTAGGTCAGTTGTTTTCAGCCTCTGTAGGTTGACCCCTTGTGTGTCTGAAGTGTTCATATGAAATGTAGCCTATCAAAATACTTGAAAACTAAACTGGAGCAGCAAATGTTCAGACCAAAGATGTTTAGTTGGAAATTTTACTACAGAACTTATTCAAACTAATTGGAAGCTGAATTTTTAAATGAATTTTTTTCTATCTTAAAAAACATGATTTTAACTTTAGGTAATTATTTTTTAATTGCAATCACAAGCAAAGTAAACACAGTAATGATATGTGTAGTGACACAAATTTAATTTAATTCAGCATAAAACATCGACCACTCTGTATCGTTTTAGGCTGAATATATATTTTATAAGTTTTGGTTTATTAAATAGCAAATATGAAACTGTATGTTAAATGACTTCTTTTAATCTATGAATTATGTGGCTTTTTAAAAATATTACCGCAACCACCACAGACACAGAAGCAACAGTCTCATATCAATATAATAACTCATTGTCCTATTGCCACTGCATTAGTACTACACTGACATAGCCTGGAAGCCAGACTGATGCATTTAGCACAGCAAAGTGCAAGGCCTTGTCTGGCCAAAGCTAATCCCAAAGACCGCAGTTTCTCCACATTTCAAAACTGTAAAAACAAAATGAGAATACCATGTGAGATTTAATTATCAGAATATTTATTTTAGAGTTTTCCTTTAAAACTCTAGCTGCCATTTTCTATATAAAACAAACAGCCAAGTGCCTCAGTCCACTCTTGTTGCAGGTCCATGTCATTTGTTTGCTGCCGTGTCAAAAAAGCGGAGCAGCTCAGAAAATGCAACTGGGCAGTGGTGTTGGTTGATGCTGCTGCCAAGGTGTGGTCCACTGTGGTTGGCCTCCATAGTACTCCGTCGGGCTAATATTACATTTACAATCAGAGATGGGAAACTGTATCCTCTTGAGTTACATTTATGACTACTGAATGTCTTCTTAGCTTTCCAAAAGGAGTTTAGAAAGAAAAAGAGTGACAATTCAGCAAAAAGTAAAATGAAAGCATGTGGTAGGAAGATAAATGTCCTAAATGTTTGCTGCAAAAGTGCTAGAATTTTAGGATTTGGGCAATTACAAATGACAATTAACAGAAAAAACGGATGCAACATATAATAAAAATGAACAGTGAACTTTTTGAACTTTCTGATATAATACTACTGGTCTCAAAAAGTGGGAGATAAATTACTTCCATACAACAGGCAGGCACAAAACAATGATTTTCATTTTTTATTATGAAATAGTGCTACAATGTACATTGCATTTCCTCTCCTGACTGTGCTGACTGTCTGCTCAAGGATGTATGATTTGTAATGCCAAAAACCAGGTCGGAATAAAGTGAAATCACAAACCTCTTTTACAGTGAACGAACAGTTGCAACACAGCGAGCACAAAACTAAATAATCATCCATCGTAAAAGGTGATCGATAATGTTCAGTTAAAATCTAGTTCTTCTTAAAATGAAGTGAAAAGCTTCTCTAGACAAAAATAGTCACATTTTAGAGTAGAAATATGGATCACTCAGTCAGATGGACAGTTATTAACTGTGCTGCCAGTGCATGTTGTGAATTAACTGTGTTGCATGTAACAGACCAAGCAAACTTAGAAGGAGGGTAAAATTAAAATGAGGTAAAGGAAAAATAGTCTGAAAAGTTAAAACCAGAGTCTTTCCTGGAGGAGATAGAACACGTTGTCCTTTGTCCTGATTGGCCAGATTTGCTTTTCGTTGTAGAACAGAAGAACCTAGTGGGTGATTGTGAAGCCAAAAAGGGCCACATGGCAGGAGAGACGATCAAAAGGCCTGCTGGGCAGGATTGTAGTTGAAAGTAGAAGGAACATGAGGTCGCTCTTCCAACTTGTCATATTCCAAATGAAACTCCTAAAAACAAAATGGGACTGTGTTAGGAATGACACAGCACACATTTGTAAATACAAAATAAAGGGTTAAAACTTTTGTACCTTGGCCACTTTTCTCCAGTTGAGGCAGTCGAAGAAGTAGTAGGTCCCTCTCTCATAGGCATTGGTCTTCAGCGTGGGCTCCATACCAGGGGCTCGAGTGATCCAAACTCGCTCCTCTTTATGGTACCTCCAGTCCCTGTTAAACCTGCATCAAAACAACACAATGGCTTAATTCACACAATAAACATCAACATAAGAGCTGTACATCTTTGTACTTACAGTTCTACTGCAGCTAGTAGTTGTAGTAAGTCTCCTCCATTCATGTAGTAAAGATAAAACAGCAGATCTTCACCATAGCGAGACAGTTTTATCGCGCTAACTGGAATTTAGAGAGACACTTCATGAAAAAAGACTGAATGGAGATCTATTGTGGGTTTTTTCCTACATATTTAGAAACAAACTATGAGATATGCAGATCAATCATTTACTTTTTGTTTATTGTAAAACACAAAACTGATCTAAAAAGGCTTAGAAAAAGAAACGAGGACATTGATTTCCTGTTCAAAACTAAACTAAATAGGATAAGTCCTACCTCTTCAGAGTAAATGCTTAATACACATTTTTAAATTACTCTTTTTGTGTTGGAAAGTGGCCACAGGGCAGTTTTGAGTCCTACATGGTTTACATGGAATCTCAACTTTTATAGTAATTTTAGGTAAACAGGATATGTAGTAGGAGTAAACATCACTTTTTCTGAGCACTCAAGCATCAAATACTGGAGAATACAAAATTACTCAAATATGTAAAAATCAATCCATCCAAGTCAATTTTCAATGAATGAATCATGAACACTGCCATAAGATAAAATGTATTGCATTGGTTAAGTAGTATTTTACCTTGTCCCTTATGTGGATGTTGGTTAAATACTCTGAGGGGACATGGAAGTCTGCACAAAAGAAAAATTGTTTAAACAAAGACAGACGGCCAATGTTACAAACATTTTTATAAAAACCCACCTATGTCTTGTGGCCGACACGGTGCAGACGCCCATGGTGATGCAAACTTAGGATACAGATTCCTAAACAGGATAGAAAATATTAGAAAACTGAATTAATCACAATAATAATAATTTTAATAATAGCTTTGAGGTAGGTTTTGAGTTTCTTTTCTTAAGTCTTTAGTGAGTTTCTAATGTGAAGGGGGAGGGAGTTCCAAAGAGTGAGAAGCAGGCTCGGTCCCCCAAAGTCCACTGCTTTGATCAGAGATTATGAGTCGGTTAACTGAGTCCACTTAGAGCAGGGATGTCAAACTCAGGCCCGGGGCCAAATTCGTCCCTCAAGAAGATATCATGTGGCCCCTGAGCATGATTTCAGATATTATTGATAGTGGCCACTTATATTGCAGAGATGTGACTATTAAATGTAATATGCACTGGAATGAAGCAAAAAGCAAACAATCTGTCCAAAGTTTTGTTCCAATGAAATTATGTGCATGATAATGTAATGCAACATAATATAATTCTGAATATACAGCAAATGTGTTATATTAGCTTTATACAGCCCTATTGCCATATTTAATTTAACTCAGAGGGACCTATATTTTAAAATGCGGCCCTCGACCAACTCTGACTCTGATCGATTTGGCCCTACCACCATTTGAGTTTGACACCTGTGACTTAGAGTAACCGAGTGGGTCAATGGGGCTTGTTGTAAAAAAAAAAAAAAAACTGCATAGATGCTATTGAGTTTGCTATAGACGTTACTGTGCTGTTGTACAAGGAGCCATAATAATAATTTCTAATAATGTATACAACAAAAAAATCTATAACTCACTAACTTAGGACCATCTGAGATTGATGCACACTTTCCTGATGAGTTCAAATTTCTTTTTAAAATACAGATGGCAACTAACCCACATGTAAGTAATACTTTTAGAACAGTCCGTGTTCATGTGGAGAGAATAAATGTCTCTTACTCGGGGGAGTTCAAGTTGAGCCCCAGTGTTGTTAAATCCGAACCCAACGCCAAGTGCACCATTCCTGGATCAGTCTCTGCTGCCCGGATGAACGTGAGCAATCCGATCATCCCAAACTGGTCTGTTACCATGCCAGCAGGGATGTTTGTCACTCGCCCTGAAAGTTACAGGCAAAGTCGTGAGGTAAACATGCTGCAAGTTTTATATTATGTATGGAAACAATGTATGAATGTGTCTCACCATCTGGAAGAACCTGAATCCCTTTCTTCTGCTGATTGTTGTTGCTCGACGCTACAGAGCTCTTGTCACCTGGAAACTTTGGACCATCTGAGTTTGATGCAGACTTTCCTGATGAGTTCAAATTCTATATAAAATACAGATTGATTAGAGTCTGTTGTTAACAAAACTTAACTACAAACGCAAACAAACAAACAAACAAACAAACCGTTTTACTATCTTCATTGGTGCTTGTTGGATCTTTTGTTTGGTAGTTTGGACCTGGGAGAGCTGGGAAATCTTCATTATGTATAGAGAAGTCCTGTGACTGCTCACTGGACGGTTTCGTTACCATGCCAACTAAACATGAACAGAAACGCTGGTTAATTGTATATGGAAACATTTACTAACTAATTGGTAAGTTGAAAGTTAAATATAATATTATGATTTATTTTTTTCACCATAAGGAGCTCGACCGGCCAGCGGGTTGAGCAGCGGAGTTGGATTTGAATTTCCATCTCTCCGACTCCTGTCAGCTAATGCAGGAAAATCTGACAAGTCCAGCCCCGTCACATTTTCACTGCCATCTAGTCACAGAACATAGGCCAGACTGAATATTCTGAGACTCTACTCTTTTACAAACATATGAAACAACTAAATGATGAGCATTTTACCTGTGCCATTGAAGATGTTGTTAGATAATGAGTTGTTCATGTTAAAGCCTGGATTCCTGTTGACCCCAAACCCTGACATACTGGCCAAACAACAAAAAATATTATAGATTTATATTAGTAATATAAACAAAGGTCACAACTACAGGGTTCGTACACAATTGAACTGAAGGTTTTCCGTGTCTTCTCCATAACCATTCACAACGATTCCATGACCTTGTTTAACTTGCTCACTCCATGTTTCAATAAATTTTTACTTTTATAAACAGAATAAAATGGGTGCAATAATTTTACATATTCGTATGTGTAAACATAGGAAATTTCACGATTCTGTTTTTCATCAGTGTATTTATTTCTAGCTGTGAAATTGATCAAATTTAGCATTCTAAAAATCGCTTTTGGGCTAGATAGATTTGGAGAAAATAATTAGACAGCAGTTTAGTCTAATAATATAGCTTTAGTCGGAGGTTGAGGCGCCAGGTGTTAGGTGAATCGCCTCTGCTGAGTTGCCCCAGGGCAGCTTACTGTCACTGAGTGGGGAGGGGTTCATCTCACTGTGAAGCGCTTTGTGACTCTGTGTCTGTGAAATGCGCTATACAAATAAAGATTACTTACTTACTTACTTACTTACTAATGATCAATTTTAGTTTGAATCTAAAATATTTTCAAATATTCCCAAACTTTTCCAAAAGCACGATAATTCCCAAACTTTTCCACGGTCTGGAAACATGATTTTAATTTTCCATGACTTTTCCAGGTTTTCTATGACTGTACGAACCCTGCAACTAATGGCATTCTAAGAGCAGTGACAAGTCAAAATGAGACCACAGAAGTGCAAGTTCATATGATCAAAAAGGAATGGGATGACACGTTTATCAGAATTTTTTCATCCCACCACTTTTTTATTTTAAAAATAAGTTTTGTGTTTACGTTTACTAAAAGACTTTTGTGAAATACAGTACTACGACTACATGCAAGTTCTTTGTGGATACTGGTGTGCAAATATAAGGACAGAATACATTTGTAAAATGTAAGATATCTGTTGTGCTAATGGTAAAGCCAGAGTAGATTTTCCTTAATTTAAGATGAGACACCACTATAATACAGTATTTCATTGCTGTCATTCACTAAAAGCTTCCATTGTTGTCAAAGAAAAATTGAAATTATGTTTATTAATTACCTGTTAATTGTAAACGGTTGCCGCGCTTGTTGTTGCTTGGGCATCCCAATGATGCTGGGAGAGGACCGGCTCGGGCTGCCCATGCTGCCACTCCTGCCTCCACTGCCTCCACCTCGCTCCGTTCCTGTTCCAATTCCCCCAGATTGCCCCGTTGGACCGCCCACCTGCTGACTATGATTCAAGACATTCCCTCTGCTCATAGGTAAAATACCCCTGCATCACAACAAGCACACAATTTTAGCTTTGGGTTCATCAAAAAACAAAAAAAAAAGAGAGAGAGAGAGAAAGCCAGAAAAATCAGCGTCCTAAGAGTGTACCTGCTTGGTGAAGGTGGCGTGTGCATTGTGCCTGTGTTTGGTGTACTGGCATGACTGGAAAGCTGGCTGGCAGACTGGTTCAACCCAGTTCGACTTAGCTGAGGTGCAGCACCACTGTTCATACCACGCATAGGAAAACCCAAAGCACCTGAACAGACAAAGAAACATTGTATATTGTGCGGATGCATAATACAACCTTTCAAACCAAGAAGCAAAATATAATCGATCCAATTCTGTTTAGGCAGAGCATAACCAGTTTTACAGAAAAAGAGAGATGTACAAGGTATTTTTAATAATAAAATTAATTACATGGATCATGTTTGACAAAAAGTGTGCCTTACTTTGCGGGCCATATAAACTGGCTCCTAGCTGCGACAATTGACCCGTTGAGGAGGCAGAAGACGATGCCAACATCTGAACACAAAACACAATTTCAGTTTAAAATAACAACAATTGAGATTATAATTCATTATTCTGCACTTGGATCAACGACTTAAAATAAGAGAAACATTTAGAAGGAAAAGAAAAAGTTTAACTGTCCAAACATCTGACTTTGAATTTCTGAGTAGTTCATGTGATGTCATGATGACAGTATCAATAAAGGCTGAAAGAGATGGCAGACTAAAACATCTATTGAATTCATCTATGGAGTTATGTTTTCTACTTCGTCTTTGATGAAAATTTCTAAAGCCTGATAAATGGCAACATAACAATTTCTAGACCTTAAGCCCACAGAAAAAGTTAGAAAGGTAACGGATATGAATGTTTGGATAATTCTTTCAAAAATCAAGCCGCAATCTTTGATTTTACATTGTTTTGAAGTATTGATAGTCTAGTGTTTTCCCATTTATAAAGGAGACAAACTGAATTTTGTCCCCACTGTCTAAAAACAAGCTGACAAATAATTGGTTATTCAAATCTTTATGGTTAACTATGGCATAGTCACATTGGATTCTGTTATCAGTGAAGAAGCAACAACTTGGCTGGAGCCTTACCACATGGCTCAGACTGCATCAAGCTCTTGTGCAGTAAACGGAGTCTTTTTGTTTCTTTATGAGTACGAGATTCACTCAGATAGCACACCATGCGGTGCTCTGGCACTATTGATTTTTTTCACTGGAAGGACCACCAGAGTCCTACACAGCCTTTTTTCTTCACAAATTATCAATTACCGCAAGAGTGTGCAAGCTCGTGTGTGCCAGGATTTAAGATGATGACAGCAGTTGCACGGAAGAAGTACCAGACTAAACGTGAGCTGCCTTCTTTGAGAGAACTACATCAACATAAGACCAGAGCATGACTGAGGGCAGTCTGAGCACGGGATTAGGCAGGACACTGGGCAACTCATCGCAGGGTTAGAGAAAGAACAAACAGACCACCATCATACACTAATTTTTTTCACCAGGTGAATTTTACAGATTTGCTAACCAAGGGTGATTTTTTTTTACACTGGTTTCAAACCCTTATTGGGAAGCCAAAGCTTCAACTATTCTGCTTTAGTACTAGTAGTCCACATTATACAAAATTAGAATTAATCTAGTGTAAATTTCTTATGCCACCATAGTCTCAGTATAATCTTGTGAAAAACACTGTTGTCTATCAAGACTTCAAATGAAGCAATGTTACATTTTTGGTAATGTGAGTCTAAAAAGATTTAATTACTTTTGAATGATCTCAGGGTTGAAGCACATTTAATTTCACTGGGAAGAGCAGTCCATTTACAAGGTGCATAATTAGAAAAGGCGCTTCACTAATTTTTTAATTTGCGCGCGGAACAACGAGAAGACTGAGATCAGAAGATCTAAGACTTCGCAGGTTTATATGGCATAAGTAGCTCATAGATGTATTAAGAAGCTAATCTATGGCACGCTTTATAAACAAGCAGAAGTATTTTAAAGTCAATTTGTGCCTAAATAGGAAGGCTTTTTTTTTTTTAAATAGGTGTAGTATGACATTATTTTTTTGTTTAATAAATAATCTAATCTGATTGTGAC
Source organism: Mugilogobius chulae (assembly GCA_038363315.1). Classification (NCBI taxonomy): domain Eukaryota; kingdom Metazoa; phylum Chordata; class Actinopteri; order Gobiiformes; family Gobiidae; genus Mugilogobius; species Mugilogobius chulae. The sequence goes on along the minus strand of CM076409.1, from coordinate 47,233,097 downwards.
AAACGCATGTATGAGTATCTCAGCATTTGGTATTGAGAGAAATCCTCTAACTTTAGACATATTTTTTTAATGAAAAAAATGCAATGCACTGCAATGCACTGAGATCTCAGACAGTTCACCTTAAAACACAAAACACAGAGATGAAAAGAGAGGTGTTAACTCACATCTTTGTCAGCGCGGTGTGGAGGGAACATGGACTGCTGGCTGTAGTAGAGGCTGGTGTCATCTGTGTAATCGCTCTCTACTCCCCCCTCCATGAACTTCTTCCGGTTAGCACCAAACATGCCGTGTGTCACCTGAAAAATCACACATTTTACACATGACAGTTGCTTTACTAAGCAATGAAATATTACAAGAATATTTTATTTAAGATTACAATAGTAAACCGTTTAATTATTATGAATCCCAAAACGTATTTAGTATTGTGAAATATATTGTGAAATATAACCAATTTTACAACACACAACTATCATCTGATTAGGCTTACAGAAAAAGTAGAACATAATGCTTTAAAAAACAATTTGGAATTTACCACAGAATACTAGAAACCTATACACCAAGCGTGTAGCTTTAAACAGCTTCTGTCCTCTAAAATATATATTTATTTCATCAGACGTTTCAAACCTTTTTATCTGCTGCTTATTGTGTATGTGTACAGTTTCAGCACAGATCTAATAGGCACAAATATGAGCAGCACAACAACATAAGCTTCCAATAGCACGTGCATTACTTAAACCTTACTGAATATAGTAGATTTTTTCTGAGACTGAGAGACTTTTTGTCTAAATTAACACTGCCCACTGACAGCGATATTTCTTTGAACAACATCAAAGAATAAGAAATGATCTGATGGTGCAGCAGTGTCGCAAAAAGACTGCTAATAGCATAGTAACAGCAAGTGCATCATGATTAGCTTATACTAACTTTACGTTACTCTAGTCAAACCAGTGTGGTCCAAACTAGCATGACGTAATCAGCTAGTTGTATCTTTCACAAGTACAACACGAACAACCAATAATATTTACTACAAGCGGCTTCTGCAGCAGCACTAGCGCTCTTTGCTAAGTTAGCTATTTATATATCAACATACATGTTAGCATCTGAGCTAACACTCTGTGCAATGCAGGGCATTTGGCTAAACGTCACAAAAAAGGAACGACAACAGGCAATGACAGAAAAGCTACAGGAACCATAATGTCACCTGAATGATTTTGTAGGCAACTTTGACAGTTTTGACAAATAAAATAGTGTTTATTCGTGTCTGGGCCTACTGCGCCTCCGTCCGTGAGTTTCCCACACAACAACAACAGAAAGCGACTACTTGTTTCTGCTAAAGGTAATGAGCGTGCAAACAGAACAAGCACTATGTCGTGGCGTTATTTTTCATGTGCACATCCCAAAAGAATTGCAGCACATGCAGTTTTTGAATAAAGAAAGAGTATAAAACGAATAAAAAGACTCACCGCATCAATCTTTCTTCACCGCTACAATCCAAGATGGCCGACATCCCTTGGCCAATCAGGGAGGAAGCTGGGATGCCTTTCGCCTCTGACCTCTGAGCCTCCATCTCTGCATCACTCAGGACCCAGGACCACAGGTTAGCCTAAACATTTCAACACGACATTTGTACTGGGTATGTTTTACTCTTTGCAACATTTCACGAGCATTGCTAACTCGTTTATTTCAAAGACCCACTGTACTTTGGCCTGCTTACTTCTTTACTTATCTTGGATACTTACCTGTGTGTGTTGGGGCCCAAGGTGTAGCTAGCAATTTATGTGTCAAAGTAAATTATAAATGTAAAGAAAAAACTACCTACTACCCCCATGGGATCGAGCAAGTTCCACCTCGAGCTTAAGCCACAGTCAGATCTGCTGAGAGGCCACAACTTTACACTTTGCACAAAAGGCTAACCTGTTATGGATAGGCCTACTTAAAATAACACTGTGTCACTTTTTGAACACAAATACACTTAAATGAAAGCGTGTGTTTGTCATTTTGATGTCTTTGTTGCCCTAGATAAAGAATAAAATTGCTTCTTAAAATTGCTTCTTTTTTGCTTTGCTTAAACTTGCATGACCACAAAAAGGACTATTATTAAATATTAGTTCCTTTAGTTGTCAAAATTTTGGCCTGCTGAGCCTCTTAAGGCTGTATCCATGCAAATGTTCAGATTATGACATGAAACATTATTATGATCATGTTAACAATGTTAAGTTATTTCTTTTGAATTGTGTATGTGACTTTTCACCACCAGAAAATTACACAGTGTCACTTTAATATTTGGTGATGTAAATTTTTTTCTTCTCACCTGCAGTGTTGTTCGTTTTTTTGTTCTATAACAGTCGTAGTTGCAGATTTTTACAAGCATTAGGCCTATATCGTTCGTTTTGTGTTTTGTATACAACTATAACAATGATATCTTTTGACCTGTAGTTTAAACTTTGACCCCTGAGCTCATCCTAAAACACTAATGACAGACGGTCATGGTTGTTGTGCAGTTGCTACAACTACTAACTAATATCATTCTGTTGATTATTTCTGATGAGTATTCAATTTGTTGATTATGTCTCAAAAGGCATTTTTTTTTTTTTTTTAAAGAAATTTGACCAATACTGCAAAAGTTTAATGCACAGTTCATTAATAAACAAGCAAGCACTCAAATGTAGATATAACTTTTAGGAATAATCTTAGTATAGTGGATTGATCTGAACAGTGAGGATGTGGCATTATTACAACATTTCGTAATATTTGAAACGCTTGACTGATGAACTTTTGTGAAGGATGTAGATTATTTTTAATGTTTGCCTGGTACTTTAGGTTCCCAGTTCCTGAGCTTGTTTTTTTGATTGTAGGTTTGATTCCTAAAACTTTGGAGTTTGTCTATAAAAGTTAACGATTATTTGTTTACTAAATTAGTTGAAAATTCTTTGAACAATCGATTAGGTATGACTAATCAATTTATTTGTTGCAGTCCTACTGTAATTGTGTTTTTAATATAATATTTCTTGTTTCAGGGAGCAGGATTAAAAAGTAGCCTGTACATTCTATTATTGATTATGTGACTCATTCTAAAAGAACATATTACACAGAAAAAAGCCTATAAAGAAAAAAGTTACAGTCACTCTACAGAACATTTTAGTGATTTGGAAAAAAAAAGACAAAAAAAAAAAAAAGGATTATAACTTAATTTTAAGATTTTGCTTTTTGTGTGGAGAGTATTTTGAATATAATTTGAGTAAGTGATTACGCAAAAACGCTATTAGCTGCCTAATGCCTAATGTTAAAGAGTAGGTCTAACTTGGACACGTGGAACCCACAAAACTATTATGCACTCTATTTTTACATAACCATCCATATCATGGAAGTATAATTAGAATCGCTTTATTCTTCTGCTGTTCTTACAACATCCCAGTGTGAAGCATTCATGACGTGGCATTAATGCTTCACTGGCACTTTAAGACTGATTTCTTTTTAAAATATGAAGTTGATTTAGCATCACTGGGGTGAGCTGTTATGCATTGTTGGTCCTAAAGTATAAAGTTATCAATTGTATATAGTATGTACAAGAATTACATTTTAGTGTTACGATTATTGTGAGACAAAATAATACAAACAATCAATTATTTACCACTATGAATGTCAAGACCAAACCAGTTTGATCAAGTCAAACTTCCTGAATGAAAAAAAAAAATCACAATGTAACAAAAACTTTACATGTAATTTTCTATACATTGTAATTTGCTCCTAATGTATGTATGTTTGTCACTTCACTTTAGAAAAAAATAAAAACAATATGTATTTTTCTAAGATACAAAACTGTCTGTGCCAAATATTGACCATTTCTTGAATAATCCAGTTTTTATAGAATGAACTAAAAAGACCTAATTTTGTTTCTGAAATTGTCAAGATTATTTTATTTTTGTGACTTAAATAATCAAGATTATGAATTAACCTAATAGTCTTGACACTTGACAAACTGGATAAAGTGGTCATTGCTTTGAGAAAGGCGGTTGTAATGGTAATCTAAGTGCGTAGAGTCAAGTAAAGTGAAGCCAAGCCGATCAGATACTAATGGAAAAGCCCGAGTCTATCAGCTTGTGGCTCATGTTACTGTGAACACATTTGTTAATGACAAGACACACGGATATCTTTTTATTTTATTACTCTTCTGCATATGTTCAACAATTTAACAAACAGGAATCATGTTAAAACACAATATAACATTAACAGGATGAGGCTTAAGCATGTGAAACACTTCAACCATTTATACACAGAAAGTTTAAAAGTTTGGCTTTTAACCAATTTGGCAGCAATATTTTTGGGAATAGTGCCAGTAAAGGTTCTGGATGAATGGAGGCAGCTTCACACATGATTCAAAGCCTAAATGACAGGCAGCACACAAACACTACGCATCTATGGCTGAACTATAACAATATCCCTGGGTTACAGTGATTCAAGGGCTATTGTCCGTTAAATCATGCATTTATGCACTGAGGTAAAAGTAAAACAAATCTGTCAGAATGGAACAAAATGTATCTTTATATGATATAAAATACACTTATGGGCCATGGCAGGACATGCTTAGCACAGGATCACAGCGTTTGATTCCTGTTCAAGAGTGATAACTTTTGATTCTTCCAAACATTTTATCATACAACTAATATATGGGGCATGTCATAGAATATCAGGAAACTCATTTTATCTTTCATGCATATTCAAATACTGTGTTAAGGGACAGTATGTCAAGTGCTCTTGGCTTTCTTCAGGCAGCTGGCAGGTTCAGAAGTTTGATATTTGCTCTCAAAAATCTCTAAACATCAATCAGGAATCAGGAACACTGTCTGCATGTTTTCATTTTCACAGGAAATCCATAATTTTCCCAAAGGCATTCACAAGTTGGGCTTCTGGGGGGGTTATTAAGCCTTTTTGGTCAGTGGCACAACTGTGCCTGTTTTTGGTTTGAAAATGAGAAAGACTACACATACCAACAGCAGTGTGTTCAATGCTTTCACAGATGTAATACTAATGAAACCAAAGATGCAGTGTCACAATCTGCACGCTTTTCTCAGATGCACAAAGTATCTGTGCTTTATTTTTCTTTTATACTGTAGTTACGATCTGAGACAGTGATATGCAAAGGGAACAGGCTGGACAGAGAGTGGATAGCAGCTTCCAGGAAACACAAGAATCACACTTTACAACTGCCAAATCAGGAGGAACACATGAAAACAAACAATTCTCAAATTGTGGCCCTGTTCACCAAATCAGAACTTACTGTGCCTGTACACTTTATTCATATATATGTTCTGTACATTGTCAATACAAATTCAAGATTGCAGGAGTGGAAAAGTAAGTCAACCTGATTTAAAAGTAAATATCTTGCGATTTTCTTTTCTGTTCATGATAAATAAGGCTCTAGTTACAGTGTAATTATTAAATATTGTGACATCCATAATTTTTTTAGGAAGCTCAAGAAATTACACCAAAGCCAACCATGTGTAAAAAAAACATGCCTAAAGCCTAAAAAATGAAAATACTGTAACAGTCCAGTAAACCAACGAACCATAGAAAAAAAAAGATCACACTAAATGGTTCCGTTAATGCACAATAAGTTCAGTAACAGTAAAACTTTATGGACTTTAAAGATTTTAAGATACTAAATAATGTATCTCTAAAGACACATCTTTCTCCTACAGGGTTTGATATTCTTTCTCAAGCTTTACAGACAAAGCGGTGGAGTCATCATTTTATGAAAAGTAAAAAAACATTATTATTAGGGCTTGGCGATGGAGACAAATGTGTATATCTTGATATATTTGAAAAAGAAAATTGAATTGATCTTCTCTTTCTCTTTTTTTACTTTTCTTTGCAACTGTAACTGCTTTTCATCTGTGTTATGAGCTCTTTTTCACCATTGTTTCAATATCTATATATGTACAATATGGCCAAATTCATATCTTGTCCAGTACATATCTCGATACACGATATATATCAATATATCACCCAGCCCTAATTAATATTGCATACACATTGTCTAAACATCGACCAGTTCTTCTGTGAACAAACTTTTTCAAAAATGAATAATCCTTTTGTTTCAGAGTGAGTAGTTAAAATGAATCTCTTATGACTTTTTTGTGTGTTTTGATTTTGTCAGTGGGCCACTATTTGAGAATTTCTGCTGTATATTTTTTCTGTCAGTCCCAAACTTGTTTCCCACTTACATACTCATATCACATAGTTATTTAGTTGATATGTAGGAGGAAGTACAAAATGATAGCAAGAGAAACAGGCCACACACAGGCTTAGAAGAAACAGTGAGTGTTGCGTGAATCCACAGCTGAGATGGGGCGTGTGCTTTTAACGGTGAGAACCTGAATGCGTGTGGCAGTTTTGAACGTGTTTACAACACTCGTTTGTCTCATATGAACTATGGCTTTGGCCCTAGTCAGGCATGAGGGCATCCAGTTACAAAAAATAGACTTGGAAAATCCGGCATTATCCATTGTTCATATTTCTTTTTAATCTTCTCACCCGACACAAGCTTGCTTAAAATCTTAGAAAAATAGAAATCAAGAAAACATTACAAAAATAAACAAAAATGAGTTAATCCACGTGACACTAAAGATCCACTGATATTGCACTGCAACATGTCTTCTTTGATATGACACAATTCAATTAAAAAGAACACCTCTTATATCAAATAGATCCAAAATAGCTTGTCTTATTTTCTTCACAGGTGACGAGAGAAGCATTATCCCATCCTCCTTTCAAACCAGGCAGAGATTAAAAGGTGTTAGCTGTTTCCAATGTGACACTGTTGATGTTTGCTTCAAGGCACAGAGTTGCAAAAGGAGTTGAATGGACTTTTTTGGAGGAGAGCAGCAGCAGACTGTCCTGGAGGTGAGGAGGACTTCAACTCTCTGTGAACACAAAGCAAACAAAAGGAAGCATTAAAAACAACGGCTGTGTCACCAGTGCGAGTTTCATGATGCCATTGTTAGCATGAACAGTTTTGTATTATTAACATTCTTCTCTGGGCACAGACTTGGACAAAAATGTTTATTGTCTGTGATCATTAATAAGTCACTCTATATTAATATTATAGTTTTAATTGGTAATCCACATTCAAACAGTAGTCAAAAATTAGCATCCTTTCTTTGGCTCTTTTATATTGCAAGTAAGGAGCTTGCTGTGTGTCTGATGCATATGGGTCTATATATGTGACCCTGTGCTGCCCACCCCCACAGCATCTTCCTCGAAGTTAATCCCACCCACAGCGGCAGATGGTGCTGGAAGCATGTTCCCTCAACTGCTCCTGTAGTTATGAATGATTGTGAGGTCTTAAGCATTAACTTGGATCAGTGTAATCCAGCACAGCATATGCAACAGCCCACAAGGCCACATTCAGCAGCATTTAGGAGAACCTCACTTTCTCCATCACCAAAAACCTCAAACACAAACAGTAGGCATCAGCTGCACTCAGACTCCTCCCCTACAGGGGCCGGATGCACTAGTCAAAGGCTCAACACAAAATATGCATGTTTGTTCTTGAAATCTTTCAGAGTCAAACAAACAATTAAGTCAAATAATTACAAATACTTTCACTCTTTATGTTATAAGGCATATTTTAATTGCTGTTTTGCCCCCATTACCACGGAGTCTGGCTTTTCGTCTGATGGTTTTCTGAATGAACGACTCAATGATCCTCAATGATGCTCTGTAGCAGACTTCATAGGATCTGTGCAGACTCAGAGACAGATCATTAGTGCAGCTTGACCAGATGTCGTACTTTTCTCGCTATTTTCCACCACAACTTTTTTGTCTTTATCTTAACTCTTGTGTACAATTAGAAAACATGCTCCTAATGCAGTCTTAGTGCCAATTTATCCTACTTTTTTGTCAAATCAAATCCAATTTATTTGTAAAGCACATTTAAAAACAACAAAAGCTTACCAAAGTGCTGTACATAATAAGCCTAAAAACAGAAAATAAAAAGAAAGAGATACATTTTCTCACCAAATCTTCTAGAAATGCTACAAATAATTTGAAAATCAATTATTTGAAAATCAATTACAGTTGTGATAGAAATAACTAAAAAAAAATCATATTATTTTTTGTTTTCACAGAGAAATCTTTAATTCAGCATTTGATTTTCCATCGACGACACGTCTGACTCTGAAGACTATCGTGAGGAGGGACGTCCCATGCAAGTGTTTGAACCTGGTGTTGGTAAGTAGTCCTTATGCATTATTATATTTTTTGAGATTATTGTGAAAGCAAAGGTAATAACATGCCTGTACAATAAATGACTCTGTGCATAGAAGCTGTTGATTTTCACATGTTCAGACTTTTGCATTAGCATTGACAGACAAACACATCTTTTTATAAACACACTTTTGTTCTTTGGTGAAATATTCTCCTCATTTGTAAAGAAAACCAACAACTATTCACCTTTTACTGCCCGATCTTAAAGTATTTTTATTTGAGGAAGTGAAACCCATAGAAATGAACTAAACAGGAAATGAATATGCCAACAGGAAGTTAGCATTTTTGAAAAATAAATAAGCCAACATGACTTCTGTGCACAGAGCCAAACAAATTTTGCTTTTTTTTTTTTTTTTTTTTTTACCTTTGCTGTCGATGGGAAAACACAACAAAATGTCCACAACACATTACAATTAACAGACAACACAACAAAATGTCCACAACACATTACAATTAACAGACAACGCAACAAAATGTGCACAACACATTACAATTAACAGACAACACAACAAAATGTCCACAACACATTACAATTAACAGACAACGCAACAAAATGTGCACAACACATTACAATTAACAGACAACACAACAAAATGTGCACAACACATTACAATTAACAGAAAACGCAACAAAATGTGCACAACACATTACAATTAACAGACAACGCAACAAAATGTGCACAACACATTACAATTAACAGAAAACGCAACAAAATGTGCACAACACATACAATAACAGACAACGCAACAAAATGTCACAACACATTACAATTAACAGACAACACAACAAAATGTCCACAACACATTACAATTAACAGACAACACAACAAAAGTCAAAACACAATGAAAGAAAACACAACAAAATGTGCACAACACATTACAATTAACAGACAAAACAACAAAATGTGCACAACACATTACAATTAACAGAAAACACAACAAAATGTCAAAACACACAATGAATAGAAAACACAACAAAATGTGCACAACACATTACAATTAACAGACAACACAACAAAATGTCCACAACACATTACAATTAACAGACAACGCAACAAAATGTGCACCAACACAATGAATAGAAAACACAACAAAATGTCCACAACACATTACAATTAACAGACAACACAACAAAATGTCCACAACACATTACAATTAACAGACAACACAACAAAATGTGCACAACACATTACAATTAACAGACAACACAACAAAATGTGCACAACACATTACAATTAACAGACAACGCAACAAAATGTGCACACACATTACAATTAACAGACAACACAACAAAATGTCCACAACACATTACAATTAACAGACAACACAACAAAATGTCCAAAACACACAATGAATAGAAAACACAACAAAATGTGCACAACACATTACAATTAACAGACAAAACAACAAAATGTGCACAACACATTACAATTAACAGAAAACACAACAAAATGTCAAAAACACAATAATAGAAAACACAACAAAATGTGCACAACACATTACAATTAACAGACAACACAACAAAATGTCCACAACACATTACAATTAACAGACAACGCAACAAAATGTGCACCACACACAATAATAGAAAACACAACAAAATGTCCACAACACATTACAATTAACAGACAACACAACAAAATGTCCACAACACATTACAATTAACAGACAACACAACAAAATGTGCACAACACATTACAATTAACAGACAACACAACAAAATGTGCACAACACATTACAATTAACAGACAACACAACAAAATGTGCACAACACATTACAATTAACAGAAAACACAACAAAATATACACAATATATGCTAAAAGTCCACATTTCTGTCATTAGTGGGGATAATTTTGTGATTCAAACCTGGTAATACAGTTAAAAATCACATTTTTTATTACAGGGGTGTCCAAACTTTTTCATTGAGAGACGCTTAAATTAGGTTTTGAACATTATTTTAGGCCTGTATAACATCAAACTTGTTATTTAATTATGATGACAACATTGTTCAAATTGACAGTAAAAATAATATTTTTTTTGTAATCTGGGCCAATTTAGCAGAGTCTGAGGGCCAACAAAATACTGACCAACTGCCACATTTGGCCCCCAGGCCGCAGTTTGGACATGCTTGGTTTATTAGATTAGAGTGCAAGCCAAAAAAAGTGCAACCCACAACTATCAAAATTCACACATTAGCATTAGCTTAGACATGTGTTGTAATGATAGTTGAAGATAATGATAGTGAAGTTATTTAGTTGTGCTGTCTTTAATATTTGTTTCCGTTGTGGTAACTGTAACGTGTGTTTGTTGTGGATTGAAACGTGTTGTAGAAATTTGTTGTGTTGTCAGAGCCGGGCTCACAAACTTTAAAATTATTGCTGGGGCCAAATTGATCGACGTCAAAGTTGGTGGTGGGCCACATTTTAAAATGTAAGTCTGACTAGATTATATTCTGTAGAAATAATGCTTTACACCTAGTATAACTTATATTATGTACAATTGTCTTAACATTTTACAGTATACACACAAAAGTGAAATAAGTAAATTTGGGTAACCAGGCTCCAGAAACTTGTTAGAAAATCTGCACATAGTTTTATTGCCAGCATCTAAACATTATATTTCTTTGGTGGGCCCGCATACAAAATATAAAAGCAGCAAAATGTTAAAAACAATTTTGCTCTATTATTCTGTCTGTCCATAGTTTGTATTTACATTTTCAGTGTCCTGAAACTCCTGCTTCATGTGGATGATGTGTGGTTTTGGTCAAATATTTGTTCTGAAACACTTGAGCTTGGCTTCATGTGGACAAGGCATTAGAATATTCTGAGCTTAATCAAAACTAGTTTAAAACAAAAAGTTTATTAAAGAAAGTATTTGTATTTAGTTCTGAAGGACGTTTATTGTGTAGAAATTTGACGTGAAAAAGGCGTTTGTAATTATCATTATAGCACCATAATTAACTGTCTAAGTCTATTCATTTATTTTAAAGTTTGATGCAGGCAAACAAGTTTCTACATCACAAACATTTACATCTGTTTAATCTGAAAATCCTGGAATGTTTAGAAATTTGATTACCGTATATGCAAACTTATGTTTTTGTTTTTTTAAATGCATGCCTTCCACTTTTTTGTCTATCATCTGATAAAAATAAATGGTAAATCTCGTGGAAATGATGAAGATAAAAAAAATGGGGACTTTCATATTTAGAGTCAAATGGTTAAGACTTTTATACTCAGTTTCTACCTTAAAAAGAAAAAAAATATATATAATGTGACTTTATATGGGGTTATTACAGGTCCATAAAAACAATGTTGAGTAAAATTATCTTCAGCTTTGACAGAAAATTGGTTAAACCCCCAAATTTGTCCAAAATAGTGTAAACTGAAAACTAAATGAAAACACCAGCTTATATTGTTCTGTATAAAAGGGTTCTCAGTCAACGTCACTTTCCACTCCACTGCTCATGTCGCCTGCAGAGAAATACGCTGTCTGTTTAGTTAGGCTGGCCGATATTGATAAAAGTAGTTATCCCGATCATTTTTGGGCATCACTCAATTATGAAATTCTGACAATATTATGTGCAGCCAAGAAGAAAAAGTTCACACATGTCTTTAAATGTATTACTATGTGTTAAACTAATAAGGCAGGAGTAGACACGTGTTTCAATGACTGACCAAACATCTGACCCAAACTGCACTCACAACACCACAGGATTTTCATTTTAAACAACTATTTATAAAGAAAAATGCCGCTAAGCAAGATTGTCATGTACAAAAAAGTCAGACTAATACAAATTTTGGTCAACGGAGGCCCAAATGAGTGATTAATTGACTAAAATATCACATTTCTACTCAACTCAATGGAACTTTCTACATTTGCTTTGTTAAACAGCTTTGTACATTTCTTACTATTAACGATATACTCAATATTCAATTTTTGGATCTCTTCAAACAAAAATTACAATATTATCTAAAATTCAATGTATTGCACACTTGTCGTCTAGTTGGCTGAGTAAACTTCTTTGATAAAAAACAACAAAACAGGATGTAGGTGTTTTGATAAGGTCTGAACCAATAAACGTTGTGACTGTTGGAACAGTATTTTTCTCTGTATTTTTTCACTCTCCTAAATGTAACGTGTATAAGTCGTAAAGGCGAATTTCATTCACAAATGTTGATTTAGCAGCATAACTTTGGTTTTCACACGGTGATACACTCGTGTAGTTAGCTGACAACAGTGCTGGCTAGTGTTGCTGCTACAGCTTGTGTCAATCAGCCGCAGCTCTTCCTATTCCCAGGTTACGTTGTGTTGGTAAACAAATAATCCCTCTATGTTTACCAAGAAATTGGTAGAACTTTTATTGTGTTAGATTCAGAACTTGTTCTCACTTATGATTAGGGTCACATTCAACGTCTCAACTTCACAAAGAGTCCAGCTAGCCTCCCACGGTTCAGAAACAGTTTCATGTTGAATGTAAGACTAAACAGAATGATAAGGGGTTAATGTTACTATTTTGGTTTTTTCAAACTCATTGTTAGCACTTCCTGGTTTGTAAATCTTGTTTAGTGACAATGACAAAAAAGAATCTTTAATTGTGATTGCTATTATACCATAAACAGTATTTTCAATATTTATGGATTATTTATGACTGCTTTGGTCAAAGGTTTTCATTTTTTGCCCTGTCTCTGGTGACAAACATGCTCCCATAATCCTGGTGATGGTGATTCTAAATTAGAAAAATGACAATAATAATCTGACAGTTGCTCTATGGAAGTCGTGAATTATATTTAAGCACATTCATACTTCACATCGTTATAATAATAGGTTGTTAAAGGCACAGTTATACATTTCTCTTATCTCTGTAATGACATACAATTACTTCTATACACCAAGCTGTGACCAAAAGAGCACAAAAGCCATACAAAGTATTGAGTAATTGCAGGAGCGATAACTTTAAGTGGTTCTGGATGACTTTTAAAAGCTCTTGAACTTTATTAACTCATTTACCACTAACACATCACATCTATTGTGTTTGATGTTGTGAATAGGCACTAGGAGGAGCTCTCTGTCTGTCCTGTCATTGCTAGACCTTCACATATCTGCTGACTTCACTTCAATGCATTTTAAGTTAGAGGAAAGACGTGTGATGCTATTTCATTTTGATTTGCTCTGTATTAAAAAATACAAGACCAGACTGCACACAAAAACATCAACATCTGAGAGACTGAAATATGAATTAAATCAACAAATACAATCAATTTGAGAATAAGGTTTTCTTGTTTGCAGAAGATACTTTGTCTAAATGATAGTAGGCTTTTTACAATGTGCCATGACAAATTATGATCCACTTCGATTGCGACATAGCCTGTTCTACAGATCCATTTTACATATCTTTTGACTTTGCGTCTGATATCTTTACTGCTGAAGAGATCAGGGCAAAATGCCTGAATTTTATATCTTACAAAGAGAATATGGACTTGCACATAGGCTGGTTGACCTTTTGTTATACATTACGATGAAACTATGACATTTGGGTGCTCTTTCGCTCCAGCAGCCTCATCCGCCGCTCTCTGGACTATTTTAAGCATAAATGTGTTGCATTGAAGAATGCAAAGCAGATTAAAGGCCACGTCATACGTGTCTGCACAGTGTTGACTGAGATGCATGGCTGCTTGGCTTAAAGAGAAAACACTAGACAGCTAAAACTGAGTTTGATCAACTGAAGATTCAGTGGGATAATTCATCACATTCAACACCGAATGTTCACATTTCATAGCTTTTAAATTCAGTTTACCTATTAACACCCTCTGGGTGTTTCCATTGCTCAAAAATATCTTGAAAAACATGCTTTATTACAGTGGGTAGACACACATCTAATGTGTCAACATATTTAATAAAGAAGCTTAAACTTGGATTTGTCAATTTTTCTGATTTTGCTGAACCCCTGAAACAATACAATACATTGTTTTTTAACATTCATACGAGTAAACATCAGACTTTTACAATGATGGCAATACATTTATTTTTTATGTTTATCTTACTTGATAAATCTGACGATCGAAAATTAAAGTTGACTCAAAAGTTTACTGTAGCAACATCAGCTCTTGTGGAAAAGTATCTGGGCATGCGCAAATGGACGGCTGTGCCAAATCGAACCATATTACAAATGGGGTAATAACAGTCATTCAGTCTCTTTTACTAATTTGTCTCCTCTGCTGGTTGTCATGGTATTAAGATAAGGTATCCTTTATTGTCCCACCATGGGGAAATTCCAGTGTTGCAACACACAGTTCAAGAACAGCAGGGAAAATGGAAACATGCAAACAAACAAGATCATCATAACAGCATCATACATCATTAGAATGTTCAGTTGGTCTAATGTTAAATCAATGGAGATTTTAAATTGCTAAATACCAAAAATAGCATTAATTAATGAATATTCTGACACTAGTGATAGATGCTCAGCTGACAACAAACATGGCGGATTTGCCATTATTTCCATTGTAACCACAGATGCTTCCCGAGCCTATTATAAAATAGACTTGGATTGAGAGGAAGCGTGAAAAACTGAACAATTCTGAACTTTTGTTGCTAATAAAAAGATCCAATTGTTGTTATCTTTTAACTATTTTTATTTTGTTAACCTAAGCTGTTGCCTTGCTTTTCTGCTTTTCCTTTGGGAATTAAACTATCAATATATTTTCAATTCTAACGTAACACACAATGGCAGTGAGTGTTCAGAACCACTGAAGCCATCATAAACTTTTTCTATTTAAGTTGTCCTTGGAAGTCATATTTTCCAAATGTGATCACGCAAGAACACTCACAAAGCTCAAAATTTTTACTCGAAAAGTTGGGTAGCATTGCAGAACTTGAGTTCATCAGAGTAAGATAAGCCAACATGGTTGCACTCTGCGTTTGGTGACAGTTTGATCTCTGACAATTAAAAACTTGAAAGTATGTTTGCTACTTCCTGCTTTTTTCTACAAAATTGATTAATATTTGCCTGTTTATGTTTGATTCTAAAGGAAAAGTGTTAGTGTGGCTGTATTTTTTAACATTATGGCATCTACGGATCTAATTCTCGCGAAATGCGTAGTTGACATTTCACCTGCAGAAAGTTACACAGTGCACCTTTAAGTTACTCTCTCTCGTCCTCCACTGTCTGTGAACCTGCTCCTCCTGCAATTTTTTGTAAATTTGCATTGTTATGCTAATGTTGCTCACATCTCCATGGCAAGATTAGCTTTCAAATGTTGATTCATATCTCGCAAATATGAAAACAGTCCAGGTTAATGCCTTTATCTACATTTTGGCCGATTAGAGCACTTTTCTATAGTTTAGTTTGAGGATTACAGGAGAAACAAACAGTCATGTGTTGCTTGTACATTTTCTGACTTGACAAAACCTAATGATCTCGCTGAGGTCTGACCACCGAGAATAACTGGAATGCAACTGATTGCAGAGTTTTCAATATGCACATTTTTAGAGTCAAGTCCACACCTCACGCCTTCACCCTACATTTTAAAGCAAAAAAGTACTAAGTATGTAAACCTTATTTATACAGCACTTTTCACAGGCAGAGTCACAAAGCGCTTCACAACAGCGCCACCTCCTCACTCAGTGTTAAGCAGCCCTGGAGCAGCTCAGCTAAACAGCCTAAACACCTGGCGTCTCAACCTCCGACCACCACCAAGCTTTCCCTAACCTGGATGTTATTGGTTTGTGGGGAAACCCAGACGGGGAGAAACATGCAAAAGGCCCGGGCCAAGGTGGGGTAGCTGTTTTTCACACTGCAAATGAAATTTAGGTTTTAAATCCGACAACTACCTCATTCTTTCTGCACATGGTTAATATTGACATGTATTTATTTTTGGTTACAACTGTTACAGAAACATCAAAATGAAACCAGAGAGGACCACCCAAGTGCAACCAATCAGAAAGCTGCATTTGGCTCCTGAATTAAACTTCTTCATTATTCAGTTTAGACAGTACCCCAACTTTAAATCCAAACTTTAGGTCCTAACCCACTACAGCCGCACAAAAATGACAATAACAAGAAAAAAAAGGAACATGTGTTTCTGAGCCAGTTTGGCCATCAAGTATTTTGTTTTGTTTCATCAATCATAAAATATTTCATTAAAATTATTATTTTTATATATTTGGAAGAACTTGTTGTCAAAAAAGCTTGTTGTCAAAAAAAGCATAACATAATGAATGTCTAACAACAACTATTTCTGTCAGCTGTATAAAAATGTTAAATGCATAATATGCTTTTGATTTTCTCCGTCATTAAGTTTGATGGGATTGATTGTTGTTGTCACTGCTACTCAACACATCAGCATATTCGTTATTTTCTCTCCAAGGGCCACATTCAAGGCAAATTGTGAATTGCCAGGCACTATTGTCATTTACCTTTCTTTTGCTAATTTAATGGACCTATGTGTGGACGCCTGTTACCTATGAAAATCTTACAGGAGGCTGAATTAGAACAGGCCGTATAATGCCTGTAGAGCAGAGTATTATGATTGGATAAAAGCTATTGCAAATCCAGCGGCAGCTTCACATTTCTGCCTCCAAGACTTAACTTGAGCCAAAGTGTTTTTGAGAGCATTTACACGAATAGGCTGAAGTTTTAAAAGTACACGCACTCATTTCAGCTCTAAGCACACACGGACACCACCTAAATCTGGATGGACTGATTCAAAATTGACCCTATCCAAATCTGTTTTCACACCCAGCCTTCATAATCCCTGGCTGCACTTTGCATGGAAGGGATTTATGGAAATCTAACGGTGATGTGCTCTGGTGAAATGCCATACAGCTATTACAGACATTTACTAAATCTACCGTAGCATCTGCACATCTCCTTGTTTAGTAATATAGTCATGTTTTTAATAAACAGATTTTTTAAAACATACGTATATATAGTTGTGTTCATAGGTTTCACCAAAGATATGTGAATGAATGACCACAGTAAGTTTTTGATTATTTTTATATTAAGTTATGACTTTTACAAAGTTAATGATCTGAGACTAGTACAAACCCAATGGACTTTGTACAGTTTGAAAACTGATCATTTGATGAAGCAAAATGAGACACCTCTCCTTCACAGAGACACTCCTCCTTCACAGAGACACCTCTCCTTCACAGAGACACTCCTCCTTCACAGAGACACTCCTCCTTCACTGAGACACCTCTCCTTCACTGAGACACTCCTCCTTCACAGAGACACCTCTCCTTTACTAAGACCTCTTCACTGAGTCACCCCTCCTTCACAGATACACCTCTCCTTCACAGAGACACTCTTCTCACTGAACATTCCTTCACTGAGACACCTCTCCTTCACTGAGACACCTCCTTCACTGAGACACTCCTCCTTCACAGAGACACCTCTCCTTTACTAAGACACTTCTTCACTGAGGCACCCCTCCTTCACAGATACACCTCTCCTTCACAGAGACACCTCTCCTTCACAGAGACACTTCTCTTCACTGAGACACCTCTCCTTCACTGAGACACCTCTCTTCACAGAGACACCTCTCCTTCACAGAGACACTCTCCTTCACTGAGACACTTCTCCTTCACTGAGACACTCTCCTTCACAGAGACACCTTCCTTCACAGAGACACCTCTCCTTCACTGAGACACTCTCCTTCACAGAGACACCTCTCCTTACAAGACACTTCTTCACTGAGACACCTCTCCTTCACAGAGACACCTTCTCCTTCACAGAGACACTTCTTCTTCACTGAGACACCCCTCCTTCACAGAGACACCTCTCCTTCACAGAGACACCTCTCCTTCGCTGAACACTTCTCCTTCACAGAGCCACTTCTTCACTGAGACACTTCTCCTTCACAGAGACACCTCTCCTTCACTGAGACACCTCTCCTTCACAGAGACACTTCTCCTTCACAGAGACACTTCTTCACTGAGACACTTCTCCTTCACAGAGACACCTCTCCTTCACAGAGACACCCCCTCCTTCACTGAGATACAAGTGAGATAAGCTGAGGAGCCGCTCCAGAGATGTTCAACAAAGTCACACTGCTTAAGCTCGCTGCAGGCGCTCACACACCAGCTGCTTATTCTACAGTTATTTTACTATCTCAATAGTACTTTTAGCAGATATTCAACACCCAGTATAAAATCAGTTGGCCCTCAAAAGAAACCTTCTTTCATTGACAATACTGACACTGTGACACATGGATCTCTTTGTCTACGTTGAAGCCAATATCTTGATAATAAAAGTTCAAGCTAATGAGACAACGAGCCATCTGAATGATAGAGGCGTATACTGTGTACAGTATATACAGAGATGGTCCTTGGGCTCCACAGAGGTCAGTTTTTGTCCCAAAGGTATGACTGTGTTAACAGATGTGGCTCACAGTTCACATATGTTATAGACAGTGTGTAAACAGTGGTTGGCCTAAGGGCTGGTTTGATGTGTCTAGTTAACGGTGATAAAGTCAATCGAAGCTTTGCTGATTGTCCAGAGGGAGACATTGACAACACTCCCCATGACCTTTGATTATGAGCAGTTCAGCCACAGAGTCATATTTATACTATTTATATCTGTGGTTAGACATGAAATTATTATGCAGTAATTAAATATGTGTGTTCATGCATAAACGATGTGGCACATGGAGCAGAACGTGCACATGGATCTGAATAATGAGAGAAAAACAGAGGTGTATGTGACGCACTTCTGCCCCCTCATTTGTGCATAATGACATCACACCACCGACAGGACTTTCCCTATTTAAACCCACAAACAGCACACTGAATCAGAACCAAACTAAACCTATGTGGCATTTTGATTATCTCTGCGTGTAGACACAATATAAATATATATAAACCATTAGCAGGGCTTTGGGAGGGGTTGTACCACACATGCCCTGACAGTCTCAGCTGAAATCACAAATGTGGACAGACAGCAGTGCTTCTCAAGGGCATCATCAGCATCACACTACGGGGTCAAATTATATGTGTCAGCCTTCGTCTACACAAAAAACATCCAATCAAAAGGGACAGTTTGTCCTGATTTTTCTTTTTAAATAATTGTATCTCCTTTAGTTTATCTGTTCTGTTATAATACTGCAGGCCACACTCTGAGCAAAATTATTAAAACCAAGAAAACTGTGCATATAAATAGTAGCAGCCAGCACCATTTAAATGATCAAATATCAACAAATCAAAGTTATTGACCTAGGAATCTTAAAAAGGGAAAGAAAACGCTCCTGCACATGAACTAGTCTCGGTAAAATCTGCATAATGTTAACAATAACTTTAACGTAATGTTTAAACATGGTGGTTTTTTTTTTTTTTTTTTTTTTTTTCAAATTAACAAATACAATTTCTTACAAGTTAGTTATCTTCCAGCTTTTTTTGCATTCACCAAAAGTTGAAATGTGCAAACATTTAAAACACTAGATCATATTTCCTATAAATTGTGACCAAATAAAACTTAAAATGTTAAAATTTGGTGCAGAAACAACAGTTCTTTTAAAGGGAAACCTGGACATGAAGACAAATATGGCTAAAACACTAGTACTGGTCATGCTTATTAAGATAAATTACAAACAAATATATAACTGCTTACTATTTTTTTGTCATTGTTTATGTTGTTTTCAAGTCACTGGGAGCTGCCATTTCGGTTGACATAAAATAGTGTTTCCATGGTTACTCCTACAATTTCATCTGTGAACAGTTGCCACAAAAACACCACTGACAGTGTCCAGTTCTTGCTTCCTCTTGATTATCTTCAGTTTTACTAGATTCCATATAATCGTTCTGTATTTGGCTTGCTCCGGCTCAAACTGACAAGGTTTAACCCAGGAATTCATGTTGCAACACTATTTTATGTCATGACCGCAGCAAAATGGCAGCCTCCATGAAATTTCTTTAAAACACTATTTTAATAAAACTACAAATACTTCCAAGGTATTTGTCCTGTATTTAAATAAGTGTTGATATTATACGTGTTTTAGGGTAAACATGCGATTATATGCAGGGTTCCCTTTAACAATATGTTCTAATGGCCTGAAATTTGGAACTCAGGTTTGAACACGGTTTTACTGTTTGCAATTCAAACTTACATCTGATGTTTCATTTATGTAAAAATCTCAAGTTTTTAAGTACTTTTGAAACAATAGCGTTAATTTGAAAACCCCTACTAACAGTTTTAGAGTGATCATAGACTTAGCTGTTGTATGTTTTTGTGATAAATGTTTTTGACTGTGGCGCTGACTTGTCTTGAAGCTTAAAATGCAGTGCCAGGATCTTGGCTGTATTAATAAACTGATAGTTTTTATTCACTTGACTTTTTATTCCACCAAGTGGCAACAATAAACATGAAAAATGTAGTTAATTTGCAAATAATAAATAAAAACACAATAATCAGTGACATATATTCAATAAGAGGCAACTGCAGCCATTAGAACGAAGATACAGTATATGCCGATACATAAAAGATTAAATGTTTGCATAAGATAATAGTTATTTTGCATGTGACTATGATGAAATGATTTTTCATTCACTCAAATTTGTGTAAACTACTACTGTAGCCACAGCTGCCCTGGGGCAAACTGATGAAAGCGAAGCTATGAATTTATGCCATCAGCTTCTTCGATCACCACACTCTCACAGAACACATTCACACATATAATAGGCAAGTTGCTGGTCCAACGCGAGATTCCTTTGTAAGGAGACAATAAAGAATAATCTGTTATAAATTGCAGGTTCGTTTCACCTCCGCCTTGTCTGTTCAGATTACAACTAAACTAAACTACAAGAAAAGCATGTGAAGTAAAGTAGAGAAAGAACAACACAATCACAATTATAACACATATTTATAGATATATAAAGACACACTTAAATGAAAAGCAACCACACAAGTGTTTGTCTCTGCTAACAGTGGCGTTCTCCTTTAAAACACAGACTGATCCATCAAATTGCCAGACAGAAAGGCGTGATTTGTCACTCCATAAAACATGTCGGCACTGCTCTGAAGCCTACAGGCTCTGGATGATGAAGGAATTGAGACAATAAAGCACTATTAAAGATGTACTGACACTTTATATATTACTGTATGTATTCTACAAACCAGAAGTGAGAGGAACTGCTATGAAAGGAGAGTGACCAAGACTTTTAAGTGAGGAGGTCAAGGTTTATCATTTCATCGCCTGAAAAGAAGTGAATAAGAAAAAAGAAATGGACTAATGTTAGCAGTGGCATCTGGGAGCCAAAGAAAAAAATCATATAAGCAGAAAATAAGGCAACAAAGAGGCTTGAGAGGAAGGTTATCTAACCAGAGGACTGAATGCAACGCTTCCACATGAGCGCTCTGTGCCATCATTTCTGCATCATCTGCCTCTTGAGCAGCAGCACCACCAAAGGCATCCACTGCACCTACATACACCACTGCCAATGTAGTGCCAAAGTACTGAGCCTTCATTTAGAGACATGTGGAGATGGTAGGAAAAAACAGGTAACTGTAAAAATTACATTATATCAATGCACTTCAGGTCTAGTCTTCAAATCAACAAATGTAACCTAATATTGTAGCAATACACTAAAACAATTGAGACCTGCATGCAAGAGTCAGAAGTCAGTGAGCTATCGAGCTGATGACAAACTGCTGGAGAAAAAGCAAGTGGATGTTTGCAAACATAATGCATTTCTTTTGCTCAATTTACAAATATTTTATTGACTCTGGTCTCCATACATTTCCAGATAACTGCGTTCCTCAGAGGCAAAGCAATTAGGTTATGTAAGATCATCAGAGTCCTACATTTCCATGTGACAGAGCTCGAGCAAGCTGCCCACCTAAAAAACTTTAAAGTTTTGCTCCCCTGTTCATTCTGAAATGGCATGACAAATGTATTGATTACATTGGTTTGGACTTCAGTCACAGTGAAGCATTGTTACATCTTTCGAACCAAAACACCTTTAACTAAAAAGCAGAGTAGAGGCAACTACAAAATACTTTTTAGATTTTTGAACTTCAAGTAACCACAGAGCCTTTTTGTAAAGAAAATAATATTAAATAAATGATATTAAAATGCACAAACTCTGGGTTTTCCAATGAAAATATCTAATTGGAAAGTATGCAGTGAAAATATTCAGTGGCGTGACAAGAGAGAGGTTGAACTGCCTAAAATCATTCACCAATAAAGCTCATAATAAGTAAGTATCAGCGCACTTTTTTGTTAAATCAAACAGTCCAGTTCCAGCTCTGAGGATGCTTTGGTGCTTCAAGAGGTTAATTTAATGAAAAATTCTTTTGACTTTAAAGCCATAAAACATTTTTTTAATTTAATTTACAGAATACAGTATACAAAGACTTTGTTCTTTGTATTATGCCTATTCTCACAGCTACAAATGTACGTACGATATATAATAGACCCTTTGCTGGTTTGTGACGCCAGCCTCACTCTACAGAGCTCAGTTTTCTGTTGTCTTGCAGAGAACTTTCTGTGACCACTGCCCCTCTGCAGGAACTATAAAGTCACTGCTGAGATAAGATCTAAAACTCTGGTTAGCACCTCCATGTAACATCTGAAGAGGAAACATGCACGCTTAACTTCTTCACTAGAGCCATGATCCTAGAGCAGTCTCAGAGTTTGTGCCCTTCACTTCCTCCACACCACTTTGGACACAATTCATCATTCTGAGGATTTCTTTTTTTTTTTATAGCAGTGGCATGATTGGTTCAACTCAGTACTTTCTATCATTAGAAAATCCATTTCAAAGTTGTGCATAGTTGTAAAAAACATGAAATGCATGAGACATTAATAATATGATTATGGAAATTGGAATATTTGACAGGTTGCTGTTAATAATGATTGAAACTATGTGTCAGTCAAAATACCAACTATGTTTATTTCTGTCATAATGGAGTTCTAATCTTTGAGCTGTGTCGACAGAGCTTTCTCAAGTTTGAATTTCATCTTCCTGTCACATCGTGAGGCCTGAAGGGCAGAGAAGTCATGTCTTAATACTTCTCTTTATACAATATATCAGTATATTTGATTTAATATGTATCTATTTTTAAATAGAATTGTTTGTGTTTGAACTACAAAAAAAAAATAAAAATCCCTTTTTACAATTATACATTTGTCCCATCCATCACATGTGCCCATAAACTGTCCCTATCTTAAATCGCCATGTGACTTAAATAAATTGATAATTTCACTGACAGAATTTTATTTCCTTCACTCTCTGTGCTCAAAATGGTAATGATTGATTGATTTATACCAAATCTTTGCGTCTATTATTATTTGATTACTATATATTATATTATTATATTTACTTACTGACTTGGTATTTGTAGGTTAAGTGTAGGTTTGGACCCTTTACATCTTCAGGGACTATTCTATAATTAAATAAATAAATAAATAAAACCTGAGTTTGATACATCCTTGATTCAAGGTTGATTTTACTGTAAATAAGAGATTGAAAGTTTTGCTTTATTAATGAACAAAAAAATAATGAATTAAGTAAAATGAGAGGGCGCTTGGATTGGGTTTGCAGTTTTAAGTGGTTAAATAGTTGCCTGGGGTTTGCCAGAATATCCTGGCAAGCTCTGCACTCGTGAGCAGACATTTGATTGACTGAGTAATTCATGTGTTATCGAGCTGTAGCAGGCGCAGAGTAAAGTTCCACATTGTTTGATACAAATAGTTCTATATAATGCACTAACAATTATGTAAATGAGTGAAACTCATTATGCCATTTTCATAAAAAGTAGCGTTTATTATTATTGTATTATTGTTGTAGAATGCATAAGGACAATGCCCCAAAAAAAGTCTAAAAATAGTAATTCTTATTGCTGGTTTGCTTTTTTATTCACCCAGTTTAACAAACCTATGTCAGATGCCAGGCTTCAGAACTCTGCATTTACAAGAGTGCAAGCGGTAATTACCGGGTGAAATCACATAAAACTAATTGAAGATGCGAACTAACGACATACAGCTCGGTTGAATGCACCCAGATGATGCTCTGTTGGCAGTAGGTTAGTGTTGTCCTACAGCTCTAATTACAGACTGGCTAAAATATAATTATGATTTTTTTTTCTGCAAAGCCAGCTGTAATTGTGTGTGTACATACATATATATATATATATATATATATATATATATATATATATATATATATATATATATATATATATATATAAGGATGTGTAGGTAATTAATGATCCCATAGCTTATCTCATTGTAATTTGGCAACAGTTTGAAGATGCTAATACCTGTTCACTTCTTGATCTCATGACAGGCCCGTGGTGCTGAAAGGACAGCTCCTCGGGCTCATACAAGCCTTTGCACAGTTCTCTTCTCACACGATGCATTTGTTTCAGCACTGACCTGGTGTAAGTGTTGCGTGATCTCTCCAGATGGTCTATGTGCTGTCCTCTTCCTTGGCTTCATCATTCCCATAGGTTGTTTCCTGTTTATAGTGAAAAAGACAATTTTCTTGGCTAAAATGAGCAAGGCTCCCTCCTTGTTAGGCCTGTCTTCCGGAGACCAAGAGGAAAAGATATTTGCATTTGAAAAAAGTAGAGTTTTACTACAAGGCTGTGGTCCAGTTCTCAAACAATAGTTCAGGGAGGGTTTATTCACCAGTGACATGACGTATTTCAAAGTTGACTTTATCAAAATAAAATAGCTGTTTCCTATACTATATACATTGTGTCTTTATAGTCCATCAAGTAAAGCGCATGTCTTTGTTTTCCTGAATATAAACTGGCTAATCCTTCACGGTGTTGTTTACTTCCTGTGTTTCTCTATATTTATTCCACTCACTGGTGGACTTCAAGTGTGCTTATTTAAAACATACTCCTTAATTTTCTAAAGATAAACACTTCAACATCTCCTGGTGGGGTGTGCAAAATGCCCAACAGTGAGATAGCCCATCATTAGTTTGGAGCTACAGGTCCGTTTCCCGTGTGTCCAAACAAAACGCATAAAGGGAACGCTTGAAATCCATACTGTTATTCGCTTTGATGTTCGCCTTTTCCACTTGCGCGGACGCGTCATTGATCTCCGCGTCCTGAGATTTGTTCGAGGCTTTGCTCCCTTTGCGCTTGAGCTCGGGGCTGTTCCTGCCGCTGTTGGGCTCGTCCTTCAGGGAGGACTGGTCCTGGTCCGTCTCCCGGTGGTAAAAGTAGTTGAAGTTGGACACTATGACAGGCACCGGCAGTGCAATGGTGAGCACACCAGCGATGGCGCACAAAGACCCCACAATTTTACCCCCGACTGTCACGGGACGCATGTCCCCGTACCCCACAGTTGTCATGGTGACCACTGCCCACCAGAACGCGTCCGGGATGCTAGAGAAGTGGGACTCGGGCTCATCTGCTTCCGCGAAATACACAGCACTGGAGAATAAGATGACACCGATAAAAAGAAAGAAAATGAGCAGGCCTAGCTCTCGCATGCTGGCCTTTAAAGTCTGACCCAGGATCTGAAGTCCCTTGGAGTGTCTGGAAAGTTTAAAGATTCTGAAAACTCGGACTAAACGAATAACCCTGAGGATGGCCAGGGACATGGCCTGCTGCCCGTTTTGATGTTCCTCATCTTGCTGCTCCACCAGCTCAGTGCCCACGGTGATAAAATAAGGCATGATGGACATAATGTCGATTATGTTCATAATTGTCTTTGAAAACTCTGACTTACTTGGACACGCGAAAAAGCGCACAAAAAGTTCAAATGTGAACCAAATAACGCATGTGGTTTCTATGATGAAGAAAGGGTCTGTGAAGGTCAGAGAGGGTCGCGGTGCAGTGCTGTTGTCCAGACGACTCGTTACCGGTAACTCTCGTTCATCCCTAAACTCAGGCAATGTCTCTAGGCAGAAGGTAATAATAGATATGGTAATAACAATAACTGACACGATTGCTATGCCCCGTGCCGGACTCGAGCTCTCTGGGTACTCAAATATGAGCCAAACTTGCTTCTGGAATTCATTTTGGGGAAGTGGCTTCTCCTCTTCTTTGATAAATCCCTCATCCTCGCGGAACCTCTCCATGGCCTCCTCTCCTAGTTGGTAAAATCTTATCTCATCAGCAAAGACGTCGATGGACACATTAACAGGTCTGCGAATCTTTCCGCCGGACTGATAAAAGTATAAAATTCCATCAAAGCTGGGTCTGTTGCGGTCAAAAAAGTACTCGTTCCTGAGTGGGTCAAAATACTTAATCCTCTTGGCAGGGTCGCCCAACAAAGTGTCGGGAAACTGGTTAAGTGTGCCCAACTGGGTCTCATAGCGGAGTCCCGCTATGTTGATGAGAACCCTCTCGTTGCTTTCAGCATCTATGTCTATGTCCAACATGTCCTCATCAAACAGATGTGGACTGTGGTCCGCGCGTAAAAGTGCATCCATGGCGTTCTCGCTGCAGCTCAGTGTGTTATTCATGTCGTTTATTTTCCAGGTGCTATGCTGGTAGTGATGATGAGTATTCAGCTCTTTACTATAGTCCTCTCCGAGTCCAGTCTGCGCGAAACCCGCTTGAGGGACATCCAGCGCGTTTCGGCAGCTGTCCTCGGCATTATTGCCCCCTCCGCCGCTTCCCTTTGCGCCACCGTTCTCAAAACTCACCAAGGCTATCTCCATTCCGCAGCCATTAATCTGGAAGATGGTAAGAGGAGAGAGACTTGTTGAGTTGAAATGCTGACAGCATAGTTGGTACTTCTACTCACACAGAAGTTCAAATTTACGCAGACGTAAGAGCGACGGAGTCGCGCGAACCCGTCGCTGCTCCAGCGTTACAGCTGTTGTAGTTGTTTTGTTGTTGTTGTTAAGGCTTAAATCCGGTGCTTGTTCGGTGGATGTAAAATTCACTACATCGGAGGAAAGGACGAACGGAAGACCCCGGATGAGAGAGTTGGCTGAATGATTATTCCTGACATCAAAAGTGCTGTTCAGATCGTTTAGCTGCCTCTTGAAATGTCTGCAAATGTGCAAATGTGAGTCAATCCTCCTCCCGCTGTAGCGCGCTCTCTGGGGGAGGAGAGATAGGACTCTCGTTTATTTTCTGGCTTTATGACTCTTGAACTGAAGCCATGCTAATGCCTTACCGAAGCATCTGTGATTCCAAAGCACTTGAATCAGACAGTAATGGCCACCAATGTCTTCTCGTGAGTAATTTGTCTAACGTAATTAGACGTTGAATAGTTAAAACCAGCCTACTATAAATAAACATAGGCTAAGTTAATTTATTATATTCTAACCTTAATAGATTATTTTGCTGTTAATGACACTTTGGTAGCATTAAATATTCTTATTTTGTATAAATGTCTCTGAAAGTCACGTGTGCTTGCAGTTCTCTCAACAGTGCATTCACAAAGACCCAGTTTCCACATGAGGGCTCCATCAACAAGTCTCACTGTCATTTTTTTTCTTTCTGCTCCTCTCTCTGTGGCCTGAGGGTCACACTCAAGCCTTCATCTTCCCTCACTTTGAAGGACTTCCATTTGGCGACTAATAGACTTCGAGCGAGCAGGACCAGCTATTTAGGCCTAACGATGCATTTTCTAAAGCTACATTTTCACTTTTGTTTGTCTATATCAGAACGCAGTGTCAATGTTTTATTCATGTTTGAAAATGATGGTTTGGTAATTGGTATTATTACTGTTATTATTATTTGTTTCTTTTTTATTATTATTATTGATTATTATTATTATTATTATTATTATTATTAGTAGTAGTAGTAGTAGTAGTAGTAGTAGTAGTAGTAGTTTTATTAACACTAAATAGATTTGTTCCATACAGCTAATACCAAATTAGCTTGATTTTATATTTTCTATGTATTTATTTTTCATACAGCCACAGACACCCCCACATGCGCTGCACACACACATACAAGGCGCACACACAGTGGACTCAAAAAGCCTTGGCATGTTTCTGAAAGCAGCAGAGGAGGTGACCTATTTAAAAGGTTAGTTTCTTAGCCCCATGGATGGATTAGGAAAACAAAGCACCAGCACTATATTTATCCTTTTCCTTATCTAATGCCCCAGCCTCATCATGATAAGAACTATGTGCATCTCCCCGCCCCTGGATTAGTGCACTGTCCTCAGACTGCAGCCATGAATAATAACCAGCAACATCTCACTGTGAGTGCCCACTGGCAACACTGCGATTTCACGCACTGGATACGGCCATTAGGAGGTTTTCACAATAAAGTTAGATTCACACTGTTGTTAGTTCTAATAACATGTGATGTGTCACGTAGTCCTGCCAAAGCCAAGTTAAAAATATGTATACTTCTGTTTAAATTCTAAATATAAACTTTTGTAACTTTATCAGAAGGGTTGACTCATTTATGTTTTTTTGTATTGTTGTTTTAGGTTTTAGTTTTAGTCACAACTTGTTAGTTTAATGTAAGACGGCAGGGCTTGTGGCTCTTTCCGAAACTTGAACTTAAAAATGTCTTAAAAAGCCCCCTTTGTACATGTAGATGAAGGAGCTGAGTTGGCTGTACTCTATCCACAAAAGTCATCTTCAGATGCCTTCCTCGAGCAGGCTGTGTCTCTTCAGGTCCTGTTGCCAGTTACAGAGGAAAATAGTAACCATAACAACAGGTTACCAGTAACAACCACCATCCATAACAACTGCAGCACAAATTAGCGCTCTAATTACAGAGCTGCAGCCATTGCTGCTGCTGTCTATAACAATGCAAATATCAGAGGTATACAAAGCATTTATATAGTTATGTATTGTAAACTGTGAAACTCAACAATGAGGTAATTACCCCTGCAAGACACGACATGTGTATACATGTTTTAAATATTGTATTTGAAAAAAATAAAAAAAAGCCAGTGGATATCTGTTAGCGCCAGAATTATGTGCTTTCACCCTTTGGTACTACATACTGTATCTATGCTGCTTTTTGAACCAGTTGAAGGTGTTTTATAGAGCTTTTAGGCAAGGCAAATTTAATTCATCTTTTCATTATCTACCTTAATCCCATTAGGGGTCATGGGTGACTGGAGCCTATCCCAGTAACTTTGGGCCTTAGGCAGGGGGACACCCTGGACAGTGGCCAACTTGACTCAGGGTTTGAAAGACAACCATTTACTCTCTAATTCACTCACTAAGGGAAATTTACAGTGATGCCCAATTAACCTAAACATGCATGTTTTTGGAGGTGGGAGGAAACCAGAGTACCCCAAAAAAAAAAAAAAAAAACCCACTGTGACAGGGGAAGAACATGCAAACTCCACCCAGAGAGATCGTAAGATGTTGATACGGACCAACCCGGGAGTCGAACCCACGACCTCCTTATTGGGAAGCCAGAGCTCTAACTGCAAATTTATTTGTATAGCAAAATTTGTACACTAAGCAAGTTAAAGTGCTTTTCAAAGTTGGAAAAGTTGGAAGAGATACATCGCAATCACAATACAAAATAACATTATTAAAAATATCAATAGTAAACATAAAATGTACTTTAAAAGAAAGAAGAATGCAAATTTTTCAGTTATGTATACACAGACAATCAGTTTTGACCCTAGATTTGAACATTGTCACAATAAAGGCCTGTCTTAAGTCATCAGAGGGACTGTTCCAGATCTTGTATAAAACTGAAATGCCCATTCTCCATGTTTAGTCCTGACCATGGCACCAGCAGGAATCCGGTCCATGTTTAGTTGTGACTCTGGCACCAGCATTAGGCCGGTCCCTGAGGTCCTTCGAGATGATTCAGGCAGTAGTAACATGAGATGTACTTTGGTGCTAGTCCATGAAAAGATGTAAACACAAGTAAAGTTGTTTTAAGTCTATTCTCTGAGCTACTGGAAACCAGTGCAAAGACCTAATCCCATGACTAATGTGAAGGTACTTCCTGGTTCCAGTCATGAGCAGCTGATTCTGGATGTACTGTAGCTGTTTTACAGTCAAATAAGACTCAGAGGGTTTTTTACAGTAAAGTGCTAGAGGATTCATTGACAATGTACAATGTGAATATCTGGTCAGTTAAAGAGTCTCAGATGTTTAGAGTCCTGGTGTTGTGTTGTTTTTTTCCACCACTGAATCTGAGAAGTTCATCAAGTCCAGATCTTTGTGGAAGTGGAAAGAAAACATTGGTGTTGTGAGGTTGAGGAGAATTGTGTGAAGCACAGGGCACTTTCAAAATTAGGTACCTTACTTTCACACTGCAAATCATGACATATTTAAATGTGTTCAAGCTTCCACAAATCCTTCTTCACATTGTTAATATCCACATCCATTCATTTTGGCTGCAGTTACAGATTAAAAACATCTTACAAAGAGTAAAGTGAAACTGGAGCGAGCCAGCCAAACACAGCCAATAAGAGCGCTGCTTTTGGCATCTATCAGAAATAATATGCTTTTTATTGGTTGACGTCACTTTCTGCTCCACTGCACATGTTGCCTGCAGAAAGATACGCTGTCTGTCTAATTGGCTGCAGAAACCTCTTTGATAAAAACAACAAAACAGGACGTGAGGTGAGCTATTTTGATCGAGTATGAACTGGTATAACAGATGTTTGGCGACTTTTTTGCTGCGTTTTTTACTCACATGAATGTAACATATATAAGTCGTAATTTCTACAACTAATTTCATTCACAAATGTTGATTTAGCAGCATCACTTCAGTTTCCACGGCAATAAACACTTAGCCGAAAACTAGTGTTGCTGCTACAACTTGTGTCAGGCAGCCGGGGCTCTTGTTGTTGCAGTTTGCATGCACATCCCCCGTGTTGTTAAACAAATAATCCCTCTATTGGATGCAGACAGTAGACAGCGGTCTGATTTTGTCACAAAGTGTGTTTACCTTGTGCTTTTTGTAGAAAAGAAAAAGTTTACCTATTATAAGCCAAACTGTCAGGTACCCCAGTTAGACACTGATAAAGTGAACTTGGGGTTTTAACTTGCTTGCCTTGGATCCAAAGCCCACGCTTCAGCAAATTGTGAAAAAATGGGTCTGGTCACCACACATCCCCCCCGCATGTATTTCAGATCAACTGCACAACGTTCTTGGCAATCAGATTAATTTATTTGTGATGAACATCTAACAAAACAGCTGTTTGGCTGTCTGTCATTTAGACCAAAATCTAACTTCACTAACCTCACATTAAAATGTTTTTTTTTTTGTTTCGCTCATTAGTTCTGTAGAAATCCGCAATGTTTTTAGTTCCACGTGAAAGCTTTTTCCATGTATTTTTTTGTTGTAAGCAGCCATGTTGGTTTTCATATCAGAGACATTGCGTGTCCTGATTGGCTAGAGGGACACAGTGGACGACATATACGTATATATATTTTTTATTTTATATCATCTGGATTTTCCGGGCAAGTAACTTGCGAAATTTAAAAGCAAAAGGGTACATAATTTCAACCTGAAATTTAATCACAACACAGCCGGTTTTCAACATAAAACTGGAAACTAAGTATTTATTTTTTGTAAAGAGACATTAAAGCCCATAGCTATGTTTTTCAAATTTGAGCTTTATTCTAAACAATACCATTTATGTTAATGCTCTAAACCAGGGGTGCTTTTTTTCCTCAGTGGGCAAAAATTAATATTATTTTTCTTCTAAGGGCCAATCTGAATAATTTTGTAGCATGTCAAGGGCCAAACAATTGCATCTAAAAAATGTATTTGCAATAAGATAGTGATTAAATTGTATTTTCTTAACACCCTTTTGCAGATTAAACCTGATTTGGCGTTTTTTGATAATCTTTTCAAATTAAAATGTAATCAGACAGACAATCTTGACACATTTCAGCACCTCTTCGTGGGCCAAACCCCTTTGAGGGCAGTGTTTGGCCCCCGGGCCCCACTTTGGGCACCACTGCTCTAAACTTTAAAGTTTGGAGCATTACTCTTGCATCACTGTTGCATATAAAGATATTTTTGAGACGTTACATTATGACCTATAGCTAAATGTATCATTCACTCTAACCAAAATAATTGATAAGATAAGGCCTAAAAGTTTACAGTGTAAAAGTAAACATGTATAGCCTAATCAAAAATAAGTGGTTACAGTGCAAGCTTTTGCCTCACGGCAAGCAGCAGTGGCATAATGTTTGAGCTGCTCGGATACATTAGTGCCTGATGCATGCACATATATATTTATAAGTGCATATTCATGTGTGTGTGACTTTTAATACCGCGCTTTTCCTAATGCTTTCCTTTTAATACCCCCGTCTGAGAGCAAGAGGGGCACAGGCAGCACACACTCACAGTCAGAGAATCTGTCTGGGGATTTGGACAGCTGTCAATTAGAATCCCTCGACACAATCCACGCCCCGCCCCCATCACCCTGTCCCCGCCCGTCGCCTTCCCACCCTCATGGTGCTTTGCTCAGAGGCACTTCGGATAGGCTACACGATAGACCTTTACCTCCAGACAACCTCTGTCCACTTCTGCAATTTTCATATGCATCAGTTCAGTGGCAAAGGGGCAGGTGGAGGATGTTATTATTTCTGGACATCTCTAATCTCTGCTGCAGCCTTTGTTGAGTTGGTCTGTCTGAATGTGTGTGTCTGTTATTCTATCCCACTGAGGACTCGTGTGTTGTTAATATCCTCCCTAGGCTGCAGTAAACAAGCAATTTTTTTTCTTGTATCTAGTGATCTGGCATCCCCGGGCCTCCTGAACACATGCAGTCGATCCCTGCTCCACTGTGGGAGGGTGTTTTTTTGAGCATGGGGTTCCTCTGCTGCATGTTTGAAGCCAGAGGTGTGATTCGTGACCATGGGAGGATGAGGATTGGCTCTTGTCTCCGTTTTTTCCAGTTCACTGCTCATTTATGCTCAGATATATGACTCTTTTGAGCACTCTGCGTAGCCTACACAGTTCTAACAAAACTACAGTATACCATGTCACGTGCACACTTGACTAAAGAGCTGCCTGTACCATTTAATATATCTGCATTCTGAAGTGTAGAAGGGTAAAAGCACAACAAAGAACCTAAGATGTGATTTGAAACACACATCATGCTGCTTGCAAGTGGAGTCAGCGGCAATGTAGATTTGTGTAGAAATCAAAATTGATATTCATACAAAGCCTTATTTATTCCTCATAGAGACTGGAATGAGCAGATGCACTCACAGTGTGGAGGAGGTGCTGTTTTAAGCCACCCATCATGTCGATGATGACCATCTCTTCAAAGCTGAATGTGAGCATATCTTGGCACATGATCAGGGAGACAAGCTGACAGCAAGCCACTTCAGTTTGACACTTAACTCTGTGTTGTGCTCTATCCATTTAGAGAACACAGAATTATTATTTTTACATTGTTTAATCTGTTTGAGGTATGTTTGGATTTTACTAAGTCCCATGAGCTTAGCCTATAGGCAACCCAAGACCCCATCAATATACAGAAATATTTTTAAATCCTTCTTGGTTTCACTTCGGAGATCTGCTTTCCAAATCCATTTAGCTGCATGACAGCCTTTTCTGCATATAATCTGTGTTTTTAAGCTCCGAGAGGAAACCGTTACTTTAAGTGACTGGCAAGCATGACGTGGTGTCCTTGATTTTGCCGCTTGCACATGTCCTCTCTGTATGTTATTATGCAGGCATCTGCTGTCAAGACTCCTTAAACTCATGGGCGAGCCAAGTACACCCCCACAGCTCCATGCACACGTCCTGCACATAGGCCTACATGCACACTAGAGCAGTGTGAAGATGTGGTGGGCACGAGGGCTAGTGCACTGCCTCAGGTGTTGCATAGTTAGTGACTCAGGCATACTGTCAGCAGGCCGCCCGACTCCTCACGTGCACTCACATGACGTTTCAGCGCTACAGTAACAAGCTTAGCAAGATCGCATGAACCCCTGTGTCAGAAATATACATAATAAATAAAATTACACTATATTACAATTGGTTCTATCCAAAATGACAATACTAAGTATTTTCACGCCCCATATTGGCCACTGTTTTAGCTCCTGCTCAGGGGCACGTTCAGTAAAACAGGAACCTTTTGAGAACAAGTAGTTACAAGACTAACTTTGCTGGGGAACATGTTTTTTTAGACAATGGTTGGTAGGGATGCACAGATCCAGCTTTTTCAGTTTCATTATTGATTCCAATACTTTGACTTTAAGTATCTGCTGATACCAGAAATCAACCAATACCAGTGTAAAGACTGAAATAGCTTTGTTTTCTTATGAAAGCATGAGACATTTGGTCATACAACAGCAGCAAATACTTTAGTCCCATTACGCTCAAGTAAAGACACAAGAATGATTTCAGCTGAACTGGTATCATAGAGACCATACCTGATTCAACAAAATTTCCTGGATTGGCATCGACATCTCATCTCAGTATTGGATAGGTGCATCCTTAACTGTAGTATGGTGATGCGATCAGAAGAGCTATGCATCAAGACAACAAACTGTGGCATTTAACCCTGTACATGATGATGATTACTATGTAGCCAACGTTGTAAAAACAGTAGTAGAACACTTCACTGGGTCACAAACGTGAAAGATGTAAAAATAAAAAGAAATACAAATAAAATACTGATAACAATAATATGATGGATAAAACAAAAGAGTAGAATGAGCAGATTCAAGGTCTGAGGCACTCATTAAGTTGAATTAAAAAAACTTTTTTTAGAGGGACGCCAAACAAAAAAGTTTGATACATCAGGCTTTTATGGAAACTGTAAAACAAAGCATTTATGTGAGTGAGTAATTAACAATAATATAAATGTGTTCATGTGAGATTTGTGGGATGAGGGTAAGGTTGTTATGAACACAAAATAACTATTTTTATCATTCACTTTCTCTGCATTTATTTCAGTGCTTTTGAGCCACATTTGAACTTTTTTTTACTTATTGCATGGATGATTACATTATTTTTCATGCATTACATATAAGACACGTGCTGAAAATACATACAGTATATTGTAAAGAGAAAACAGCTGAGACTAACATGTGCTTTACTTTGGGAAGTCTGTTGGTGTTCTGAGAAAAACGTTATTAGGGTATATTTGTTTTGGACTGTCCAGGTCTTGTTCGCATCACCAGGGAATGTGTTTGGCATTACAAAACACACTACAGCTCCACCTACAAAAATAAAAAAAATATGGGAGTTGACCTGATGCAGCACTTATCGTTCTAGGGAAGACAAACCAAAAACAACTGCATACTTTTGTGAACTCCTCATAGGCGTTTGACCCACAGGGCTCAAAATCGCTGTACACCAACTACAGAAGTGAAGCATCAAAAGATTTTCATTTTTTATTTTTTTTTATTTTTGTATACTACATAGTCGAGTGACATTTTTTCCACTTACTGATGATATTCCTCTCCTTTGAGCAAAACCCCTTTCATTTGTCTCAAATCTGAATGTTATTGCAGAGAATAGTTCTTCTGACCACAGCGGCCACGAAGGCTAATTGACACCACTTGCAGTTTAAATTAAAAAAATGTAATTCTGCTTTTTTTCTGACTGCTTTTCTTCTTGTCTGATCTTTGAGCTAAAAAGTGGACTGAGAGGCTGCGACAGTATCCACAGTGGGACCACTTTGAACCCATCAAACATGTCGGTACCTGATCTAAAAATCATCTGCATGATCTCAAAGAAACAGAGAGATAAACTATCCTATCGGAAATACTTTATTTAGATATATAAATATGAAGTATGCCATTTTGATCTTCTGACTAGACAGAAAACTCAGGCAATATTTCTCTGGAAACACACAGGAGGTGCATATTTTATTATAACGATTTTATTTGTACAACAACAATAACAACAAAATTCAAATAAAAAAACATGTTTTATTATTTTTTGTTTATTTGTTTTTGGCTAAATTGTTACACATATGCACACACAACCCAATGAGAAACAGGAAAGAATATATTTTTAGCCTGGGAGTGCACTATGAATCCCCAGCCACATGGGTCTGCCTCAGCACTCACAGCAATAGTCCCATCTCTGTTCACAGCATTACATAAGTTAATTTTATTTTTTAAACACTAAATCACAGGACTTGGATCTCTCGGGACTGCTCATAGCTTGAGCTTGAATGAGTCTCTGCCACTGTAACTACACAAACACACCCCAACGAACGAGCAGAACAGTTTAGATGCACTGAAAAATACAGACTGTTTGAGTTTTTGACTGACAAAAGGACTGATAAAAGGACACTAAATAAATATAACGGGAGCAATTAGTAAACTGCAAAGTCTTGGGTATTTAAAACATATGAGTTTTCTTGTTAACATGTTAATCTTGGAGCTGTTCAAATATGTTCTGTTTTATTATTTTGTCAGTGTGCAGACATTTCATAATTTAGTCAATAGGCTCTGTGCACGTAACATTAGTTCACAAAAATGCATATATATGACGACATAACAGGACATGTCAGTAGCGTATGATTACATTTTTGTGCCTTTTTTTATGTATTTATGATTGGCATTGGAGCTCCAGTTCATTTTTAGGCTGGATGTGAAGATGTGTTATAAAAAAAAAGGCCTGAAATCGTGCTCATCATGCACTATATTGACGTGAGGTATATACATGCCTTCTTGTGATACTGTGTTGCAACATGAGTATTTCATGTTCGCGTTTATACACTAGTACATGTCTTTAGAAAGCTTTGGTGAGGCATTCTTCTGATTTGTGAAGAGACATTCACCTGCATCCCATGTCCATCAAATGTATTCAGAACCACCTATTTGTCCCAGTTTTACACCAGACATCTCCCAGTTGTCCTGATTTTTGACCACTCTGACACTTTCCAACAGTAAAGGAAGACATTTATTGCTATTTCTTTTGTCAAAATAGAAAAAACATGCTTGAAAATTACCAAAACGTGAGGAAAAAATGCACCAATTTGCACTGACAGAAGTGATTTATGAGTGTATTTGCAAATAAATGTATTTATTTACTTGCTATTTCCACCGAATGTTCATGACCCTTTGCAAAAAAAAAAAAAAAACATGGTCATCCTATAACCACAAGTCACTGTTCACTGTCTGATCTGATACAGTTTGTGTAGATATTCATTTTAGACTGACAGTGAAAACCTCATAGACATGAACTGAACAGGAAACATACACACAGTAATTTAGCTATTTTGAATATAAATAAGCCAGCTGACGTTCTGTGCACTTATAGCCTATTCTTCTGATCAAGCATTCGTATATTTAAAAAACAAAAACATCGCAAATGTATTCGCAATGGCAACAGACAAAATACAAAAATCACACTCAGATATTTAGTCGATGAATGTTCATTTCTCTCTCATAAGCCGTCTCCAGTTGGCAGCACATCCAGTAGTAGAGACATCCATTTTCTTGCATACTAAACTCATGCAGCCACAAGCGCTCGATTACATAACCAGAGCCGAATGTTACATTAAAATAAATCATCTGTGTGTGCTCAGTAGTGTGGCAGCAGCGCGGCAGCAGCGCGGGCAGCAGTGCCTCTTGTGGCCTCGTCCAAAGCGTGCGTTTGTCTAAATGAGTGCACAAAGGGCTGTCCTGTTTTTAAACGTGTCACACATCGGGTCTCTAAAGCCGCACGAGGATGCTGTTTTGACTCATTTTTCTCCCACAGTCTCGACACAACTTCTCACCAGTTCACGCGGGTTGCCATGGTGATACGCACAGTCCCGTCAGCCTGTTTCCAAGGCTCGAGATCAGCGTCACTCCCACGGCAATGTGATGGGTTTAGTGTTGGATATGGTGTATTCTGTGATGTTCTGTGAGCTGAGCGTCTTGTGTGTTCTCACGATTAAAACCATCATGACTCAAAGACGCCACAAGATGGAGCTAGATTGTTGTTGTGTTAACCCTGTGACAGTCACACTTGAACCCTCTTTTCTCTGTTTGTGCCCCCCTTATGTTTGTATAGTGGATTTCTTCTTTGTTATTTTTCATTTACTTTAAAAATAAATGACATAATATAACAGATCATAACATAAGAACAATAATGCAATATAATGCACAATATGTAATATAATAAATAGCTCACAGTAAAAAAAAAAAAATGTCATAGGCAGTGGCATAAAATTCCTTTTTTTTTTTAGGTAATTACTTACTTTGTCAAAGCAAACAAAATTGCTCACAATTCACTCTGTCTAATAGATTTTACTCTGAACTCTAGGCATCAGAGGCACTGCTTTTATGGACTCTAAATTATTCTTGTGTTTGTGTCTTGTCTCTTTTTAAACTTTTTATATGGACCTTGAGTCTGAAATAAAGTTTGGTTGATTGATACTTGTCACTTCTGGTCGTCCTGTCCTCTGGGTTTAGATTAGACAAACTGTATTAAAATAAAACAGGTAAAGTTTGTCATAAAGTGTACACATTTATGCAAAATAAAATAACTGCATGTTAAGTAGAAAACGTTACCAAGTTAATGTCACTATGATGTTCTGTGTGTAATATTAGCTCTGGGACATGGAGCCTCATAAAAACATTTACCTGCATGGCTTATGCAACCTGAAGAGTAGGCCACCCACACACCAGCATCAGGACTCTATCTTATACAATGGACAGAGCCAGCACATGAACAGCTCTCATCCACAGAACACTGGGCTTATTTTAGACAAGAGTGGAAATACTTAAACAGATACTTGGCACTACTGTAAAATGTAGCTTAATAAAGTAAATTTGACTTTACATAAGAACAAATCCCAATGATTCACTGTGTATTTACTTCTTTGCACAGGAGAGCAGTGAGATGTGCTTCCTGTTTTTGCAGCACGTGTTCAGGATCATGCCAGAACATAAACAGGTGTTAGTGTGGGTACAGTAAACTGGGCACATATCTCAGGCGACAAAATCAGCAGCGAGTTTTGCACTTTGCACCATGTAACAGGAGAGTCTGCCCTGTCTGTGTGGACTGCTGCCCTGAATCATCCATCATTTACAGCTCTGCTTTAGAGAGCTTTGTTTGGTATCAATCATTTAGTTCTGTTGTTCACATGCCACAGCCGGCTGTAAAACACAGAGGTGAGTGGCCCCACCTGCTTTCACCACAGGCTGACATCTTGGAGAAATGAAAGTGTTTCAAAGAACTTTTCTGTGAAAGTGAGAGCCACAGTGGCAGCTCACTATCTTACCACATGCAGACAGGTCAGTGTGCTGAGAAGAAGGAATGAGGCGTGATTTATTTTGTCTTTCTCTGATGCCAGGTGCAGACTGAAGTTCATAAAGAGAGGGGCATGGCAAATGCTAACAGCTCATGTTGCTGTAAAGCAGACATGTGAAACTCACATGCTTGTGCAGGCGATGATAAAGTGAGTTACTGCTGACAAACTGACCTTCTGACAAAACACAAACACATCTTTAAAGGACAAGACTTGAACGCACAAAAAGTCTTTCTGGTCTCCACATTAAAACCTTTCTGAAATGTGTAAATCACATACTGCATTATGACACTAGAACCCACCCACAGAGTAACGTGATACTAGTCTTCAGCGCAAACAATCTGGATCTGTGAGGTCTGCTTCAGTGTCATGAGTCCTGCTGTGAGCCCATATGGGACAGGCAATGAGTGCACTGTGCTGCTCTGTGTGGGTTTGTGGGGCTATACCTGCCTGTGTGCTCTTCGCCTGAATACAGTGATGTCAGCTCAGGTAAGAGCTGGAACTCAGCGATGGAAAATGAAACAAGAGGAGACAGACAGGCTATTAGTGCAGCACGTCAGTCTGTCTGCTCCGAGACACAGAGGCTGGGGCAAGAGTGGGCTGTGCAACCAAAACTTTATCAGCAAACTGGTGAATAACAGTGAGAGAATAAAAAAATTAAATATTAAATTAAATATTACATTGAAATGAGAACGTATAGAGCCTGATCGCTGTAATTGTATTTTTGATTCAGGAAAGCAGAGTTGTTTTAGAATATAGAGCTGTTCTGAGGAAAACAGTCTGGTCGAGTTCTTTATTCTGGACATTATTTGTATAAGAATAAGTTCAAATCTTAACATATTTGACTCTTTATGTGTTTGTCTACCTGGTGCATCCGCCCACACTTACCCAACTCTAAACTAAACAGCACTCAGCAGCACTCCTACCTTCGGTCTCCCTACAGACCAGGCCAACACACCAACTCTTACTGTAATAGTGTAGCTAAACTGCAGCACTGGTTTGATGCAGGCTGGACAAACACAAGGATCTTCAGTGTTATGTCTGTTGCTGGCGCAGTGTGATGCTGTTGTATTCTTAGATCATTCCTCTCTGACTCAGCTCAGAGCACAAGTTATCCTGTCTACAGTGCACACAGTATTTGTTTCTCTTCATATAAACTCATATACTGCAGATGTCTTACTGTAAGTCTAAACTATCATACATAATAGTGCAAATTTTGTTATGGGCCTGATTTAAAGAATGTAAGAGTACGACTGGGTGATACTGACAAAACTTGACATCTTGGTAATGTTTTGGCATAGCTCGATTTCGATATTTGGACGATTATTTGTTGTTGTTTTAAACATGGCTATATTCGACTTCCTGTAGAACATGTTGTACTGATCGATTAGTCGCCTAAATGGACCAGATTCGACCAAATTCGACCAAGTATACATGCTAAATAAATATTCACACTGAAAAAAATCACCAGCAACATAAGACAGGAGGGTGTTATTAATTGACTTAAAGACTAAAGATAAAATTTGTTGTTTTTTTATTTACTGTTATTTCTGCCCTATTGAGCTCACCTGAATATAAGCCGCACCCACTAGATTTAAGTAAGAAAAATGATAAAGTACATACAGTATTGACCCTATTTTGTCCCGCCCACTTGGCTTGGAAATGCACTTCCTGTTTAGCTCTGTTAAGGTAGCTAACGTGTTTGTTTGTTTGTCTGTCTTGTGAGGCAATTTTAATTAAATATAATGACAGTTAAAATAAACCCATCGACTGAAGTCTACAGGCTAAATGCAGCTAAACAGGAAGTGCACGTCCTAGAAAAGTAGGCGGGACAAAATAGGGTCAATATAGGCCGCACTTGTTAATAGTAAGTCTATGAGAATTTATAATATTGCTGCATTGCCTTGTAAGCCGCATAGTTCAAAGCTCATGAAAAAAGTAGCGGCTTACAGTGCAACTTTAAAGATTGGTTGATCAACAAAATAATGCTGAAAAAACAAGTCCTTGATGTAACAAAACACATATTTGAAAGTCAACTACTCATAGTCTATTGGAGTAAGTTGTTTGAAGTATAACCTGTGGTAAATTACATTCACAGTTGATGGTGTGGGGAAAAAACAGACAAAAGCACATAATGCAACCATTTCATCTCCATTCCTTCCAAATTTATTTGATCAGAAATGAAAATGGACAGTTATTGTTGAAGAACCTTGCATAGGTTATAGACTATGCCTCACCAGCAAATCGCAAACCAGAGCAAACTGTTGTAGGTGACCCACACCGAGCCTTCACTAAAGTGTATGGCTTTGGCAAAATTGAAACAGAGACATGTAGAAACTTAAAACAGCTCCATCCTGAAGTCTTATGAGAGAACACAGAGTAATAGTTTTTCACCAGTTTGAGTTGAAACATGTCACCAGCAGAAGTTATGATTTTCATGCATTTCTCTCATCATTTACCATGCAGCTAGACTTCACTGTGATATCAATAAAAAAACAATTTCTTAGTTGAAATATATTCTGACATGACAGTCTAATCTATAAACTGTTTTTAAATTACTCATTTAAAAGTTAGTATTAATAGTAAAGTCTTTCTACACAGAATAGTTTCTTTTGTAAAATGTATGTTGCTGCAATGACAGTTCATTTGGTCCGGGTTAATTTGTTAGAAGAACTTTGGCCTACAAATCTGCATCTGCAGCATAACTATCCCCTTCTACATGAGTGTCAATCCATATTGTTAAAAATGTGTTCAGATAACTCCTTATAACACACTGCATGCTTTTATGGAGCAACTCGCCATCCAAATGATTAAAGGGTTTTTATTCATGACAATGTCATGATGACACAGCAATGCAACGCTACTGTGAGGCATTCAGAGTAACGTGTTGTCTGTAGAAACAAATGGGTCTGTTCTGATGCTTTTGTCAGATTTGTCTCTGGGCAGTGATGTGCTGATCTACTGTGGGAATGTTCAACTATCCATCCTTAGCTACAGTGTATGAGCTGGTAGTTTTCACAATTAATGACTTCATGTTGTAAGAATTGTTTCTCAAATTATTTGTTGTCGTTAAATCTGTAGGATCAAAGCAGGTTTCAACCAGACCCATATTTGTCTCTGTTACAATACATTGTGTCATTATGCATCCTTAATCGTTAACAAATAGTACAAAAGTCAACACATTTCTGCCAATTCATCTGAAACAAATGTAAAACTGCAATGTCCCATCTTGAGATTAGCATGTGTCTTTACACAAGTTGTCTACAGCTACAATGTCTTTAGGCAGATGTGCTGGAAATCGTGGTTTGTAAAAAGCTGTCACTAGTTATTATTTTGGTTGATCGTCTGGAATTATTCATTCGACTAATTCAGTACATTTAACTGCATTATTTCATTTGGACATTCGTGGTTCTCAACCTGGGTCGTGGGGGTTGTGATATAATTTCTGGGGGTCCCCTGATAATGTCAAAATCATCTTAAGTTTGACACCTTTCAAATGTAATGATAGTTGTAATTTCCTTTTGCTGCCCTGCCAGAAGACTTTATCTAGATTTATGCCGACAAAATCTAATCAAAAATAACACTAAAGATTACTTTGTCATTTTGTGGGTAGCCAACATTTTATGTTTGGGGGTTGTGAATGTCAAAGGTTGTTATTTTGGGGGTGAAAAAGTTGAGAACCATTGGAATAGAGAATATTTACTTGTAAAGTGCATTTTTTTTATATAATGCCAATGTTCTTGTTATAAAGGGTAATTTCAAACACGATTTAGAGTCTGTGTAGATCCTTAAATTGTATTAAACAATTACAACTACTTTTTATTTGTTTTTTAAGTGACTATTAGTCAATTAATCGTTGCAGCTCTAGTGGTCAGACAGTCTCTTCACTTGCCTTTTAACACAGAAAGACTAATTTATGCATGGCAGTTTACAAACATGTTGAGATATAATACCACAAGAAGGAAGTGCAAATTTTGGCAGTTTTGTTGAGGATTTAGAATCTTCCCATAAGAAACCACCTCCAATAGCTGTGCATTGCTGCCACGAGTCATCAGTCAATGCATGGTGCTAAAATGTCATGTTTGTGTTTCCGCAGTGCATCTTTATGGCAGGAGAAAATGAGCTGTACTTGGGACGCTCTTTGGGAGGCACTTCACTCAGTTCTAAAATGGGACAGGGTTCAAGGCACTAGGCAACTAATTTTAGAAAGAGCGATGAAATCTGTTTTACTATTACAACTTTCCCTCATAGAATCAATTTGAAGTCAATTAAAAGGTAGGTCACAATTGACAGAATATGATCCCATGCACTTGACCACCAGAGCCTTGGAGAAAGATCAAGGTTGTAATTGAATAATTTTTTAGCGTTTGATATTTTCAGCAGCAGATTTGTCCTTTAGCAGTTAGCTCCATCATGCACCTGATCCTTAATGAGGAGAGTCACTGTTCAGCTTGCCCTCTGCGACTGCATCCAATTTACTACTGACATCATGCGCTGGGTAAACAAAGCATTAGCTATGAGGCCTTATCGCTTTGTTTTTGATCATGCCATGGTATTTGAAGTGTTCCTGTTTCCTTAATAAGTTAACATTCAACACCTCAATGCTAAAACTGAATTAAATAACCAGTGCACTTTTGGTGAAAACAAATCAATGTGATCCAGGATGGGCAGAAGTGAGTAAAAGACATGAAATGAGGTGATGGCTTGTGCATGCCGTTATAAGACAGGAGAGATCCTCCACATGCGCATTCCAAGCTTTATATAAAGGAGCTTTGCATTGCATCATCCTCCAGTGTGTAGCAGCAGCAGCGGCAGCAGCAGTGCAGTATGTCTTCCACAAAGCCCAGCATTGGTCCGTTAAGGTGCCTGATCAGTATCCTGTTTCAAATGTATACCGTTAAAAAAATACAGTTGTAATCCAAACAATTGTCTCTGTTGGTCTGGAGGTTGATTGTGTCATACATCATGTGCACATCATCAAATCGTAGAACCAAAACCTATTACCTAGAATTTCAGCCTAATTTTGAATATGTTGTTACTGACTTCGCTAGTTTACACATTGGAAATTGAAAGTTTTACCTTAAAAAACTGATAGTGTTATTCACAGCATTAAAATAAATGCTTTTAAATATTTTCCCTCAATT
Source organism: Mugilogobius chulae (assembly GCA_038363315.1). Taxonomy (NCBI): domain Eukaryota; kingdom Metazoa; phylum Chordata; class Actinopteri; order Gobiiformes; family Gobiidae; genus Mugilogobius; species Mugilogobius chulae. The sequence continues at coordinate 47,188,609 of CM076409.1, read as the reverse complement.
TTAAACTTTACAAGCTTCTCAAAAATGTCTTGCTTCACAAGCATCTTAAAAATGAAATAAATAATACAAAATAAGTTTTTCTAATAAAATGTCCACTTGTTGACTACTACTATCTTGACTGAATCCCTCTCGTTTGAATAGTTTATCTGCAATGATGTTGTTTAGAAGATGAAGAAAAGCTGCTAATATTTCTACATTATTTACAGTGGTGCAGAGAGCGTCCTCCTCACACGTCAGTGAGAAGTTTGCCTTTGCTCACACAGTTCTGGCTGGGAGCCATGCAGTTGGCAGTTCGGAGGTTGGCTTCCCTGAAGTTATCGATGCTGTTGTTCATATCCTCGTCTATCTCCATGTATTCAGACTTGCTGACCACAGAGGAGCTGCGGCGGCTCGAGTTGGTCTCTGAGGCCAGGTTCTGTTGACTCACATTCAGAAACTGGGCCTGTTCTTCGCCCTCGGTTTCGCGATGGTAGAAGTAGTTAAAGTTGGACACAATGACAGGTACAGGCAGGGCGATGGTCAGAACTCCTGCTATAGCACACAGTGAGCCTACAATCTTACCCCCGATGGTGACGGGGTACATGTCCCCATAGCCCACAGTGGTCATGGAAACAACGGCCCACCAGAATGCGTCCGGAATACTAGTAAAAAAAGACTCCTTCTCTTCGGCCTCAGCAAAGTAAACAGCACTGGAAAACAAAATTACACCAATGAAAAGGAAGAAAATAAGTAAGCCCAGCTCTCGCATGCTGGCTTTTAAAGTCTGCCCCAAAATCTGGAGCCCTTTAGAGTGTCGGGACAGTTTAAAAATCCTGAAGACCCTGACCAAGCGAATGACCCTGAGTATAGCCAAAGATGTAGCCTGTTCTCCTCCACCTTTGCCTTCCCTGTTCCCTTGATCATCAGCAAGCTCTGTTCCCAGTGTAATAAAGTATGGGATGATAGCCACTATGTCAATAGAGTTCATCATGTTTTTGAAGAAGGCCGCCTTACTGGGACATGCAAAAAATCTGACTATTAGTTCAAAAGAAAACCAGATAATGCAAAGTGTCTCCACTACAAAGAAAGGGTCAGTGAGAACGTTTGGGTGATAATATACGGTGGTGTTGCCCACAATATGTACTCGATCTCTAGGATCCTCCTTCAGTTCTGGTAACGTTTCCAAACAGAATATAACAATTGAAATCAAGATGACCATTACAGAGACTATAGCAATCCCTCGTGCAGGCCCCGAGCTCTCCGGATGCTCAAACAGGAGCCAGATTTGTCTCTGGAACTCCTTCTCTGGTAGTGGTCGCTCCTCCTCCCTAATAAAGCCTTCATCCTCTCTGAACTTTTCCATGGCTTCTGCACCCAATTCATAAAATTTGATTTCTTCTGAGAACATATCAAGTGGCACATTGACAGGCCTCCTAAGCCGGCCCCCAGACTGGTAATAGTACAAAATTGCGTCAAAACTGGGGCGATTACGGTCAAAAAAATATTCATTTCGCAGGGGGTCAAAGTAACGCATCCTCTTCTTGGGGTTTCCCAAGAGCGTTTCTGGAAACTGGGCCAGTGTTTTGAGCTGTGTTTCGAAGCGCAGCCCTGAGATGTTGATGACCACTCGCTCACAGCAGTCGTGCTCCTCCAGGTCATGGTCAGGAGGGTAGGGGTCCTGTGGGTGCCCTGGCAGAGTGGACGTCTCGTCCATGTTCTCAGTGGACACCACAGTCATCCTTCCTGCTGCGGGCGGGACAGGAGGAGGCAGCGACGTCAAATGCACGTAGTAGATCAGAGTGAACAGGCTCCTCTCAGGGCCAGGAGCTGCGCAGAGCCCCCCAGCCCATCTCCATAACCATAATCATCTTCATCATGCAGCAGGTCTTCTCAGGACTGGCACCTGAAACAAGACAGACACTTGTTCTGACAAACATCCACACATGTTCTGCACAGATCTGGGACTAGAAAAGCCAACAGTGCTGTCATCTACCGCAGAATTCATGTTTGCAGTCCCGTTGCATTCTCTATGCGCATTTCTCAACTGCAGCATCCACACAGAAATCACATTCACACACACACATTTGGATGTACAAGTATTTCCTGTGTGAAGTGCTAATTACCTGTTTGAAGTTGTGAAGAAGCAAATGCGGACACCTGGCGGACACCCGCCTCGACACGGCTTTAATACTGTTATCGCTTTACACAATTGTTGAAATATTGATGGACTATGTTGTCTTGGTCAACATCCGTATCCTCATGGTGTAGATTTTCAGAGTCGATCGGTGCAGCCCGTGGGAACAGGGCTCTAAACCGCAGCTAGCCAGTAAAATCCTGGGCTGACAGTTTGACCGAAGCATGCTGAAAATAAGAGTGGAGAGGTGAGGCTAAGTTGCTGCACAGGTGCTAAAGGAGAGAGCTGGAGGACTGGACTGCAGCATCAGCACAACACATCGCCACGGCGCACGAGAGGACAAAATGTGAAGCCTTTGGAGGAAAAAAGTGCCCGAGGATCCCGCACTGACAGCGGCCGAAGGAGAGCGGGTCCGTCTCGGAAAATTTGGAAGCATATTGCAGGATTTGATCCGGAGGAGGGGAAGAAGTGAGAGTGGCCGAGGGAGGGGCTGGCGCGCGCGCGCGGGAGGAGGAGGGGGGGTTCGACGCAATGCAGACAGACTGTAAAACACACTTCATACTACAGTAGGCTGCTGCGGCGCAGAACAGCTACGATCTAACCTGGACCGTGCTTTTATTTAGCAGTGTGGACACACAGAGGCGATGATAAATCCCGGAGATTGAATTAGTTAAATGTTTTTTATTGTCTGGTGTCGTCCGCAAACACGCGCAGAGTTTGGTGCGTGCGCCTCTCGGTTGGGATGAGAGGTGGAGAGTGTTTGGACAGTAGGGCAGTTCACGTTAGTTTTAGCGTTGCCATGGTAACAGAGGAGACTTCTTGGATAACACGGATTGACAAGATTTTAAACATAGGCCTTCAAACAAAAAATTATAGCTTGAGTTCTTGGTGTTTCACTTACTCGTTAATAATAAAGTAAATATTCACAAACCAGTATGAAATAATAACTCTAGTTGAGCATTTCGATTTGCAGTTAGATTAAATGAACAAAGTTCCCAAATGTAACATCAGGATATGTCTGTGTCCTTGGAGGAAAGACCTTGGACTGCATTGAGGTTGTTCCTCATATTTGTTCTCTATATTTGTCCTTACGCTGATTTTGTCGCTGTCTTGTATGACAGCTGGTGGACTGTTTGTGCGCCTGTTCAGTTCCACTGTAAAAAAGAAAAAGAAAAAAACATGCTCACATATTCCTGAAAACTAAACTAACTTTGAAAGCATGAAGACTTCACACAACTATTTAATAGACAGAAAAGTGTGAATGAATAAGATGTTCACACTGGGAACACTTACAGTAAACACATGGACATGTACTGCAGCCAGTGCTGCATTTAAGCTCTGACACGCGCAGCCCGGAGCTCTGAAGGAGACCTTGCCTTGATAGAGAAAGGGCTTTGTGATCAGCCATGCATATATGCAGCCAATCTGCACACATGGCAAAAACCTCTGATGAGCTGCAGCCTCCTGCTCAACCCATATGTTTTTATAACCTTTGGCCTGAGAGATTTAAAGGGCAATGTGTAATCCACTTTGACTTTGTTGAGTGATGTATTTTGTGAGAGAGCCAAGGTAGCAGCCACTTATGAGTTTCAGTACAGTCCCCTTATAAAATAAGCTTAGGGTGGCTAAAAACATAATAATAATTTATCTGAACTCTTCACAAATTGATTGTGTGAAATCACAATGACATAACACAAAACAATTACTCAGTTCCAAGTGACAGCAGCACAAATCTCACTCATATTACCTTGAACTGGTGGCATTTATTGTTTTATCTCATGTTAGGTGATATGTGCCGGGTGCTGCTATACAAAGGGCTTCTGCTACTGCTATAACTGTCTCAGGCTCACATTACAGCTGTTTATCCTGCTTTGAAACTGAAGATGGAAGACAAAACCCAGAGTAAAATACCTTTCAAAAGCAAGCTGAAAGTTTAATGTGCACTTGAACTTTTAAGACGCCTCTTACCTCTCCCCTTTATCCACATCTGAGCTAATCAGCAGCAGTTATTGCAAACCCTGGGCTTGGTTGAGGCCCCGGTTTCCACTGCTTCAAGAACAGTACAGGCAGTACTAATTTGAATCTTTAAACTTTATAGCTAAGTACTTGGGCCATATTTGTAGTTTGAGTCAATGTAATCCCTCATGTAGTAGTCCAAGAAGTTTCCAAGTCATCTGAACACCATTTATTTTTTCTTTTTGTAATGGACACGTTCATATGCTTAGTCTGCATTTTTTCCGTGCATGTGATGATGTGTGTGGATGCAGCCGAGGATGAGGAGGCATATCTTCATGCAAAGCGACACAGCAGCTTCCCCTGTAGCCACGCACAGGCCTGTCATCTTGTGCTTCATGCTCGTGCCCAGATCAGGGCCAACATACTCATTAAAGCACTTTTCCAGAGGGCTGTGCGTCCTCATCCTCCATCGCTTTCCGCAGTATTCATATATGCTCTCATTGCTGTTCTCTCGGCATCATCACAGAAGTCTTTAGAGACCACCAATGAGAAACACACAACAAACGACATGAAATATTTATCCACTAAAGTGTGAGTGGAAAATATATAGTCAAACTGAAACATTTGAGCTGCTGCAGATGTTCTCATGTGTTTCTAATGCTTATTATTATGTAGTTTAATCAACAATGTTAAAAACTGGGCACTACAAGTTTGCATTTAGTGACAGCAATAATAGTTTTCAGTAAAAAAAGAATATGATTGTATCGGTTGTTTTATTCTGCCTGGTGTAAAGATGCTTGACTGATCTAATTTTTTTCCTTATAACAATGCAGGGTAACTTTGTCTTAAATCATTGCTACAAACTTTGCTTTGACAGCAAAACGATTCATACAATGGCCAATGTGATTGATGGGCAGATTAACCAGTCTGGTTAGTTGATTCATGCTTTTCAATAATAATAGAAAATCAAACCAACACACAGATTGCAGTCCTCAGATTCTGGGCTATTCAACATCAAATTCTAGGACCAGTGGGTCATGGTCATGACATCTGGGCCAAATAGTTACACAAGATGTCAGTACTTGTGACAAAATTTGGGGACTGTGCAAAAAAAATCTACTGTACAAAACATTTTACTAGTTAAAGCTGGGGTAGCTAACATTTTTATTTGTAAACATGTAAACTTTGTTTTTTCCACTAAAAAGAATACAATAAATGCAGCTCTTTGTGAAAAAATCAGACCACAGTGCACTGTCTGAACTGAATAAAAAATAATTTTAGTTCCCACCAAGAGCCAAATGCTGTGCTCTGATTGGCTGTGCTTGGGTGGTCCTCTCCAGTTTCAATTTGTTGTTTGTAAAAGAGGAGTTTAGGCCGAAAGTGCAAACAAAAATAAATACATTTTCTTTTCTTTTCCGTGTGTCGAAAGATTTAAGTGAAAATCACTTACCCCACTTTTAAGTAATTAAGTTAAGCTACTTTATGTTAGATGTTTATTGTACTATAGAATTTCCAAACCATTATTAAACACAGATTTGACCTGTACAAGCCAAGTCTGAAACAAAAGTAGTTAAGTCTAAAGCAGAATTACATCAAGAATAAAAAAAAAGAACAAAGTCCGATCAAAAGTAGTAACCCAGAATTAACCCTGCAAACAAGTGAAATATATAGTTTGCAATATTAGGAAGATGAGGGCCGGATCAGATCTTTGGAAGGCCGACTTGGCTCCCAGGCCTTAAGTTGAATAGGCTTGTTCTATGGGTTTGTTTCTCATTGAGGTGGAATCTAGCCACTTCTTCTCTCCTCAAATGCAACTGTGCAATCAGATTTATTTATTTCGGTGCTGAAAATGAAAACAATCATTTAGAACAATGCTTTCCAAATAGGGGTGCCTGAGGGTACTCAAGCACTTTAAATTTTACCTTTGTCTCTCATATTTTTTTTCTCAAAGTTGTATTTGGATCGATTCATGCTTGTTTGAGAAATCTATTGTTCTCCAGCTGATGCTCTAGTAAGCAGAAAATTGCTGTTTTTATCTTCCACCTATCCCCGCCCACAATTATCTGTGATTACTCCAAAAAAAAAAAATCATATGTAAAGTCAAACGTGTAGGGTTAAAATTGTTATGTAAACACTTTTCAACAATAAAAACAGGCAAGTCCAGTTAAAAAAAAAAAAAACACAATGAAAGGATGTGGCTTATCAGCTTTGCCATTTTGAACAGGAAGTGAATAGATTTGTTTTATATTTCTAAGCTATTTTAAATCAATTTAGTGTTTTACAGTGAAAAAAATGTAAATTATCACTATATAAAAGTCATAGTTGATTAGTGAATATATCAATTAAAAATGATAGGCCCCCTTCAAACAGGAATCATTTTAAAACAAGAAAATGTAATGATCATAAATAAAAAAATATGCAAGTTATGAGTAAAATCACATCATATCTGGGACACTCTTCCTTCTGCAATATCATCTGGATTTGATATTCACCTTATTCTGCGCCACACAATTTTCTTGGCAGTGCCACAACAACAAACTTCTCACTGAAGTTTTTATCATTTGAGCAGCCATATTTGTTTTGACAAATCATGTGTGACCCTGATTGGTTGATCCAGCTGTCCATCACGCCCCTCTGAGCTCAGGGAGACCAAAAAGTGTGACCAGCTCAATCTGCATATACGTATATTACTGAGAGCTGTCGTTTCTCATGAACCCCATTGTCTGATTTTGGCCTGAGACAAGGATAACATGTAAGAGGATTTCAGTCTTTATGACATGGAACTATCAACAGAATGAAACAGCTGGCAGTCTATTTTAAATTAGGTCAATTTAATCCACTTACCCTTAAATGTGTTTTCATTTTTACATACAGAGACTAGAAACCGTGTGAAAATGGTTTGGGACTTATGAATGTACGAAGCAGATTCGCCCTGCCCCCGCTTCCATTCATAAACACATGGATAATGCATGCCCGTATGTAATGCCTATGCAGATTCCCCTATTTCTCCAGAGCTATTTATAGACCCTATAGCATGAAGGGAAACAAGTACGGCCAATTCATGCAGTGCCCTTCAAGACCAACACTGGGCCCTTGGGTGCTGCCGGGGCCCGACTTCAGGGAGCTATTATTAGAGTCACGTCATGAGAGAGGCAGCGAGGAGAGAGGAAAGCAAAGTGACAGTTTGGGGGAGGGAGAAGATACAGTAACGGACACAAAGCAGAGCGAGGCAGATGAGTATTGTGAGAGGACATGAAAAATAACATATTCAGTTTCTTGCCAAGCTAGTTCGGTCCCAGATTAAAAATAGTCTGCAGTGCGGATGGGGCAATTCTGGTTTGTCACGATTGGATTCTGGTCTCAATACATGGATCACGATTCTGATATATACTACTTTTTCTGTGAATTTTCTAAATAAAACATGGCATTTTGGTAAATAACATTACTGCTTTAGTGTAGTTTTTTAGGAATTAAGTCAGGAGTTTATTAAGATAATGTCTAAAAATGTTCATAATGTAGTCATGGGTCAATTTTCGTGAAAGGAAATACAATAATGACAATAGGCCTATTGTTTGCTTCCTCTGACTGAGAACTGACAGTGGAATCAACACAAAAATAACAAAACTGAGCTATTGGGACACGCATGAGGTTTGATCCAACACCAGAATTTAATTGAAATACAATTAAACAATACAATACTAGTATTTTCGATATTTCCCATTGCAATGTATCTGATTGTCCGTCTTTGTCATGACAGGAGTTTGAATAAAAAACATACAAGGGGTCGGAGTAAATAACTGTGACCACATCAATGTCCAATCACCACTTTCATCATCCTAACATTGACCTGTGTGCAACACTTTGTCAATAATGTGATTGATACAAACACTTGGTTTGGCAGTGAGAAGACAGGCAGTGGCAGATTGATGCCAGTGGAGATTCAGCCGCTGATGGCAGCTTTGACAGCCCATCACTGTATACAAATAACTGACAAGTACACATGCAGCAACTTAAAGGGCAACACAATCAATACATGAAGCGAGCGCTTCTCAGTTGGCTAAGTATTTATTTTTTTCATTTTCTTTTTTCATTTTCTAATATTTATAGCCTAAAATTACCAAATATTCATCTAATTTCAGAATTTAGTCTCTAGATCAAGCAGTTTTGTGCACATGAAGATTGAACGTAATTCAAAATACTATCGGTGGCCTTACCTGCTTGTCAATGTCCAATTTCATCTGTTTTTGGAGACTTTTTGGAGACAAAGGACCATAGGTTTGAGCCTAGGGAGACTGATGGACACCATACAGGTAATATTTGTTGCATTCTTAATGACACTTCACTTTCATAAAAGTTGTGTGTGACTTTAGGTGGTGGTTTGAGGGGCCAAAGGCGCACTCTGGCAGCCTTGCCTATCATTGGGTCGTCACCACCATGTACAAAATGAAAGAATAATGACTACAAAATTGAGCTTTGAGAGGCTTTGACAAGCCTGTAAGGTGGAATACTAATATTTTCCCTTATTCTCCTCTTAATTGTGCTGATTTTCCACTCAACCAGTAATAAAAGCACCGCAACATAGGAAACGCTTGAGATTGTATTGTTATATTACAAAGAACCTTTATTTAGTTAAAGTTAAACTATAAATCTGAATACTAAGCTTATTGTTCATTCACACGATTTTCAATCCGACCTATTGCAGTTAATGTATGTTTTTTATGTACGTATTTCTGTTGTCATTAATTACATCTTGCCACTCGTTCTGATGAAATGTGTTTCAGTGCTCTTTTGCACACTCACATCCACTCACTTAAATTGTGAGTTGCTTTGATGGCAGTAAGGTGCTAAAGCAGGAGACATTTGCATCAAAGTACTATTCTAAAAACTGTCTGGGCATGCTCGATGACCAGTGATCAGTTAGCATGTCTATTCCTTATATGTTTCTGGGTCGGGTCACCTTGATGTAACTAGCTCACATATGCTAAAGATGTTGTTTCTGATGGGCTCCTGTTTTGTTTTTGATTTTTTTTTCCCTATGTTTTTCCTATAGCTGTGTAATCGCTGCAATAATGAATCATACAATGGAGGTGGAGCACACAACTCTATCTATTTTTGTCCAATGGCCCAACCAACATAATGAAATGGACATATGCTCATTTCTGATGGTTTGAGGCAAAGTTGTAGATGAACTAAGAACTAACCTTGTACATTGTCTGCAGTTTCCAGTATCCACCAAAGCTGCCTTTTGTCACAGTCATGTTTTTTGACTGGAAAAAAGTTTTCTCAGGTCTGTGAAGAGTCATTGTTCCAAGTGGAGGGGTTTAAGTATCTATAAGTCTTGTTCTCAAGTAAAGAAGAAAACATTGAGATTGACAGGCAGCATCTACATTGATGTGGCCTGACTGTCGCAGGCTCTGAGACGAATATTTATTGTTTTTGGTCCGTTTCTTTTGGAGGACCTCAGTGTAACAAAACCAGCCACTCCTATGAGTGACTGGTTACTAGTTACTGTCTCCTTAATGAAACGTGTCTTCTGTATTTGACCCATCCTTTAGTGCCTCAGCGGAGCACATTACCAGATCATTGTGCCCAGCCTGTTCAGAACCATAGCTGAGAATGTTCTGGTGAGGAAACTGGATTGTCCAGGCACTGCAAGAAACATGCAAACTTCAGACAGAAAGGTCGACAAAAAGAGCCATCATGATCCTCAAATGTGCGATCACCTTTCTCATTACACAGTTTCTCTTATGCCTTAAAGTTGGGGTAAACTTTGTGTTTTCCACCAAAATTTGTTTGATAAATGCAGCACTTTGTGAAAAAAATGAGCTCACAGAGTACTCTCTGAATCGAATAATAAAGAATTTTGGTTCTAATCAGGAGCAGAATGAAGCGTTGTGATTGGTCCATTCCGGTTTCACTTTAAAAGAGGGTTGTCAAGATTGCAACATAAACTTAATAATACTGATATTAACAGTGTGTTGAAGGATTTATGAGAGAAAGTTGTCAGATCACCTACCCCACCTTTAAGGGAAAAAATATCAGGTCATTGGCTGTTGGACATCTTGGATACTGAACACCTTTTTAGTTGTTTGACAGTCATATAGCATCAGCTAGCCTCAATTCACTTTAATAAAACAAACAGGAGAAACAACTTTAAATGAAGCAAAAACAAAAGGCAGGCAATAAAAATCAACAACACTTTTAAAGAGCACCTTTAAAGAGCACAATTAAAATAGCCAGGGGAGTAGCTGCCTCTGGGACTCAAGGCTCTAAATCCAGATGAGTAAAAGCTAAAACGGTCATAATGTGTACAGTATAATGAGAAGATTTGGGTTATACCATTCACCATTCCAAAAGAAAATGCAAAGACAAGTAAAAAATGGCATAGTCCAATCATAAACTAATTTCTACCAATTATCCGATTATAATAAACCTAGATTAGGAAACTGCTGTGTTTTGTCGCTTGGTGTCCACTGTTCGTCCCCTCGTATCATCTTCCAACGATTAAATTCTGTAGATGAGCAAGACCCTCTGCAAAAATAGACTGCAGAATCCCCTCAAAGAGAAAGGCAAAGCTAAAAATAGCATCTGAAAAAACACAGTGAAAACCACAGTCACAGTAACATAGGGATTCCCTTATATGCAGCTGTATAATACTGGAAATCAAAACGGAACTGAAGGAAATAAGAATTTGTTAAGCTTATGGTGTCCTCTACATTTGACCCATCCTTCAGTGCCGACATCCTGCTAGGAGAAGTTGATCTGATTATCAAATTTTTTCACAGTAACAATAATTATTTCATATGTTTTGGGAGGAAATTGAGCCCAGAGGAAAGTCAGACACAATGACCCAGCACACTGAAATCCACAACTTTATAACATTTATCATTTAAACATTACATTAGGCTAATTATTTATTCACATGAGTATTGTGTGCAGTATTTAAAGGTCCTTGCCACATTCATGACAAACAACAGACTGAATTGACCATCAGAAACCAACCCTGATGTGCCGTGGTGATTGCGTGTGTTGATGTGTTTAGATTGTATTTTGCCCTCTGTTTTTCTTCTACAGAGCTGAGCTTATGACCGTGCCTGAAAGGTGATGTCTTTAAAATGGTTTCAGGATGAGTCGATATAAAACCCATTTAGAGCTGTGGGTCGGATCAAGTGTCTGTAAGTTCAGGCAGAGGAAGTCAGAGTGCTGATGCTGCAGGTCAGACTAATGCTTTCTCCTTCGCTGTGGTCTTTCCGTTTGCAGTCTCCATTGACTCTGAGAATCACTCTCTCACTCTCTTATGTAATGGATCCCTTTTCCCGTAGCTCCAAATCATTACTTTTGAATGAGACGTTAAAGTCAAGTTATCTGCTGGATGTGGATGACTCTGCAAACTCAAAATCCTCCAGAATATTTTTCATAATTTCACTGTATTTTTGGCCATTGTTCACAGATTACCCAGGTTGGTTAAAGTGCAATGACTGGCTGCTGTTCAAAGGTTGGTTTATTCATATTTACAACAACCTGCAGTACACGAGCACACATAATTTAAAAAAAACAATACAAAAAATACACAACTAATTGTGTATTGGTGTATTATGGATAACCAACTAGACAATAAATGGTTCTGAACTAAAATTATTTTTGTTATATTTCAGTTTATGTTTTTAACATCGCAAAAATGGGGTATAGCACTTTTAACGCAGTACTGATGTACAGTATAGAATTTGTTTGATGTCGCTCTCTCTAAAAGCTCATATAAATTATTCTACTAGAACATATTGCAGTGATGACACAGTGGCTACCACTCTTGCCATACAGCGAGAAGGTCACAAGTTCAACTCCAGGGCTACTGAGCCTTTCTGTGTGGACTTTGCATGTTTCTCCTTGTGACTGGATGGGTTTTTGCAGTTTCCCATTAACCAAAACCATAGGTAACAGTCTCCAGGTACAGTCCTGACAAGGCACAGTAAACGAGCTAGAGATGTGTCCCTGAGCACTGCACTGTGGTGATGCTCCTGGCACTGAAGGATTGGTTAAATGTAGAGGACAAATTAGTATTAAATTTGCCCCTAACAACAAATGATGGTCAGCAAATTGAACTGGTTAAGGAGTATAAATACCTTGGTATTTTAATTGATGATTGTTTACCTTTTAAACCACAAATTGAGAAACTGGCTCAAAAGCTAAAACTTAATTACGTTTTTATTTCAGAATCAAAGCATGCCTGTCATTTGAAGCTCGTAAGAAACTTGTCATTGCAACTTTTCTGTCTGTTCTTGATTTTGGCGATGTCGTCTATATGAATGCCTCTGCTGATGCTTTACGTGTTTTAGACACTGTTTTTCATGGTGCTCTACGTTTTATAACTAATTTGAGGTCGATGACCCATCATTGTGTTTTGTATGCTAGAGTAGGCTGGCCTTCTTTATCTGCTCGAAGATTGAAACACTGGTACCTTCTGATATAAGTCTCTTCTTGGGTTTGTGCCTCCCTATCTTCAGCAGGTCATAGAGCTGAGGAGCAGCAGTAGTTATAGTCTGCGCTCTCAGGACCTGCTTCTGCTCTACCCAGAGCACGCACAGAGCTGGGTAAAAAGACTTTTAGATTTGCAGCGGAATCTTGGAATGAACTCCAGAAGGAATTTAAATTAAAAGAGCTGGTTTCATTGGCCTCTTTTAAGAGACTTCTAGATGAACATGAAGCAAAACTCTCAATTTGCAAATGCTTTTTTTTTTACTGACCCAAAGTATACAATGTTGTGTATTTGTATGTGCTGTTGCCTCTTGGCGGACGCTCTTGCAAAAGAGATGTTTAATCTCAGTGAGTTTTTATCCTGGTTAAAGAAAAGGTTAAATAAAAAATAAAAAATAAAATAAAAAAAATAATATATATTGTATATAAATGAACACTCTCAGCCCTTCATCATTCTGATACTTAAGTATCGTGCCTTTTGGTCACAGTGAATTATAATTTCTGGCCATACCTGCTTGTCCAAGCCTTAAACCACATTGCCTCAGTGTCAGCGTACACTGGGTGAGAGGATACTAGATTGTAAAGTGCTTTGAGTACCTGGAAAGGTAGAAAAGAGTTATATAAATATACCATTTACCATTTATTTCTCTAATACAAAAGCATTACTGCACTGAAGAGTCTCTTGCTGGTTGGAAAAAATTACATGGATCACAAAGAAATGTGTTTACCACAGTTTATTTAATAAACATAAGTGTTAGAAACATAAAGCCTTAACTTTTATATCTGGTATGAACCATTTACAACATTGCAGCACATTGAAAAAGAAAAGGCCACATGTAACATAGTCACAACTACTGACTGTGCATAATAAATACATAGTAATACTTATTGGAGCTGGCTGGCGCACACTGGTAAAACTGGTCTACACTTGAGATCGTTTGCATCGAGGTTTTGCAGACAGAGCAGTTGTGTTGTTTTTAAGAGAACATACACCGCAGACAGACGCAGACCTACATCACGAGACATGTCCTTAATACTAATTATTCCACGTTTTCTTCAACATCCATATAAAAATAAATGCATCTTTAAATGTAAATGGAGCTCAAAAGCAGGAAGAAAATTCATAATGCATAAAAGTTGTATGAAGGATTAGGTGATTGTAGCCCAGTATTAGGAACATAAGCCATGTTTCCATGATACAGGGCAGCACTGGACAGCCTTTTTCTGTTTCCACAGCCTCTGCTTAATGGGTCCAAAGTGAGCCGCAGAGGGTCCTACTTGAGTGTGACGATAAACCGGAAGTTGTTTCTTGTTTACTCTAGCCTGACCCTCGTCTCACAGTGTCACAAACAAAGATTATTACATGTCTTTTTGTGAGTCACGTAGATTGACCTCCTGAAGAAGTTAGGTGAATTTAAATGTACATTTCACAGATTAAATTGTATACAACTGTATACAATTGTATACAATTTAGATTGTATCACAGACCCTCAGGAGCGCAGACCCTGCAGTAAAAACGCACCATCATCAACATAACCGATCTGACTGATCCGGGATAATGAAAACATGTCTATAGTGAGTTTGATTGACAGGCTAACAAGCCAATAGTAAATTAACTTGTTGTTTATTGGCCAATGTTTAACTGGCCAAACTTTGTCCAAAGTGTTTTTTTTTTAGTTTTGTTGTTTTGTTTTGTTTTGTTTTTTAATTTAAACATACGTACGAGGCTGCTGCAAATCTATTCAACTATTTGGACCTAGTTTGAAATAATAATAATTAAATTAAATGTCCTCCATACAACCTTTAGGTTTTCTTAGACAGTTTACACCATTTCATTGTGAGATGTGTTGGAAGATTTGTATCACTTCCTTTACTTTAGTCAATTATTAGTGTAATGGAAAAGTGTCTTTTGAGAGAGTTTGTTTTATAGTTGAGTCATGCATTAAAATGAAGGTTTGAAATGCCATTCGTTAAAAAGTCTATTTCCGTCACGTACTAGGAAGACATGCTTACTGTACATTCAATACATTAATTTACAATACGTCATCCCCTCGATGTCCACTGACCTGATCACAAGTATGTCGTCACCTAAGGTGTTTTCTTCTTGTTAGGACTGCATTTAACGGAAGGTTTGGTTAAAGGCACTATGAATGTTTTCTACACATCACTGCACACACTGATGACATACTCTCACACTCTATTATTGCTTACGACTGAATAATATGTTTACATCTGCTGGTTTATGTGTGTGTTTTTACACATAAAGTGGGACCTCACTTTTCTCTACTTTTACTACTGAAAGAAAAGAAGACAAAGATAACATAAAACACATTTGTGTCTGGTTTGTATTAACTTAATGAACAATGTACAACTTGACTGTACATTGGATGGTTTTGGACAGTTTTTAGTCCAAATGTTTTGTGTCTGCAGATTGAGATAATACTAGTTAGTATGTTTGAATATTTATAATAAAGAAATGCTTTCTGTGGTTGGACCTCTTCCCTCGAGCTCATAACGTAGTTATTCTGAGTAAGCTCTGACTCGTATGACCTGTGTCCTGTGTTAGTTTACTCATTTCGATGTTTCCACAGTTTAACATGATGTGTGGACAACCTCTCATATACAACTGCAAAGCTAAGTTTCCTGACTAAATCCAGAAAAACATGTTTACAAAAACATAAATACAACTTAAAAAAAATATTAATTTATATGTGTAAACACAGAGTGATACAAAAACAGATTTAATTCATCCAAACAAAAATGTCAAAGGTCAAATAAAGAGGAAAGAATTGCATACTTTGCAGTGAAGGGCAACCATTACCCTGTATTGCTTTTTATAGGCACAAAAATGATGACAAGGAAACATACTGAATGTTACATAAAGCAAAGTGATTAGCTTTATCTCAAGACAATAATGACACGTTTAGTTTAGCTTGTTTTGTCTTTGACGTTTAACACCAATTTGTAAAAATAAACTCTTTATTTTTAAAGTAATTTAACTAATTTATACCCTAGGATAATGAGACTGTAATGTCCTTTTTAAACATTATACAGCTAAACTGCTATAAAGTATGAATGAAAGAAGTTCACTAATGCACAAGTGAATACACAACAAATCATTTGCATCCATTTGAGGAAGTTTTTAAGGAAAAAATGAACATGAACAAATACATGGGTTTTCTTGGTCCCTGGTGCTGTGCTGATGATTAGTCTGTAGAACATTGCTTTAAAACAAAATAATTACTGTATTTAATTTATATACGATTTCTCTTTTGGGGATCTCTTGCCTGTCTGGAGGCGACAGAGCCATGTGACTGCTGAATTAAAGCTTCAGTTGATGATGATGATGATTGATGATGATGATGATGATGATGATGATGATGATGATGATGCGGCAAGAGAGGTAGATGTTATTATAGAAATTACAGCATTTTGATTAAAAAACATATTAAAACATTCAAAATTAAGATTGTAAAACCTGCATTTATGGATTTGAACTAAAGTACAGTACAACATTCATTTCATGGGCAAAAGGTGTCTTTTCTCTCTTGTTTTCACTGAATTTCTTATTTGTTTTTACTAAGGCAAACAGCAAAAAAAATAGTCTTTTCTTCATAAAGACTCACTGGTTAGTGTGATATGTTTACGATAAAAATGTACAACTGATCTACTGATATGAGGCCAGACTTTAGATGCTCTCTACCAAGCATGCAGACATGTTTTGGTTTAGTTATGACCACAACATACGCACAGGACAAACACAATACAGAAGCAAACTGTCACTGGAGCAACAACATCTCCAGACACAGTGATTCAAGTAAAATACCTCCGAGTGCGACAGCAGCTTTGCTTTGGGCAAAACTTCACAGAAAATGTGTCCAGAGTGAATCCAGAGGAAATGTAGATGAGGGAGGTGGTCTCTTTTGGTTCATAGTTCAAAGTCAGTCGAGTGGAGAGGATTGTTCAATGTTCTTCTTCTGCAACAACAACAAAAGTATCATCAGTACACACAGTTTCAACTCTATCCAAAGTGAGATTCACATTAAGCCAGTGTGAGCAAAAGTCAATCATTCACAATAACAGGATCAAAGTGAACAGCAGAGAGCAGTGAGCTGTGCTGTTGTGGGCTTTAACAGAAGCGTGTAACCAGCTGTGTGCTCACTGTTATTTGTAAGATAATTCACTCATGCTGCCTGTAATTGGGCAAAAACTGCACCACTCTCCAAACCAATTGTGCACACAGAGGCCGATGTATCAGCTGGCCTCTTTTGGCTCTGCTGCACACTTTGTGCTGGATAAAAACAGAGACATTCTGACAATAGACCAATGAGATTTGTCTAAACAATCAAAGGTCAAATGTCACTTGTCATTTGCCTTCATTAGTGACAAATCCCTGCAGTTACTACAATTAAGAGAATTGTGTGGTTGCTTTTGATTTTTTATTTATCTTAGACCTGCCATTGTCTTTGCTTTTTAATGACTAGTGCTGGTTTTCATGTAACATTACACATTCTACCCTTCTTCACTGTTAAAACTTGTTTTATGTAGACTTACTTTTCTGGTTTTTCTATAGAGATATTACCTGGAATCTTCCACTTTATGTCAATAGACCTCAAGACATCAGAATGAATTTTCAGAAGACCTAATGTAAACTAAAGGAAATTCCCGCTAGATGCTAAATAGAGATGCTAAATACTGAAAGAAGTGCCAACAACTTTCACAACTTCACAACTTTGGTTTCTTTTTAAAAACGTTAAGTCTGTGATGTAGATGTCGACATGTTTCGACTGATGTTTGCAAGCCATCTTCAGGACGTTCACTGGTCTTGGTGCTCGCCTTGATGACCTCCTGGGTCTCTGGAGGAGAGTGTGTAAAATGAACAACACAAATGCTGGATCAAGAAGATGATTGAGATCAGAAAGTGGGTCATCTACAGGATTAAACACAGTGTTCCTCCTTTCCCACACCTGGGACATCCTCCTCCAGTGACCACTGGGCGACAGGGAAGCGTGGTCAGCCTGGCAATCAAAATGAACACTGACTCTGCAAGTAGCTGATAAACGACACGTCAACTATGTGACCAGTGACTGTCATGAAGATGGCTCGCAGACAGCAGTCGACACGTGTCAACAAGGTAAATACAGAACATCATTGTCTTTAAATAGAAACCAAAGTTGTGAAATGAAGAAAAGAAGAAACCTCCAGCCAGAATAATATGTGTATCACTCTGTTTGATAAGCTGTTTTTTACTAATGTATCTCTATAGAAATTTGGCACACAGATTTGTAAGAGTTGTTTACATCTGTAGATCTATTGAGTCATTTATTTCCACGAAAGTGGGAAAACGCAGACACCTGTCCAAGTTACAGTTCTCTTCAGGGACAGTAAATGAATAAATTACAGAACTTAAAACAACCCTGACTTACATTTTTAGTTGGTAAATGTCATTACTACTGTTGTTCTTAACTATCAATCAGTGAAGTACACACAGTTGCCATGGAAACAGCCCAGTAGTCATCAGTGCAGTTTGTGTTTCGTCCTGTTATTGCAGGGCTTCTACTGTAGCAACCTGCAGCTGTTGTCACTGAAAGTTTAGAGTTGCACCGCTCAAGGTCTCATGACTCAAACTAATCAAGTGTGAGAGACATACGTGCGAAAATACACTGCTTTGACTGACAAAATGTGAACAGGAAAAACTCTACAAAACACAAACTACAACACTATAGGGACTTTTTTTTAAGCTCATTTACAGTACTAACTTTGTTTGGAAACTTTTTTATTCATTCTCACATTTAGACAAACTTTCCTTAAGAAAAATGATTTAAAAGCAGTAAGTCCCAAAATATATTTATTTAGTAAATAATAGCCTAATTATTACTAAGAATTACAGTGAAACGTTTAGTTTTATTGTTCATTTTAGTGGTGTTTTTAGGTTTTGTACATCATAGTTTTGCTTTAATAGCAACACTTAAAGGTGGGGTAGGTGAGCAAACAAAATGTAGGTTTTAAATCTGGCAACTTTCTCTCATACATCCTTCAACACATTGTTAATATCAATATGGATTAAGTTTAGGTTGCAATTTTGATTTAAAACTCTCTCTTTTTTTCTCTTTTAATGTAAAACTGGAGAGGACCACTCAAGCTCAGCCAATCAGAACGCTGCATTCTGCTCCTGATAAGAATTAAAAATCTTTATTATTTGATACAAAGAGTACTCTGTGGTCTAATTTCAGAAAGTGTTGCATTTATTTTAGACATTTTGGTGGAAAACACAAAGTTTTATTATTTTCAACTAAAAAAGTTAGCTACCTCAACTTTAATAACTTATTTAAATGTTCCAGACTTCACAGATGCTAAAGTTAAAGCCAGTGAGACCCACTTTCAGAAACTGTTGCAGTGTGCACACAGACATGGTGACAGAGTAGTTCCTCTGATGAAACAGAGGCTGGAGTAATAATGGGACTAGTTCTTGGTTGCCTGGAAAATGAAGCGTGGGCTGTGGATCCCAGGCAATGTTTTTGGTTCTATCATTTACGATTGTCACATCAGGAACCAAAGAAAAAGAGAGAAAAGGTCAGGTAGTTGTCTTGACATTCATCTAGTTAAGTTTCTTGTTTGTTTGTGCTGAATCCCATGTCTGAGTGGAAAGAACAGTTCTGGGGGTCACCCGGGGGTCAGATGAGGGGTAACTCACTGCGGGCCACTTGAGGCCTCGGGACACATTCTCTCAGCGATGACACACAGACTAACAATAGCCGGAGAGCAACTGTGTTTACCTCCACCGCATATGTTAGGAGGAGACACACAGGACAGGAGAAACACGGAGGTGACTGTTCAGGAGGGCCACTGACCAAAACAGTCCCCGGGGAACACTCATTCACTTAGCACAATGCCCCATAGCTGTCATGTCTGCTCTGCTCAAAGATGCTGACTTAAGCAACTTCAGCAGCGACGTAAACGCACTCTGCACTTTCCTGGTTCTGCTTCAGGCGTGTCAAGTCATTTATTTGCTTCGCCATCTTTAAATGTAATAGCCTCATTTACGCCCAGTTGTCACGTGGACTAAATGTTTAACTTTGTGTATTTTAATGCCTTCAGTTTTGTTGTTTTTATTGTATTTTGTCAAGTCATGTATTGCAGATTGAATGTTAACCAGTATGGATTTCAAAATGAATGCTAAAATCGTGTCGTCGTGAGCAAACTGGTCAAAAATATGGTGCAACTCCTTTGACCTCTAAACAGTGAGCTGCGCGCGCCTGAGCCTGCTCCATGAACAGAGAGTCCAGCGCCACCCGGAGTCCAAAGTGGAAACTAAAGCTTCTGTGTGTAAGACTTCTTTTATTTGACCAGTAGCAATGTAGAAAAGTAAAAGGACTGTACTGAAGTAACTTTTTACCTTAGTACATTCCAAATCTTTCTTCTTCACTACTTTTTGCAGTAAAAAGTACTTGTCTGTAGGGTTCAGACGTTTTTAAACTGCCATAGCAACCACTTGCCTAATATTATGATAGGAAGAAAGAAAATAAAAATAGTCCACTACATATATTAAGTTTTCAGTTCATTAGACAATGAACGCATTTTTCTGAAGATTACTTAGGATGACCATATCTTCCGAATTAAAAACTGGGACACACTCAAGTTTTTGCAGAGGGTAATGAACATTAGTTGAAAATAGTGAATAAATAATTATATTCTTAAGAACTTATAGCCAATTCATGCTCTTTCACTCTCATGTTTATTCTCTGAAATGTCTGTCAGTGCAAATTGGTGCATTTTCTTTTGTTTTTGTCATTTTCAAGCTCGGTTTTCTCTATTTTGACAAAACACATGTTGAAAAGTGTCAGGGTGGTGAAAAAACAGGACGATTGGGACATGTTTTGTGTAAAACTGGTACAAAAAGGTGGATTTGGACACATTTGCTGCGACGTGGGACACAGGGCTCAAATTAGGGACTGTCCCAGGTAAATAGGGACGTCTGGTCACCCTAAGATTACAACATTTGGCATCTTAACAGCTGTCAAGATGTGTGAGTGAAATGGCCTACTTTAGTTCAATACTTTTACTTAAAGGTGCACTGTGTAACTTTTTGACCAAAAAACACACAAGTAAAAGCATGTTTTTGTCATTTAGATGTCTTTGTTGAACTAAATAGTGACAGAAATCTGCTTTTTTGGGCTTACATGATCACAAAATGAACTGTTATTGGATCTATATGTTTCAGACAAAATGCTGCTCTTTTAGCTGCAAGTTTGTCACATTATGGCAAAAAACGTCCCAAGAATTGTGTGCTTGACTATTTTACTTTCACTTTCATTTGAGTAAATATTTGCCCCTGTGACAAAAAAGTACTTGTTCATCAAATTTGAGCAGTTCATCCATCACTGCTCTTAATTGTGCAGCCTTGGCTCTACTCACCTCCTCGTGACCAGTCCTGTAGTCTTCATCACTTCTGTGCAGGTCGTCTGATGTGATGGGTGGTGAATTCAGCAGATTTAGTCCGGAGAGATCCAGGTAGTATTCCAAAGGTTTTGCCTCACATCCACAATGTCCACAGGTACCATTTATTCCCATCAGTTTTCTATGATTATTATTCCAGGGGCCAGGTGCCGTTAAAGTGCAAGCTAGAGCGTATAGTGCTGAGGGTGGGGCATTCACATTTAAAGCGCACGAGTTCTTAGAGTCAATTTGTGATATTTAAGCTCTGTTGAAAATCATATATAAATTTATTCTTTAAATGTGTGAAGATTGACAAATGGTTAAAAAAAATAAGAATTTTAGAATATTTTTTTCATGTTTGATTGCCAGGTCTTGCAGATATTTAATTCCATGTTATAAATGGGCCAGTGTGCTTTAAAATAACACGTGTTTTTTTTCCCGTGATTCTCGGTAAAGCAGTAGGCTATTGGCTGAATCTCAGTCTCAGTCAGGTCGAATAATAATAATCATAATAATCATCATCATAATAATAATCACAATCATAATCATAATCATAGCCTAATAATAATAATATGCATTGTAAAGATATAGCTGACAGTAAACTTAATTTAGATGAACAACATGGTGGTTTTCTTTTCTTTCAGTCTTCGCCCTTTGGATCACAGACAATACCGAAAGGTCTCGAAGGTTGCCATAGAAACTGTTTTCAGGAAAGATGTGGTCTTTTTGGTCGGCCACATGATGGCGCTCTTGTCACAGCTTGTTGTCTAGGATTTTCCAATCGTCTAGTTTTGCACAATGTTGTTTTGAGAGCTACAGTTGATCCTCAAGTAAAATATGAAGTAGTTTGCAGACTTTTGTACATTTTATGCTGCAGCTCAATAAAACACACTGACTGTTTCAATGCTGACGTCCAGCCAACACCTTTGTCAAACCTGTGCGTGACATTTTAGATTGAGTTGGTCCTGTTGTGACAAATGCTAAATCGAGACAGCTCATGTGTTGTGTTGATGGAAGACACTGAGGGGAAACTAATCGCTTTGTTTGACGCCAGAACACACAGAGCTCAGTCCCAACATAAACCAGAGCTGCTTTGAGCGGGAATGCCATTGGACATGTGCGCGCGCCGAAGCATCATCACAGTGAGCACGAGTCACACGTCTGTGAGTTTCCCCGTGTAAGCCTTGTGTGGACTGCAGTTGGTGTATTTGATGGAGTCCGCCTCATCACTGTCCAGGTAGTCGGACTTAGTCAAAGACGGCTTACTGTCGCTCCTTTTAAACTCCCCAAACGGGGGCTGTTGCTGTCCACACGTCACGTGCGTGTACTGAAACTGCTCCTCGTGCTCCGTCTCCCGGTGGTAAAAGTAGTTGAAGTTGGACACTATGACAGGCACCGGCAGTGCAATGGTGAGGACACCAGCGATGGCGCACAAAGACCCAACAATTTTACCCCCGATAGTCACGGGGCACATATCCCCATAACCTACAGTTGTCATGGAAACCACTGCCCACCAGAACGCGTCCGGGATGCTGGAAAACCCTGATTCCGGGTCATCTGTTTCCGCAAAATACACAGCACTGGAGAAAAGGATTACTCCAATAAAAAGGAAAAAATGAGAAGTCCCAGCTCCCTCATACTGGCTTGCAAAGTCTTGCCCAAAATCTGGAGCCCCTTAGAGTGTCTGGAGAGTTTGAAGATACGGAAGACGCGCACTAGACGAATGACCCTGAGGATGGCCAGGGACATGGCCTGCTGTCCGTTTCCTTGGTGCTCTGCGAGCTCAGCCCCAGGGTGATGAAGTATGGCATGATGGCTACAATGTCTATGGTGTTCATGATGTTCTTGAAGAACGCTGGTTTACTGGGGCAAGCCAGGAAACGGACCAGCAACTCAAAGGAGAACCAGATTATGCAGAGCGTCTCCACTATAAAGAATGGGTCTGTGAAGGGATTGGGCTTTTTTGCGCGCGAGGTTCCGTTCACAACGAGATGTTCCTCAAACGTTCTTGCCTCCTCCCTGAACTCAGGTAATGTCTCCAAGCAAAATATGACGATGGAGATGAGGATGACCAGCACAGACACAATGGCAATCCCTCTTGCGGGTCCAGAGCTCTCTGGGTACTCAAACAGGAGCCAAACTTGACGCTGGAATTCATTGTCAGGAAGTGGACGTTCCTCTTCTTTAATAAAACCTTCATCGTCCTTAAAATTTTCTATTACGTCATCTCCAAGCTCGTAGAATTTAATTTCCTCCATAAAGATATCCACCGGCACATTAACGGGTCTGCGCAGCCTGCCGCCAGACTGGTAGTAGTACAGAATGGCATCAAAGCTTGGCCGGTTCCTGTCAAAGAAGTACTCGTTCCTAAGCGGGTCAAAAAAGCGCATTCTCTTACGAGGGTCTCCCAGCAGTGTGGATGGGAACTGGGCCAGCGTCTTGAGCTGCGTCTCGAAGCGCAGCCCGGAGATGTTGATGACCACGCGCTCACAACATTCCTGGTTCTCTGCGCGCTCTGGGTCGTAGACATCCTGCGCAGACAGAGCAGCCAGTGCCACGGTCTCATCCAGGTTCTCCGCGGGCACCACTGTCATGTTTTACCCCGGGCGCGCACCTCGGTCCTCGGTCTCGGCTCTGTCTCGTGGAAGCGTGCGTCACGTCTGCGGGTGATCTGGTTCGGCTGGCATGTTTACAGCCCCCTCCACGCACACCTTGTCTCCGTGCGCCGCTCAAAGCCTGGACTATGACTGGGCTGTCACATTCAGTGCATTTTAAGCAGGCTTTGCCCTCCCCAAGCTGACGTGTGCTCTCTCACCGAGAGAAACAAACACACATGCACCAACATATGCGCAGGTCCAGCTGTTTGGAAAGAAAATTTTAATAAATGGTATGGTGCAAAAACATGGCACATTCCGAAAGAGACACGCAGAATCAAAGTAGTGCGTAAAACCTATTGTGTCTCCATTACGCGCGGGTAATAACCACGTAGGACACTGATAATTACGCACAATTTGTAGAAACCTTTTTGCATGTTGATCATGAACCACTTAATGTAAGAAACAGTGGCTTAGTCCTGTGTCTGAGGCCTGCGCAAAGAAAAAAAATATGCTTGCAATGTCACGTTTCAAGGAGAATCGTCTTTGACGTTTCCATAACGCACCTTGCATCATTTCCACAAGTTTAACACGACCTGCTCTGGAATCAGTGCGCCAATTCCAAGAGTTTGCTTTAATATAACCCTCAAATGTGCAACAAGTGCAGAAAGCTTGGAAATGGAAATCAGGAGTTTGGAGAGCTCAAAGCAATGACGTTGCCGTTTTTTTCCCCTAAAATAGCTGGATCTCTCCCAGAGCAAAGTTTCTTTTCCCATGAAATGGCCGGAGGGAGTTAGAAAGCCAAAAACAGGCAAATACACTAAAAAGGAAAGGATGTGAATGGAAAGAAGGGATATCCCAATGAATCTATTTATCCAAAACCAACAAATCAAATTGTCCATGTTTTGAAAAATATGTAATAATTAGGCTATTGTCTTAGCCAAATTTGAAACACTGTTTAAGTTTTAATCTTAAAATGTAAGTTGAGTTTATATTCGTATTAACTCATTTTATAGACATTAATTAAATGGCATTCACGATGAAATCTAAATAACTATTCAAACAAGTGACGGGAAACTATTTAGACTATAAGTACAATTACCCATTGCTTTATTAAAAATGTAAACCTTAGACAATAACGTTTGTGCCATTCAAGAAGAACATGTCTTTTTTATACTTTAAGGAGCCTGTTTGTTCACACACCTCTGCTCCTGCAAACTGTCTTAGCTATCTGACCCAACACTACAGGTTCAGGTCTTATTGTTCATGTCTTTTCTTAATTAAATCTAAAAGTAACTTTGACCTCTGGTGCATTCTTTTGCAACACCTTTTGTTTCAGCAGGTAGGATTAAGGCAAAACCCATTCAGATGTTAGACAATTTATCTAGCTTTGCTAACTCAAAATACCTCCAAGAATGAATGATGTTCATAATATTTACTTTGTTTGTTAATAATAATACATTTTTGTAGGCTTGTATTTTCTTGTGAGTTCACAGGTTTTTTTTTCAACCTGAACATAAGGTACTTCTTAAAAACAGTGATTTCACATATTCTTCCACTTTTGTGCAAAGCTACAACTTTTAGCTTGCGAAGCACGTGGCCAACTCTAATGTGACTAATTTAGTTTTGGCCTGAGAGTGTGCAGAGAGGAGGGGAGCTCTTCCAAAGCAAACAACGATTGTCTGAAAAAGTGCTGTCTTATTTTTAGCGGGTGACTGTGTTTTGACGTAATGGGTCAGTGTAATGAGAATAGCTCCATCCATCACTGAGCCAATGCTGTCCAAATACTCTGGGAACGCTGGGGTTAGAAAACAGCTCCTTCTGTCACAGCACTCTATGAAACTTCAGGAGCAGCAGACTTCCAGAGTGGGAATTCCCATAATCTGTAAAGAGCGGAAACTACATGATTATCAACAGCGCAACAGGTAAAGCTTTACTAAGAAAAACACACATTTTGCTTTATTATGGTGAAACAGAACACGCTCAAGGTTATCAATTTAAAATATAAAATAAAGTCTGAGCCAATTTAAATGAAGCATGTATTTCACACAAATTAATTTCTAAAGGACATAGTGAAACTAACAGGGAAATTAAATAAAGTCTAAACAAACTGCTTCTTTGCATCAGATTATACCTCTGCACATGGTTATGAAGTGTCAATGAAAGATTGCTCATATTTAATAAGTTCTATGCAATAAAAACAAATATTTAGTGTATAAAATGGTTGAGTCATGAATATATGTGGTGCAGTCTTTCTGCAGCAGCACAGACTAATATAGATCTAACTTTTCATACAGACAACCCACCCTCACATGCACACACCCAAACAAAACCCACCTGGATGCACACACACCCTCCCATATGCGAAATGCATTTGATTTTTTTAGAATATATTAAAATTTGGGATGGGACGATTCACTTATTTTACGATTCAATTCCTGTTTCCGATTGATTTTTGCTTTACTTTAACATTTTTTTTCCCTTAAAGCACAAAATAAACCATAATAAATTACATTTAAAACAAAGACGCAGTTGTTTGTGCTCAGAAGTTGTGTTTTTTATCAACATTTGAACAGTAAGCAATAATATTTAGTGTTGATATTTAGAGGTCCACCCATCAGTTGTTAACGTAACATAATAATGCACACTCAGTCAGGTCTTGCACAAGTTCACGCTTTGTTTCTTCAAACATGGTAGCTATTGTATTATTGTTTGTATTATACAAATATAGTGTGTGTGTAGCTCAGCGGCTGCATATGTACTGTATGTTTTAGCTTATGAGCAAAACTGATCGATTCTGGCCTTTCGATGCTTCTAACAATTTTAAAAGTTTTGGAACTCTTTTCCATTCCTAATTCAAATACAGTAGGCTGGGAGTAGCCGGATGAAAAAGCACCATCAGAGGAGCCATCTGCACCAGAAGCAGAGAGTCAGCACTAGCCTGAGGCCTGGACGAGAGAAAAGATACGTTTAAGACTAAACCTCCAGGGGCCAGCAGCCACAGACAAACACAGCTCCTGGTGCAGACTGCTCCTCGAGGAACACTGGAGGTCCTAAAGTTAATACAAGTACAGAAATAAGTCAAAAACATATAGATAAATAAATATTTAAATAAAACTATAACATGAATATGTATAGAGGGATTGTTGGTCGGCGTCACTGTCCGTCTAGTTGGCTGGGAAAACTTTTTGGAATAAAACAACAAACAGGACAAGAGCAGCTGTTTTGGATCAGGTCTGAACCAGTATGACCAACGTCTGGCTCCTGATGCTTGAATCTGTGTTTTTCTCGCTGTTCTTTCACTCACTCACCTGAATGTAACGTTTATGGGGTCGAAATTCATTCACAAATGTTGAATTAGCAGCATAACTTTAGTTTTCACACAGTGATAAACTCTTGTAATTAGCTGACAACAGCACTGGCTCGACTTGTTGCTACAGCTTGGTCTGCGGCTGCTCTTTCTGCAGCTGCATGCGCACGCATTGCCCATGTTGATAAACAAATAATCCTTCTATAAGATAGCAAGCCTACAAACAGACCAGAGAAGTATAAATAAGGGTAAATATGAGATGGGCCATGAGCCTACTCTTACTATTGTAACTAAAGCTGCCCTGTGGCAGATTCATGAAAGCGAGGCTGCCAGTGTGTGCCATTGACCCCCAGACCATCGTCACACTCACACCACATTCATATCAGGCCAGTTGGGTGAAGTGCTTTGCCAAGGACATAATGATAAAATGCAACACTGACAGGTGTTGGGACTGTCTGGGAAGCTTCCATACTCTGAGGACACAACCACAGTCCAATTGATTTTTCAATAGCACCTGCAGCACTGGGCCACAAAGGTCTATTTCATTTTCAGCCTGGTGGTTAATGGCCTCTTTTTGTTCTGTGGTAATGAGTTCGGGCTTTGAAAGGCTTCACATAATATGATTCATGGCTGAATGCGACACACTTCTTGGGATGTGGTTTTCTTAAAGTATTTCAAGAAAATTAAAGAGTTGCTGTGCAGAAAACAAGACATTTTATACTGAGGTATTTTAAAGGGGACCTATTATGTCAAATTCACTTATCTAAGTTTTTAACCTTGTTATGATAGTTTTCCTTCATTATTAGTTTACTCAAACTTATCTTTAAATTGATTCATACATGTTTGAGTAATCTTGTGTTGTTCTTCAGCTGCAGCTCAGGTGCTCAGAAATCCCCATTCTCACCTACCACCTATCCCCTCCCACTTCTCTGTATTTACTTGCTATTTTTCAAAAGATTAATACTCAAAGTGAAGCATATATGGTTCCAAACTGTCCTATATCCTCTTTCCAACAATAATAATTTGTTGAAAAAAGAAGAGGTAGAGGCACTCTATTTTGCTGTAGTTTTAATAGTGAATCACGCCAACAGTTTCGACCAGAGTCTTCTTCAGGGCTAGTTAGTCACAGGTGGTATTAGTCCAACTTAAATAACAGGTTGTCACGTGTCAACAATAATAATTTGTTGTTTAAAATCTGTTGCTTTTACAGTTAAATTTTAAAATGAAGAGGCGGGGCTTATCAGTTCTGCAGTTTTGAACAGGAAGTCAATGGAGCTGTTCCTATTTTTAAGTTGTTTTAGAACAACTTTGTGTTTTACAATGAACAAAAAGTAATTTACTGATCTGCAGATGATCTAGTTTCATACTAAATAATAAAAAAAACACAATAGGTCACCTTTAAAGCAAATCTTACTTCACAAAATTGTAACTGACTCCAAGTCTCTGTAGGATTAATTGTATTAGACATCCATAGATACAACCTCTGAACATTAAAAATGTGCATATTGTAAATAAAATCAGGGTATGTCCGTCTCCTCCTGTAGTGAGCTTCATACATGTAGACTTTTTGCTCCAAAAGCACAGATTTCATTATTTGTGTGACACATGTGGGATGTGTCCTACATTTTAGGGAATGTCATGTGTTCATTACGTGCTCAGGGCACTCATGTCCATTTTCATCTCACCGTAATTATTCTCCTTCATGAGGAAAATGGAATGGAATATTTAAAATGTTTTTTGGAGGTGGGAAGAACCCAGAATACACGGAGAGAACACGTGGTAACTCTGTAATCCAAAAACACGCATATAAAGGTCAGTTGGCACCACTGTAAAATTTCTCTAGTGAATGAATGAGCTGTTTTTTTTTTTTTTTTAAACTGTCATCTTTTTTTTGTTTAGATGTTTAGACAATCAATAACTCAACAATGACTTGGCCACTGCCTAAGGCCCAAAGTCACTGGGATAGGCTCCAGTCACCTGCCACCCCAAACGGAAGCAAGCAATGGAAATGGAATGAATGAATATTTTAAAAGTCACATATAACAACATTAGACACAGAAGACTAAATTATGGGCATTGTGGGATATTTCAAATTTCAAAAACTCAAAAAACAAATATTTGTTTTTGCTGCAGAATCCATACATTTTAGTGAGAGGCACAGTTTTGGGAATAGTCTCTAAAACGAAAGCTGATAGGACATACAGAGTGAGGGCAGCAGCGTTTTAAGTGGCTAAGTGTTGAGCAGGTTGACCTTTTGTGCCAGAGGGGAGTCTTAGTAGGAAATGAGCCCATCTCTGCATGCTAAGACACTGGGAGTGAACCATGTAATCTGGTAATGCAGGCGGCAGAACCGACTCATCCTCAGCTCAGGCCCGTCCTCTGAGTCTCCACAGTCAGTCCAATTACCCAGCCAGTCACCTTGAAGCATGCGACGCATCAGTGCAAACGCAGCAAACAAATAACAAACAAACAAATAAAGGTTGACGTCTTGTGATACATTTTATCCGTGAGTCATTTCAGCCGGCAAATGCTTTTTGGGGCACAATAAATTAAACTGTTTTGTGTTGCCCAGTAGAAGAGAATTATTGTGTTTTCTTTAGATTTTTTTTTATATATAATGGATTTTTATTAGATTGATTGTGCAGTCAAAAGAGTCGGTAATGCCATTTGTCACAAAGAGTTTAAAATCTAATGTCTGTATGATTTTAAAACTTTGACACCGAATAATTAAAACGCTCAGTAACCATCACTGTGTTGGTGGACGCCTGTAGCAATAAAGTCAGTCTGACTTTCCAATAGGATAGTAAAGCATACCTTTAACTTTAAACAATTATTATGTATTCTTTTATTGCAGTTGAAGACATTTACACGTTGGTGCATAAAAACACGATGATTTACTTTAAATAGAAATATAACATAAAGAACAAAAGATGATGAGGAAGGATTCATGGACCTCCAAACAGTGACGTCCACTTCTCTCAATACTTTGGTGGAGAAGTAACTGGTGGGACACTTGTATAATGCCGTGCTCCAGTCGTCCTCGGAGGTCGGAACTCGGACCTCGGAGTGATGCTTTCTCCGAGTGTTGTGTGTTACAGTGGTCAAGTCGGATTACTTTTAAAGTAATGAGCCAATCAAGTTATAAATAGCTTTGAAACAGCCCACAACAGCCTTTGTCTTTATGTCAGTTTATCAACTCGGACAATGCTGTTACATTTGCAGTTTGTAAAACATCGCAAGAGTGAATTTCTGCTTTTGTTTACATTAGTTCTGTGTACTTATGCATCTTTTAAGGCTTTAGTGACCACCAAACATCTCTTTTACATGTTACTAGTGAGAAAAGCAGACAAATTACATAAATAACACCAAACAAAGTTATCTGTGGAGGCGCATCTGTCGCATCGGCAAGTGATGGAGCATTTCCAGTCTAAGAATATAATAGTTTGAGAAATACAATTTCACATCGCCAAAGTTGTTAAAAAAAGATACAAATCAGTTCGTTTTGATCATTGTTTTGCTGAAATTGCTTGTTTAAGCTCAATTTATCAATAAAAGTGCCACTTCTGCCATTGTGTTCAATTGATTTGCGTCGTCACCTCTACCGGAGGAATATGGCGTTGCGTTGTTCGTGTTGTAGCAACAGAGCAGAGCTGCTGATTGCGCGTCTACTAATTTAATGTCTATGGTGAAAACCTCATGGAAATAAACGAAACAGGAAATGAACATTCCAGCAAGAGGTGAGCATTTTTGAAAATAAACAAGCCAACTGACGTTCAGGGCCATTCTGATAGAGGCCAACAGGCTGAACTGCAGCCGGTAAGACATGCTGTAGCCAATAAAGACTTATAATTTGGATTAGGATTAAGTGCCTTGGCATTTTCTGTGTGTTTGTACAAACATACAAAATATAGTATAATGTAATTATGTATAGTGTTTAGCACCGTCTCATTTCTTTGTTTATAGCCAAAAATAAAACATGTTTTCTTTATTGTAGCCTACTGAGAACAGTTTTTAAGTGAACACGCACCTCCCTAAAATGGTCTCTTTCTGAGGGGCTTCCTCTATCTTGTTTCCATGATGATGCTTTATCTTTAGCTTAAATTGATTGAACACAAATGCTCATATACAGAGAGAGCCCAGCCTTGATCAGAGACAGGTAATGTTCCAAAATATGGGTTCAGCTTTCTATTTCAATGAAATTCTGCAAAAGATTTTTTTTTTTTTTTGCCCAGTGTTTCTTGAACGTTTCATGTGATATCATGAGTCTGAACAACCTGAAAACAAAGTTAATTGTATTATCTTAACTGATCCATTACAAGGCAAAGTGAGGCGTCCACACTGTCCACAGTTCAGAGTTCAGACTGTGCCTGTGTGACTTAAGGACAACTGGACAGATGCTTGTGTGTGGTCATGTCACACTGAGGCAGCTGGACTGATCTGTGCCAGGGTTTTGCTGCTATAAGTAGCACCATCATCGAGACCAGTTTAAAAACTTTGCACTTCCACACCCTCAGTGCCACGTCATAAACACAACCAGGAAGAGAATAACTTTGTGTTACATAAACAGGTCGAGGCAAAGATTGTTAAATCATATTATAATAGTAAAGAGAATATTTGCCATAGCAATGTAAGTGATGAGATACATACAGAGGCTTTTATGTAGAGCTTTGTTTCAGGCTATTTATGGTAAAGCTGAAAGTTCTCCTTTCTTTTTGTGTCTTATTTCTATTATTGTAAGAGTTTTAGCCTCAGCGGAGCCTGGTCTGTGTTTCACTTCAGCTTAAAGCCCATGTGACTGATCAATCGTTCTTTTTATTATTTTGACTTGGTGTGAAAGTCCTTGTTGTAATATGTATCGTCATTTTAGTTGAGTTAAAACATTTTTGACAGTAATTTGAGTTCTAAAAAGTTCCACTTGTCATCAAAAAGCACAAAATTGCAAAGACAATTTAGCATCTTTAGTTTCCCCAACGCAGTTATTCCATAATCTGGTTAGTATACCTTTCCCAAATCTTAAAACCTAACCAAATTAACTTAACCTAGTCTTAATCTTAAATCTTAACCCTAATCCCAGCCCTAACCTTAACCAAATCCTGTTGTCCCTGAAGCCCTAAATATTTAAAAATATAAACTTTTGCTAGCATAGCCACCGTAGGGTTGGAGAAAAAAATCAGGTGACATTTTATACAGAACAGTTATAGTAGGAGTCTAAACAATCAATTAGCAAAAATAAAATGCTACAAGGTTTTATCATTTGTCAAAATCTGTGTCATTTATGTGGATTTTGGCTCATAATTACAATACAATTGTTAGGAACCATTTGTGGAACTACTCTAGCTACTGTAAGTCATATTTACTGGACAAAAGACATTTATAAACCTCATCAAAGCAACCAAATTGTGTGAAAGCAAAATCTAAAATGTAGTTCACTGTTTCACTGAAACATTTTGTCTAATCTGATTTTTTCATTACAAACACGATTTAGGTTTTACATCAGACAACTTCCTCTTCGAAATTCTTCGACATATGGTTAATATTGACATGCATTCATTTTTGGTTGCAATTACGGCTTAAAAAAGATTTGTTACAAACAGCAGGACCACCCAAGCACAGCCAATCATTTGGCTCCTGACAAGAGCTAACATTCTTTATTATTCAATTCAGACAGTACTCAGGGTTAAATTTTTCCACAAAGTGCTGCATTTATCATAAAACACAGAGTTTACTAATATATATCTAAAAAAGTTAGTTACCCCAACTTTAGGCCTTTAGAGACAGAAATTAAATTTAGCAATCTTAACTCACACACAGTATATGTAAACATATCTTAAGTCTCTTTTGACCTAATTCTACAGCCTTTTATTCTCTGAAAACGGGAAGTGCACTGTTAGCATGCTATGTTGTTGTTAGCTTTGCTGTGAAAAACTGGGAAACTGACTTGAGCTACTGACAGTTGTGAAACGCCTTTCATAAACTAAGATTGGAATGAGGCAAGTGAGTAAAATCTGTGACTGATAAAACGTTTTGAGAATTGAGCTACTCTCTCCAAAGGAAAATACACAGAGAATAATCAAAGCAGTCTTGTCTGATATGCTTAAGCTGAAGAAGGTTGGTTGTTTTAGACAGTAGATTTGGAGACTTATGGAAGTCCAGAAGATCTCACAGATTTGGAAAATTCCCAAGACAAAGAATGGTATCTCAAAGACAAAACTCCAGCTGTGTTTTTGATAAGGAAACAATGTTTAAACATGACTAAGCACACAGCAAGTACAAAAACAAAGCTTTATCTCTAGATATCTTTTTTGTTCGGGTAACAATAATTTAATAAGGCTCAAAGCTAACAGGAGGTAATTTTGCGTAGCTTTAAGATCAGAAAGTTACTCTGACATGAGTACCTTTGCCTCCCAATACTTTTGTCTTTACTCTTACTTGAGTGATTTCTTGACTCACTACTTTGTAATTTTTCTGAAGTAACTCTTACGTGAGCACACATTTTACTACTTTACCAGCAGTATTCCAGATTTGTTGAGATGATTGTTGGTAGAGTTATGATTGTATAACCACGGACCTTTCCCCTACTGTAAATGTCGCCACAAATAACACATTGAATTCAGGTTAATGTTACTTGGTAGACGCGGCGGGTCTCTTGTTACAACATTTCCAGTGGAGCAGATGCACTTTGGTGATACGTGTTTCAGGAGCTTATCTGCAGTTGTCCTTGTTAAGCACAAAGGGGCGTTTTTATCGGAGAGAGAGAGAGACAGGTGCTGCAGGACGCCACAAGGTGAGAGCAAATCAAAGCACAAATGAAGCCCTGCGTGTAGCCGTTAGTCATTGGGGCTCCATCACACACTTATCCTGCGCTGACACTGCCCCGCACGTGTTGGTTCTCAGCAGGAGCATGTCTGAGAGAGCCATCCACTCCAAAAGCAGCCAAATCAAAAGCAGAATTCACCAGCTCTCCTTCCCCTCGGGGCGCGACAGAGGGAAACCTACCTTCAGTGCCAGGCTGTCGGTAGCCGTGGCAACCTGAGACTGTCCTCTCCTCTCAGCGGCGAGGCTCGGATCTGAGATTGACCTGTCAGATCTCATCTAACATATAAAACATTTGTGCGCGGATAGCAGGCCAGCGGGGAATTCTGCTTCATAATCTCTAGAAGAAAAAAAAACGCCTGTGTTTCTGGTATCTGGAGACTTCTACATTAGCTGCCACTCCGAATGTAAAAACGAAGCAAACACAACATCCTCTACACCACTGAGCACATTTTTCATTAACATCTGGGTATGCTTTTGGGAAAACAACCCACAAGGAAACAATTCTCTGTCAGAGCATTGTTATTCTGATGGGGACTGTTCAAGGTCACCCACTATTTGTCTGCACAATATTCATTTAATATCAGCTTCTTTTTGAATTTGAAATGGATAAATAAAAGCAATATTAGAAAAGCTCTTCATTATGCCTGCTCTTTCAGGTTTTCTGCTGAAGGTTTTGTCTTTATCTTGGTGCAACCTCTCTACTTCAGCCTAATGAGAAAAGGAAACCACGGTTTTTGCAATTACCCACAGAGAAATGACCCCAATCAAGCTGTTCAATAGAAGTAATTATCCTGAGATACCAGCATTATAAAAGGAACGGATAGGACAAAAAAAAAAAACTTCGAATAAATTCATTCAACACTGTTTACCAGAGGTGTGCAAAGTATGGCCCAGGACCCAAAAATGGTCTGTAAAGCCATTGTTTTTGGCCTCAAGTCTCTTGCATGTTTGCTCTGGCTGATTATAGACTATATTTTTACAGGAAATGCACGTATTTGTACAATGTTAACCAACAAACACAACATTGTGATAAAGACCTAAAATTACAGCTTCATTACCTTTGATAATGTATCGATCTAACTTGAATAAATATTTTTTTTTAAAGTCTGCATTGACATGTTATTGAAAGAAAACGTGATATGTCACGAAGAACTTCATGTTACCCAACAAACAAAAGACCTTAGAAATTGTATTACAGTACTATGTTACTAACTCGATCACCAATGAACTGTGACTTCAATTTAAGCGCAGTGGATTTCTCCGCGTGTCCCATGTTCTCATACTTGTCCAGAGTGACATTAATCATAAGAGGTCACCACTGACACCCCTGTCACGACCTCCATCTGTACGGCGCTGAGTTCATCATCTGCTGATCATTTTATGGGTCAAAAGTAAAAGGCCTTTGTCAGTCTCATCTGGAGAATTAACACTGAAAGTAAAAAGGCTGAAGTTAGATAATGAAGAGTTTGTAACGTAATTAAACTCACTAATTTTAAGATTCATCTGGTTCAGAACAGAATAGTGATCCTTAAAATTAGTGGGATTAATCACATTACAAACCATCTTAATATTTAATAAAATAATAAATAAATGTGTACATATAAGCACAGTTTGGCGTTGCTAGCAGGACACAGGATAACACTGTGTACTTAATTACTGAGGCATATAGATTTGCAATAACGTGAGAGCAACATTGATCATTCAGTGTATGTTATTCTGTCACTGATTGATGATGTTGTTAAAGTTATCGGGAGTAAAAACCCATTTCTATTATCGGCCTCTGACACTGAGGACAAAGGCTCAAAGCTCAATCAGGGACCTCCTTTGATCTGTGCAGAATAAAGAAGTCTAATTGTGTCCTGGAGCCACTCAGTTATGATCTATGTTTCAGTCATCTATTGACAATAAAATTATACTATTTATCAAGATTTATCAAAGGCCTAAGTTTCATACATAAAAAAAACACATTCACATTGTGATATAGATAAACTATTATGATGTGATATAGATAAACACAGATGCTGGACAAGGTGGGTCAAGTGTCTTGCCCAAGGACACAGCGACAGTTCACTCTTGTTGTCTCACCTGGTCTCCCAAGCACTGACCAGGCCCTGTCTGTTTAGCTTCTGATGAGATCAGAAGTATGGACAAGGTCTTTAGCAGTAAGTTAGAGCAGAACAGGACAGCTCCAGAAATATCCATGTAGATCAGAGTTTATTGAGTGCTTTCTTGAGAAGGTATTGAGTGAAAGGTTATGTATCTGATGCAGAGGTCGTTGAAGGAAAAACATATTTTTTCCATCTCAAGTTGTCCTCCTCGGGTTTGTCTTCCCTGTGGTTTGTAGCAGGAAACAGGCTGAAACTCAAGCCCGATGTCCTCTGTGTAATAAAACTCTATCATAACTATTACGCAGATATATTTACTCACATCTCAAACTTTTCTCGTTTTCAATTTCCATGGATGAGAAAAGTGATACACAATAACACAAACATTAGAGTTTGTGAACTTAGGTGCATGTTTTGTAATTGTAATTTGATTCCTGTATTTGAAAGTGGGTATTATGTCTATGTTTTGGTATTTTAGTGTATGTTTTTGAATTTGTCTGCTTCAGGGCCACCATTAGGTCAGAACTACAGCAAAAGTTACCCCTTCTTTGCACAAAAGTACCTCTACTTGTTTTATAGATAAACATTTAAAGTAATTCACATTTGTAGCTCAACTATAAACTATAATGTCTGATGTTTGGAAAGATGTGGAGTATAAGCCTGATCTTCACAGCTGCTGGTGTCCTGCTGATGGGCAGAAACAAAGAGCACAAGCAACAACTTAACACTTTGAGCTGAAGGGCTTCAGTCTAAGATAATAATTATAGCTGCATCAGCTTGGCCACTGATAAGTCTTCTCATGCACAATATAAATGTAGGAGAGAGAGTCATGTCAACATACATCCAAGTATCCATTCAGCTCATTCTCATCATGCCACCAAAACTAATCCATGCGTGAGCCTGGGGTATTCCTCATCTGCAAATAGGACACAAAATCTGATGGGCACTACAAAAACAAATGCCAGCCATACAACCATACCATGCTCCTGCTGCTTATAGAACAAACACACTGTGTCTACTACAGTGTCCACTTCAGCCTTTGTAGCATAAACTAGCCAGAGTAGAGACAATTTTTTTTTATAAAACATGCTTTTGGATAGATAAAATGCTAAGTATAAAACAGTCATTCTCATTGTCGCTCGGACATCACATCAGGTGCATTTTAGAAATCAATTTGCATATATAATAATTTATTAACGGACATCATTGTTCCCATGAAGGTTAAAATTAGGGATGGAAAATCGATCTAAGTATGCAGCGATCAAATCAAAAGACCAAAATCGATCAGTTTTGCTCATGCAGCCACTGACTTCCACACAAACTGTGTATTTATACACACAATACTACAAGAATAGTCACAATGTTTGAAGAAACAAAGCCTGAACTTATGGAACTTGTGAAGACCTGACTGAATGTGCATTATTATGTTAGTTAACAACTGATGGGTGGACGAACCTCTAAATATGGACACTAAATATGACTGTTTACTGTTTGAATTTTGACAAAAACACAAGTTCTAAGCTCTAAAAACAGTGCCTTTGATTTAAATGTCATGTATTATGGTTTATTTTGTGTCTTAAAATAAAAAAAAGTTCATGTATATACATAAACTAACAAAATCAAAAATTGTGGCTGCAAAATTTAAAACTGAATCAAATGTGACTTAAGTGAATCGTCCTATCCCTAGTTAAAATGATAAAAAAAAACAAAAGCAATAAGTGTCAGAACACTACATAAACAAAAGTACTGCAGTAAAAGTACACCTACAGTTACAGTCCTACTGAAATTTAACCTGTTCACAAATTCAGTTCACAAAAATATAAAAAAACTGTGAACTTAAACATAACTGTTTTTGAAACGTAAATATTGTAGTAGAAAGTATTGAACAAAATAAAAGTAACACGTCACCAGAATGTTCAAGTAAATTACACAGGTAAGTACACTTCAGTAAAAAAAATTGTTACTTGCACCTCTGAGAGGTTTTGAAACATTTTTTTTTTCACTCTTTGCTTACACATTTTTTTTAACAAATGTTTGGTGAGATCTGACTTAGTTTGGCCTGGCAGCAACACATGCTACAATAATATTACAGGTTTAAACCCATAACAATGAGCAATATTATCTCCACTGATCAAAGGTAAGTAACCCTCCACCAAATTATCAAAAATTATTGTTTCTAAATGCGTGAGGCATGAGGCCGTGTCCAACAGGAGGAACTTTTGTAAAATAGACAAACACGATGAACCCTAGAGCAGGACAGGTTTTGTTATATTTAAAAATACAAATACTAAGCCTTACTTGGGTGGATGTTTCAATTATACAGTATGTTGAGTCTCTGAATATGAAACGTGAGGGAAACTCTGCAGGCATCAGATTAATCTAGTTTGTCTCTCTTTTGTACAAGGGTCTGTTGGAGTTCACAATATGGTGCCGTGGCTTTGGTCAGCATGAGTAATGAGGTGTGTCGCTTCACTTCTAACTTAATCATTAATCATTCGACGTTTGGTGCTTGTGACACAATTTTTGCATAAAATTGATTGCGAGGTAAACAGGTTAAACTGTATGGAAGATGCTGTGCTGATGATTGGTGTTTTTATAGGCCACAGGCCAGTTTATTAAATGTTCTTTTCTTCTCGTGATGATGAATGGTCAATATCAACAAGCAGCGAGTGTGTAAAGGTTTGTCCTGTGATACCTCGATAGAACACTAATGATATGAAACTGTGCTTAACATAAAAAGAGACATATTTAATCTTATCCCTGAAAGATTTAGCTGGATCTTTAGTGACATTTATCAGTGATGAGGTGAGCCGTCACGCACGATTGGCTGCGGAAATAAGAATATGAGAAGACTCGGTGTTATTTCTCCCCTCTCTTTATGCGCCGGCGGTTTCTGTTGCAGGTAATTAGGTCCCGGACAAGGACATGAAGCCCCTGCATCGGCAGCGCTTGCACTCCATTATGACACCGCTCACTACATTATAGAAGTACATTATAGTAACCACACGAGAGCCTCTCCTCTGCAGCCTGAACATAACATTTTATAGTCTGTTACTCTCTATTACATACTGTCATTTCCGTCATCTGGTCCACTGTCACTCACCTGTCACCTGTCGTCTGTGTTTAATGAAAATAAACGAGCTGTTATGAGATAACAAAACTATAAAAGAATTAACTTTATCAGGACTGTTTCACTCCACTGCTTTGGAAAAGGAGGAACTCAAAGTAGTTTTGTCTTGTACCAAACTGACGAATATGAGTTAGTAAATGGTTCTTTTAGAAGTTGTTGTTACAAATGGAGCTCGACAGTCTCACCCAGTTCATTCAGTTTAAGAGTTAAAAGAATGGAGGCTATCTACTGTGTTGTAATCTCACTAATACACTAAATTGGTGGTTTCAAATTTGAGCTGTTTTTTTTTTTAATTATCTTTAAAAAAAGAATAGAAATTTTCTTTCCAGAACCCAGCAGTGGACAGCCCCCCTGTCTCGGGAAGTACAGACTGCCATTATATACTAATTAAAATATTAAGAGTTTTAAAGCATAACTGGCTGCTAATCAGAGTAAAAAGCTCAACTTAAAATTTGGCCAAACGTCTAAGTAACTTTGTAGTTTATAAAGTTGAAGAAACAAGTTTTAAATAAAAATGCTAATTTCTCACCAATGCTGATTAGCAGCGTCTTCAACTTTATTATTATTTTTTTTTTTAGTTTTCAATGGCGTTTTATAATGGGAGTCTACTTCCAAAACCAAGCAGTGGGCAATCACTGTTTAGCTAAATAAATTGTCTACTTACTTTATTTGTATATAGCTCTT
Organism: Mugilogobius chulae; assembly: GCA_038363315.1. Taxonomy (NCBI): domain Eukaryota; kingdom Metazoa; phylum Chordata; class Actinopteri; order Gobiiformes; family Gobiidae; genus Mugilogobius; species Mugilogobius chulae. The sequence goes on along the minus strand of CM076409.1, from coordinate 47,148,993 downwards.
TTCTACCTTTCCAGGCACTCAAAGCGCTTTACAATCTAGTATCCACTCCCCCAGTGTATGCAGACACTGAGGCAGTGTGGGTTAAGTATCTTGCCCAAGGACACAACGATAATCCACTCCTGTCGTCCCACTGTGGCAGTGGTCTCCCATCCAAGTACTAACCATGCCCTAACTTGCTTAGCTTCTGAGATCTGACGAGATCAGCAGGTCTGGCCACATATAGAAGTAGAGTCCAATTTTTATTTGTCACAATAACAGTCAAGATCCAAGTCTTAGTCCTCTTTATCAAATTAATAGACTCGTTCAGAGCCTTTGTCATTAAAAGAGTTGTGCCCTCTGCATAGTTTCTCCATAAGTTTATTATTTTTTTTATTTTTTACAAAACAAGTAAGTTGCACTAAAGCACTAAACGGTTATAAAACTCAACAATGACTTCTAACGAGGCTCTGACCTCTCTTGATGTGTTCCATAGGTTTGCACCAGTAACACTCTTTATAACTCGTGACTTCTGCGGGCTAATTAGCTAGCCACGAATGGTAGCAAGAAAAATGAGAGATCACGAACAAAACAAATAAGAGTCATGAAAGTATATGCTCGGAGTCTTTCATGCCATAACTAGAAAATAATGCCACAGGTGCAGTGAGTCTTTTGTTCTCCATTTTGTTGATAATTTATTAACACAAATTACACAAAAATCTTTATCAGTGTCATGGTAACTCACCTCCTGTACTTTTCCGCAAATTAAGCATTCATACTCATCATGCTCGTAGCTTTTCTCTTGTCTTTCCACCAAATACAAGTAAATATCAGACCACTGAATATCGAGACACATCATGCTCCCATTCTGTAGCTAACATGGATCTGGGAGTCGCTTGCTTTTCGTCAAGTTCACGATCTTTAACTGAAAATGCACCTGCACAGTTTGAAGAGCATAGGACTCTACTCAGGGCACCAGTTTGTGCACGCAGCCATCTTTGTCTACTAACAGTAAATGGGTCTATACTTACTCCAAAAAGGTTCATTTGGTCTTCTTTTCTAGATTACGTTTTTAAATTCCTATATCAGACCAGTGGTTGTTTTATTTGTCAGCCGGCAAGACACGTCACAGGAACAAGTGACGCTTCTGAAGATGACTGCAGACAGGCAGTCGAAACATGTAAAGGTAATGACAAATAAAACAACCACTGGTCTGATATAGGAATTTAAAAACGTAATGGGTCTATACTTGATCATTATAAATGATAATTGGTAAATCGCTCATTTAGGTTATATAGACATTTGTTTGTGTAACATTTTGAACTTTTAGGACTGAGCCAAATGACTCTTTAGATGAGAGTTGAAAGTGGTAAGCCTACCCTACTTTTGTGTTTTAAAACATGTTCTAGAGCTGCACTTTTTTTACAGATTGAAACTTAGCCCGGCTCTAACTCTCTATTCATCTAAATATTGTCGTGAATCAAACCACAACTAGAAGTCCACAGCTCTCACCACGAGCGTTTCATCATCGTGCCGATGTCTGCCCTGTCATCAGTTCATCATAATCTTACATTTATAGCAAGAAAAGCAAATTCTCGGTGAGGGATTGTGAGCGATGATGACGACAGGTGCAGTGTGTGGTCAATCCTCTAAGTTTAGAGCCCAGAGCCGCCCCCACTTTATGCTGAAGCATTCCTGCCGTGCCTCTCAATGTGAAGAAAACAATGCCCAATCAGATGACACACGCTAAAAAGTATCCAGCAGCTAGAAAGCCAATGGCCCTGTCAGAGGGAGATAGGCAGCACCACCCACAGCACAAGAAATACAGAAAAACATCCTCCGTCACAGAAACAACAGCAGACCCCATGCAGAAACCTCTGGATATTCATCTTTCATGTCTGCGCCTCGGGCAAAGAAACGCAAACAAAAGCTGCAATATATAATTTCATGCAAAGCTGCACTCATTTCAGGACAATTAAAAACACTGAACCCAATTTCTGCTGTTTGAAAATGTAAACAAAAATGACTTTTTACAGGACTCACATATTTACCAATACATTCTTTTCAATCTAAATATATAACTGTATACAAAACTGTATTGCTCTGAAGTAATCACAGGTGAAGTCTGGAGTTTATTTATCCAATTTATAAATGTATGTCCCAGGAGTAGGTTGTAGTAGTAGGAGGCAACATCTAATACTAAGACATTCAGTGCGTTTACATGATAAACTAGGCTAAAAAGGGACTCTATTTGGTTTTTCCCCAAACCGGTCGGACCAGTTCTGCTCCAGTTTACATTCAAGAGAATAAACTGATTACTCTGGAGAGACATGTCCTATTGATTGACCTTTATTTAACCAGGGAAGTCCCACTGAGATTCAGAATCTCTTTTGCAGGGGAGTCCTGGTGGATGGGTCAGATGAGGCATTAATGGAAACATGTTTTTAGTTGTAGGAGGAAACTGGAGTACCCGGAGGAAACCTACGCAGACACGGGAAGAACATGCAAACTCTACATAGAAAGGCCCCGGGTGGCCCGGGAGTCGAACCCAGGACCTTCTTGCTATGAGGCCAGAGCGCTAACCGCTGCGCCACCGTGTTGCCCTGCTGTATCAGATTCACTGGCGGCACGGTGGCAGAGCAGCTCTGGCCTCACAGCAAGAAGGTCGTGGGTTCGATTCCCGCCCGGCCCGGGACCTTTCTGTGTGGAGTTTGCATGTTTCTCCCCGTGTCTGGGTGGTTTCCTCCGGGCACTCCGGTTTCCCCACCAACCAATAACATGCATGTTCGGGAACACTTGGTGGTAGTCGGAGGTTGAGCGCCAGGTGTTTGGATTGAATCGCCACTGCTGAGCTGCCCCAGGGCTGCTTACTACCACTGAGTGGGGAGGGGTTCATCTCTCTGTGAAGCGCTTTGTGACTGTCTGTGAAATGCGCTATACAAATAAAGATTACTTACTTACTTACACTGCTCCAGGATTCAGACTGCATTTTGTTGATTTACATTATTTGATAACTAATTAATTAATAATTAATAAGTGTTTGTAATATTGTCTGTAAAATTACACATTGATCTTTCTGGGACATGTAGGACTGTGTTGAACATTTAGAACTGTGTTAAGCATGTAGTTAAATGTGGCTGTGTGTGCCACTTTGTGCAGGGTGCCTTTTTGTTGTAAAAATGTTAACTTATTGTTTGAATGTGGAGCGGGCAGGGTTTGTGAGCAAACTGAGTTACATTTGTTCAGCTGCAGACCGATTGTCTGTTTACATAACATCTGAAATCAGACTACAATTGGTCAGACCACTTGCGCAAATTTGTTTTGCGAACACCGGCTTGCAGCTCCTCAATAGATCTGCCTGGGTTTGAAAATGCTTTGGAGAAGTGGTTTAAATCAGACTAGGATAGCTATCTGGTTTTCCTGGCCTCCATGTAAACGCCCTGACAGATGAGACACTCCAAATTAACTTACAGCTGGATAAATACTAGATATATACTGGAGCAAAACAAGGGAAAAAGTGATTGTATTAAAAAAATTAATAAAGTGAGGACGCATGTATGTGTAAGACCCATTGCCCTTAGATCAGTTTATTCATCGTGGCAAGTCCTTGAACTGCAGTGAACACATGTCGCTGTTTGGAAGGTTGTATTCTTGGGAGACTGGCAGCTGCGATCTTTCTTTCAGTCCATAAGACAGATGCGTTACAGTGAGTCTGTGCTATTGTAATGTCTTTGATGGTTGAAGAATCACTGTGGCGAGAAATTGGGGAGGGGTAAACCGACTGAAACACAGAGAAGTGTTTTGCCCAAGGGCACAGCAAAACCATTCACTGGTCAAAGCTCTTTTCACTTAATAATTCTTCAGCAAATATGCAGTATTGCATCTTTGCAGATTCTTTATAAAAAACAACAGAAAAAGTAATTTGTGAGCAGTGCTTCTCGTTGGCTCCACTGTAAACAGATCACACAGTATTAACTCTGAAGTAAACTACTAGTTATTAAAGACAGCCCCTGAAGTTTGTAGAAAATAGACCAGTGTGTGTTCCTTGTTATTGCTTCGAGCTGAAGAGACTAGAGTAAAAAAAATTCAGATAGAGGAGGCATGATGGATGAGGGAAGGTGAGGAGGTGTTTTGGAGGTACATGTGCACAGACTGAAGCAGCAGAGCACTGAGGAGGTGCTGTCCTTGTCTCCCTGCGGCACTTCATTTCTTGACAGCAGCCTCTGTGACTTCATGAGCTCAAGAACCAAGGCTCACCGTGGCCAAGCGTGCTTTCACCGACCAAGTCAAAGACGATTTACTGCAAGATCTCAAGGCAAATGGAGCACATCTGAGTAAATGACCTTATTTAGAGGGACATTTGGGTGCGTCAAAGCCTGCAGGCATTCACTCTCACCAAATGCTGATAAGGTAATGGCATTAAAACATGCCGCATTTAGAACAACCTGCTTTTTCAAATGTAATGCACTTGAGTGACACAGAGCACATTCACTTTATTACTTCACATTAAGACGGTCATTTAAAAAATTAAAAGTTCAATTTGACACATATGGACATTATAACTGATTAAACAAACTGTCACGCCTCTCTATCCCAGCAATTACCACTCAATATCACTATCATAGATTGGGAGAATGTGGGTTATTTAAGCATACAGAGATTTACAAATGTCAAAGACTTGAGAAAACCAGAGCATTTTGCAAGATTCGAGATAATCCATTCGGCCTTCTAGCAGTTCAATTAGGTTTAGCGTTACATTGCATCAGGGAGGATCGAGGGAGGTTGCAATGACGACAAGAAGAAGTAGTGCCTGAATCAAGCAAAACAATAATGACAGCTCCTGTTTCTGCTGTTATTAATTCTGTTTTAGCTGAAATACGGACTTTTTTCTTTTTGAAAGAGGAGCAGAGAGGTGTGTCTGTGTGACACTTGTTTATCCCACGTGGACATTGGATGTGCCATTATGATTTGTTGTTGTGATTGGTTAAGCACAAACTAAGGTAGGCTGGACACCTAATCAGCTCGATGTCGCACAATAAACATTCCACCTTTTTTCCAAACTCTTTCAGCGAGTGATGTTCCAGATGGATAATGTGGAAGAACTCAAATCGGAGTTCAACACAGATCCATCTGGCGTGAGCCAGGTTAGAGAAAGATTGATTTCTGCAGCTAAAAAGAGAAATGAGTCAAGAAAAGTTGGCTTTTTATGTGGAGAAGGATTTAAGGGCTGACTCACACTGGAAAGTATCAAAGTTCAGATTTAGAACATTCAACAGTGTTGTAATATCTTGATTTGGTCCTAAAGTTCGGCTAGCTCCTAGCTAGCTGACACTTGCGTATTGCTCAGCAGTGGCAGTGTGCAACTCTTTCATCCTCACATTTGCTCGTGCATAATGGTATTTCCTAGACTTGGTCTAAAGTCCAAACTTTCGTGTTCACACTTCTCGGGTTCAGCTGTTTGGCCCAGGCCGTGGTCTGCAGAACCATTCACATCAGAACTTCACCCAAGCCAAACTGAAAAGCCCTAAAGTGAGACCAGTAGTGGCGGCTCGATGGCAGAAGGTCGCGGGTTTGACTCCCACATGGTGTAGGCCTTTCTGTGTGGAGTTTGCATGTTAACCCCCGTGTCTGAGTGGTTTCCTCCGGGCACTCCAGCTCCCCCAACAACCAATAACATGCAAGTTAGAGAACGCTTGGTGCTGGGCAGAGGTTTAGGCGCCAGGTGTTTTGGCAACTCGCTTCTGCTGAGTGAGTAATTGTTTAAGTGAAATTTCATAGTTAATTATTATATTAAATAAACAAACACTTGCAAATGCTTTTCAAAACTATCTCTGCATAAGCCTATGTGGAACAATGACATGAAAGACGTAGTTTTTGTCATGTTTGTGTAAAACTTTTGCTTTCAAGATCACTTTTTTTATTATCAGTAGACGCTATATGTACTGGCCTTCATAAGCTTAACATCACGACAGACAGTTTTTAATTATTTAAAAACAATGTAAAGAGAAGCAGATACCCAGAAATTAGGGTCTGAAGTATGTAATCTTAACACTCACAAAATGGTTGCTAATGTTTGATTAATAGGTTTGAACCGTTTTCTTTTTCTTCTAATGCACATTTAAATAACCTGTGCGCGATGACTCATTCTTTGTGACACTTTTCTAAAAGCCTTATCTATTCATGAAGTTGTATGGTCTATAGAAGCTCTCAAAGTAAGCAGCCAACAGGATGTGCCGTTTCAAGGTTAATTATTAAGCAAACTGTCACTGTACCGTACACCCAACTGTTATCTGTCGGTTTAATTAATGAGTGACGAAGCTGTTAAAAGAGTCCATTAATGTACCATATACTTCCTGCTCTAGACAAAGAAGAGCTGTAAAATGAAATAATCTCGGTGTTTCCTAATGAAGGCGATCTGGAGAATATTACATCAGAGGAACAAACCTCAGCGCACGAGGGTGTTGGAATAATGAGTGTAAAATGTGGATGTAGTGATGGTCTGCTGAACACGAGGAGCAAAACACAGTGTTACTTATGCTTCTGTCTGTAATTAAACTACGGATTTATTTAAGCAATAATTAAGAAGGACGGTAAAAATAAAAAATGTCTAATGTTTAATTTATTGTGTTCACCCCCAAGCATTATACAATCTTATCTTACAAAATAAAACATAAGGAATAAGTAACATGTTGCAGTGGTTCACAAACTTTTCACACCAAGTACCATTTAACATACCAAAAGCACAAATTCAGCCTCTTTCAATGTTTTACAAACTGTAAATGTAACGGCAATGTCAGAGTTGATAAACTGACATAAAGAGATCTGTATTTTGACTGATTTGAGGCATTTCTTGGTTATTTATTACTTGACTGGCTCATTACTGTAAAAGTAATCCAAATTGACCTCTGGAACACACAACACTCGGAGAACACAGCACTCCGAGGTTTGAGTTCTGATCTCCGAGTATGACTGGAAAATCAGGCTTAACATAAAGCTTGTAAAGCAAGACATTTTTGGTCTGAAATACAAAAAAGCCATGGATAAGGTGATTAACTCAAAGGAGGACAAAAACATGAATGGATTTGTCATTAAATGAAAGAAATATTCAAACTGCGAAGGGCTTCAAGTCCCACCAAAAGCAGCTCGCCTTCGACCAATGATACACATACCAGTTTCAGAAACACAGTCCTATTGTAACTAATGTTTCACCAAAAAAATCTAAAAGGTGAGATTAATTGATGCCTGAAATTATGCCTGAACCGGCCTTGTCCCAGGAGAGTACAGAATGTGCCAAAAGGCCCCAAAAGAGGAGATAAAATTGCCTTTTGATTAGTCGTATTGTGACAGCAGTATTTAGCATCAGATGGGATGTGTCAGAATGATACTAAAGCTGTTTGCAACTTTGACAGGGGGAATGCCGTTGCCCGGCAACACCCACTCACAAACGCAGGGGGCGAGCAGGTGCCCGTGCTCGTGCCCGCAGGAGGCACTGTGCCTGGCATACACTGCACTTTTGTGGGTCACTTCAGTTATTTTTATCCCACAGAGCCTAAAAGCTCCACACTGATGACAACTGACACAAGTTACAAAGAACATTTAAGAGGCACAAATCATATTGTCAGCTGATTTCACAAGTGTCGTGTTCAGACCCCAGCAAATCATGGACTGCTTTTAAGAACATGCACAAACTGCTGATTACAAGAAGATATATGAGGGCCCAAGGAAACTTGAATATGGGGCCTATTATGCTTGATATTCTGTAAACTGTTTTTTTTATGCTTTTGAGCAGTTGAACCCCCAACTATTCAATGAGGGATAGAGCTGTGGTGCCTAACTTTTTTCTGTGTAAACAATAAAACTGTATCTTTTCCACCAAAGAGTAAACTGCAAAAGTAGCATTTTATGACAAAAACAGACCACTCTGTTCTGTCTGAATCTAATAATAAACTATTTTATTCTCATTGATAGATGAAAGCAGCGCTCTGATTGGCTGTGCTTGGATGGTCCACATCACTATGTTGCCTTAAAAAGCTGTTCTAATGTCATGGCTGAAGCCAAAACGTAATGTGGATTATAATACCCATGTCCCAGGGGTTAGTGAGAGGTGGGGATAGTTGGGCAGATGTAAACCTATCTCTTATCTTGTCTGAAAATCAGGTACTCCACCTTTAGGTACTTTTTTATGATAATTAAAGTTAATAATGAAACAATGATTAACTTGAGTTCAGGGTTACATCAACCTTCTCACCAGCAAACCACCTAGTGCCTCTTTGCCCCCACACCTCCAATTACCCAGAAGTCACTAATACCAGGCTCTCCAGGTTAAGTGTCCCAAAGCAAGTGTGGTCTTTAATAGTCTACCACTGTCACATACAACACATAAACCTGGTTAAAGCCAAAAGTTTCACCCTTCTTATCCCCCTAATTCAGTAGAGCATTCAGATAAAGCACAAATGCAGTGCCTAAGCTTCCACAGTCAAACTCAGTTGTGTATTTACCATCTAAATGTGACATAGTCTCACTGTTACAGTGTTGCTGTGTCCCTTCTGTAATTACAGCAATCGGTGTTTGCTAAATGTGCCTTTTTAATTGCCAGGTGCAGCTCTGAAGTAAATAAAGCATAACCTCAAGGAAATAACATAACACCCTGACTAGGAGCTGCTTTATGAGTCAATGTACATAGTTTGGCCATTTTGAAATTAAGAATAATTCTGTGTTTTCTCACTTTTCAGTTGTATTTATCTACTCATGATTTATTTATAATCTGACACTACAACATTTGGTGGAAGTGAACAGCTGTTTAATGGTAAAGACTATAGCATTGCTAAAATAAAGAAACTTTTTTTTTACAGTATAATGTCTCAGTGGCAGAAGAGGAGCCCTGATTTTCAGGTACAGACACAGGGCTGTTCTGTACTTTGTGAGCTGACAGGTGCACTGTGTATGTTGGACTAAGGCCTTAGACACGCTGCCAAATGCATCCGCGGCCTCCTTTTGGCAGCCGCACCACACCACCCTCAGACCAGTGGAAAAACAGGCCGCGCTCTGGACATAGACACAAACAAAGATCTACTGTGAGGAGGAGGAAGAAATGCCTACTGTTAAACTGTAAACAAAATTCACAGCGACACACCCAAAACGTTTTGCAAGTGCCAGAAATAAGGAACATTAGCTCTGAGTATTTAGAGTCAGCCCCACACAGGCCATGAAGGCAAAATAGGGCGATATACAAAAATTATATTGGCCGATCTCTACTACACTTATAAAATGTTTTCATTAAAAAATGTACATGATGGGCCTTTAACTCAAGGTTTTGTGAATGCCCAGCTTCATTGATATTTAAAAGTACTGTGGAGATTTGATCTTTTTCTGAGGGAAGCTGACATGTTTTAGAAGAAACTGGAAGAAACCAACTTAGACATGAAGTCAGATGACAAAGGAGAGATAAAGCATATAGTCGACATCATCTTCTTCTTCATCATCATCATGTCATCATCTTCATCATTGTCATCATCATTTTTATCTTCTTTATCACCGTCATCATCATCATCAGCTTCTTCTTCATCATCCTCATCATCAGCTTCTTCTTCATCATCCTCATCATCAGCATCCTCATCAAACATCATTATAATCATATTTTTGTTTTTAAATAGACCTTGTGATAGGGAAAACCGGAGCCCCTATAATGGAAAGTTATGCAGATATGAGAGGAACATGCAAACTCCACGTCATCATCCATCATCATTAGCATCATCATCTCTAACTTGAGAAGCTTGTTTATCTTGTAAGTCTGACTGTGTTGTTCTGTTTTACTTGTTTTGTAAAACCAAGCTGAAAAAAACAAAATGGGCTACATGTTGTGGTCAGGACTGACCACAGTGCTGCAGTGTAATTGCATCCATAAATAAAAGCAGGTCTGATAGTGTGAAATTGAGTGTCAGTGATCCATTAGCGGAGCAGTGAGGACAAGTCCCTGGTCACTCTGATAAATCACATGTCGTTGACCTTTAGGACCTCACATGTCCGCAGCCCTTCACAGAGGAACATGAAGCACCCCTCCTCACAGAGACGTCCTATCCATCACCACAGTCACTCAACACCTCATTATGGATATTATACGAAGATTTTTCATTGCTTCGCTGACATTATAGATGTTTAAGTGTCTGGGATCAATATTGTAACACTGAATGACACGAGGGACATTAACATGTAGGTTCCAGTCTCTGACTGAAGTCTTCTTGGTAATATGTCTATTTAAAATCAGTGCGTAGATTCAGAGCTGAACCTATAATGTCCTCAGTGGGATGGATGTTTCCCCAAAACACAAAAGTAATTTCTGTTCCTCTCCTGAGTTTTCACACATCAATTATCCGCAGCCTCTCTCAATGACCTGGATCATACTTCATCAGAGGATTTCATGATTAGCTGTACGATGCACGTGTGAAAGAATACACGATGCAGCTTTTTATTCTTCCCATGTTAAATCCACCTTCATCGATAACAACATAATAAAAATGTATTGACTTACCAGCAGAACAACATAAAATCTTAATAATCAAAGGAACTAGTTAAGCACATCCTCTTTCCACCACCTATTCAAGTACCACAGCTATAAATGTTTCAAAGGTTACTTCTCCCACTGATCTGCCGTCTTGAGTTATCCAACTAACTGTGGGCAGACACTCTGCACTCACACATTTTTCCACAGGTATAAAGAAATTATTAATAATATTTTGAGTCATAAATAAAGCAGCAAAAATACTAAAGATTGGGCTTATACAGTATTAACACACATCCTTTTTTGGTAACAACTGTGTCCTATTTGAATAATCTGAAAGCATAAGGGTGTCCCACTCTTTGTAATGAGATTAAAGGCCTCCAGCGCAGGATGTTGGCTGCACTGACCAGCTTTCAAGTCCCTCTTGAAAACACAGCTTCTTAGTGAAAGAAAAACACAATCCCAGGAAGGACACAAGGGTAGGAAGTACACATTCTTAATATCAGCAAAAAATAAAATTAAAAAAAAAAGCTCCAAGACAGTTTTTAATCGTTTGGCTATGATTGGGATTTAAAGATGTTAAAGACCATGTTTATCTGTGCTGCATGTGGGTATAGATAAGATGTTTTTGGCTGTGGCTGGGCAGAAGTCCAGATACGCAAACAAAACCCACTCAAAAATCATTTTTCTTCACAGCCCACAAGGCTTATTATATTAGTGCCCACATTCAACCTTTGACTCTAATATTTCTTTGTAATAGGAGGTAGTTTTCTATTAAACAAATATAAATTTAGGATTCAGATTGTGTCAATCAAATTTAAATATATACATTTGTAATACATTTAGACACAAAAAAAACTGTGAGGTGATTTTTGTGCTTTCTTTTTTCCATGAAATGCTTCTTGTGAAACAGGTGAACAATGCAGTTTAATATTCTTCTAACATTTTTCTCAGTTCTTTTATAGGCAGCATGTCTGCCTCTTCAAATCTGGTCATTACAACTCCACAGTAATGGGACTGTAGGATTGTCATTATTGTCATTAGAACTACAGGGGGTACTTCTGATACATTTACTAACTTTTTAAAAACCAAAAGACTTACTCTACGTTATGTTATGCTTTTCACACCGACCCAAAGCTCCCATAGATAAATAGCCTCTAACTTATACTACATTTTCTAAGGTTTCACTAACTACTTGTGTTCTTCAGTGGAGCTTTTGACAAAGGGTGAAAGGACAGGGGCCTATGAGACGAGATTGTGGACTCTCTGGAGAGTCGACACTGCTCTGCTCCATGTTTCTGTCAAGCTCCACTGTCTGCTCCTGTCTTCAAATGACATGACTTTTAACTAAGCCAGTCACTGAAGCACATTTTGAAATGGACTTGTGCTACTGAAAATCATAATGCAAAGAAAAAGCAACTATTTGACAAATATGTTCTACCCATTGTCTGTTGATTATTAATAATTGTTAATTAACTACAGTGACAATTTTCTTTTTGTTAGGAAAGAGCAACCAGCAGGACCACATCTGGTTTGGCCATAACACTCGAAATATTTCTGCTATTAACAATGTAATAGTACCATGACCGTCAATAGTAACTCATGATGTTTAATTTATTGCAAGTTCACTGTGTTCCATTAAATACAAAAATGTACAAAAGCTAGTGAGCAATAATCAATAATAGATGTCAGGTGGTGCAGTAGACGGTGATGCCCCATGTCTCTCCCATGTCTTTCCTCTCCCATGTCAAATGAGACATAAATGGTGTTGTTGTAACGGCCTTGTGGGTGATTTGAGATGTGGCCGAAGTGTGGTCCTGCTGCTGAGCCTAAGTTAATCATTATTAACTTAAATTTCAATATGAAACAAAAACTAGTGAAACGTTCAACACTTCTCTGCCAGCATAAACTAAAATCACTCAATATTTTTCCACCTATGCACAGTAGGCAAAAGTAATTCCTGTAATTTGCAATAATTTAAAAACCTAATCTCAAAAACACAATCTCAAATCCATGGATCAGGCCAAGAGAAAGTCTGGAGGAGCTGTTCAGTGAGCAGTGGTGCTGCTCCTGTCTGTCTGCTGACTATAAAGACTCTGCAAACAGTGTTTCTTCACAAAGACAAATAAGTGACTGCACAGTCCTTAGCAAAGCTGTATGAGTCCACCCTATAGAGAAGCAAGATTTTATCTGCCACAAAATGTCTGTAAATGTCAAAAAATAAAAAATAATAATGTTTATGTGTATTTGCGCTAGTGTTGTCCAATAATTTTCCAAGAACAAAAAGTGGTAACTTATAAACTACAAATGGAAACACAAGTCCCCATCAATCCTCTGTAAACACAGTCTGAATATTTCCTCAGGCCTGTGAGAATAGTTGTAGGAGATAAATATTTACTGCTGGTATTGTTCATAGATACAATTACAAGTAGTCCCAAATAGATACAATCAGCAACGTGTCATATTTGGAGGCGAGGCCTGCCGTGGGGGAATTTCATGGTTAAAGATCCATAAGAATTCATTGAGAATTGCTACTTTCTCACTCTTAAAACACTTCCTGGAGATTTAAGTGTATTTTGAGCACAATTCTTTCTGGTCGAGTCACGACTAAGTCCTAATAGAAGGTGTTGAAGAGTTATCTCAGAAAAAAAAGACAGATAGTTCTGTAAATGTTAAATACGCCAGTCAGCGCTAGCATCACATTAGCATCTTGCTAGCATTTAGCCCGCAGCTGCTGTTAGCATTGTTGGATATATTTATTCATCTACGTGTCTTTGTATCTATATTTGACACAAAATATTTCCTCAAGTCCACATTTTCTGTTGTAGTTGTTGAGTAGTGACTTTAACAGTGAATCAGCTATTCTGATTCACTGTTAAAGTTAAGTTTCCCCCTCGGAGGTTCGTTAATGCCGACTGTATCTATAAATCTAGACAAGTAGGTGGGGATAGGTGGTAGGTGACAACGGGGATTTTCTGAGGACTCAAGTATTAGCTGCAGCACAACAAGAGATTAATTTAATTTAATTTTTAATTGACCTTTATTTAACCAGGGAAGTCCCACTGAGATTCAGAATCTCTTTTGCAGGGGAGCCCTGGTGGAAGGGTCAGGGGAGGCATTAATGGACATGTTTTTAGTTGTAGGAGGAAACCGGAGTACCCGGAGGAAACCTACGCAGACACGGGGAGAACATGCAAACTCCACATAGAAAGGCCCTGGGCGGCCCGGGAGTCGAACCCAGGACCTTCTTGCTATGAGGCCAGAGCGCTAACCGCTGGCGCAGCGGTCAAACATGCATGAAGCAATCCAAATGATCAGAGAACATACTTAAAAAGTAAGTGTTTTACACACTAGGTCTCTTTTAAGACCAAAAATACTAAGGGCCTCATTTACCAACCCAGGTCCTAAACCGCTAGCCTGATGCATCAGCCTGTTTCATTTCACTTCATAGAAACTGTCTAATATTGGGCTTTGTTCACTCCACAATACGTTTTTGCTTTTACCAACCGCTGCAGCCGAACTCATCCAGGAAGTAGATTGTGTAAACGTTTTTGTCAAAGACCTTTGCCGTTTAGTGCTATAAACTTACAAAATTAAAATCACCTTCTCAGTAAATAATATTTTCCATTTAACTTTTTTTTGCACATGATCACATTTAAAATGAATTGCTTTAAATCTTTACTAAATAAATGATGTACTTAAACCTTGATTATTAGAATACAGAGAAAGGCCCGCTCTCCCTCTTCCTGATAGTTTTAAATGGTGCGTTGTCAACAGAGCACAGGCTGCAGGGCGAAGATAAGCCGTGATGGAAGCTGTCTTTTTAACATTTAGCACAGGTCATTTGTCACAATAGAAAAGCAGCACAAAGGTTCTTATAATCAGTGTTTCCATTAACAACAAATAACACTAATGCGCCAACTGCAGCATTTATCGATCACCTTATCTTTGGAACTTGCAGGCTTGTGACTGGGTTCTTATACAATTATATTTGGATATCACACTGCTGCCACTATTCCATTGTACATTTTACAGTTAGAACAACAACCAATCATAGACCTCAAACAATACCTTTACTTTGATAATTAAAGTGGTTGAATAATTCTCATTCTGGAGCTGCAGATCAAGCGACTGAAGACCATAATTATGTCTCTTATGATGAGGTCCTGGACAACGGGCTTTTCATTATAGAAGTACCTCATGTCACACTTAAGTCTCCCCCATTTCTGTTGAAGAAAATACACTTTCTGCCCTACTGCGCATGTGTTACGCAGAAAGAGTTCCTCTCCATCTGGTTACATGGGGAAACTTTTTTGAATAAAACAACGAAACGGGACGAGAGCAGGTGTTTTAATCAGGTCTGAACCGGTCTGACCGACGTCTGTCTCCTGAAGCTTGAGACAGTGTTTTTCTCCCGTTTTTTCACTCACCTGAATTTAACTTTTAAGGGTCGTAGGATCGAATTTTATTCACAAATGTTGACTTAGCAGCTTAACTTTCGTTTTTGTAGTTAGCTCACAACAGAGCTTTTTCGACTTGTTTCCACTGTTTGTGTCTATGAGCGGCGGCTCTTTCTACAGGGGTGCGCGCGCATCGCCCATGTTGATAAACAAAAATCCCTCTATAAATAAAATGCATTTCAGTATATTTTTTCATTGTCTCTGTGACAAAATTCAGATTTGAGAAATCCTTTAACCGTATCATCTACATCTCTGTTGACACAGCGACAGACTGCTTTATATTTATTTTTTACTAAAAAAACATGTTGTACTTTTATCAATAATTGGCATTTTGTTTATTGTAAAACAGACCTGGACAAAGTGTTATTTTTTATATTTATTTTTTTATTAACTTACGGCATGTTTTTCACCACTTTGTTAAAGTCAAAGACATACGCTCGATTATTGGACAAATGTCAATGCAAACTAATTTTCACTCAAACAGATCCTGTGACAAGTATCTGTGCTAAGGCAAGTTGTTTTCTTAGCCTTTTACTTATATTCATGCTGGAAACCGACAACATGACACTTTTCTCAGAATTAGAATTTTTTTTGGTGAGTAATCATAAGTAAATACAGACAAGGGGCTGGAGACAGGTGGTAAGTGAAAATGGGGATTTTCTGAGCATACACACAATCCAAGTGTCAGGACCAAAACTCTGGAATAGTCTTCCCCTGATCAGCCTCTTCTGTTCAGAGTTTTAAGTCACTGTATCTAAACTATATCATATCTCTTTAGGCTGGCTTTTAACACAAGTTGAGATGAATTTTTTTTTATATTGTTAAATTTTGATAATGCACCTTGATTGTGTACAACAGTATTTTTAACTAGTGATAAATAAACCTTGACTTTGACCTTGAACACAAGATGAGAAGACAACAATCATCACTCCAATCAGTCCAAATACAAGTTTGATTTAACTTGAGACAAAATGATTTTACATACAGTATGTCACATACTATTTCTATATTGGAATTTTGCAAATCTCCATTACAACAATTAATATGTTTATTATATTGCTTTTTTGTGCGTTACATTTTCAAGGATGCTGAAGACTGTTGAGAACCTTTCAACACAAGTGAGTCAGAATCAGTTACTCAGAGAATACTTGTCCCAAAATCTAATTCAAGCAACTACCTTTTTTTCCTTGTTTTTAGATGAAATCATTTCCTATTTGTAGCTGCACAATCTCCCCACAGCCTTTAGTAGACTTTTCACATTGCCTTTAACAAAGCCACTGACCTTTTCAGCGCCACAACAGAGATCAGTTTTTCACCAAAAATAAACTCCCGTTACAGGGATACCGGAGTGAATCAATCTGTGTGGCTAGACTTCTAATGCTCCCGCTGACATTCAGTAACATTCACATACGGCCAACGTCATGGATCACAATGAGGAAAACTAACCCCACACATCATGCCGCTGCTGGAGGGGACACTTAAAAAACTACCGCTATTCACACAATGCCTTTGCTATTTGGAGGTGTCCCTGTGATGTATATGTAGTATTTGTCTCAGCAGGAAGTTGAACATTTTACCAAAGGTCTCACAAAAACAAAAAGACATTCATGTGGCTGACTAATGTGCAAAACTTGTCATGTTGTCATCTCTACATGCTGCCGTTAGGTCATTTAATAGGCAGCAATAATGTGTGCTATCATAACTATGACACTCAGATCTATGTCTCACTCACAGCAGGTGAGTATGGGCCAGTGGATTCATCTGTCACTGCATCCAACAGATCAGTGTGTGGATGCAAAATAACTTTCTCCAGCTAAACTCAGACAAGACTGAAGTTATCATCTTTGGCCCACAAAACAAAGAGAAAGGTCAGCAATCACCTTCACTCTCTCTCTCTGACATCTTTAAATTAACTTAGAGATCTGGGAGTAATAATGGACTCAGACTTGAACTTTAAAAGCCACATTACATCTAAAAAACAATGCCAAAATCAAAGGTTTTGTGTCAGCGCTAGACTTGTAGAGATTTGTCTCCAGTAGATTAGACTACTGTAACGGCATGCTTACTGGCTATTAACGAGCTCTAAAACAGCTGCAATACATCCAGAACGCTGCAGCTCATATGACTAAGTTTTATCTGCTTTTATTTTCTTTTAAAGTAACTTTTGATGATTATTTTATATTTTTAATAAAGTTGTTTTGTTTTGTATTTTAATCTTTTCCTGCTTTGTGTACAGATTGTTCTATACAAACAAACTTACCCTGCCTTGCCTTGCCATGTTGTCCTTTAGTTTCTTTTTCTTTATGTTTGCAAAATGCTTGGCTAAATTAGGGCAAAGAGCTGTATATAATTCATTTCCCCCAGCTATAAAACATTCCCCCTGTAAGTTCTTGTCGTGTCACCTTGGAAGTCTGAGGCCAAAGATGGAATGATTAAATGCGTGCTGTCGACATGTCAGAGATTCACCTTGTTGTAACAAAAGCTATAGGTGTGAAAGACAACTCCCATATGCTTCATTGCATATAGGCCATTAAAAATGCATGATTAAAAGGACTCCAGTGATAGTTTAATTCAAGAAGCAACTCATTGACTTAATATCAGATCTGAATGACCAGATTAGGAGCATTAAAGGTGTAGTATTCCATTGATCCTTTTTGGTGATGCAGACTGCTGGCGCTTCCTCAGGCACACATTAAATATTTACATGGTCAGACCTGTGTGACATTGACTAATGGATTTAAAGTTTCCACAATCATTGACCACAGCTTATCTACTAACAGAATCGGACATAAATTGATGTAAAGGTGTCGCTGGTCATTTAGAAACTTCCTGTAAGTAAAAGGGTGAAGTTAAAGCTAATAAAACTCCAGGTGAGATGCAGTAACATGAAGTTATCAGTGGCCTATACAAAAAACAAACCTCTAATGTTACATCGGATAATTACAAGTCAGTGTTGCTTTCAATGCACATTTGACATTGGTTCACCCTCTGCATGCAAGCTTCAGTAAGTAATCAGAGGTGAACCAAACCATGCAACAATGGACCTTAGAGGTGCACCATAGCCCTTAAAATGTTGGATTACTTTAGTGACCGAAATGTTGAGTAAAGCCTGATGAGTTACAATTTGGATGTGATAATAACCCAAAGTTGGATTAATATGAATATACAGTATGTACCTTTTCTGGTAGAGCGTGCTTATGGAAATATTATTTAGCTTCCAATGCTGGAAGAAAAAAGAAGGTAAAGACTAACCCATAAAAGACAAAACATTGTCTGGATTTGAACACAGCTGCATCAAATCAAGAGATGGCGAATAATGTAATGTGGCAATTAAAAAAAATGGTTACAATTTACACTCATGGTGGTACTGTAGGCCTATCTGTTGTGAAAACTGTTTTGAAAAAAGTTAATTGATTTGTATGCCTGGTTGGTGCCCGTACAGCACTAGAAACTTGGCAGTGCCACCACATGAATGATAGAATAGTTTTTCCCTTTCATAATTATCTTTTAGGTGAACATACTGTGATAATGTGGAACATTTGTGATGGCATCTTAGTGGAGACAAGCAGGTGTGTGCCCTCCACCAGAAGTTACCCACTGCCTCTTTAAACAGGGTGCACCCTGGCCAAACCAACACACAGGTTTGGAGACAGGAGACAGACACTGTGGAAATCACAGACTAATTGATGCGGGCCGAGAAAAACGCACGAGGACTGCGCTGTGTCTCGGTGCGGAATGTCATCAAGACCTTGAGATTTCAACAGAAAATCAATTAGGCCGTAATGCGGAGCGGTGGTCCGGAGCTAAATTGGCCGCTGATGCCGCGCTGAGGGGCCAGCTGCTTGACTCGCTCACTGATTGTCCCTGGCAGAGGTCAACGGAGCTCTCCAAACATTTAACACCAAACAACAACAACAACAGATCACTTATCACACTTACACCAGTAAAGTCCGATAAGATATAAGAACGACACATAAACATTATGTGAACTACGACACAGCTCTGGACAAAAAGACACGAGCATTAGGGTGTGCTGATTTTGGTTCAGTGGTCTCCTCGCGCTCGGATTTACGCGCTGGATGCAAAGCTCTGGCAGCTCACTACTGTGTGTGATTGAGCCAAGACAGACGATCCGCTGCAAGGAGGACATCTACAGGCGACAGGAGCAAAGTGCAGGAAGACAGCGAGTCAAAACTAAATCTGAAAAAGGCAACATGTGGACCTCCTGCCCCTCACCCTCCAATCCCACGCTCTCCTCTCCTCAAGAACTCACAAAATATGCTCTATTACGGTTTCTAATGCAAATTGTATTTGCATTCTTTAAAGGTTGATGCTGCAGTATTCAGATGAAAAATAAAATAATAAAAAAAAAAAAACCTGAGCAATAGAATTTAATGCCTACGTCATTTTGTAATGCCTTTCAAGAAGTCAATGGCCAATAGGCAATGCAAACAATTCATATCACAATTTTCATGGATCCAGATCACAATTTCGATTTTATCACTGTTCTTGTAGACTCTTTTCTTATTGCCTTTGAGGAAAATACAATTATCTGCCTATTCAGAGAGTTCTCACTTTACTGTGAATGGGTAAACCCAGCTGTCATTCACTCAGAGCAGGTCAATGACTGACCAGGGTTGCCAGAAACAAGCAACCAAGCCTTTGAAAAAAAAAAATCCCAAAAGAAGCGACCTCAGCCTTTCAATAAAACGTTCTTACAATAATCAATTAGAACTTGGCGTATCTCCACAAAACAAATTTTTAACAATTTTAACAACAAACAACTTTAAAATTAAGCCAACAAATACAGTTCAGCCATAAATAGATGTATGTTTGTAAATCAAACTTGCAAAACATTTACTTTACGTTTTATGACTTGAAAATGCAACCCCCCCAAAAAACAAACAAAAAAATTCATAAACTCTGAGACTGAGAGAAGTAATTGAGGAACAATAGTATGTATTTGAACAGACAGGGTGCATTTAAAAAAATTAAAATTATGTTGATTTCATCAAAAAGCAGATTGTCAGAGCAGAGATGAGCGCATGAAAGATTATAAACACGATTCTGCCCAGCAGCCCTAGAAGAATATTTGCCTCATGAGCTACAGCAGCATAGGTAGCATAGCATAGGTGTGTGAATGTATAAATGTATATACTGTATATGTATGTGTATGGAGGATTCTTCGTGTTGTTGCAACCACAACTTATAGCCTATAAAACTATGGGCCTACCTACATCCACTGGTGTGATCCTAATACAGCTCTATGCTCAAATGCACTCTTTTTGACACAGTTTTTCTTATAGTCAGCCTCTTTTAGCTCTGACAAGTGAAATTTAGCACTGACAGGAAAGTATAGGAATTGAACACTTTGTACTCCAATATGTTTACATAAAATAAATGCTGAGGCCTAGTGAATTTGAATTGTGATAAAATCAAAATCTTTCAAAAAAAAAAAAACAAAACAAAAAAAAAACACCTGTTATACATTTTTGGCATATCACTCACTACATAGACTGCGGTTATTTAAGTGAAAACAATGTGTTTCATTTCTGTCCTAATCCCACAATGATGTAAAATGTGCGTGCTATTCTGTCTGAAAGTCTCCCTAGCTCTCTCTCTGCAGTGCATGTATTGAGTGAATTTGGTTTTCCCTCTCGGTCTCCCACTGACTCCCACATTTCTCCCCAATGTGGCTATTTATGGAACAGATTGGAAACAGTAATCAACGTGAATCCCATCTTGCCCATCTTAAAAGCGCCCAGGCAGCATTAGGAACGAATGTGGGAGAAGATAATACAGCGCATAGTACTAAATCTACGGGCTGCAATCTCTCTATATGAATGAACCGAAACAGATTTTGTTTTGAAAGGCTCTCGTCTCATGCTGTGATTCAATATTTTCATCCAGTCTCGTGATTGTTGACATTACACATTATTATAAACAAGCAGCAGCATGTTGTAAGACAGTCATTTAGCTCAAAACTGTAATTTTCTTTCACTCTTCTCAGCCTGGTTTTCAGGACATACACCCCTTACATACTCTTTAAAATACTAATGTATATTATTACAATATTGTTTGAGTGTTTTCAACAATCTGACATGAACATAACAGTTATAATGGGAGGCGAACATAATCAGCTTTTTCAGGAACAATTACCAATTTCAATAAGCTGATGCATAATTTGTCATATAGTCAAATCAAACATTATGAGACTTTCTGGGTTACATCATATGCAATTGAATTGATGGGCCAACACTCGATACAGCGGTAAATATCAGATCCCAGTATTGCACCAGTTCATTTCCAGCAGAAACATTATTACAGCATCTGAAAATACTGTGCATTTCTACCAAGGTCAGGGTGCCTCGAAGGGCCAAACCACATCAGCCCAGCAGTGAGAGTGCTTTAACAGAATGAAGCGACCAGTGCAGGTGGGTCCTGCTCACAGGTGATGGGTTTGGATCCATGAATTAAGCCATATTAATACAAGTGCACATGAATATAATGTTACAGTTAAACAAGGACTGAGTCATTTTATTGCCAGGGCTGATAACGATAAGAACTTTTGTATCTATATTTTTATCAATAGTACTAGTAGTCTTTGTTTATATTTTTTAGTTTTGAGTTAATTTTCACTGTGAAGGTGTCAGAATCTACAGCCTGTGATTAAGCTCATCATTATTCGGTTCCATATTTGGGTCACAGTCCCAGTGTACTCGGCTCATTTGCATAATCTCAGAATACCATATCAAAACCCTGGTTCAGTTTTTTCAGTCTTCGCTGCTGCTTCTGCTTTTGCGCTCGTGTGAATGTCTCACTGTTTGTGTGTCTGGTGATAAGACCAGCGTTTTCATTCATGAGTTAAAAAAAAAACGCTCTGTGCTCTTGCCTAACAACTACATTTGCAGCAGCAAATACTATAAGGGCAGAAGTCATATAATAGTAATATATTCATTATTACACTGTGGGCTTAGAGAGCCTTCCAGCAATGTGGTTTTATAAACTTAAATATTGAAACTACTCAATGAATCCTTCCTGATCTGAGATGTATTCAATATAATTAAACCAGAATAAAGCTTTTTAATGCAAACCACAACAAGCTTGATATTAATTGAATCTTTTATTATGTGTAAACAGCCGTCTCACTCTGGAAAGCCTGCAGACCAGGTAGTCCCATTGTCCTAACAATAATTGACTTATACCATATAAGTCCTGAATATGAATGAGTTTTTTATTTTTATATTATTATTGTTGTGTCAGTGCTTTCTATCTTTAGCTGTTTGGAGAATACATTTGCTATTCTTTACATGGCAACGTGAAACAAACAGAATAGCACTGAGTGGAGTTGTAAATATGGGCCACATGCAGAGTGAGGAATATGTGAATAATAAGTCTTCTCCAGCAGCGTTTTACATCTGCTTCAAGCTGCTCACATGATTTACCACGCTGACAAATAAAAAGAGCACAACAGACCGAGCCTGAGGCCAATTAAACTATTATTTATGTGTTAATTGAAGCTGATAATATTATGATTGTAATATGAAAAAGGTTAGAAAGGCTTTTCAATTTGGTTGCTGCCTACAGGAGATCTGTATTCTGTAATAAAGTATGACATAATTACATTTTCATGTTTCATTGTAAAACACAAAATTGATCCAAAACGACTTAGAAATATAAACAGGTTGACTGACTGTTCATAATTGCAGGACAAATATAATATATAAGGCCCCACCACATACAGTATATGTTATCAATAGTGCCAAAATACAAAGACAATTTACACACAACTGAACTGACACAGTTTTTTGAGAGTTTAAACAATAATTTAACAAAACTCAAGTATTACAACTTTTCTAATTAGACAAACTGTAATGTCAGGGTCATTTATGTGGATCTTTGCTCTTGTTTACAATATGGTTTCAAGAGAACAATTGTGGAATTACTTTTTTATGTCATTTATGTTGGACAAAAGACAATTAAAAATGATAAACCTCTCACAATATCCAAAATGGGCAAAAAGAAGCTAAATAGTTGGTGAAATCCTAAATATAATCATGTTGATGTTTTACAGAAACTCTAACATGTCATATAAAATTTACAAAATGCCTAAAAAAGTATAAACTAAAGAAGGATTAAGCATTATTTAGCTATGTGAATATTTTAGTCTTTATTCTTTTCTTTGACAATGATTTTCTTCCTTTTCTACTTTCAGTGTAACTTTTTTCTAGTCACTGTGCAGCCACTGAGGCCGAACTTGCTTTTTCACGCAGCTTGTCACAGCTTTGCATATATTTGTCCATAAACCACTGTCTGCAGCCAGGATTCTCTCAAACATGACAACACCAGAGGCATTTCTTTCACTGGAGCAAACACAAGGTAACACAGACCTGATCATATACTAACTAGAGTATAGTAAAGTACTGTATAGCGATAAGCAAAACAATTACATTTCGATTTTCATGGAGCCCTATCACGATTTTTTTATTTTATTTTATTTTTTACATGATTTTTGTGGACTACTTTTTTTACTTACCTTACTTTACTTACCTTAGTCAGAGAGTCCACTTCACTGTCAAGCTGTCATCATCTCAGAGCAGGACAATGGTTGACCAGAGTTTTTCCAGATTTTCAGAGAGAAACAAGTGATCAAGCCTATGAAAAAAAAGTTCAAAATAGTAACATCAAACCTTCATTAAAAAGTTATTAAAATACTGCAATCAATTATCAATTTTCTTCACAAAAGAAGTTTCAAACATTTTCTAACATTAATAACAATAAGACATGGAAATAGCTCAAAAATCTATACTTCAGTCATAAATTGATATATTTTAGTAAATTCAATGAAAAAACTGCTAAAAATCCACCTTTTTTATAACTTGAAAGTGCAGCCCAAAAATCCACAAATTCACAATTCGACATAGACAAAAGAAGTGGACCTGGCAACTCTGGGGCTGAGAGAAGTAAGTGGAAAAAAATAGTCTGTGATTGAACAGAAATGCATTTAGAAGAAATGTGAAATCATGATAATTCCATCAAAAAGCAGATTGTCACCAAAATGATTACGATTTTCATCAGGATTCTGCCCAGGCCTAAACTACTGTATGCCTAATACTGACCTGGTGTACTTAATTTTCAGCTGTGGAAAAAAGAAACTACCTAAACCTTTCAGACTCATCTTGCTGTCACAAACTCTTTGGTACGTCGCTCTAGGGCTGTACTTGATGTATCAGTATCAGGCTATATTATACACATATCGATTCAGGGGGTGCATCGGATACTTAAACTCATAATAATTTTACACTTAGGAACCTGGACTGCTGCTTTAAAGTTGTAACTATTGAGCTGTATTCATAGGACACTTGTATGTAACATCAAAACAGTCTGCATTTTGTTCTTCTACATAATCAAAGTTACTTGCTTAAAGTTGGGGTAATTACCTTTTTTAGTTGTAAATCTGTACATTTTGTGGTTTCCACTAAAAAGTAAATGATAAATGCAGCACTTTGTGAAAAAATGAGACCATTGAGTGCTGGCTGAATGTACTAATAAAGAGCTTTAGTTCTAATTAAGAGCCGAAAGCTGTGTTCTGATTGGCTGAACTTGGGGTGGTCACTCCAGTTTCACTTTATTGCCTCTAAAAAGATGTTAATTTACCATCATTACAACCAAAAAAGAAAACATGCTGATATTAACTATGTGTCAAAGAATTTATGAGAGAAAGTTGTCAGATTTAAAACTGTGATTGTGATTGCTGTAAAAATCAGCTACCCCACCTTTAACATTGATTTTAAGGAGAGCTGTACTTAAAAACATGTTGAAAATAATTTTACAGGTAGTAGCCTATAAAATACTTTTCTATCGTTTTTTTAATACATTTTCTCTTTTTGGTTATTAAATTTACCACGATGCGTATCATCATTTTGATGGAATTGTATCGAGATAAACATAATCGGGGGTACGCATCGTATCATGACTCCTGTATCGAGATACTTATCGTATTGGATGGCACCAACCCTACTTCACTGGTTTCACTTGCATTTTGACGACTTGCACAGCTTTAGAACAGCTTTTGTTATCCTCTAAAGATGAGGTACGTACCTAACTTTGTTTACTAATAACTGGTAAACTAAACTATATGAAAAGCTTTATCATAAAAGACGAACTTTGTAAAAAAAAACATCTACATGCTGTCTTCATCCAATTAATATACACATTTCATCATTTCAAACTTGTCAGGAAGAGCCATGTGAGTCACTATGACTCTTTGGGATGAGCTGACTGGTTGTGCAGAGGAAAGTATGCCTGATATATTCAGGAAAAAACAGTTCAAAGCTGTGCTAGAGAACAAAAGATGTATGTCTGTGGGAAAAAAGTGATGCAGGTTTGAGCTGAGTTAGAAAGCTTTAGGCCTACTGCCAACAACTTTCACATTCCAAACTGAAAAGGAAAACACCAAAAAATAGATAAAATTCTTTATCAGGCTGAAGCAATCAAAAGTTGCTATTTGAAGGCTATTTGTATTCCTGAAGTCCACTTACCTGAAATCAGTTTCTCTTTATTTGCAGCAGGGGGCAGGCTTTCGACACTTTCGACACAGCATGGCCTCGAAAAACAAATAGTACATCTTTAACGTGATATAATTCACTTTTATAATCTGCCTAGACTTGTCAGATCTGTGTCTACATATGAATAGTGTAATATTCTGACGAAAGTAACTCGGTCTAGGTCCTACCCACGAGCTAAACGTTACTCAGGTCGCTACATGTGGAGGTTGTACTGAGCATGCGCAGTAGGTGCCCGCGCCAGTCTACTTGAGGAAGTTACTGGTGGAGACTTTTTACTCTGCTACAGGTGAGTTTCAGCTGTTATCAACGTGCTTACTGTCTAATCGAAGTGTAAACGAGCTTGTGTACTTAGCTTCAGAGTGTTTTTTAATTGAACCCTTCCTGTTTAGGATGATTTCATTGTACATTTTCGCTCCTGCTCTGTTAACTAACATAATGACTTCTTCTGAACTTATTATTATTCCTAATTTCTCAGGTATCGCAAGAGTAATTATTTCTCTGATGTGTCTTGCTTAACTTCATGACTAAAAACCAGTTTGTTGAGCTGAGGTCTAATAGTTTATTGTGTGCTGATTATTTTCTTGGGAACATCTTTAATCTAAGAATACAAATCTAATGAGAATCCTATGTGGTGTTTTCTTTTTTGTGTCCAAAAACAGAAATGACCTCAGAACAGGACCTGGAGCAGCTGGCAGAGATAGGTGAGTGAAGTGAATGAAGAAGCAATAGTTATTATGGCTTTACCTAATGATTATTTTTGTTGGCAACTTGTCAAATTATTGTTTTTTTTAGCGTAGCATTGACTTCTTAAGCAACAACAAGTTAAATAAGTGGACTTAAAGCTGCAAGAGTAGATAAAGATGATAAAATGTGATTCTTTTTTTATTATGAGGTTACTATTAATCTATGAATTATTACAGTCCTTGATATGACCCTGTTGTTTTTCTCAAACTCGATACTAAAACGTAAATAATAAACACATTTAAATACCACAATAATATTTAAAACACATAATTTAACAGGTATCTTGTTTTCTTCTAATCTAACTTCAGAACAAAACATTTCACCAATAAGTAAAATAGTTTATGTGACTTTTTAAAACTCTATAGTTATTCTAGAATTACTATAAAGAGCTTTATTCCAACACTGTTTTTCACACTTGATTTTCTGGTCTAAATTGGGTCCTTTGTACACCCCAGTTTCCTCTCTGTTATCAGAAACTGTGTGTTTACTGAAAGTCCCCACAGGGCAGCAGAATAAACTTCCACAGGACAGGCCCGTCTGCATCAGCGTTTCCCTCTTGCTGCTTTAAAACATCAAAAACTAAAACGGCCATGATTCAGGACAAGTCACCAGATTGACCGCTCATGCACCACACAGACATGACTTTCACTTTTGTTATCAGTCCAGGCACTAAAATGACTCAGTTTTCCCTGGAAATGATGATATATCAAAGAAAATAATTTTCTTTGTAGTAGCAGATTTATTGTCCTTGTAAGGAAGTAGGTTTGCAGTGATTAAAAAGACATTCAACAAAACACAAGACTTTACATCAAGCAGACGACAAACAGCATAGAAAAACATTTACACATATAAAACAGGCTTGACCAGAAACCATGATTAAAACCATTTCATTTCAAATCATTCATTTCTTAACAATTAGTAATAGCAGTTATAGTATTTAATTCTGCAGTTAACACTTATTCTGCAGTAACTTTACTAACAGTGGTGGAAGTAGAAAAGTACCCACTTTTGTTACTGAAGTAAAAATACAGAACAGTAAAGTGTTTTTTTTCCCACTCTTGTCTAGACTTATTATTCATTTATAGACTCAAATGGGATCCTGAAAAAACATGGCGTTATTCCAAACCAAAAAGTTCTGAACTTCCCACCAGGGGGCACAAGATTTGCTTTAAAGGAGACCTATTGTGATTTTCCATATATTTAGAAAGAAACTATGGATAAGTCACTCAATAAATTACATTTTGTTCATTGCAAAAGAAAAAATGATTAAAATGACTTAGAAATAGAAACCACTGACTTCAAAACCACAGAACTGATAAGCTCCGCCTCTTCTTTGTAAAATTTATCTTTAATAAGCTACAGATATATAAAGGACCATTTTTTGTTGTTTGAATGCGTCTACATGAACATGTTTCATTCAGAATCCTGTATTTTGAGTAATCACAAGTGAAAACAGACCAATGGGCAGGGATAGGTGGTAGGTGAAAAGTTTCTGGCTCCGGGGCTCAAACATGCATCAGTTAATCTAAATACAACTTTGAGCAAACTAATGACGAGAGAACACTGCTGTAACATGGATACAAACTTAGAAAAGTACATTTTACATAATAGGTCTCCTTTATAAAAGAAAATAAATAAAGAAAAGAAAGAAAACCAATTTTTAATAAATCCCTTTTTATTGTTCAGAGGTATTTTTGCCACATTATTACTTTATTTTGATACTCTGGAGCAGTGTCTCACAACCAGGGGTACAGGGCAGGACCCTCTGGGTTTACAAGCACTTTCCAGGCTGTACTTTAAACAAGATAAAGATTATCTGAGGAAAATATGGTTAATGTTTTGTTTTTTTGTTTGTAAAGTTTTGGAGCGTAAATAAAATAAAGAAAAAAATAAATAAAATAAGCAAAAATAAAGAAACACATTTGAAAAAAAAAGTCATAAAATTGATCCATGTCATAACAATATTATCTAAGAAAAAAGCAACAGTTGATAAATGTTTCTCTAAAAACCTTGGAGGATTTTGCTTACCTACAAAAGAAGCGTGTTTATCTCCAGGGATGCACACAGTTTTGCGTTTGGGAGCCGCTGCTTTACAGGGCACAAACTATATTACTACTACTATACTATACTATACTATAAGAGATGACTGTGGTGAATTTGTTATTTCTGTGTGCAGAGCTCAGCGGGAGGAGGATGAGGAGGGTCCGGTGTCGGGCACAGATGGCCCTCCCAGCAGCAGATGCAGCGTCGACCTCTCTCACCCGTACTACGACATCGCCCGACACGGCATCATCCAGGTCTCTGGTCAGTGTCCTGTAGCTCACACACACAAACACAAAATACTTTAGAATGTTTAGCGTTTAAATTACAAAAACACAACACATTTCCTTTTCCAGGAGATGACAAATATGGCAGAAAGTTGATTGTCTTCAGTAGTTGTTGTCTGCCTCCGTCTCACCAGCTGGATCACCACAGACTTCTACAGTAATACACTTTAAATACGATATGTCTGATCTTTTGAAAGACGCTTGCCTACGAAGTCCTGTTTTCCACTGCAGGTACCTGAAGTTCACCTTGGATCAGTACGTGGAGATGGACTATATCCTGGTGTATTTTCATTATGGCCTGAGAAGCACCAACAAACCGTCTTTGAAATGGCTGAGACAAACCTACAATGAGTTCGAGAGGAAGTACGTTTCTGTTTTGTTAGTTTTCAAATTGAAAATGGTTCTCTTGGCCACCTGGTTTTACACACAACATTACTTACAATTTATTCATTTCTCGCAGTGGTGAAAGTCAAATGCTGGTCTCAATTATACAACTGTTTTTCATGCTCTAATCTGGATCTTTAATGTCATAAAAGGGAACATTCAAGGCAAAGCAATAATATTACCCATTAAGACAGATCAGGGGATGGGTTTTTTACTAGAAAAGCTACATAGGTGCACCTTAAATCAAATTTTAAAGTTATTATCTTGTTAATAACAAAATTAGAAGTGGGGAGTGCATCAGTGGGTCCATACAGTTCAAATCAGGTCCATCTCAAGGACAGATAGCGGCTTAAAGACTGGGAAGGGTCTTAAGAGCATGTATCAAGTAGAAAAATAGTGTGCCTCGGACTATCTTGTTTGTTTTCAGAGCATGTTTCTATTCAACTGCTGTTCTTTGTGTTGCAACTTTGGATTGGACAATTCACTGTCACGATTAGATTCAGTTTTCAATTTTGCAGCCACAACCCATGATTTTCTATTGTTACTTTATCTATGATAAAAAATTTTCTTGCCTTAAAACCACGGAAGTATAATACATCCATGCTTAAACACAAATAACCATAATAAATTACATTTAAAACAAAGCCATTGCTATTAGTGCTCAGAGCTTGTATGAACATTTAAACAGTAAACAATAATTTGTATAGTCCATATTTAGAGGTTCACCCATAAGGTGTTAAGACAACATAATAATACACATTCAGTCAGGTCCTGCACATGTTCACGCTTTGTTTCTTCATACATCATAGCTATTATTGTATTATTTGTATAATACATCTATAGTGCGTGTGTGTATAAGTCAGCTGCACGTGTATTTTAGCTCATGAGTTAAACTGATCAATTTTGACCTTTTGATTCCTTCGCTGCATACTTAGAACGATTTTCAATTTTCTAACTCTTTTCCATTCCTAGTTGTAACAGTTAAATTTCTAATTATAGGACAAAGAGGGCTCTGAATCTTGGGAAACAAATACATAAAAAATAGCATGTTTGGACATTTTAAGCCAATGTATGCAACTAAGATATTAATAGGCTGAAAGCTTCCATCTTTTGTATTTAAACAGCAAGTGATTTCATTTATTCAAGAGCAGCCTAAGCCTAAGATCAGACAGTTACCATGTGACAGGGCGTCTACAGTGTAAAGATTTCAGATATAGATAACGTAAATCGTTGTCATGGTGATGTGTGCTTCAAGCATGTGTCTGAAGCTCTGTGCAGAGTTCTGGTACTGTTAAAACAATACTAAGAACATGCTGGATTTTTGGAAGTAGTACTGGTGCATCTGGCCTTGTTTTGACTGAAAAAATTGTTCTGTACAACACCTACAGAGCCGTGGGCTAGAACAGGACTCTCTTATTCAGTTACGCTATGATGAGGCCATTAAAAAGTCAGCCTCAGTCTTTGTTCTGACTCTCATTCACCATTTTCAGATACAAGAAGAACCTGAAAACCCTCTATGTGGTGCACCCAACAAACTTCATCAGAATAGTGTGGAATTTATTCAAACCTCTGATCAGGTAAGCCACAACTCAGTCACATTTTGTACCTGAAACTGCAACGATTTTGTTTTGTTTTTCCTCTCCAGTCATAAGTTTGGAAAGAAGCTTACGTATGTGAATTATTTGGCAGAGTTGAAAGATTATTTGAACTACGAGCAGCTAATAGTCCCTCCCGATGTGATAAAGTAGGTCTGAATCAGAATTGATGATACAATGTTTGGCTTGTGTTTGATGTTTGATTCTGTTGTTGTGCCAAATTTACAGACACGATGAGAAGTTGTGTGCTGCTCAGAAAGATGGACCTCCCCCTCCAGTGAAAAAGCCCCCTCCTCGACCCCCCCTGCCCACGCAGCAGTTTGGTGTCAGTCTGCAGTAGTAAGTCTGTGCTTCCTGACATTTACTCTAACCTCTGTGTTCTTATATTATAAATGCACTGTATGTTTGTTTGACAGTATTCGAGAGAAGAACGTGGGGGCCATGATTCCTCCAGTGATGACCCAGACCATCTCGTACTTGAAAGCGAAAGGTGACTTTTATTAATAGAGCGAGGATGTTACAGGGTTTTGGCCAGTTTCAGCTAAACCATATGTATTAGTTTTTTAGATTTCAAGAACTTTCAATACCATAATTGATCTCAAAACAAGACTTTTTAAGTGTTTATTATGTAGTACCACTAAACTCAACATCTGAAAATAGATATTGTACTGTTGTATACTTTATAAAAATAAAATGACTTATATCTATCACAACTTTTGATGATAGCGACACACACTGGAGCTCTATGATGGCTCAGTACGACAGAAAACACTTTGTAATGATAAACTGTTTTTTGTGTGCTCAGGTATGAAGACTGAGGGGATCTTCAGACGCTCTGCTCGTGTCCAGCTCATAACGGAAATACAGAAACTCTATAATCTGGGTAAATAAAACTAACTGAAACGTACTGCAGTAAATGTATTATTATTGATAGTTCTGTTATTGTTCCAGGTAAACCTGTGAACTTTGACCAGTACGGTGACGTCCATGTTCCCGCAGTCATCCTAAAAACATTCCTCCGAGAGCTGCCTGAACCACTGCTCACGTTCAGAGTCTACAGTCAGGTCCTGGATGTCATCAGTGAGTTTATGACACTTAAATACTGATTCCTAAGTCAAGTATCACCAAAGTATGAGTATGCATTGGTTCGTTCTTTAGCACTTAAAGCATTTACCACTTGGATATTGAAGAAAAGTTTAATGAGCAGCTTCTGTAAACATTTTGTAGATGGTTTATTTACACATATGTTTGATCCAGATTAGTGACTTATTTTTACAATTACAATTCATATGTAAATGCTAATATGTACATACAGTAACATAGTAGTAAGAACTAATTACTGCTTTTAAAAACTGTTTTAAGTTTTACCCAAATTACACATTAAGGATGTCATTTATCAAACATTTGCTCAAATGCAAAATACGTAAAAAGTACGACTGGGCCATTAATCGAAAAATCGAGAGATCGAATCAAGCCGAATTGTCAATTAGTTGGTGGTAGGTAGTGAATCGAAAAAACGAAAACCAGTCTTTTGTCAGTAAAAATATGTAGCTTGAAGCAAAAGTAGAACTTTGAGGCAGAATATTGATATAAAGTTTCAAAAAAATCTAAAAAAAAAAAAAAAGAGACATATTAAAAGTTTTAGCTTTGTTTATGTTCATGAATGGCATTTATCATTTGGTTTTGAAAAGTTTAAACAAAATCAAATTGAAAATCAAGAAAAAAAAAATCGTGATAATTTATTCTTACCCAGATCGCCCCCGCCCTTTGACATGCACAGAAATGCAAAAGGCGGTGTGTAGGTATTGGTTTCATGGTTATATGCACATTTTTTCTTACTAAATTGGGTAAAATCTCAGTTTAGAGCCTAGATTATGCCAAGTATATGATTTTTGGCTTATAATGTACTTTTTCCCCCAAAAAATGTAGCATGTCAATAACAACTTGTTTTTATTGTGTTATTTCATTAAACAATATGTCTTGTTTGTAGAAGTGGAGAGCAGCCTCCGTGTGACTCGATGTAAACAGATAATCGAGAGTCTTCCTGAATATAATTTTATTGTGGCCAAATACCTGCTGTGTTTTCTTCACATGGTACATCTCTTCTTACTTCTATTTTCTTTTCTTTTCCTTCCATGATTATAAGTTAAACCTCGTCTGTCACAGGTTTCTCAGGAGAGCATCAGTAACAAAATGAGTCCCTCTAACTTGGCCTGTGTGTTCGGGGTGAACCTGGTTTGGCCTCGACACGGCTCCGTCTCTCTCACCGCTCTGACGCCCATCAACATGTTCACACAGATCCTCATCGAACACTTCCACTCTGTGTTCAGCTCACGACACTGCACCGCCGAGGTACTGCCCTGAACCGGAGCCTGATTCAGGGGCACATTTGACTGACTGAAGCTGGACAAAAAGGGTTTGAAAACTCCCTGGAAGCCTATCACCAGTAACATGTTTTTAGGTCATTTAATACAGCTACTGATTTATGTTTTGTGTTTAATTTATGTCAGAAAGCAGCAAAGTCTGTATAAAAGGGATAGGACACGATACAATTGTGCTCAAATGTAGAAAATTAGATTACAATTGGTTTGAACACACAAAAAGGCGAGTAATCAAGTAGGTGCACTCCAAACTGTGCTTAAGCGCATTGTGTAATTCTGGAGGTGAAAAGTTCTCTACACATTTTAGAAGAAATAGAAAGTTAAAACTATACTTTGGGACTTTCTGAATGGAGATGAATACATTTTATGCCTTAATATGAAACAAAACAGCTAAAGGAAAGCTTTTCTGTGGACACAGACATGTTTGAGCTCCTCAAAGCCAAAAAAAAAAATAGACTATTTTGTGGCCATGCAAGGTCACTCAAAGTAAAAACGCAGATTTTTTATTGATTATTTGGTGTAATAAAGGCATCTAAATAACAAAAATATGCATTTATTCAAGTTTAATTTTGGCCAAAAAGTTGTACAGTGCACCTTTAAGTATTTTGTTATTACTTTTTAAGAATTTTGTATTTTTAGGAATAGCTACACTTTCTACTCTTTCCATTTTAAAAACGATACTTTTAAAATCAGCCTAAAATGTTTTTACTCCTAAAGCCCGTCCACACCTGCTGTGCTGCTGTATGTCAACACTTTGTTCCAGTTAACAAATCACCAAAACTTTGTCATCTCTATCAACTATATATTTTCACAATAAAAGTCCAATTCGTTTTAATCCCTTAGGCGTCATTTCAGGCTCTCTGTTTCCAGACTTTAGATTCTGTTTATGATTAGTTTAAGATCTTTGGAAAATTCAAGTTTCAACTCTGTACAAGTGGTTGTACAAAGAATACCGACAGATATTTTTTGATTCGCCAAGATCAAGTTAACAGGCTCTATATTTATGAGATTAGATTTCAAAACAAACCCCTGGCGCTAAAGGGTTAATAACTGCAAATAATTCCAATGCACTACACACCAACTTTGTGTTTTTATTTTTGCTTGGGTCAAAGTGATGTACTTTTTCCTTTTCCTCAAACTAATGCATTTTGGCAGAATTTAGTTTTTAGTCATTCAGTAATTTTGTCACCTTTGCTGTATTTTTATTTATACTTATAACTTATTTTCTGTGGACCTGAACTCTTGTCTTGTCCCATCGACTGCATAATATGACATCTACTGAGTCTTTACTACAAACTCCAAAGTACAAACACTACTACTTATTTAACTTTCATGCCTTTCATGCTGGGTGTCTGCCATCTGCATTCGTCTTCATTCTTCACCTTCATGCAAATGTTTTTGCTTTACATCAGTATTCCCTACTTTTTTCTTTTAAAGACAGGTACATACAGTCACTTTTTTTTTCGAGAACCAGTTTAAGGGGTAAAGCCAGTAACAACATGTAAAATATGCACAACTCTTAAATGTACATTTTCTAAATGTTTCATTGCTCTTGTTTGCTGTTTATTTAGTTATATGACTTCTATCTTCATAGTAAAAATGCAGAAGGTTTATGCAGTTGTCCACAGCACTGCATTAAACATATCTATTGTGTATTTATTAAATTAAATATTTCTCGAAATATCCTAAAACACCCATGATACTGTGAGTGAACTCTCCCTCTTAGCCTTTGTCTCCATGGAGACGGCTAATGCCATACTTAAGACAAATGTACAAATGTAGGTCATAAATACTGCGTACTTACATGTCTTCTATTCTAACATTAAAAGCACAGTAAGTAGAGCTACATGGAGACGAGCAGGTGGCAGACCCTCCCTGGAAAGTCACAAACACTGGAATTATTTATTTTTTTATCACTTTGCACTTTTATATTGTTGTTTGCTTTTGTTTGCAAAGCTAATAACCTTGATCACTTACAGCTCAGATTTTGTCACCATATATTCCCCAAATTTAACTTCAGTGAGCTTTTAGCCATGTTACTCTGGAACAGTTTACTTCTGTATGTAAAACAGGCCAAGAGCTGAATGTTTTTAAGTCTTTAAAATCAGATTTTTAGATGAGTTGCTTCTTTTTTACCGTGTGCTGTCATTATGTGGTGGTTTTAGTTTTTGAAACCTTAAGTGAAGTTTTTGTTCTGTAAAACTGCATGAATTTATTAATCTTTTTGGGAAATAAATATTTGACAGTTTATTCAACTGAGATTGCCAGAAAAAGACTCCAGTATTTTCTGTTTCACCAAACAGTGTCTGATATAACTAAGTGATCGTAGTGAAGGTGGAACTTTATTTTGAGTTTGGAAGCATTATAAATATGCTTTTTTTAGTTTTTTTAACAATTGTGCATGAAATAAAAAAGCTGATTCTAGGCATGTTTTGAATTAGGAAATTAAATATATATATTATAACAGATTTTTAAAAATGCTTAGTATATTTGAACCAGTTTGAAATGTTTTAGACGTGTTTTCAGTGTTTTTTGTAGCGAGAAGTATAAAAGTTTGTTTTTCAACTTTTTGCCTTTTTGGGTACAATAATTCTGGAGTACAATTCTTTCTACAACACAAATCTGACATTATATATATATTTTATTTATTTATTTATTTTTTTTTGCTTAGTGCATTAAAGGTCTTATTAAACCAATTTGGCTATAAAACCTGCAGAAAAAGATTTTTAGCAAAATCTATGTTTGTGTACCAGCATCAAAAGCCTCCAGTGCTTTCGCTAAATCTACATTTTAAAAAGTAAAACTGCAGCAAATCTTCATAGATACTGCAAGGCTAGGATATACATACAC
The DNA here is from genome assembly GCA_038363315.1 of Mugilogobius chulae. Taxonomy (NCBI): domain Eukaryota; kingdom Metazoa; phylum Chordata; class Actinopteri; order Gobiiformes; family Gobiidae; genus Mugilogobius; species Mugilogobius chulae. Next base: position 47,113,210 of record CM076409.1, on the reverse strand, counting down.
ACAATATTGCAGGGTTTCCAATAGCAACCAACCTTTTTTTGCAATGTAACTAACTTATCTCATTCAATTAGTGATTTGAGCCTAAAGTTTCTTGATTCTAGGATTGAACCTAATTTCAAGCATTTCGACAAATTTAACTCTGATTTATTGTAGAGACATAGGTTATTTTCCTTGTGTCAAAGTGTTTCAAATTGATATCTTGTTTCAAGCCAAGTTATTTGCCAAGGGATAAGAAAATTGTTCTTACCCCATTGGCAAAACCAGTTCAAACTGTCTTGAAACCAGTGAAATATTCTACATTACATAAGAAATGAATACTTATCTAGTAACAACAGCTCAGACATGGATTCAAATTCTGATTCCAAGTCATTTTAAGCAAGTCTAGATTTGTTTTTTTATTTTATTTTTTTACTGTGACACCTATGACACATGGTCCTTCCTTAGTACAAAATTGTAAATTGATGTCATAGCGTTTTAATCTTGGTAGATTTGTGTTTGAAAGTGTATGCTGTGATAGAAAACAAAGTGACCCAAAGCAGTTGCTCTTTAAACCTGTTTATTATTATTGATTCATTTTTTAAGAACTTGGTACAAAACGTGATACTACTCTTAACCATTTATCAACTTCCAATGATCAACTTTCAATGCATCATAAAGAAGAAAAAACTACATTGGCATATGTAAGACAAACACTTTCCTATACACACTATCCACTGGACGGTTCCCTTAATGACAAAGAAAAAACTTCTACTTAAACAACCAAAGACACTTAAAGTCCCTCCCAAACCTCTTTGTGTTGTCTTCTTATGGCAAAGTAATACATCAGACATTGCAAGCGAAAAGTCAGAATGCAGAATTGGCAAATCCATAAAAAATCCTTGATGTTCTTGCTCCATTTTTTCTTTCTTTTTGCTCGATAAAAGAATATAAAATATTCTACGTCTTTTCTCGTTTATTTGTTCAAATGTTGTGTTGTGTATTAAAATATATCTGTTTAAGCACTGCACAGTTTCTCCCGGAGAAGATTGATAGAAACGAATGAAGAGGAGGTTTTGGGGATTCGATGGGTGGAAACTGATATGATCCATCTCGATTCTCGCACCTGGGTTTTCAGGTTTGATATGCATCACATGGTACATTCTGACAGCTTTTTAACCCAAACATGATAATGATACTTTTTGTTTAAAGGCAAGTCAGGTGCAGTGTTAATGCATATGTCTATCTGGCAGATATATAGAGCCCTACTGTTTGTACATAAAGAAAAACAGAGTGTGCTTAGGTACAGCAGTGTCATAGAGATTGACAATCCACAAATAGTACAAATAACTGTGATTTTAACTCGAAAAACAAGGTGATGATAAGGCATGTTTTGATCGATATTGTTCTAATGGGACGTCTACCAATTTTGTTCTGTTTTACACCTTGTCTGCGATGTAAGAATGAAGCATATTTTATTTGTCGACTTCAACTTTGTAACAACCAGAAACTCCATGATATGTTGAGCTTTAATACAGATAATAACCTGGTTGTTCTTCTGAATCATGGTTTATTGCAGGTGCAGTTTTTAGAAGCTGCCCGACACATTTTGATCACGTGCTCTTGTTTACTTAAATTAGTCTGTTACTTCTACCTAGAGAATGTACAACAATGTCAAAATAAATTAACAATATTTAAATATATTAACTGTTAAAAGCAGTAGCCACTTGCTTGATTTTGATCTGTTTTTGCAGCTGTTAAATATAAAATATTAAAAAGGTAACCCCGCCTTCAGAGCGATCTAATAATATATTGCTTGTTGCGTATACCACTTTTTTCTTTCTCATTCTTTTTAAAGCCATGGATGAAGGGTTTTTTTTCAAGCTGCACATTGGACAAAAAGATATCAACGAAATAATGTAAACAAAATTAAAATACATGAAGTGATTCTCTCCCATAAAGGCATTTCCTCTGAACTTAACTAATTATCTGTATGTTTGTGCATTTGTCTGATACATCTGGTGTAGCTATAAAAATCAAAATACAAAAAAATGCTTCTGGACTAAGGAAGACTAGCCACACATGGATGAGACAGGCAAAAGTTGCTCCCGGTTTAAGCTCTGAGACAAACCAGGAAGTAACCGCTTCTGCCACGGTCATCCATCAAGCGCCAAAGAGTGCGGTTTGACGAGTTTGTCACATTTTGATTCACGTTTATAAAAGAATCAAAGGCAAACCGCTGCAGTACGAGTTTGCACTTGAGGCAGTGTTGATCTGTAACAAGCATGTCACTGGCAATGCTCATAAAACACAGTAACAAAAATGCTTCCAATAGAAAAAGGCAAGGAAAGGAAAAAAGCACTGTGTTATTGAACGATGACTCCAGTAAACAGAAGGTTTTTTGGCATATTTGATAATGGTTTGAAGGACAAGTTAAGCATGACACTTGAGTTGGAAATGATGATCCCTGCTGGTGACTGCTCTTTCTCTGCAAAACAATTTGGCATAAGACAAAGAATAGAGTTTAGACTGAGACCTATCTATTCAAAGGTTAGTTATCACCATCATAATTATTAATACCTCGATAGTTTTGAAATTAATTTGAAAAACTATATGTTGCGATACTTTCTTATTTCTTTGTCGGTACTGTCAGTGTTTGTGTTCGTGTCCAGCTAACCAGCCCAACAGGGATTTTGTTGTATCTCTAGAAAAATCTGATGACGATGTATTAAAACATGTACAGTGATCGCTTTGAATACTCCAAACATTTGTATCAATAGGCAAGTGTGAAAATGCTAACATCTTCACTAGAAATGCTAAATTATGTAGTCTTCTCTTAAATACTTTTCTTTAACTATATTTAATACTGAAAAAGTTATTTCTCTGTTTTGTTTGAAGGCTCATATGCATTTATAAACATGATGAACTCCTGAACTTGTATGGCAAAGACTTTCATAAGAGAATGAGAACATCTACTTGAATATAGCACTGTACAGTCCTTCATTGCTCTGTTTCTGGCACTATAACTAACTCTACTGTTCTCTCTCACTATACTCAACAGTAACAGTAATTAGACCTGTGTTTTAAAAAAGGGACTTATCTTTAGGCCGCACAGACGCCTCTCTAGGTCTTTGCTGCAGCATTCAAATCTATCTTCTGGTATTAATTACATTAAGGCCAAGAACATTAATAAATACAAAATAACTTAAAAAAGAAATCTCATAAGCACTGTAGGTGACGATTTTTAAAAAATACTTCAAATCCAAGCTTTTCTCAGTTTTTGTCGCTTTTATCAACCCAAAGTCGATCAGGACAAATCTCCTCAGTTGTCCTGACTCTGAGCGTGGCTCTTCTGGGCGGGCGAGGCCAAAGGGCTGGTCATGGCGGTGCTGGTGGGTTTCATCCACGCCTGGGACAGCAGTGAGGCGGCGATGGTTGAGGTGGTTGTCATGGTGACCTGGATGACCTGGTCACGCTGGATGAGTCTGAGGAGAGACTTGATCCGGTCCAGAGAAGCTCGAGTGTCCCGCTGCTGCTCCAGCAGCTTGTCTCTCACGTCCATGCATTGCTAAAACACAAACATGTTTTAGTGAGGACATTAACACTGACCAGAGGCACTGACATTTGAACTGTTGTGACACGTGTCTTACTTTGAGCGTACTGTTCAGCTTTTTGTCTTCCTCCTCCAGATGAGCACACTCTTTCTTCAGCTCACTGTTCCTCCTGAGCAACCGCCTCTTCTCCTCCTGCCTCACTGCGAGAGCGTCCCAAAACAGTCAGTGTGAATGCCAAAGTCCCACATGTGAGTTCAGCTTTATTAAGAGTCATTACCCTAGACTGTATAGTCTATGGTCATTACTCACCTGTTTTGTGTGTGACATATGACTGCACAAAGTTTTGTGGCCATGATAAGTTTTCTTTGTTTAGAACCTGCAGCAAAGACACAGACAAGACAAATATATGATTTTATTTTCCAGAAAGACCAGTGAAACTGTATTGAGAACATTCAACCTTTGATCTATGTTGGCTAATAATCATACAAAACACAGGTACTCATTTACCTTCTTTTGGCACTTGGGGCAGTACCAGGGGCCTCTGGGTGGGGTTTTGAGTGGAGGGTGGAGGCAGTTGGGGTGAAAAACTCTGGGGCAGTTGTGGCATGGCTGCATCTCACCATCTTCTTTACAGACAGCACAGAGTTCATCATGCTCCAAGTCATCCTGCAAAGCAAAAATAAATGAATACAAATGTGGTAAACCTGGTGATAGTTTAAGAAACATTTACTTAAACACTGGGTTTGCCATGTTGCCATGCCAGTTATGTTTTTGTTGATAATGTGACATACCTTCCAACAGAAGTCCTCAGAGTCTAGCGTGTGGATGGAAGCAAAGCAGAGGTTAGTAACACACAGATGGATTACAAGAGACGCCATGCAATAGGTAGGTTTATATTGTATTCAGGCAAACGTTAGTATTTAGATTTAGATTAGCACAGATTCAAACAAGTGGACATGGGTCAGACAAAAAGCTGATGCCACATTGAATAGCTCAGACGGTGCTGTGGTATTACCTCGTGCTGTCAGGTAGAGTGAGCTGTTCAGGTAATGAGAGGCCAGTCGTTTACGCTTCAAATATAAAAAGAATTCAAAATTAGATCACAGCAAAAGTTTGGCTCACTAAATCAATAAATATGTTAGTCTGACCTCTGGTTCAAACAAGCCACTGTACGCTGGGTTTGCTGTGCTTCGTCTCTTCCTCTCTTGCCTTTTCAACTGAAGTTCTGCAAAACAAGTCATGAAGATGTTGAATATATAACTAACTTGGACATATTTCTGTTTTTATTGAAAATGATGTTGTTATTTGTGTCTGAAATTTAAGCATAGAACAAATAAGCAATTTGAGTTCAAAAAGAGATAGACCAAAACATATTCTAAATTAATTCTAAACTTTTGACTGATTGAAGCAGTTTTCTTTGGCAGATATAACTGCTGAATGTTTGGCCTTTGCACATTGCTTGACGTTCTCTCTTCTGTCCAGTTCATCCCAAACCAGCTCGATGGGGCTCAGTCTGGAGACAGTGCCGGTCACTCCATATTTTCAAGCTTACCATCTAATCATGAGGTAGTTTTGGCATAACTTAATTTAAACCTCTGGCTGCTCAGTTCTTACTTGTTTACCCTTTCAAGCTACTCATTGGACTTGCATGACTTGAATTGCATTTAAAAAAAATTGCAAAGCAAATTACCTTCTAGATGATCGGTGGTAACAAGTCCAAGGGCCACCATGAAGGCAATTTTCTGTAAAACAAGTTAGTTTGTAAATGTTTGCAATGCAATGAGTGACAAAACTTTTCCAACACTGAATCTTGATTGTAAAAGCAGTCAGTATTAACTCTTACTTCAGGATCTTCATCTTTCTTTGTGGAAGTTGACTTTGGGGAGGGTAGATCGTCCTGTGAGAGACAGTCAACCTGACCTCCTGGAGACCCCTCACTGCTATTGGGCACCTGTGGCTGGATTATTATGACCTGCAGAGAAATTACTGTTAGTGCCAGTTAATCTGTTAATGTGTCTGTTCTCTGACAAACAGCAGTAGACACCAGCCTTGTTTTCGGCGCTGAAGATCAGTGGTTGTACTTTGATGGCCTCGCTGACAGCTGATACGCCGTTAGTGGCAGCAGGAGATGTAGCTATGATGGCGTATGCCACACCAGGCCCGCTGAAACATGCTGAACAGGACTGCTGGACTCCAGTGCCCCGGTGAGGCTGCGGACAGCGGGCCGAGGGGAGAGGCGGCCCCTGCCTCTCTGCCTGCTGGTCTGGGCTCAGCGTGCTGTTGGCGGTGGGGAGCGTGGGACCCTGACTCCTGGGACTGACCACTGCTGTGGCCTTCTGCAGCTCAGCAGCTGCAGCTCCTGGCCGGGACCACTGTGAGGAAGGCTGTCGGGATCTGGGTCTTTGGCCTGACCTGTAAGAGTAAAGCCCACAACAGAATTAACACTGATCACCACTACACATAACAAGAGACTGATGAGTTAGCATAAAGTCATAGAGCACTCTGCTTCCAAACCAACTTCATGCAGTCAGAGTACCATCACAGTCATCACAGTTTCCTCTTACATGTGCTGCCACCTAGTGTATGAAACAGGTGCTCACACAACTAAAGCATGTTTGTAATCCATCATTCTGGCTCTGCTTAGCAAAATAAGTAATTCTAAATTGTATAAACAATGGCAACAGAACAGTAAGTGACATGTACCTGAGGTAACACTGTGGCAGCTTGTCCTGCCAGCCGATGCAAAGAGCTGACTTGAGGCACCTTGATAGGTAGAGCAGTGAGAGTCCCCAACATCTGCAAAAACACACAGCACTGAAGTTAACAAGCGCAAATACAACTGCATATTTATAAAATTATATTTAATATGCATTTACCTAAAACATAACCCAAAATAAAGGATTTATTTCATCAAATCATTTAAGTTAAAAGAAAATACAAAATACATATTCATATTGATTTATTATTTCCTGCTATACCTGTAAATTAAAACCATGGGAGCTCAACTTGCAATCTAAACATGGTCAGCTCATTAAATGAAGAATGCTACACTTTCTCCTCTTGTTAGTCACAAAATGCCTCTCTCCCATTGCTCCCGAGTATTAAGTGGGGAAACAGCAGCAGCTTTGGCTCTGACTAACAAGGACCACAGAGTCTGTCTGAAATAATGTGGGGCAACATGTTATTGTGGTTCAGCTTCTTAGAAGCTGTGAACATAACTAACTATGCCATTCACAGATCTCAGTTTAATCACAACGCTAAACATAGTAAATGATCACAAATCAACTGTGAGCCAAAAATAAATGGGACACATCTTTTGCACTTCCTGTTTCCTGCCTGATTCCAAGAAAAGAGAGAAAATAGGAAACTTTTCACCTTCTCCACACCCTCCCCCCGTTCTTGTTCAGTGAAAATCCCTTCCTTGCTTTGTATTGTGCTGCAGAACAGGCGGCACAGCGAGGAGGAGGGGGAGGAGGCAGCCAAGGCCTGTTCCTATGGCAACTGCAGAGATGAAAATTCTTGCAGTGCAAGGCTTTCATTTTCGTAATTGTTGCCTCTTTTCTCCAAAGCTAAGCACCTTCGTGAAGGGGGGCTGCTCCCCTTTCTCTGAGCTCAACCTTGGAAGAAACAGTTTCTAGTTTTTGAAATAATTGTATTTTTAAGAGCTGCGTGAAGCGTAGCTAAGACAGATGACAGTCTGCAGTAAAGGCTGGCAGCCCTCCTCCATCCTCCGGCTCATAAGTCTGTAAAGCAGCACCGATAAATCAGAGTGTCACTGTGTCATCTAGAGGGGACTCGAACAGAGCGACCTGAGCCACACATGTCCAACTCAACATTTATATCTGCTGTTATGACTCAAGTGGTTAAAAGACAAGCTCATAAGTTTGTATAAGATATTAAAACACACTGCTTTCCTAGTTACCTGCATGTTAAAAATACTTACCCTACAGCCAAAACTTTTTTGTCTGTTTACTCTCTGAATGTGAACACAACAGATCTGTTCAATCTGCTCATAAAGTTGTTTAATTTAATTCACATCATTGGTAAAGTTATATCAGACATGGTAACAAAACATGTTTACTCAGAATGTGTTTTGTTTTCTTGCTTTAAGGTAGCTCCCCCCACACACCCAACTTTACTACTTTATAGGTTAAAAATAAAACACGTAATTTCAATGTATAACTACTGTAGACTATATACAAAAGGCTGTATCCTGTTTTCTAAATAATATGATACTTCAAATGTATCTCAAGGCTTTCTCTCTCAGAGTGGAAAAGAAACTGTCCTTGTTCAGGATCTTGAGTGTTCTCGGATAATTGGAAAGACCATTATATAGATACATCTTTTTTATTCTTTAAGAAATTGAATATTTTGACATGTAACAGTACAATCTGACAGCAATGTGTTCACTCATGAAGCACAGTCACTTTAGATCTAATTATTGATATTCAAAGTTGAGGCCAGGTGGTACAAAACACACCCCGACACATACACACATACTTTCTTGCTGTTTGTTTGTGGATTGGGATGAAAGCATTATCCTTTCTTTCTTTTGTAGGGGCACAAACCTTAGAGTTTTCTGATCTGTGACCAACCAAGGTACTATAGGAAACACATTTATAATACACTCACTGAACACGTTATAATATTGAATGAATCTTGAGATACCACAGTTGTGAAGGCAGACAGATGATGGACAGATGCAGGAGCAAATAGACAGTGTGATCATAACACTGGAGCCTCAGCCTGAAGCCCGGCCCATCTCTCTTTGAGAGTCCGTGCAATTACTGCAGGAGTGTGGAGGCTGCCAGGCTGAGCCCAGGCTGCTCCAGCCTGTGGTGCTGAATACAGAGCAGAGCTGTTGCGCTGTGGCCTGAATCCTAACACGCTTCTTTAACAAGCAACTGGCTCAAACTGTTCTTAATGTGTAACCAACAAGAAAAGGCTGTTCAGTCACTGAACTGGAGAAACATCTGGTCGCAACATTAAGTCTAAATTATACTACGACCTTCAGGTAGGAAGTCGTTGCTCTGTTTAGACAGTAACAATAACAATTGTTACGTGACATTCAGCTATTAGCACTGAAGAAGAAGATTTCAGTCTGTTTGAAGAGATTTGTTCAGCCTGGATTATTATAGGTCACATGTGAACTCAAGGACAATATGCAACAATATTCCAATGTGACTGTTCTTTCTGATTTTTAAATAGAAATAGTAATGAATACTTTTGGTTGTAGACATGAACCTTTTACTAAACTTTACAGTCGCCATAGAAACGGCTTAAACCAGTGCCATAGAAACTGGAACGCAGCCACACGTGGATGAATATGTATGATATACATACTGTGTATGAATATACATACTGATACATGAATGAGTGCACAGTGGTATTTACATGAGGCTCTGGGGGTTACCTGAGAAGGAGGCAGCTCTGTGGCTCTCCTGCTGCTCAACGAGTGGATACTTGCAGCCACCACTCGGCTACTGGTTTGGAGGTTGATGGGGGACGCCTGCAGAGATTCAGAACTTGGCACTTTTTGTCCGTTTATGTGTGCTGTAACCATAGAGACAGGGGTTTTGGCTGGTACCACAGAGATGGCAATGCCCTGGCCGGGGGTCTTGATGAGGGACAGTGGCTTGGTCGTCCCAACAGGACAGGTTCGGACAGCCAACTTCTGTGAGGAGACAAAAGAGACATGAGACGTAATTAGTAAAAATATACTGCTGATTTTGTAGTGTTTAGCAGTAGCAGTAAAGTGACGAAGCAAAGAAATATGTGAATGTTGTGCTTACAAGCAAAACAACACCCCAGAGACAACCTTAGCTTAAAGAGCATTTATTAATGCACCTGTAAACTGCTGCTTAAGCCCAAGCAGCTCTGAATACACCTCAAACTACCTTAGCAGTCATTAAGACAAAAGAACTATAAAGGCCAACTATATTCATCATTGTTTATCACAGTGAATAATATCTTTCTTTTACACATTTTTAAAAAGCATTTTGGAAATCAAAATATATGAATAATGAGTTTTCAACTTATCAATCACAGCACTGTATGAGCTTTCACAGAATATTGACTAAGTAATGAAAGTCCATTTGAATAGGACTCAGTGTTGTTTAAGCTTTAGGCTGTTTCTAATGTGAACCAAACAGGACTGGCAGCAGATCACTTTAGTTCAGGGGCTCAGAGCTACTTCAGTCTGCACACTGGCCTCACACCAACCACACACTCCCCTCCCCCACATGTCCACTGCCTCCTCCTCTTTAGGGTGGGAAAAGAAAAATACATCTTCCAAAGCAAAGATAAGTACATGTCGGCGCCCCTCCGCTTCACCCCACAGAACTGAACACAGAGCCACTCTAAATATTTTATAGCAGGCCCCTTGTCCTGTATGGCTCTGTATCTGCACATATGCTGTGTGCAGTGGCTGTGCAGTGGCTTTGTGGGCGTGGAGACACATGACAGACGAGAGGGATTTCTCTGACAGCAGCAGGCACTGTGTGATTTTGGTCCAAGAAACAGAGCTCACAGTTTGAAAGCTTTTGCAGACCTGGAAAGCTACGCAGGATTCAATAAGTAGACAGAAAATGCATTTTGGTGAGAAGGTTTTTGAAATAACACTAAATAAATCATATGTAGTTTCACTCGCATTTGCACAGTTATATAAATGAACGTTTTGCATTAGGAAAGAAACATTATTTGTAGTAAGTATTGTTGCAAAAGGAGCATATTAATGATGGGTCAATAAAGAGAGCTGGAGGAAGAAAGAAATGCAGTTATTGGGAGGCCCCAGTGGAGCCTGACATTTAAAGTTGACCCCAGACACCTTTACAAAGGTCTAATACAAACTCCAATAATCACATTCACTGCCTTGTGCATACTCCAAAAATCCCAGATGTTGAGATGAAATCGATACCATTGACTGTTTAAATCAAATATATTTGAATGATGATTAGGATTCTTTTTTGGGAAGCCATTTTTATTTTCTATCAAACCAGGATAACGTTACATTTTCTTGGCCTAGTTATTTTCCTAATTAAAATCAACAGTGATTGTGAAGGACTCAGTTGTTTTGTGTAATCAATGTTCTCCATGGGCGGGCAAGTAGTGGTGCCCAGGGGCCGGCGGAGTCCATTCAGGAGCTGTTCAGAGCGGACCACCTCTGATTGTCCAAAGGTCAGACATTCAAAGCCTCACAGCAGAGGAACCCAGAGGGGCCCCTCCTGCAGAGAGCTCACACAAACCTGAATGAGAGGAAGCAGCAGGTACCACACACGTCTCGTACGACTGCAGATGGATTAGAGATTCATTCTGCTCATGCATTAACAAAATAAATGTGTCTCACTCTAAAGATGATTGGAACCAATTTAAAGTAATACACAACTACAAATGTGTCAAAATTATAACAATACTAAGAATCTAGTCTGGTATTTTAAATTATTGTGAACATTAGAACAGCAAGTAATAAAATTAATTCTTCTTTACTTATGTTTTTAAATAATTTATTTTTCAATAGGTGATATATTAGTAACTAGAATAAAAAAAAACTAGCAACATTTAGCTGCCCTCCATTAGTATAAAAAATATCTATAGAATGAAAAATACAATCATATGTATATAAAATTGGTCATTTGTATGTTCAAAGAGTTTTGTTATAGGAACAGTTGAGAAAAGCCTGAAATGTGAATCAGTAAAAACAGAAATTTTTTGTTTTTTGTTTATGGATAATTGTGGCACAACAAATACAGTTTTGTGTGCAATATATGGTAGTTTTTCCTTATGCAGCCATACTCTGTATATTTGTTTCCAATACTGTGCATCCAACACTTCCTCCTCCTTCTGAAACAGACTTGTCCAAGCAGCAGACCCCAGAGCAGCAGGTGCACAGGGTTGGGCTTTGTCTAAGACTTTCCTAAACAAGCTGTTTTGCACTTGTATCACGCACAGAGCTTCTAACTGAGGTGGCCACCACCACAGGTCCACAGGGCTAAGCCACACTGACAGATGAGTACTTTTCCTGACACTTGGGGTGTTAAGTTACAGCACACTGGGCACAGCTTTAAGAGGAGCTGATGGCACACAGATCTGTCTGCAGTGGACTTCACACCCTACATAATGTACAACAGGCACTAAAAACACAAAAATGATGTCTCCAGAGTCTCTAATTGTGTGACACATTTGTATTGACATTTGAAATGTGTTTTTGTTGCTTGCATTAACATAAGTTGTCAGCTAGGGTGTGACTTCTCCTGAAAGCACAGTCTTACACAAAATAGAAAGAAGAAGAGGTGTTTCACAATTGATCAGGATACATAAACTATCTAAAATGACATAAACTGTAGGAAGAACATCCATGTGTACAAACTAAATCTAAGTCATAAAACGTGTGATAAAGGAAAGATTGTTTGTGTACAACCCAGCTCAGTTCACCACAGAAAACTGAAAGACTCAACTCCTGCAGGTGAAAGCTGAATCTTCAACCGATCTGTTTCTGATCTGTTTAATGGACACAGACCATGTGATCAGTCTCATGTGAATGTCCGACAATAACTTTAAATATTATTACAATTAAGTAAGTAGGGCTCTGAGGAGTAGTTGGTCAAGCCAGTGAACAACAACAAAATTATATTATATTGCTTTATCAAGTATTTGCTGACGTGCAAAAACAGTTATGGGGAGCAAAATATTAATAATCCAATAGTTAATTTATCTAAAAACACAAAACTCAGTTTCTACACACAATTTAGCCCCAGGATTGATAATGTAACACTTAATGAGGAGTTCATCATGTGGTGATCAAAACAAACCATGACAATGACAGTGGCATCATAAGCCATAGTTAAGATTTCTTAGTACTGCAGATCAGCTTGAGTGTGAGGCTGAAAGTTGACTGAGTTGATTTAAAGAGTTTTAAGGCAATAATAAGATGTTTAAACGAAGCTGCTCTCTGTCTGTCGTAGGAGAGTCTTCTCTCAGTCGACATTCAGATTTAATTGAGCGACAGCGCAACTCTCAGTCTCCGGACATCGTTAAGGTCATCCACACGTTTTGGTGAGCACAGGATTATGCACACTCATTATGTACTCCACTTTGATAGTGTGTCTTTGTGATAACAGGCTGCTGAAAAGCACATTAGTAGCTGTTCAGATTCCCATCAGCACAGCTGCCAGACGTTTTTCTTTGTTTACACTCCATTTACTAACAGGCCCTTCAGTCCTCAGAGGTGCAGACACACGGCTCAGTTTGTCCTTTACTTGAAGGAAGAAGCTCACCTCCATCACTTTAAAAACAAGCCCAAATGCAGCCCATAAAAGCTTTTATGTTTGTACCCAGCAGGTTTGCACTAGAACCACAGGGTCAGAACAGTCTTCATCTTTGCTTTTTAGCCTTTTTACTTTTGCGTCATCATGTGCAAGTATAAAATAATTTATATTAATGTCAAAAACAACTTGTAAAAACACTGACTCTATGCAGCTATGTAGCTTGTATTAACCATTAGCACAGCGAGAGGAAAAAGGATCCATGGGGCACCTCTGGCAGTGGGAGAGCTTATCAACACGGACACACCGAGGCTTTGGCACCAGAGATCAGGCTCACACTGGTCCAGATGTGCAGCTTCAGCCAAAAACACACGTCCAATAGACTTTAAATACATTTCATTATGTCAGACCAAACCCACACTGCGTGACAACATAACACCTGCACCACACAAATCAAATGTAAGAAACTAGTTATAGCTTTATACCAAACATCTCAACTTCATTTACTTCACCAAAGAGTCCAGTATCCGTTCATTAAAGCTTCTGTATTTGGTAACAAAGGTATTTATTTAATTCAACGCAGTAAGTTCAACCCAGCTTCCTGAAAACTGATGTGGGCCATTCAGTTCAAAAGCATGAATATCTGTTTATGCAGTAAAATTTGATTTTCCTTTCACTCAGTAACATCTGATCATGTGGTCGGCCCTTTACCACAATAACACACGATGAATCTATTTAAATGCAAATCACAGAGTCAATGTGGTCTCACACAAAAGCTGCTGCAGCACAACTGTTTACAACCAGCTCAGAGATGATCAGTCCTGTTATCGACCACTTCATTTACACCTATGGCTGGGTAATTAAACTTTAAGGATGTTAAACGGGGTCTTTGTGTGAGAGGAAGGCTTCTGTGTCTGTGTTGTGCCATCCTCCACTGGTGGTCTAACAAAGAATAAATGTATTTTCAGGTTCCCAAGTAACAGTAATGAGAGCACTTTTTCTACCTCTAATGTCAAAGCAAAACAAATGAAGTGCAGCTGGACTTGCTTTTTTAAAAACTTAATGTTTTACTGGTCCATGCAGCCGAACGCTAACTTTTTAAATAAGTCAAGCTAGTTTCATTGGATTTGTTTTCTCTTGGATGTCTCAAAGGCTTCATAATTTATGTATATGTCTACACCAAGTAGATTTTTTGGCAACTGATTTTGTCCTCATTACACATCTTTATGGTGGTCCTGAAGGACAAAACACATAATAAACACCATACATTCACAGGCAACGTGGACACTGCTCCAGAAATAAGTTATTTGCTTGATGTTTATGTAATTTTTCTTCTGTTTTCATTAGTAACATGTAAAAGATTACGCTTAGTGGTCATTAGAGTCTTAAATGATGCACTAGATCAAACAACACTTCACTCTCTCTCATTCATTCACTAACGTTTTTGTTTTTGGAGGTGAGAGGAAGCTGAAATACCCAGAGAGAATCCAGGATAACACAGGTAGAACATGCAAACTCCACCTAGAGAGATTGTTAGATGTTTATTTAGTCCGGAGTTGAACCCACACTCTCCAGATTTTCAAAATTACAAACTGGGGGTTGTAAACAATAATAAAACTGTAAAAAGACTGTGTATTTGGTCAATTCATGGCTCATTTACAGCTCTTTAATGACTAACTTGTTAGTTACTGTAAAATCTGAAAGACTTTTGCCAGTGTTTGACTGAAGAAACAACAATATATTTCTGTATTTACTAGGATATCAAACTGGGACAACAGGGACATGTCTAGTGTAAAACTGGGACAAATCAGTGGATTTGGATACATTTGCTGGGACATGGACAAAGAGCTCAAAATAGGGACTGCCTGGGTAAATAGGGACGTCTGGTCACGCTACGTAACACTAACCACTCTGCTACTGTTTTTTTATTTTTTTTTATTCAGTCATATGCAGTTTGAGAATTTAGACAAAATTTTAATTCCACATGTCATTCAGACCAAAAAGGTTTAAGTAAAAACCTACTTTTAATGCCCACCTAAACAGTTTCTAAACAGTGATGTGTCAACAACTTCAACTCATCATAAAGTTTTTACAAAAGAAAAGAAGAAATAAAACAACAACAACAACAAAAACAAACCCTTAGAGGGTCACTAAAAAGCAAATGTACAGTGCCTCATTCTAGAGCTGCATTATTCTTAAATATCATGGATTTATACATCATTTTAAAGCATACAATAGTATTTGATTCTTTTATTTTTTCATCCAGTGCGTTCCACATAACTACACCGCGAGCACTTATACAGAAACTTTTTTTATTTATTCTGGCTTTGATTTTTTGTGCAAAAAAATAAAAAAATATTGAATTTGTGTTTGTGTTTTGTCATTGTGACATCCACGTGCTTCATTTACTTATCAACAGAAAGCCCAAAAGTTGTTTTTTGGTTGTTTTCTATCAAATCTCACAACCTGTAGCAGCAAGCGTTTTTATAGTTTATATTTTTCTAACTTTTGAGAAAGAAGGAAAAGAAAATGATTAGGCAGAAGCTGTGCTGGCGGAAAGTGAATGCTCGAGCGAGTGAGATGGACACAAGAGCTTTGGAAAAACAGATCGAAGGAGAGCTGGCCCAAATGACTGTTTTTCTGTTTGTGAGAGGGGAATAACAAAGAGCTCACAGCGTCAGCTTCAAAATCTGCTCTGAACATTTCATTTGAGCAGATAAACAAACCAGAAGAAGCCGAGAAGATATTTGACAAAGTAAAAGCTTGAATTGAAAGTGGAGATGACGTGCTGGCGGCGCTTGACTGCGGTCATTAGAGCTAGATCTACGACGCGATTTCACAAGTGACAGACAAATAAAGGTTAAGTTAACGAACATTTGAAAAGACATGTTTGAAAAATATAATAAGTCTGCGATGACTTATGCCAGCTCTCG
The DNA here is from genome assembly GCA_038363315.1 of Mugilogobius chulae. Taxonomy (NCBI): domain Eukaryota; kingdom Metazoa; phylum Chordata; class Actinopteri; order Gobiiformes; family Gobiidae; genus Mugilogobius; species Mugilogobius chulae. The sequence continues at coordinate 47,097,487 of CM076409.1, read as the reverse complement.
AGTGCCAACCCTGCATAACAAAGAAAAGCAAAGAAGAGAGCACTAACAGTCAAGAAAAATATGTCGTGCAGCCTTTGGTGAGGGAAGGTAATGATACAGTATTATCCAAAGATGACGCACTGGCCTTTAGTGTTGCTGGAGCACGGACTGGACATGTCGTCCTGAAGATGAAATGGAAATAGCAACAGCTCATAGAGAGGCTGTAATACTAATGTAATAATAACACATGATTACAGGTAATGCTGCAGAGCTACAAAGTAATCACAAACAAATTGACAATTAGCAAATCGTAAAAGCTGCAAAAAGCAACATTCCTCCACAGATCCCTTTTTATTCTGCATAAAAACAGCTAACTCTGAAGTTTACATCTGACAACATTACGTTCTAGGATGGGAGATCTATTTTTTCCCCTTTGATTTACCTCGGTTTGATCTTTTTGGTTATGATTTTAACACAATCTATGCAGACTTCAAATCTCTGCAATCTAACACAGAAAAAGTCTGACTTTTGCTACAAACCACGTGTTTTACTGACGAAGGATTGTCTATAGAAATCTCAAATCAAAAACTACAATAAAAAAATTCATAATTTGTCATGATTTGATTTGGACCTTTCAACTTAGATGATTCTTTTATTAGTCTGTCACGTCATCAGGTTATTTCACGCTTTTTGTGCCAGATCGACTGATTAGTCCAGAGATTTTCAACCAGTGTGCTATAAGGGACACTAGACACTTGAAATATTGCCAAGTGTGCCTTGAAAAAATTACCAGTTTTCAAAAGTCAATATGTGCAACACAGTCTCACAGCAAACATGCACACTTCACACAGAAATGTAAAATACATAAATACGAACACATCTTACAACCACCATAGATAACTGGGGTTGTGACGCTTGGCTTATTTTATGCAAAAAAATTAATTAATTAAACCGATTTAAATGAATCATTTGCCATCTTGGAGTGTTTGAACAACATTTTCACTAAGACTGAAAACAAAACAGTCACTATTTACTAATTAAATGAATTATTTAAGGTGCACTATATAAAGATCCTGTCACTACTTTGACCTTGTTCTCAAGTAAAATATTAAACATATTTAACAAGAATTTGATCAATATACATCATTTCATTTCTCAGAAATAGCTTTAATAATCTGAGACCTGACCAGTACTGCTTGGTTTTCTTCTCTTTACATAGATCAGGATGTCAAACTCAAATGCAGCTGGGGCCGTATTGATCGGAGTCACAGTTGGTCGAAGGGCGCATTTTAAAATATAGGCCTAACTATGATAATTCATGACAATTAGGCTAATATAGAAACTTGTGACCATATTTATATTGAATTACTTACATTACAGAGTGTCCTTCTGAGAAAATGTATTTAATTTGCTGCATTCAAGTGCATTTTTGGTTTTATAGTCACATTTCATCAATTGGAACCTTTATAATTCCAGCGGCTTATTGTCCATTCTGGCCTATAGGGCTCCTCCTTTGCACTTTTTACACTGAGAGCCAACAACAATAATAATCAAAAATCATCCTGGGGGCCACATAAAATAATCCAAAGCCAAGACACCCTTAACATAGATTGATAGTAAAAGGATCATTCCAAGCTCCCAGAAAAGAAAGTGCCCCTTTAAAGAGTAATAGACAATATTTACAAAATTAAATAATTGTTTCCAAAGTAGTTTGGTTGGTCATGTCTGAGGAGGTGTGACGAAAGGAGGCCTGACTTAAGCTAATGAACTGTTCGCAGGATTTCATGTATAAATGTTTTTATTCGTGTTTTTTCAGCCATTTCCTCCACTACAAGTCACAATTACCAACAAAAACAAGTTATCCGGAGTGATTTGCATTTTAGCATCTGAGCAGAGCATCTCCTCTCACATCCGCAGTGTTATAGTACTATCCATCATAAAATAAATATTAAACAGTAGTTTGCATGGAGGACAGACGTTCTGACATGTCGCTGAGACTCAATCAGCCGACGCAGCAGGAGAGCCGCGATGTAAATGAAAACTGTAATAAAGAAGAGAGGACGAGTGACACGCGAGCGGGAATCCTCCAGAGCATTTACTCACACGTCCTCGCTTTAAACTCTGTTGGTGTAGCTGCCGTTACTTTAAAATGTGTGCACTGGTTTCATTATGAAGACTCCAGTTTCTCTCTGTCACTTCACATCAGCCCCAGGGAAAACAAAACGTGCACCTCTGGTTTAACAGCGAGGACTCACCCCAGCAGGAGAGACAGACACAGACGGGCTTTGATTTGAGTCTAAAGGTACGTTTTGGAGCATCTTCACTTTTAACATGAGAGAAATTATGACACTTCAACATTAAAGGGCCTATTAAAGCACCTGAAACAAAGTTAGGATTAGTCAGCCATTTTTTAGGATTATAAATGTACTTCTTGGTCATAAATGATGACATGACACAAGGTTGTTGCTTAAAGACCATGAGATAAATTGTTCAAAATTGTTCTAATGTAGCAGACTTTTTCACATAAGAAATATAAAATGCACTAGATTTAGACAAATGTATGATCACACTCTCACTCTGCAAGAAGGCCTTTCAAAAAATATGAAAATGTAGATTATTTTGAGGTAAAAATGTCTTATTTTAAGTAAATTAATCTGCCAGTGCAGTGAGAAAATTTGACTAGCCTATAGTAATCTTAAATCAAGATAAAATGACAAATGCTAGTTTCAAGTCTTCTGACAAGATTTTTTAGGAATCTATTTTTGATTCAAACAATTATGGCTTAAAACAGATACAACATTGCTATTTATTTCTAAGGTAAATCAGATTAAAATACCTTAAAACAATCAAATAATCTTATAAAACTTGGTCTTATTATGTTAAAAAAAATGTCAAATCAGTCTAAGATTAATATGCCTAATTCAAGTCAGTTAGATTTTCCTTTTTGCAGTGCATAAAAGTGTTAATGAGAAAATTAAACTTAATCTTCTTCGTGTGGTGTCATCCGTTTAAAACTCTGCTTCTCTTTCTTAGTTTCAACATATTGTCAAACTTTTCTTCACAGACTTGTTCTTGATCATGTGAAACTATAATTTATGTTTACAACAGGAATGAATCTACCAAATGTGTTCAAATCAAAAATGTAAATTGTCATGTGCACTTAACTGACCACAATAGTAAAGAGAAGGAGAGAAAACTGTAATCTCACAAGTACTACGACTAGAGAACAAAGAAGAAACAAGTGGAGACTGAAGATGAATAAAACAAACAAACACTGTATATATTTCAGAACAAATCATTTTAGCTGTTTTTAAAATCTATTCCTTTAGCTACTGGAGCATTCAAAGTGTTTTTCCAGTTGAATTGTGCAATAAACTTGTCATTCCCAATTTGAGTCAGTGCTGCTGAATTTGAGTCAAAAGTTGATGTGCACATGCCCAGAAGCTTCTGCACAAGCACACGAACATTAGTCTGACTAAAGCAACACATACGGGACAAACAACATAGAATATGATGTTTTTATCATTTACTTTTTAAATATGTTTGTCTTAAGTTTAACATTAGCTCAACGTTTGTGGAAAAAACAACATTTAACTGTTAATAAACATCCAGGTCAACTCAGGTTTATTATGACTGTGCAAAGTACGAGAGTTTAGATGAACTGATTAAAATAAAAACGTTATAAAGTTAAACAGACTAACATGATTGCGATCTACAACTGACAGATAATATTTTTAGCCATTCTTGACAATTTAAATAATGTTACAGAGTTTGTACTGATTTTAACTTCAGGTTTTCCATGATTATTCCATGACTTCTCCAAACCCATTCCCATCTTTTTCATGACCTTGCTTTTCAGTCAAGAACTATCTTTCATTAACTGATGAACTGATGAAGTTTGTGTTAAATTCAAATAATTTGGATTATAAAATACTCAGTGATTTTTATTCCAGTTTTAAACAAAAGAGCACAATTTTTCAGTTTAATAAAGTAACTGCAACATGTTTTTACCCATCTTAACTAATTTCTTTTTATTACACTTCAGTCAGCCTTATAAAATTGCTTAAGTCATGATTTATCGAACATAAATGACTCAAGCTTTAATAATTTTCTATTTTACTGAAAAAAAAGTAATATAAATGAATATTCTGCCTCAAATTTAGTTTTTTACTGACAAATGCTTAATTCAAAACTAAATAATTGACAATTGGCCGTGACTGGATCTTGATCTCTCGATTTATTTTATATATCATCACAAAATATCCCCAATTTATATTTGAACATTTCCAAAAACTTTTTCAGAACCCATAGAATTTAAACATTTTTCCAGGGCAGGAAATTAGAATAGAATATCCATGATTTTTCCAGGTTTTCCATGACTGTACGAACCCTGAATGAAAATATAGTCAAACTAACAACTAGACAAACGACTGAAGCTGGGGATCGCCAAATCTTGCAACCTCGTCTGTGCTGAACAACGGTAATCAGAGCAAAGATCAAAGACAACAGCACCAGTTGAGAAACAGAAGGAGAGGGCTGGAGGAGGGGGACAGAGGAAGCCACATATTGATTTTTGAGGGTAACTCATAACTTACTCTGTGCAATAACCACACGGCAATACTAAAAACAGTTTTATCTGCAGTTAGAAGTCAGAATCTATTCATAGAATCGACGTTTATATACAGATAACTGCAGCTGCACCATGATAGAGGCCAATGTAGTGGTAAATCAGGTGACATTATAAACAATAACATTCAGAGGTTCATACTTTTATTTTGTATTGTTAAGTAAAAACCTTTTTTTTCCATCAATACAAATATTCTTAAAACAACTTAATTAATAAGAAGAACAAAAACCAGCACACTGACTTAAAAATGTGATTTATTCAGACGTAAATCGTTAACTTAGTGTGCAGGATTATGTACTTCTCGTTGTTTCTGGGAATGTTTTTTTTCAACGCATTTCTCCTGCTGGTGCCCAGAGTCAGGACAAAAAATGGACCAGAGTCAGGACTAAACACAGACCGGAGTCAGGACTGAACATGGACTGGAGTCAGGACTAAACGTGGACCAGAGTCAGAACTAAACATGGACCAGAGTCAGGACTAAACAGGACAGAGTCAGGACTAAACAGGACCAGAGTCAGGATAACACGGACCAAGACTAAACACGGACCAGAGTCAGATAAACGGACCAGAGTCGGACTAAACCGGACCGATAGGACTAAACGGACCAGGTCAGGACTAAACACGGACCAGAGTCAGGACTAAACACGGACCAGAGTCAGGACTAAACACGGACCAGAGTCAGGACTAAACACGGACCAGAGTCAGGACTAAACACGGACCAGAGTCAGGACTAAACACGGACCAGAGTCAGGACTAAACGGACCGGAGTCAGGACTAAACGGACCGAGTCAGACTAAACGGACGAGTCAGACAAACGGACCGAGTCAGGACTAAACACGGACCAGAGTCAGGACTAAACACGGACCAGAGTCAGGACTAAACACGGACCAGAGTCAGGACTAAACACGGACCAGAGTCAGGACTAAACACGGACCAGAGTCAGGACTAAACACGGACCAGAGTCAGGACTAAACGACCGATCAGGACTAAACGGACGAGTCAGGACTAAACACGGACCAGAGTCAGGACTAAACATGGACCGAGTCAGGACTAAACACGGACCGGAGTCAGGACTAAACGTGGACCGGAGTCAGGACTAAACGTGGACCGGAGTCAGGACTAAACGTGGACCGGAGTCAGGACTAAACACGGACCGAGTCAGGACTAAACACGGACCAGAGTCAGGACTAAACACGGACCAGAGTCAGGACTAAACACGGACCAGAGTCAGGACTAAACACGGACCAGAGTCAGGACTAAACACGGACCAGAGTCAGGACTAAACACGGACCAGAGTCAGGACTAAACACGGACCAGAGTCAGGACTAAACACGGACCAGAGTCAGGACTAAACACGGACCAGAGTCAGGACTAAACACGGACCAGAGTCAGGACTAAACACGGACCAGAGTCAGGACTAAACATGGACCAGAGTCAGGACTAAACATGGAACAGTCTTCCAGAAGATGTACGCCAGGCCTCCACTGTGACAATGTTTAAATCTAGGCTCAAAACATTTCTTTTTATCTGTGCATATGATTTAAATGTTTTAAGTAAATTTTATGCAGATTATTTATATTTTTTTAATGATGCTGTTTTGTTTTGTGTAGGAATTGTGCGATACAAATACATTTGACTTGCCTTGCCTTACCTAAAAATCTGCTCGACATCTAAAACTTGTGAAATGTGCTAATAAATTGGTCACAGTGAATATTTAGGAAGCTAGAAAGTAAGTAAGTAATAAGTAATAATCTTATTGTATAGCGCATTCACAAACAGATACAAAGGTCACAGTGAGATGAATCATCAGTGACAGCTGTCTCAGCAGAGCATTCACCTAACCTGCGCCTCAACTCGACTATCACCAGTGACCAAAACACTTCAGCAAACTATCTTAAAATGCTTTTTTTTTTTTTTTTTTTTCATTTTTAGCCACAAATCCTATGAAGGTTGAATAATTTGCTTCTGTAATATTATTCAATGGTGTTTTCTGCTTAAATTATGAGTCTTGTGAAGCCCTCAGCAGTGACTGTTGCTGTGATTTTGGGCCAGAACACATGTTTTTAGTAACAGAGCATTGTTTGAGCCTTATATTCATAAAATACAACCAAACAACAACTTGACATGATTCCATTTCAATTACTCGGTCTTTTGATGAAGCTGCGTGGCTTTTAAAAGTTTGGACACCTGCTTGTAACAAACAGAAGTCTTGTGGGCAAATGTATTGAATATATGACATCAACTAAAAAATGATTCTTAAATACATCTTGAGCTCTATCTTTAGTGTTATGAACATCGTTTAAGACCATTTCTTTCTTGTGGACTTGGCAGAGCAGTGACCAGGGGGTTCGTAGCTTCCAAATGGCCTGTGGGGGGCTCCAGCGCAGGTCGGGCCTAAGAAAACAAGCGCTTAACATGCTGGATTAGCCGGGATTAAAGGACATCTGTTGAGCTAAATGAGATGATTCTGTTGGTTTTATTTTTCGGAGGCTTTCTACCAAACAAACAAGTGAAAGTGATGGAAAATGAGGAGTCAAACGTCTGAATGTCACAGGGAGGAATATTACAGCCAGAGGGGATTTGGCCAGCGTGGAAAACGTCTGTGTTTGTTGGACTTGTCAAAGCAAAAACGATACACATTGGCTTCCATTCCGAGTTTGAAGGATTTTCACAGAAGAATTCCAGTTTTGCACAGATAACAGTTCAAGATTAAACCCCAAAAGTTAGACTCATAATAAATTAAAGGTAACTGGGATATGGATAGCAACAGAAATGTGTTATTTTTCATTAAATATGTTAAACCTGGGTATATAAAAATATGTATTGTTCTGCCGATTGTACTAAAAAGTTTAAACTGTGTAACTTTCCAAACGTAAAAAGACACAATTCAGAAGAAACCATGCTTTGGATCATTGTTGATAATAATTGTGTGTTAATGTAAAAAATGTAAACTAAAGTAACATCTTTTACATAGAAACAAACATGAGGAGGTCAAACGAGAGTTAATTTTGTGAAAATGCAAAAATAAGAACACATAATTTATTAAACTACACATATGCTTGTATTCAATCTATTTTTGATCTAAATTTTGCACTTTTAAGGCTAGTTAAGCAATAATCTTGATTATTCGAGGGACTAAAAGCTAATAAAGGTAACCATACTATCTTTGTAGAAGTGAAGTGTTTCATTCAACCTACAAAAATCTGTTTTGACACATTAACTTTTTAAAATCATTTATATAAAGTCACATAAAACTTTACTAAAAGCAGCATGTTAGTCAGTGGCAATGAAAGAAAACATTTAACCATTTGGTCTGAATTATTGTAATATTTGCAACACATGCCCTGATGCCCTTGAGCTTTTATTAAGGTTTGAATAGTTACTAGATAGTTTCCGTGTTAGCAGTCGTTAATAGAAATCAAATCAGACTTACAGCTCGTCGTGTAACTTTCAGAAAGTTCACTTGATTCAGTCAGAAGTATTCCAAAGGGACTCGAGCTCAAACTAAGGCCGCGGGGACAGCTGGCTTTCCTACACAACTCCAATCCAGTGTGTGATTGGACGAAAAGGAGGGGTCCGAGGAGAGCGTGAGGGGGGAGGAGGCCAGCAGATGGACCCCCGCAGACAATAGAAGCAGACAGATGCAGCCACAAAGAGAACACACCACGCACACAAGAACACACTCAAGCGCACACAAACTATGTTCAGGATTAACAGAGAGAAAGTTGTCTGAATGTAAATCACAGATGAACTTCCTTTGGCGGCAGCGAGGAGCACAACCAGGACAGAAAGTCTGAAAAAGTTTAGATAAGACTGTGAATGTTGTCTTAGCATAAAGTTTAAGTAAAAATTCTATGATTATAAATGTGTCATAAACTTTTAAATAAGTAGATAAGGCTGTACTTTTGTGATTAAACTGCACAGACATTTAAATGCATTTTCTTTCAAATCAAACCTCAAAGGAAACTTTTTCCACATTTAACTACGTGTGATTATCAGGATCCTCCAAAAACAGACAGTGCATGTGCTAAGTAACCCAATTTCATATTAAATGTATTGTATTTTACTGATTGTTCGGCCCTCAAGGAGGTACTTTTGGCCCAACTATGTACCCCGGCCCTATAGTTAAGAATCACTTCCCTCGTGTAAGCGCAGTTTATCATTTTATTTGAAAATTGCTCCTCTGCATCATAACTGACTAAACTAATAAAATGTGTTTAACCTTTTTGTCTAATTATCTCTAATTTTTGTACTTAAAGCTTTTGTCTCACAAAACTAAAGTCACTTTTCTGCTGCCATGGCAACAGTGCAATGCTTAGTTAGCTTGCTCACAGCATTTTGGAGTTTACTGTCGCACAGCAAATCATTTTTTCATCCAACAGACACAAAGGCATGTTATTTAAGAAAAGAAAAGTGTAATGTGTTATCTCAAAGTCTGAAAAGCACAATTGTCCTGTTGTTTATCTACTTTTCTACTACTGTTTACCTGATCAGCTGTCATTTCTAACCTTGACTCTCATGTATCTTTGCCGCTCACTGCATGTGTTTCAAGTTACCTTTCCCCCCAAAGTCAAAATATCTTCACTTGTACAAAATGCCGTAACTAAAACCCAGCGTCACGGCCGGCAGTAACAGTCAGAGCACTTCCTGTCACCCTCTGGGCCTGGCGTGGGGGACAAAAGGAGGGTTTTCTGTACCCCACCCCCCCGCCGCCGCCTCACGGTTCGACAGGGGCCCGGGGCGGCGAGGAGAAGGCACATCCCAGCACACTGACAGGAAGAAGGGGGCAGGAGCACTACTCTGGGGTTTAAATGATGTAACAGGGGGCTCAGGGGGAGCGACGTTGCCATGGAAATGACACTCAATTAATAATAGTCAGCATGACCGAGACAAAGAGGGGTACACTGTGGGGTACAAATGGGCTTTTGCTGTGTCTAGAAAATTGGACATAAACCAGAAGGCCACATCTTTTCAGTTTTTCTATTTACTAGTTTGTTATTCTGTTCATCTGTTCTGGTTGTTTCAAGTTAATGTTTTAGAAGAAAACTTTTAAAACTAGACATATGCCCAATAGACGTTATGTAGATGTCTGAGTGGCAAATATTCAGTCAGTCAATGATGATTTTTCTTTTATGTGAAATCTCAAAACACAGCAAACAAAATGTAAATGCTGCAACATAATCTACAACTCCACTTTATCTTTTTAAATTTGTGTTTGACATCTAAGAAAAGTAAATCTTGTACACAGTGAGAGGAAAAACAGACAAACAACAGGAACACACACACTGGTGATACAGATTTTTGGATCACATCACAGCATGAATCAAGTAATTATCTCTTCATCCTTAAATGACAAGTTTCTGACGTGCTTGACTTCATCTGTGGAGCTAATTATAACCAGCCAGCAGAGAAAGTGTCTCATTAACTTTTCTCCAATGGACATGATGTTGCTTTGTCTGTAGAATGTTACACAATATGACTTTATAGCTGTATTAAGTCAGATTTTCATATTAGAATAAGACTTTTACATTCATATTTAATTTATATTTACAAAAAAACATGCTTTTTTTCTGCATCTTAACTCAACATGGTCAGGACTGTGTCTCTAATTTTTGTTTCCAAATATATTATATTGTTTTTTCTAAACTTTTCCAAAGCATGAGAAATTCTAAAACTTTTCCTGGGCCTAGAAATTATAATAGAATTTTCCATGATTTTCCAGGTTTTCCATGAAACCCTGCAGTAGGGCTGGACGATCTGGGAAAAAATATAATCATATATATTAACTATAATCACCTCATATAGATCAATCTCAATTTTAAACCAATTTTGTTTAGCCTTTTCAAAAACAAAATAAATATGACTTTTGAACATAACATAAGACAATATTTTTCAAACAAGTATCAATAATTTGCCCCGAAGTTTTTGCTCCACACAATGTTCTTATTGAAAAAGGATTGATTGTGGATCTTTCGAGTAAATTTAAAATGTAAAATCTACTTGTCTGAGTGTTTAGCCATGTTACAACAGTGCTCTCTCTTCATTAGTTGTATTAGGATTGCTTCACGAATGTTTGAGTAATCTTGTAATTGTCCTACAGCTAATGTTGACTGCGTTGGCTCAAAAACTAGGATTGCAAAAACATGTACACTTTCTAATGGCAAAAAATTGTATTGTATAAACCTGTGGCTTATTAAACTTAAATTTTACAATAAAGAAGTGGAGTTTATCAGTTCTGCAATTTTGAACAAGACGGCAATTGACCTTTTTCTTTTTCTAAGACATTTTAGCTCTTTTCTGTGTTTTGCCATAGTTTCTTCCTAAATATACAGAAAAATCACATAGGTCTCTTTTAAATATAGGTTGTTGCTGTGGTGGCAGTGTTCGTATCACATTAGCATTTAGCTCTGAGCTAGTGTTAGCATTGTTTGATATATCAATGTTTGTTTGTTTTTTTGGATCTCTATCTTTCAATTTTTCCTTTAATGGCCCAGTCCTTCCTGTTAGAGCTTAAAAAGGAAGCACATTTTATCAAGTGTCCTTTTTTGAAGGCAATAATGTAAGCTCATGTTCTGTGTTGCGTTAAGTCTTGCTGTCAGCTTTTGGAGGAGGTGTGGCGCTCCATCCACACCTCAGCTTCTTTATCTGGCACATTCCTGCTCCTGCCTCTCCGAGTGTGACGCCTTTCAATATCTGTGTATTTGGCTTGAGCCAGTGGGCAAATATTGACACAGCGGATCTGAGTGAAAGATGTTCCATTTCTGAGGCCCAGCACGCCGCTCTCTGATGAGGTTTGTCAGTGGTGACATAGAGGAGCAGAGCAGAACAGCAGGGGTTTCTGGAGGGGCAAACTCAAGACGCTCTTTAGGGGTTCAAACAAGCTCTGGGGAAAGATGTATTTATTTTTCTTACACCTGTGCTGGACATTGTGTCAACAGATTCTCCCTTTTAGGTTCAAGTGCTTGTTCAGGTCAATGATTCATTATTGATTTTATAAGTTAGCAAGGACATTTCACTAGCAACAGACGTAAAATAGGACAGGGCATTGGCTATGTTGTCGCAATCAACTTAGGGACGATATAAATTTTAAATATATCGTGAAATAGCTGAGTTTTCTCTCAGTTTTCGACAGAACTTTGTCCAAATATCTCTAGTGCCTATAATAGACTGACTTTAATTTCGACTGCAGAGGCTAATGTTTTTTTTTTTCAAATTTATTTAAAGTTTGTTGTGTCCCCTGCCAACACAGATTTTTCAGTACAACACCTTGATTTTTTGCCTTTTCCAGCGCCAAAGGTTTTTTATGATGAACATTAAGAATCACTGTGACCAATAAGCAGATTCATCTCAAATAGAGCAGTTGGTAGCCAAGCAGACTCTCTGAATACAGCGAACTCTGTAAAAGCAGCAAAGTCTCTGATCGCAGCTGAAGCCTCTGCTGGAAAGAAGCATGGCCGCTGATGCTGTAACAGGACCAGGACCCGCAAAAAGGGTAAACAAGCAGGTGTCAGGACAAGGCTGAGATTGAATCCAAACAAGTCGGCCGTCCCGTCAGTCCTGTTAGCAAATGTTCTTTGGATGAGAAGATGGATGAAATACAACTCTGAGATGACAACAGTGAGAGATAAGACTCTGTTGTATGTACATCTTCATGGAAAAAAATCAGTAGCCAAGCCCAGGAAAGAGATACAGCAGCTGCATGACATGAACAAGAACTTCTCGACTGCTCAACAGCTTTCTGCCCACAGCAGATCTTTAATCAGACACTTTCCAATGTTTATGTTGTGCTGAATTGTGAATACAATTTCGTTTTTATGTAACACGCTATCTATCTAAAACAACTTCAATATGACTAAACACAAATATATAGAAACAAATTGTATAAAGGCCATATTTAGACAACATTAAGGCAATCGTCCAATTATATCATCAAGGTAAATTTTCTCTTTAATATCGTGATACGTTTTTGTTTGTTTTTTTATTCCCCATAATTACCCGTCCATGTCTATCCAGTGCTACAAAGTTGATGACTTGGTTACCCAATGCTACTCGGACTTATGTCAAATCAAACGCTCCTCTACGTATAAATGGATGGTGAAGCTCTTCTTCATAATAATATATTTTGTGTCATTTGTCTGTTGCCATCACTGGTAACATGTAAAAGAGGAAGCTCAACAGACTCTCAATCAGTAGTCTCAACTTGAAACCTTTTAGCCAAAAAACAGAATAAATGGCAGTTTTGCATGCTAGGCTAAATTAAGTCTATAACAAAACACTAAAAGGTTAATAAACTCATCAATGGCTCAAGCATCTGCTAAATTAAGTCACAACTTGTGTTTTTTGTGTTAATGGCTAAAGAAAAATATACACGGGATTGTTTGTGACAAGTGTAGTCTCTGCGTTGTGTGGATTTGTTATTTAGAGCTTAAAGTAACCGTGGAATCTTTGGAGGCGTTCTCCATTTAATCTGGATGACAATAAAAGTATACAGGTCAACATGTGCTGCTTACAATGCACAGAATTAACCTTCCTACGCATATCTTCACAACAGTATATTAAAACAATGGAGCAACGTCGAAGCTCAGCATCAGCTAAAATACAAGTAGGTAATAACGCTGCTAGAGAAGTAAATACAGATGAAATAATACCTAAAAGACAATAACAACACACGGCTACAATAGATGGACTTATGATTCCCATTAAGGGAGTAAGAGAAGTTTGAGATCTTTACAATACGACTGTGAGACCAATGAAGAACAGCACAACCATTTAACGCCAGGAAAACGAACGAATGTTGAAGCAAACAAAGGGACAACAGAGATTAACCTGGTTCAACAAGACTGTCATTTTCATAAAGATTAAAAAAAAAAAAAATCAAATATGAAGAGTGGTGGAGTAACCAGATAGCGCTAAGTGCTATCCATAGCACAGTAAAACTTCAAATTTGGCAAAATGTTTTAGCAACTTTGCAGATTCTAAAGTTTTGGCAACCGAGTTTAAACGAAATTATATGTCTCAATACTTACCACATAGGCTGATTGTCCTTGGGGATGTTTGCTCACTTTTAATATATATTTTTTTACAATCCATATATGGATTTATAATGTTTATTTGTATCGCTCTTTTCACAGACAGAGCCACAAAGCGCTTCTCAGGGAGATGAACCCCCATTCTCAGTGACAGTAAACTGCCCTGAGCAGCATAATAGAGGCGATTCATCCAAAAACCTCAAACTCCGACTACCAAGCGTTCTCTAACCTGCATGTTATTGGTTGGAGGGGAAACCATAGGGCCCAGAGTAAACCACCTGGACACGGGGAGGAAAATGCGAACTCCACACAAAAAGACCCGGGTGGTGCGGGAGTGGAACCCGCAACCTTGCCTAGGGGTGGGCAATTACTTTTGAACTCCATTTTATGTAATTATATGAAAAGGTTGCAATATATCATACTCCAGTTTGTGTCATTAAATTAATTTGAGTCTCGTCAGAGTCAAGACATACATTTTTATAATGTTTTTAGTCCAACAAAAATATCCAAGAAAAAAAAAACAATTGTTCTTCTCTGTTTTTAAAAGTTACACATTATGTTAAAGCTAAACTTAACATGAAATAAAGTGATACAGTGTAAACTAAACTTTTACTCGAATCCATTTCACTGCAGTAAAACTGATACACAGCTCCATACTAGTACTAGTGTTGTCACAAAACAGAAATTTCAAACCTGATTTCATAAAATAAGTGTTTTGTGGCAGAAAATTTGAATCAACAATTTGTAATGCCATCTTCAGGTGTTTGTAGTGTAATAATAATATAATAATTGCCACAATTGTTAGACATTTTCACATACTTCTATATTAACAAGGTCTTTCAATGAATTTATGAACCCATCTTGAGCATATAGTATTTTAATGTGAGGTGGAGCTGTGTTGGTCTCCGAAACTCAATAATTCACATTTAGCCAATTACAGCCGTCCTAACAAGTGACCAGCAGCACCCCATTAAGCCCCCCTCCCTCTTTTTCAGCACCATTACTGCTCATCCGCAATCACTTCAAATTAGATCTACAAGTCAATACCAGGAGTCAATATTTAATTTGCTCATAGCAGGTGGTGATTTAGTTGGAGACATGGCGACTCTCTCCGTACGCGGCGCCGTCACACTCGCTGTGCCCTTCGTGTAAAGCGGCAAGGGCAACAGGGACTCCAACAAATGTTTTATGATTTTCTCATTTAGACTTTATTGGGTGGATGAATGCTTATAGTGTTGCAGTCCTTTAGTTTTCAGTTGTTGGTGTTTTAGTTGATCAAAATGTGTGCACAGAACATCAGTTGGCTTGTTTATGTTCAAACCTTCTGCACTTATGAGCATTTCCTTTTATACAGATACAGTTTTTCTATAAACACAACAAAGTATTTTTGGACCAAAAGTATTCATTGATGAAGTGTCCTCTATGTTGACTGCCTGATCTTCTGAGTTTTTATTCATTTTAGACTGATATAGTAAAAACTCAAACAAATGAAGTGAACAGGACATGCTCATGAATACAGAAGTTAGACGACTTTCATTTTATTTATTTTACTATACGGACTTTTTCCACTTTACTGACAAAGGAAAATGTGCCATTAAAGAAGGCATTTTACTGCAACAGCATAAACACTGACATAATATAAAATACGTCCAAAAAAAGATTTTGGAGAATTTTGAAATGATGCAGAATTTTTGCAACGTACAATCACGATCCTTTTAAGAATCAATATTTTTTCAACACCCGCACTACACACAGACACACAAACATACACACACACACTGCTGTAGTGTTCTTGACTTTGTCACTTGCACTGAGGATTCAGCGGTATCACTTGGCCCTTTTGAGAAAAGTGAGAAGAGCCAATGTGCAATTTAAAGTGTCCAAAATAAAAAATAAGTGTCATAGCTCATAACTCTAAAGCAGATAAAAAGCATACATGCTTAAATCTAGAAAACAAAGTCCTATTGCCCACTGTTAGCGTAAATGTAGCTAAATTTAATAGACAAAGTAATTCTACAACGCTATAAACTGCTGCCGCCACAATGAGATGAATGTACTGCCGGCTCTGTTTTGCAAAAAGAATAAATGCAAAGCTGATGCAATGCAAATGGACTTCCTAGTGGTTATAAATCACAGTTCTCACAGTGACAATGAACTTCTATCTGCTAAACTTTGCACTGTTTCAAAGGCAATTTACATTCAGAGACAATTTCTGTAGACACAAGCGGAGTGGCATTTTAGAAACACATCAAGATAAAGTGTCCCTGTTTACATCATATACAAAAAGAGAGTAGTAGCGTCTGCTTACCTGTCCATTTTGAAGTTCTGTGAGGCTTTTGCATATCGTCTGATTCTGTGAAGAAAAGCAGAGTTATGTTTGAGCTGAGTCAATATTCGTACAAAAATCAGTTGCACAATGAAATAATATTTGTGTTTTTGTTCAGCAAACTTTGATTCTGCTGCTTGTCTGTGAGGCAAAGTCGAGCCCTGCAGCAGTGGAAAAACAGCAGTAAACCACAGAAGCGGCCTCACAGCTGGGCTGCTGCGTGTCAATAGAGGAAGATCTGAGTCCATTTGTCATCTATAATCTAATGGATACATGTAGAAATGTCAGGGGAGAGCAAAAGCTTCCATTTATACTGATTTCCCCCAAGCAAAACAGGTGGTTAGAAATATCTATAGCGCTCTATGAGTAGGAAAGATTGAGAAATAGATCTATTCAGGTGTGAGCGTGTTGGTGCGGGCTCTTCACACTGGGGAAATGTGGAAGAACACGGCTGATAGTTTCCTGATGAGTGTGTTAAACTAGAGGCAGATTGTGTAATACAACATACATTACAGGGTGTCAAGTCTTTAGCCATTAGCCGCTAATGAATCATGACAGCGAACACATGGCCTTAAACACTGTATGGACAAACATACTGATGTGACACAGATATAGGCAAGATATAAATGATAAATACCTGCATTAACGCTGGTAGTTTCAATCGAACAACAAAGAAATCTATTCAAGATGATTATCGTCTAAAATTCACTTTTATCGTTTGAACTACAGAAAAAACAACATGAGCCAATACTTGAAAAACCAACGCCATCAACGTGCACATACTTGATCATGCATATGCAAATGTAACAGGTTTTTAATTCCCGACCAGATCTCTTGGAGACAACAATCCCAGTAGCTCCTAAACGCACTGAAATGAAAACAAACTGCATTTTCCTTCATATTTACAGCCAGAGCATCTGTTCAAAATGTACATAAACACAGCCAGTTCCTGCTTGTTAGCATTTGGACGACAAGGCTTTCTGGGGAAGGCATTAGCGCTGTTTGGCTAGCTCTGACAGGCTTCATCTTTCAGTGCTGCAACTGTGGACCCTCATGGGAGCCAGGGCCACCTAACCAGCTGCCTCCAACTCCTTCCTCTCAACTACATTCAACTCTTTCAATTAAAGCTCATTTTAAGTTACTCAATACAGAGAGCAACAATCCAAATACCCTAATAATTTGTTTATTGAAAGACTGGATGAGCTTTGGGGGAGCTTTGGGTAATTTTTAGGAAATCAAGGCAGGAGTTTATTAAAATACTGTCTATAAAAGTTTAGGTTTCAGTCTTCCCTGTGTGAAACAAAAAGGGACATAATGACAAAACTCTCCACAAAGACTAATGACAAAAAGCTGCTGTTTGACTGAGAAATGACAGTGGAATCAACTCTTTCCTATTACAACAGCTCAAACCAAACACCAGAATTAAATTAAAATACCACTATCGAACAATGTGATACAATTTTCAGTATCGTCCTATACCTAATCCACACATGTTTAATTTACGATAACCTTTTCTTCACAGTGAGCTGTCTGTGATGTCTGCTGAGTGCTGGCCTGTGCTTCCCAAAGCTCCACACCACTCTGAGCAGGTGTGGCGGTCAAAGGGGTCCCAGGACTGTCTGCACCCAGAGGCCTGCCTGTGGTGTGGCAGCTGCTGATGCAAGAACAGAAACATGAACAGGCATGTCAGAGTTCAATTAGAGGCAGTGTGACGCCCTCACAGCCCGGTGAGAGGTTACTGCCAAATCATATACAACAGTGTTTAAGACAAAATGCTATTCCTGCTTGCATACTAAACAGAGTTACAAAGAAAACTGCACTATATTTGCATTACAGATGACAACAGCAGTCAAATATGTCAATTATTTTATGTCAAATAATAGAATAACTAAAACTTTATTTAATCATGTATTTATTTGTCAAAGTGCTTTTATGTCCTATACTTATGCTGCATTTTAGGCAACTGGGAACTGAGATATTTCCCAGTTAAAAAATACCATTTCCCAGTTCAAAGCGTTCCAATATAATCTACTCGTCTGTAAACATTATTTCAAATGCTAACCTTTAGGCTAAACAAAAGTAATGTTGAATAACCATAACCAATGTTTACATTGTTTTTGTGGCAGTTAAACTCCTCAGATTCACTTTTTGTGGTAATTGTTGAGCTTGGATGTGAAGTGGGACTTCCTCGACCAGGTCCCAGTTTGCAAGTGGTATTATGCCAGTTCGAGTGGAGTTCCATTTGTACAAGTGGGAAGAGGGAAATATCCCAGTCAGTTTTTGCTTCCGTAAAAAAGTAAGCAAACAGAAATAATTCATTTTAAACTTCTTAATTCAGACCACATATTTCGCTCACTTACCTAATGTATTTCGAGCCCCCAAATTGTCCACCACGATGTGTTTCAAGCTTGTATATCACAGCTAAAGAAGCGAGATGTGCTGGTATGCTGACAGCAGTTAGCCACAATGCTAACAATAACAACAGACAAACTTAGCAGAGATGGGTGAAGAAACGGGACATACTTAGACAAAATTAGGACATTGTGGACTATTCGACTTTAACAGATACTTTTACAAGATATCTGTGCGAGAAGGAAAATGATTTTAAGTTATTTTATTGTAAATATTTGGGTATAGTTGCTTTAAAATAAATATTTCAAACAACTTAATATATCAAACAATAATTTACTTTATAGTTTTCCTCGTGGCATTTCACACCACATATTCAGGAGGAAACAGATAAGTAAGCGCTGACGTGGAGCGGCCCTGCAGTTTCCCTCTGGGGACATGAACACAACTCATTTCCATCCAGCGCTGCTGCTCGGAGCCTGGAGGCTGGATGACCCAGTCCGTGCCATCACTCCACAAACGGCCTTTTCATTACAGTCAGGTAAATGGAATTGTATGCGCCGCTGCAGCACGGCTCTATGTGACCACAGTAGTTCATTACTTCGCAGAGCATAGATCACGAATGGCAACAGCTCTGGAAACTGTCAGACGGGCAGAATAGAATTTATGCCTCTTTTTTGGGAAGATGACAGTCATGTTTTGTGTTTGAATGTTCACATTTTCACTTTATAAAATGAAAAGCAACTGAGGGCAATATAAAAATGTCTGTCCAGTGCATTCATGGAGCTCTTGCTATGTAAAATATTCCAGGGTTGTATGTGTGAAAAAAACAAAACCTATGGAGAATATTAAGCGCCTGTCCTCTATGCCTGCAGGCTCTTGAGGTAAATAATGTATTTGTAGTTGTTTCAGGTTAATTTTGGTTTTGATTATCTCCAAATAATCTTCCACACAGTAATAACAATGCCAAGCCTTTATTCAGAAAGATAATGCAATGTGTCTGGGGCTTTCTGTAGAAAAGTGTTTTGTGCAACCTGCACTGAAAACAGAATTATGTAGATTTACTTTCCAACCATTTAAATAAAACTTAATTAAATACATTTAAATTCTTAGACTTTATTTTGTGTGGGTAGTCCCAGTAATTGCAGTGACGTTAACCAAAAACACAGACATTTCCATTTACAGTATTTCTTATTAGAGTCGAAGACTGGTCTAAATATCATTTTCAAACTGAAAGCACTTTAGAATAATAACCCTGATGTTGTGCTTTTGTGCAAAGTTTGAGGATTAGCTTTGCACCTGGTCAAGAGCTTTATCTGTGCCAAAACTGAGACTTCTCTGATGACTTTCCAAAATCAGCAGCTATTAGCACATCTGCTTTGAAAAATGAACAGCAACAGCTCCCAAAATAGCTGTCTAGTTCCCTTCTCCACACTTAGCTAACATCCATCTCTGTAAATGTATTCAAATTAATTTTCCGTTATTGCTTTTGCTTATCGGATGCTACACAGTGGTATAAACAAAGATGCAGACAAAAAAAGCAATTAAAAATAAATAGGGTCTGGACAGAAGTGCCAGAGAGAAAGAAAGATAAAGGCCGGAGCAGCACAGAGGCTATTTGAAGTTGCAGCCATTCGTCACAACACAGAAATAACAAGCGACTGGAGCAGACGTTTGGGGCCAGGCCTGGAGCGTCATTGCACTAAACGACTAAATTAACCTAATTATTTGAACAAGTTGGAGGAGCAGATCTGCTGTCTTTGAGCAGCCTTGGTATATGTGCATTGCCTTATGGTAACATGGATTTGTGTGCAATTGTGTTAGCTGCTGCACATTACTCATCGGTCAGTTGAGTGGTGATTACTGTGCAACTTTGCTTAGTGAAAACTAGGGCCCGACCGATATATCGGTTGGCCGATATTTTTGGCCGATATGAACACTTTCAGGTCGATCGGTTATCGGACAAAATACCGCCGATATACCGCCGATATTTAGGACTTGTTGTACCTCATTTTAAAGCTTAGATCTTCAAGAATACAACTATGCTATTCATTCAGTAATCAGATCAATATTTAACGCGGTTATTACATTTATTTGTGGAGTTGTTTTATTGTCGAACTGCACCTGAACGCAGCACCAGGCTGACGCTCTGCAGCAGCAGTCTAGTGCTAGTGCGCTCTGAGGCAGCGCTGGATTTAAACGCTCTCAACTCTCCGCTACTAACGCAAGAAAAGGAAATAACTTCATCACAGATGACGCCCGCAACAACAGAAAGGACTTTTATTTCATCAAAGTGTCCGTGTGGAGAAGAGGGATGATCCTCATCAGAAAGGACACACAGCTAACAACTGTCAACAACATGAAGTTGTCTTTCTCACTACTTTCTCGTTTGGAGTTTGGATTAAAGGAATTATTTTTGTGAAGAAGAGGGATCTGAGAAGAGGTTATCTGACCGGTGAGTCTTTAAAACGTGTTCGCTTTAACTTTCAATGTACAGTAATATAATGCTACCTGTGTAGTTAGCGATTAGCTCATGCTACAACAATAACACTGCCTCAGCTCGTTCTTTCTCGTGACTGTAAAGTGTTGTGTTTGTGTTGATGATTACTGGACATACATTGACATGTAAATTAGCCATGAAAAGAGGTGTTAATGGTCGTATTTGCGCATTTTAATTGCCGCGACGTCGTGCATATTAATGAGGCTAACCGCACCTTGAATTCACTTCAGTATTAGTAGTATAGTGAATTCAAGGTGCTGTTTTTGTTTGTATAAAAAAATAATGTGATACAAACAAGTTTCAAGCCTTTAAAGTCACTCTTAAGAGGCGAAATAACTCTAAATGTGACCTAAATAAACCCAAATTAAAATCACTACAGCCAGACAGTTTTTTTAACACCTGCTCTTAATAAAAAAGTATTTTTCTATTTCTGCTTATATCGGCTGTCTTATCGGCTATCGGCACCCCCAGCAACCTCTATATCGGAATCGGTATCGGTTCCCAGAAAGCCATATCGGTCGGGCCCTAGTGAAAACTAATGAGCTGTTTTTATGTAATGATAAGAGCTCTTATCAGCAGACTTATGTGTTGCACTTTGAATAGACTTCTACACATTTATCAAACTGAAAAGACTAAGAAAACACATGACATTGTGGTAAAGTTTTTGAATCTGACTGGGCAAAATGTCACAGCAGCAGGGTTGAAACAAGTTAACTAACTTACTAATAGAACTTAGCTAAAACACAAACTTTAAAGGCTGTGATTATAAATAGAAAAAGTTTATTTGACCAGCACATTACCAATACCCCTACCTTCTTAGTTTGAAGTGTTCATCTGAATATGAAGGGGCCTTTCTCCTTTATGTGTAAGATATAGGGACACAGGCAAGACAAAAGCTAAACAGTAGAAGTGAAACTTAATTCACAATGGGCAGTGTTCATGTGGCATCACCAATTATCATATAACATCATATTTAATACAGCTGGGCAGAGGGCAGCAAACATAAATACTGTTTAAATGCATTTTTATTGTTTTGGATGGAGCTACTAACACAAACAATCGAAATTAAAATGTAGGAAATTGTCTTGCCCACCATCTGATTTATGATATCTTATTTATTATTAACATGAAGACAAATTATGGTTTTGAAATAATCTCATACTCTCACATGGTTGGACATGGTTTTACTGATGACAATACTTTACCATAAATTATTCAAAAACACATTTGCAAAAACTGATTATTGTTTGTGACAAGACATATAGAGTTGCTGTATCAAATTATAAATATACATTTTACCTAAATTAGTTTTAGCTGACCCCACTGGTTCAATACTTGTTTGGTAATTTTTGATGAACCAAATGTCCTATAATAACATACTACTAATTTCTAAGTTTCTTCAAGTCCAGGATCACAGTTGAAGATTATTCTTCCACATGTCCTTCATCTTTGAGAGCTGCTGCCAAAGACATCTCATTACAGCTTTTACAATCTTGTCTCACCAGTTGTTCCATTCTCAAGACTGAACCAAACCATCTTCGAGCTTTTGTTTAGGAAATGTGATTGTTAAGTCAACTATTTCCTTTGCCGTTTGGTTACCAGGCAACTTGACTTTATCCTTTGCGGAAACATGATTAAGAGAGCACATCTGAAGGCCAGATTAAACATTTTATGGGTTTGCAAGTTCTGCTGTCTTTCTCACACGCAGCCCTTTACACTGTTGATTAGATTTTCCAATGTAAAACTCTCACAGTGTCCTAAGCCTCTGGTATAAAACCTTGCTAATAAATGTTTTTTGTGTGTCTCATATCATCCTGTCAGAGTAAAGGTGATGTATTTACTGCTCGTCTGTCTAAATCTCAGCTCATCGCAGGAAATCCCTTTCACGTTTCATTACTATCATCAGCCACTTACGCAGCAATAAACTGTCATGTTGTTTTATGCGCACATCTGCGTTTGGGTTGTGCATCGCGGGCTCAGTTCCTCTCCGCTCCCGTTCCCTCCCGTGAGTTTATTTACAGACTCGCACACATTCAAAAAGCATGCCAGGACTATTAATAGCATGGCGGCCCTGATCTTCCCTTTGAGGCGAGAGCACATACGAACCATGCCATCTTCTGGCTGCAGCCGACACCAATACGGACCCGAAGAGGATGGCGGAGAGAAAAAAGTGTAGGGGATTATATCATTTGTTATAAATCATTTAGGCTACAATATTTTTATGCTGAACTTGAGTAAACTTTGTGATGAAAAGAACCAGCTGATTTGAAAGTCCATCCAGTTACAGCTCACCTAATGCAGTTTATTCAGAGTTGATAAGCACTTTTCTCTGAGGTCAAACTAAGCTGAAGCTAACAACAACTAGCATGGTAGCAGCTCACTCCCTGCTTCACAGAGAACAGAAAGTTATACATTTAACCGCAGACAGCACACGGCCATCTCTGTTACGTTATACTGAGGAAAAACTCAACCTTGCATAAAATTTGTATTTGTAAACAGAACCTAGACGTGAACAGTGTCGGAGACATGGGATTTTGAGAACGACCAGAGTATGACTTTTGATTGGTGGAAAGCAAAATACCTAATCAAGATAAATAGCCTCACTTGCTTGTATTCAAAATAGCTAGCTTATGTACCTCCTGATCAGTTCATTTGTGGTCGATGTATTTCCCTCTGTGTTATGTGTAGTAATCATTAGCTTATGATTAATTGTGTAGGAATCAACCACGGGACACCGCCAAACGTTTGGGAGCACTCTCCATTTAATCTGGATCACAACAAGAGAAAACCGTCTCAACATGTGCAGCTTACACAGTCAGTCTAAACTTTTCCCATCACGGGTTTAGCAAAAGAGAAGAAGCTACTACAGCCCAGTTTATAACACACGAAAAAGGGTTGGACAGACCACAACAATTAACCACATTAACTAAACACCAAAACAGACCATTTAGTGTAATTATAATAGTATAGTCTAAGATTAATAAATACTTGAAATATCAGGCAGGGAATAGTGAGGTGTGGATGTTTGTGTGTGTTTTAACTAATGAGGAGAATACTTCATCAAAGGACACTTGTCTATAAAAAGAGATGTGTTTGTGTCTAAATGCTAACGCTAACAGGAAATACTCATAAGTACATAAGTTAGCTATTTTCAACATAAACCATCCAACTGATGTTCTGTGTACAAAGCCTATTGCAGTTTACCCGAACAATAATAATAAGTAGCTACTTATGAGTCCCCAATTACCATCATTTTCACATTGTTAAATAAAAGCAGCACCAACTAGATTTAGAAAAACACCATCTTACATTATAGTAAGTCAATGAGAACCAAATATACATGAACGCAAACAGGTTCGGTGAAGGGGCACCAACATGCGCATAAAACCACCTCTATGAAACAACTTTGAACTTGTGTGAATTAGATTTTGAGCCAACAGTCACGAGATACAAGCATAAATATTACAATCTATGCCGAGTTTTGATTTCAGAGGGACAAAGGAGCAGCGAGATGACTTCATGGAGGCACGGTGGATGTGGATTGACCAAAATGACTGATTTTACCTGCTCACTATGATTTGTTACAAGCCTCATCCTGTTTCCCGGCGAAGCACTGAGTCACAGGTCAGTGAAGCTCGCAGAAAGAGCCGGAGAAAACAGCAGCAGATATTTTTAGGGAAATGATTCAGTGCGACACATGTTTTTTTCTCTCTCTTTCTCTCTTTTTTCTCTTGTTCTTATTCCTCTTGACTTCATGTCTTGACAGAGTGCCAGCGCGATAATGACCCAACGCCGACATAGGATTTGCAGCAGGATCAAAGCCCTGGTCGCTGCTGGATGGTGCGTGTTCATTATGTGAAATGAAAGTGGTCTTTATATTTCTTTGAGACACAGCTGGAAATGGCCTTGTAGTTAAATTACAATTAACTCACCTACAGGCTTCACTGTTCCACGCTGAAATGGATTAAGGACTTGAGCTGAAATAGGTTTGGATAAGAGCTCAAATACAGCATAAAAGCAATGACAATACAGCTGTTCCTCATAAAATACTGACAAATTATTTAGAAGTTGACTTTTTGTTTAGCTTGACAAACGTCCTTTATGTTTCAAAATAAGTTTTTAGGAAGGGCAAAATGACTTCGCAAAAATGTATTTCCTAAACTTTCTTGATTTTAATTTTAATCGTGTGAAATTTTGAGTGGAATGTCTGAAATCACCTTTACTCCAGATGGTATTGTTTTGCTTATGATACTTCACACAGTATTGCTTTAGACGTGGATATCTCCATGACGACGAACATGTAGCAGCTAAAAGTCAAGCTAAAAGTCAGATCTATAAAACAGTAGATATACAGTATGTTTAATGCCGCACTGTGGAACATTCTGGGCAAAGCAATTTTCTCTTATGTTCAGCACTTTGGAAACTATCTTGTTAATACAATGTGTTATGCAATTAAAGTTGGATTAGATTGGAAAACAATTAAGTCAGATATGGACGCTAACAGAAGTCGCTAACAGAAATGTTATAAAGTTGTTTCCACAGGCACGGTTCGGGGTGGTACAGTCCTACGCTGTTTCCATATAAGATAAGCGGCCCAAACTGGTCTAAAGTGTGAACTCTATAGGTTTATGAAAAAATGGCTCAGCAGTACACTAAGGCTGTGGTCGACCAAAGAAATCCTTGGTCGACTAAAGTCTTGTCCAATCGATCGATTAATCAATTAAAGATGGGGCGTGGATAAATCTCTGAAGCTACTATTTATTTATTTGACACAAACTGTGCTCAAAAAGACAAAAAGTGCAATGGAGTTCATGCAAAACAACAATTTACACAGAAAAGGAACAGAGCACAGTAAAAAAAAAAAAGGATATTAGACCAATGACTCAGTTCCAACTCTTCAGCTAATTCAATATTATCTGTTGCTGTTCAAAATAGTAATTACAATAAAAAAAAGTTAGTCAATGAATACAAATTTTGGTCAACTAAAGCCTCATTGACTGATTAATCGACTTAACGAAAAGAAGTACTACCTTTAAAGCAACTGATTTGAGTTAGGCCGTTGAATGCTGAAACATTAAATTGAAATGGCTGAGAAATATGTTTTGTTATATGTAGTTGTAGTAGTATCCTTTTGGGCCACTTTAGACCAATGTGCACTATTGACAGACATTAATTTGTTATTTTAGTGTAAAATTACAGTATGATACATTTTTTTATTTAAATCAGTGTAAAGTAAGCACACAACTTTGAAGTGAAAACGTGTCACTTTGAAGCTGTTCAGGAATATGAGACAGTGGGATGAGGCTGAGAAGGTTTCTTCATTAGCACAGAAAGCTGTACACTTCAAAGTGCATCAAACTTTAAACTGTGGCGACTATCGCAGTGCACACACACAAAGTCTTCCAGTAGCTAAAATACAGGTCTAGGTCGATAAAAGTAGATAGATTTAAGAAGGAACATCATACACACTATTACGTATGTGCAATAGTTTAAGGCTGTCAAGATTATTCAAAATTAGAAGACGACTATTCACCAATTATTAGTCAACAAGTCCAATTGAAGGTGAGAAGAAGATGAGCTTTTAAACGTATATGTCTCTATGGAAACAAGACAGGTCAAATAAATGTTCATAGTAAAATGTTTTTAAGGTATTTTTATAAAGCTTGTTTCTGAAATTGAATGCCATACTGTGGAGCATTGTTGGGACATCAATAACATCTCTGTCCCTCCAGCTGTTTCCCCCACCATTCTATCTCTGCCCCACCATGCAAACAGCCCGTGAGACCAATGTATACTGTACTCTCTCTTAGTTCTAATCAGGAGCCGAATGCAGCGCTCTGATTGGCTGTGCTTGGGTGGTCTTCTCCAGTTTCAGTTTGTTATTTGCAAAAAGAGGTTTATAAGCCATTGCAACCAAAATAACACATTTGGATATTATACATGTGTCAAAGGATTTATGAGAGGAAGTTGTCAGATTTGAAACATAAACTGTGTTTCCAGTGTTAAATCAGCTACTCCACCTTTAAGTTTCACGTTACAAATGTCGTAAATATAAGATACTCTTTAGCATTTTAACTGCTTTCTTCAATATCTTTAAAAATTGCCACTTGTTATTACTACTAATAGCCTGTATTATATAAGGCCTATGCTTTTCCTCTAGAGCATGTGCCCAATCAAACCCTCCTGCCAAACCAACAGGGGAAACAATGTGTCATGGAATATTTTTTAACAAACAAGTTTCAAATCTGTGGCCAACTATTTATCAAGATTTTCCTTTTACTGATTTCATTAAAAGGATCCTCACGGATTTAGTCCCTGTGAAGCGGAAAGGCATTATCAGTATTAAAGAGGCGCAGTGATGCCGTAAGCAGAGCTGGAGATGGGAAAAAGAGATGAAATTTGGAAGGATGGCAGGATTAGACAGCGAGGCGTAGACCTGACAGCTCATCACAGATTAGCACAGCATGATCCGCAAACCACCAATATCCTCCAACTTCAAATATTTGGAGCAGGACAGAATCCTACAAACAGCACAGTGCAAAAGTTGGTGAGCGACACACACCCACACACTGACACAGACACAACACAAAGGGACCCAGCGTAATTAAAATCTCTCACATTGATACTCTGTGACAGACTACTCTCCAAAAATGGAAGACTTTTCACAACTGAGCCGAGAGAAGCAAACCCAGAACAGGCGTTTTCAAGAGGCCACTTTTTACAGCGAACATCTGCAGAAACCATGGAAACCCCAACACTCTAGATCAAAATAACTCACACAATCACCAACCTGTAAAAATAACACACAACAATTCAAGCAGCTGAACATATGTTGTTTGTCTGGAAGAAATTAGCTTTATAAATATTAGTGACACCATTCAGGTAGTCAGATAAGACTTATTCCTCTTTTACTTGTTAGAATGGTTTTCCTTCATCATTCCCTTAATAAAAGTTGTATTTAATCATTTATATGTTCTCTGCTCCAGATGTTGTGTAGAAACCAGTCATTGTGGCTTCCAGATGGTTCATGCTTCAGCAACAATTATTTTAGTTGTTTTAACCCCTTAAGGCCCAAGGGGACAAGTGTGGTTTAATTTTGTTAGTTTTCTCTTAAAAATAAACTAACTTCTGTATACTTAGAAGAAAGGGTTAGTTAGTTCATTGATGTAAACCTCAAATACTCTAAAAAGACTTAACATGTTTTAAATGCTCTTCTGATGAACAAAAAATACTTATTTTTTTATAAAAATGAATAGTACTTTTAATGGGCTCATTTTAACTTTTACAAACCACTTTAAGTCCCTAAAACTCATTTTTTGTTACATTACTTTCAGATTTTGAAGAATTGTCCAACTAGGTTTACTGTTTTTGTGAAGAAGAAAAAAAGGCTGCTTCCTTATTTTCATATTATTATTATTATGGTAGTAAAGGTGTAAAACATTTGCAATTTTTTTATAACTATTTACAAATGAATGTATTATTGCTAAAATTAGATCTCTAGTCTTGTTTTTATTTCACCGTGTTGTGAAATAGCTCCAGTTGTTAACTAAGACCATTAACATAGTGAAAAAGAAGATGATTATGATGGCTGGGTACAGTCCTTTGTGCTCTCCGGAGGTGAGCGTCTGTTTGGTTTTATTATCATGTGGGTGATGTAATGAACTGTGTGACCCCGCGACCTTCGGCTCTGAAGGATGTGGCTGTTTCTTTGACTTTTATCGTCTGTGGCAGAGCTGAGCCTCCAAATCCACAGGACAAACAGGAAGAGCCGTTCTCCCAGTCACTCTCTTTGATGTTTTAATGAGAAAAACATAAATAAAACAACTCGGGTTTGGGATGCAACTATCTTTAATGATTACTCCAGCAGCGCTCTGTTACCACGGCAACTCTACATTCTATCGCTATTCTACTCAGAGTAATGAAGTCCACCAAACGGAGACATATCCTCCGCCGCAAAGTGGTGACCTTTGTAAAGTCGTGTGATGTCCTGAGCTCGGGACACAGGCTTTACACAGACGTCTTGTTGTTCCTGATGAAAAGTCTCCTTCAGCCTCACGCACACACACACATACACACACACACACATACACACAACACATACACGCACACACCTGATCCATTTTTCAGATGCTCTTTGAAGTCACACTTACTGAATGACTCATACTTCCTTTAATGGACAATGCTCTTAATCTTTTCCCTTTTTGGATCCTATAAAACACGCTCCATTCATTTGAATACAAAGGGTTATTACTTGTAACGTTTCTAATACTTATCTGTAATTTAATAACTTACAGATATTATTACACTGGAAAAAGAAAATCTTTATCCAGTCAAATCATTGTGCTGTTAAAGCTTAAAAGGTAATAACTTTAGTATTTCTGTTTAAACTGTGAACAATATTGTTTTGTATTCTCCTCAACAGAAGACTGTTATTAACACCGGTCATGTTAAGTTTAGAAATTATTTTTCTTCAACACATAGAAGATGTTGCTGCTGACTGTGGTCATGTTTTTTCTTGTGAAAATAAGTTTGCAAAAATAAAAAACAGAACTCGTTTTAGCCACAAAGAAAGTAAATCCAGGCTTGTGCTTCCACAAGACGCCACAAAGAGACTGAGTAATACATAAAAAGCAGGGCACTAAAACCCCTCCCTCATGCTTTATAAATATAAAAACAAAGCCCGTCTCGGTGGCTCTGACCTAGAGAGTTGTTTGTGTGAAGGCAAGAAGGGACCATAAAGTGTGCCACGTTATTAGTTCTGCTGCAACCCCAAAACAGCTTTTTAATAAACATGTAATTATAGTCTTATTCTGGCTTTAATAATGCCTTTTGCTTTCATTTGATAGAAAATGTTAAGTAAATCCTTGAGCTCACGCTCAGAGGACAGAGACAACAAAAAGAGTGAGGAGCTGTGAAAGACCTGAGAATGAAGCAGCTGCCGTGCAAAACAAAGCCTTTTCCTTCTGTCTTTTCTGCTCCAGCAAACAAACCATTCGTCCACGTCATTTCTCCACATAAACTTCACTCTCCCTAAACTTTCATCATTTGATAGAAAAGGTTGTCTAACATTACTGCTGATGTTTATTCAAAGTGTGAACTCAGCTTAGTATCATTTACTGTGTAAACTACAGAATAAAACATTTGTACGGGATCAAAACATAAGACTTTTTATTTTATTTTGTTTTGTCAGAAAGTCTTATTGAGACTTGCATCTTTTCAAGAGAGCCATGAGTACAAAATAATACTTATTAAAATGCATGATTGTAAATGTCATGTATTTATAGTGTATTTATTAATAAATACTACACATTTTCACTTCCACCAGTACTACAGTAATGACTAAACTAGCTAATAGGTTCTGTAGGATCGAGAGGTCAAATATGAGACTATAAGACCTTTTTAAGACAACATAACATAAAATAGGACCTATTCGTGATGATGACTTGTTGTATTTCACAATGCTGCTTTTTCCCAGGAGCTTTTTAAGATATAATTTCATATTTTGCTACATATATGAAAAATCTCACACATTTTTAAAAAAGACATACCAATAGTGTTATATTATTGAGAACATTACTGACAAATACATCAGGAAATCGGACATAAATGGCTTCATTAAACATTTTCAAGGGAAAATTTAAGTCTTTTTAAGAATTTCAAACTTTTGTATCTAAGACTTTCTTTTTACTTTGCAAGACTCTTTAGATACAGCAGAAATCCTGACCTAATACTGTACTTTATATGCAACCTACTGATAAATCTTTCCTCTAAAACATAATTTGGATGTGTACTTGTGTCCAATGAGAGGTCAGGATGTTGGGATGTGGCTGATTCAGCACCATTCTCTCTCTCTGTCTCCAGTCACAGTGGAGCCCACGCTTCTGTCTGACAATAGGCCTGTGTTGGTGGTGGTAATAATAAAACTGTAATTGTGAGTGTAATTAATTATACCCCGGCTCCTCCACTGCTCCTCACACACTTATAATTTGTCCACCACAACAAGTTCACTGAGGCATGAGGCAGTTGTTTGTGGAAAAGGCTCTAAAAGGGGAATAAAACATATACTTGGGGCTGAAGGAAGCGGAAAAAGTGGAAGTAAGAGTCTATCATTTTAGTAGCTCACTGCTCAGATTATTTTAGTCACTATTATTTAGAGTTTTCAGACTAACTGAAGTTTCTAGACAGACCATGTAAAATAAGAATGTATTAGAGAGGAATATTTTTGACATTTAGTTTATTTTAGGACAGGCCACATGGTCTAACTTACAGGTGTTTAACTAAACTTATGCCAGTTTTATCTCTCCCCAGATTGTACTTCTTAACCTCTGCAGAGCCTCCACAGTCTGCGTTTAAAAATGGATTATGACATTTTTGACCCTAAAAAAAAAGACTCATAAAATGTTATTTTTAATGCTTATATTATAGATTTTTACTTTGAGGGAGCTGGCAATACCACAAAGTTAACTTTTATCCTCATTTAAAAAGTTCCAAAGTGTGATTTTTACTCCCTAATATTACTGCATCATGTAACTGACTTTTAATCACTTCTTCAGAAAGTTACAAAAAGTCACTTTAAGTCACTCTTGTCTAAAATAACTAAACTATAACTAAAAGCAAACTGACAGATATTGTCACCACAATCTGTACTAGAAAATTTTTTTATTTAATTTATTCACGTACGTCACTATATGATGAAATAAAATCCCTATTTTCAAAGGCTGCTTTGTTACAGTATAAAAGATCTGTTCATATGATATGACTGAGTCTGTTTAGTCCATTGAGACAGGACATTTATCAACATTAATTACTTATTATAGTAAAAAAGTTATGATTTGTTCCTTTATTGTTGCACCTTAAACAAACACATAAAACATTTCTGTTAACCAGGTTTGCACTTGCTTTATAAATCCTATTGGCATTAAATTAGGTTCATCTTGAGTTATTTTGATCAGTTGGTAAAAATGTAATAACTACAAACACATAACAAACATCTGTTCAAGGAAATCAGAATTAGAAATGAATAAGTACTAGCCCTTCGACACAGGCCGTGATTTTGAGTCCAGTTTGGCGACTAGAAGTATCACTGACAGACAGAGACTTGAATGTGGACTTTGTTATGCATGAAGAGACGCAGATAAACACAAGAAGCCTCCGTCTCATTGGATTTTCTCTGGTCTCATCCTTCTCCTCACAGAGACATTCCTCATGTTGTCAGTCAGCGGGACGAGCCCTGAATATGAACTACATCCACGGCTTTTCTGTCAGAGGACTGCTGGAATCCTGAAGCCGCGATGTCCTGACCCACAGACGCACTTAAGATACAGTCAGATGGAGGATGGTAACGTGACATTTTCAGCTCAGATTGACAGCCAGAGATTCACTTTATCTGTAAGTTGACACAATAAAAGTAAGAGTTTGAGCTCTTTCTAACTCATTCTTTGCCGTCACAAACTATTAGGCACACACAACGCTTTTCAATGACTAGTGAAGCTTTAAAAATACAAATTCAACCTAAACCTACAGTATATTCTCTCTCCAATAAAAAGTGAATCACTCTCACCCCAAAGAGTCACATGGCTTTTTCTTACAAGTTTAAAAAGACAGTGTTTAATGATTAAGTGTAATTTTTTCTCAGTGTTTTGCTTTTTCAGTACCTTTCTGGGGAGGAAAACAAAATGTACTAATTATGAGGAAAGTCTCCAGTCTTTCAGCGTTTTTTTTTTTTTTTTATTAAAATAACTTAGGCCTGGGCAATATTGTGATAAAGATCGAATTGTGAGATCAATGTGAATCCACTTTTTCTGTTTTTTTGCTTCATTCATTCATTTTCTACCGCTTAATCCCGTTAGGGGTCGCGGGTGACTGGAGCCTATCCCAGTGACTTTGGGCCTTAGGCGGGGGAACACCCTGGACAGTGGCCAACTTGCAGCAGGGTTAGACAGACAAACATTCACTCTCTCATTCATTCACTAAGGGAAATTTACAGTGATGCCCAATTAACCTAAACATACATGTTTTTGGAGGTGGGAGGAAACCGGAGTACCCGGAGAAAACCCACAGTGACACGGGGAGAACATGCAAACTCCACCCAGAGAGATCGTGAGATGTTGATATGGTCCGACCCGGGAGTCGAACCCACGACCTCCTTATTGGGAAGCCAGAGCTCTAACCACTTGACTACCGTGCACCCCATTGCTTCACATTTCTCTATTTTGTTCAAATACACTATTTTTTCCAACCTACATCGCTTAGGTTTTTTCATGTCTAAAATGTGCTATATATAATCATGCTTCATGTTATTTTATGTTTGAAAACAATCAAAAAATATGTCATAATCATTACTTATTTTGGAGCAACAACAGACACTGTTCTAAATAATTGATTATTTTATTAACTTTTGTTTAAGGGCTTCAACACTGGTCAGCCTTTGACAGTTGACACACTTTTTAACAACTTTCTGAAAAAGCAAATTCTTTTATTTATCTCAAAGCAATGACAAAACAGACAAGAATTGTGATAAAATTGAAATCATGATCTGGTGAAAATATATATATATATATTTTTTTTTTTGCCGTATCACTAGGCCTGGGTGATATTGACAAAAATGAATATCTCGATTATTTTACCTTCTAACTCAATAACGATATTTAGATGATAATATGTCAATCCATCAGTAATGTGTTACAACATGTCTTCAACTTTTTCCTCAAGAGCCAGTGAAATATGTAAGAAGTCTTATCATTTTCACACTGATGATTTCTATTAGACCAAACCAGACCCATTCACGTTTTTGCAGATAAACAATATTTATTCAACATAGTAAATAATATTAGTCTAGAGAAGGTTGGGATCTCACAAGATAGCAACCTATAGCCACATAAATGTAAACTTTTGTAAAATGAATCGCATAAGTGCTGAAATATTACATTTATTGCCTACGTTGAAAGCTCCCATTTTTTTTACTATGAACGATATGCTTGATATTCTATTTTTAAATATCTTGAAAGCAACATTCGCGATAATATCTAAAATTCATATATTGTCCACCAGCCCATTCCATATTATACCATTATCTACTGCATAATTAACAGTAAATGCAAGATTAAGCCATGTTTTTTCCCTGATACAAATCAATGACACTTATTTCAGTTGAACACATGACCTTGATAAAGTGTACTACTCACACTCCAACATACAGCAAGGACTTTAGAGTTACTAATGACATTTAATTCAAGATCTGTTTGACTTTCTCCCAGAATGTGGACTAGAGAAACCAAAAGTCTCACATAATTTGACTTTTGTTGCTTTGTATAAAAACAATAATAACAACTCTATTGTACATTTCTTATTATACATTTTTGTAGACAGCTGCTTTTTGCCCAGCTTTACTTGGGGCATTGTGTCAAGCTCTGCTCATACAGTCATTTCAGAGACTGTAAGGAAAGTGCTGATGTGGCTGAGCCGAGGCCGCTGGAGCAAAAAGGCTACAGTGAATTAACCCATGTTGACTGCCATCGCCGCTGCTGCTGCTTCGTCTCATCGTCCTGAGCCCAGAAGCAACAGATGAAGCACAAACGCAGCTAAGAGGTCTGTCATGCCTTCAGGAACATCACCATCCATCTTCGGCTCTCCGATAGGAACACAGCTGCTGCACACCTCTGTAACTGCACTCTTCTGTTCTGCTCTCAGTGGGATGGGACCATATCGGAAATAGTATCACATCGTTTGATTTCAAGTCAAATTCATCCTCAAGGGTCCTTCATAGCTCTGTTTTGTTGCCGAGTCATTAATTTACCCAGAAAAGATTATTTTAGACATTATCTTAACAAACTTCTGACTTAATTCTCTAAAAACTGCATTAAAGCAGTAATATTGTTATGTATTAAAAAAGGCCACATTTTACTCGACAAATTTTGTTCTTTTGAAGCTTCACAAAATCGAAGCAAGAATCAAATTGTACCAAAACAGAGTTGTCCCATATCTACTGCTATTCTCTTTAAACTTTAAAGGGCACATCCAGTATTTGGCAAATTTGACATTTGAGATTTTATTCCTGTTCTGATAAACACAGCAGAAGTTTTGTCTGTTGTGATGTCAAGAACTAATATTGCACATAGATTTGAATCTACAGCTGTGCAATATATTGAATTTTAGATAATATCGTGAGTGTGGTTTTCAAGATATCCAAAAATTGAATATTGAGTATATTGTTTATAGTTCAATATTGCCAGAAAAAGTGTAAGAATAAGAAAAATAGAGAAGTAACTTTCAACTTAGGATATAAATGTAGTATGTCTGCACTTCTGTGATTCATTTGCAAAACATTTCACATTGTTCACGTGACATCCCAGTGTTTTCCAGACCAATAATATTCAAACAGATGTTTGCAGCACAAAATAAATCTTATTCAAAGTCGTTTTTGTTATAATACAAAAGTAATCGGGTCACTAATGGAAATGACAAAGTTTAGTGTTTAAATCTTGTTCACCATCTAGATTCATGACATCGGTGCATTCTTGAACGCAGCCTATTGACGTAATAATGATGTGCCTAAAAATATTTGAGATATTAATTTTTGTCAATATCGCCCCGGCCCTTTTTGAATCTTTGCTGAACAAAAGATAAAATGCATTGCACAGTTGAGTAAAACACTACAACTAAAGCAAGCTGTTAACTTTAAAATGTCTACTTTAATGTAGACAGCTAAAACAATATGTAAATGTAAAAAAAAAAAAAACTTTGGGTGTATAAGACAATAAATTGACATGAATAAAAGCCCAGTTTGACATAATGGGAACTTTAAATACAGATACAAAAAAAAGTTTAGGATGAAATCCCCAGAACCAGCCCAACTTTTCATCAAACCAAATATCTTTTGCTTATTTATAGGCTAAACTATTTGGACAAGTTATTTACCAGGCTGGTCCTTTTTTCTTTTGGCTGCAGAATCTAACTTTGTGTCGTGTGAATCCTGGGAGAAATAACAAGCAGTTAAATCTTGTGTAAGTGTGCAGTTCTGGTGCTGCTGCAGACTGTTTGGACCAGACTCATACTTTAGTTTGTCCTGCTGAGGCTCAGGACACTTCTTAAGCACCAGTCACTTCACATGGAGCAGGCTTTTGTTGGACTGCTGACAATTTATTACTAATAAACTTTGTCCATTGCAATTTTCTTGAAGCTGCAGCTATAAAGAAGTTCTGCTAAAACTGTAGTGTCACTGACTAATCACCAGTCAACAAAAACTAATTTTCGCAAATGTTTTTTGAAAGACTCAAGACTCTTAAATACATACAAAAAATATTAAATTTCAAATAAAATTAAATATACATTTGTTCTATTTAAAATGCACTTCATTCATAAATACTCTCCATCTACAAACCTCCACAAATCCTAACTGTACATGTACCTAAAAAGGCTCTAAGCAACAGATCATTCAAGAGCAGCTTTAGAAGTAACTTAATGTCTTCATGATCTACATGGAAAGACAAAACGTTCTTGTCTTTTAAAAGATTAGACACCAACTTGTGAAAACTAAATCATGTCTGAAAAAACAGTGCAAGAAACACAAATGTTAAAATATATTTTTTATAAATTTCAAAATGAAAAATGAGCAAATGTTTTACTTGAGTAAGTGTAAAGATAAGCTGTGAGCTAATTGTTCAAAAAGTTGTAAAGTAAACATTTTGTTTTGGAAAATCTGGTCCTGCTGGTTGCTGCTTCTTAAAGGTGCACTGTGTAACTTTTTGTTTCAAAAATAAACTTGAATAAAAGCATTTTTGTCATTTAAATTTGTTTGTTTGCTTTGTTGTGTTAACACATTAATATAAATCTGTTAGGGGGTTTTTTTATTCTGAGTTTGCATGATCAGAATGGACAGTTTTTTGGCCGAGAGGGGGGCCTCCTCTTCTACTTCCACAAAAAAGATGTTCCTTAAGCTGTAGTTTTTCACATTATGACCTAAAACATATTTATCCTCATTCAATATGTCCCAAAGGTTTTGTTTACTTTACTAGTTGACTTTTCACTTCCAGAAAGTTACACAGTGTACCTTTAAGTAAATTACAAACATTTCAAAACGACTCAATAGAAATTTAAAATCAAATTTAGACATGACTAGGTCTGAGTATACACAAGGGCTGGTTAAAACCTTTGTTAAACTTTTTCTTTTACGTTGTCAATAGGTTTCATTCACACGAGAATTTGATGAGTGAGTGAGCAAAATCCAGATTTCTAAATGTAAATATTAAATATTATTGCCTGTATAATGAGATGTTGTATTACTGTACCTTGCCAGACAAATGTGAAATGTTTGCA
This sequence comes from Mugilogobius chulae, assembly GCA_038363315.1. Taxonomy (NCBI): domain Eukaryota; kingdom Metazoa; phylum Chordata; class Actinopteri; order Gobiiformes; family Gobiidae; genus Mugilogobius; species Mugilogobius chulae. The sequence continues at coordinate 47,060,363 of CM076409.1, read as the reverse complement.
AATTAATCACAAAAGGGCACAATTATTGCATTTTTAATAATAATATATATTCTTTTTAATTGACTCTTCTGGGAGCATTTGTTCAATAAACAATATACTCATAATTCAATTTTAACTCTATTAAATATATTGCTCAGCTCTGTATAAAAGTATAAAACTACATGTTAGGTTGAACCCACACTTGCACATAAATACAAAAGATAAAATAGAAAATCAGGTACTCTGCATGTTTATAACAGAACAAAGAAATACTTGCATGTTTGTTTAACGGCATGAATATATTTTATGCAGCTTAATGACACTAAGCCCCAGAAGAAACCGTGATCCTGTTTTATACAGTCACAAGTTAGTCCGGCAGAATTCCCTAAACGTTGGCAGCAGCAGGAGTCTGTAATGAGTCGCTCTGGGATTTGGAGAATTTGGTGGGACTTTCTGCTGGAAAAGTCACTCTGTTCAATGGTAATGTGCCTTCACAGCTCACACATCCCAACGCAGGGTAGTTCTGACCATAGTTTGTGTCTTTAGAGTAAATTTCTGAGATGAGTGTTGTTGGGGTTTTTTAAGGGAGACTTCTGTTTAACTAACTGCTTGTTTTCTTTACTTCATTTTGTAGAGTTGGAGTCACTATTTCTCTTTGAAAACACTGGTCTTGACACTGAAGCAGAGGGATGGACTGATAGGAGGACCTAAATATTTAAATTGTTCCAGGGTTAAGACAAACTTTAAGAGCTAACAGATGCTAGCTTTTCTTTAAACATGTCACTGCATTGCACACCAAACAACAACAGGCATGGACCTCTAAACAAGACACTACAAGGCAACTACAAGATAAGAATCTAAAACTACAGTATTGTAACAGTAACTACATTTAAGGACAAAGGTGATCATAGACCCACTTTATAATGTTACTTTCTAAAGTACAGTATGTGATGGCTCTGGGAATCGAATATCAGTGATTCCACTTTCTATAAACATGTCTACATGACTTTAAACGCAGTACCTCTTTGTATGTTTTCTGTTTTGTGGTTATAACTGCAAACAGTTAAAAAAACTACTTTTAAATGCTTTGGGATTAATCCAATTCTAAATAACTCCTTTAGCTGTGCACAACAAGTCATTTATTAAGTAATATAGACCAATGTGGTGTTTTGCGCCAATTTCTTAACAATGACAGTTTCTTGTTCATGAACCTGAAATTGTAAAACTACTACAATTCTGATACAACGGTTGAAATGCTTTTGCCTGAGAAAAGGGAACAAAACAAGAATCATGATGCAACACTGAGCAAGTTTAGCAGAAAAGTCTCAAATTAGTAAGCTATGTCCTTTTCTAGCACCGAAACTCTGTGATCAGGGAACGTGACGCCGATTAGACATTGCACAAGCATTGATGAAATTGAGAAGGCAAAGCACATTCGTCAAACATGCTTCTAGTTCTGCTACAAATGTGCAGCTAGTGATTTATCTATTCTTGATTTGCATTTGCATCCATCAGCAACAGCAGCAGCAGCAGCAGTCTGTGTCCCACCTCTCACAACCAGACTTATTAAACATTCTCTACTAAGACAGACTAAACTTCCAAGTGAGCACTGCCTAAAAACCAACACCTTATCAGTGAGGCATCGGACTAAATGTGGCAGTAAAACTATCAGCCTTAACAGCCTCATACCTACTCAATCAGGGCAGTTACATGAGTTAAAAACCCGGAGAAGGAGAGTGTTAAACTGATTGTTCAAATGTAAACTCGGGCCCACAGTTTGAGGGGATGAAAGCAGTTTTCAGAAATCCAATTGACCCCTGTGATCCCAACCGATTCTAGTTTGTATTCAGACATCATGTAACAGATTATCAGTGTGTGTAGACCAGAGCTAAACTAGTCATGTAGACCAGAGCTAAACTGTAAACCAGAGTTAAACATGTAAACCAGAGCTAAACTAGTCATGTAAACCAGAGCTAAACTGTAAAAAAAAAAAAAAAACTAGTCATGTAGAAGAGTAAATAAACCAGAGTCAATTAAACTAGTCATGTGAACCAGAGCTAAACTGTAAACCAGAGCTAAACTATGTAAATCAGAGCTAAACTGTCAACCAAAGCTAAACTAATCATATCGATTTGAGGTGAAAGCCAAATGGAGTCTGTTTTTTAGTGCAGTCTGATTTCCCTGTTCATGTAAACACCCTGAATGTGTGACCATGAAATGACCTCTAGTCTCTCTTTTACTTTAAGAAAGGTTTCTGTCAGCAATGAAACCAAGGTTGTTCAAGAATTCATAAAAAGTAACTCTTTTGAAGTTTATTGTGCAGATGACTTTTTATTACTTTATTTATTCAGTCTACTTCTACTTCTTATAAACAGCATGCCTCCACAAGGACCTGAAAGTTAAATATTCTGTTCTGTTTTAAAATTGGAATTATATTACACAAAACACAAAAACATGTTCATACATGCTGTGTAATGTATGGGTCACAATCAGCTGCTGAACAGAAAGAAATCTGTGATGAGTAGTGATTAAAAACATTGCCATGCAGTGCTGACTGGGCTTTCTAGCCCTCTCTTTCCTGTACTCCCCTCCCCCTCAACCAAAACAGCATCAAAGCAATCAAAATGGTAATGTTAGGCATGAATGGGGCCCATCCCCCTCCTTCTTCTCTGGTATGAAACTCTGTAGACTTTTCCCTCTCCATGTTACAGGGGAGGAGAGGCCACCCCTTTTCTCAAAATGGAAGCTTCCACTATAAAACTGAAACAAGCAGGTTGGCCAAAACTACGACGCAAACAACTATTGAAGAAAAGATTGTACCGAGACAAGATTAAACAAAGACACTTTTATGTAGAATAAGTTCAGCTGATAAAGCTTTGTTAATATTATTTAGTCTATTTGTTTTTGTCTTTGACGCTTAACTACCCTATGCTTTTAAAGGCCTCCTCAGAGGGAGCATGAAAATGTGTTGAATGGCTGCTGATGTTCGCAGTAGTTGCTCAAACAAAGCAGAGCTCGCGGCGGTGCAGCTGCAGAGGAGCTGTCCGAGGTTCTGAACTCAGCTTTACCTCAGACTTTACACCGAACAGCTCCACACACAAGCTCTGCTGCTCCAACTTAATGTAGGACACCCATGTTAAAAATGAGGTAGTAAAAAGTGAAAGCGTGATCGTGGGCGAATCACAATCACCGACTGGATCACGTGACCTCCGAGAAATAACGCCAGCTGTGTAAAGTATAAAGTAACAAAACCCTCGAGATGAGCTCTATAACACGCTTGAACACGCATTAAAACCAAGCACAACACCATTTTGAACTAAAACTTTAAAAATGTTGACGAGATATGAAGATGTTTCTAATCCAAGCTTACTCTCCAAAAACATGTCGACCAACTCAAAATGGACGCTAAAATGTTCAACATTACACAACTTTAAGAGCCCAAGAGAGTCAAAGGGAGCAGTGCCATTAGAGCAACACGTCACGTATAAGAAACACCTTTTTTCTACAAGTTAAATTTCGGAACGACCATTGACAGTGATTAAATATAAAGAGTTGTTTTTGAGATAAATAAAAGCTTTGTTCTTAAGCTGTCTAAATAAGCACAATGTAGTGAAATGACAGTTTAACATATGAGCAAACTTATCAGGCCAACATAACGTGCATAATTAATCATGTTTAACTATTATTGGTCGTATGTGGCATTCATAAAAGAACGTTACGGTGACGCTGAGCCAAAGAGATTTGAGCTGATAAAGTTTCTCGCATACTCCCGATTCAGTGCCCCGTTTGCAGCCTCGGTGTAGGTAACAATCATAAACGACTTCATCTGTGCAACTAGTTACCAAATGTACCAGCACGAGGGGTCGGAAAAGTCCATCAAGTTACTTAGACTGTGTAAGATACGAACAAAGCGGTGATTTGTGCCACATTTTGATCGGTTTCCAGCGCCTCATAAATATTCAGGTCGCGTCCCGATCGCCACAGCACCGCCGCATCATTACTCCAGATTATTGTTGCTCGAGAAAAGAGCAGCAATAATTAGACAAAGTACAGTGAAAAGTACACTTGATGAGACTTAGAGGGGGCGTCGTGTCACCCACAGACATTATGAGATGTTATAAGCAGCATGTCGCATAGTTATTCAGCCGGAGTGTTTCATCCCGGCAAATTTCTGCTCTCACTTGCTCACAACACCAATAAGGATAGAATAACACGATGTTTCATTTACCTGATGACATTGGATTTCTACTTTCAACGCCTCTTGTAGGCCCTGTAGTTCCATGTTCCGGATAGAAAATCACTTTTCTCCCACTTTCGATGCGGTCGTTACAAAGTTAAAGTGAATTGAAGATTTTTAAAGCGACAATAACAATTGAAAGAAGAACTACTCCGACTGCAAGGCAAGTTCTCGCTTCTTTTACAAGCTAGGACGGATCACCCACTTTCCGCCCGTCTCAAAAAGTGATCCAAACACTGCAAACAGATCTTTAGTCCCGTTTGTATCCTTCCTTTTTTACGTCCGAAATCCAGGGAGTCCACTGGAAAGGAAAGTTAGCTTCTTATTTTACAATTTTAAGTTGAAAAACGGGAACTATATTTTGTCTGAGTCCGCGGCTTGATTTCACTTTGCCTGGAGAAAAGTAGCGCTTTGGCTGTCAATGGTAATTCTGAAGGTCCCGGATGGAGCCCACAGCTAGGAGTGCGCATGCGCAATGAGGCTGCCTCAACTTAAATTCTACAATGGATAAGTAATGCCTGATAAATATATTATTGCAAATTTGATCACACAATGGAGCTGCAACAAAAATAGCTGCTCACAATTAATTAACCTAAGTTAAAAGTTTTCACAAGCATAGCCTACATAAATAGGCTCTTTGAAGTCTAACTTTCTTCTTCTGTTTGATGGACAGACAGGAATAAAAGGAGAGACAGACATGCATAAAAGGCACATTTTGATACATCTTCTAAAGTATTATTTTGTTTTGCATTGATATCTGATAATGTGATGTTCAAATGTTGTGCTTGCTAACCTTTACACCCCCTTTTTGACAGCTTGACCCTCCGATAGCTCCCCTTCCTGTACTTCCCACCTCTGCCCCACAGAGTCCTTGCTATTGGATAATCTAGCCAGAGGGATAGGGGACATGCGAATGTGGACCTATGAGGAGTTGGACAAGAGATGACATAACTGAGTGACAAAAACAAAAGCCAATGAGCAGAAGAGATAGTCGCATGAAGGAGGGGGTTTACGCAGCAATATGTGATTTGAGAGTTGATGTGATAAACAAACAGTGCAGTGAATTTCCAAGCAAAACAACAAATGTTTATATGTACTGTATAACTTAACTTATCAAAAAGTGCTACAGAGAAGTATTCATTTTTTGCTAAAATGTTATTCACATGGTGTGATTAAAGTAGCACCATGGACAGAGACAAACACAATCTTTCTTTTCTTGAAACTTTATGGTGAATTACAACAAGTCTTCATCAACAGATTGAATCCTGTGAACTAAGTCTTAAACCTAAAATAAAGTTACAGATGGGGGACAGCTTGCACCACTGACAGAAAGTAGTTCCCCGCTCACCCACCCCCCTCTTTTTTCTGCCTCTCTTTGCTCATTGCCTGCTCAAACCCTCCCCCACACCAACCAGGTCTGCTGCTACATCAGCTGCTACTTTTCATTTCACGGCTCAACGATGAAACTCCTGAAGTCTTCTCTGTGGTGGCTTTGGGTTCAAGCTGCTGAGTTTTAAGCTGCACTTGTCCTAAATAGATTCGTGTCAGATTATAACCTTTTTATTGTATTATATTATATAGAAAATATAACCTTCAGATAACTGACTCAAAAATGCCTCATAACCATGTCTTTCTTTTCTTTTTTTGTTTTTTGTTTTTTTACTTTTTTCAGTTGATTAAATTCTGTCAAGTCAAATTTTATTTCTTTGTCATTTATGCAAATAGCTGAAGACAACTTATGGAAGTAATTTTTACAATAAAGTTAAAAATAAATAAAAAGGCAAATGTTATTGGATAAAAAAAAGTTTTTGAGATCTTCTTTAATATCAGATTAGATGCAGCGAGGTGATGCTGAAAAAAGAAGCCAAAGAACATGCTGCTGATGAAAAGATACTCTGACATTTGTAAGGATTGAGTCTTTGGATGAATGAGAGGTTGACATAAATGTCAGCCAAGCACAGCCTGAGAGCTGGCACTACATTCCCCTCAATGCATTCAGTCTTTTTGCATCTTATGTGGTCGAATATGAAATAGTCTTTTGAAAGGCTTGGAGTAAGAATATATGTATGAGATATTTGTACAATTGTGATTCATTGTAAATGAAACGTGATATAAGATAAATGAATATCTTATGTTTTCTGTCTTTGTCACATTCATGAATGTGTTTTGTTTGAATAAAAAGTTTCAGACAAATAAATAAATAAATAAAGTAATAAAGTAATTCAGTTATTTTATTGGTGTTTAGAAATTGTATTCAAAATATATTTCCCTCCAGAATGCAAAAGTATCTGTGTTCAGTGTCACTGTGCACCTGCTGTCATAGGTATTCATGTATATGTATATATATTGTATATGTTGTATATGTATATGTATATATATTTGTATATGTATTTGTATATGTATATGTATATATATTTGTATATGTATGGATGTGTAATCAGTTTAATTGCTAAATAAATAGATTTTCTTCCTCTAAAACAAATTCAGCTTTCCAATGCACAAGTATGTGTACTGTTAACATAAAAATCTTTTTTTGTATGTAATAATAATAACAATAATAATAATAAACAAATAAAAAGGTTTTACAATAATGTTCTGTTGTCTCAGAGAGTCATGCACCAGAGAGTAAAATGAAAATCAGTGTTTTTCTGGGGAATGCGTGTGATTGAACTGGACTATGAAATATGAAATAGGCCCACATGACCTATAGAGCAGTGTCCAGTTAATTAGCAAGAAAAAATTGAATATTTAATCTGCTGTGCTCTGTTATGTTTGGTAAAATAATTGATTGATGACTAATAGAATGACTTACAATGAGGTTGAAAAAATAGTCTGATTTGTAGAAGCTGATCCATGCATTTGAAAAACAGTTAATCAAGTACTAATTCTAACTGTTGCTTTTTCCTTTGACAAATCACACCATATTCTTTTTGACAGCTGGTCAAAGGTGTCCTGCGGCCACTGAAACCCACAGCTTGCTCCCTACTTTCTCGAGCACCTGTTTCTGTTTGGCAGTGCCGCTTTGGGTTCTGAAAACATGAGGGAAAGTCAAGAAAATTATGCATTTTTTCATTGCTGTTTTTCACAAGCATTTGTCGAAGTCTCTATAACTTATTACACGCTAAATGAATACAATACGTAGACTTAGGCTGTGTTTTTAGGTTGTGCTTTTTAGTACATAGGAAAACATGTGTTTCATGTTGATGATGATGATGATGATGATGATGATGATTTTTTTTTTTATTTCGAGCAACAGGGATAATTCCAGACTCTAATCATTATTTAAACATATTCCAGTGTACATAAAGATTGTGGCCTATGTTACTTAATTGCAATAGTTTGGGTTTTTTTTTTTTTTTTGCTTTGCTTTGTTTTGTTTTTGTTATTAAACCCAATCTTGAAGCAGTCTTTTCAGTAGTCTACTCATCTTACCTTTAGGCTATAATTATTTATTAAGCTTATTATTTCAGGAAAATCCTGAAAGCTACTTAATAATACAGTAACTTAATTTTACAGTAACTCAAAGGAAACAGCACAGGCGCACAAGAAGCTGCTTACATTTTAATAGATTCTTGGGTGGAAACCAGAGCACAAACGGACTACATCCATGCATGTAGGACTACAATTCCCGAAGCAAAATACGTTTTTGCGCATGCTCAGTAGATAGGCCGCGCAAACACACGCGGATGTGCCGCGATGTAAAATGGCGGTGTGAGCGATACGAGCGGTTTGTCCAAATACAAAGCGTTTACCACAGTCATTCGTTGTGTGAATCGTCAATCAGATTACTGGAGTAACAGTTTATGAAAAGGTATGAGATCACCTAGTTGACCTAACTGAAACTGTGTTAATTGTTTTACTCCATGTTCGTGTTTACCATATACTTTAACGCTAGCTTTAGCCGCTAGCAGCGGCACGGCTTCATGTGTTTCGGCTCAAACCTTGATTAATACGAGTGTAAAACTCTTCTTAACAGAACATTGAATACTTAACATAGTTTGTTATTACATTTTGTATTTTTGAAATATCACAGCCATGACTATTTCTAACATTGATGAGGAAATGTTGACTCTGTAAATCACAATGAATTAAGCAAATCTGGTTTCAGAGTTTTGCAATATCCTTATATCTTAACCACCGGCATTTGTTCAACTGTACGCAGATCTGAGACGAGGCAGCTGGTGTCTAAGCATTTAACTACATATTGTTGCATGTGTTGTGTAAACATACCTATGTTATTACCAATTCTTGAATCATTTCGTCAAACTCCTTGCCTTTTGGTGTGTCACATTAAAAATGTTTGTGTTAAGTTTCAGGTATGGCCAAGCGGATTGCAGACAAGGAGCTAACAGACAGAAACTGGGATCAGGAAGAAGAGGGAGAAGAGGTCAGTAACCAATAACCTGTCAATTTAAAAAAAGTATTTCGTAGTTTTTGTTCACATCACTTCACAACAATCTACAGGCAAATAAAATAGAGGACAGCTAAAATGATTTATTTTTGTTGTAGTGCAGAATGGGTCGAGTCCCTAATAAAACTCAAAATATTGTGTGAAAAATGGTGATTGTATTGTTACTATCTGGCCTTTTGACATTGATCTCTGGAATGTGAAAAAATTACAATTCAGTGTGGAATTTTAAAAAGCAACTGTTAAATAGGAAATTCACATTTTATGCAGCAAGTGCATTTAACTTCCACTGGGAGACATTAACCAAAACAATGTTTACAAGTTTAGCACACTTGGCAGAGTTCTATGCTCAACCTATAACATGCATAAGCAGGCACACAGCTTGTAATTCTCTTTGAAATGTTTTATTTATTTATTTTTTTACACTAGGCTGGGACATTTTCTCTTGCTAGTGATGACGTTTTAAAGAATCGTCCAATTAAAAAGGCTAAACGCAGAAACGTCGGCTCAGAGGTACGTATTGCATGTTCAAGTCTTTAACATGTACATTTGCCTCGTTAAATAGAAATCCAACTCATTTCTAAATATTTGTTTTATTTATTTTTTTTTTTGAGTAGACTGAAAGTGGTGGAACCTTCAAAGGTTTTAAGGGTTTCTCTTTGACACCGTCAGCACAAAGTTCTTTTTCGGGTTTTGGCAATGGCAGCAGTTTCAAAGGTTTTGGAAGTTTGAGCAATGGAAACAGTGTCCCTTCATTTGGAACTTTCACAACACCTTCAACTTCCACAGCTACAATTGGTATGAAAATTATCAATATGAAATATAAGTGCTAATCAATTTAGTGAAGTAGGTCTGTTGTCCCCAGTGTTTACAGTGACATTAAACTAAGGTTGTAAAATTCTCATCTCTCTTTATATTTTTAGCATTCAATGGCTCCACCTCCTCTACTGTCAATGCTGACATCACTACAAAACAGACCAATGGCTCATCTCTGAGCCCATCTCAAAGTGCAGGCTCCTGCAGCAACACAGGTTCTAAGGAATACAGTCGCCAGCTTACTGCACTTAACTGCTCTGTACGGGACTGGATCACCAAGCATGTCAATGACAACCCTTTGTGTGATCTGAATCCCATCTTCAGGGATTATGAACGACACCTGACCAGCATTGAGAAGAAGTACGGGACAGGAGCATCTGAGATCAGCACAGGGGAGAAACCAGCAGTTTCAGCTGACACTGCTCCTCCTTCAGCTGCTTCTTTCAGTTCAACACCAGCTTTGTTCTCATTTGGGAAAGGGCCAGATGAGTCGACCCAAAACAAAACCACAAAATCTGTTCCCACTGGTGTTTCGTTTAATTTTGGTCAGAAGGTGGACAGTTCAGTTTTGAGTTCATTTGGATCCACAGCTCCCAGTTTTTCCTTTTCCTCTGGCAGTACTTCAACTTCGAGCCCCCTTTTTGGAGCAGCAAGCTCCCAAACAAGTTTGTCCTTTGCAGCACCAAAAAGTGAAAACGCACCACAAACAGGTATCTATATTTTTACTTGAAATAAAAATATCAAAGCTGTTTATGTGTCACCTTGTATAAGGCAAGTCCTCTTCAAGAAGAAAATACTGTCCATTATAAAAGTATCTAAGATAAGAGATTCAGAAGAGATCAGTTTTTTGTTTTTAAACCGTTTAAATTTAAACATCAATTAAGCTTATTTCTGTCCAACAGATGAAAATGGAGATGAAGAAACTGAAGAGCCACCCAAACCTGAATTCAAGGAAGTAAAAGAGAAAGATGCTTTCTATTCCAAAAAGTATGTCACACTGTGCATCAGGGGAAGAGGATCTTTGTACACATTATGAAATATATACATTTTGTGCATCAATTGCAGTGTTTTTGGTTTGTTTTTAGGTGTAAAATGTTCTACAAAAAAGATTCTGAATTTAAGGAAAAAGGAGTGGGAACTCTGCACTTGAAACCGAGTGGAAATGACAAAACTCAGATGATAATTCGAGCAGACACGAATCTAGGTAAAAACATGATGTAGTTTGTTGTATTTACAACATTTTCTTGATTCCTCAAATCTTGTTGACAAACCTTGCGCTTATTTATTTATTTTTTTTAAGTAAAAACGTTTTCTATAGAAAGCTTGCAAGTGTGAAAATTGTTCCACCTAGTGGTGCATCACCTCTCTGCACATTATTATTGCCATTGCTTTCTTGTGTAACCTTATTTATTCATTTGAAATTGAATGTATATGTACTGTCTCTCCAATAAGTTTGTGTTTTTTGTTGTTTCCACAGGAAACATACTACTGAACATCATTCTGCAGTCATCTCTACCTTGCTCCAGGGTTGGCAAAAACAATGTTATGCTTGTCTGTGTTCCCAATCCGACCATTGATGACAAAAACCCTGAAACGCCTATTCCAATTCTCCTACGTGTCAAGACTGAGGAAGACGCCAATGAGCTCCTGAAGATCTTGGAAGAAAAAAAAGGCTAATATCTCAAACACATCACTCTCCTTCTGCTGCGATTCTTCTTGTAGTTAGACCCCTCCAGTCTCACATTATTGAAATAACCAGTCATTTTTAGAACACATACACATTTGACCCAAAGTCATCTTTGATGGTAATTTGATGGTTATACTGTGAAATATTTGTTTTTGATTTATCACAAGGTCTCAAGTAGGCGCTGATATTCACAGCTACATTCCACTTGCTGCTGTTTTTAATAGAAAATTGACCTCCTTTTTTCCCTTTTTTTTCATTTCACTGTTTTGGAGTAACTTGAGATAACGTGTATAGCCATACATATTATTGTACAAAGAGTTGGCAGTTTTTGAATTTTGGAGAGGCTAAAATCTCCAAGTAACAGTTTTTCAATTTGGTTTTACAAATTAAATACTTGCAGTGACAGTAAATTTTATAGTCAAAGAGAACTTAGTTTTCCTTTGGAGTGTCTTTGAATGTTTGTTTTGGCTCTGGGACTATTTATTGCAACAGGTTTTGTCTGTCTCATTGATTGAACCCTGTGTGTATGTTTCCCCATTGAGCTTATTAAATTATGTGGAAGCGCAACATTTTTATGTAAACATGCAATCTGTGCTTTTCCAAGTGTCCTTTGTGTGGCTCATTCTGGCCTTAACCAATAGGCGTTCTGTCATTGTCAAAGAACAATTGTGAACACATTTATTGGGGAAAATAAAAGACAAGGATATATACATTTTATATGTCTACTCTTCAGTGATTTCTTTCCAGTGAAATTGACACTGTTTTGCTTCTGGTCCTGGAATGAGATGGACAAATTAACATGGTGAACATCTTAAAACCATAAATCTGTACTTTGAATGAAAAAAAAACTAAATATAACAGGAAGTGGTACCTCATAAGTAATTTTTGTTTTGAAGTTTGATCTATGCTCATTGAAAAGTTATTTTGCTTGAAATCGTTGCTATGACAACGACACAACTAGCTTTTCATCAGTAGATTGAGGTATGTTTCAACACCAATCGTTTTTAAACATTAGCATTAATCATTTTTGGGTCTAGTTATCGTTATAAAACATGTAAAGACGAAAGTATTTTTTATTTATTTATCTGACAACAGGGGTAGTAGCACTTCCTGCGCCTGACCCGGATGCGAAACGAATGGACACGCCGCACCGTGGCTCTTGTCGTGTGCGTGAGTTAAAAAGCAGCAATCTAATGCCTCCATATATACATATGAGTTCTACTTGATTCTAAAAAACAAAAGCATCAGACGCGCCCATGTTTCATTAAGGTTCGTATTTTATAACAATCGTATGTTTGCTGTTAGAAATTTGTAAGCGGCGCTAGAGTGTTTTAGCATCGTGTGATTTCTGTGCCCAAGCGTGATGTGAATGAAGTAACGTTAGTAAATGATGCTAGTTGTGGTACACGCGGATAGAAAAATATGATTTATCCATCTAATGTTAGCCCATCATTATTGAGTCGAATGTACACCTTGCTCAAAGGCTTCCAAACTCCTTTAAGATGCAAATTATTCTTTATTGAATTACATGGAAAGCTCAACGATAACTTAGCAGCCTTAGCCTTAGCTTGCAGTTAGCTTCAGATGCCTGCGGCTCTTAGCGCTGAGTTGTCAACTTTTTAGGAGTGGTCTCGTGTCCTCTTTGCCCGACTAAAATTACCGTCTTCCCTATATGATTGAACCTCAGTCAATACTAACTATGAAATGTTCTTCATCATTATTGTTTTCTTATTATTTCTGCTGTGTTGCATCACCCGGTGAGACGAGAGTCAAACGTGCTGCTGTCATGAGAGCTAACTTTCTATTGTGCCATTGTCCTTTGATGTTTGTCAATATTGTCATCATAATTGTTTTTCTTTAAACACTGCGATCCAAGATAAATAAATACTGTAGTCTGTTGAATTCAAACTTAAAACCACCTAACTACACCACATGTAGTGACCCTTTGAGCACGAATATCCAAAGTTTTGTTTACTGCATCTTTGAGTAGATTTAATTAATGATTATTTATTGTTTATTTTGGATACCCATTAGCACAGTCTAGCTGACGCTATTCTTCCTTGGCCCCCTAAAATGATTTTAGATTACAAATTATATATGTTTACAGATATAACTGACTGCGTTGAACAGGTAAATACCATAATCTAAACCAATTTAAACGGCGTCACTAGTTTCTGAACGGAAGACAGACTTTTTACCATTGGTGAAATTATTTTTCGAAATGTGAAGCCTGCTTTAACCCATATGTTTTTACTCACATATTTTTTTTGGCTACAATCAGTGTATACAGTGTTTAAAAGCACTACCAACTGTTCTGTGTTGGCAATGTCATTGCAAACTTAGGCAATTAGCAAGTTTCAGATCAAAATAGTCATAAACTGACTGCCTCACTGCAAAGGCCAATGTGATAGCTTGTGCAGTTGTAATATCAGAGAAGGGTTGCAAAACCCTGTGCTGCAGCACAAACAACTGCTGTACATCAGTGGTCTCCAATCCGTAGCTCCCCAAAGGGTTTTACAAACAAATTATGTTTTGTTTTGTTTTCTTACATGCTTATTTCTACTGTAAATATATCTTTAGATGCCTAATTGTGTCCACTTCGAAATAGATATTGGGTACGTTTTTGTGAAGGCGTCTTTACTATGCCACAGCTACCTTCAATTTTTGGTCATCAGCTAACAGTAGTAGCGCATTGCCAGTTTTCCCACAGCAAAAGTACCTCTCCTGGCGAAAAAGGTTGGAAACCCCTTCTGTACATCCAATCACACTGTTGCTCTCCACCCCAGCGTCTCCGTTCCCTATGCGTCTATGCTTTTCCAGCAATCAGCTTATTATTTTAATGTGTTTATGAATGGTGTGTAGCAAAAATAACAAACAAAAAAAACAAAAAGATGAGCATAGACAATTTTAAATTACTTTATTTGTTAATTATTTGCTCAGGCTTGGTTAAACTTATATTTCAATTTAATCAGATGAGCTGTGCCAACAGATGAGAGAGTTTCGCCTGTCACCTGAAGAGAGGAGTGAATCTGTCACAGACCACAGCTAACACACTAATGGCCTGCCAGTCTGTCACTGCAGTCATGGACGAGCAGGCCCTCCTGGGGCTTAACCCCAATGCTGATGCCCGCTACAGGCAGAGGGTAAGTGTCTTCATTTACTTTTAGCAATGTGGTATAGTACTGGGGCATTATGTTTCATCTTAGCTAAGCCTCACTATTTTGTCTTTTGTAGTGTAGTGTTTGGAGGGTTACTCAAAAAACTGTACTGTAAGGAAATATACTGTAAATCAGTGGTTTTAGCAACATTGTGGAAAATGATAGGGGGTCCTCATACTGATAAGGGGTCTCAAAAAGTTTGAGAACGCGCACTGTAAACAACCTCTCAATTAATCAATGTTTTTTCATTCTTTATCAGGCTATGGCATATTTTGAGCAGCTGAAGGAGTCTCAGGATGCTTGGGAGGTTTGCGCTGAAGCTCTCGCAAAAGGCATTTATAAGTAAGTGGAAACAAGAAAGCACATATTTTACATAAAATTGACTTTAGTGAGCTGCCATGCTAGGATGCTGTTACCTCCTTAGATTGTTTTACAGCTCAAAATGCTCTATGCCACCCTGTGAATCATAAACTTGTAGTTAATATCTATATTAAACTTGAATTTAACTTCTTTACTTTTTATCTTAGAATGCACTCAAGTTGTCATATTTTTTGGCATTTTATTGCCTTTTCTTTTGTTCCTTTGCCATTTTCACAAATATTTTTAGTTATATCAAAAAATGACACTGTTTAAGCAAGACTAAAACTGTAACTAAATAAAAAATATACAAATGATTGTTGTTATTAAGGTGTGTGGAGTTGAAAAAGTAAATGTTAGTGGGATAGTCTGGTGCGATTGATCAAAGTTATGAAGCTTAGGGTAATGTTAAGGTTAGGAACGGGGTTAGGCTAGAGCATGTCCACAAATCTTTGAGTCAAACCAGTCAAGCAAATGAAAACATTGTTATCACATCACAAGGTGGAGCAGAGTGTTAAACATATGTGAATGAATACAACTAAAAATGAAACAACAAAAAATGCTCAAAATTTACTGTATTACCGTTTGATTATTTATTTTTTTCCAGTGATGACCACGTGAAGTTTTTCTGTTTTCAAGTTTTGGAACATCAAATTAAATTCAGGTTAGTTGGTGCTATAATGTCTAATGTATAAAAGCCGATGTGACTTTATTTATTTGCAACCCTTTTTAAAAATTTTACATCATTGTCAACTTTGCTGACACATAAATATATCTATTTGTTCGTCAGCCAGTGAGAGAAAGAGTACGTACAACTATTTTGAGCAAAAAAAACAAAACATTTGTTTGTTGCAACGCACTGAGGGTAACTTAGAACAGACAAGGCACATTAGATCAACTTTATATCACTCCTGCCTTTGTGTAACCTGGTAAAGCCTTTAAGCAGCTGAGAAACAGGTTTTATGCATCACCTTTACTTGGTTCTAAATCTTATTGTTATTTCTCATGATGAGACATTGGGGGTGAACGAGCACTGGACATCACAAAAGCTCGATATATGATGTCTCAAATCTGAGAAGTATTTTTTTAAGGCTGAGAAAATGATAAACAAGACTCCTCATACAAGTGTCAATCAAGCTAAATACACATAATTGTTGTGGTAATTGAAAAATGTCGTAATGAGGTTAATATTTCAAACTTATGCATCAATAATTATATTTAATGCTTTATTATTCCACCACGACTAGATAGAAAGCTTAGTGTGTGTTTTTTTAGATTGCTTGTCAAATTTTAGCCAGTGTTATGATTATATTATGTAATCTCAGTTATGAACAAATACATTTTTTATTTATTTAACACACTTATAATATTAAGTAAATAAATCTTAAAAAGCTTAAATAAATCTTAAATTGTATTTGTTTATCTAGGCATGCTGGTCTGAGTGCTCCTCAGCAGCAGCTCATCAGAGAGTGTCTGATGAAGTGGCTCCAGTGTCAGGTAAGGGTCAGTGTTTTCAGAAGAGATTTTATATCAAAAAGTTTCTTTGGGGACATGTTGCTACTTTGAGCTTATAAATACTATACCAGTTTTCTCAGAAACAGATTATGACAAATGTTATTGGCAGCATTCTGCACACAGCTTGCCCAAAACACTTTTAGACTCAGTATCCAGTATTTTGTGTCCTTTTTGAAATGTTTTGTAAAAATATCTAATGTATTCTTTATTATTATTTTTTTAATTGTCATTTTTTTGTTTGTCACTGCATCGTGTGGAGCTTATTTGTTTCTCTTTGCAGTTAATCAATCCTCAGCCTGAGAAATCTTTCATCAGAAACAAGGCTGCTCAAGTGCTGGCACTCACGTTTGTCATGGAGTACCTAACTCTGTGGCCTAAGTTCTTCTTTGATATTCTCTCACTTGTCGGTTCAAATCCTCATGGTGTTGACATTTACCTGCGAACACTCATGGCCATTGATGCGGAGGTGGTCGACCGCGACATCATGCATTCACCTGAGGCAAGTCTGGCTTTAAACTCTTTATCAGAGTCGTTTGGCAGTCAGCATTTCCACATATAAAGTGCAACAATATGATAATTTATTTATGCAATAACCTTAGGGTATTAATCTCATAAAAAATAATAATAAGAAAACAGATTGGAAATCTCATGTGTAAAAACAAGATGACTTATATTGTATGTTAGAAGTACACAGACTATTTACAAAGCAATCTCTGACCTCCATTCTGTGTAAAAAAAAAAAAAAAAAAAAAAAAAAAAAAAAAAAAAAAAAAAAAAAAAAAAGACAATACTCCATTGGTCCTGGAGTAACAAACTCGTTATATGAGGAATCCTTTTAGTTGGATGAAGGCGATCGTAGTTTTTTTATATATGTTACAGTTTATTGTCGTACTCCAAAGGACTGAAATGAAAAGATGTAAAGGTTGCACTAAAGTTGAGGAAAGAACAACTAGTCTTAGTTCACAGCTCCCTCTCGCATCTGCTGTCTCAAGCAAAACAGCGTGCAGCTTCATACAAGTTTAACGGTTTAGTTACATTATTTAATTGTATTGCTTGGAATACAACAGTATTTCTGACTTTGATAAGTTACCATATAGATTTAGAGAAGCTTAAGTTCCACAAAAAACAGGACTAAAATGACAGCAAAAAACATGTAAAAAAATCAAAAATTGTGTGGTCATCATTGTAATTAGTGATTTGGACAATAAGTTGTGTCAAAATCTTTTCTAGTTCTCGTAGTCCCAATCTTGTGTCTTGTCTCGTGAAAATTGTGTCTCGTTCCATCTCAAGTAATTAGTGTTGTTTCATGTGCTTTAGGCGACAAGGCGAAATACTTTAATCAAAGATTCAATGCGTGAGCAGTGCATCCCCAGTTTGGTGGAGTCATGGTTCCAGATTCTGCAAACGTACCAGCAGTCGCATCCAGAGCTTACGTGTCTGTGTTTGGAGGTGGTGGGAGCTTATGTGTCCTGGATTGACCTCAACCTCATTGCCAATGATCGGTTAGTTACACTGAAGAGAAATTAGTATAAAAAATGAATACAAGTTTGTCATTTCTCCATGTTATTAGGTTTGTAAATTTGCTCCTGAGTCAAATGTCCATGGAGGAGCTCAGAGAGGAAGCGTGTGACTGCCTGTTTGAAATAGTTAATAAAGGAATGGATCCAGTGGACAAAACCAAGCTGGTGGAATCTTTGTGCCAAGTATTGCAAACAGCAGGCTTCTTCAACGTGGAACAGGTAAATCAGTCACGTTTTTATTTCAACAAACTATCCTAATATATAAATAATAATATATAATATCCTAACTTGTTCATGGCGTTCTTATACATGGCTTTTTATTTGCTAATTTTGAAACCCATTTAATCTAAATCTTGTTTTTTTAAATGCTTGTCTTCAGGAAGAAGATGTAGACTTTCTCGCCAAGTTTTCTCGGTTGATAAACGGCATGGGGCTGAGTTTGGTTCAGAGTTGGACAAAGTTGGCAAAAACAGGAAATGTAAAAGAGGCAGCTGACACACTGCAAGCTTTGGAGGCCAAAGTGCCACTGTTGTTGCAACTGTTGGTGCATGAGGATGATGATATTTCAGCAAATGTAGTGGGTTTCTGCTACGACTACCTGCACGTCCTTAAACAGGTGCGCTCACCTTTTTGTAACAGTAAAGTCCAATACAGTATGTAGCAAGACTGGTTATTACACCAGAAACTATGTTGGAGGTAAAAATGTTAAACTGACTAGCTTGTGGTATTGCCAGTTCTTTGAACTTCAAAATACTATACAAGCTGATCTTTTTAATGGATTTTAATTTGCATTTATTCTTGTAGCTTACTCAGCTCACAGGTCAGCTGACTGATTCACAAAAAGCAAATATCGAGGCAAGTTTTGGATCAAAGAAATATACTTGTTTATGGTCCACAAAATAATTAATACTTCTTTTTTTACAGGCAGTAATGCTTGCAATTATGAAAAAATTAACCTATGATGATGAGTACAATTTTGAGAATGAAGGTGAAGATGAAGCGATGTTTGTGGAGTATCGGAAACAGCTGAAGATGCTTTTGGATCGTTTGGCTCAGGTTTCTCCTGAGCTACTGCTGGAGGCTGTGCGTCGAGTTTTTACCAACACCATGCAGTAAGTCATTTCTCTTGACTTATTTTATTATATTTTGCTGAAATTGACATTAAGCGTGTGCAACTCACTTTTTTTCCATAGAAATTGGCAAACGGCTCCTTTTATGGAAGTTGAAGTGGCTATAAGGCTGGTGTACATGTTGGGAGAGGCACTGCCTGCATCTCATGGTGCCCATTTCTCTGGAGATGCAGCAAAGACAAATGCTCTTCAGGAAATGATGCGGACAGTAAGTTTTGAGCCCTGGATCTGAAGTATGCAGTATTTTATGAATATCTTATCTGTACTTTTTTAATATCTGCAGCTTGTGTCCTGTGGCGTGAGCAGTTATCAGCACAGCTCAGTGGCTTTAGAGTTCTTTGAGACTGTAGTGCGATATGATAAATTCTTTATAGTTGAGCCTCAGCACATTCCTAATGTTTTGGTAAGTGAAGCTTCATACATCCAGTATTTTGTGTTTTCATTTCTGTTCTTGTTATTTACGATTTTCTAATGTTTTGTACAGATGGCATTTCTGGACCAAAGAGGATTGAGACATAACAGCCCCAAAGTCCGCAGTCGAGTGGCTTACCTCTTTTCCAGATTCATCAAAACTTTGCAGTAAGTCTCTGCTCTAAAAGAGTTTTGTATTTTTCATCATAGTACGCTTTAACTGTGAGAGACTGAAAAAATGCAAACAGGAAATCACATTGTATGATTTCCATGCAGATCTGTCTGATTGATTTTTCTTTGAAATTCTTCTTACAGACCCACTTCTTAGTTATCCAGGTGGTGTGTGTGTGTGTGGTCAGTGTCATGTTGGAAGATCTAACCATTGATTGCTCAAAGTTTCACAAAACAGGGTCCCATTCATTCTCTTCTTAACACAGATCAGCCATCCTGGCCCCTTTGCAGAAAAGCAGCCCCAAAACATGATGTTACCATTCCCATTCCTTACATTGGGTATGGTGTTGTTAGTTACGATGCCTCTTATCATTCCTCTACCTCTAAACACAAAGAGTTGAGTTTATACTAGAAGAATGTTGTCATTATCTATTTTGGTCTTATCTGACCATACAACATTCTCCCAGTCCGTCTCCGGTTCGTACAGATGGTAACTATGGCAGGATCTGAATCCATTCTCAAGATTGATGCTCCACACAGTACATTGTCAGTAATCTTGTATTTCTTCCGTTTTCTAATAATTGTGACAACTGTGGATTTACAGTATTCTCAGCCACCTGCATATTGTTGAGTAGCTCATCCTAGTCTTGTGAAAGTCGACAATTATATCCCTGATGTCTTTACAGCTCTCTGGTCTTACCATGGTGACAGATATCTTAATACTGATACATACAGGTGCTAGTAGGACAGGTAACAAGTGGTGGATAGAAAAAGAAGTAGCAGGCCAATTAGAGCCAGAACTCTTGCTGGTTAGTAAGTGGTCAACTTTTTTGCAAGAATATATTTCTTTTTATTTTTTTAATCAAACAATTGTTTTTGTTTTTTCAGTTTGTCTATCACAGTTAAAGTGTGTCTATGATGAAAAATTAGAGACCTGATTACAAACTACAGACAAATGCAAGGGGGACAACTTGCACAATCTGTGGCTTTCTGAATGTTTTTGACTGACTGTAAATGCAGCATGTAGAGGTTTAAAATGTTTATCTCCATTTTAACAGTAAACACATGAATGCTTTCATTGAGGACATTTTGACCAGGATTCAGGACCTGCTTGCACTTGCACCACCTGTATGTAATGAACATTTATTGTGCATTTTGTTTGAAATGTTCAAATATAAACGTAAGATTTTTTTTTCTTTCCGTTTTTAATACGTGCTTCAGGAAAATGGTTTCCCCGCACTTTTGACAAATGATGATCAGCTGTTTATGTTTGAGACTGCTGGCATTCTGATTGTCAATGGTGAAAGTCCAGTGGAGAGAAAACAAGCAATGATGAGGAGCCTCCTGACTCCTCTAATGGAGGCTTTTGGATTGCTTCTGGCCAAACTCCTGCAGGAGTCGGACGAGGAGAGACAGGCTGCCATTGCTGACTGTTTGAGCCATGCTGTTGGCTTTGCAAGGTATCTGTTGGATGAAGTATCAGATCAATGGTTTAATTTATGTATGTGTTTATTAATGTGCTTCTTGTTTGTGTTAGCCGCACCAGTAAAGCGTTCAGTAACAAACAGACGGTAAAGCAATGTGGCTGCACTGAAGTCTACAGAGACTGTCTCCAGACTTTTCTCCCAGCTCTGAGCTGTCCTGTTCAAAGAGGAGTGCTGCGCAGCTCTGTGCGCTCATTCCTCCATCGAATGATCATCTGTCTGGAAGAAGAAGTACTGCCCTTTATTCCATCTGCGTCTGAACATATGCTCAAAGACTGTGAGGCAAAGGACCTACAAGAATTTATCCCACTTATCAGCCAAATCACTGCAAAGTTTAAGGTGAATCTACATGTTATAAAACCTCTGACCAATTTAACCTTATGTATTTACTGAGCCATGTTTTTGTCGCTGTTACAGAGGCAGGTGTCCCCCTTCTTACAGCAGATCTTCATGCCACTTGTTCTTGCCATTTTTGAGGTGTTAGCTCGACCAGCTGAGGAGAATGACCAAGCTGCTGCCTTGGAGAAGCAGATGCTGAGGAGAAGCTATTTCAGCTTCATTCAGACTGTAACAGGGAGTGGAATGAACGAAGTCATGGCCAATCAGGGTGTGCTACATTCACACTGTACAGCGGCTAAATTTGATATTGGATGCGTTGGCATTTCTCAGTAAATTTGTGATATCCTCGATAGTTGACTACGTGCTGTGAAAACAATGGTCTTTAAGCCTTATTAAGCGTAGAAAACCACCTGTAGCTGATGTAGATAGAGTTCAGCACGTGCCTTTTGCACTTTCCATTCATTGTGTGTTCAAAACTACTTGGTGTTTCATTTTTGTACTTTATTCAATTTTTAGCCTGTGGGGATTAATACGACGATTGTCGAAGCATTATTAATAACTGAACGCTGACGTATAGAATATCAAGTTTAGTGTTGTTAATTCTAATTCAATTTTAAGTATGTTTTGTAAATGCAAATGTTTTATTAACATGTTTTTTTTTGTTAGGTGCAGAAAACATTGAACAGGTTGTATTCACAATCATTCAGGGGGCTGTCGACTTCCCTGATCCAGTTGCTCAAAAAACCTGCTTCATTATCCTTTCAAAATTAGTAGAGCTCTGGGGTAAATAAATAAATTTTATTTAAAAAGATGTTTGTTTATTGCATTTCCTATTAAAGCATGATTTGGTTATATTCTCAGGGGGGAAAGACGGTATGGTGGGCTTCGCTGACTTCATTTACAAAAACATAGTTCCTGCTTGTTTCATGGCTCCCTTAAATCAACCTTTGACCTCTCGGATGCACAGACAGTGCTAGTAAGTATCTGGTTTTAAAACTGCTCAAAGTTAGTTTTGTCTCTGTATTAATGGAAAGTTTTCATGTTTTTTAGACACTGTCTGAGTGTGCCGTCACCCTGAAAACGATTCATCTCAAACGGGTAAATTCAGAAAACATTTGTCATTAGTTGCAGTGTTGAACTTGTGTATGATCGTCATGTCTGTTTCAGGGACCGGAGTTTATACAGTTCCTTCAACAGGAGTATTTGCCCTCTCTTCAAGTCTCTCCAGAAATATCACAGGTACATTTATTGAACAATTAAATTAGATAAAACATTGTCTTTATAATGATTTGGGCTGTTTTTGTTTTACATTGGCATGTTTTCATTTTATATTTAATAATATTTTTAGGAATTGTGTCAGGTGTTGCAAGAACAAGATGTTAAACTTTTGAAAACCTACTTGAAGGTCAGAATTATAATAAAGCAAACATTCTAGTTAATCGAATTGTATTGCACATCTTAAAGTCTTGTGTGGTTTTATTTTAACAGGCCTTTTTTCAACAAGCCAGGCTGTAGAATATTATGCGTCATTGTGACTTAAGAAACTCTTCACATGTGGTTTTCTTGCCACTCAACACATCAGGAGCTGCACTTCACTATCACAGTCCAGTCTGTTGGATGACAGATGAAAGGAGAGTGCCCTCCAGTGAGACGAGCTGCCCGTGGTTCATGCGTCTGAGAGAGGCTCTGGTGCGGGCAAAGCATAGTGGAAACTGAAGTTTGTTTTGAAGATGCTTGTAGAAGTAAACCTGGGAGAACAATTATCCTAAAATTTTAGGATTTATCAAATGTAATTCTAGTCAAACCTTACAGAACTACAGTCTATCACATTAGGGGCTTCTGTTTGTTGCCACAACGTGGACAAAAACAAGGGCTGGAAATGTATTTTTATTTAAAATGTTTTGTTTTTCCTTTGGAAAAAGTGATTAATTTTAGGTTTGAACTGAAACAAGTGCTTAAAGCTCGAATTATCTATTGGGAACGTCTTGAGTTGATGCCCAGTTTAAATGTTTACGAAGATGCGAAGTTTATCGCCATTCACAGTAGTTTGATCTTAAAACTCTGTGACTAGTCTGCCTTTCTGAAATGTTCATAGAAGTGCTTGGATTGATATCAATTGCAAACTAAGATAATATAAAATGTAAATAAGAGTAAGTTGCAAAAACAAAATGTAAATAAAGTTCCCAGGTTTATTTTTTTAAATGTTGAAATGGAAGCTCATTTGTGTCAAGACAATGAAAATGTGTTCAAAATGATAGTCATAGTATCACATTAGCGTTTGATTGACAGATTTAATTTATATGTAAAAAAAAACAAATGTATTTTACTACTAATCACTTCCCAGACTCAAATGGGCTTCCTAAAGTATATAAATCTCATAGGAATGATCTCATGTACAGCTTGTGTAACATTTTAACTTGTACAGTTGGCTTCGACACATTTTTGTGACAACTCAAGATACTCGACCAATTAATTATGCAACTCTGCATGATATACTGTGAAGGAGCACTTAACCAATGCCATAGATAATGGCAGCCGAGATGCCAAGTTTTCAAAAACATTTTCCAGACAATTATCTTTACCTTTCTAATACATGCCACTATGTTAATGAACTATATTCTGCTTTTCACGCTGACGTGAAATATTTTTAGTCATGTCCCCTCTTTCTTGTACTTCGAGATCACCTTTTTCTCTACATAGTTATCACTATAGCTGGTGTTAATTGTTTCAAGCTAAATAATAAAATGACCCCATTTCGCAGACTATAAGGAATGTTAATGTAGTGAAAAAAGCATCGGTGTTTAGTTTTTAAATCTTGAATCCACAATATTTTTAATACTTTTGAATCATCTAGTATTTGTGTTGCACATATTTTCATTCTGTTACAGGCTCATACAATGGAAACTCACAGTAAATTATACCAAATTTATTTTTGACTGACATTGTGATTGAATATTACACTTCAGCAAAAGTAATCCATTGTTAAACAATTTGCATACTCAAATCTGTTACTGTCCTTCATCAGACCGATCTCACAGACCAAAGTCTCATAGTATTAGCATCAGTACACTTCAGACCTCCAGTCATGTATCTCAAATTTATAAACTGAATGTAATCATTAGAACCACTCAGCATAATGCACACAGTGGAATTTCCTGCTAATTTTCATGCTGCCATTGTTCTCAGACGTCCTTGGTCCACTTCACTTTCAAACCCCTGTTAGAACCAATAAAGTGTTAATCATGAAATTTTACTCTGTATTTATACAGTATTTGCTGTGTGAGTTTTATTCTTTGACGCTTATGAAGCAGTCAAATGCTGCCAAGAAGAGCAAAAAGGTTATAAAAGAGCTCAAATCCTCTAGAAATGCTAATATTTATTTTTAACCACATTATGGCCACAAACAAAAGAATTGTTTCTTAACACAAAATTCGGCCACCCAAATTGTGTCGTGTCTTAATCCTGTTTATCCTTTAATCACAGCTATAGGACGCAGTTTGATGGCCTTTTTACTGATCCCAGCATCATGGCATGTGTTGACAACATCCGTGACATTCTTGTATGATTCAGGAGCCTGTCAAAAAAAAATGTTTAGACAAAAATACTCAGAATTAAATCAACTTTCTACCCACCTCCTCCATCACTAGCTTAGGTGAAGCCACTCTAATAGCAATACCCTTATCAGCAAGTTTGTCTAAGACGTCCTGAAAATCCAGGTTTCTGCGTGACTTTGCTCTAGAGAGAGCTCGGCCCTGCATCAAACAGAAGACAAAAACTGTATTAATGCATTCGTTTTATGTAATACTTTTGAAAGTAAGCTTTACAGTGCGCTACACTCAATCACTTACTTCAATACTTTAAGTAATACATACCGCTCCATGGCAGGTTGTGCCGAATGTTTCTGTCATTCCCTGCTCTGTGCCAGTTAAGACATAACTGCAGGTTCCCATAGTTCCACCAATTAACACTGGCTGACCTGTGAGCTGAAGAAATGTAATATATTTAAATTTCATGTGACAGATCACTCGAGGAACATGCACATGTTGTACAAACCTGGTAATCAACAGGGATAAGTGGATGATGAGGAGGAAAGGCCCTGGTGGAGCCTTTGCGATGGACTAATAGTGTTTTCTGTTTACCATCAACAATGTGTTCCTCAACTTTAGCAATATTGTGGGAAACATCATAGATAACATGCATATCCAGGTCATCAGGCGTTGTACCAAAAACTTTAGAAAAGGCCTGATAAAAAAAAAAATAAATACATTACCTTAAATCAACTGCTTTTGAGTTGAACATGAATTATTATAGATGCAGTACCCACTTGTCTTGTGAGGAAAGTCATAGATGAACGATTGACCCAGGCGTAGTTACCAGCAGCAGCCATGCCTTTCAGATAGTCCTGTCCCTCCTGTGAAAAGATTCGGGCACAGGCCAGCTGACGGTCATTCACAGTGATCTTGTCTCTTTTCATAGCCTTCTCCATGGCAACTAAAGCATCTGTAACATTGTCAAATATTTTTGATTGAGTAATGAATAAATTAACTGATCTGTAGTGATGATTTAATTATTAATTTATATAAATATACATATACCAGTGGCAACTTGGTGGCCAAGCCCTCTGCTTCCGCTGTGGATCATCACACACACCTGACCTTTATGGTCAATACCCATTTTTTTAGCAGCATAGTCATTGTATATCTCGTCCACAACTTGGATTTCAGCGTAATGATTTCCTGCTCCAAGAGTTCCCAGCTACAGAACAAGAGAAGCTTTACTTTTGCAATTAATTCTTGTTTTCCAAAATAACATTTCTTTAGTTGCTACCTGTGGTAGTCCTCTTTTCTTAGCTTTGGATGACACTTTGTTGGGATCTGCCTGCAACATCCTCCCGTACTCCTCACAGTGCTCCTTATCCTCGGCCCAGGCATAGCCCTCTCTGAGAGACCAGTCACGCCCATCTCTAGAGCTTCCTCAAGGTCTCTGAAAACAAAGGCATAACACAACTTAATAGAAGAATATGAAACAGTTTATTTGGTCTTTTAACATGTAAAATTTGCACCTACTTGGCACTCATGGGAATAACTCCTTTGGACCCTACTCCCACTGGTATATGATCAAACAGAGATTGAGCTAACTGCTCTTTTACCGGCTGGACATCACGCTCATCTAAATTTGTTCGTAGCAGACGCACTCCACAGTTAATATCAAAACCGACCCCACCTGCAGAAAAGTAATTGGTTTCATATTATAACATGGTTAGCTACCAGAAAGTAGAAAAAACAGGGTCTTTTATTAAAATCACAAACATTACACCATCATCATAGTGTAGTAGCACTGACATACCTGGGGAAACCACAGCATCAGGATTATCCATGTCAAAAGCTGCCATGTTTCCAATTGCAAAACCATATCCAGAGTGAACATCAGGTAGACCTATGGATCTCTATGATATGGTGACAACACAACTGTACTCATTTTACACCATATCATCATATAAAACAAACTCCTATTCTTGTTCTGCCCCGTCCACTTGTTTTTTCTTGGCATTGCACTTCCTGTAACTAACATGTTTGTGTGTCTTGCGAGGCAATCTCAAATAGATACAGCAACAAAATAAAATAAATGTCTATGGTGATAATTTAGGCTAACTGCAACTTAACAGGAAGTGCACTGTCAAGAAAAGTGGGCAGGCCAGAATAAGGTGAATAGAGGAACAATCTACAATGGTTTTCAAACTTACATGCACAATTCCAGGCAGCGCTGCCACGTTACCAATCTGTTTCATGGCCGGAAGGAAACCGCCGACACCTATGAACAGGTTAATTAATTAAAAGCAATGTTTTACTGCGTTTGTAACACAAATAGATACAATAAACACTTGAAATTTTCTGACTGGCTGCACAACACATGGCAAGTGTACATGTTTTGGTCTGTTTACAATATTTACTAAACCTCAATACCTCAAACACAAAAATAAATAAATAAATAAAGTGGAAAGAGTCAGACTAGACACCAAGCCTTGAGTGAGAGTATGAAGGTGGTGATCAAAAGAAGCCATTGGCAGTGATTGACAACAATGTTTCATGTATCAGCTACAAAGCAGGATAAGTCATAAAAGTGCAAGATTTGTGTGGGCACTGCAATGCAGTGGGCTTTATTTACTGCTGGGAAGTAAATGCATTTTATTGAGAACAGTGAGTCGGGACAATAAATACTGACAAAGGGCAAAAATGGAAAATAAATGTACAAACCTCCCCCTCGACAGGCATTACGAAGCTCTTCAAACATCAATTTCTCCAAGGAATCATTGACGTAAAAGTTTCCTTCAACCTAAGATTAAAATTGTGGTTAATTTAGCACAAAGAGCTAAAAAGCTAGCCACGTTCAGGTTCTCTCTGTTTCCTCACCTGCATGTTGGGCACAAAGCCCTTTTTAATTCTCCAGCAGTTACTGCCGATCTTGTCCAAGTACTGCAGTTCATCATTGTAACTTCGACTCATTTCTTGGACAGGCGAGTGAATAAAACTTAAATAATGTCAGTTTCATGAATTGCGTGTGCCTGTCATCAGAGCACTACGGAAGCCGGTTGGTAAAAACGTAATGGTTCGCAATATATTTTTTGTCGTAATTTGATAACTCAAACAATTATACCTGAGTGCGGTTATGTACATACACGATTAAGAGGTATTTTATTTAAGTTCACATTTTTCACCTGTTTTATGGTAAAAATTAAACAATCAAAAGTAACAACATTGAACTTCCGACTCGCCGTCGTTGCGTAGCGGAAGTAATTTTCAGTTTTTATTCTGGAACCATGGATCTGTCTGTAACAGACAAATAAAGATCTATTTTACTCGATGCATCTAAACAATCTAGCACCAGAGCCATGCACTAGCGCACTCAAATACTCTAGGAAAGATTAAACGTATGCTAAGAGGTATGTTTTCATTTTATTTTATGTTGATTCTTCAAACTCGCTGGGCCGGAAGTGCTTTCGCTGCATTGTTTGTGTTTACAAATTGACCAATATGTAACAGCAGAACTGAAACTCTTCACAGGAGAATAACTTTGTCATTCTGAACTTCAGTCGGAAATATTTGCGATAAGTAAGTACCGAGATGTCTTGAGAATCATTTATCAATAATGTTTTGCTAAATAATATGTTTTGGGTTTTTTTTGACATTGCATTAACACGTTAGCTCGTTCAATCCGAAATGACGATGCAACGTTAATCAAAATCGAAACCTTAAATTAACTCCAAGTTACAGTTGTTAGAATGCAGAGTCATCCAGCAATGGCTGTTAGTTGCATCCTTTCGCTTAACGATGAACAAACATAGCCCACCAAGTTACTTTAATAACGAACTGTGATTAATCTAATTTTACTTTCTGTAGCATGAATCTGCGAGTTCGACTCAACAGACAAACCAGCCGTCTGGAGCTGCCTGGAGAAGACCCTACTTTAGCAGAACTTACAGATCATATCAGGCAGACAGTGCTGCCCTCACAGGGCCTAAGGTCAAGACTCTTTCTGATTCACTGCTTACAAAGGTGCCAACAAAACAACCAGAGAAATCTTATGTCTTATGTCGTTATATTTTTTTTCCAGTGCAAACACAGAGTTCAGCCTGTCCTTGAATGGCACAGAACCTCTTTCAGACGATGGACAGACTCTATCCTCCTGCAGTATCGTGTCTGGAGATTTGATCTGTGTCATACTGCCTGAGCATATTGTAGCTGTTTCATCTTCTGGTTCCACTGAACCGACACCTAACAATGCTGCCAGTCAGATTCAAACCCAGCCGGCAACATCAGAGTCATACAATGAGGTTATTGTTTGTTATATTTAGTGCTCATTGTAAATAAACACAAAAAAAAGAGTTTGCAAGCGTGACATCACACAACAGTAGTATTTTCAGTGGGCCTAATGTTAAACCAATGAGGATTTTAAATTGGAAAACACCAAAGATCTAATGATAATAAATGTATATAAATGTATCATTACAGACTGATGGATACATTTACCAGTAATGACCCAGCAGTTTATTGGATAGTTCTATGGCTGTTTTGATTACTTTTAGATATTGTATTGACTAATTTATTCATTTTTGACCTAGTGAAATAGTGAAATGACTGTAAGCAATAGCTAAAATTCTGTTTCTTCTTTTCTTCATCTGTCATAGCCCAGCTGTAGTAGCTCTTTTAGTCACAGTGAGATCTTGGAGTCTGAACAGACAGTCCCCAGCTGGGAGCCCATGTTATGCAGTGAAGCAGAGGATGGCCAAGCACCTCTTTCTCTTGAGCTCCTCTATCATGGAGCTCACAGCACAAGTCCCAGTGATGCCATCATTGTGGTTGGACACCTGCTGATGCTCGAAACAGGATTTACTCATGAGGTATGACTTGCTACTTAACAAGCACTTAACAACTAATGACAAACAATGTATTTACTTCACAATTTTTGTGAGGGTAAACAGTTGTTTTATTCTTAATTATCTGCCCAGGGATGTGAACTCAATTCAGTGGATATGCCTGCTGGATGGCGAGGAGCAGGAGTGTACAAGCTGAAGTACAGCCATGCTTTATGTGAGAACAGCCTCGCAGTTCTGACGGCTGTGTGCACTGGCCCTACACTTATCTGTAATGGTAAGCTTGTGATACATCAAGACAGGAGGATCTTTTCTTTAATATGTTTAAACATTTCTTTTGTCTGTACAGCAACTTTGAAAGTTAATGAAAAAGCATGCGCTGTTGGTAAACTATGTTTGAATCCATCCAGCTATGTGACCAACGAGTGGCCAGGTATAGAATTTAAACCTTGAATAATGTGTGTCCAATGTAACCTTGTTTACAAAGTGTTTGCTTGCCCTTAGTCTTTATTATGCATTTTTTAGGTTTTATGCTTTATTGTATTCAATCACTATTCTTTATTCCACTTTCCACTGGGAACTTGTTTCCACTAAACCAAGTTTCTGTGTAGTTTTTGTGAATGTTGTTGGCTGACAATAAAACTTTCTGATTCAGATTCTAATTTTGTACTGTTAAGACATAGCCGTCATAGTAGGAAGAGTCAACCTGCTTACTTTCAATCGTTTTTTTTCTTTTGCTTGTGTATTTAGGGGAGCATGCAGCTGCAACTTTTATAAATCTGAAGAAATTGTCCAGAATATTCAAAGACATGCTTGCATACCCTCTGATCGCTGCTGCTAGAGAAGGTGCATCCTCAGTACTTTGAATGTCTTTTGGAATAAATCATTAATTGTATTTGTTTTGTTTGATCTCTTTAGCCATGGCTTTGCCTGTGGCCTTTGGTCTAGCAGCTCTTCCCCCAGAGCTCCTCCTCAGGGTGCTTAGGCTACTGGATGTACATTCCCTGACAAGGCTGTCTGTGGTTAGCAGACACTTTCTCAACACCACATCTGACTTAACTCTCTGGAAGCATCTTTATCTGAGAGACTTCAGAGGTGAGAACAATAGGCACCAATATTAATACATTTCTTGAAACATTTAATAATTGCAAGTGTCTTTTCCAAGTCTAATAACTCAGTTTAATTATTTATCTGACATCAGAGAATTTCAGTAATCAAACGTAGTAATTATAGATTACTGGTTCTGCTCAGTTAAGCAAAATTAGGATTTATTGCAAAGTTAAGGGTATCCTCAAAAATGTGAATTTCTTATCTATAGACCCTGATGCCAGAAACCGTTTGAGAGACACTAACTGGAAAGAGGTGAGTTAAAAACCGTCTTAAAACAATGTTCTACTGTTCAAGAACAATATACTGTAAGTGCTTTAGATATTAAATTGTCTGAAATATATATCTCTTTCAGCTGTATAAGAATCATTACGAAATTCGCAAGGAACGTCAGCGACTGAGACATCATCGTTCTCTACCTACATATCCAAGCTCTGGTCCATTTGGCATTGTGCCTATTCCCATTTTTGAGCCTGTTGTCCCAGGAATTATTGGTGGTGTATATGACCAGCGACCAGTCCTTCCACGTGTCATGTTGCCTCGTCCTCGTCCTGACCTTATTGGTCCATTTCGAAACTACACTCCCAGATCAGGGGGAAGAGACAGAGGTTTTATCTGACTTTGGTGTCAACCATTCAAATAAATATTTAGATTTTTTTTGTCCACTTACTAAAGAAATCTAAACCCAAATGTCATTTTTGGTAATTATTATTAACATTTTTGTATGTTAGTATGTTATTATGCTCTATTTTACGATGAGATGGGAATTAGTTATCATTTTTAAGTGACACAGTGTAACTTTCTAGAGGTTGGAAGTCAGCTGCACAGTTACATAGAAAAAGAACGGTATAGCTATACTTTAGAGTGTTTTAGAATGAGGATATACATTTTGTGACATATTTAAAACATATACAACATATAACATATAACATTAGAACAACTTTTCAATGTAAACGAGAAGGAGTTCCTCTTTCTGACCATATAAGAGGCCAGCTTAAAGTAAAAACACAAGTCTTTGTTAATTTTTTAGAACAACAAAACATCTAGATTATGCAAACAGGATTTTTTCTTAAATCTATTTTTGGCTTAAAAGTTACACAGTGTGCCTTTAACTAAATCATACGTTTGTTAAAATACATGATGCAGTGATTCTAGGGGTGAGATGGGACGACTGGGTCCATGAGACAAAAGTTTTTATTTTATTATTTTCTATTTGTTTCATAATTTGCAATTAATACAGTATCTTATGTGGTGTAGTTCACAACCCAGCATCACAATTTTTAATTATCAATATTTTTTATTAGTAAAGTAGTAAAAAGACAAGACCTTGTTCCATCTCTAATGCTGCTTGGACAAATAATGCCATTGTGGTTTACGAGCTTTAAAGCAAAAATTCCACTTTTTTCCTATTATAAATTACGTCATCCTTTGTCTTAAAACAAGGCGTGATTTGATTTTCTCCACGGGCTTTGCTGGCGTGGGCGGAGTTTACATCCAGGGCTAACATTGTGCAACGCAACTTGCCTAAATAAAACAGCTTTGAGTTTCATAGTCTTTGAATTTATTGAAGCATATTCATCGCTCATTGTCAGATATTGTAGTTATCTATGATCACTAGACTACTTCACTTAAAATCCAACAAAGCCCACACGGTAATCTTTTTTGGTGTCCTGTCTCTTTAAGAGCGTCGTGTTGTTACCGGAAGTGTTAGGGGTGTTTCCAGCTGATCCACACAACAGAGCAACTCGCCTTCCCGTGTGGCCACTGTCCGTTGTCTGCGCTTTCCCCGGTCAGAGATCACGGAGAGGGGGCTCGGGGTCTCGCACTCATCGATGTGAAGCACTTTAAGGCCCCGGGGAGCCTCTCCGTCGCTTCGCTCTGTGGCCGCTGTCGGTGGTTGTTGGCTCGGACTGTCATGATCCCAGCGCGGAGATGGCGTCTGTACCCGGTTTGTGTAATGCTGTCGGGCCCGCTGTGGAAGAAGATAACGGAGACTTGGACCACTCTCTGGGGCAGATGCTGAAGGCCATCGCCGACGAGCGGAACAGGCTCAGCATCAGACAGGAGCTCAGCGGACTCGGTGAGCGTGCGTCCGCGTGGCCTTTATCAGGGTTAAACACCAAAAACGAGGAGGCTTCGACCACCCTTTTTACTCTTCCGCTGCAACACGTTTTATCTTAATTAACACCAACGTGACTGCATCTTCTAACGAGCTCATCAAACACAAACTCATTGGCAATATTTTTTCGTATTTTCTGTATCACGACTCAAACACAATGCTCACATTGTCACATGGTTTTAACTCATTTCGCAATACTGGTGGTAAATAAAACTGTGCAGTAGAATGGATGCAGACCTTGTTGCTTCCACACGTTTGCTGAACTATGCAAAACAATTTCTTACTTTAAGGCCAGATATTTTACATTTTGAGAGGGAAATGGCAACATAAGACTTTACACTGTCTTTTTAAATTGTGCAACAGGAGAATATAATGTGGAGTAGCTGATTTTTACACTGCAAACACAATTTAGGTTTTAAATCTGACAACTTCCTCTCATAAATCCTTCAACACATGGTTAAATCATCATGTATTCATTGTGGTTGCATTTAAGGCTTATAAACTTCTTTTTACAAACTTAAGTTCAGCCAATCAGAGCGCATATTCAGCTCCTGATCAGAACTAAAATTCTTTATTATTCAGTTCAGACAGTACCTAAAAGTCTAATTTTTTCACAAAGTGCTGTATTTACTATATACTTTTTAGTGGAAAGCACAAAGTTTACTAATTTACAACTAAAAAAGTTAGCTACCCCACCTTTAACTTATTTTTAATTTCTGTAGCTTGTAAATACAGTTCGACATTGTATAAGTAAACTAAACCAGGACAAGAAAAGGACCAAAACTCCTTAGATTCAGATTCCTGGAATAAGATGGGAGTGTCTGTTGATCATTTCTCTTCATCTTTACTACTAGACTAGGCACGGATAAGTGTCAGATGAATCTATTGTGAGAATTGTTTTGTATCATTAGTTCTGACAGTGAAGTCAATAGTGCTTTGTCCATGATCTGATCAGTCCACTTGTGCCTGTGTTGAACTAATACTGAGAAGTGCCTTCTATTACGTATCAACATTTTATTTTAGGCAGTTTGGACCCACAACACAGCAGCACACAATGTCCTAAATTATTCACAATTGAACAACTACTTTGCTATGACACTTCTACTGTCTTGTGTACAAATGTCTTTAAGAGAAAAAACTCAGTTAACAATGACTGTGCGTTGATTATCAAGCCATCATCTCTTTAGTGTTAAACCAGCTCAGAGGCACGTGATGTCTCCTGGGCAAATTTTGTATGTCATCAATTTCTCATCTTGTAGTGATAATCACATGACACTGGTTCAGCTGACAATGGCATCCTGCTCTGTAACATGTGTAACATTGTAGTGTTGATTTAGGAAAAAAGTGGACAGAGGTCAACTTTTATGTGTATTACTAATTTTGTGAATGATTTGGTTAAAATGAGTTAAACAGAAATGTCACTCATCAGCATTTTGTTTTTTAAAAAACAGAACACACATGCATAGCTTAGCATCACTAGATCCTAAAATGTACAAGAGTTTTGTTTTAGCACGACTGATGTATTTTTTAAATGGGATATGCAGCTAAAAATAGCTTCACTGTTATCAGACGTCTTCTGCTGTGCCTAAACATGAGTGTGCAAGATAATATGAAAAACAAATCCTGTCAGCAGCAGATGAAACTAGCTGTGAGAAAATAACTTGTCTTAAGTGACATTCACACGCTTCTGTTGTCAATGGTTCATTCCAAGAGTTATCAGTGACATTGTTTTTCATTTTACTGACAATGATTTGTGGTGTTACACATTTTGAGAGTGCTCTTTGTTCTAAAAAGTGTTTTGTTTTGTTTTTATCTCCACTTACATCGTATGTTAAAGTAATTTGTTGGCCTTATCTATGGACTGGTATTGCTTTGTTGTGTAAAAATATTAAAATTGTAGCTCCAATGCTACATTGGCTGCATGCTTATCAAATCTAAAGATAAAGGTTAATGGCGGCAGGGTTTTCAGGTTTCCTCCTAAAGCGGCCCCAGTAGGAAGTTGAACTTAATGCCATGTCATCCCTGGACCGGTTGCTTGGCAATAGTTGCTAGGTGGCAGGTGCCTGTAGATGGTCGAGCACCCTCAGGCTTGTGTGGTAGTCTGCCTCTGTGATAGTATTGTAAATGTCCATTCATTGTTCTATGAATGCATTCCCAGATCAGTGGCGTGTCCCTGTTCTTTAAAACTAATATTAATGTGATTTTTCAGGTTGCTTTAAAGATGACCGCATCGTGTTCTGGACATGGATGTTTTCAACATATTTCATGGAGAAGTGGGCTCCAAGACAAGATGACATGCTCTTTTACGTTCGACGAAAGTTATCCTATGTTAACACTGACAACACGGAAGGCAAAAAGGTGAGAAAATATTTGAAGATTGACATAAATGATTTTTTATAAAGTATGTTTGTTTTCGTTATTTCAATCTGTTTTGATCTGTAGGTGGAGGTGGAAGTGTTCAGGAGAGACTCGAAGAAACTGCCAGGCCTCGGCGATCCAGACATTGACTGGGAGGAGAGTGTCTACCTGAATCTTATTCTGCAAAAGGTTACAACAGATCTGCAATATGTCAGTGTGCTGTGTTCAGGATCATACTAATGTAACGTTATGCTTCTCATTTCTGTATCTCCAGTTGGATTACGTAGTGACATGCGCAGTCTGCACACGCTCAGACGCAGGGGATATCCACATCCATAAAAAGAAATGTCAGGTGTGGGAGGACTGTGACAACACTCATTCCAAACTGCCTAATTTCTCTCTCAGCTCTTAACATGTGCTTTCTAAACTTTTTTTTCCAGGAGGTGTTTGCTTCACCCAGCAAACATGCAATGGACAGCAAAGGAGAGGAGTCCAAGATGAGCTACCCAAACATTTTCTTCATGATTGACAACTTTGAAGAGGTAAGAAATTGTCTACAAATGCAAGTGGTGGTAGTATGCGCATTCACTCAAGCAAGAACCGTAAAAGCAGCTCGTCAGTGTATTTTGAGCTTTTGACTTCACTTGGAGAGAGAGGTGGTTTCTGCTTTCTGGGCACTAAGGTGAATGCTTCTGGGGTAATGATCTGTGACCTGAAGCACTTTCTTTCTCATTTTCACATTCAAACCCAAGTGTGTGTGTGCTTACTCTTGGTCAGCAGGCGAAATGCAAATGTCAGCGAGTTCTTTCAGTTTGATGTCAATGAGTAATTTTAACAATGAGAATATTTGTCTTTTCATATGTTTTTGTTTTGGTGTAAAAGGTGAGACTGTGTTTTGTTTTTGTAGGTGTTCAGTGACATGACTGTGGGCGAGGGAGAGATGGTGTGTGTAGAGCTGGTGGCAAGCGACAAAAGCAACACTTTCCAGGGTGTCATCTTCCAGGGATCCATTCGTTACGAAGCACTGAGAAAGGTCTACGACAACCGGGTGAGACGCACAAAGACAAATGTTGTGCCTCGTCAGATTGTTTTCCTTTTTATAGGTGATATTTGAGGACTTCAGACAGTCAACCAATAAATGATTTATCTTTGTTCCTTGAGTTATGATAGTAACACTCTGAAACCCAGATACATAAACAAAAAACTTCAAGGTCCCTTATGTCACTTTTTGTCTAAAAATAAACTGGGAAAAAAG
Source organism: Mugilogobius chulae (assembly GCA_038363315.1). NCBI lineage: Eukaryota > Metazoa > Chordata > Actinopteri > Gobiiformes > Gobiidae > Mugilogobius > Mugilogobius chulae. Next base: position 47,023,941 of record CM076409.1, on the reverse strand, counting down.
CATGTTCATTGCAACATTAACATAGAAGAAAAGTCAGTTGAAGTTGCAAAAAATAAAAGACAAAAACAAGCAAATTGTCTATGTGGAGTTTGCATGTTCTCCCCGTGTCCTCTGGTTGCTCCGGTTTCCGGCAGTGATGCAGCTTAACCACATCTACACGTTTTAGTGTCTATCTACTTTTCTATTTGTCTCTCCTGTCATGTTGTTTGCTTGTGTTGCTATGTTTACGATTTTACGATGCAAACACAATTCAAGTTATAAATCTGACAAATTCCTCTCCTAAATGCTTTCACACATGGTTATTATGGACATGTGTTCATTTTTGGTGGGAATTATGGCTTCTAAATATCTTTTTACAAACTAAGCACAGCCAATCAGAGAGCTGCATACGGTTCCTGTTTAGAACTAAATTTCTTTATTATTTAATTCAGACAGTATACAGTAATCTCAATTTTAAACCCTACTCTGGATTCAAGCACCAAAACCAATAAAAAAGTGTAGTAAAGCCCACTAGACAGTAGACAGTCAGGTCAGGAATTGCGTTGGAGCTCCATCTGCACGCTGCAAAGGAAATTACACAGGATAAACAATTAAATCGACCTTGTCTGATATCCTAATGCTGCAAAAATGAACAAAGCGGAATATTCCAGAGATCTACCTATGACGTCACAAATCTAAGCAAATCATCAGCCGAGTTTTCTGAAGCTCAGAGGGGAATGAATAGTATCTCACAGACAACACTGCAGCGTTTGAAGAGAGTTAAAAAAGTCTAAAAAGTAGATTTTGTATAATATGTGCCTTTCAATAAACAAGATCTTTTCCCAAGATTGTAATAATTATAATGTTATTTTGATATTGTCTCTGTTTTAGGTGAGCGTCGCTGCTAAAATGGCCCAGCGGATGTCGTTTGGCTTCTATAAATATAACAACATGGAGTTTGTGAGAATGAAAGGTCCTCAAGGCAAAGGGCACGCAGAGATGGCCGTCAGTAGAGTCCCAACTGGTGACACGTCCCCTTGTGGCACCGAAGAGGACCAGATGTCACCAATGCATGAAAAGGTAAATGCATCTTCATTTATCTCACTTTATTTCAAAGTCTATATCTGAATACACAAAGAACAAACATTTTTTTAAGTTCAAAATGTGTTTGCAGTGCCTTGTCTTTGTCTAATAAAGTACATCATATGTCCACGAAATTCCAAGATGTTTACTTGTTGACCTTTTTAGTATTGTAGCATACGGACACGCTTCACGTTTAAAAGTTGGGAAAAGTGCTTAATAACTATAATAAGCTTAACAAGTGAACAAAATATGTGGACTGGTCGTAAAAGTTTAAAACTAAATATTTCTGTTTGTTTTCATTTTTAAAGAAGCAAAAACCCAGGTATAGCACCTTTAACAACATCTTTTGTATAGATATCAAAATTAAATGGAAGTGAACTAATCAAGCACAGCCAATCAGAGTACTGGACTCCGCTATCTATAATGAGAAAAACAAAATACATTTTTTTATGTAATTCAGACAGTATTGTCACAAAGTGCTGCACACTTTCTGGTGAAAAGGTAATTTACAACAACAAAAAATCAGGTACCCCATGGCTTTAAAACAAGAAAAAATATAAAAACATAGAGTAAAGTAGATAACTGATAATATTTAACAGTTAATGCTCAACTAGGAATAAAATGACATGGTTAGGAAGTGAAAGGAATATTGGGTGTACAAATAAGCTGTGGAACCACTGCTACTGAAATGAGGTCATAATGAATAATAAATGTCAGTAGATGTAATTCATGCTGCTTGGGTTTGTCTGGAAGCCGAGTTGTCATGATAATCCAGCTCTGAGCCACTTTCAGTTAAACAGTTTTGTATTGAACTTACAGATTTACACTGTGGCCAGAAAAGTAAAATAAACAAGCCAGTCTTCAGTGATGGATGAAGCACTCAACTGTCTTAAAGGGGGAATGAAGGAATAAACTATAGTATAGGTATGTACATCAGCTTGAAAAACAGCTTATAAATAGAAAGAGGTCTATTTACTTTCTGTGTAAAACTGCTAAACTGATAAGCCCCACCTTTTATTGTAAGATTTTAAGCAGCACATTTTAGATTTCTTTATATTGTTGTAATGTGACTATTTTGAACCATACAATGAATCTGAATTTTTGAAATAGTCACAATTAAATACAGACAAGTGGGGGGCATAAGTGGTAGGTGAGGACAGGGCTTTTCTGAGAATCATCAGCGGCAGGACAATGCATCAGCTAAAAGGTTTACTTCTGGAGTGAAAATATTTTACACAGAATTTGAGCTTTAAGTGTCAGTACAGTAGCAGTCTTCAGAAAAAAGTAATGTGTTTTTTTTGTCAAGTGAAGAATTGACATATTTGATCTATTTTGTCATTTTGTTTATTATATTTTTGGTCAATAAGTGATATTTAGTTCCTAGTAATTGGACAGAAAACTACTTTTACTTCAGTCCTTTTCAAAAATATATTGAAGTAAAAAGTACAGGTTCTTGTTCTCAAATGTGTAAAGTAAAAGTATCCAGTGTCTAAAATGCACGGATGTAAAGTACAACTTCAAAATCTAACTTTAAGCACAGTACTTTTACTTTATACTTGAGTTATTTTCCACCACAGCATGTATGTCTAACTTTAAATGTTTTTGTTTTGTTGAAGGTGACGTCGTTCAGCACTCCTCCCACCCCAGAAAGGAACAGACCCTCCTTCTTCTCACCGTCACTACGCCGTAAAGTACCTCGAAACCGAATTGCTGAAATGAAGAAGTCTCACTCTGCCAATGACAGCGAGGAGTTTTTCAGGGAGGAGGACGATGAAGGTAAAGCCAATTCACTGCAACTCGTCAAGAATTAATTTTGCTCGAAAAAAAAAATGGTGTTACAAAGCAGAAATGTTAGATATGTAACATGTACAACACTTATTTGTGTTCACAATGTATTTGTACGTGACACAAATGCATGTTGTGCTAATACATGATGAATAAAATACAGTAAGTGTTGAACATATTTAGGAAGTCACTTATACAGTGGAACGGCTTACACATTCATATATTGTGCACAAACAACTGTACATTTAAGGGTGCACACGTTAAATCATATAACCCAGTGGTCCTCAACCTTTTTCTTGCAAGGACCGGTACAGTCACAATTTTCTTTTCCAGGGACCGGTTGAGGTTGGTAGCGCCAATAACAACAAAGCAAAATGCATACCAGTGATGATTGTGCATATTTTTTAGCTGTTATTGCTTTAATTTGCAGTTTATTTAGTTAAATGGCACAATATTTTCATAGTAAAGCACAAGGAAGTAGTGATAAACTATAAAAAAAAAACATCTAAAAAGATCCTCTGGGGCCCGGTAGCAGATGGCTCGCGGACCGGTTTTGGGCCCCGGACCGGTGGTTGGGACCCCATTACACATAATCATAAGAATCATGTTCAAATCAACATCCTGTTTGAAGTTTTTTAACTTTAACTTGTGGATTCTGAAAGGTGCATATAAATACAATTTATTGTTATTAGACAGATTAGATATACCAAAAATATCTTTATGTTGAATACTAGGCCAAGTTACAGATTAGATCTGTGGAGAGGAGAACCCATTAACAATAAAAATGCATTTATTTAGGAACTGATATGTGTATGTATTTTAAAGTGACTGTGTGAGAGAATGAATGACCTGTAAGAAATGAAATGTGATTTAATGATGTGAATGATGTGGCAGATTTTTTAAGATGCACCGGTCACTTTAAAACCATTTTCATTAAATGTTTTCCTTTTATCTGTCGTTAAATCAACCTGCCCAGGGACTACAGGTGGAAATTAGCACTTGTGCTACAACCTGGTACAATGCATCTCTCCTATGTAAGGTTAATGTATATTGTACATTGTCCCTGTTTCAATAAATAAATAAACTAAACTAAACTAAACTGAATGAATACAAGTTTAAACATTTTCACATAATTTGTCTTTTTGTTTCTAAATAAAAATATAAGTGAGTAAACTACAGTCTTACAGTTTCACATTGATAGATTTAAATGTAGTATATTTTTCCTCTCCTTAAATTAAAAAGACATCAGAAATAATCCATAAAATCTGTGGAGATAAGCTTGTGGCCAATGTCTCAACAGAAAAGTTAATTAATGTACGATACACTAAATAACTTTTCTGTCCAGAGGTTAGTCGCAACTCTGGTAAGTTTTAAACATATTTTAACAAAAGAAAGTGTCTTTAGAATTAATTTGTTTTCTATGTTTATTAATCTGTGTATATATTGAAAAAATCCAAATAATAACCTTTTAATATTTTTCACATTCAGATATCCACACAGCCACCAACCTGCGCTCACGCTCTCTGTCGGGGACGGGCCGCTCCCTCGTTGGCTCCTGGCTCAAACTGAATCGAACAGAGGACTACTTCCTGCTCTACTCACACCTGACCTACATCACTCTGCCTCTGCATCGCATCACTACAGGTCACAGTTTTTCACAGACGTCAACGTCAGGGGTCTTATTTATAAAGCCTGCGTCACTTTCCACGATAAGTGTGTGATTTATTAAAAAAAACTTGACATAAAAATGGGCAATGCTATTTTAAAACTCTCAACTTTGTTCCTCTGAGGCTTTAGAGATTTGGCCGAAAAAGTTCTGTGCTGAGACTTACAGTATAAGGAAAATATCAAGTTTGTAGACGTTTGTATTTTGTTCATATGCACACTTTCAGTAAGAATTCCACTCAAAGTTTTATAAATGAGACCCCTGACCTTTTTATTGTTTTTATTGTAGGCTGTGATTGCTTAGCCTTTTACTTTGTCTATGCCTGGTCCAAGTCTTGTTTATTAATATAATATTTGTTTTAAACAGTGGTCTAAAGTAACTAAGTACAAAAGTTAAGTACTGTACTTAAGTAACACTGTAAGGTATTTGTACTTTACTTAAAGTTGGGGTAACTAATTTATTTAGTTGGAAATTAGTAAATTTTGTGTTTTCCACTGAAAAGTATCTGATAAATGCAGCACTTTGTGAAAAAATAAGATTTTTAGTTCAAATCATGAACCAAATGCAGCATTCTGATTGGCTGAGCTTGGGTGGTCCTCTCCAGTTTCACTTTGTTGTTTGTAAAAATAAGATATAATTGCAACCAAAATGAATACATGTTGATATTAACCATGTTGTGAAAGATTTATGAGAGGAAGTTGTCAGATTTAAACCTAAATTGTGTTTTGTAGTGTGAAAATCAACTACCCCACCTTTAAGTATATTTTGTTCTGGATATTATTACTTTTCTTCACTACATTTGAGAGCAGGTATCTGTACTTTTTACTTCACTATGTTTTTGAAAAGGACTAAAAAGTAAAAGTAATTTTCTGTAGGTTTCAGAGTATCTGAAAAGGTGACATATTCCCTAATTAAATTACATTTTAGACTATTTTGACCAAAATTTTCAAAAAATAAATAAACTAAGTTGTCAATTCTGTTGCTTAATCTGACCACATAATCTGACTTTAGTAACTTTTGGACCAAAATGAGACTTAAATAAAAGAACGTTTAAAAAGTAAAAATTTAAGTTTCTGCTTCTATACTTGATTTTTCACCTCAAAAAGTGCCACATTAAACATCTCAAAATCTGCAGGAAATACATTTACTTTTTACTCTAAAAGTGCATTACTTTAACTTAAGTAGATTGTATCTGTACTTTTACTTAAGTAGGAAAATTGAGTACTTCATCCTCCACTGGTTTTAAAAGATTCTACAATAAGTTATTCAAATAAGTGCAACTATTCATTCATTGAAATACTTGTAAGCTAATTTAGTAATCAACTAATCATTAACTGCTATTTAGAAAGGCTTCAATACATGACATGAACTGTGAAAAAACTTGCTAATTGTCAATGATGACAATAAGCAATAACATTTGTATAATTTCAGTGGTATCTCTACTTGGCGGGAACTGATTTTGAACTTACATTACTGTACAAAAATAAAAATGAAAAATCACATATAGTGCCTTCAACGCCTCCCTGGTGAAGCAGGAAAATGACAAGAACTGCTCTTGTCACTTGGTTGTTTTAAACAAATCCTTGTTGTTTTTTAACTAAAAACATGTCCATTAATGCCTCCCCTGACCCTTCCCCCAGGGCTCCCATGCAAAAGAGATTCTTAATCTCAGTGGAACTTCCCTGGTTAAATAAAGGTCAATTAAATTAAATTAAATTAATTTAATAGTTTTTATAGTTGCTGTTCATGGTATAGAAACTAAACATTGAGTCATTTCTTTAGTATCAAAGTTAAGCTTGTGATTTTAGCTCTATTATATTAAAATATGTGTGTGTTTTGCCCCGTAGACATCCTGGAGGTGCGTCAGAAGCCTATTCTGATGACATAACAAAATGCCAGGAGCATCATGACCAAGTGCCTCCCTGCTGTAGGCCACTGAGACAACAGCGCCACCTGAAGTTGAACAGTTGCAAACATCTGACATCTGGGACGATCGAAAACCAGCCATTCAAGAAGTGCCTCTTCTTTCTTTTAATTTCCTGCTGTTCGGACAGGAAGGCCGTCTCTATGGAAACAGCTTTGGGGAGGAGCACATGACTGGATTTGAAACGGCACTGGCTGAACTTGGACCATGAGAATAAAAGAATGTCAGCTTTCCTGTAAATATCCTGCTGCTTTACTCATCATTGAAACTATGCCAATTGGATTTTTTAAATGTTTTTATCCACTGCGGCTGGTGCTGTTTAGTCTTTCTTTATGTAGCTTTGTCTGAGAAAAAAAACAATCCGTAGTAAAATGAGAAAGGTCAGCGTGTCAGGAGCTGATTAAAACAAGAACCAAAACTCTACAGCTAAGAAACTAATCAACAAATCTCTCTCATTATGTCTTTTTGTTGTGTTTAAGTTTGTTTTACTGCTGTTAAGTGTTATGGTTATGTTAGTTTATTTCTTATTTTTTGTTACTAAAAAGGGATGTGGCTCATTGAAGGAAGGGTTATTTATCAAACAACAGTATATATTTAAGAAACTTTATAAAAAGTTGAAAACTTTGGACTGTGGCGGCTATAGAACCATTTTCTGTGTGTTATGATGTTGTATTTTGTTGTGTTTTGACTTTGTTTTTTGTTTTGACCCTGTATAGAAGAACAAACAGAATCAGACTGACAAAGGGAAGAGTAATGAGCGCTTAAACTGTCACAGAAAAGTAGATTCACAGTTGCATTTGGAGGTCACCACGTCTTTTTACTTTCTCACTCCTCAAGCCTTAAATCTTATACCGAGTGTTTAAAATGTTTTTCTTTTTCTTCATCTCAATAACGACCAGCCAAAGCTTACAAAGATCCAGCAGTTATAATCCATTTCTTCACAGATGTGTATTCACACTTTCATGTCCCTGGATATGTGTGCTTTTATAATATGTGAAGCAAGCTCTTCCCTGGATGTATAACTCATATTCAGAAATGACTCGTTAACAATGATTGAGCAACATGATATAAATACAGACCGGATCCAAAACGAGCTGCCATTATCAGTGGCCATATCTGATGATGAGATAACAAAAGTAACCGGTTTGCACCATGGATCTTTAATAAGAACATGGTTTGCACTTGAAGCCATTGAGCAAAGTCAGTCATCAGTGTTGCGTGAGTGCGTGAGTGTGTTTTTCACTAAAGCAGGGCACCCTCCAGTGTTGTATGAAAAAATAGTTCCTCCAGCTGAATGTAGGCTGCTTGATAGCAAACATTGCTTTAACTATTTGATACTATAAGCTGAACCCAAGTGTGCACTGTAAATGCTCCTTAGTAGAACCTTTTTTAAATTCTAAAAAGGCTTAATAAGCTTTTACTGTCATTGTCAGCTTTTGTACACATATTCAAGAGTGTGCATGTTTGTTCACATTGTTGTTTTTGTTTCCAAAATTGTTGCCTACATTTTCCTGTACTTATATTTATTAAATTGTACTTTGAAAAAAAAAAGCTATAGATAATTATAAGTCCTGAAGCAAAGCACTAAAGGGTTTTGATCTCAACTAGAGTTCCTGCAGGGGTGTTGAACTTCTTTTGACTAAGGGCCGATTTGTAACCATACAACTGCATAAAGTTAGTCTTGGTATTTTATATTAACTTAAAAAACACTGCATATGCATTTTACAAAGATCAATGGTAAACTACAGATAAGCAGCACCAAAAGGCAACCAAAAGAAAATTTTAAAATCGCAGGACTGCTAGTGTTTTCAGGTACCACCGAGTACCACCAGTGGCACCTGTACTACAGTTTGAGAAACACAAGAGTGTAAATAGTTCCTCGAAAAGGCCCCATGCCAAAGTATTAAAAAATGCGCTTAAGGGCGCAGGATCCTCACCATAAATCTACTGATGTAAGAGTTACTGTTTTTGAGAAAAAAGGAGGGCTTATCTAATGAATTCAGTTTAAAGTTTTCAGTACTTTGTTGACGTGATTTGCCAATGAATTTGTACACGTAAGACTCCCCGTGTACATCCACAGGCAGTGCTATTTGACGTACCGTGACTCCGCCCTTCAACTTCCTCTTTTACTGTGGCTGTGAGCGAGAGGCACCATGAAGGCGTCCGGCACTGTACGTAAAACCTTTATTTTAGGCTTTAATCTATAGCATAAAGAGCCATACACGGCGCTCAAGGACGTACGACGAACCCTTTCACCACCATGTGTCTTTATTATAAAGTAGATCCGCATCTGAAGAGTTTTATATGGCATTTTACAGACGAAGTATTAGCGGCTACAACATGGCGTCTGTACCATGTGGACGATGGGACCTGCAATGGGATGCAATGTGTCTTGTAAAATTCTCTTTGTTGATATCATAATGGTTTAAAGACGGCAGACTACTGGACAGAATCTTACTTACTGTAATTTTAACGCAGTTTATGTCAGTGTCAATGCCATACTGATAATTAAAGCGAATAAGCAAGCTGCCGTCGTTTTTTAGATTTTTTTTATTCAATTGTGACATTTATAGATTCACTACTGGTGATCTAACAGTTGTCATTAAATAGACAGAACCCTAAAATAAATATGCACCCAAACCCAAAGTTCATATTATATTGGTGGTATGATCTTGTCTGGTGTGCAATAGTAAATTGTTCCTTGTCGCCTTTCTCTGTTGCTGCTCTTGTGCCTTTGAAAGTGAATTCAAGGATCAACATGTTACATTAATGTCAGTAGAGTTATTGTTATAGTCAGACGTGCATACTTAAATGTGTTTATTGTTTTCAGCTTAGGGAGTACAAAGTCATTGGGCGTCTTCTGCCCTCTGCCAAAAACCCTGCGCCTCCTCTCTATCGGATGAGGATTTTTGCCCCTAACCATGTTGTGGCCAAGTCTCGCTTCTGGTACTTTGTGTCTCAGCTGAGAAAAATGAAGAAGGCTTCTGGAGAGACGGTCTACTGTGGACTGGTAAGATTGTGAACATTTGTCCACTTAGTTTATACAATAATCGTCAGTGTTAAATTATTTTGTGTGTTACATTATTTCAGGTTCACGAGAAGAGCCCCTCAAGGTGAAAAACTTTGGCATTTGGCTGCGTTATGACTCTCGTAGTGGCACCCACAACATGTACAGAGAGTACAGGGATCTGACAACCTCTGGAGCGGTCACTCAGTGCTGTAAGTGTCATGAACTGAAGTCATGCTTTTAAAAGTCTTAAAAGCTAGGTACTTGATTTTCCTGCTCAAAGACAGAAATATGATTTTAAATCTTTAGTAGCTAACTAGGACCCTTTTAACATGTTTTTTTGTTTGTTTTTTTAACAAGGTATCCATTTTAGCAGCAGTTGAGGCTTCAAAACATTTTTTACACACAACAAAGTCAAACTGCAGTGGATTGCTCAAGAACAACCAATCTGAATGCTGCTTTTGGCTATTTAGAAAATGTATTTGTTTCCGGGATTTTTGTCACAGTTATGCATTTACAGTGTACTTTTGGTGCAAAACACAATTAAATTCAATTACAGCAAAACGTCATGCACCTCAGCTTAAAGGGAAAACTGAGTATGACTTATTATAATTTGTTGTTCTTTATGTAAACCTTTGTGCAGATCGTGATATGGGAGCTCGTCACCGCGCTCGTGCTCACGCCATCCAGATCATGAAAGTACAGATTATCCCTGCCAACAAATGCCGCAGACCTGCCATCAAGCAGTTCCACGTGAGTGTTACGTCTACGCTGCACACAAAGCGGGTCTCTCTCTGGGCTGTCTTATCATTGTCAGTGCCGGTAAACAAACCCGCAAAAGTACTGGCCAGATTCCTCTTCCAGCTTTTCAAGTTCTCCAAATATCTGGTGGTTAGAAACTGGCAACAAATCAAACTTTATTTATAAAGTGCCTTTCATAAAGTGCTTTACAATGTGCTTTGTGACACATCTCATATTGAACACTTGTTCTAGGGTGACGAGACTATACATATAAAAAAAACTCAGTGAAAACTGCTCCAGTTGGCTTTATATTGGGCAACATTGTTACTGATTTTCAGGTTTTTATCATGGATTTTTTGTTGTTGTAAACAAAATTAGTCTGCATTTAGATGTGACCCATTGTACATCTTTTACACAATTTTTCTTAATGTCTTCTGGGCAACCAAAACTACACATTTCAATGTATTGGTTCATTTTGTTGACAAAGACAAACATTTTACAGACTTAATTTTGAAAATCTTTAGTTTTGTAGTGCTCGATCGGATCAAAAGTAAAGCATAATACTTTCACTTATTCAAATATTGTTTAGTCAAAGATTGGGAGCTTGGCCATTGCAAGTTGCAGGGGGTGACAGTATATCAATAAAAAGCAGTTTTTTCCCCAGAAGAAAAACTGCTTCATAGAAAACCACTTTTGATAGTGTGGTAAGCAGATTTGGCCTTTGTTTCCACATGAAAATCTAAATGTTATGAATGCAAACTGACCAAAAGAAAGTCTCTGCTAGTTTCATCAAATGTATATTTTTATTTTTTCTGTTCTTTTAGGACTCCAAGATCAAGTTCCCTCTGCCTCACAGGGTCCTGCGCCGTCAGCACAAACCACGTTTCACCACCAAGAGACCAAACACCTTCTTCTAAAAATATGTTTGTGGTATTGTGCAGAAATAAAATTACAAAAATACAAACAAGTCTTTTGTTTTCAGTTAATGTGGATGAGATGATGGATTTGGTTTAGTTTAGTTTCCTAAAAGCAAGTTATCTATGTTTTATATATAAAAACAGTAAGGAGGCATATTTGAAGTTGGGTTTAAAATTGGAATACTGTCCTGGCTGGATCCAGCTGGTTCCAATGAATAAGTTTTTCCTGAGTCCTTTAAGTGCTCAATTTTTCTTCAAAGTTCTCTCTTTAGATAAACGTCCAAGTGTCCGATGAAAGAATGGAGATGCACAGACTCCAGTGGGAGGATCTTCAGCTGCTGTTGATTTTTAGTATTTTACAGTCACAGCATTTAGCAAGACATTTAAAGCACAACATGTTTCAGCAGACTGGCTTCATGAAGATATTTTAATTTTTTGTTTTGGCCTGGCACTTGTTTACACAGCCAAAGATCTGAAATGTGTCAAGAAGATGAGAGACACCAGAGCCGAGAGTAGATGAGCTGATGACCTGAGCAGTGCCACAGGCTGACCCCAAAGCTGGGAGTTACTGATCCAGTACCTGACTACAGAACTTACATTTTGTGTCCAGAAGATGGCAGTATGGTTTTACTAAGCTGTGCAAACCACTGTGGCCAGAAACAGTGGCGTTCATAACTCAATACAAGTTGAAATGATGTATGATGTTCCTAAATTAAGAGGAAATTCAGGTGTATAGTAGCCAATCAATTCACAAACATAATTATGAGAATCTGTGCGTAAATGACCTCAACACTGCAATAAAAGCACAAAGCATAATGGTGTTGATAGAACTGTTTATAACTGCAATTCTCTAATGTATGTAGCCTCAGTTTCGGCATTAAAAAGAAGCTGCCCTAAAGGCCCAATGATCATATCTAGCACAACTATCTTGGTCAGATGTGTTAGAGCTCACCAGCAGCTCAATGGAAAAGACAAACTGTCCTATTTGCATGATGGAACAAAGTACTATTAATGCACAGAGATGAAATGCATCAGAATGATAATGTTTATGTTCTGTCTGTAGAGAGAGGCAAGCTCTGGGAGGTAACTGTGGGAGTGGCTGTGTGAGTGGGTGCTGCTGCTAAGAAGACCTCACTCAGTGATGGAAAACTTTCTTTTGAATACGTCACAGCCAAAAACATGTAAAATCATTACAGATCCCCCAAAACGAATGAACAACTGACTTCACCAGGTTTGGGAGGTATAGACACACTCTCCAACATAAACAGATGAAAAAGTGGATTGTAATGAGTGATTTTGATGGTTAATTAAACTCTATATAACCCATATTTATGTGCACTTATAGCAATTTTTTCCAATATTTGTAAGCAGACTTTAAATTGCCATTGGACAGGAATTAGGTTATTGCCTCAAACATCAGCGTCGCACAAAGAGGCTCAGTATACAGCCGTTTTATTGTTGAAATTAAAAATAGTATAGCCAATAGTAAATTGTGTATAGACATGTATTATAGGTTTGGCATGACCATGTTAAAGTTAGTGCTCCCAGTGGAAGCACAGTGAACTGTATCTCCAAGAACCTAAGTCATTAAATATAATTGTCAATACATTTTGCTCTGTGTAAAACAGAAATAATCCTGGTGTTGAGTTGTGAAGGTAGGCTGTTTGTTAATTAAACAAACTTCTCTGTGTGTGCACTAGTATTGTTGTTTCTCTCACATTTTAAATTTAGTTTTAAGATTTTCCCTTTTAGCGATTATGTTTATTGATTCATGATGAGCGCCTAATGTGCAGACACAAGGGTCTAACTGAGGTGCAGAGGTTTGCAGCTGACCACAGTCTGGTCTTGGTTACCTTCCTGAGGTCTGGGCAACAGGCTGAGGATGAGGTGGCAGCGAGACCTTGTGGCAAAACTTCAAGCCACAGAATCCACAGGGCATAAAGGCGCTTAGTGTGGAGCAGCTCCGAGCGGCTGGCAGGTCCCAGTGACTGACAACTGGGACAACAGGAGCTGCACTGCATATTGTAAAAGGCACGTCAGACATATGAAGTTCTGAGACTCTTGAATCTTCTGTCTTTTGCAGCGTTTATACAATCATGCTACAGATAACATATTTTTAAAAGTAGAATAAGTGACTAATGTAATGAACCAACAATCATAAAGTTGATTGACTGTTAAAGTATCTGCACTATTTACATCTGTAATTTAGTCCAGACAGCCAAAATGTATTCATTTATTTTTTTTGTACCACTTGTTTCTGTTAGGGGTGACTGGAGCTTGTCCCAGTGTCTTTGGGCTTTAGGTGGGGGAACACCTTAGACAGTGGCCAACAAGTCGCAGGGTTAACACATAGAGACAGACACAGACAATCATTCACTCTCTCATTCATTCATTCAGAATTTGCAGTGTTAATAAACCAACCTAAGCATGGTAAAACAGGCAGAACATGTACACTCCACCTAGAGAGATTGTAAGTTGTTGATTTAGTCTGGCCCGGGATTCAAACTTACAACATCCTTATGGGAATCCAGAGCTCTAACCACTCTGCTACTGTACACCCCTAAAATCTGAATTATGCTTTTCTTAAAAAACATTTTTATATTCAGATATTTTTACAATAGTACAGAAGTTATTTTAAAGGAGAAATATGATGGATTTTTTTTGTGTTGTTTTTTTCCTTCAAACCTGCTCGAGTTCCCCCACTTTGTAATCTCATGCACCAGAAACAATACTAAGAGTGCAGTAAAGCACACATGACAGTTATGTGTTTCCCACATCAGGAATTGAGTTAGAGCTCCATCTAGTGACTGAAAAGGACATTTCACAGGGTAAACAATCAAATCGACCCTTCCTGATGGGCTAGTGCTGCAGAAATGCTCAAAACAAGTCAGGATGATTTATGAATTTAAAAACAGTGCAGACGATCTCAGAGATCTACCTATGACATCACAGATCAGGGGCATGCAGAACAGTGTTTTGGGGGTAACGAAAGGTATCTCACAGACAAAACTTCAGCTGTGTTGCTAATGAGGAAGCAATTATAGAATAGGAATAAAACTTCTAAAAAGTCAATTTTGCCTATGTCGTCTTTAAAGCTCGAGCACTCACCTTTATTTCTTCTCATATTTAGTACTTTTGGTTTGCCCCTAAAAGTTTCTTATAAAAGTAGAATAAATCAAACATTTTAATATGCTGTTTTAATCAAATTACTAAATATTTTTTCTTTCCAACTTTAAAAACTCTCAAACTTATTACATTATACACCAGCTTTAAACAGCTAGAACACATGTAGAGACGACTATCTTTCCTTTTCTCGCTGGAATAAAAGTGTTTGCCAGCTCAGCAGAATCTACAACCTGTGGACTCAAGCCTAATGCCTTTGACTGACAGACTGTAAACCTGCCCAGTGTTCAGAGCCCAGCACAGATCAGGACTTAAGTGTGAAAGTCTTCAGAGGAATGTCAGAGCAAAGCCTCGTCCAACAGCTCTGCTCTGAGAGATGCTCCGTCCAACTTCAAATGCCTCGTGTTTAGAAGTGTCAAAAATGTTACTTTAATGTGCTTTAAATTCAATGAATGAAAAAATGGTAAATGACATTCATTATAAAATAAATGACTTTGCCAAATTTTAAGTCATTGGCATTTTGTGGGAAATCTGTGAGGAAAGTTTTACTGCACATAATCTGTTCAGTACAGGTAAGTTTTATCTAACATTTTGAATGCCTCCAAATTAATACATTTACAATTATGCATTGGTAAAAATGATTGCTTCATGATATTGATGTCCATGAAATATTCTTCACCGTGGTATAACAAAAATGTTTTCTACTAAAATGCTTACTATACCTTTGTCTTCTCTCCCTCAGACACACTCCATGCACATAATTGCTCCCAAAGCTGTCCCCGTACCTATGATTGGGAAACACTTACTGTATCCTTCTGTATGCAGTAATCTGGACCACACAGGAGCCATACAATCCTCAGTTAAAGGAGTTTCATGTACAAACTTTCTGCAGGGCTTTTATTGGCGTCAACACACTACTGTTATTGTTGCTGCTGTTGTTGTTGTTGTTGTTGTTGTTCCTGTTCCTTCACTGAACGCGTCTGTTACGGTTCATCAACGCAAAGCCAAAGTGCTGCTCGTTAATCCTGTTTAAGTGCGTCAAAGTGTGTGTTTTTTCAGCTAATTGCCTGAATTATTCAATTTGTCTGTTTTGAGTGTAGTGTTTGGATAGCTAATTTGTGGGAGACAGTTTCCACTGGAAGAAAGGCTGTGCGGTGGTTTGACTTTTCAATTTAGTGCAAAATAGATTTTACAACTTTGTTCACATACAACTCTACTTCTACTAAATAAATGCAACTGGAACAGCCTTTGACAAACTCTCGAATAGAGTTTAATAAATTGCATTAAAGGTGCGGTTCCAAACTTTATTATTTGCAAATTATTAAACGTCTTTATCACCACAAAGTATATTGCAAAGGCAGCATTTTGTGACAAAAACAGACAACTTTGCCCTCTCTAAATTGAATTATGAAGTATTTTGTCATAGATAACCAAAAGCAGTGCTTTGATTGGTTATGTTAGGGTGGTCCACTCCATTTCACTTTGCTGTCTGTAGAAAGAGGTTTTTTAGGTCATAATTGCAACCAAAAATAATGTATTTTGATATTAAAAGTGTGCTGAAGCATTTGTAAACATCAGGAAGTAGTTGGACAAATCCATTTGGTATGTCATGTTTTGTTCTTTTTGTCTATCTTCTTCATTTTTGTCCACCATTTGATAAAAAATAAGCTCCATGTTAAAGCAAAAAAAATAAAGTTGTAACTCCTATTTATAGTATAAATCATCCATTCTGGAATGAATCAGGATCAGTTCTAAACCCCCCCCAAAAATACTGTACATAAAAAAAAAAAAAAAAAAAAAAAAAAAAAATATATATATATAATATATATATATATATATATATATATATATATATATATATATATATATATATTATATATATATAGGCTGCCCTGCTGTATTGGCCACTGCACAAAACCTATGTATGCATTACCAAATATTTAATGAATAATGTCTATCTGGTTCTTTAAATTTGCATTAATGATTAATTATTTGTTTGTTTGTTTTACTAGGAACAGAGTTTGCTCAGGACGCTCAAAATGGCAATTAGCCCATTGAAACATTGTGTAAATGTGTTGTCTCCAGTTGGACATTTTTTCAAGGCACACTACTGTTATTTTACTTTATGTGAATTTTCTGTCACTTGCTTGTCAACAAAGAGACTGCTCCACAGTAGTCTGAACACATACTTTTTTCTCTACTAAACTGTTTATAGTATCTAAATGGCATTGCTTAATGTATCTGAGTCATTTTGGTCATCTTAATGTAAACTGAGAAATTTAGCAAGTTTCATGTTGCAATAGTTACAAACACTTGTTCACTGCAAAGCCCCAGGTCAATATTAGTGAAGTAGTGAGTGAGTAAGTAAGTAAGTATGTAAAAGCTGTCTGCTGATCACAAACACCTGCTGCCAAACCAACCACACTGCTCCTCTATATTCTTACTCCCTTCTTCACCCCCTTCCATGCTTTTCCACCACGGCCAAGTCAACTAGCTCTGTGTGAAACGTGACTGTTGAAAAGGTTAAGCAACATCATCTTTATAGAGCAAAGCTGGCAAAGTAAAGAACTATTTGTTTACTTCTATTTTATGAGGCCCCCATTGATGACACAATGTTAGACAATCAGCATCCTGGAGCCAGAGCCATGGCCCACTCCCAACTAAATCATAACAAGGAAGAGCAGTTTTGAGTGACGACTCCACGCCCCACAGAGGGTAACTCAAGCTGGGGTGGATCACACGCGTCCTGAGTCCAGGAGGATGGGTGGATGAGCTTGTTGTATTTTCTTACACTACCACTGCAAAATGAACAAAAAGATAAGAGTTCACCGCGCAGCTTTGCCCTTCTGGAGCAGAGACTATCAAAACACTGATGATAAAAGTAATGAAAGTAGTTGTAAAAAGTTTCAGGTCAGAGAGTTTATAAAAAATCTCTTCTCACTTACCCCTCTCTCCATCTACTGCTTACAATCAATAAAATAAAGCGACAATAGAAAGAAACTAATAAAATCTGCAGTTTAAATTGAAGTTCAGTTAAAAAGCAAGTCAATTAGTCAATTATAAAGTAATTTAGATGAATATAACAGTCTACAGACTACAGTCTGATAATAAATATAAACAACCACAACTACTGCTAAATATTGAGTTTGTATAGAGGGATTTTTTGTTTATCTAGAAAATGACACCGCGCATAGACACAAACAGTGAAAACAAGTTTATAAAGCTCCGTTGTCCGCTAACTAAAATAGTTTATCACTTTATCACGGTCTGTCAGACCGGTTCACACCTGATTGAAACAGCTATATGTTTTGATGTTTTATTCGAAGAAATTTCCCCATGTAAGCAGATGAAGAGGAACTCTTTCTGCATAGCGCATGTGGAGTAGGGTGGAAAGCGACATCGACCAAAAATCTCTCTCAGGTAAACAGTAGCAGAAAAGCAGAAAAACTACATGAGCACTTCTTTCACGTTTCTCACTGACACAGACATTAAGTTCGCACACAGTTCAACTTTTTGCTTTTCTGTAATATTTTTTAGTTTGCTTGATGAGTGAATATTTTCTGTGCAACAATAAAAATTCCTACATTTCCAACTGCAAACGGGCTAGCTAAAATCTGCTCTGTTGCCATGATGACAAAAAAGCTATTGTATAAAGTTTCTGCCACATAACACTTCAGGAGGAAACATTCAGTCCTAAAAAAAAGGTAAGGAACACATTTTATGATTGTTCCCGTACAAAAATGTTTGTGCATTGCCTGTATTGATTGATGCACTCCAGAGAAAGAGGAGACACGATTTTTTTTTATTTTTTTTTTTTTTATTTTTTATTTAACCTTTATTAACCAGGAAAGTCCCATTGAGATCGAAGATCTCTTTTGCAGGGAGTCCTGGCCAAGAGGCTCCACAACACAACACTACATAGACTAAAACAACAAAGACATAATTAAAAACAGTTAAAAACAGTTACAGTTAATGACTGCATTTCCAGGTCTTCAAAAGAGAGTCAAAACTAGCCATAGAGACAAGTTTGAGCTTAAAAACTCTTGTAAAAAATTCCAATCTGTGGGAGCACAGTACTGAAAAGACATTTCCCTTTTTCTGTTCTAACATTGGGAACAATCAATGAGTAGATAAAAGATTACTTGGCTGGTTTTCCTCTTGTAAAAATAGAAGTTGAACCAGAGCACGCATGTTGCATAAACGGGACGAAGCAGCGCACGCAGCTCTACAAAGTTCACAAATGAAAATGAGTCCCTCTCCGCCTCACAACTTTTATCATCAAATCAGTTTTCTAGTAAAACCCCAGGCACATGACAAAAGACTAAACAGGGCCATGTCTGGAGACAGATCAGATGTTTTAAGGGACAATTACACTGTGTGATTTGAGCTCGATGACAGACTAACCTCAGATAGGACGTCTTATCTGGAGCTGACAGATCTCAGGCACAGATCCAAACTCTATTTATACATTCACGCTCTTGGAAGGTGCTGTCAAATAATGCTGATTTGGTGCAATAAAGGCGCTGTACAAGATTTCTGTTATTTTTGTTAGGCATGTGTTGTTGCAGTAGCCTATAGTTTTCCCGTGATGGCAAACTTCAGAAATTAGGCAAAGCTTAAGATGTCAGCAACATCACCTTATTTAAGTTTGATTTTCTAGTTTTGAAATGAAATGAAACAATGTCTAATTTCATTTTAGTTAAATATTTATTAACACGCATACAATATAATCCCTGGTAATTGTGTTTAATTTAAACTTTTCATTGTTGACTATATTTATTGTGATAAGAGAAATTATTATTTAAATATTTAAATAATAAAACATGAATACACTACACAGAGAAAACTGAACAAATGTCTCACTAAAAATGTTCACTCTGATTAAAATAAATGCACTTTTGACATTATTAATTGTAGAATAAATAATAAATAAATTATATGGCTCAGAATGCTCAAGTCAGCAAAGCATGTGGAAAAAGTGTTTTTAAGATGGTAAAACTCACACCGCTAAAACAATGTATTTCAAGGCAAGTAAAACAGCTTGATTCTAAGATCCTAAGTGGAGTAAGTCAAACACGTTTACCCTAACCCTAACCCACGTTTGATTTACCCCATTGACTTTTTTTGCCAGAAATGCCATAAAACCAGAAAAATATTCTAGATTATGTAAGAAATTAAATCTTATCCAGATTAAAATTCAGATATATATATGAGAGATTAACACATTATACATTTATGTATATAGTTTATTTGGTAAATAGTGGTCATAGTAAATATGCAAATAATGAGACAACAATTAACAAATAAAACAGAAAATTACAGGAAGTACTTTGAGGGTGTAAAACAGAATCTCTCCACATGTGTCGTCAAAAAGCAACAAAACTCAAAGACAATTTATACAACAAATGACAACTAGAGCAGTGGTTTCCAACACAAATCTAAGCACCAAAACACCACAATAGATGTTTATTTTGCTGAAATAAATGTTTTAATTCTAATTTTCATCATACAATATCAATTTAGAAGAAAACCGGTTTAAACAGTGGGGGACTAGCCAAGTCTCCCGTTCAGTCGGGGGGGCTTCGAGGAAAAAAGGTTGGGAACCACTGCACTAGAGAGTTTAGCGAACTTAAAGTGTTACAAGGTATTATCATTTGTCAAATCGTAATTTCTTGGCTCATTTTAATAATGTGGTTGATTGATAACAGGTATGGAATTACCTCTCTTTACTATTCAAAGACAATATAAAACTTCATCAAAACGAGACTAGGGTTTAAGGTGCACTGTGTAAGATTGAGAGGAATTTTAATTATCACATATAGTCCACAAACATTTAAATCATATTATTCTTTACAACATGAATACTTAAGAGAGCACTGTTAACCAATCCACATCAATTGTGATACATTTATACTTATTTGAAATGTTTTATTACGGGCCGTAATGTGGATTATTGACGCTAGATTGGCATCATGCTTAATAGGCAAAATGCATGTGAAAGGCTCTCTCTAGTGTTTCAAAAGTGGAAATCACTTTGTTTGTTTGTTTTTTACACAGTGCCCCTTTAAAAACTAGCACATGTCTTGTGAAATCTTAAATATAATCGTGTTTCACTATGTTCTACTGAAAATGTGGTCTAACCTGTCACCTTTAAGCTNTCGAGTTTTGTTCACATATTAGGTTTCACCTTTAAATGTGTTGGCGTTTAAGTTGTGAAACCCCTATACATTTTGAATAGTTTCAACTATTTTTTGGGGTTTAGCACTCAACTGAGGATGAGCAATCTTTACTAATTGACGAGAATTTATAGTGGGGGTTTATGAGCTCTAGCTGAAAAGTTGACCTTAATATTTCAAGTTTGGACATATTTTAGATATCAAATTTGAATAAATCAGGCTTAGATATAGAAAATATATATATAAATATAATATAATATATTAATATAATATTACAAATATTTTATTCTAAATCTTGTTCTGTCCAAGTTCAAGGGTAATTTTAATGCCACAGGGTAGGGAAGTTACACTGTCTCATATAACTGTAGATTAATAATACATGTTTAGAAGCAGATTGAAACCCTATATGTTGAATGAAGAATAATAGTTTTACCTAAAGTGTCTGGTCTTAAAAGTCCAACAAATATGATCATTATAACTAATTATGTCTTTTTCAGGAGTCAAAAGACCATAAAACCTACTTCTTAAAGGTTCACGCGCCTTGGGAAGTGCTGGCGAAGTATGCGGACATATTAAAAATCAAAGTTCCCTTCAAAGCGAGTGACATCCCTCACGGATATGACGGCTTCGACTGGCTGTCCCATCCTTTCCGACTTCCAGAGAACATTATGCACCCGGTCCCAGATTACTTCACCTACCCCTTTAACAAAGACAAGACAGACTTCTTCCTCATTGAAGACAGAGACACTTTCTTCACGCCTTCAACAAGAAACAGAATTGTACGTGTTTCAGTCTTTTTTTCCTCAACACTAGATTAAAAACTAAAATATGCAGCATTGTAAACACAACAGAATTTTCTTTGTGCACCTGAACACACCGAGAAAAAAAAAATCTTAAATAAGGTAACAAGTTTATAAGTGCTTGAAAAAGTGGTATTAACTTTGTTTTCAGTGTGTTTTGACTGTCTTACATTATGATTTGCCAGTAGAAAGAGCAAAAAAATATAAAAAATAACCACTTCAGTTTTAATCAGAACACAACATTCTTGCTCCAAAGTTAAATCTAATATAAATCTAATATAATCTATAAATCTAATATTAATTAAAAATAGTGTTTAAATCAAGATAAATGTGACTTCATTCAAGCACTTGTTAACCTTTAACTTGCTTAGATTTGTAATTTTTCCAGTGACAAAGATTGTGCACTGATATAATTTTATTTGAAAAAAAACCCTGCAGTCTTGAGTGGCAAAACTATAAGAAGAACACTTGATTAAAGAGGGGTTTCTTCCATTTTTGTCGAGCTTATGTGTTTAGCAAAATGAAGATGACAGCCTTTTCTGTTGTAGTGGCTGCAAAGTTTAGGTAACTTGTCTGCTAACAACACATGTAGTTTGGATTTCAATTGTCGCACAACAAATACTGTAATCTACTCATCAGATGGATTCTAAAACATATTGTTTAAAGACAGAAAAGCTATAGTCCAACTTTGTGTGATCTCAAAGTCTGTCATCGTGAAAAATGTGGGAGAAGCTCTCTGTGTTCCTTATTGTTTATCTGCTGTTTCTACAAGCTGTTTTCTTGATTTTCTCTTCTAGTATTAGTCACCGTACAAAAGCTCCCAATCTATCCACGGACGCAAACAACCTTCTTCTAAAAATTTTTGTGGTATTGTGCAGAAATAAATTACAAAAATACAAACAAGTCTTTTGTTTTCAGTTAATGTGGATGAGATGATGGATTTGGTTTAGTTTAGTTTCCTAAAAGCAAGTTATCTATGTTTTATATATAAAAACAGTAAGGAGGCATATTTGAAGTTGGTTATGACAATTATAAATTGTGCCTTCTGTCAAGGGCTAATGCACTGAATACTGACTGTTGCTAATTGGTCAATCTTGCTCTAAACCACATAACTGCTTTGGATTTTGCAGACCTTTTACTGAATTGGCATACAATTGCATCGGCCTTCTAAGAGTCGAAGTGTTCTTATCTACTATGAATTTATTTAGCAGAAACGGTTATGAAATACAGGATTTTATTTCTTTAACAAGTAAAAAAGGGTTTAAAATTGGAAAGTCCTGGTGTCCAGCTGGTCCAATGAATTAAGTTTTTCCTGAGTCCTTTTAAGTGCTCAATTTTTCTTCAAAGTTCTCTCTTTAGATAAACGTCCAAGTGTCCGATGAAAGAATGGAGATGCACAGACTCCAGTGGGAGGATCTTCAGCTGCTGTTGATTTTTAGTATTTTACAGTCACAGCATTTAGCAAGACATTTAAAGCACAACATGTTTCAGCAGACTGGCTTCATGAAGATATTTTAATTTTTTGTTTTGGCCTGGCACTTGTTTACACAGCCAAAGATCTGAAATGTGTCAAGAAGAAGATGAGACACCAGAGCCGAGAGTAGATGAGCTGATGACCTGAGCAGTGCCACAGGCTGACCCCAAAGCTGGGAGTTACTGATCCAGTACCTGACTACAGAACTTACATTTTGTGTCCAGAAGATGGCAGTATGGTTTTACTAAGCTGTGCAAACCACTGTGTGCCAGAAATAGTGGCGTTCATAACTCAATACAAGTTGAAATGATGTATGATGTTCCTGAATTAAGTGGAAATTCAGGTGTATAGTAGCCAATCAATTCACAAACATAATTAATGAGAATCTGTGCGTAAATGACCTCAACACTGCAATAAAAGCACAAAGCATAATGGTGTTGATAGAACTGTTTATAACTGCAATTCTCTAATGTATGTAGCCTCAGTTTCGGCATTAAAGAGAAGCTGCCCTAAAGGCCCAATGATCATATCTAGCACAACTATCTTGGTCAGATGGTGTTAGAGCTCACCAGCAGCTCAATGGAAAAGACAAACTGTCCTATTTGCATGATGGAACAAAGTACTATTAATGCACAGAGATGAATGCATCAGAATGATAATGTTTATGTTCTGTCTGTAGAGAGAGGCAAAGCTCTGGGAGGTAACTGTGGGAGAGGCTGTGTGAGTGGGTGCTGCTGCTAAGAAGACCTCACTCAGTGATGGAAAACTTTCTTTTGAATACGTCACAGCCAAAAAACATGTAAAATCATTACAGATCCCCCAAAACGATTGAAACAACTGACTTCACCAGGTTTGGGAGGTATAGACACACTCTCCAACATAAACAGATGAAAAAGTGGATTCTAATGAGTGATTTTGATGGTTAATTAAACTCATATATATCCATATTAATGTGCACTTATAAGCAATTTTTTCCATTATTGTAAGCAGACTTTAAAGTGCCATTGGACAGGAATAAGGTTATTGCCTCAAACATTAGCGTCGCACAAAGAGGCTCAGTATACCAGTCGTTTTATTGTTGAAATTAAAATAGTATAGCCAACAGTAAATTGTGTATAGACATGTATTTATAGGTTTGGCATGACCATGTTAAAGTTAGTGCTCCCAGTGGAATGCACAGTGAACTGTATCTCCAAGAACCTAAGTCATTAAATATAATTGTCAATACGTTTTGCTCTGTGTAAAACAGAAATAGTCCTGGTGTTGAGTTGTGAAGGTAGGCTGTTTGTTAATTAAACAAACTTCTCTGTGTGTGCACTAGTATTGTTGTTTCTCTCACATTTTTAAATTTAGTTTTAAGATTTTCCCTTTTAGCGATTATGTTTATTGATTCATGATGAGCGCCTAATGTGCAGACACAAGGGTCTAACTGAGGTGCAGAGGTTTGCAGCTGACCACAGTCTGGTCTTGGTTACCTTCCTGAGGTCTGGGCAACAGGCTGAGGATGAGGTGGCAGCGAGACCTTGTGGCAAACTTCAAGCCACAGAATCCACAGGGCATAAAGGCGCTTAGTGTGGAGCAGCTCGAGCGGCTGGCAGGTCCCAGTGACTGACAACTGGGACAACAGGAGCTGCACTGCATATTGGTAAAGGCACGTCAGACATATGAAGCTCTGAGACTCTTGGATCTTCTGTCTTTTGCAGCGTTTATACAATCATGCTACAGATACATATTTTTAAAAAGTAGAAAGAAGTGACTCATGTAATGAACAACAATCATAAAGTTGATTGACTGTTGAAGTATCTGCACTATTTACATCTGTAATAAGTCCAGACAGCCAAAATGTATTCATTATTTTTTTTGTACCACTTGTTTCTGTTAGGGTGACTGGAGCTTGTCCCAGTGTCTTTGGGCTTTAGGCGGGGGACACCTTAGACAGTGGCCAACAAGTCGCAGGGTTAACACATAGAGACAGACACAGACAATCATTCACTCTCTCATTCATTCATTCATTCAGAATTTGCAGTGTTAATAAACCAACCTAAGCATGGTAACACAGGGACAACATGCAAACTCCACCTAGAGAGATTGTAAGTTGTTGATTTAGTCTGGCCCGGGATTCAAACTTACAACATCCTTATGGGAATCCAGAGCTCTAACCACTCTGCTACTGTACACCCCTAAAATCTGAATTCAACTTTCTTAAAAACACTTTTATATTCAGATATTTTTACAATAGTACAGAGAAGTTATTTTAAAGGAGAAATATGATGGATATTTTTTTTTTGTTTTGTTTTTTTCCTTCAAACCTGCTCGACTTCCCCCACTTTGTAATCTCATGCACCAGAACCAATACTAAGAGTGCAGTAAAGCACACATGACCAGTCATGTGTTTCCCACATCAGGAATTGAGTTAGAGCTCTATCTAGTGACTGAAAAGGACATTTCACAGGGTAAACAATCAAATCGACCCTTCCTGATGGGCTAGTGCTGCAGAAATGCTCAAAACAAGTCAGGATGATTTATGAATTTAAAAACAGTGCGGACGATCTCAGAGATCTACCTATGACATCACAGATCAGGGGCATGCAGAACAGTGTTTTGGGGGTAACGAAAGGTATCTCACAGACAAAACTTCAGCTGTGTTGCTAATGAGGAAGCAATTATAGAATAGGAATAAAACTTCTAAAAAGTCAATTTTGCCTATGTCTCTTTAAAGCTCGAGCACTCACCTTTATTTCTTCTCATATTTAGTACTTTTGGTTTGCCCCTAAAAGTTTCTTATAAAAGTAGAATAAATCAAACATTTTAATATGCTGTTTTAATCAAATTACTAAATATTTTTTTTGCCAACTTTAAAAACTCCAAACTTATTACATTATACACCAGCTTTAAACAGCTAGAACACATGTAGAGACGACTATCTTTCCTTTTCTCGCTGGAATAAAAGTGTTTGCCAGCTCAGCAGAAATCTACAACCTGTGGACTCAAGCCTAATGCCTTTGATGACAGACTGTAAACCTGCCCAGTGTTCAGAGCCCAGCACAGATCAGGACTTAAGTGTGAAAGTCTTCAGAGGAATGTCAGAGCAAAGCCTCGTCCAACAGCTCTGCTCTGAGAGATGCTCGTCCAACTTCAAATGCCTCGTGTTTAGAAGTGTCAAAAATGTTACTTTAATGTGCTTTAAATTCAATGAATGAAAAATGGTAAATGACATTCATTATAAAATAAATGACTTTGCCAAATTTTAAGTCATTGGCATTTTGTGGGAAATCTGTGAGGAAAGTTTTACTGCACATCATCTGTTCAGTACAGGTAAGTTTTATCTAACATTTTGAATGCCTCCAATTAATACATTTACAATTATGCATTGGTAAAAATGATTGCTTCATGATATTGATGTCCATGAAATATTCTTCACCATGGTATAACAAAAATGTTTTCTACTAAATGCTTACTATACCTTTGTCTTCTCTCCCTCAGACACACCCCATCCACATAATTGCTCCCAAAGCTGTCCCCGTACCTCTGATTGAGAAACACTTACTGTATCCTTCTGTATGCAGTAATCTGGACCACACAGGAGCCATTCAATCCTCAGTTAAAGGAGTTTCATGTACAAACTTTCTGCAGGGCTTTTATTGGCGTCAACGCACTACTGTTATTGTTGCTGCTGTTGTTGTTGTTATTGATGTTGTTGTTGTTGTTCCTGTTCTCTCACTGAACGCGTCTGTTACGGTTCATCAACGCAAAGCCAAAGTGCTGCTCGTTAATCCTGTTTAAGTGCGTCAAGTGTGTGTTTTTTCAGCTAATTGCCTGAATTATTCAATTTGTCTGTTTTGAGTGTAGTGTTTGGATAGCTAATTTGTGGGAGACAGTTTCCACTGGAAGAAAGGCTGTGCGGCGGTTTGACTTTTCAGTTTAGCGCAAAATAGATTTTACAACTTTGGTTCACATACAACTCTACTTCTACTAAATAAATGCAACTGGAACAGCCTTTGACAAACTCTCGAATAGAGTTTAATAAATTGCATTAAAGGTGCGGTTCCAAACTTTATTATTTGCAAATTATTAAACGTCTTTATCACCACAAAGTATTTGGCAAAGGCAGCATTTTGTGACAAAACAGACAACTTTGCCCTCTCTAAATTGAATTATGAAGTATTTTGTCATAGATAACCAAAGCAGTGCTTTGATTGGTTATGTTAGGGTGGTCCACTCCATTTCACTTTGCTGTCTGTAGAAAGAGGTTTTTTAGGTCATAATTGCAACCAAAATAATGTATATTGATATTAAAAGTGTGCTGAAGCATTTGTAAGTATGAGGAAGTAGTTGGACAAATTTAAATCCATTCGGTATGTCATGTTTTGTTCTTTTGTCTATCTTCTTCATTTTTGTCCACCATTTGATAAAAATAAGCTTATCAAGCTCCTGGATATGTTAAAGCAAAAAAAAAAAAAAAAAGTTGTAACTCCTATTTAAAGTATAAATCATCCATTCTGGAATGAATCAGGATCAGTTCTAAACCCCCAAAAAATACTGTACATAAAATAAAAAAATAGGCTGCTCTGCTGTATTGGCCATGCACATAACCAATATTACCAAATATTTATAAATAATGTCTTCTTTAAATTTGCATTATGATTAATTATTTTGTTTGTTTGTTTGTTTTACTAGGAACAGAGTTTGCTCAGGACGCTCAAAATGGCAAATTAGCCCATTGAAACATTGTGTAAATGTGTTGTCTCCAGTTGGACATTTTTTCAAGGCACACTACTGTTATTTTACTTTATGTGAATTTTCTGTCACTTGCTTGTCAACAAAGAGACTGCTCCACAGTAGTCTGAACACATGCTTTTTTCTCTACTAAACTGTTTATAGTATCTAAATGGCATTGCTTAATGTATCTGAGTCATTTTGGTCATCTTAATGTAAACTGAGAAATTAGCAAGTTTCATGTTGCAATAGTTACAAACACTTGTTCACTGCAAAGCCCCAGGTCAATATTAGTAAGTAAGTAAGTAAGTAAGTAAGTAAGTAAGTAAGTAAGTAAGTAAGTAAAAGCTGTCTGCTGATCACAAACACCTGCTGCCAAACCAACCACACTGCTCCTCTAAAATCTTACTCCCTTCTTCACCCCCTTCTATGCTTTTCCACCACGGCCAAGTCAACTAGCTCTGTGTGAAACGTGACTGTTGAAAAGGTTAAGCAACATCATCTTTATAGAGCAAAGCTGGCAAAGTAAAGAACTATTTGTTTACTTCTATTTTTATGAGGCCCCCATTGATGACACAATGTTAGACAATCAGCATCCTGGAGCCAGAGCCATGGCCCACTCCCAACTAAATCATAACAGGAAGAGCAGTTTTGAGTGACGACTCCGCGCCCCACAGAGGGTAACTCAAGCTGGGGTGGATCACACGCGTCCTGAGTCCTGGAGGATGGGTGGATGAGCTTGTTGTATTTTCTTACACTACCACTGCAAAATGAACAAAAAGATAGAGTTCACCGCGCAGCTTTGCCCTTCTGGAGCAGAGACTATCAAAACACTGATGATAAAAGTAATGAAAGTAGTTGTAAAAAGTTTCAGGTCAGAGAGTTTATAAAAAATCTCTTCTCACTTACCCCTCTCTCCATCTACTGCTTACAATCATAAAATGAAGCGACAATAGAAAGAAACTAATATAATCTGCAGTTTAA
This sequence comes from Mugilogobius chulae, assembly GCA_038363315.1. Classification (NCBI taxonomy): domain Eukaryota; kingdom Metazoa; phylum Chordata; class Actinopteri; order Gobiiformes; family Gobiidae; genus Mugilogobius; species Mugilogobius chulae. The sequence goes on along the minus strand of CM076409.1, from coordinate 46,995,566 downwards.
ATTGAAGTTCAGTTAAAAAGCAAGTCAATTAGTCAATTATAAAGTAATTTAGATGAAATATAACAGTCTACAGACTACAGTCTGATAATAAATATAAACAACCACAACTACTGCTAAATATTGAGTTTGTATAGAGGGATTTTTTGTTTATCTAGAAAAAGACACAGCTCATAGACACAAACAGTGAAAACAAGTTTATAAAGCTCAGTTGTCCGCTAACTAAAATAGTTTATCACTTTATCATGGTCTGTCAGACCGGTTCACACCTGACTGAAACAGCTATATGTTTTGTTGTTTTATTCGAAGAAATTTCCCCATGTAAGCAGATGAAGAGGAGCTCTTTCTGCATAGCGCATGCGGAGTAGGGTGGATAGCGACATCGACCAAAAATCTCTCTATGCACATTTAAACAGAGAAAATCAGGTAAACAGTAGCAGAAAAGCAGAAAAACTACATGAGCACTTCTTTCACGTTTCTCACTGACACATTAAGTTCGCACACAGTTCAACTTTTTGCTTTTCTGTAATATTTTTTAGTTTGCTTGATGAGTGAATATTTTCTGTGCAACAATAAAAAATTCCTACATTTCCAACTGCAAACAGGCTAGCTAAAATCTGCTCTGTTGCCATGATGACAAAAAGCTATTGTATAAAGTTTCTACCACATAAAACTTCCAGGAGGAAAAATTCAGCCTTTAAAAAAGGTAAGGAACACATTTTATGATTTGTTCCCGTACAAAAATGTCTGTGCATTGCCTGTATTGACTGATGCACTCCAGAGAAAGAGGAGACACGATAAAAGATTACTTGGCTGGTTTTCCTCTTGTTAAAAATAGAAGTTGAATCAGAGCACGCATGTTGCATAAACGGGACGAAGCAGCGCACGCAGCTCTACAAAGTTCACAAATGAAAATGAGTCCCTCTCCGCCCTCACAACTTTTTATCATCAAATCAGTTTTCTAGTAAAACCCCAGGCACATGACAAAAGACTAAACAGGGCCATGTCTGGAGACAGATCAGATGTTTTAAGGGACAATTACACTGTGTGATTTGAGCTCGATGACAGACTAACCTCAGATAGGACGTCTTATCTGGAGCTGACAGATCTCAGGCACAGATCCAAACTCTATTTATACATTCACGCTCTTGCAATGTGCTGTCAAATAATGCTGATTTTGGTGCAATAAAGGCGCTGTACAAGATTTCTGTTATTTTTGTTAGGCATGTGTTATTGCAGTAGCCTATAGTTTTTCCGTGATGGCAAAACTTCAGAAAATTAGGCAAAGCTTAAGATGTCCTTGCACCTTATTTAAGTTTGATTTTCTAGTTTTGAAATGAAATGAAACAATGTCTAATTTCATTTTAGTTAAATATTTATTAACACGCATACAATATAATCCCTGGTAATTGCGTTTAATTTAGACTTTTCATTGTTGACTATATTTATTGTGATAAGAGAAATTATTATTTAAATATTTAAATAATAAAACATGAATACACTACACAGAGAAAACTGAACAAATGTCTCACTAAAAATGTTCACTCTGATTAAAAGAAAATGCACTTTTGACATTATTTAATTGTAGAATAAATAATAAATTAATTATATGGCTCAGAATGCTTAAGTCAGCAAAGCATGTGGAAAAGTGTTTTTAAGATGGTAAAACTCACACCGCAAAACAATGTATTTCAAGGCAACTAAAACAGCTTGATTCCAAGATCCTAAGTGGAGTAAGTCAAACACGTTTACCCTAACCCTAACCCACGTTTGATTTACCCCATTGACTTTTTTTGCCAGAAATGCCATAAAACCAGAAAAATATTCTAGATTATGTAAGAAATTAAATCTTATCCAGATTAAAATTCAGATATATATATGAGAGATTAACACATTATACATTTATGTATATAGTTTATTGTGGTAAATAGTGGTCATAGTAAATATGCAAACAATGAAGAAATTAACAAATAAAACAGAAAATTACAGGAAGTACTTTGAGGTGTAAAACAGAATCTCTCCACATGTGTCGTCAAAAAGCAACAAAACTCAAAGACAATTTATACACAAATGACACACTAGAGCAGCGGTTCCCAACCTGGGGGCAGGCCCCCCAGGGGGGCACCTGAGATTCCAGGGGGTCCCCAGAGCTTTGTCTGGTCAGAGGGTCAAGTTCTAAAAGTAGTTATAAGTGAAACTTTATTAGTAAAAAACAAATCTAAGCACCAAAACACCACAATAGATGTTTATTTCGCTGAAATAAATGTTTTTAATTCTAATTTTCATCATACAATATCAATTTAGAAGAAACCGGTTTAAACAGTGGGGGACTAGCCAAGTCTCCCGTTCAGTCGGGGGGCTTCGAGGAAAAAAGGTTGGGAACCACTGCACTAGAGAGTTTAGCGAACTTAAAGTGTTACAAGGTATTATCATTTGTCAAATCGTAATTTCTTGGCTCATTTAATAATGTGGTTGATTGATAACAGGTATGGAATTACCTCTTTTACAATTCAAAAGACAATTATAAAACTCATCAAAACAGACTAGGGTTTAAAACTAGCAACATGTCTTGTGAAATCTTAAATATAATCATGTTCACTATGTTCTACTGAAAATGTAGTCTAACCTGTCACTTTAAGCAAGACCAGATTTAGAATTTTGCAGTGCAGCATAACTTCGAAACTTTGCCTTTTAATAACAACACGATTTCTCAATTATTTCTTATTTTAGACCAGAACAACTCTGTGAACTTGGACATGCAGAGTAAAAGATGACTTCACTTTAAACTGGGGCTATAGCGCGCCGCTGTACGTGCTCATGGACATCACTTGGCTGGGCGTGCGGTCCAAGCTGTCAACACCAAAAGTACAATCGCCGGGCTGAACAGAGGCAGCGCTGGGGCAGTTATAAATGGGTGTCTTATCACATGCACAAATCAAGTGTCCGTGTTCGTGTTGATACTGTGTCACATTAGGACAAAACAAAAGTGAACCAGAATCTAATCTCCTACAGAATGTACTTATGCAATTTTCACCACACACATAAGCACACACAGTAATGCAAGGCTCTACAACCTTTTACAAATATTTAGAAAACATAATGCAAAGTGTAGACCTATTTACTCTAAACAACAATGACTGCACGCACATATCGCGGCAGTCCCATGCTTTTCAAGCTGCGCAGGTGCATTGTCAGGTAAAGATCGCAAAACTCTCTTTAATAGGCTCACTTTAACAACGCCAAGAAAATCCCAGATCTATACAGTTACTGAACGGACGCATGACGTTCGTAAGTGCCTCGATATTCAGTGGTCGGATATTTACTAGTATTTGATGGGAAAAAAAACTAGTGTACACAAGAGAAAAGCTACAAGTAAACAAATCCCTTAATGAGTATGATACGTAATTAGCAGAAAAGTACAGTAGGTGAGCTACCACAACATTGATAAAGAAACGGAAAGTGACGTTGACTGAAAATCCATCTTTATGCCTACATGATTTTTTACAGTAAAACAACCTAAAATCTATTTCTAGTAAGTAGATATCTTCTTAATGTATCTTTTCTGGCAGAAATAAGTCGTTTAATAATTTCCTGTTTGTTCACCAAACTCTAATTTTGTCTGTTGTTGTTAGCAAATTGGCAAACAATTGGCCTCATGCATTAGGTAAGTGAGCGAAACATGTGGACTGATGTAGAAAGTTTCAAAAAGGAAGCAAGAACAGGGTACAGCAGTCTGCTGTTCTTGATGCTGTTTACAAGAACAAAATGAACATGATTTGAGCTAATTTATTTTGTCTCAACTCTTAATTATGTTTACAAATGTTTCACATATTTGTAGAGGAACAAAATAGATTAAAACTTGTAAGATTTATGGTTTAGCCAAGCCACAATACGTTGAAATACAAATAAGTTTAAGCTACTCTAAAACATTTTTTTGTATTGCTAGGAAATTGTGTTACATTTTTTGTAGTGTTGAAGCATTTAAAACAAGAAGGATGCACAAGAGCTTGAAGATTAAGGCTGAGCTAATGAATGATGCATGAACCTAAAATACTTGATCATATTGTAGTTTATGTAACACGCCTCTTTTAGTTCTGTAAACCTGTGAGGATCTCCCATTCTGCAGCTTCTCTGAATCTTATGAATGAACAAGTGTTTCATGTGGAAATTGTTATTCTAACCACATACATAAGTGTTTCAGGGCTGTTATGGAAAAGTAATTACCGAGGAGGGGGACATCTGTCAGAGCACTGGGGGTTTCCCATAATGCTAACTTTCTTTGAGAGAGCTGCTTAAAAACAACATGGAAACAAACACCTTGGTCTCAAACAAGGACGAACACAAGCCAATAAGGCAGTGAGCAAAGGAGATCAGTAATTTAGGGCAAAGCAATTTTTTTCTTTTTCAGTTTTCTTGTGGAAACAAAAAAATTGTCAAATCTGCTATAGATAGTCTTTAAATAGCTTTTACAAACATCAGACTTTACAAACTTGGATTGGATTTTAATTCTGACAAAACATGGACAAGGAATTGCAGGGTTTGATATATTAAAAGTTTAACCTGAATCTTCTTCTATTTTCTTTTTGTCTGCCACCTGAAAAAAAGTTCCTAGAATAGTTCAAGGTAAAAGAAGAAGTTGTAAGGCCCTAATTTACAGTCAACTCAATCATTCCAGTTCTGGCTGGACTTTTTTTTTTTTATAATTTTCATGTCCCTAAAATTTAAATAACTTAAATAGGAACCAACGAATATTAAATCTTGTGGTATTCAAGCCCAGAAAGACAACAGCTGCGACCTAAAGTCTTTAAAATATGACACACTTAACACACTTAAAGTTGGGGTAACTAACTTTTTTCATTGTAAATAAGTAATTTGTGTTTTCCACTAAAAAGTACATGATAAATACAGCACTTGTGACCACTGAGTACTTTGTTGTTTGTAAAAGATGTTCCTAAGCCATAATTGCAACTAAAATGAATACATCGATATTAACCATGTGTCGAAGGATTTAGGAGAGGAAGATGTGAGATTTAAAACCTAAATTGTGGTTGAAGTAAAACCTGACATAGCTGACATTTTTCTCTCACACAGAATCTAAAGATGCAAAATGTGATGCTTATGCTTTGTGTAAAATGTTGTATGTGCTTGCTTTAAATTAGTGCAAAATGCTCACAAATAACAGTTTTCCAGTTTGCAAATAAGAGGCCAAAACCACAAAACCTCAACTTCATTAAGAGCTTGGGAAAAAGTCAGCAGTTTGAAAAAGAGACCAATTTTAATTTTATGTAAGATAGTTTAGTCAAAAACAAATATGACTAAACACCTTTTTCAGATTTTTATTCTCAAATATGTCTGTTTTCACTTAGTATGCCTAATCTTAAAACAAAAAAGTATGTGTAATAACTTTTTAGTAACTTTTTAAATAATCATCTGTAGTTTCACAGTTTATCTCAAAAATCAAATTCATCTTTATGTTCAACATCAGCAACAAGTTTTTAGGTGGTGATGAGTTAATAAAACTTCATAACTCAACCACATTAAACTTGCCATTTGAAGCACAAATCGGGAAAATATATTTGCAAAACTACAACAGTTTTTTTTCCTATTTTTGTAAGTTGTGAGTGACCTTTGACCTCACTGTGTTCTAAAAATAAACCAACACCTAAAGGAAACATCGCTGCTGCAGGTCCGGATCTGGAGTGAATGGTGGGAACCAGAGGAATATCAGGACATTGACTGATGAGACGAGCTCAAGCTTTTCACGTTCACGGAAACAACACCAAAGTCTACGTAACTAAGGCTGCGAGTCGCAACAAATGAACAAAACATGTACGCTTTTTCCATTCTTTCAGTCCGATGCAGCCGTGAGACCAGCTCCAGTAACTGCATGTCTTCACCAGGTATAGTGCTCTGTGCTTCTAGAATTATTAGGGATGTCAACATGTTATTCAACTCATATATCATATTTTAGTTATTTGTTTGATGTCATTAATCTGTTAAATGTGAGCAATGGTAACATTTTAGATAATGTGATTTAAAAGGAAGTTGTTTGGTCTCAGAAATTGCAAACAGGTACAGCTGTTGTTGCTATTCAAGTATTTAAGATAGACTGTATTTAAAATATAGTTTTGAATTGAGTACTCAGGAACCATACAGGCCTAGGAAATGTTTGCAATGGCAACGAATATACTTAAAGTAAATTACAATCAATCAATCAAGTTTATTACAAAATTACAGAATACAATAAAAACACATCTGGTCATATTTAAGCAAAATACATTTTGTAAAAGGGACACCCATGAAGCCATATAAATCTTATAAATGGGGCCCTCAATAATTTCTGTGAAATTAATAAAACCATTTTATGCAGTTCTAATGTTCTTCAACTGCTATGTCTACCTACGCTAACTATATTTAACTTGATATATACAATTATACTATGTTAACTTCTTATTAAATGTGTTTGTACACTTCAAAATACACACATTGGCTTATCAGATCAAATGAAAATCTGGAACAAGAGTCGTCAGCCAGTGGGGGTTTAAGTTTGACTGTATTTCCCCCACAAATAAGATTTGAGTTTTCTTTTAAAAATTAATAAAGATGGGGAAAACTGAATGTTTCTGTCCAGCTCAATCCAGACTTGAGTGCCTTTACAAGTAACAGTAAAACTAGTGCACTTCAGTTTCCTTAATAACTTAAGATGTACTTACATACAATAAATACAACTGCCAAAAACTCAAAGAGCACAATATATGTAGTTTTAATCCAGTTTTAAATATCCAGTCTTAACATTGCTTCCTCATCAAAAACGCAGCTGAATGTCCCTGTGATGTAAGTTACATCTCTAGTATCTTCTGCACCAAAAATCATCCAGACTTGATTTAGGCAGTTCTGCAGCCTTAGCTTATCATACAAGCTCAATTTGATTGTTTCCAGCTTGTAATTTTCCTTGCTGTCAGTAGCTGGAGCCTCGACAGTCATATGGGGGTTTCCTACACTGTTTTTATTGGTTCTGGTGCTTAACATGTGTGAAGAATAGGAACAATGAAAAAAATGTTTGGGCTTCAACACAAAATAAAATGTATGCAATGAAAAATAAAAGTGTTGTGAAAATATTCTGGCCAATCTGAGAATGTAGCGTGTTTAAGCTTATATTATGTTAAATGTAGAGACTAATTATAAAAACATGGTTAGAATTGTACTCAGTTATAACTACAAGTACTGTACATGCCTAAAAATCTACTTAGGGATGTACATTTGCCTAAAAAACAACAACAAAAGTTACAGTAATGTATAATGTATTTGTAATTCATTTATACCTGAATTTATGGTCACTGCAAAACCTAAGGAAGAAAAGCAATTTGTTTTAATTCCGTGTTTCATTTTCATGTTATAATTTCGTGTTTCATTTTCATGTTCTCTAACACAAATAAATAATTAAAATGTATTTTTTTATGTTAATAACTATCCAACATCTGCGTAAACATTCATGAAGTTGATCTTTGCAGGGGCTCTGCTAATGAGCCACATAAAAACAGTCCTTTTAGAGGGTTTTACCTACATGGAAGAGCATTAGGAGTACATCGTCAAACAAGGAGTTATTCTGCTCTGCTCATATTGGTTTACACCTTGACTGCCAGATGTGGGGGCTCTCTTTTTATCCACTTTTTATCTTTGATTACTGTAATTGGCACTGAGGCCCAGTAGAACACAGCAAGTCTCAAAACCCAGGAGGCCACGTAAAAGGTACCCAGTCGCCAAAGCCATTAACCCTGTCATAACAAGGGGCTCTGGGGAGGGGGCTCCACTGTGCTTAACTTAAAAGACAACTCCCAATTAATGCAGAAAAGCTTGGTGGCCTGCTCCCTGAAACGTAGCGGACGGACAAGACCCATAATGGCATCCGTAAAGCAAAAGTGCCGGCCAATGAAAACAGTTTGCCTCATGTTCAAATCAGAACCACATGACGATGGAAAAGAAACAAGTGGAGCTGTAATAATGAGGAGGTTCTACTTCCTGTTGGCTGATTGGACGGTTGGCCTCTGGGAATTTAAGTGGTTGGAGTTCTTAGTGCCAATAAGCATGGTGTTGAAGTCACACTAACCAGCCAAAGACTTGCATTTCAAAACTCTGATCCACGCCGTGCAAGGTCGCTAACCTGCCTAAATTAGTTGTGAACTGAACTGTGCATGTTTTGTCAGAATCTGTTCCCAATCCACTATTTTCAATCAAGATTTAAAAGGCCCATCTTAAATGTGAACAAACAGAACTATTTCATTTAAACTACGTTGTTGTCTTGTTTTGCTCACGATATGCTAACAGAAGCTATAGAGCTAAGCTAAAAATGGTCTATTATAAGAAAACTAATTATCATTTGACTTGGACAATAGATCTGCAAGAGGCAAAAAGTTTTTAATGCTAAAACTTTTTAATTGTATTGTTATTAAATATATTGTCTTATTTATTATTAGAGAGAAGAAACCAAAACATGTTAACGATGGCAACCAGTTTGATCAGTTCTTAAAGCATATAATAAAGAAATATGTACAAATGTGACAAATAATTTTACTATTAAAGACAGAGTAGCTGATTTTCACACTGCAAACATGATTTGGGTTTTAAAATCTGACAACTTCCTCTCATAAAGCCTTCGACAGATGGTCAGATTTTTGGTAGATTAAAGTTGAAGCCAAAAAAAGTCGTATTTTTTTAGAATAATATAAAAAGTTGTGTAATTAAAAAGTCATATTTCTCGAATTCTTATATTAGTCTCAGAATTTTCTCACTTTATTGTCATATACTGTAAATACAGCTTTTTAAAACTTCGACGATATTCTGAAAAATTACGAGATTAATCTCAAAATGTTTCAAGTTTATTCTCGTAGCCCAGACTTTTCTTTTTTTTTCACTTGGCAATTATACTCGGTCGTAATCACGTACTTTTTGGTGGAAAATACAAAGTGTACTAATTCACAACTAAAAAAGTTAGTTATTTCAACTTTAACCAAGATTTATGTCAAATTCACACAAAACACAGACGGTCCTAATGATACTGTGCGCACACTGCAGCCGTTTGCATTTGTCTGTAAACGCATATTCACTTGAAGTCAGCCCTTGACCAGCTGTTCATTTTTATAATCTGTTTGAAGGACTCAGACCAGGAAAACTGAAGCTCTACTGAGAAAAATATCCGGCTGATGTGCAGCATGTGGCAGCCAGAGGTTTAGCCCATCATGGTCATCCCCAGACCACCTTTCAGCACTGAGAAGCAAAAACAGTCCATTTTAAAACAGTCCAGTCCCATTGCTCCTGCTGAAGACAAAACATATGAAATAGTTTTGTGTTTAGTGAGGATTGGAAAGTACCATTAGAGTATCAGCAGCAAAAGCACCTGGAACCTCAGAAGCATCAATGATTAAGCATGTAATCTATGATCTCGCCTGTATGTTTTCTGTGTGATTTGTGCTGGTAAAGTGTATCTTTGATTGTTCTTTTCTGAATTGAAAGTAGAACATACTTTGCACAACCTTACAGTTACATAATGTATTTGATTTACCGTTTGGGCTGTTCTTCATGACCTGCTCTTTTTGTGTGAGACAGTGTGTCCAAAGCATCGGATGAAGAATCTAATGTAAAAAACACTCGTGTGGGTGGATTTTGGACGTCTGTTACAGCAGATCGTAATTAAAGGGGACCAACAGATCATCAGCGTATCTGCACAATGTCTTGGATTACCACTCACTCACTCAGTCAGGACAACCAGTGACAGCAAAGTCGCAGGACGTTTCTCATTATTCTGAAAACAACTTCTGTAGCTTGGTCATTCTCAGCTAAGAGCAGATGACTGAAACTAAGTCTAGTTTTGAGCAGACTCTGAATGCTGTCATCTCTTTTCACGGTGGTCATTACTTCTCGTATTGGGTCACTGAAAAATGAATTACTGAAAAAACTCGGTGAAGGCACATAGAGTTTAAGTACTGCCATGAAACGTGAGCTGTTAATTTCAACAGTTAAAGCCAATAAAGAAGCAGATTAAAGCAGACACTGATTTTGACACCACTACTGGTCATCAGCTCTGATATTCCACCTCTCTGGCCTCGATGTTTTTCCAGTGTTAAACTGTGTCCAGAAGAGTGTTTGATCTTGTTCATCTGCGCGTGTCGAAGTCGGCCCACACTTTCCTCTGCCACTGTCCAAGCAGCTGTCTCACGCTGCTTCACAGAGTGGACTCACTGACTTAAACCAGATGAGCTAAGGCGCTCTTCTAATCAGCACTGGGCACATTGAACTATCAGCTGCTAAATGTAGTATGTCCACAACAATGCCAGACCTAATATGAAGTATGGTTTGCCATTTATTTTATATTAGGATTGGGCAGCTGGAGCAAGTCTGGTTCTTTAGTCACTGTTCTCAGTTGGCTTTTGGAGATGAAAAAGCAGCGCTCAGCTGAGATTTATTGGTCCTGGTGGAGACATTGTCTTTTCCGTTGGCTACTATAATCAGGTCATCTTTCACAGAGAACTTTCACATTCATTTATATAGTTCCAAACAGACAAATTAGGCACAACTATTTTAATGAGCTACCAACTTTACATACGAGTTTCCTCATCATTACTTTACTTAAAGTTGTATCTGATTGATTCCTGCATATCTGAGTAATCCTGCACTGACCTGCATTTGAGACAGAGAGCTCAAAACATTTCTGCCCCTTATCGCTCACAAACTGCAATTATTTGAAAAATTAAGAGCCTGGTTGATACCTGTAGTTTAAAAATAATAATGACAAACTGCTGCAGTCTATTACTAAGCTACCACTAGCTCAACATTGAGGTTTACAATGACTAAACTTTTTTTTATATGACTGTCCCATTACTGACCAGTACCTTCTCCTATTTGGGTAGACACCAACGTGGCAACGTGTTTTCATGCATGTGTCTCATGTAGGCATGTTAATTAACAGACACAACCTGCCCAAAATAAACAAATAGTAATTAATACCATGATGTTGTTTAAGATTTTGTCTGTAGTCCTGCCACGTGCAAAACAGCCCGATAAGAATCACATTGATTCTTGACGGTAGGAAAAAGGAAACTGTTGTCAAATTTACTACAAACAAGTGCAGACACTTGATTAGTGTGTGCAGCAACTCATTTCCTGAGCAGTTTTTATTTCATTAGAATGAAAAGTGGTGGCACAGGATCCCCTTCACTTTGTACCAATCAGAGATGACAGCCAGCTCCATTTACTGCCACCAACTTCTACCTCTAATGGAGCTACAGTGAAAAGACCAGTGTTTTCTGCTTTTGACAGTGGCTCCTGTCCTTCTGGCCTGAAGCCTGGACACAAGTTGCTCAAACGAAACTGTATTGTAAATTTACTTGAAGCCAGTTAGAAAGGTAACAAGGGTCAAAGAGTCTACTTTGAGATCATGTGTTTATTGAAAACATTTACACATTTACCATTGAACACAATTTAATCTCAGATTATTTGACAAACTTGTTGATAAAGACGTGACAAAGCCCACACTGAATAACTTTTTCATGCTTTTGACACCATCAGTAACTGTGAATGTGATGTCAGAATAAACACGTCACTTTGTGACAGTGGAGTTCACAACAAGCAGCATCTGACAAACTGTAAATGCTCACACATTCAGAGGTGTGCTATTTCCTGCTGTTTAATTGGACCTCAGAATCAAACTATGTTAAGATGACAAGATGTGAGGAACTCCCGCTGTGCAGCAGAAACAAATGTGAACTCTGAAATTATTTTTAAAAATGTATTAGTTATAAGTGAGGCTCTAGTGGCATGTTGAAATCGTCTGAAACTGTATCTGTGAAATATTTCTGTTTCAAATAAGATGCTTTTTCCAGTTCATGTTTTTTTCTTTTTCAGTCCCCGTTTGGAGAGCATAGATTAGGAACTAAGGACACTTTGAACCAAGGACACTTTCCTGCTCAGGGACAACTCCTTATAGTCAGACCACCTTTTGGAAATAAGCACTTCTTTCTTAGGTATATGTTTTTTTTTGTTTTTTTTGTAATTACTTTTAGAGTCTGACAAACTTTGTTCTTAGTATTTTCATGTGTGAAACGTGCGTAATATTATATAACACTGAATACATGTCTTACACACACACACACACACATACAAAAAGACAAAAATATTGAGTCATAACCTTTTCACCAAATTATCTAACAATGATAACATGTGAGTGTGTGAAGTGTTTTATTCAGTTTATTTGGTGAAGGGCTGTACAAAGGAAAACCTGGAAATGAACTTGGTGTTTTATCTGAGTATGTTTATTTCACAAACAAACAGTCACAGTGACATGTTTCCTTAAAATTTGGTTTCAAATGTTGTTTGCGCGGCCCAAGTTCAAAGTTTAGTTCACACAGTTCATACAAGACTCCAGATGCTGAAATTCAACTGAAAGTAATCAGTGATAATGTGATCTCAATACTCTTTGAAGCTGTCTTATCTGATTGTTTGTTGTCAAAGGCCTGGTTCAAGGTTTTCTGCACCTGTGGCTGTTCCGTTATTGGGCCTAAGACCCGTGGGAGGTGAGCCCGATCCCACCCAGGCCCTTTCCCGTAGCACTGATCCACATGTCAGCGCATACCAGCACACAGCCTTCAATCCCCCGACCTGTTGACAAAAGCTGCCAGCACTACTGTGGGAACATGCTTTGTGGTGTGACCCCTCAACCTCTGCAGACTGCCCTCACAGGTTCTCCTCCTGTCATAGTGTGTTCTTTCATCTGTTTTCTCTGTTATTTACATTTATTTAACCTGCTGATAGAACTTAGCAATGTCTTCCACAAGCACAACATCACTATGAGGCAGCAGCATCTAAGAAAAAAGGAAAGAGTGTATAATATGTAAAAGTAATTATTAAACTGGGCCGTGCTAGAAAAGTAAAGGAGAAGGTGAAAGGAGGGGTTGAGAGTGGAGAGGTCAGAGATCAGAAGAGGCAAATACAGTGAGCACACACAGTTTTTGACTATTTTCAAGGTTGCTAATTTGCTCAGCTTCCACTTGAACAGCTCAAAATTGATAAAAAATAAAAGCCAGTTTTCCTGAAAAGACTAATCAGTGTTTCTCATTAATAGAGGAGAGACTATGGCGGCCCCCCATAGTCTTATTTTTGCCCGCATAGTCTAAAAACAACCTGACAATAAATTGATGGTGAAACAAATTACTGTATACTTTATAATTGCAGCATTGTAATCAACATCTAAGTCAATCTATAATTAATGTTTTGATCCGTAAAGGACTTTCACACCCAAAAAACTGTATTAAATGAATATATTCAGCTTTGAATTACTCGTACCACTGTAGTCTATGCATAAACTTAAATATTAATTATATATATATATATGGAGTCTAATTATGTCTGCAGAGAGGTTCTAAGGTTTGTTATTTGAGTGCGTTTGGTGTTGCAAAAAGACCAAATCAGGTGTTATCTCCTAAAAAAATGTTGCAAATAAAATTAGGTTCAGTTCGTTGAGAAAAGTTTGGGCACCCCTGTTATTGACAATATGATTGAAGCTAGACAATATACAAATATGAATAAACATCGAGAATATACATAATAATTTATATGTGTACTGTTTTTAGAGAAGCTGTAATATCCCTTATGACCTCATTTCAAATCTGTTTTGTACATTATTTTATACAGTATGTGCATCTTCCAATAGTACATTGAGTGTACTAATCTTATAAATAGCATATGCATTTTTTCAGTTTAACACTAGGATTGCTAAATTAAGCCATTAGTGTTTTAGCCTTTGCATTTGCATTCTTTAGCAAACTTGAAAAATCAGCAGCAGTACTGGCAGTATTACCGGTAAATATCTCAAATGTCATTTTATCTTGAAAGCTTTAGCTGATGTTTCATGAATAATATATGGTTCAGTCCTCACTCAAGTTTCCCAGAGAATTGAAAGGATATCATATACTGTATTATTTCTGCAACTTTAAAATCCAATCCATTCAGCGAGGGTTAATTCCACTGTCATTTCTCAGTCAGAGGAAGTAAACAGCAGGTTTTTTTGTCATTATGCCGCTTTTTGTTTTACAAAAGTTGACCCAGATAAGACTGACACATTAACCTTTCAGACATTATCTTAATAAAGTCCTGATTTAATCTTTTAAGAACTACAAAAAAGCAGTAATGTTGTTATTTATTGAAAAGCTAGATTTTATTTAGAAAGTAGTATCAGAACCGTGACCAATGTATCGAGACAAGAACTGAATCATGACAAAACAAAATCCTTCCATCCTTGCAAAAGGGATCATCTTTTGTACATATTGACACGTTTAAGGTCCTATACCCAAATTTTGCTTTCTTAAAAATGTAAACAAACAGAAGTAATTCATTTTAAACTTCGTAGATCAGTCCACGTGTTTTGCTCACTTATTTAATGTATTCTGAGCCTCTGAATTATTCACCACAATGTGTTTTAGGCTTTTGTGTCATAGCTGTTGGACAAACTTAGCAGAAATGGGTGAACAAACAAGACAATATGTGATGTAGTCACAACATTGCAGACTAATTCTCACCTGAACAGTTACATTTAGAAGTAGGGCTATGCAATATTGACAAAAATTAATATCTTGATTTTTTTTTTTTTCTGCCATATCTTGATGATGATAGCCAAACAATGTTCTACCAACCATGTACTGAAACCTTTTAGTTGATGTCAATAGGTTGTACTCACTTTGTAGAATTTGATGACCCATTCACTTTTTGTATTACAATTAATTTTAGCTGCTCAATCGTAATCTCTATTTAATAGAGATCTATCTAATAGAGTCTATTAAATAAAGGACTACAGATGGAAATTAGCATGCTGCTAAATCTGGTGCAGCCATCTTTTTAATTTAACTGCACATTGTCCTTTAAACAAATAAATACATAAATAAATAAAAAATAAATATTACTGGCCCACAGTATATATAATAATGTCATGTGAAATCAATCACAAAACCTCAAAATGTGACTTTGTGCCCTTAGATGAAAGTTTACAGCATCACTTATTCAAATTGTTTTGTGGTGTTTTTCTATGCACAATATGCTTGATATTCAAATTTTGGATATCTTGAAATAGAGCTGTGCAATATATTGAATTTTAGATAATATCGTGAATGTTGTTTTTAAGTAGGGGTGTCAAATTAGTGCATTAATTGAGATTAATTAATTACAGACATATTAATCTAGTAACATTTTTTAAATTTTAATCTATTTTGAAATCTTTAACTTCATTGTTTCCATATGTGAGTTGCAAAGTGGACATAAGGGTTGTTCAACTTGACAACTTAGCAACAAAAAACTTCCTAAAGCCTTCCTTTTTTGCAATACAATATATTAATATTTCCCATTTCCAACAATAATGTAATTAATTAGATTGGATAAAAACAAAACAAAAACACTTAAGTTGAGTGTTTTTCTCAGCAAATTTTAGGAGATTAAAAATAGATTAATTAATAACAGATCATAATTAATTAATCTCTTCAATTTTTTAATCGCTTGACAGCATTAATTTTTAGAGTCTTGTTTTACTTAAAATAAGAACAATGTATCAATACAAAAAAATCCTTTTTTCTTAAAAAAGGCCAAACAAATTTTGTTCCATTTTCAAAGCCAAAACATGCGGCAATCACAAAAGACACTAAGCCAGTCAACAACTTTTAAGCTCAATGGAATATTAAAGGTTGACTTTTGTATAATGTGACAAATTTGAAGTTTTAACATGAATATGTTGGACTAACAAAATATCGCCCAAATATTGTTATCGAGAAAACATTATCAAGATATTTATTTTTGTCAATATCGCCCAGCCCTATCTTGAAAACATTTTAGATCATGATAATATCTAAAATTCAATATAGTGCATACTCTGTTTATGAGATAACAAAGTTACAGAGCAGCAGCTCTGGGAAGGTTTCTACTCTGTGATACTGACATGTGATAATGACAAAAGAACAGAGCAGCAATTGAGGGTCTTTAGGGCTCTGGTAATGTGCTCCAGACCTGATACTGGCCGTGCCCCACAGATGTGATGTGAACTCCGAAATCTATTTGCCTCATCAGCACAATAACACCTGGATCCGCACCAGCTCCTCGGCTCTCCTCCAGTTATTTGGACAAGGAGACGATCGTTCGTGGCGGTGCATCTGCAGAAGCTGGGTTAAATCAATACACTTTGGAATTAACACACAGTTAAACAAACAGATATATTAGACAAGCACACATTTCTTTCCAACAAATCATCTGCCAGAACTGATGCTGTAACACGACTTTCAAGGCTGGGTATTGCCAAGGTCTCACGATACGATACACATCACGATACTTGTAAATACAGGTATAATGTCCTCAATACAGCAATATATGTTTGAAAAAGGATCAGTCAGACGGGTATTATTGTTATGCAAGGTGTAAATGCATTGAAATTGTATGTTTAGCCACAACGTTTTCATCAGAGCACAATTGATTTATTAATAATTTCACTTTTGAACTTGGTAGCATCAGCCTTGTAATACACACAATTTAACTTAGTGATCAAAGAACTGATTATTTTATATATAGTTTGTGATCTTTGAGCATTTCAGTCCTTGTTTGATCTGTGTCACTTCTGGTAAATACTAGGTCAGTGTCATAAGAATATCTAAAGAAGGATAGTTTCAATACTTATAATCTCTATTAAGTTGACATTAAGTTATAATAAATTTAAAAAGCTCTAAGCAAATTTGTGGCACTATACCAGATTTTTGCTTCCTTAAAATGTAAACAAACATAAATATTGCTGTATGATACTGTTTAGCTCACTTAATCAATGAAATCGGCATTGTTCTGCACAAAGTGTTTTAAAGATGGGGTATTTCATTTTTTTAGTTGTTTGCCTTTTCTACTAAAAAGCAAATTGCATAAGCAACACGTGACAAAATCAGATCAATGTGTGCTGTTTAATTCAGTATAAAAGGCATTTTGTTTCTCTTTATAAACCAAATGCAGCCCTCTGATTGGCTGTGCTTAAGTGTTCACCTGCAGTCTCATTTTGTCGCCTGTAAAAATAGGTTTTTAAGGTTTAATTGGAGACAACAAAAAAATATGTATGCGGATATTACCTTGTGCTGAAGGATTTGTGAGAGTTAGGAACTAGTTTGTGGTGTGAAAATTAGTACCCCACCTTTAAACACTTTTCAAAATGTTTAGAGATTCTGCCATGAGAGTTAGTCAAAATGTTATCCACAATGAGTTATCCACAATGCTAATAACAATAACATGTCAGTCTTCTGAAATTTAGTGAAAAGCAGATACTATGACTACTGATATTATTAGTTGTAGATGAGATACTATTTATTTGAAAAAGATATTTTTTACCTAAATAGATACAACATATCTGTGATGGAAGAAACAGATGTTGTTACTTTATTTAAAAAAAAAAAATCATAATAATAATTTAATTAATAAAAAAATCTGATTTATTGCCTTTATGTCCATAAATCATCACCAAACTCTTTCCAAGTATTTCTGACATATTTTTAAACTTACCACTATGTTCTTATGTTATCATGGCGGGGGAACACTAAACTTTATAAATTCCTGCAACCAGTAAAGGGAGCTCTAACTCAAAACCCGTGGGCTTTTTTTAGACACATTTATTCAGTTCAAAAACATGAGTTGCCAAAGCAAATGTACTCGAGCATAGTTAAAAAGAAAAAATATATTCTTTAATACAATCAGTGAACTTTGCACCATGGAGGTCTGACTCACGCTTCCTGTTTTCTGATCTAATATGTTAATTCACCGCCAACATAATGAGAACAGACAATAACAAACTGCCAATACCCTGAGGGGGAAGTTTTACAGCTTTAGACAGATGACTCACCACTCAAAGCAATTAATGTAGTAGATACATTTAGTTTTCACTGAATTCACAAATTGTCACTAAGGATGTCTGACTACTTATCCAAAAAGTCCCCAAGAGCATTTAATGTGGTATGAATGGTTTCTAAAATAACTAATGGTCACGTCCCTGTGCAAAATGTGCTTGTGCGTTGGGACCGGAGATGGACTGTGGAGGCACGCAGACACACAGCGGTTTTGGTTAGAAATAATTTCACATTGCTGGTTAACCACAGCATGAAAACTACACATGTATAATTTACTCAGGGCAAACAAATTGAGTTTTACAGCATTTTCATGACAGCCGAGAAACCGCAATTACCAGGGCCAGTGTGACCAAACTGAGATGCATAACAAAAGTGTTAATGTGGCTGTACTTAGCATTGCTGGCTGTTTCTGCCTATCAAACTTAAAATAACTGTTATAAATGAAGAGTGAATGTCTCATATTTCAATTTGTAGACAATTTGAGGCCTTCTGTCTGGAGTTGTGCCTTTGTCCTAACCAGGGGTTTTACTGTGCTTGCTTCTCCTATGAACATACTGTATAAGTTTGTCTTTAAGGAACCAAGTTTTACTGAAAGTTTTCTAATTATGTTCGGAGTTGTTTAGATCAGTATACTGTGATGGTTTAATTGGTTTAACAATTGTTTTCATACAGTGGATGGTGAGACTACGGTATTTTTAATGGGCCCTCTTCATGTTAGGGTAACAAATCTAGCAAAACGGACACTCCGACTCGACGGGAAATCAGCCAGGTATTTTTGTTACTGTGGAGATGATAAATACGTTTGAATATAAGTGAGGGTCATGCACAAACAACAAAGCTTGTGCTAGCTATACTGATTAAATGTATTAATAGTAATTCAAGACATGTATGTCTATGGCTATTAAGGAGAAGATGTGGATCTTAGCCTATTGAATGGTGTGAATGATCAATATGGGAATAGACATATGTCATGAACACTGTAGTGTTATCTTTGATTATGTTAATTCACATCAAATATGGCTGCTTTGGACAATGAGGTAACTGTGGTAATTGAAAGAATTGGGGAAGGTCAGAGCAGCTCAGCAGCAGCTCAGAGATGATCTGGGTGTGGACTGTGGGCTAAGTCCTTAACCTATCAGCCTGATGAACACTTGGAGCATTCTCCTCTGAACAGGATTGTTTATTGGTTTTGGAGAACCACCCTGTAGTCCTTGAAGCAGCTCCATGCTTTAGCTGCTCTGACAGTGTAACAGAGCCGAGCTGTGAGCGCTAGGCAAAACTGATGACACAGCAAAGCCTCCACTAAGTCTTGGAGGGAAATGGATAATGACTGGGCAGTTGACATACAGCATTTACACTCATACTACACACTGATTTAACCATTTTTAACCGCCACTGTCGCCTTATGGCTAAAATGTCAAAGGAAAAGGTCCAAAGTGCCTCCAATAACCACACTTGCCTGTATAACTCTGCTAATACAAAAGCCCAGCTCCTGAAGGTTCAGACCCTCCATCAATCTCTGAAATCCAGACAGTAGCTTTTTAAACAGAAGAACATTTTCTTCAATAAAGTCCTTGTTTGTTTTGGCTTGCATAAAAAGGTGGACGCCTTCTTCCTTCTTTGACAAACTCCCAAAGAATGTCATGGTTTACATGACACAAGCAGAGATCAACTCCAACTCCAGTTTGTAAAGGGGTGATTTGTTGAGGAGTAAAAGGAGGGCTGCATTATAAACCGGATACTGAGAAATGTTCCTCTCTGGATGGAAAGAGCACTTCAAAGAGAAATTATGTGAGGAGTATTGTACACTATGAAGAAAATGGCCACACGCAGCAGAGCTGACCCCACAACTGCTGAGCAAACAAAAAACAGAGAGAAGAAGCAAAGCATTACTTAATTCTACACAAATGTAAACCATGAATGGATTATTACCCCAGAGAAAAGCAAAATTACACAAGTATCAGATCACCTCAGTATTTTCACACACCTCCACTGTTTCTGTATGATTACTCAGAGCTGCCGCTTCAGCAGCTATCGGGCCATTTACCCATGTTCTATACGTATATTTACACGGTATATGTTTCTTTATAATGGTTCCCATGCAGCTGTGCTCAAAGAGACACTTGTGGAGTGTTTTACATTTCAACAAAGTGTTCATCTACGTACACCACTTGGGGCTTTATCTGGGATCAGGTGAAAGAACTGGAACACTGCTCTAGGTAATTTGGCTGAAATAATAAAAACAGCGCTTTAACAGTACTTCTCATAGATACAAATTCTTGGTTTTCCTGCCACACCAATATTAAAGAACAAAGTTGACTTGGATGAAGTAGAAGTTGTCTCATTTTTGAGTCAGTTCTTGTGTACTTGTGCAGGCAATGTTGCCTCATGTCAGTTTGGTCTGGCGAAGCCAATTTACTGACATCACTTCTAAATAATACCACTTATGAGAATATAAGCCCCACCCTAAAGTGGAACCCCAACTTTTCTGAGCCTAATTTAGCACTGACCCTCCTCTGAATCACTGCACTATTCATGGCTTACTTCTCTAGAGAAGGTTACCTCGTTTTTTCCATGGCTCCCCTCGGTAGTACACTGCCTTCACACCACACCAACAACAGCCGCCTGCAGAGGGCTCAAGCACAAAGTCAAAACACAACTGAACAGAAAAAATATCCACCATGAGATGTGTCACAGAAAATCAAATGTTGTGACAAAGGACTGACATCAGAAATGATCTGATTACACACAAGGTGAGACATTTGGGTTCAGGGTCACAAGCATCGCCCTCATGGACCACACAGACTGTGGGACAGACATCTTTAACCTCAAAGAGAACATCAGGAAAGATTCACTGTCCAGACGGTTTCACAAGCGCATCGTGAGTCAGTCGGAAGAAACTTTTTTGGGGATTATGTGTGCATTCAATAGAATTCAATTGAGTTTGTTTTAATGGAACAATATAATAGATATTTAAAATCCATGTCAAAAATAAATGAATACACATTAAAACTGAATCAAATAAACAGAATATCCAAAGTTAATGCAATAAATTCTCACCAAAAACAAAGTTTAATAATGGCTAAATGATAAGAGTTCAGTAGTATCTACTGATCATTCATCAATAATCAATCACAAAATGAGTAAGTACATGAGTTTGAGCTCTGGGGTAAAGACTTTTTCACTCTCTTGTCTATGCGTCACAAATAAAAAGTACGGCAGGCTGTGTCAGGTTCCTCCCTTTTTAAAGGACTTTTCAGACTTTGGCTCTCCGACTATATGTATTTTTATGGTTGCATGTCTACATTGTGACATCGAAAAATATATATTTTTTTCTCCATTTGGAGAAGACAGAAGAGCACACAGAGCCCCGCTGCACATCAGCTGCTCTGGGGTAAAGACTTTTTCACTCTCTTGTCTATGCATCATGTGACGTGTGAGGGACTGACTGAGGCTCTTTCACTTCATCTGTGACAATGACAACTGAAGCTTCTTCTCTTTATTTTATTCAGACAATATAAGCATTACTATACACCCTAACCTTCACTTCAGCAGAAATATTTTGTTCCGTTATGAAAATTTGTTATTTTTACTTTTAATTCAACTTCAACCATTATTTACATGTGTGTTATTTTTGCAATTTATTATTTTACATTGACAGTCGATTTGCAGCAATTAACACATGCACAATGTAAAATGCAAGAGGTGAGATGCTTTGAGGATGGAGAGGGGATACATTTACATCTTCTACAGCTCATAATTTGTTGCTCTTTCATTGCAATAATCCAGAGTCTTTCTTCATCTCTAATCCTTACAACAACACAGGTGATGAAAACTAATAAATGAAAGGCTTTGATTTCCGCTGGTGATGCCAAAGACCACAGGCTCACCTTGGCGGCTCTCGGGTCAAGCAGGATTGTATAGAACTGGAGGGATGTTTTCCCACAGGGCGTCGCCTATTGATCTTATATATCAGTGCAGTGAAGGTGCTGCCAACAGGGCGCGGAACAATACAAAATAAGCACTCTGCAAATGTTCGTATCAAAGCAGCTGAATTTGATTTTTTAAATCCACAAGAACAGACTGTGGGAAATTTGCCTTTTTCTGATTTTTAAATCCAGCTGTGAGAGATACTAGTGACCTCTCTCCACACACTTCCAATAGGGACAATAGAGAGTTTTTTATAGAACAAATGTATGGATCAGCGCACTGTTTTTCTTCTCTAGTTATACAGTGAAAGCTCTGCAGAGACAAAATCCTAACAATGAAAAAAAAACATGGAGTGGAAGCTGAATTTACAACTGCATCTCAAATTGCTCAAAACACACCAATGAGCAGATTCATACAGCAAACTTTCTCTTTTGTATTGCGTTAAAAATGTTATTTCCCATTCTATACCTACAACCACGTTTTAAACAGAGCCAGTAAACTGCACAGTGCATGAAGAGTACAAGAGGAGCAGGTGAGAGTGTAGAGAAGCAATGTGACAGCTGGTATTTGTGATCAGAAACAATTAGGACAATGAGCTCACAGTTAGTTTGTGACTTTAGTAACTCGCTGATTTGTTTATGAATGACTTGGAATAGGCAGTGCTATTTAAACACAATAAGACTTATTTATTCCCATCTACTGAAATATCTAAGCTAAAAAATACACTAACTTCATTCATTGTTGTCTTCTTTTTTTCATCCTATATGACCAGATTATTTTTTTTCTCAAACTTTCAGAAATGTCAAAACTGAGCGAAGGCATGAAATTCCAACTTTTGCATTATTAATTGTGATCTTCAGATGTGACGCTAAATCTTTAACTCGACCTTGGTAATAACATCAAGCAGCAAGAATGAAAAACAGGCGATCTCTTTCCACATCCTCACAATGTTGGACTGTGTTTGTTTCACTGACTGTCTAAAGGGGTTTGTGGATTACATGGCTTGCAGTTTTATGCACTGGCACAGGAAGGGAATGTTTAACAGCTGGCAAATGAATTGAGTGTTAATGTGTCATTTATCTTTTTACATGTCGAGCTCAGCCAGCGGACAATGCTATTTTAAACCTTCAGCTACTGTTTTAAGTTTGATTACCCTGCATTTGACTTTTCTTTAATAAATGCAGTTTTACTATTTTCAGAATAGATGTAAGAGTTTATATCTCACCACAATATCTATCTGTTCTCAGAGACAGCTCCTCCTGCTGTCTTCCTCAGGGCCTCCTGCTGGTGGCTCTGGGACTATATGAGTTCTGAACCGTCTGATTCAATCATGAATTCCCATCACATGTGCTCTATTAAGTGTCAAACTGTCTCCGGCTAAAGCTTTTTCCTATTCTCCTTAGTCCAGGTGTCTTGTGCTGTTTTCCACAGAGTAAACCTTTTTGCCAGCATAGTCCAAACAAGGGCCTGGCATTGTAAATCTAAATCTGTTTTTTGCGGTGCGGGCTACCTGCCCTGTCAGGAAGGGGATTCCAGACAGAGGTTTATGTCGGATGAACATCTATTTAAGGTCAAAAACAGACTTTAAAGTACATGAAGGTGTTTCTATGTTTACTGTGCCACCCAGAAGACACAGCAAACAGGCTAATTCCTTTCAGCACCTGGAAATGCACTTACAGAGTAAAGCTAACCTTAGAAAACATTATTAGATGTATAAAGGAAAAAAAAAACATCACTTCAGTATTTTACCCTGACAGTTCACTGCAGTTTAGTCAATAGGGCAGGCTAATCAACAGAAAAATTGAGAGATTCTGATAATGAGAGATTGCGATTCATGAGAAATTGTGAATTGTTTGGTTGGTCTTTAGAATGGAGAGCTCCAAAGGCAAACCTCTGTCTGACATGAGGTTTGGAGCAGAAGTCAGACTTTTCTAGAAGAAATTAGACTTATTTTAGAGCACTTATTAAAAACCTATTGTCAAACCATTACTATTAAGACATACGTAATAAAAAATAATAATCATCATTATGAGGATTGATCTCTGCATGACATAAAATAACAAAACAGGTTATTCTATCACGTTAAACATGTGTGTCAGTGTGTCTATACAGTGCTTTTGATCATGGTTGATGAGCTGAACAGACAAAGACATTCAACCCTATTGTGATGATTGGTTTATTTAATCTATTAACACATTTAATGCAGTTTTCTTCACCTCTCCACATGCCTGTCTTCTGAATACCTCACATAGTTTTTTCTTTTAGCGCTTTGCCTCGTTTAACTCTTCAAACATATTCCAGACGTATAACTGAGTGGGAACCAGCAGGACACACACATTCCTCCAGACGGACACCATTTTTAGGTCTCTGTCCTTCTCAACATGTGGAAGTTTAGGGTCATCTGCCGCACTGCCACACAGATGTGTTTTCCACCGGTCAGACACATCCTGGGCTATGTAAGAGTCCGATGCTATTTATAGAAATGTCTGCGCTGAGAATGGTGAACGCGACGCACATGTGAAGACAGTTGTGACAAAGCTGTGGATCTTCACTTTGCATGTTTAATATTAGTAAAAATAAAATAATTAAACAAATAGTTATTAATATAGTAACACTATCTCAATGTAATATGTTAAGATGGTTATTTATTAAAGTGCCTATGACAGGTAGAAGAACAATTAAGATTTTGATGAACATTCTACAAATTTCATCCCAGTTTAGGCTTAAAAATGTACCTCCTGATTATAAAAGATGAAATCACACTAGGAAGTAAGTAATGAAATGGGCCAAAATGGGCTCTAATTTTTTAAATAGAGAAATAAAGATTTTTTGTTTTTTTACAGGATTGCAAAACTTTCTCATGACAAAAGTGCTAAAAGTCCTTAACATGTCATCACAGAAAACCACTTCATAGAAATGAACTGAACAGGAAATGAACAAGCCGGAAAGTAGTTAGCATTTTTGAAAATAAACAAGCCAACTGACGCACGGTGTGCTGAGCTAATTTTATCATACACACAAACTTTTCTTCAAAAAGTTGTTTTTGATTCTTGAGAGACCACAATTTATACGAACAAAAAGTACTAATGTACCAAATTAAGTTAAAATTAGGAAATGGATTTAAAAAAAAAAAGTCATATGGTCTGGTCTGTGATCTGTGGTCTGGTCTGTGGTCTGGTCTGTGGTCTGGTCTGAACTGTGATCTGTGGTCTGGTCTGTGGTCTGGTCTGTGGTCTGGTCTGTGGTCAGGTCTGTGGTCAGGTCTGTGGTCTGGTCTGTGGCCTGGTCTGTGGTCAGGTCTGTGGTCTGGTCTGTGGTCTGGTCTGTGGTCTGGCCTGTGGTCTGGTCTGTGGTCTGGTCTATAGTTAAGTCTGTGGTCTGGTCTGTGGTCAGGTCTGTGGTCAGGTCTGTGGTCTGGTCTGTGGTCAGGTCTGTGGTCAGGTCTGTGGTCTGGTCTGTGGCCTGGTCTGTGGTCAGGTCTGTGGTCAGGTCTGTGGTCTGGTCTGTGGTCTGGTCTATGGTTTGGTTTGTGGTCAGGTCTGTGGTCAGGTCTGTGGTCAGGTCTGTGGTCTGGTCTGTGGCCTGGTTTGTGGTCAGGTCTGTGGTCTGGTCTGTGTCTGGTCTGTGGTCTGGTCTGTGGTCTGGTCTGTGGTCAGGTCTGTGGTCAGGTCTGTGGTCTGGTCTGTGGTCTGGTCTATGGTTTGGTTTGTGGTCTGGTCTGTGGTCTGGTCTGTGGTCTGGTCTATGGTTTGGTTTGTGGTCTGGTTTGGTCTAGATTAGGCCTTCAAAAACACATTTTACAGACAGTAAAATGAGACTATAGATCTTGAAAAGAAATAAAATACTTTTGATTTTGAATTAAACAAACACAGTCAATTGATTTTGTCACAATGTGCCGCATTTGCAATAAGCTTTTTGTTGTTTGATTTACTAACTTACAATTTAAAAAGTCATGTCTCACTGCTTTAACAATATAGACCTCAGCATGAAAAAAAATTCTCAACATGAATTAAATATGTAGCTAAATTAGGTCAACACTTTGATTAAATCGGTCTCAATGTCGGCAAGTGTTAAGGAAGTGGTTCATAAGTGACCATTACGAAGCTAGCATCCGCAAAAGAGCCGGTTTTCTTCAATTGTCCACTTGAATCTGTAGTTGCCTCTTTGAAAACCACAAGTCCAAACACACTTAGCTCCAGAGCCAACCATGAAATCCGCCTGTTCACCTCTCGTCTGACCAGCATGCGCCCATCACATTTAGAAATACCCTTGTGGTCCAAAATACACAGGCCACTTCACCGCTGAAATAAATCTCAATTTCCCTTCAGCCACTTTCTTCATTTAACAGTTATGTAATGGATTATAAACAAAAACCTCCCTGAAACAGACAAGAAGGAGACAGGAGGCAAATTTACATCACACTGAATCACACTTTCAACATGCACGACTTAGGGACATCTATGGGTTCAAATGTGGAGTGGGGTGGCACGCAGGTCAGTATTACTCCTCACAGCACACCCACGTCAGATTTAATGGGGCTGTCAGAAGAGGCTAAGGTGTGGTCACCAGCCATTTTCCAAATAATTACCTCTTACAACAGAGACTTTATTGTGTGGAACTGTAGCCTCGAAAATTTAGGTGAAGTACACGCGAGAGAGGAGGAACTGAGCAATGCACTAACACTGTGACGCTCATTTCATGAATTGTCGTTTCCCCAAAAAGATTTTTCTGTCACACTTGTCGAGCTGCGCGGATGATGGATTTCACACCTGTTATAAGAGAGAAAAGTTACACAGTGCTCCTTTAATAGCAAGTATTCAAATCATGACTACACTGAAAAGGTTCCACGGTACAACAGAGTTACTCGACCAGCACACAGTAATGTAAAGGCCCAGAGGTGTAGCTCCAAATTCTGATGGGCCCTTGTACATAATCATAGTGTAACCATTTTTATTAAAAGAAAAAGGATATTTTAATTTGTTTTTGCCTATATGTGATTAATTTCTCAGTGTCAGTCTGATGGCTCTTAAGGAAACACGAGTGATCTAAACACAGACTGTGGAGGCTCTGCAGAGGCTGAAACAGTAATATTGACAGATATAAGGTGGGAGAAGTGGAAGTAGAACTTAGCTATAACTAAGAGACTAACACTGACTGAAACATGTAGCTACAAATATAATAAAGATGCCGTTTTCTTCTACATTTTCTTCTACAGTCACTTCCGATGAAACAAGTCAGGTAAAAAACCATCTCTTATACAGATACTTATCTGATAAAGAAGAAACGCTTTTATAAATACTTTAAGAAGACATAATGATCTTCCCTAACGTTTTATAAAGATCCCATTGAGATGCTTGAGTTAACTATTGTCTCTTGTAAGGCTGGGTTGAGAATAAATGGTAATGTTTATTAACAACAATGTACAATTGCATTAAGCACAAAAGCAAAGATGCTTGTACCAGATTCTAGCTTTACAGCAATTTGCATCTGTAGTCCTGGGGAGGGGTCAGGGTAGAAGTAGAAGTAAAAGTAAAACTCACTGCCCGAGGGCCCAATGCGGCCCCCAGGATGATTTCTGAATATTATGGATAGTGGCCACCTGATAAAAGCACAAAACAATTTGAACTACAGCTACCCTGGAAAGCAGCAAATTGCAATTTCTCAAAAAGAATTTTGCGAAAATATGTGGAATTATGTACTATATAAAATAGTGCAACGTAATGTAATGTGCTACAATATAAATCTGGACGTACAGTAAATTTTTATTGCTTTATATACCCCATTAGCCATATCAGACAATAACACAGAAGGACCAAAAAACAGAATTATTGTACTGGTGCGCTCATAAGACATACTGTATTTGTCTTGTGTAATATAGTGAAAGTTTGTGTTATTCTTCAGTGAATGAATGAGACATAAAGCTTTATGCTGATGGTATGAAATGAATTCTTCTGGCACTGTTCCTTCAGATATTACTATGGCTTCTTCCACATCTTCAAATGTCCAATTGTAAATCATCTTCTGTGCAGTAAAACATGAGAGGCCTCGTGTGTAATCTTTATTATTCTCTCTTCATGTTAATAACGTTCAGTCATATTACAGATTGTGCCACTGGCGGGTTTCAGATTGAAAGTGCAGATGTTTTGACTTGTGTGAAATTGCACCACAGCGGCAAATAAACCTAAATTGATCAACATAAAGACAGTATTTTCTCCAGTACAACCACTGAAGTTCTGGATAAACTGTTGCAGAGGGAGGGTAACACATATCTTAACAAGGCTCTGTTTCCAAACAATTGCTAAAGTAACAAAACAAAAACAAAAGCAGTGTGCACTTTGTGCGTGTGTCCATGAGGGGGCAGTGCACAAAGGTGAGTCAGTCAGAGTTTGGCTGTTCAAACTGAATTGCATAATTCTCTGGAAAGTTTGGTTCACTGCTGATGTGGAAATTATAATTGCAGTCACCACTTTGTGTCACAAGTAAAACAAAATAAATTCAATATTAATGGAATTTAGGCTATTTGGTGATGGTATTTGAAATTATTCAATATTAGACAATGAAGCATCTTCAACAAAAAAATACTTTTAAATATAGTATTATTTTTATTTATATTATATTATGACTAATGCTATTAATATTTTTTTTCAAAAGGAAAAGCTGATTTGGCACCAAATGTATTTATTTATTATTTTGTTTTCTTCCAACATTCAGTCCAATGAAAGTCAAGATGAATAAAAAAGAGAATAGTATCCCTATATTCAACAGAACAAGTACTAAACAGCTCAAGCAGTGGCCCAGGGGTCAAAAGTGACTCAGATACATTTTCTGGATACTAAACCTCCAAATCATAAAGACTTATAAAGAGTTCTTTTTATTGCAAATGTAACATGTTATATCATAAACATTTTTATTTAAAAAGGCATTGTATAGCCCATGTTGCATTTCTTTTGCCTTCACAACAATATAAATCATTAAAGGGAGAAGTAAAAAGTAACAAGTTACTTGTCGAGTCCTACCCCAATTTACAATCACCATATGACATATAAATAAAGAAAACTATACCCGGTTTGGTTGGTTCTTACACTTCAATTATTTACAACCTGAATCATAAGCATTATTCTGTACTGTTATTTTATCATTTTATTGAACTTGAATTTTCTTGACTCGTGCCCCAACAAAGATGTTCCTATTTTCAAACTAAATTATTTACATTTGTATACGTTTACAATATTCCCCTTCTATTTCATTGTATTTTTAGATTATAGGCTGTTTATAATGTTTTTGTTTTAAACTGAACTATCAGTGTAAATCTTAATTTCATCATTTAAGCTATTTCATAAACCGACATCAGTACGTGTAATACACTTTTTTATGTTGTCTTTTAATTAATAACTTCTAATTTAGTGTATTCCTAAGGTTATAAGGGTCGTCCTTGTCCAGAAACTTTTTTGTATGTTGTCTGCTAACATCAATATGAACTACTAATTAGTTACACTTAGCAAAATCAGACGACTTTCCTAAACTATGACATCGTCTGATTATTTTAAGACCAGAGAAGCCTTACAAAGTTTGAGTCGTCCCATGTTGAGCAGAGCATCCATCAGCAGACACCTGACCAGCTCCTCTGGACAAGACGGTGGCCCAGATCAGACCCATAAACCTGCTTCTTCAGGTCCAAGAGCAGAGAGAGGGAAAATCTGATATGTCCGGCCTCCTCCGCTGAAGGCTATTCATCACGGCATTAGCAGACGGATTATGCACAAGGCTTCGGTTACGGAAAAAGTGAAAAACCAGAAATGCAAAATACTAAACAGAGCACGCAAGATTTAGATTATTTTAGTTAGGTTTCTTTTGATGACTGCGTGAAAAACAACATATTTCATGGTTTGCTGTCATTTCCTTTTCCCTAAAATGCACTCTATGCTGCTACAAGATGCTTTTAATTTTATTTATGAGTGCATTCATTTTTTTTTTTTTTTTTATCAAACTGTGCATGGACAATAGATATGATCAATTAAGTATCGTTCTGTGGCTAAAAATCTTCTTTTACACATGTTTAGGATCAGCCTTTTGTAGCTTTTTGTTTCGGTAAAAGAATATATTGCTGTTGTACGGTGCCACAGCCTTCTTCTCATAGTTTAAAAACAGAAGTAAGCAGCTGTGCAACATAATTTTGTTCATTAAATCTGAATTAATTAAATCTATTGTGCTCATATACTGTATTTAAGGAACTGTTGTGACATAGACATTTATGTGCTCATCCATAGTTACTGTGGTGTCCCTGTCAGACATCCTCAGACACCCAAAACACATATTACATTACGCAGAGCAGTCCCGAGTTCTGATTGGTGAATGTGGCATGCAGCTATTGTATTGTGTCTAGACCACCCAAAACTCAACAGTTTCCTCCTGTAAATATTTGGATGTGTTGGCATTGAAAAGAGCCTCCAGGCATTTGTTTAATGACTCTGTTGGCAGTAAAAGGGCTGCTTTGATGCAGCACAACAAGCCTCAAGGTATTTTTGTAGAACACACATATATGTCTTTTAACAAGATCACTGAATTCACTCAACGATCAATAAAACTGAATCTACTTTACCACAATGACAATAATTCTTGTAACATTAGATTAGATTTGCCTTTATGACTCCATGCTGAGAAATTCATACTGGATAGTCAATTGGCTCACAGAAATAAGACACAAGTACACAGGCCAAATTCACAGCAGCAGGTGACTAGGGATGGAAAATCGAAAACTTCGAAAAATCGATTGAAGTACTTTACAAAAGTAAAGTATGCAGCAAGCAAATCGAAAAGTCAGAATCAATCAGTTTTGTTCATTTACACACATACTCTGTATTTATAATACAGACAATAATATAAGAATAGCCACAATGTTTGAAGAAACAAAGCCTGAACTTGTGCCAGACCTGAGTGAATGTGCATTATTATGTTGTGTTGACTAGAGATCGACTGATATGGGTTTTTCTTTGGCCGATACCGATGCTGATTTTTATACATTTTGTCAGCCGATGCGGCTATCAATGGCCGATTTTTGAGGCCGATTTTCTTATGTTAGTTTTTAAAAAACATAGCTGAGATGAGATAGTCTATCCAAAAAAGAAAAAGTTCATTCTAAATTATTATTTTGTCTCATTGTTTAATGAATGTAAAATGTTTATGCAAAACATTTTAAAGAGTAATTCAATAAAGTGCTCCTTTTCAAAACACAGCAAAATGGAGATATATAGAAGAAAGCATATAATTTCTCTTCAAAACTATCAGCTGATCACTGAGTGCAGCTCTACCGTGCAGGCGACTGTTCAAACAAACTGCCGAATAAGGCCGATATGAAAAAAAAAATATATATATATCAAAATATCGGCCGGCTAATATATCGGTTTATCTCTAGTGTTAACAATGGACGGACCTCTAAATATGGACACTAACTATTACTGTTTTAAGCGCTAACAACAGTGGCTTTGTTTTAAATGTAATTTATTATGGTTTATTTTGTCTCTTAAGCTGAAAACAAAGTTTATAAAGATAAACTAACAAAATTGAATACAATCGAAAATTGTGGCTGCAGAATCTAAAACTGAATCGAATCGTGACTTAAGTGAATCGTCCCATCCTTACAGATGACCGTTACCATGCAAAAACCTCACCTGAAATCCATAACATTTTAAGTCTTGATTCTAGAAAAGCACACACTGCCCAGCACATGATCAAAAATATATCCTACTTTGTCTATCCAACACATGATCAAAGTATTTAGCTAAATGAAAATCCATCTGCATCGTTCCATAAATTAAAGGGATTACTGTTAGTCTGGTAGTACATAACAAAATAACTTAATATCAATTTCCTTTTAGTACAGAATTATGTCCCGTTAGTTCACTAAACTCCACTACGTTAGCATTGTGGCTGACTGCCTTTAGCGTACCTGTCTCGCTCCTAACAGCTGAAAAAAGCAAGAAGTGGTGAGCAATTCAGAGGCTCAGAATGCATTCGATAAATATTCGATAAAATGTGACCTAACCTATCATAAATCACAAAAATCATAACTACACGAATATCACTCAAAAGTGCTTGGCTGTTGCAGTAGAAATAGGAAAGAAAAAATCTGCTAATTGAATAAGACAGACAACGACAAACAACAACAGACAACTATGTTGACCTGAGGAAGATCCAGTTTGGATCAAAACATTATCTGTCCTAATAAAATTGCAGATTTGGAGATAGTGCGAGCTTGTCCTTCTTTCCTAACCTGTGATACACACAGACTTAACGCTTGCACTTGTTGAAACAACTCCTCCAGTGTAAATGACAGTGAGCTGAATCAGAAGCTCTTGTCTGGTCAGTGTATGACTTCATTTCTCATGACACATTCCCCTTCATTGATAGAAATTACAAACATTTTCTACTTTTGACAAATACTCTATATTTAACACAAGAACAGGAAATGCTGGCGGTTAAGAGAAAACTGTGTTTTTCTCCAACTTTCAGTGATGTATTCAGACAATTACTCACTCAGAAAGTTGGACTAATGGGACTTTCCAAACCATCTCATGTAAATATTTCGTAGGAATTAATGTTTGGTCTTGGAATCAAAGAAAAGAATAAAAACTCTCACTAACTATTAGAAAATGGATTCAACAGAAACAATACGTTGTCTTGTACTGAAATGTTTTATCACGTTTTTTTTAAGTAGATACAATTTACAGACCTTTTTCGTTAGCTTGTTTTGATTAAAAAAAAACAAAAACTGAATTCCGATGTAAGACTGAATATTGGGTCAAGATTTCAACAAGGTCATTCTGAAGTCATCTGTAAATGAAACATCATCCAATTAATGAAATGTGTGTCCTAATTAGATTTAGTTGTATGAGTGGGCCGTAGCTCAGACGTCAGTGATTATAATAATGTGTCCTCTGTGAGTTCTGTCAGGCCTGGGGGACACATTTACGTTTGTTTACATGACACTAATCAGCTGTTTAGTAATCATCTGCACATTTGTTTGTACGTCACTGAAAAAAAGGGAAATCCTCGGTTGATAGTCACTTCATTTTATGAGTAACGGTGTTGTTTTGCCATTTTATTCAGTATTATAAGAACTGAATGCATGTTACAAATAGTAAACAAATGAAACAGGATTTGGTAATGCTTGCACTTTAGCGTTAATGCATTATGTGTAAAATGTCTAAAATACTCAAGCTAAAATGCACATAAACCACAATTCTTACATGTTAACTCTTCAAATGTTGCTGTGCTTCCTTTTTAAGTCAGACTGAAAGCTCATTCATACATTTTACAGCATGTATTATGGGTCTAGACTGCTGACTGTAGTTGCCAACAGTTTACTGTTATATGTAGTATAAAAAGATGTCTATGTAAGACTGGGAGTAGTTAGATCTCAATTTGTTTGTGATGTTTTTAACCTCAAGGTATTAGTATTAGAAGAGGTGGGGCCAGCACTGTCTCCTCAGTCTTGTCCTGTCTGTGTATAATATAGTTTTGGTGACATGACAGGCCACACAATGAGATGACACACAGCCAAAAGCCTATGTGTGTCATAAACCGGGTGAGTTTTGTGGTATGGAGATTTGCCCCACAAACATCAATAACTTACTCATTAAGTACTTTTCACGCATACTTACAGCATGTGCAATGGACCATTTTCATCTTTTACGATAGTTACATCCTTTGGGGTTTCTTTGATGTATGTGGAAGGACTAAGAAAATATTTGTATTCATTACATTTTAAAATCTTTTAGTTACATCAATGTGTAGCCGTAAATACTGATTTAAAGCCATGTAATAATTAATTATAGGAGTAGTTTTAACAAGGCATAAAATGTAAGTAGTGGGCACAAGAAAAACAAATGGTCTCAACACAAAGTCATGCCTAATAAATCTTGTTGACCACAAAAAGTAAGATCCACTCGGTGGCGGCTGCAGCCAAAGCCCAGCCCGTCGTCTCCAGACTCTGGGAAATTTCCCAGTAAACTGCGTCAACTCCTGTAGACACACCCATCTTTTTTCACAGTTGCATCACCTTGTGTCAGAGACATCAAACACTGTATCTCAGTCTGTACATAAACAACCTAGATGAACTATATTTTACATTAAACTATTAGTTGAAGAGTTATCCATTCTAACTTTGAGCAGACTCTATCCCATACACGTATTCTGGGTTCAACTATTGTCATAGTTCACATGTCTTGTCTGGAAGTCCCTCAGGCCAACACAGGAAGCATGTCATCATGCTCACCTCCTCGTCATCACCAAAAGGCAAACCGGACAGACTCAACTCTCAACAGCCTCGTGCAGCGGCGGCTGCACTGCAGGAGACACTTCCACTGCACTTCAGACTCAGGCAACCGCAAGGTAATGGGCATTCCTCGGCTCTCTGCCAACAGCCTGGCTTTGAAGGGGCCCAAACCACAACAGAGCCAAGCCCAGGGCTTGATCCAATCACACCATCAAGGAGGTAAAGTGACCCACATTTCCTCACAAAGAACAAGAACAACACTATGACAAAAGTGATCATTATTTTCACTACATAAGTATTTACTTTCTCTTTCATGCACACAAGCATGGGTCAAAAAATGTA
Organism: Mugilogobius chulae; assembly: GCA_038363315.1. NCBI lineage: Eukaryota > Metazoa > Chordata > Actinopteri > Gobiiformes > Gobiidae > Mugilogobius > Mugilogobius chulae. The sequence continues at coordinate 46,961,123 of CM076409.1, read as the reverse complement.
ATCAAATTAAAAAAAAAAAATATTGGTGCCATTCTCAAAAAATATGCAAACCAAATCATGTCTGAAGCAGCAGAGCAAAAAACACAAAACACATTTTCAAATCATTAAAATTGTAAAAATTAAACACTTGCAAAAAGTACTTTAAAAATGTTTCTCAAGTAAATGTATCCACCAAGTTCAATTCTATGTTTAGGACATTACAGCCTGAATTACAAGAACTTTAAACTTTGTCTCTCATTCCTTTTGTAAATATGTTCAGTAAATTATTTTCTTGCTTTGCTGTACGTCAGAGAAGCTTAAGCACAACGCCTATGTAATTTGTCACCCAATTTGTTGTAAGCCAGCAAAGCGGTGTCTTTTGGTTTGCCTCAGAAAAGTTGTTAACACACTGCACATTTTTAGATGCTGTCATTTAGCCACACTCAAAACCCCATTTATTTTTAGGTCCTTGCCTCTACTAAAAGTGAGAGAATAAAACATTTTGCACTCTTTCTGATGCCAGTTCTGTTGCTGACGGGCTCATGTACCCACTAACCTCACAGATTTGCATCCAACAACTTGTTTGTAAACCTAAAAGCGTGCTCCTTTTGTTAAATAATTGCAGCATCTTAATTTAAGAGTATCTCACGCAGTTAAATACTTTAACCACAAAGCGAACATTTTTCTCATGCAACATGTTAAGAGACCTGTGTAATCCTGCTGTATTCTCTTATAAATGTGTCCAGTTTACAGAATTCATTTTTTGTTTTTTTGCTACACAAGTATGTTGTTAAGATCCTCTCGAAAGACAAATTAAAAACTCCCCACACACTGAATCCTACACTTAGACAATGGCCCATTTATTGATGGAAATGGATAAACAGAGTCTGTCTGTAATAATACTTGAGCTTGGATTGCAGCATTGAGCACTTTGTGTGACTCATGGAAATAGCCTGCACATGGACAGAAAAAAGCACAACAAAGAGAGTAATTCACAATAGAATGAAGCAGGGAAAATAGCACAATCGTGAGGAAACACACAACAGATGGAAGCAGTAATCAATACTTTAGCTGAGCATCACATCTGTTAGAGCCTGCGGAAGCATCCTTCCTCTGAGAAGAAGCAAACATGTTCCTATCAAATATAGAGCAATGAACCTAAATAAATACAACTAGCAAAACTATTTAATGAAAGGTGCTAAAACAAGCAACAGTCGAGAGAAATTATTACAGTTGCTATATTCCCAAAGCAGTACACAATAACAATTTCTAGTCTATTCTGGGTTCACTGGTTCCAGTTGCTAAATGAAATAGCTCCATTAACGCTATAGAGGTATTTTGTTTATCAACACGGGCGATGCGCGCGCACCCGTCCTGCAGAAAGATCTTCCGCACATACACACAAACAGTGGAAACAAGTCAAAAAAGCCCCTTGTCAGCTGACGTCAAGAGTTTATCACTTTGCGAAAACAAAAGGTATGCTGCTAAGTTAACTTTTATGGATGAAATTCGATCCTACGACAGAAGTTACATTCAGGTAAGTGAGAAAAACGGCGAGAAAAACGCTGTCTTAAGCTTCAGGGGACAGACGTCTATCATACCGGTTCATACCTGATGAAAGCAGCTAGCTGTCGCCCCATTTCGTTGTTTAATTCGAACAAGTTTCCCAATGTAAACAAATGGAGATGAGCGCTTTCTGCACGACGCACGCGCAGTTGGGCGGAGAGTGACGTTGACCAAAATTCCCTCTATATAAGAAAGACAAAAACATTTAACAAAAAAAATTAAAATATAGTGTGTTTTATTTTTTTAGTCATGTCTAGAAAAATTAAATATATTTATTTAGAGGTCTAAGGATTCACCGTCCTTTTCACAAGTACCAACAAAGCACCATTTGAGCATAAATAAAAGTCTCCGTGTAGTTCATAGCGTGTGCAGAATGTAAACACAAGGCTGTTCTCACTCATGTTAGAGCGCCCCCTGGAGTGGCCCCAGAGGCACTAGATTCAATTCTGTTTACTTCAACTTGGTTTCGTCCCATTGCTCCTCTATCACCAAAAACAGCGCTCCATGAGCTACATTAGAGGCATCAGCTGACTGCCATGACAAATGTCTCCATGAATTGTCTCCTCGGTAAATGTTACCATGGTAATTCTGTCAAGGTGTTTTCCCATCCTTCTGAAATTATATCTCTTCCCCTGGTAGATGAACCAGCACTGGCTCACTGGTGGGAAAGAATCTGCTTGAGGATCAAAAGATTTATACCATTTGTATAAATATACATAATCCACATTTTTTTTTTCTAAATTCCATCTGCACAAAAATATGACTGTAGCCTATATGAGACAACCTGTTTTAATCACTCTCAGCGTGGCTGTTTTTACATAGTTTTTGTGTGGCTCAAACTAGAGTGAAGACGTTCTGGGGTCGTTATAATAAGTATCCACAACATGACAAGAAAGGCAGCAAAGTTCAGCAAACTATGAATGGCAGATCAGTTTATCATCAGCACTGCCAGGCCAAGGAATTTAAAGAAGAACATCGTCCTCAATGCATAATTTTTCTTTTATTTCAAACATTTTCTGACCCAAAGGAAAAAGACGCCTTGTTCCAGGTTATAATGTCTGGATAGGTTGATACAACTAAAACCAGAAAAATTGAATACTTGACCTTGGCAGCCTATTAAAAGGGTCTCACTTGTAGTTAGTACAACACCATTTTGCACTTATAAACACAGACTCTTCTCAGACTCTTGCATGCAGTACATACGTTACTCATTTAGAGCTCGTTTGTGGGCGTCACCGACTGCAGAACTTGTAACATTATTAGCAACTTGACACATGCAAGACAGCAATGTCATATGAGGACAAGATGGGCCACAGAGTCCATGTAAAGCCAAGTCTTCAACACAAAATGTCTTCAGCTCATAGAGAACTGCACTTCCTTCCGTCTTACAGTATTGTTCTTTCACAGATTCAAGGACTTTTCACACTGACAATAAATAAAAAAAAACTTGTTCTCCCAGTCTCACATAAGACCCATCAGAACCAAAATAAAACATGATTTTATATACTGTAATCTTCTTTCAAACTTTGAACTTCCATACTGATTGTAATTTCACAGAGAAGAATAAAGAAGTCCTGCATTTTGCACGACCATTACTCATATCCAAGAAAGAAGTGCATATATCTTCTTCTTTAAAATAAAACTGTTACTAAATCATATCCAACGCTGTTTGCATGTTTAGAAAAAACTCATACAAGTGGTCAGAGGAGTCCAAGAAGAACACAAAGTGCAATATTTAAATGACGTGCACACTGAGCCACATACTGTATGTATCTGTGAGGGTCATTATAATTTTATATTAACCCATTTATTTAACCAGGAAAGTCCAACTGATATTATAAACCTCTTTTTAAAGGGAGTCCTAGCCAAGTGACATCAGAATTGAATACATTACAAACAAATATATGCATATCAACATTAAAATGACACAGATTAAAAAGTCTCTAATCCTTTCAAATGCTTTTAAAGGCATTTCAGGATAAGAATTGAGTCAGTTTTTTTTCTAGCAGTCAGTCATAATGCAAATATTAAATAACTTGCGTCCCCAATAGCATTCAAATGCTTCAGTGCTTCAAATGTGAACGTTGCTATGATTTTTTTTAAACAATAGTTTAAAATGAACAGAGTGGTTTAAAATGAGCAATCATTTGAAAAAATCCTTTTCTTTTCTTAGGATTTTCATTGATATAAGATCAGAAAATGTTATGATGGATCCAGGAACTGAGAAATAACATCGGACTTTAGTGGGAAGGATCCACCAACTGCTTATGACACTAGTCAGTCAAAAAGTGTTCCTGTAACTTCTTATTAACATGTTAGAAGAGAAAAAATCTACTTATCTTTTTTAAACTGAGTTCATGCATGGTGTGTAAATGTATCATGATAATGAAGCAAAGCCTGCTGTCTCTACTGTAAAAAGCTTTTTACAGGATTTTCCCTGCATGCATTGCCCTCAAGAGGAGCTGTGGGGATTTCTCTGTGTTTGGCGCCAATGTCTGCCTGTCAACACGCCCCATCAACATGGCTCAGTTTCCATAGAGACCTCAAAAATAGGGGAAAAGGCATTTGAACAGCCTTGGCCAAATTGCATTTTCATTCTTTTTTTTTTCTCGAGTGAATTGGTTTTAACAAGAGAGTTAGGTTAAAAGAGCTGATACTTTAAAGATGTCATGTGGAGTTGGACAGAGTACAGCATTATTTTACCTCAGACTTTGTTGTGAGTAGTTCGCCGCCTCACAGATGGTGAAACTATCACAATCTTCACGCCAATCGTTCAGAAATGCTCAGGACAGGCTCAGCTAAGTTTCATTTCCACTAATCACACATACAGTATCTGTTCCAGCTGTAAATTCTTGTTTCGCGATAAGTTTATGTGTGTGGATGTTTAATGTAGATGTTAACCCACATCCTACAGACACGCACCTGGTCCAAATTGAAGTTAATTTCTATTTTACAACTAAAGAAGTGCAATAAATGTTCAAAGAAAAATACCACACACTCTCATTTCCACCTAATACTCTTTAGTTTATATGTGGTTATTTAAATAAAACACCCACTTCACAGGCTTTGCGTATTAGTCTAATGAAATAATGTTGATGAAGTGACAGACGTCGTGCACCAGACAAGAGTCTCTGGACACAGAGCACAGATGCTGAAACCCTTCAAAAGTAAAGTACACTGGGCACTCCCTATGCCTTCAAGTCTAATGACCTGCAATGTTTTTACTGATCTACTGGCTCAGAAATACAATGATTTGAAAAGATAAAACAACTGATTGATGCAATAAACAATGATATCAAGTATATTCATATGTTAATTTAGTATGTCTACTCTTGCACTGACAGATGCACTGTTTTTTGATTGTTCTGATTAATGTGTTATTTTTATTGCCTAATTTTTTTGCTATTTTTGCATGCCTTATATTGATTTTATATATCTTAAATATTTTACTATATTTGATATTTTTACTCTTAGATTCTTTATTTTATTTGTTTTCTGTTTTATGTTGCACTATAGCACCGCAAGTTCCTAGTTGTGAATTCTGTTTGTTCATGACAATGGCAATAAAATTCTTTCTGATTTGATTCTGAAGTTGTGTTAACAATTCAGAGACGAAAACAACACAGAGGCCTGATAAAGGTTAGAAAGACAAAACAACTATAACTTAGAAAATCTGACGGCAACAAACCAGGAGAATAGGAAGAGGGATATGTACAATCAGATTACAATTCAGATTTTATCACAGTTCATGTTCATTTTCTATAACAGGAATAACACGTAGCCACCCCTGCCTCTAGGTGAGCAGATCCTTGATAGTAAAATGTCTTCTAAGTTGAAAAGGTGTTATATAAATAGAGACCATTCACCATTGCCAAGCCCAATCCAGAAGAAATACTATTTCAGACATTAGGGGTCAGAAATTACTTCAAGAAAAAAAAGTATATTTATGCAATAAGATGTTATGAGCTAAGATGGCGAGAGACTGTTTCTTCGATGGTTTACACCTGATTAAAAGACCACCAGCATCAAAAGAGCGGGCTTTCACTTCTTTATTACATTACATCTAAGAGACAGTCTATGTTGTAAAGGCACTGAGATCTGGAGAAGAGTTGTGTTGTGAGTATTGAAGTGACTAATGTCTTCCAGGGCGCAGACATTAACACCACAGTCCTGTGGCCTGTCGGCTGCTGCTGCACTTCATTTGTGTGTGTGTTTTGTTGACGCTGAAGCCACTCACAAATGAACCATCCGTACCCTCAATCCCAACGTTGTCGCCACCAGACCACCGCCTTTGGGAGACGATAACTCTTTTTTCTTTTTACTGTGCGGTTGGGTAATTTGATCCAAACCTCAGCAACATGGCAACAGCTCATAGTAGAGCAGCCCGTACAGTAGCGCCTACTGTAGTACATTTACAAGCAAGCCCCACTCTGTCCCACATCCAGATGTTTGGTGCAGTCTGGGTAAATATAGACATTGTCGGAGTCTGTAAAGGTAGGGCTGCGTTTGCAAAACATTTTCTTTACTCTCGTTTTAATTTTATGATAACAGGGCAATAAAAAGTAATAAAGAAAACAGTGGAGACTGAGCACAAGTCGCCAAAGCAGCAGTCAGCCTTTGAAAAACCCAAATTAAAGAACCCCACTGACACATGATAAAAAAGAAAGAAAACGCAATTATGCTGAATGCGGCTATTACTTTCATTCGGTAAACAATCATTTTATAAATTTGAAGAATTCTACAAAAGATGTCTCTCTTGTGTATTATGTAAGCTAAAGTATATGTGCTTCTGTATTTCTGGTCTTTAATACTTTGAATACTCTTGAGTTTGTTTACTTTGCCATCATAGGTATTAAAACAAAAGAATCAAGGCCCGGTGATCAAATATGACGAGAGCTGTGGCTTTTGCTCACAGCGTTCCTAATTAGCTTTAGACCTTCTGCTAGGTGCTCTACAGGCTATCAGACATGCACTGTTGTGTTTCACCCATGATTCTTTGTGCGACGAGCGGAACAAGTAAAGCCGAACAGAGCCAAAAACTCTGGTCTGACAGTTCTGAGTTTGTAGAGAGAGCAGTAAAAGTAAGAATTAAAAGCATATCTGCGTAATAATAATAATAAATGGCCCGTTCAGTTAACTGCTCTAAGAAATGGCACAAATTAGCCAAAAAACTCTAGATCGGTACTCAAAAATCAGATGAAGTCCCCCCCATAACTGTAGATGATCGTGTAGCTTCTGCTAACTTAGAGAAGGCTACTCTATTTAATACTACTTCATAGTCAAATGTGTAGATCATCATAGAGTGTTTACCCCACTCTCGCTCTGTACCTCTAAAATCCTATCGGATATTTATTTTAACCAATCTGATATCTCAAAAGCAATGTCTACATTAGACACCTCTAAATCCACAGGACCAGACGAGATTAGTTTTAGTTAGTTAGTTTTGAGAAACTGTCACGACTCCTTATCCTGGCCACTTTACGTATTATTCAAGAAGTCAATAGAGACTGGATTAATTCCTAGAGCTGGAAGAGGCTATGTAACCCTGTCTATAAAAACAAAGGAAGCCAATCGGATCTACAAAATTATAGACCTATTTCAATCCCGTCTAATGTTGGCAAACTTCTGGAGCAAATTATAAACAAAAAGTTACTTGAGTTTTTATGTGCAAATAATCTCATATCTGCCTCACAATTTGGATTTTTACCCCGTCATTCTACTACTGATCAGCTGAGTTATCTGTATCACAAATGTCTAACACTACTTGAGACTGGACACTCGTGCTGCACTGTGTTTCTAGATCTTGCAGCTGCTTTTGATTCTGTGCCCCACTCTGCTATAATTCAAAAGATTCCGGCCTATGGTATTCGTGGCAAACTCTTCCGCTGGATTGTCAATTACTTAAGTGACCGTCAACAAGCTGTGAAAATGAAGGAAGCGTTGTCAGAGATGCGATCAGTCAGTTCTGGTGTGCCTCAAGGAAGCATTCTGGCCCCCACCCTATTTCTACTGTTTATGAACGATCTCTCCCAAATGATCCCAGGCTCCATACAATCATCAAAGAAACCAGGGGTTATAAATGACTGCTTACTTTATGCCGATGATACAACACTGTTTAGGGCAGCTCAGGAGCTCCTCTACTGGCTGATAAACTGAATCAGGACCTTTCTGTAATTGCTCAATGGGGACACACTTGGGGAATGAAGTTTAACCCAAGCAAAACGAAAGCAATGTTTTTCTCCAAGGCAAAATCATCTAGTATCAACATCAGATTTATGGACTGTCCAATCGAGATTGTTAAAGAACACAAGCATTTGGGACTATGGATAACATATGATCTCAAATTTGACAAACAAATGGATTATACATGCAAGAAGGTGGCCAAACAAATTTTTCTGTGAAAATGCGTCGCCTGTTTGGGCTGCTCTCAATGTGACACAAACTAAGCATTTAGAAAAACTACAGCGACAAGTTATTCGTATTATACAACATTACCACTATACACAACCGGTGACTGATAAAGAAGCATAGGAGAAATTTTGCAGTGATGTGCTATGGATATAAACTACTCCACCAGCAACTACCTCGGGCCCTTATGCCAATGTGTCCAAGTCTTAAACCAACTGTTATCCCAACTAGGGATGCACCGATCCAGCTTTTTCTGTTCCGATATCGATCCCGATATTTGGCTTTAACTATCTGCCGATACCCGATATCAACCGATACCAGTGAAAGGATTGAAATTGCTTCTTTTCTAATAAAAAACTTAATACTTTTGGTCATATTGTGTTATGTAACTGTTGTTTATAGTACAAGTCACAACTTAACAACTTAATCTGAATAAAATGCCGAATATTATGAAATGTTCTGGATAAACACCACCCTGTAAAATAGTCTCATTATGTCCAATTAAAGACACAATTATCGGCTGAACCGATATCATGGGGTCGATACCCGATCCAGCAAAATGTCCTGGATCGGCACCGATATCCGATCCAGGTATCGGATCGGTGCATCCCTAATCCCAACTCGCAATCGACTTCTCATCCATCCAAGCATATTACATCCCACTAGTCGAGCACTGGACCGCTCACCTTTTATATTTTTAACAAAACTTTTAAATCACATTCTTGAGCTGTGGGACTGCCAAACATTACACTGCTTTAAAAGCAGTTTATGGAAAACCAACAAGAGGAATATTTTTGACCTAACTTTTTAATATTTTGTAATGGATCATCAAGTCAACGCCTACTAGGCATGACGTCAATTTTAGATTTAAAAAAAAAAAAAAAAAAAAAAAAAAAATTGACACAAGATTCTTAAAGCTGTAGATTCTTTTTTGTGTTTGCACTGCTCTATAGAAAAATGTATTTCTAGCCTGCAGAGGCATTTTTCTGCTGCAGAACCAATGAAGCGGACACTGCAACTGAATTGCAACAGATATTTTAATGGATCCTGTTAAATATTTCAGCGTAAAAAAACAGTTAACTACTGGCAGTAGAGTTGCCATTATTAAATTGTTTTTTTAACAAGATTCTACTGTTATATTTTTAACAGTTAATTACCGTTAAGTTAAAAACATTACGTAACTGTGATTCAGTAGATTATACTTTATCCTAATGTTAAATTACATTTCAAAAACATAATAATAATGTTTTTTTGTTTTTTTTTAACTGTTGCTTTGTCCACTCTAAAGAAACACACCACAAACTTCAATATTTTGATTTCCAATTATTTTAATAAGCATATTAAAATAATCTACTGTGTTATTGTTAACAACAATAATAAAACATAACAATAAAACAAAACAAAAACCCACACCTGAAATTAAAATAAAGTGCTTAAAAAAACCCTCTTGGAAATACTGATAAGGAACAAAGTCACCTGGAAACAGGAACATTCTTCAGTGTCACAGTGTCTTTAGGGCTCTGGGAAGCTCTACATTAAAATCACACTCAAAGTCTCTGAGCTTCTCAGCAGGGTGGAGACTCGTGGATTCACTGAACTTTTTCGAGTCACTTTCCCAGTTTTCTTGAAGACGATCTCTCCTCTTCTGGCCTTGCTGCCCCTTTCTGGATTGATTCCTATGAAGCGCCTGAAAATGTCCATAGAAACTTATAGTCAAAAAGTCTATTACCTTAGGTTGTGTAACATATAATACTTTGATTATTACTGTTCTTACCTTTGAATGAACTCCAACGTGAAATGCCTCTTCCTGATACTGAAGATTAAAGTTGTAGAACGTGGAAAAAATGATAGCGAGCCCCATTCCAAAGGTTGGCTGGATCCCTTCTGAAATGATGGTGCCCTCAAGGCTCACCTTCTGATGCAGTTGCTACCAGTGTCACCTGAAACTACAACAATTATAAACTTCTAGACAAAAATCAAATGAGGGAGTAAAAAGTTAGTGTTAAGTGACATACCACAAAGTATGAGCCGAGGGGTGATTGGGTTCCTTCAATGTCAGCAGCCGTCATGTGTTCCTTTCAGAGTAAAACCCAAACAAAGCAAGCTTAGTTGGTTGTAATGTTCATCTCACATTTATTTATAATATCAAAAATTTATTGTTGATTTCTGACCTGATCTCAGACTTGGTCTTAGACTTGGTCTGAAACCAAGTCAGACCAAGTGGTCTGAAACCTGGTCTCAGACTTGGTTTCAGACCAAGTCTGAGACCTGGTCTTGGACTTGGTTCCAGACTAGGTCTGAAACCTGGTCTTAGACTTGGTCTTAGACTTGTTTACAGACCAAGTCTAACGAGTAAATAGGGTTAACTTTTGTGAAAAGTTACTTTAGGTTTCTTTTTTTTTTTTTAGCCTACTAGCCATTAGCCTACTGTCATATCGCGTAGCAGCCAGATGGAATAAAGAAATCCACATCTAGCAGCTAGGACGTTGTCATACGTATATAAAGTCTAGCAAAAACTCACATAGGCCTTAAGTGCATTTATATTGGAGTCTTACTTACCAAAAAGAAGACATTTCTGAGGATTAGGTGATGGCACATGGAGCACAGCGTAGCATGTTAGACAAATTACCCAGCATTCCAAAAATACAGTACTTCCCTGTTAAGGGCAAATCATCACCGTAAATTAACACTATGGAATAATTTTTTTGAATTACATTAAATATGGATAAAAAAACACAACAATTAATGTATTTTAACCAAAACAAATCTTTAAAAAACATTTTGAGCACGTATTTCAAATTAACTGTGTGTTAATGCTGAAATGTAGCTGTAAATTTACATGAATTTGTTACAGTGCATGAAAATAATGTGTAAGAAAGCACATGACATTGAATGTGTTTCACAAATCGAGAATTGAGTTAGAGCTCCATCCATTTACTGCAAAAGAATCAAACAGATTTTACTTGAGATGTTAAAGCAGCAGATAAAACTTCAAACAAGTCTTGATGATTTATGATGTTAAAAACAGAACATCTCGGGGATCTATCTAAGACATCACAGACTTGGGACACTCAGAACAGTGTTTTCTGAGGCTCAGAAAAGAAATATTAGATTTTCACAGACAGAACTCCAGAACAAATGGGTTTTTCATGAGGAAGTTACTAAAATAATAATAATAAATAAGCAACTGAATAAAAAAACATAATGCATGTGCTTTAAACTAACCTGACACAAGTGGGGTAAAGAGCATCAAATTGAAACATTTTCCTACATGGATTTGTGGTTGGCGCTAACAATAAGGGCTTCTTTAATCGCTTCTGGACACAGAAAGTGTTTCCCCTTCTACAGCTAAGAGCTGTCTGACATTTACAACTAAGAGCCATGTGCCTGGACTTGCACAGACCAGATTTGTGGCTCAGTGGAAAAAGGAGGCGAGGGGAGGCCACATTATTAAAATCAACTCTACTACTGCTTATTATCTTCTGTCAGCCAGTGTTATTCAGAGGTGTGGACATAGCAACTTTTATGAGCCCTGTTTTAACACTGTGTCCTTTTTCGCTCAAACACATTCTAGTAATTTATTATCCACACAAGAAAATAAAGCAACAATTTATCTACAACTGCAGACAATTAAAATCCTAATGGAAATGTAACAATCTTTTTAGTCATTTGATCTGTTTCTCTCTCAACCAGTCCACTAAAGCATTACAGGGCTAAGACATACGCATTTTTTGTCATCATGTTATTTGTCACTGGTGCTTCTATAAACACAAGCTTTTTTAAAATACAAAAAATTGCCATTGACAACACTTTTTTAAAGATATGGTCATGTTATAATGAAATAAAATGAGGTTGAAAGGAAGAAACTTGCATCTATTGAATAAACACACAAATGAGGAAACTTAAACAAAATGTGCAAAATTTAAACTTTTGTTTTTATGGTTTAGCCACATCGCCACACTCTCTGTCAGCACTCTGTTCATACCTGATGACGAGAGAGAAGAGTTGTAATCTTTAGACGATTAATCGATTGATTGTGTTTTAGTCCAATAAGATTTGTGTTAGTCGACTAACTGTTTTATTTATTTTTTAGATTTATAAATATACAGCTTTTGATTTAAGAGTGATCATTTGGCTAATCTATCTTTTAAATGCACGGTTTTCTACTACTTTTCTATAATTGTCTTTGCATATACAGTATTTTTGAGCACAATTTGGGAAATATACATGTTCGATCATTTTTAGTTTTTAGTTTGGGAGCCTTTGTCACATCCCCCTTACGTGCTCTTGCTCTGTTGAGCAAGAATTTCTTTGGTCAGCAGGGGAGGGCACAACTCTGTTTGCAGAATTTTTTTTTTTTTTTTTTTGGGGGGGGGGGGTCCTAGGAATTACAGGACAATGAGGTATATGCATGAAATGAAGAGTGGGGAGAGCCTTAACATATCTTTTAACATATTGTTAAAAGAAATTGACAGGCCCATTTGCTGCAACCAAGACCACTAGACTACTGTGCAGTAGTTTAAACAGCACTTTGTTAATATGTCTTAGAAAGTGGTCTATAAACCAGAAATGCTGTCCTGTTAAACCACAGGATTTTGGCAGTCACATGTTCCTCAGCCACTTTCCTCACGTTTGTGCCAGAGCCTGCTTCAGCGACCAAATTCAGTTGATGTCATTGGTGACAACTCTTTATGGATAAATATTAGCATTTATATTTAAGGCTTAAATAAAAAATGCTTTTAAGATATGTGCTCCTGTGCATATAATCTAAACACTTTTACCTATATAACCAGGTCTTGGTATATACAGTATGTCTAAAAATTTACTGCCAGCCCACTAATTTCCAATAAGTGTGTGTGTTTGTTTGTTTTGTTTGTTCAAACGTTTTCCCTGTCGAGGTCTAACCCATATATTACACTCGGTTTAGCCACTGGAGTCTTTATGTAACTTGAAAAGTCCGAGAGGCACTCACATAGCATACAGTGCAGTTCGGTGTCTGTGGCAATCCTGTGCTCCGAATCTATTTCGTTGGCTTCAAATTTTGGCCTGACAACAGAGCTCGCCAGAGCTCACTGAAACCCTTTTTCTTCACAATTAATCAATCCGAATCGGGAAGAGAGAGATCGGAAGATGGAAAGAAGGCATATCTGTAACGTATCTTATCATATTATCTTCATCAATCTGCATACGTTCTTCTAGTTTCTCCAGGTTGAAATTTCACAATTTTTGCAATTCTCTTGAACCCATTTGAAATGTAAACAGAATCAGATTTTTTAAATATAAATCACAAATTCAAGTGTAATCGCAGTGTGTGAAAAATTGATATTTCCCCCCAAAATTTATATTTTCCAAAAATTGAGCTAACTTCAAATATTCCACAGTTTCGGATAGACAAATTATCTGCTCATTTGAACAATTTTGTACAAATTGAAACATACTAGCAGAGTACACAATTATGAAAAACAAGGACAGTAAAGTGTGTACAATAAACGTCTCTCAGCAGAATACTGCAACATCTATATTAAACTTTTGTTGAATTAAAATTGTTTCTTTTGCTTGCTTAGAGAGGAAAATCACTAAAGCACCAAGTGCAGAAGTGGCTCTAGTCCCAAATTAAGGCTGTTTTTATCATGATAAAAATCGAATCATGAGCTCCTCTCTGTGACAATCTGCTTTTTTGATGGAAATTGTCATATCACGATTTCCCATTTCTCTGTTTAATGCATCTGTCTGTTAGAAATTATGTAAACTTGTTTTGTGGAGAATCGCAATGTTCTAAATGATTAAATATTTTATTAACTTTTAACTGAAGAGCTGACGCTACTTGTTGAGATTTTTTCAAAGCTTGTTTGCTTGTTTGTTGTTTCTCTATGTTTCTCACTGCTCTCGCCGCTGACAGTGAAGGAACTGAACGCAGACACTTGTATTTATTTCAAAGGCAATTAAAGAAATACTGTCTACAAGAATCGTGATGAAATCGAATTGTGATCTGGCTACTACTTCAAGCACATAAACATTAGTGTGTGCATGAGTAATGGTGTTGGTTGTAGGTCCACCAAAAAAAGGGATTTCACGCTCGACATCTCGGAACATCCAATCTTCCATCCAAAAGGAAACTATTGAGTAGTTGAGGAATAGTTGCTCTGCTGTGACATAGTGAAAAATCTCCACTATTAAAGTTTGATTCAAGGTCAGACGGTGCCTCGGTGAACAGTTGACCCCACGCACATTCATGTACCAGACGGTAAACAACAACTTGCCAAGGTCTACCTGAGTCTGAGTGCCCACAGCCTGTAAAAATCAACAGCTTTAATGACACCTTTATTAGTCAATGGTCAGACGCCCCTGGTGGCATGGCTCTCCAATTGAGCTCTGGAAAGTCTGGGTCACTGCCTCCTCCTCAGCTGTTTACATACCAGACAGGGCCAAACTGACGATGAGGGATTCTGTGGGGAGTTATAAGCATGTTTTCATGTTAAGTTGCCATAATGCTAGTGCAGGACATCGCTGTCTCATTTTGGAAACATGCTGGGACAATGCTGAGCTATGCTTTGGCTCAGGGCTACCTACAACACCTAGCAGACAGCTAAGGTAATTACCATCTATACGTACCGTAATTAAAGTTTTTTATCATTCACTTTTTAAGTCACATTAATGACTGACAATGCTTTGAGAGCAGGGTGACAGTGACAAATGGAGACAATAAAGATATTCTTAACAAAAGGTTTGCAAATGTATAAAATCTACTGACCAATCTAGTGCGAAAACAGCCACAAAGGCAATCTCCTCAACTTGACTGGGATGAAGACACTTTGTTGCAGTAACAGTCCAGGCACATTTCGACTGGTTCAGTTGCTTAAAATCGCTTCAGCTTAGAGCCCAAATATTTTTTTAAGAAAAACATTTGGGCTAATTTTTGGCAAAATTTTACACAAATTTAACTTTTCTTCATTCAAGCAATCGTAGCAATATTTAAAAATAATATCAATAATAATTCTGTTTAGCTTATAACTAAGTATGCAATGGTCCTGGGATGATACTACATTCGTTATGCATGGGAATTATCAATCAGAAACAGAAAACAGCTCTCCATCTTCTCCGAGCTTCATGTCACCAACCACACACTACGTCATATTTAATGCTAGCTTCCATTTACGGTGACAAATACGGCAAAAATAGCATAAAATCCATCTGCTGTTTTACCTACTGCCTTTCCTACAAGCACTCAGAAACTGTCTAGGTTTCACAGTTTATTAGTAAAGAGCTACAAGTTTCAGCACAACTCCACTACTCATAAACCTTTAGTTACATGGGTTCCCATTATGTTTACCTTCATTGAGACTTAATTAAGATAATGAGCATAGATGTAGATGTGTCTTGCTTTAAGACAGAACAACAATTGAATCAACAAGGGAAGCATCAACTTTAAAGTAAGTGAGACCAAAGCTACACACCCCACATAAGTGTCTAAATTTAACAAATGTTTTTATGGCATATTGTTACAAGAGTGTTTTGAAAAGACAGCGCAGACACACTTATGGGCTACAGTGGTTTGCTGCTACAGCACCCGTTTAGTGTTTTACACACTTGTTTAAATGAGTATAAGCCAGAATGGTTTCCTACAGGCGCATATACACACCCATGAAGGCGACAGTTTAGCACTGTCTGTAACCACAACATCTAAATGAGTCACATTTTACTAATTTCGTCTTGCACTGCCCATGTTGCATTTTACAGAAGGGTGAACATAATTTAATAAAAGCCCACAGGAAATAATGATTTTCATAATATTTGGCTTTGACACTGTCATGATCACAAGCTTCAAGGCTCCATCTAGAGACTGCTATCGTTTGGATTTAGGCGGAAAAAAGTATTTGGTTCATTCATACGTAAGTAAGTAAATGAGTAAGCTTTATTTGTATAGCGCTTTTCACAGACAGAGTCACAAAGCGCTTCTCAGTGAGACTTCCTCTCCACCATGATAGAAAGGAGCCCTGGGGCAGCTCAGCAGAAGCGAAAAACCTAAACACCCGGCACCTCAACCTCCGACTACCACCAAGCATTCTCTATCCTGCATGTCATACACGACAACTTGCCATGTTCTTCTAGAAGACTTTTTTAGTTGTTTTTAGTTAGAAATTGTGATTGTGAATTGTGCAGAAGTGTTAAAGTTAAATTCCAAAGCAGGAAGTGCCTGATCACTACTTTTTCTTCCCTATTCATGTTGTCTGTGTCAGCTCAGATTAGGAATATAGCGTGTGCTGTGATGAGTTGTCTTTAACCAGCATTTCTGTCAAGCTCTGTACTGCATGCTCCTACAATCTGCTGAATGTCCTTCTTCCTCCACACTTCCTTTCACCATCTACTGTCTGGTCAATGGGCCAAAAAAGAAAAAGAAAAGAAAAGAAAAGAAAAGAAAAAGAACAGATAATGCTGTTTCCATCCTGGGGTACACTTGTATTAGACACAATCAGATTGTCCTTAGTTAACATTCTGTTTTTTGCTCCTCATCCGAGTTTTAGCAGGTGCAAAGGTTGTGCGTGCTGGTGTTTGTTTCAGGTGGGCTGTGTGGGGGAAATGCCTCATTTGTAAAGTGACCATCAGTCATAGTGACAGGTCTAGGATGATGGCAGAGTCACTGAGAGCAGCCATTCAGGGCACCGTGAGAAGAGACACACACCACAAACTCTGTCCACAGCAGTTATGGATAAACAAGTCTGAAGCTGAGTTCTCTCTGGGCAGCTCACTCACCACTTCAGACCTCACACATTAAACCAGAAAGCCCAGAGTCACAGTCTCTGACCAAGCTAACCTTTTTCTCTGCTCATGAACTAACACTCTTAAAGATGAGGTAGGCAGTGATAATCAACTTTCCATGTCAGCACTTCTGCAAACCCTATGTGTAAAATAAACAAACAAACTGTTTATGTAACATTTTTACTCCAGACAAATCACAGTGGGATGCCTACTGTAAAGAACATGGATTAAGTTCATTGATTGATAATTAATTATTCTGGACTAATTGGGCCCTCAAATGTTTCAGAACTGAACACACGGCTGTAACAGATCACACTTTTCTACCACAAATAATAAGTAAGACCCTTTAGTGTCACTGATCATTTTAGTCTGACTTTTTCTGACACAATTGCCTAAAGTAAGTCAATAAAGTTGTTCTATAACCACTGGCCCAGGATGAGCATGAGTCTGCCCTGTCGCTGAGCACACTTGCACACGCTGTGGCCACAGAGAAACCTGCTGGTGGTCCACAGTGTAAGACCCCAAACCACAGTGGTTTTCACCCCTCCTCCTCATCTCCAGCTGACGGGAATCCTGCAGCACCTGCCGCTGGGTCCTCCAGAAAGAAACAGGCATCTCTATAAGCACCAATAAATATACATGGAAATACACAAGCAAACATTCACAGATGGGTGAAGCTCATGCACTTGGATCTCGCATTTATCAACCACAATGACAGTTGCATTCAGTGTCTAATTTTGTGCAAATATTGTGTTTATCAAAGATTTACATTTATTTGCTGCCCAAAACTTACTCAATATTCACTGTGTTATTTTAGTCACTGAACTCAATGAAGCCAATATACCTCCTTCAATACCTAAAATAGATTTGGAAACAACTAGAAATGGGGGGGATGGGGTCCCACAAATGTTTTATTTTGGTGAATAAATGGTTTTAATTTTCACAATTTTTTTACTAAAGGAATGAGGTTGCTTGTATTGTGATTTTTCAAAGCCTGGTTGCTTGTTGCTCTCTGAAAACCTGGTAACACTGGTCAGTTTCCGTCCTCCTCTGAGTGAGTGACAGATGGATTTAGCATTAAGTAAAAAAAAAGCAAAAATTTACTTTTGTTTTACTCCTGCTCTAATAGGGGGATTATTTGTTTATCAACATGGGAGATGCCCGATCAGTCAGACAACTGAAAGAGCTGCAGCTGATTGACACAAGCTGTGGCAGCAACACTAGCCAGCACTGTTTTCAGCTCACTAAAAGATTTGATCACTGTGCGAAAACAAAAGTTATACTGCTAAATCAACATTTGTGAATGAAAATCGTCATACACGTTAAATTCAGGTCAGTGAAAAAACACAGACAAAAAAAATGTGTCAAGCTCCAAAGCCAGGCGTCTGTCATACCAATTCATACATGATTGAAGCAGCCAGCTCTTGTCCCGTTTTGTTGTTTTTATCAAAGAAATTTCTCCAAACAACTAGACGGACAGCGTATTTTTCTGCAGGTGACATGCACAGTAGTGACATCGACCGACAATCCCTCTATATTGTTTTCTATATTGCTTTACTACAACTTTACTTTATCACTTGAAACAATTTTAAATATCAATTACTGGACACAAAAATGCAGGAAATTAGCCCGCCCCTCATGTTTAGGTCCGATTTTCAGTAATATATCATGTATCTCACTGCTTAAAGCCTAATTTTAAAAATGTATTTGTCTTTTATTATTATTTATCTAAAAACAATCTTTATAAGTTTCTTTTAGAACACATCCACAGAAATGAATTCCTAAGATCAATTTTATAGCAACACTAGTCATAATAGCATTCTGGGCTGTCACAGACATTAAACAGCCCACTGAATAATGTTATATCTGATCTATTCAGTGACAAACCAATGTTGAAAAGGGAAATGTGTGGTTTGCAGTTCTCCTTCAAGATAAGCAATTCAAACATTAGACAAAATAACTACCCTCATTTTCAGGAACACTTGTGAGACACCACACAATCTTGCACGCACCATTGTTAGCATTAGCAGTCATGATAGAAGGGCAACCTTGAGATTTTTCCAAATCTCTGGAATGCATTATTGTCAAATACTGGATAAAGTTGGCTTTAATAGAACGTGACATTTAACCAAACAGTTCGTTTGCACACATAAAACTATCTTTATATTTTGTATCCCATTGTAAAGAATCAGGTCAAAGGTACAAAGGTACAGTGTGAGATTTATTTCTGTTGTTTTTGCACATGCTGTAAGACTTTATCAATTTGTTTTTATCTATTATCTACTAAGAGTTATCCACTGACAAAAATGTATTAACAGTAGAGTTTTTCTACCGTTTATTAACCTAAAATGTATAGTTTGAAATAAATTAAGACGTTTTCAGGCAAGGTCATATTCAGCATTTGATACACGATACAAATTACCACAGACAATCTTATCCTTCAAACGAACCTCCAGGTGCATCTATGCGTTGGTGTCCAGATCCCTGCAGCGCACTGAGCCCTCTCTCAGTCTGTCTGAGAGGTGTCAGCTCACAGACCTCCTGAGAGGCTGCTGTGGGCTCCAGCTGGCACTCTGCCCAGCAGCCCCTCCTCTGGACTGTCTGTGGGGTCCAGATGCTGCTCAAATACTCAGGCACTTTGACAAACCCCTCTGAAAGAGTAAACGAAAGCTCATTTCAAATTCACTGGATTATTCACTGGAGTTCTAACAGCTGAGTCATTATGATCAAGCTCCCAGTGAACCTTCGCGGCGCCATCTACATGCTGCGCTTTACTACAAAATCAAAGGCAAATGAACTTCATATGTGACGCTGCTTTGGGAACAAATATGTGCTGATGGTGCAAAAATGAACCTCAATAACAACAGCAAATAAAATGGTATAGAACCGCCGGAGTGTTTCAGGCTAAACTTGTTATTAATTCCTGACACACAAAACAGGTATCAAAGCAAAGACACGTTTGGCACTGCCCAGTTTTCTGTAATAACAGTTGTATTTAATGTTACATGTTCTGGATTCCAAGAGGACATTGGTGCTTTGTAAAGTTCTATAAGAGGCTAGATAGCCCGGCCTGTAGGGCAGAAGATATCTTGTTGTCACTGAGTTAATAATATATCCCGATGGAAGATTAGCAAACATTCCAAACTCTATCTTTTTGACAAATACGGTTTTATTTAATAGCACAAAATGAGATAGGTTATTGCTAGATAGTAAGATACAGTGGGACAGTCTGCTGTCATGGGCATTTAAAGTTCTGAAGTTTAGGGTAAAGGGTAAACTTAGGAAGAGGGTAGTAATTGGTATATTTTGGATAAATGATTGGGTAATGAGTAAGCTTATGAACAAGGTTGGGATAATGCTACGATTACTGTTTAGTATAATAAAACTTTTAGGAGCAAACCTACTACCCAGTCAAAAAAATAAACAGTTTGGTCAAGTTTAGAAACAGAAGCAACAACGCCAATCAGATCTCCTATGTCGCTCCAGACCTGACTATTTAGAACTCACCTCCCGGACTATCTAGCAATAAACAATAGGGAAGTAGGTTACCCATTTTCCCCAACCCTAATCCTTCACTGAATGATTTTGGAAAAGTATCTGGTGTCACAATAATACAATCCAGAAAGCTTTTCTTTCTATTTCTATTCTATTTTCTTTCTATGCAATTCATGGGTATCTTTAAAAAAAGAGATACATAGGGACTAGGGTGTAAATGGCTTTGCCAAGACAACAAAAAGAGGACCAAGTGATAATATGTGTAAAATAAATATGTTAATATGATCCATCATCGTTAATAAGATCTAAGAATGGGAATGTCTAGCTAAATGAGAAACAGAGGTACTAAACAAAGAACATTGAAGAACTGCTGAGGTGGACCATGATGTAAAGAAGTAGAGTATGTAAAACGTCTGACCATCGTCATCCACCCACACCTCTCATGGTCTGTTGTCTCACATGACATCACAGCTCCAAACCAAAAGTCTTATGTCTTTTTTTAGCCGCTGGTGGAATCCCACGTTCCGCTGTTGTTACAGTAGGCTGTGTTTACCCCTTGCACAGTTCAAGCACCCCGCAGACTGCAATTTTTACTGCTCTGTATTCATTGGCAACACTGTCAGCCATTTGTGGTGATGCTGAGGGTTTAAGGAGAGTAAAACAGAGAGAGAAGACTGCGTGGGCCTGTGTGCGGCGAGAGTGCCCATCCAGGCTCTTATAGACAGACCAGCGGCGCAGAGTTACGCATGGAGAGAACTATCTGACACAGCTGGATTACAACCAGGCCACACTCCAAAGAAGAAAATAGAAATTAAGCCTAAAAATACTTTTTTCTCAGATGAGTGATGTGCGTTAACGTGGACCGGCTGTAGACTGTACAGTCTTTGCTTTCCCACAGTAAATGTGTCTTTCTGTGTGTGAACATGTGAAATTTCAAAGAGTGAATGCTCCCTTGATACTAATTGTTATGTGTTATTTAAGAAAATGTGTGTTTTTTATTAATATTTATGACTATGTAATTTACCTCGGGGAAAAAAACAAATCATGGTTGTCATCTATGTGTTGTACACAACACACTAACTTTGTATTGATCACTATTGAACATTGTTGAACATTGTTACGCAATGAGGATTTTCTTTGGGGGGGAACAAACTTATGTAATAAACACTGTTAGGGAAGTTTGAGACACAAGACTTATGCCTTGTGTTCAATGATTATGACTGAGTTTGTTACACTACAAAGTTGTTTTTGGTGAAGAAAGTTTGCATGTCTGTTCACACACTGTTACAGGCCAGAGTTGCTTTATTGAGCCATTTCTGAATCTGAATAAAAGCAAGGAGTCAAACTAAGCAATCTACTTCTGTAAAGTTGTACAAATTTTATTGAAGCAATGAGCAACACCAGTGTTTTGATACATATCCATTTTGTCATCTTTGTTTTTAGGTTTCAGAGTCAAAACAGCCTCACTGCTGGCAGTACACTGCTGTTGTAGTAATAGTGGAATAAATTTGTCTTCTGGGTATCCACCTTTTCACATGGAAAGTGCAGAAAATTAACCTTGAGCCAAGTGGTTCATCAAACAAACAGTAAATAAGAAGAGGACAACTCTCTGCAGATCATAAAATTGGAATTACAGAAGAGCCAAGCTGGCAGAAAGTCTCAAAACACACCCTGCATTTACAGACATAAGCACCAAAATAACAAACATTTACTATAAAATAATACATTTCTGTATTGAAAAAATCAACTGCAAAGTAATAAACACTCTTTTCTAGATTTAACAAAAAAAGGTTACTTGAAAGCAACTTGCATGCTGTTAAACGCTCTGACCAGTCAGCTTCAAATACTCTCCATGACGTTTTTTCAAATGGCTTTCGGCAGCAGTCAGTCCAGATTGATAATGTGTAGAACTCAAATCAGAGTTATATCAATTTGACATAGCTAGGTTAGATAGTTTAATGACGTAGTGTTGATATTTGCCAGTCTTTGTCTTGCTGCTGACCAATCACCAATTTTCAATTTAAATTCAGAGCACCCTATGTAGCATGTGATAGTGCTAAAATCTGCATTGACAAATAATGTGGATGCGGCGACATAGTCTGGATTCTCATTGGCTACTCAAGCTTGCGGTCAACCTATAAAAGTACCTTCTTGATTGAAGAGCGCTCTTATCAACATTCTCTGAATTGTCGCTTATTTTTATTTAAAGTTAAGCCAGGGCAGTCACTGGTTAACTGTGGACCCACGCTAAATGTTACTGTCACTCAGTTAAAATACTACAATAAGCACATGAAGTTCTGCCCACTGCTGCTTAGCTCAAAATTATTTTTGCTACAAACTTTTGCTACTCACTAAACTCTGTCATTTTGGTGGTGAATTTCCCTGGTGGTGGTTCATGTTTTGGTCAGTTTTGCACTAGGGATGCACCGATCCGTTACTGGGATCAAATATCAGTATCGATCCAGAAAATTTTGCTGGATCGGGTATCGGCTCCATGATAAAGATTCATTCTTATGCCTTTAATTTGACATAATTTACTGGCTGATTTTGATCAAGAACATTTCCAAATGTCTGACATTTTCCTCTGCATTTTACTCTTCCTCAGGGCTTATGTTTTGTCTTATGTTTTGATAAGAAAATAAGGTATTTCAGTTCTTACACTAGTATTGGTTGATATCACTATTTCACTATTTTGGACTAATTTGTTGTGTTTACTCCCCCATTTTGTTTTCGCTCCTAAACCTCAGTCTTCTAGATTGTATTACTTGAGTGGTTTGAGTGTGCATAATGTGTATTTGAAAACATGTTAGTAGGGCTGCAAAGTCGAAGTTGAAATCGAAGTGAAATCACAATGTCAAGTGTATCTTGTATCTTGTCCTTAAGCAATTAAATAGTCTTTCCTTTTGATTTTAAAATGTATTCAATCAACCAAACACAGATGAAGCTTTAAAGCATGTTTTAGAGGAAATTTGTGATTTTATGAAGCCTGTTTCTAATTACAACTTTGTGTCTAAAAAAAGTCACATTTGAAAACTGTTTAAAGCCTTCGTTAACAAGAAAGGTTCTAAATAAAACACCCATTTGCAGCAGCAGCAGCAGAAAGCACACATCACTAAACCAACTAACGAGGATTTTTGATTTGATCCCATTAAAGCTGTTTATTGCCTTTGATTCTATCTTTAGAAACATAACCGGACATTTAATTAGAACGATGACTACTACAATATTTAACAAAAATATTTTTTTGTCATTTTTCCGCACATCTGTTAGCAAATATAATTAACGTATTCAGCTCTAAGGACATTACTCTGTAAAAGAAATCACATATGAAGTTTTATTCATGCATGCAGTAAATACGATTCAGGCGTGTTTCCACGTTTGTTTTAATGTTACTTTAAATAGAGTAAAAAGTGGGTACAACAACTATAACATAGAACTAGTCAAATGTCAACAGGCAATCACTGCTGTAATGAACTACAGAATTTTTTGGTCAGTGAAAGACTAAAAAGGGGGCATGGCAAACCGCGCAAAAATAAGAATCTTTATATCCAACGAACTGCACTCACCAGACTACAACTGCACCTGAATTCTTGCAAAAACAACAATTTAATAACGTAATCAGCTGTGTAATTATATGTAAAAAGAATAATTAAGATCACGATACACTCCCAAATTTGAAGCCAATCTATATCTTCTCCTTCCTGCTCTTGTCCCATGTAAATCCATCAAATCTGAAATAAAAATGTTTTCCCTTGAACAAACCTTGATCTTGAAATATAGTCTTTAGCACACAAGCTGATTTTAGATTTGTTTCTCCTTGAATTCAGGTGGGCGAGGCCCAAGTAACATAACTTTGGATTTAGTAAGACTGTTACAATTACTCAGACAGGATTCCAGGCTGAGCAATATCGTATTATATTACACAAAGGTTATGTTTATTAGGACAATGTGCATTTACATTAAGCACAATGGCAGAGATGCTAGTTTTAAAGCTAAGTCTGTCGTCCTGTGGAGAGGGAGGGGAGGGGCTACTGGACATGTTTTTAGTGATAAGAGAAAGTAAAGCGCCCGGAGGCTAACCTGGCCAGCCAGATGGTTTATCTCGTTATATTTGTGAATTCAGAAACACGAGATAAATCATCTGGCCTTCCAGCCGCCCGATTGGTTTGAGAGTCCGAACCAGCGGTGTTTCGGCAGTGTTAAGACGGCTGTTAGCGCCCCGGCACCGCCGACGAGTCTCATTCAAGCTAAAGAAA
This sequence comes from Mugilogobius chulae, assembly GCA_038363315.1. Taxonomy (NCBI): domain Eukaryota; kingdom Metazoa; phylum Chordata; class Actinopteri; order Gobiiformes; family Gobiidae; genus Mugilogobius; species Mugilogobius chulae. Next base: position 46,936,662 of record CM076409.1, on the reverse strand, counting down.
GATGGCGGCTCTCGTGGATGTAGATGTTTCTGCTGCTTTTAATGCGTTTTAGCAGAAATATGGAGTAATTTCTTTTTGAAAGAAGAGCCGGACATTGGATACGCCATTATGAGTTGTTGCTGTGATTGGCTAAGAAAAAAAAAGGTTTATTTAAATTTTTTATACCTTTAGTAATTTCTTAGTTAACATTAATGTGGCAACTACTTCTACTACTCCCACTAGACTACCACCTGCTCAAGACCTGTTTCAGTCCTAATTCAGACCGAGAATAGTTCATGGTTATAGATACAAGGTGGTACTTAGAGAGTCAAATCTTTTCTTTGGTGGTAAACGTTTTAAAACCACTGGTCTAGAGTAATTTTGCTGCTTCACTGTTCACACAGTGTAGCTCTGATAATGAACCTGAGAGTTATGTAATGAGTGTCGTTTAGACATTACATACTCTTTCACTTTTAGCCTGTACTGACTACACAAAACTACTGTTATGGCTCCTCAAATTGATATTTTGCCTTTATTACCTCTTGTCTAGCTGTCTGTCTCTTACGGGAACAGAGACTTCTTGGCTGCTTCGAGCCACTTCACACATTGGCAGCATCAGTCATGCATCAGGGAGAACCATTTAACCCACGTTTCACAACTGTATGCTGAGCTTAAAATTCAGACCACCACTGGAAACTACTCTCCATGCTACGTAAGCAGAGGCAGGCATGGAGAACCAAACCACTACTACTTTGTTCAACTGTTTTTTTCTGTTGCTCCAGTCACTTAAGTTGTCGGCAGTCAAAACCACAATGTGTTCAAACTTTATCCCATGTCTCTACATTATTTTGGATTTCAAAATTATTACATTAATCTGCCCAAGAAAATGTTATGTAGGTGTTTAAATTACTGCCAAGTGTTCCTGTCATGCCTCCGTGACGTGTGCACATGGCTCTATCTGTAAAAAGTTATAGAACAAGTACCACAGAAACCACAGAGACTGAACAAATAAAGTATAAAGCAGGGGACTGAAAATAAGCAACCATCACTCTTAATTGCACATGAGGTTTCTACAACCAAAGGCGGAGATGATGCCGCTGACCATGTGACATCAGCAGGAGGGTCTAACCTTACTTATAAAGCATTTTGAACCTTCGCATGCAAACAAAGTCTGGGCCAAGAAAGAAGACACTTCACAATCCAGTAGAAGCTCAGTCTACTTCTCAAAGAACCAACGACTAGAGGACCTGCCATATTTTGGACTCAAGTTCTCTTGAGTTTTGTCAGCTCCCGTCTTCAGACTTACAGGTGAGCCCTTCTGTGCAATAGTGTTGTTCGACACTGCAATATGGCCGTTTTGTTATTTAGTTTAAAATTAAACTTTAGAAAGTATTGTCTTTTGACTAAATGTAAATGTATTAATTAGCAAAATATACTAACTTTTCTCAGTTAAAAAAAATAGTAATACTGTATAATAGGGTGCACTTACTTACATCTAAATAGCTGCTAATGTGCATTCATTTGTGTTTATTTGTTCTTTGATAATGGCCTATTCTACTTAACTTTACTCTGCTGCTAATTAGAGGTTTACTGTGTTTAAAAAAGGCATAAGTAAATTATTAATTTAATAGGTTTTGATTGTTGCTACAAGCTTCACCAACATATTTAATATGATCTTGATTTGTGTGCAAAACATTTTCTTGTTTTTTTTATTAAAAGAGAAGTTTTGGTAACTCTCAAATCGCTACCAGGATATGGTTATGCAAACTAAGACATTTGCAATAGCTGAAAAAATGCAAAATAACAATAAATGTATCAATTACATGTATATGTGAATTAGCTAGATGTTAATAAGTGTACCCTAAAATAAACTTTAAGAAACAAAGACATAATCTGTAACAGAAATAGCTGCTGTTCTTTTTCCTTTTCTGTCTCAAAACCTCTGCTGTATACTAGTACAAAATACAGTATAATACTTAAAATATATGTTTATAAATCATCGGCACAGCTCACAGCAGCACGTGTGTCTGCTCTAAATGAGAGCTGGATTTGATTGTCTCAGTGACACATATTCTGATCATCTGTTACACTTCACAATCACAACTCAGACTGCAGGCGCCTTACTCTTTCCTGTCTGAGTAGCATCTACTACGCTGTTGTTTTGTGTACAGCCCAAGTGAGAAGACTTTAACTTACAAACTGAATCTTCTTCATGGCTCTAATCCTCACAGCTTCATTGAAATGAAATGAAAGCAGATTGTGAGCTTTGATGCTGCTTCTCCAGTCTGCTTCATATTAACATTAAAGTTAGAACTCTGTTTTTACAACCGTGGAGGACGGTAACTTTTTCTTAAACAAATATGTGATGTTATTTGATAGTATTCATATCATTTAGGCAAATATATGTTGCACATTAAATGTACGCTATTATTTTAACATTGGTGCCAGTTTAAATATTCATCATAATGTACTTTTCTTATGGTTCTCGTTATGAAAGAATACTTATAATCGCTATGATTCACTTGGTCACAATATCAATTAGCCGCCTCTACTCGGAATCAAAAGGGAAAGTACCCAGACTGTGGCTGAATCACATGCAGTTTGTTGTGATAGTAAAGCATCATGGAATTCCATTTCAAGCGTACAAGTTGAATATCTACATCAATCCTCCATGGACATATTTTGGATACTGGAATAAAGTTGTGGTTTTGTGGCCTCCACTCTGAGTATTATGTTGAAAAGCAATGGGGTCAGACAGAGGAGCAACAAATGTCCACAAATATGTCTGTGCACTGCACGACTCTGAAGGATTAGTGTTTGTGGTCACTGAGCGGCGGTGGAGCGTGAGGGCCTGTGGTGGGCGTATGTTGTATACTGCAAATCACACAGACCAAATCTGAAAATGTCAAGACCGTCTTTTACAGTCTCAAGTCATCTATTTCATAAAAATGCACATTTCTAAATTCCTAAATTAAAAAATGTCACCACAAAGCGAACGTGGGGCCTGTGGGAAGAGGTGAGCCAGGGGTTATGATGAGAGGCAAGAGGGCCACCCCTGAGCGGAGAATGACTCTTCATCATTCATCACTCATCATCATCTATCATCTCTCCCTCTTTTCACTGTCTGACCTCCAGCCTTCTTGTTTTACAGCAGCTCTGTGAGCGCTCACAGCCATTAACAAGTTTTCTCTCACATTCACCAAGCAGCAGGGGCACAAGGCTCTATCGTTTCAAATTCCATTCATGGTCATGAAAAAGACATTTGTAGCTTACAATATATTTTGCCATAGCAAGTTTGTGATTTCACTAAAAAAGTATTCTTGCTTGCAACAAGTCTAGAAATTAATATCGGTTGTTAATGTTAGAAATAAAAATCTTCATTTGACCTTGTTGAGTGATCTGTAGAATAAGCTATAATTAGAAGCTGTGACCTGACAGGACTCAGTGAGAAGCTTGTCCTGTTCACTGATGCTACAAAACACACAGTGTGTGTCTTTGTGTGGAGAATAAGGGAAGGCTGTAAAAGATTAAAAGTGGACATTTGTTTTGTGCATGTTGTTTTCTGCCAAGTCATAGCAATTTTCAGTGAATCTAAAACAGGTTTCCTGGCTCAAACTCCACATTCAGCTGCCAGGAAAAGTCCCTTTTTCCATCTACCTGTTTACACACAGGTAGAGTAGCTCTTGCGGATCAAAAGCCCAGGAGAGACTTTTTTCCAGGGAATAGTCCTACTCGCAGTGTCAGATGCAGGTAGACCTTTCCATTACTCCGCTGAGACACTCCTCCTTTTGTTCTGGTGCTTAAAAATCCAACACACACTACGCTTTTTTTGGTGGCTTAAACCAGGACACTTCACAAAGTGGAAAGAACTTGAGTTATCTACAAAATCTCTGTGATCAATTCTGTAGTTTATTTATCAAGTTTAAAGTTTATTAGAATGAACAATACCAATAATGAGTATCATGTAGGGCGTGTACAATGAAGCTATTACTGGGTAAATAGAAGGTCCCATCCACAGACCAGCGTCGCCAGGCCAGACTGTTTTGAGATAATTGAGTAAATTGAAAACAGAGTGAGTCAACTGTGCCAGCATTCTTAGTGTTGAGTCAGAGTATACAGTACAGAGCAGTCCTGATAAATATCTATATACTGACTGCATACATAAGAGCCTTAAAAGTGAGGTCTCGTGGGAATACAGGCGTACGTTTTTTCAAAAAATAAATACATATTTTTTAAGGCCTTTCATAATTTAGCTAAACTCTTCCCATTGCCCAATTTCGCCCATCCACAAAAAGCAGGTCTTGGAGAGCTTAGTTTGAATTACAGTTCTACAGATATTCTTTAATTAGTATCTTCTTACAGTTAAGTGTGTTCATTTTGTGTTACGCATACAGAGATTATGCTAAAATAAAAAAAAAATGTCTTTAGTTTGTGAATATTAACAATTGTGAGAACTAAGTTTGAATGTTGTTGTAGAGATTTAAAATATTTTTTTAGTAATCCCAACGGTATGCTCTGAGCGGAGTACAACTTATTGCCTGATGCTGCCCCTTGAGGGATAAATAAAGTAATCTGAATCTGAATCTGAATCTGAACTATACTGCTGCTTTGTGGGTGTATTTATACTTATCCCCGAGTTGACAGAGGTAGCCTGCACCTGTACCTATAGTGCTGCAATAAGAAATTTAGTAAATGATTTTTAGATCTGTTTAAATGGTCACAGATATTCTAAGCAACTGGATACTTAACAGACATACAATAATGTATTTAAAAGGACAAATAGCATGTCTTTAAATAGCACGAGTCGCTCAGTTCTGACTGACACATGTTGAAACATCACAATGTGTTCCAGCTGTCGCCTCATGAATTAAGAACAGACCCCTGAGAGAAAAAATCTCAACACAGTTATCTTTCTGTGTGGAAATCATTTGTGGGAAAATGTTTACACAAGATTGTGGAGTCAACATATCACAAGTTTAGGACTGAAATTTATGTCTCTTTGCAACAGTTTTATGATATTTTGAGAACAATGTGAATACTGGACTGGGACATGCGTAGACACTTGAGTAAAAGGGAAGAACTTGTGCTGTGGCCAGATGATTTTCTCTGCGAGACAGAGAAATATATTTGCAAAACGAATAAACAATGTGGACATAAAAAGTGACAGTCCATCAGTCTCAGGACTCGTAGAGATTGAAGTTCACATGCACTTCTGAAACTCAAAACCCATCACAACATCAAACATACGGTAGTTTCCGTCACCACAGGCCATCAACAAGGTCGACGGGTCATAACACTATTGTGAAACACTGTCACTTTTTCAAAACTGTAGCTGAAGAGGATCACTGGCAGCACTTAGTGCTAAACAGGTTGAACCTAGGAATCATCTTAATGCTCAAAGGACATTGTAAAATCAGAACTTTGAGACAAAAGCAGACTGCTGTGCGCTGTCTGCAGCTAACGTAAAAATATATGACTTTGAATAGCAAACTTGTTTGACATTCACAAAGCCTTCACCATTCAAATGACATGCATTGGTGTAGTTTACCAAAGAGATTTAAAAACAATTTTAGAGAAATATTATACAAATTATGGACAGGATACTTTGCTAATTTTATGATTCCTACTGAAAATTTACTGAATGGACCAACAATTGTAAGATTTATATGTTTAAATTGTTTTGTGTATCCTTCCTTAGCTTAAGTAACTTAATTTCTTAATATTAAAAATATATCGTCTGGTCACCATGTCCCTCTTTCGGAGTTCTGTAGCCGTGATTGACAGATGAATTAGCCAATCAGAGACACGCATCTTCCGCCGTGTAAAATCCAACATGGCTGCTCCCGACAAAAAATACATGAAAAAAATATCATGTGGACCTGAAAAACATCGCAGATTTCTGCTGAATCAATGAGCGAAGCAAAATACGATTTTAATGTGAGGTGAGTGAAGTTATATTTTGGTTTAAATGACAGACGACCAATCAGCTCCTTTGTTTCATCTGCGTCACGCAAATAAGATAATCTGATTGCCTGGTACGATGTGGATTTGATCTGAAACGCAGGCGGAGGGCGCGGCGACCAGACCCACTCTTCGCAGTATGCTGAAGTGTGGGTTCTGGATCCCAGGCAACAGAAAACTTGGCTCAAAGGAAAATAATTGAATCCAATGATACCAAAGATCACTTTAAAATCGAGGTTAAACTATGATGATTGTGCCTTTAACTGAACATAAATGAGACAATTTATTGGCTGACATTGACCCAGAATATCTCATAACGTTTGAATTTTTATTGATATTAAGTTGTTAAGTTGTTACTTGTATAATACAAAGTAGCTACATTCAACAATATGGTCCTTGGCAAGACCTAATAAAATTTACAAACAAAAATCTAGATTTTGCCCCAGAAAATCAATTCAACACGGCTTGCACATACTGTCTGAACCTGGCCTGAATCAACTCATGAGTTGCATGTCTTGCTCCAACTAACAGAAATACTGTATAACAAAGTTCTTAACATTACAGTATTTTTAGAATCAAGTTCTGCAATATTGCAACAAACTCTATGCTATAAGAAAACATAATTGTTGAGCTCTAATATTGAAATGGGCACATGAGTCATCTTAGTGAAACAAGCATGAGGAGAGACTTGCTGGACATCTACTTTCAATACAGACTAAGACTTATGTAACTCAAATGGTTACTATGAATAGATCATGAATTATGCTCTATCCAGATAACACATAACACATAAAACCGTGTAATTAAGTGAGCAGTGACAGAGTTTAACAGTGTGTCTAATTCAGGGATACGTTTGCATGCGCACACAAATTTAGCATGATTCAATTAAACTACATCAGACACTTGTAATCTAAAACTACATCCTCTCAAATGTGTTGAAGCTTGCAACAGCTAATTACTGCAATATATCAGATTAATCAATGGCGCACGTAACAACGATACATATATACGTCAATATGTTTCCGGCAAATATTAAAACAAAGCCACCGAGTTACATTAAAAATTAGTCCAATGTCTAACGAACACAAGCTCTTTTTTTGAGGGCTCGTGTTCACTAAAAGATCAATCGTGCCATGGAGTCTAGCTTCTTTTCAAGGTGCATCAGCCGGTAGGATTTACAGAAACTAAAACAAGGACAATGTACTACGCGATTGCAAAAAGCATCAAACTGTTTTCAGCTTGCACTACATTTTTGTTTAACACAATGATGCCTTGTAAAGCCCTGAAACAAATGCAGGAATAACTGTACAATAAATGAGCAGTGATAGATAGAATACTTTGACAGTGTGGTTACAAAATACTGAATGAAAATGTATTTTGTAATATATTTTGTTATTCAGAGTAATATATTCCAAACATTATATTTGTAGTAACAAAACGTGGCATAAGATTCAAACAAGTTTTGATTTTTGGTTCACAGTTTGCTTTGTAATTGTTTATATGAGACAAGAACAGATTCATCATTAATTTGAGAAGAAAAAAATGGCACATAGTTTCTCACTAGTTCCGAAAACTTTAAAATCTAAATTGTGGTTGAAAAATCAAAATATGTACTCCTCCGGTTTTTGAAAAGTATTCTGATAATCTCCAAATGAAAATGTAACAGTAACAAAATTTTCTCTAAATTAGTATTCTGAGTATGAATTTAGTTCAAGTTCTGCTGGATCGAGGGACTTTTTTTTTTTTTTAACTCGCAGTTTTTTCAGAAGTTCTAGATATGATTTATTTTTTTTCTACAGTTATGAAATCTAGAAATTAACCATTTTACAGCAAATGAGCATCATCTTTTCATAAACCAAAAAACAGTAGAAGAAACACACTATTTGTCCTACACTATTGAGAATATTATGAGAATTATCCGACAAAGCTGCAGTATTGAAAAAATAGACAGAGAAAAGGATTGATAGAAATTGCAGACATTTTTTAAGATCTACAAATTTAAGACTCAAATTCAAATTTTGTTTAAGAGTTGCTAGAACCCTGTTAGTGACTCCCCAACACTGTAAATGAGATTATAATGAAAATATCTGGCACTAATAAAGCCACATGTGTAAGTAGCTTAGTTGTACATTGCTTGGGCGCCACCTACCTGTCATTGTCCTCCCGATAGTCCTCAGTCAGGGCAGACACACGATGGAGACCCACCTCTCTGTTGTTGAGTCCTCCCCTTTCCTTAGCCTCTGACCTGCCAAGTCTCTCAGACAGCATGCAGCCAGCGCTCCCATCACACTGACCTACAGCAGCGGCAGAACACACATTACTCTGTGGGACACCTGGACGACACAAGACACTTCTCAAACTTCTCGAGGAGTTTGTGAACAGAGGAACTATTACATGTCTTTGGACTTTGGACTGGGATTTTTTTAATTAAACCTGGATTAAGAAACATTTGGGATTAAAAAGAGATTGTAGTGTTTTTAATTGTTCATATATTTTTATTTTTGCTTTTTGATTACGCTGTGAAAATGTAAGTTTGGTTTTAAAAACTTTTGTTTTTTTCTTTCTTTACTTTTTGAATTCAAGCATTTTGTATCTGAAATTCATTGATCAGTGGTAGAAACAGCTCAGACTTTTAGAATATGGTTTTATGATGGAATTATAAATCTAGTAAGAATAGTTACTGATTAAAACTAAGTAAAAAAAGCTAAAAGTAATTTGTGTTTATTTTCACACAGAAACTCCTTCAAGATGTTGTTCTCCAGAAGAGACCTACAGCAGTGGTGTTTCGCTCTCTTCTTACTCTGCTCTCCAGTGCCACATACGGACGACCTATCGATGCACTGAGCAACAGAATGTAAGTTCTTTTATGTGTCATTGGTCATCTAAAATCCCAAATTTACTTTGAGCTCCTGAAAGTAGACTAAACCTTCAGAGGTTGTACTTTGCTCTGGTTGGGTGGCAGAGGATGGAAAATGTGTTCATTTGTTAAACTTTCTGGCAGCTGTATAGTTAGCCCTGGCCCACCTGTGTGTTGACTTAAAGCAGAGAGCGTTTCAGTGCGATAAACTCAGCGCTCAGGCTGAAACTGGCTGACCTCTCCAGGAAGGCTGTGTTTGCTGTAATATCCCATCTCCTCACACTTAACACATTTTGGACCTTTTTGCCCAATCTCTGTTGGATGCTGCTCTGAAATCAAAATGCAAGATACTGAGAAACAAAATGTTTGTATTGGTCAACATTGCTAAACAGGTCGTCATTGGATAAATTTAACATTTTTTTCTGCCCTTGACCTTATGGGAGCAGTAAATCACTGTCTTGAAAAGCTGATGAACCAATTAAAGAGTGGGAGTTGCGCATTTTTGACTCCTACAAAATAAATAAGATGCATTAAAGTGCTTTTTGAGCAGTTTAAAACAGCATTTAGAGAGGCAGCCTGAGTTTTAGGAAACACCAGCTGAGCGAGGCAGTGGCTTCTGAAGATTTTCAGGAAATATCTGTATGCGTAAAAACAGACGTTCAGAAGATAACTTGGGAGGCAAGTCTGTTCAGGATGTTTTTATTATTCAAAAGAAAAAAAACTTGACTTTGAAGGAGCAGAACTTATAATGTAAAGGACTATCCTAAGAGAAGTTCCTAAATTGATTTGACTTTTTTGGGAGACACGCAGCCTTCAAATAAATCTGAGCATGATGGGAAAGTCTTGCTCACCTCAGAGGAGCTGGCGGCAGATTCCTCTGAAGCGCTGTTTGTGTGCTTAGACACCTCAAGTGTTTGGCCAGCGAGGTGAAGCCGTTGTTCCCAGGGTTCAAACCGTGCACTCTGTGTGTCTGTTTTTACAGGAGTTAAGATTCTGAGTAATGTGACCCTTCGGCAAAGCAAAGCTCTGCTCCTGGTGCTGTATGTGAACGAGAGCCAGTCAGGTTTATGGGAATTAGAGGACTGCCTCCTTTTTAGCATTTCATCTTTTACTTTCTATTCTTCAACTGCCGCTCAGTGTTAAATTAGGTTCTTTGAAGAAAATGTATATAAATTCAAGTTTTGTCACCAGTGTGAGTCATCTCAGAAAACGTTAAGCTGTATTTATAAATATATGATGCCTTACTATAAGAAGATGCTTCTCATCTTTCTTTAGGGCTGACAAATTAATGTATAAAGTTTTTTTTTCTTTGCAGAAGACGCTCTGTGACCCACGCCCAGCTCATGCACGACAAAGGGCGGACGCTACAGGACTTTAAAAGACGAATGTGGCTGCAGGAGCTTCTGGATGAGGTTCACACAGCAGAGATTAGAGACTTACCACCTCGGACAACCAGCAGTGGAGGCAGCACGAGCGGGGCAGGTGGGGCAATGCCTGGAGTTAGCTTGGACATGAATCTGAGCACCACAGGCAGCACGCTGCATTCCAAACCCCCCGGGGGAACCAAAAACCTGCCCATCAGCTTCAGGCTGGACGAAGAGGAGGGCACCAACCTGCCACAGGAAACCAACAAGTCACAAACATACAAAGACAGCGGCCTCAAGGCCACAGGCAAAAAGAAGAAGAAAGGCCGATCTGGGAAAAGGCGGGAAGGAGAGAAAAGAAAGAGGCGAGCACGCTCTCTCAGTTGGGATTTGGGCTCGGACCACGGCAGTGGACTTCACCTGGAGTGGAGGTCTCTGCTCGGCCTGCAGAGGGCGCTGCAATGAAACGCTGTCAGACTCTGACAAAGGTGAATAACAAAGACTGTGTAATGCTGTATTATAAAAGGTAAACTCTGCTAACCATTTGCATTATATTTTATGTGTGCCTGTTTCAGAAAACAGCAGGTAGTCGGTAGGAAAGACTCCTGAACTCATCTTACAGTCATCTGTAATAGAGATTGTTTGGAAGAAAGTGGAAAAATATTTATTATTTGTACATATTTGAGAAAATAGTTGAATGGTTGACGGAAAATAATGAAAAAGTTATTGATAATCAGTGGGGCAGCAGAAATTACCCTGTGTGAATCCCTACTTTTTTTTTTTTTTTTTTTTTCATGTCAGATTTTTCTCTTTTTTTACATAATTTATTTTGTCTGAATGGTGTATTTATTTTGTAAATGTATCGAGGTGCTGCTGACCTTCTATATTTTTGTACCATAATGCACTTTAGATATAATATAAATATATATACCATTAATTTGTTTAAATGAAGAAATTGATGATGACTGAGTCTGTGTTATTGCAATTTGTCTCCACACTTTGTCTATTTTTCATTTCTGCTGCTGTGTTTCTTGGATGTGTCCTTAGTTCTTTAAGTCTTTGTGTTACCTCTGGTGTCTCCACAATCAGCTGTAGCCTATTTTCAATGCCAAAGTTCACATTTGTACATAATGTGTTATTGTTGGTTCGATATTGTTGTTTTTGCCACTTGCACTGAGATTACTGAAAAGATTAAATATATGACAGTGTCTGATAAAGTTGTGTCACTTTATTTCAATGCAATGTCCAACCACATACTTATATTATTACATCAGAATATTTGCACTTAAAATTACCTGTAACGCAGATGTCAAGAAATAATTTATAGCAATTCACTTTGAGACAGTATTAAAAACTCTGAGAATGTATTTAGTTATAGAAAAACCTACTAAAGACCTGCATTTACTTGTATTTTGAAGTCAATTATATTACTTGATGAGTGAGTAAAATCCACTTTTTAGTTTGTAACAACAGTATTTTTAGTATGTAACAACAGTATTTTGTCCTATTAGTTTACTCACAATTGTTGTGAGTAAACTATTTTTCATTTACCACCTATACACTGAAAATGTGAATACTGAATTAAAATCCTACATGTATTGTGTTTCATAGTCAAATCAGAGACTGTATGTATATATGTGGGATGTATTATATTTATAGACTAAAATTAGAAAGTTCTAAAGTTCTCCCTCCATACTTTATAGTATGAGCAAAAAAATCGAAAAGTACCTTCCTTCTTTAGTCATCTATTTATTCATTTTGTGTTTTAAACTTAAAAGATGTGAGAGATATGACTTTTTGAGGTGAGAGCAGATTGGCTTTGCAGACCGTGGTTAGCCTGCTGCATGTTTTTTTTGTTCTAAACTCATCTAGTGAAAATGATGCATGTGAAAACTAGGGTTTGTGAGAGAAAGGTATTTTCTTAGGAAGGTCTACTCTACTTCCTTTATCCATTGTTTGAAAATTAGATACCCCTCCTTTAAAGCGGGCATACTTGATTTTCACACCACAAAACCAAATGGGCTGTTGTTGTCGACCAAAGAAATTCTTGGTCGACCAAAGACATGCTCCATCGAACGATTAATCAACTATAGTGAAAGCATGACATTGACAAACTCTTTGGAGCTAAAAAATCTTCTGATCTGATCATTTATCTCTCAAACTAGGCTTGAAAAGGCTAAAAATGTTGCTTAGTTCATGAAAAAACAACAATCTGTAGAAAATGAACAAGAAGCTGTGTGTTTATGTCAAATAAAGGCAAAAGGAAAGTTTATGTTGTTGTTCAATATAACTTCACTACAAAATTTGGTCGACTGAGATTCCATTGACTAAACAACTAAAAAACAATATAAATTTTTTGATCCACATGCAATTATTTTTTGCAGTCATTAAGCTAAGATCATCTCAAACATTATATGAGAATTAAACCATTTTTGTTTAATAAGACAGTCAGATGTCTTATTTGTCAAACTATGGTAGGTTCACAATGTACTTTTGGTGAAAAAGTCCAAGTTGCCGATTTGCTGAAAAGAAAAGGTGCCACCACAGCTTCAAGTGCCAGGTAGCTAATGCTCTGCCGAACCAAAGAGGACAGTATCGAGTAAACTCCATCGGTTTTCCGCAGACGAAGCAGATCGCCACACGTGAAGTGGAAGTGTTTGTTCAGCAGCATGGGAGCACCAGGAGGAAAGATTAACAGACCGAAAACAGTAAGAAAGAAACATTTTATACAACCAACGACACACCGTGTAGCTCGAAAAAGAGAAGCGCCAGAAAATATAAACGTGCTGCGTTATGTAGCATGTTAGCTAGCTAGCCTGGGCTCGATAGGTGGGTTCACGTGACATCAAACATTCTACAGGCCAATGTATCAATGAGTGGAGGCAGGAAGAATAGTCTGAGTTATGGCATACACGGTAATGTCTAGTCACCTAGAAATAACATCTAACCTGGAACCTGATTTGGGCTTTGGAATCTTTGTATTAATGTTATAAATTACCAGGCGTGCTTGCGTCGGTCTTCGTGGAAAGTGGCTTGTTGTTGTTCTTCTTCTCGTCTTTGTTGTCTTTTCTGTAGCGTTTCTTTAGTAAACAGAAGTTTTGTTTCACGTGCGTGTAGCGACACCTGCGGGCTCTTTACGTGACAACACCGTGTGCTGTAATTTACACATTTCCCTGGTTCATAAAATATATTTCTTCTATAGTTTGTTTTTTATCGATGTTGGATTATTTTATTATCTTTTTTTTCATATTGATATTATTGTTTATTTATTTTTATTTATTTATTTTCCTTTAAATGTACACTGCCCAACTTTTTGGCCAAAAATAAACTAGAATAAATACATCTTTTTGTAATTTAAATGCCTTTGTTTCACTAAATAATTAATAAAAATCTGCGTTTTTACTTTGAGCAGGCTTGCATGGTCACAAAATAGTTTGTTTGGCTTGAAGGAGGGCCCGAACATTTCTGTTTCCACGGAAAAGCGGTTCCTTTATCTGATTTTTTTTTTTAATATATATATTAAGGCATAAAATGTATTTATCTACATTCAGAAAGTTCCAAAGATTGCTTTTATCTTTCTATTTTTACTGAATTGTGGTCATGACTTTTTACCTCCAGAAAATTACACAGTGCACCTTTAATATTGACTTAATTTTATTGAAGGTCATAATGACCACACATCAAGAAGGTAATGGCATACAATATAAAATAAACACTTTTTCTCAACAGTCACAACCAGAGCTGAGTGATATATCAGTATATATCATTTATCTTGATTTTTACTGGACAAGATATGATTTCACTATCTCATAATTATAGGTAAAAACAACTCATAAAGCTGATGAGAAGCCTTTACACTTACAGAGAAAAGTGACACATAATGAGAAGATCAATTCAATTTTATATTTGTTGTCATTTAGTCACATAGTCAATAAACGCGTGCAAATAATTTTGTTTTTGGTCAGCAAAAAGTATCATCAAAATTAATTTATTCCATGTACATTTACATTTCTACTTTTAATAAGTAGATAAAGATTTAGACAAAATGTTTTACTTAAAAAAAATCCTTTTAAATATATTGGCCTATAAAATTTTGTCCATATCTTGTTTGATTGCATGTTTCTATTTTCCCTATTGTTCTTAAAAGTCAACACTGGAATTTCCCCATTGTGGGACAAATAAAAGTTATCTTAACTTAATGTCCTGAGTAGAAACTGCCAACACAAGTGAGAACTCATGTGAGGCTCTTTCTGCTTTATTACTGAAAACTTGTCTTGAGAACCAAAACTTCAAATCAATATTTAAACAATATGACCATCCAGCTTTTTTGAAGAATAGCCTAATATAGGTTATTTATTTTATCCACTCACCAATAGCCTATTTTGTTTGTTTTGAGGGTCAACTCGCAAATGCCAAAGATTGTCATTTTTGTAATCAAACTGAAAATGTGGGTTAACAACTACTGATTTAAGTCACACATTCTCTACTTCTCAAAAAGATATAATGTACTAAATAAACCACAGGTATCTAGAAATATCTTTTTGATATCCTTCAAATAAAATGTCATTATCTCAGCCCTAGGTTGGGAAACACTGATCTAAAATATGTAAAGGCTCGTCCCAAATATTTGATGACATTATCGTTTGTGTTTTTAAAATAGGAACTTGGAAAAAAACTTTTCAAGAGGCGGCGTGTTTTAGGTCGAGAAAAAAGAAAGAAACACAAGATTGTGGGAGCTGTTGTGGACCAAGGCCTCATCACCATCCATCACCTGAAGAAGAGAAAGTGGGTATTTTCCCATCAGTTGGTTTTCATACTGAAAATTGATTTGTTTTTAGGAAAAATAGTTTGAATAAACCTTATATAATGTGGGATAATTTGTATCTGTGCAGCACTTTGGAAACTTTTTGTTTGTGAAATGAGCTATATAAATAAAGAGAATTTGGATAATGTTCTCAAAATATTTTATGGATTTGTTTCTAAGGTCAAGTCCTCGAGCAAATATCACATTGTCTGGAAAGAAGAAAAGAAAGCTGCTCAAACAACTATGTCACATGGAGAAGGAGAAAACGGGCATGGAAGGTAATACCAGATATATTAAATTGTCACTTCTTTTTTGTCTTACAGAGGTGGGTAAACTAGCCAAAAATTACTCAAGTGAGAATATTTCTACAGTCGAAGTACTTGTAAACCATGAAATTTATTGTAATTAAACACTTGGAAAAAATTGTTTAAAGTTAAGGTTTTGAGAAATACAAAGTAGACAACAACAATAAACATAATTAAGTACGATAAAGAATATATCACAGTAACATGGAAACTCTAAACCATTTATGAATTGTAGTAAGAAAAGTCTTAAAACTCAAGTAGTTATACATAATGTGCCTGAAAATTAGTGTAACCTACCACCACTGTTTACAATTTATGGTACATGAAGTGGGTTTACAGATTTTCTGAAAATGTCTCCTTTCCACAGTTGAAATAGTTGAAAAACCACAGAAAAAGAAAACGAAGACGAAGAAGACTGTCGTGGCTCAGGAAGACGTGGAAATGGCAGATATGGAGTAAAGGTGCAGCACTTGTCCACAAGAGTGCTGTCCGAATGGGTGTTTCAGAGGCAAATATAATTTTGATTCTCCTCTGAGTATCTGGGACTTTGATGTGTGCTTGTAAAGAAGATCTATTTTACAAAACTTTCATTAACTTTTTATCTTGTCAGAACAGTGTTTCATTATAGTTGCATTTGGATTAAATCAAGCATCTTTACGTAAAACTTGTATTGTCCTGCATCTGATGCTTGAATGCTTAAAAAATCTCCTTCACCCACCACCTAATATGTTTTTATTACTAACACAATAGATCAGCAAGCAATTGTAAAATAATGAATGTTATAGTCCAAAATAAAGACCTACCTGAATTAGCACAACATGCCTCTTTAATAGAGTATCCACATTCAAGCTGAAAAACGGATTTTCACACTGCAAAACAGAAAATAAGTCGGACTATCTAAATCTGGCCAACTACTTCTTGCTCTCACAGATCTCTCAGGACAAGGTCATTATCCACAGCCTTTATTTTTGGCTGCAGTTACAGCGTAGGAACATCTTTTACAGAACGCAAAGTGAAACTGGAGTGGACCACCTAAACACAACCAATCAGTGTGCTGCTTTTGGTTATCTATACAATACAGTACTTTGTGATGGAAGAGAAACGACAGTGCAAGCAAGTGAGGTTTATTTATCTGCCGACGAATAAAGTCGCGGCGCAAACAACATACAGAACTGTTGTGCTTTTCAGTGGAAGAAATACAGTGACTAATTTACAACAACGAAAATTCAAGTACCTCATTTTTAAAAATCACAATTAAATTAGGGATGCACCGATCCAGCTTTTTCTGTTCCGATATCGATCCCGATATTTGGCTTTAACTATCTGCCGATACCCGATATCAACCGATACCAGTGAAAGGACTGAAATTGCTTCTTTTTCTCAGAAAAACTTAATACATTTGGTCATATTGTGTTATGTAACTGTTGTTTATAGTGCAAGTCTAAACTTAATAACTTAATCTGAATAAAATGCCCAATATTATGAATTGCTATGGCTGAACACCAGCCTGTAAATTAGTCTCATTATGTCCAAATAAAGGCACAGCCACGATATCGGCTGAACCGATATCATAGAGCCAATACCCGATCCAGCAAAATGTCCTGGATCGGCACCGATATCTGATCCAGGTATCGGATCGGTGCATCCCTAAATTAAATGTAATAATATTAATAGGTTTACTATTCTGTTTGATCACATGTAAAAAATGGGGTACTAATTTTTACGCTGCAAAAAAGGTAGTAGTTATTTATAATCTGGCCGACTACCTCATAGCACTCACGGCACATTGATAATATCCACATTTTATCATTTTTGGCTGTTGTCAATATACAGTATATTGTAAAAAAGAACATCTGTTTTGCAGACAACACAGTGAATCTGGAATGGACCACCTACCGTAAATTCTGGATTATAAGCCGCTACTTTTTTCCCAAGCTTTGAACTCTGCGGCTTATACAACAACGCAGCAAAATGACCGATTCTCATAGACTCACTGTTAAAAAGTGTGGCTTATACATGTACTTTATCATTTTTCTTATTTAAATCTAGTTGGTGCGGCTTATAGTCAGGTGCGCTCAATAGTGCAGAAATTAAAGTGCAGCCAATAACAGCGCTGTTTTTTGGTTATCTATTTGGGGGAAAAAAAGGATTTGTTCAAATCATACAGTACACAGAGGGACAATTTTTGCAAACCTAATTGCCTATGCACACATTGTTGCATAAACAATAACATAAAAAAACAACAGGGCCATCTTGAAAAAGTAAAAGATAGGTGCAGAGTACATATTTAAGTTACATCATTACATATTTTGAGACATCCTCACACACGTCTTTAATTTCCTTAGTCCTTCAGTAGTGACAAGGAAGCAAATTAAGATTCAAGTTCAATTTTGAACACAGTGAGGGAGTTTTATTTTGACACTTAGTCTTAATAATGTGGTATACAGTATCCCCATTGTTAAAAAAAAGTTAATTTGGCAAGTTATAATTTCCCATGAACACTTGCTTCAGCCAGTTTATTGGTTCATGCCAAATCAAAATAAATTCGTTATAGAACATGAGGAAACATTTGTTTCATCTTGTGAACAAAAGCCACATGGCTCAGCTTCAAAACCAAACCTATTTCTAAGCATTTTTGTAGCTGGTTAGTAACAATTTATTATTTTTAATGCATTTCTTTAACCTTAGGAGGTACTGGCAATTTCATAAATTGTAGGCTATATATTTGTTAGTTATTCCGTCATCACTGTGTGTCTGTTGAAATCAATAAATAATTTACAAGTTGAAGATTTTATTTCTAGTAGGCTACTATTTTTGCATTTCTTGGCATTTAAAGAGACTTGGTTTAATTGTATTTTGGGTTGAAAAAAAAAAAGTCTATAGATTCCGCCTGTTTTTCAAATGGGTAAATGTAAAGCGCCGTGTTGCTGCCAGAGCTGCTGGGTCCCTCTTCTCCATCCCTCCCCCTTCCGGAGGACAAAGACTAAAATGGGTCAGACTCCAGCGCGCAGCCGATCCTCCGCACCAGCCATCATGTAATGTACTCCATCATCCTGCAGACTGCGAACAACATGATGCTTCTTCACAGATTTACGGCTGCGTGCCTCGTCTGAGATTCTGTCGACAAGACGAGTGTTTATTAGGACACCTCATCCATGTTTGTGCCGCTTGATTCAAGATGTAAAGCCCCTTGTTGCGCTGCTCGCTGAAATGAGGAGAAAGCTACAGATGGACTCGTTCCCGGTGAAACAAGGTAGCCTACTCAACGCGACTTCTGTTTCTTGCGTTAATTTGGAAATGTTATTTTATGCACTTCTCAATAATTAGTTGTAGCCTGGGTAAATGTATCTGTTTAATGTGAAAGTGAGATTGTTAAATGCTTTTTAACACCTGAGAAATTGTCCATCGTCTGAAGTGAACAATATAGCTGTTCGTGTGGCTCTTGGTGATGAGTAGCTATACCACCTGCTCGATTTGGCCTGTAAATTCACAGACCTTGAGCACTTCAAGAAAGAAAATGTAGCCTACATATTGCTGTGTACATTTTTGTATTATTGCGGTCTAAAAAGTTAACCAAAAAGGCTATAATAAACACCCAAATACAATCATAACACAACATTCCCATAAATCACAATGTAGGTTATTCGTTTATATGTTTTTTTGTGTGTG
Organism: Mugilogobius chulae; assembly: GCA_038363315.1. NCBI lineage: Eukaryota > Metazoa > Chordata > Actinopteri > Gobiiformes > Gobiidae > Mugilogobius > Mugilogobius chulae. The sequence goes on along the minus strand of CM076409.1, from coordinate 46,917,723 downwards.
GAAATGGTAGCCTATTAACAAGTTTCAAAGAGAAAGTTGAATTATTAGTTATGTGACTTATGTCTTGTACAAAGTTTTATGGGACCAATAGATCTGACTGGAACAGCTGTAAATGAGATATGATCTAAAGCTTGACTACCCCTTACAGGAAAAGGAGTAAAGTCTGGTTTCGTGGACTGTGAACCTTGAGAACTAATGGAGTACACGTCCCACTGCCACCCTGGTGAGTGCTCTGTGCTCAGACATTTAATATTATAACAAACTTTTAATTGTGTGTGACAAATTATATTCACAAATAGACACTGATTTAAAGGAAAGTCTTTTGATGTAAGCCTAGGAACATTGCTCTGTGTTAAATCATAACTGCCCTTGTTCAAGTGTGCCATTTTTAGCTGTCTATTTTTACTCTGCTGTTATATTTAGTTCTTTTACATCTGTTGTCAACTAAGATCTTTGTGACAGTCTTTGTCATTTCTGGCACGATCTTCAAACATGAGAAATGTCCAACATTACAATCCAGTTTATGATACGCTTTATTGAATGTACTTAATGCAGTTTTCACTCTTCTTCCCCTAGGACAATTTTGGATATCAGCCTCTTTTCCTTGGATATCAGCCTGTTTTTGATCAGATTTGTGTAAACTGGTCGCTGCCATGACTTTATTAAATCCTAATCAAAGATGGAAGCTATATGCTTCTGCTGTCCTGGCATTGCTGATGATTGTGCAAAGTGTTTCGGCTGTGGAACCAGAGACGTGTTACTCAAGACAACATCAGAAAGCTATAGTCAATGTAAGACTGGCACTAAGCAAGCAAGGGGTTCTCATGGACTCCCGTGTGGTCCGATCAGAGCGAGACTGTGTTCTAGCTTGTTGCTCAGAGGAAGTAAAGCCAAGTACGTTCATATATTCATCATGTTTATTCTAGCAAAACAATATATATACTCCTCTTATGTTTATTATGTTCAATTCCTGTAGGTGCTAAGTGCAACATGGCTGTGTTTAATGGCAAAAAACAGCCCGGTGAAGACAACTGCTTCTTATTCCACTGCCCAGCTGAGCAGGACTGTCCATTAATGAAAGCTGTGGATGGCATTAACACATATGACATCTACAAAGGTAAGTCTATAATGTGAAATGATAATGGAGTTTACTATGTGCAGCTTGGACAGATTTTACTCTGGCCACCTTAAAATGTAAAATAAAAAGTACACATTTTATGTGATGAACAAATAAACCTGGGAGATATTCAAAGATAACTGCAATCGTTCTAGTTTTTATATTTTTTTTTAATTAAAGAGGGCAACTAGAAAGTCTTAATTTCTTTGTAGAAACAAAATATATTCATGTTTTATATAAAAAGTTCATGTTTTATAAATTGTGGCATGTTAGGTGTAGTAGTTATAACACTGTACACAAGGTTGATGCAATGATTAGGCTATTACCTCACAGCATGGGGTTCCTGTACTGCTAAAAACATTGAGAATAAAGGTCTTATAAGCAATCAAAAGCAGGATACAGATTTGTACAATGCTTTTCATGTAGAAATGCTTTCCAGACCTAAATAAATATAATGTAATCATTGAGGTCTAATTCTTAACATAACAGTAATACATTTCTGTAAATACATATCTTTTGCTCAAAGGAGGCATGTTGTGCTTTTTCTAGGTACTTAGTATTTAACTAAATAAAAATAAAGGTGAATAAATAAAACTTTAGCATATGAATGTCATACTTTTACATTTTGTTTGTCACAACTGGCTTTGTAATAGTAGGCTGCTTGTTACGGTGTAATAATTACACCGTAATAAGCAGCAAATTATCCATTTTTATGTTTTTACTTTTGAAAAGGGGATATGTGACATTTTACATCTCTACAGGTATCACTGAGGGTAATTTGTGAAATATTCATATGTAAGTACAGGATGTGAGCCAAGGGTAGGTGAAGGCTGTATTTTTTCTGAGTTTTCACCCCTCAGTTGCATTGCCACACAAGATTATTGTAACATGCGTGTATCAAATACAACTTTGTGTAAGCTAAACATGAATGCTCTGAACAAGATTAAAAACTTGTAAAAATTGATTTTGCAAATGGCCCCTTCAAAGGACAAATATTGCATAGTATTTGCATTGTTCAAGTTTTCAAACCTGCTCCTGAGGACCTCCATTTGAAATCATCATGAAATCATTAGAACCAATAAAAATATGTATAAATCACAGATGTCAGCCATGTGATTAGCACATCAGGAACTGATTTGGACCTCCATCTACTGGCTACTAAGCAAATGACATGGGGGAACCTATCAAATTGATTACCTGATGTGCTAATGCTGCAGAAATGTTCAAAATGAGTCAGGATGATTTATGGACTTCAAAAAAGTGCAGAAGATCTTAGAGATCTTTTCAGACGTCACAGTTCAGAGACATACAGACCAAGGTTTTCAAAGGTGAAAGAATATATTTCAGAACTTCAGCTGTATGCTAAAATGGGATTAAAAACTCAAAAAGTTGATTTTGCGTAATACATTATATGGCCTTTAAAGAATGACAGTTTTTGGCACTATTTAATTGTTTTGTTTTTTCTTCTACCTGTGCAGGATTGATTCACTTAACAACAGTGAGGCCAACAACTACAACAACTGCTTTGACTAGCACAAGAACTCTTGCTCCAACAACTCCAATTCCAACTTCTACAACTACTAGTACAACTACTACTACTGCCACTACAACTACAACAACACAGGCCCCAACCACATTGAAGCCCACCTCCACCACCACACAGTCTCCCATGACTACACCAATCTTGGACACTGAGCCTCCCAGATTAATCATCATCACGCCAAACCTGTTGACTCCACCACCACGACTACAACAACAGATGTTTCACCCATTTCTATACGAAAACCAAACAAAACCAGCAAAAAGCAAAACAAAAATGTGAAGAAAGGAAGGTTACATCCATTAGCCACCAAGAGCACATCTGCACCTACAAGTCCTACTACAACACTTCATGTTACTTTTGTTGAGCAGGACGACGCCTATAGAACTGCTGACGAACAACCACAGCCTCAGACAGAACTGAGCATCCCAACTACCACAACCACTGCGCCCACACCACCACCCCCAACTACTACTACTACTACTACCACCACCACCACTACAACTACTACTACTACCACTACTACTACTACCACGACAACAACTTCTCCTCCTCCTCCAACCACTTCAACTGCAACGGTTCCTTCCACTACTTCCACCACAACACAAGAGAAATTCAGTTTAATAACTTCAACTTCAGCAGTCAGTCTGCTCATTGTTCCCAAAGGTGTGGCCCAACCTGAGCACCCACTGCGGGACCAAAGTCAGGCCAAAGCTGCAACTATCAGCCGTGGGGCAGTGAAAAGTGGTGTGGTGGCCTTTATGGTATTGGGACTTGCTGTGCTGACAATGGCATTGGCTATAGGGGGCAGAAAGGCCATGGAGTCTTTTGACAGGCGTCATTATACAAGATTGGAGCTCAATGACTTGCACTATGAAGTCTGAGGTCAAACACCTCATTCACTTGCTTAAGCAAAGCAAAGACATGTGATAAGATATAGGGATTTTTTTTTTCTTTTTTTTTTACGTCAAATTTTACACCCAAAATATGCTTCACATTGTATTGTGAGCACTGGATCTGTAAGGCTTTATGGGTGTGTACAGCAGAGTAAAGCAGCTTATAAATTCATGGCATAGTCAAATTGTCATCATTTGTTCACACATTTAGGTTAGTGGCCCTTGTGTGAATGACTCTGCCTCACAAACTATGGCTCTGAGGCTGTAGGAGCAACCACATCATCGTCATCATCATCATCATCACCACAAGGGCACAAATGGATGCATTGCATCCTAATTCTTGTTTGCTCTCTCATTTTAGTCACATCAAATAATTACACTATTCAAAGAGTGTTGTTTTTGCACTCCTTTGAAACCCTGCTGCACTTTTAGTCAGTTTGGTCTGCTTCATTCTTCTGTATTCACTTTTACATAAAGATAAATTATATGTCACCTCAAAAATTATACTCACTTTTACACAATTAAGTCACGTCCCAATTTTAACCACTATTCTTAATGTACACTATTTGATTTGTCAAAAGTGTTGTGAACACTTTTTAAGTATGTGTTCTTTGAACTATATTATTTTGCATAGATTTGAAACTTGCATCATGCTTTAGTGAATTATGCATTTGTGCAATTTTGTTTTGCAATTGGGTATGATATGTTTACTCTACTCCATTAATCAGATTTGTTTCAAATATAGATTGCGTTAGGCCACCGCCTTTCTAAATAATATACATTAAATACTATGTAAAGCAATATTTTACTCTTAAATACTCAGGATGCCGAATGCAAAGGACTTTGGGTGGACTGTTGCCATCGGTGGTGCACACAGCGCATGTCTTTGCCACAGCCATACAAGCTTAGTGGTGATATCTCTCACTTAGATGTCAGCATCACTATCTCACTGTGTGATTTTTATGTCCACATAATCACTCGCATGTGGATTGAATTCAGTGTGAATGCAATCTTTTAAATTCATTGCACTGCTATATTCTCGTTTTTATTCTCAGCCTATAACCTGCTTCTTTTTAAGTACAATGTTTTCATAGATAAAAGTGCATTGGTTGTGCACTGGGAGATAATTGCTACTGTATTACTTATAAGAGTGAATGTTAGACGTGTGCAGGCTAAATATGCACGACATCACCAGCAGGGGTCAGCAGAAACCTGCCTAGGACTGCACTGCACTCCTTTAATAGCCTACTATTGACTTGCATTGATGGTTTATTGATTTGTTCTTGTTATGTGAAGTGATGCTTTAGTATAGTTTGAAATTTGATATTTTACTATTGGTAAAAAATAAAAAGTGTTTCAATATGTTACAACAGCACTGGTGCTGTTTTGGTGTATGTTTTATGTAGCCTACAATATAAAGAGCTATTAATATAGGAAGATTGAAATTCCTGGTTTTATAACAACAACAAAAAATACAGGGCATAAAAACTTTGCACCTAATTACTGAATTCACAATTAATAGTTGAAGACAATTTTGTTTTAGATTTTTTTCCCTTCTAACATCACTTTGTAGGTAAGTAGTTTATTTTATTTGGTTTATTAATGCCCAATACCATTACATCGGTGCTCTTGCTGTTATAGTAAGAGTTGCAGTGTAATTTGACAAAAGGATATGATCCTCGTGTCTCTCAAACTAGTCCCGTTGGAATGTGCGTGTTTGTTTTGCACAGTTTTGGTGAACTCTTGTAGTCAGTGCGTTCAAATGACTATGGACATGTTCCCACGTTGCGACAGTAAAATGAGTAGGCAGCGAGGCGTTTTCGGTTCTGTAACATTATCTTTGGCTTGAGAGCATGAAATGAAAACAACAATGGAAAACAGGAGGGCCGAGAAGCGCGGCGATAGTGAGGGAGGGAAGAGGCGGGGGATGAGCTCCTCACAGCGGAAGGAGACGACGGATTTCCCGCAGGACAATGTGAGGCGCAGAGAGTTGATCCAGCGCAGTTAGCGACCAGCCAAACAGCCAAGATGGGAGTTTGGGATAAATAACTAGTTTTGCATCTGCATTTGAATTTGATCACGGTGGAATATTTTTATTTTTGTCGAGGGAAGCGGCTGCAGAGATGGGAATACTGCGCTGATGTGAAAGCGGCGACAGGCCAAGAAAAGGGAGAAAGATGGGTGTCGTGCTACGGAGTCTGTTGTTTAGTAGTTTTTGTTTTCTCATACGAGGTAAGATTTGCGTTAACACAACGGTTTTCTTTGGGTTTCAAGTGTATCCTATTTATGCAATAATAGTTTGCAGGAATAAGTAAAGCTGTTTTAATTCCTGGCGAAATATAACATTTGTAGACCCGGGCCCTCGGTAGCTGTGGTGTGCGGAGCTAGCATTAGCCAAGGAAGCTATGCGTGCTTATGTACTCTAGTGGCATTCACATCACAAACCGATTGTGCCAACAAACCTAAAAGAAAATGCCAAGCTTATTAATGGTTCAAATCAGAGCTTTGAGTTCACGGTAGTGATCTGGCCAGACATTTGAGCTAACTTAGCTCTGGCTAACTTTAGATCTAGTAAGTCCAACAGCTTGCAACCATTACTTGAAACCTAAGAACAGCTCAAGCTAGCACAACAAATGCTATGGAGAGCTAGCACATGATTACTCTTTTTCATTAATTAAATTATTTAAAAAGAAAGGTTACATATATTTAGTGAATGGTCTTTCATATTTGTTTTATTTACACTGCAACAACAATATAAACAACTTATGCCTACATCTTTGTTTATCAAATAACTTTGTGTTTTATTAGTGATAGCTTTTATATTTTTAACCTTCACTGTACATATTTGTTTATCAAATAACTACATGTTTTAGTAGTGATAGTTTTTAATTTTTTTAATCTTCACTGTACATATTTGTAGTAATCTTAAACATAAATCATTTAATATTATTGGCCTTGTTTGATTGTCATTTTTGTATAATGGCAGTTCATCAAGACTTTTAATGCAGTGGTTTGCTTAAAATTGTAAACCCATTTGTTTATGCTTTACCTGCTGGGGTTTTTAAGCCTCTGATCCTGTTATTGAATAATTGCTGAAGGAACTGAACTGTGAAGAGGCTCATTGTGACCTGACAGGGCCTACATATGTCCAAAACACTGTTGGCAATAGAAATACACACTGTTTGCATAAGATTACCAAGAGCCAGAAGTTACTGCATGAAACAATTTTTTCCCCCTCTTTTTAATGTCCAACTTAAAAAAAATTATGCTCATTATTTTTATTTTTATATCTGTCAAAATTTTACATTACATTTGCTTTGAAAGATTTAGTTATGTCCCAGATTATGTCACAATCATGGTTAGAAAACTTCTAAAATAGCACCTGGCAGGTAGTTTACCTGAAGCACATTCATGCATAGATGAAGCACATACTGATCACAACACAACAAGAAAAATAAGGTTCATAATAATAGGTATTGACTTCATAGCCTGTAAACTTTTCTGTCTGATTCATGCCAGACAGAGGGGAAGACTCTTTTGTTTTTAGTGTATGCTGTGTTTGTTAATTTGTAACAAACTATTGTGTTGACATCTGCAAAGACGATAATTACTGTAGCACTGCATAATAATGAAACAAATATTCCTTTTTGTTTCCTCAGCCGTACCTCTGCTCCTGTATGCCAACAGACGGGACCTCCGTGTTGTGGATGTGGCACATGAAAAGGCCAATGCCACGGTGGTTGTTGAAGGGCTGGAAGATGCTGCTGCAGTTGACTATGTCTTCTCGCAAGGTTTTATCTATTGGAGTGATGTAAGCGAGGAGGCTATTAAACGCACTGTGTACAACCAGTCAGGGGCCAGTGTGGTGCAAACTGTTATAGCAGGTTTGGCCTCTCCGGATGGACTTGCCTGTGATTGGTTAGGGAATAAGCTCTACTGGACAGACTCTGAAACCAATCTTATTGAGGTGTCACAACTAGATGGATCTTTAAGAAAAGTGCTCTTCTGGCAGGAGTTGGATCAGCCTCGGGCCATCGCTCTTGATCCAGCTCGAGGGTAAGTGCAGTAGTACTAACACAATCATAAAGTGTGACTGTTTGTAAGGAGGTACTAATTCACTTATTGATTTAAGATTTGATGATACATGCTAGTGTAGTGAATTGTAATGGTAATTACAACACATCCATGTTTCGTTTGTATTTGGAAAGCCTATATAAAATGATATAGGTATATAGTCTCCATCTATTAGAAAAAGCTTTCATTCAGATAAATTAGCCAAACAATGTTAGGTAAAACAGCTATGGAAAAACACAACTAGCTGCTGTGTCACTTCACTTCTGGCAGAAAAATATGGTTAAGGTTGGTGGGATCAACAGAGGCAACATTGTTCTTGTTCCTCATTGACAGCAACATGTTTTCCCATTTTCTCGTATTTACTTGTTACTTTCTCGACAAAGACCATTGAAGAGGATGTAAATCCATTAGGACTCGGATAAAAGAGACCCTAATTTATTCATTACTTTTATTTAAATGGCAGCCTGATGCTGTGTCTTTCTTTACACTTCTTTTGGTCTATTTATAAAGACCTAGTGTCTCCTCCACGTTTGATCCTCAGTCCTGAGATAAAAGTCACACTGTGCACTTAAGCGACACATCAGGCCCTACAAGATTGGTGTATTGAGTAGTATTATTAAATTAAACACTCCTTAATTCTTGTTTTGTCTGTAATAGGCTTGTATCAAAACCTTTTCATCATGCATCTTTGAATGAGTTTTAAGCTCGAGTTTGTAATTAGATCAAGGTCTTTGTGTTACTTATTATGAATTCAAATTTTCATTTGGTCATACATAGATTGACACTGACCAAAAAGCCTAGGGTTGGGCGATATTGCCAAAAAAAAAAAAAAAAAAAAAGATTTTTTTGTTTTGTTTTTTTGCTTCAGTTTAAAAGGTTGCACAGGTTTTAGAATGTGGTAGTGTCATAAGTTCAGATGAAAGTCAAAAGTCAGCTAAAATATACAAAGTCATTTCACACATTTTCAATCTCGTGGTTTATTGACTAAGTTCTGTAATATTCAGCAATATTCATTTATTGTCAAAGCATCAGCAGTGAATAATACTGGACTGTAGAATATTGTCAGACAAATGTAAAATAAGTCAAGTGCAGAAATATTAGTTATATTCTTAAAATCACTTTTTATATTTTTGTATTCGCTGTAAATTACATGCACTCACTCTTAAATTTTTAGATGTCTTGAAAACATCGTTTACAATATCTAAATTTCAATTTACTGCCCACTTCTGCCTTTGATCTTAAAAATGAAAAATATTTTGTATTTCTATCTCTGAGGTGTTATTTTTGCAATTTTCTGATTAATTTTACGTACATCTTGCATTAAATAATTATGAATTATTATTATTTCTATATAATTAATAGATTTACCTCTAAATTTAACATATGGCCAAATTTCAGAAGGCCTGTGTACCACAGTGTGAGAAACACATTTTTCACTCCTTTTTGTAAGAGTGACCTAATAGCGCCTTTATTCAATACTTTTCAAACTTATCTGTATCACACATTTATTTATACAGCACAAATACTGCTATTTACGTGGTGATAATATGAAAGATATTACTGGGTTACAATGTATCTTTGAAATGTGCAATTCTGTTGTGTGAAGAGATTTTGGCTAATAGTTACATTGCCTGTTTGTGGACACTCTGCAGATGCTTAATATTCTAGTAATGAAATGAGACGTGTGGAGTAGAAACAGCATTGGAAGCTCTTATTTATAGCCCAAAACAAAGAAGATTGGAGAAACTTTTTTGCTGCACAGCGGCGAAACTTCCATTGTCACTCAGTGAAAATAGTATAGATACTTAAAAAAAAAAAAAAAACAATCACTATCAAGTAGCCTTGGGTACATTACCAATAATAAGCAGCATCTCTCCCAGCTTCATAATGGTCAAATTTAGTAATAAATCTTTTGCAATCTAAGCAATTATTGATACTAAATTGATCGATGAGTTTGCTTATCATTTTTTCAGTTATTCCGTAATTATTTTAGAATGCAGAAGTTGCGTCAAAAATGTTTTTAAATAAATAAAATTCAATCCTGAAATAATGTCAATTGAGGACGTTTTGGAGGTCAAAAGCATTTATGGATTAATCAATTACTAAAATAATCATTAGATGCCGCTCTAAAGTTTATTCATGCCTACACACACTCTAATGTGCAGAATATCAAAAAACACAAGTGAAATTTTTCAGTCCTCACGTGGGCAGGCTTTGCGTGTTTGTAACATGCAGTGTTAGGCAAGTTCCTTCAAAAAAATAATTATAGTTGCCTGTTTCTTCTCCAAAAAAAGTAATTGAGTTAGTAATTCTCTATGTAGTGATGAAAGTAAGTAATTACTAGGCAAAGTAACTAATTACTAGTGACTTATCTTATAGCAAACTTTACTGCAAACCATCAAAATAAACCCGCACCAGCATTATTTTTCATGCGCTTTTCTCCCGCACAGTCACAACAAAACAGGCCAAACCTTAAAACACAGATGAACCGCCGCCAAATAGACTGTAATCCAGCAATATCATAAGAGAAAAGAGACTGGGGGCTGCCGAGTTACTTACTGTGACTGAAATCTGTAACTCCAAACACCTGAGTCGATCTGTAAACTCCAAAAATACAATTACAAGTTACTACTACAATTCTTAGCCAATCACTGTTTCTTCTCTGTCACGCTCCTTCCAAAACAAAGTTGCCAGCTTCTCGTGACTTCTCTGAATGATACGACTGATCACATTAAAATAATAAGCTGTGTTACCGTGACAGTAACGATAACAGCGTTAGCACAAACGAAAAAGTAATTAGACATGTCACTCATCAAAATGATGCTGTTAGTAACGCCTTTGTACATAAATTCTGTTACTCCCATCACTGGAAACATCAACAGATCATGTATTAGATAAAATCAGATAAAGAACTTCCAGGAATGTCAAGATTATTAGATTAATTGGTGATTGGAGTTATTCAAGTCACAATATAATCGTAAAAAATAATAATATTACTAATAGCGCAAATTTTAATAGCAAGCTAATAAGTCTTTTTAGTAAACTATATAGAAACTAAGAATGAGCCAAGTTTATTCTGCTTTTGACAAGTTTATTTGGTTCAGATATTTTATATCCCAGATAAATATACTAACCGAAAAGTAAATCTGTATTTTGTGAGACATTTTTAATAGCTGTATTACACCTTTTAATAGGTCTGTAAAACAAATGGATCTCAGTGTTATTCCAAGATTTAATGATTTATAAAGGAAAAATATTGGTCTATTCACCTTATTCTGCTCTGCCCACTTTTCTTGGCATTGCACTTCCTGTTAAGCTCTGTTAAGATAACTAACATGTTGGACCTTCCTGTTGGTATAATCATGGAGAAAACACTGCAAATGCTTGTCACATAAAGTTTTTTTTCATTCAGGCCTGTGTAAAATCACTAAATCATAATATTTTGTCTTGCAGTAATCGTAAAACAAAGATTTTACATCAAGACATCCCTATCTCTTACTTTAAACATGTGCCTTTTAAATGAGTGCTTTTAGAGATTGACAAATGGTTTAAATATGTCATTTTAGTCAAATTAGGGCTGCAACTAACAATCATTTTGCTAATTGATTAGTTAACTTAATTAATCGATTAGTTGGTTAGAACGCAAAAGTCACATGACTACAAGATCTTTACAAATTTGGATCCAGAAAAGGCAAACACTGGGGAATCAATTAGGAGTTTTTTCTGCCTTTTAAAAATATTTGGCAAATGAACATCATACAAATTGTTTTGCAAAAGATGGACAAGGACAAGCATTTTATCATTTGAAAGTGTCAAAAATCCAACTGTACTTCAAATGTTCACAAATATCTAGTTCTAATGGCAAATTTTATTTTAGAATTTTCAGCATTATTTGACTTTAGTTACGCAAAGCAAGATAAAAAAAAATGTTACTAGTCACATGACCTTTATTAAAGATTGTAGGGCTTTTTTCGTAAAAGCAGTAAATGTGCATATTTTCTGTCATTGCTGCCCAATCAAATGTCTTCTTCAGCTGGTTTAGATTTTTTTTTTTTAGCAGAGGATTAAGTTATCTAACAAATCTTATCAACCTGGTTTTGGGGTGTCATTGTGATCTGTATGGCACAAACATTTATCATGGCTATGGTACAAGTTCTGTCTTGTCTTTCTCTGGTGTTGGGATGAAATGCCTGCTGCTCTGTGCATTTGGAGATGTTTAGACTCTGCATATATAGTTTAACAACATATATAACCGCTGCAGGTATTAACAGCATGACTATCAGATATTTTTGTTGCTGTTTTAATATTTATTGTTAGATTTACAGTAATTGAGATCAGAGTTAAAAAAAAAGTTTCTCCAAATCCATGGTGGAACGCAGAGCTGGACTCATTTCAACATGGATGATTAATGCATCAGGTACCAAATACAATGCAGCTCTTGTGGTGAGGGGATATGTTGTGTGCACGGCATTTCTCCACTGCTTTCCTCTTCACTCTTTTGGGACATTGTTTAGCCCGGATAAAGTCCTCTGAATTCAAATCCAATGTGTCTATGCAGACTTAAACATTACAACAGCACTTAAAATGACTTTATACAGTACATGCATGTGTCACCAGTAGCTTGCTTGCTGGTAGTAAGGCTTTGTTTGAGTGAAATTCAAGCTGCTACTGTTTTTAAAGATACCTTTGCTCCCAGGCAAGCTATCAGTTAGAGCTTTTGTTTTGAGCTGAATGGGATTACGTGTAGAAGCCCAATAGCTCTGTTTTTGGGTCATTTTTTCTCATTTGGAAATACGATGATTGAGAGTATCACAAGTAGTCTTTAATACTAATGCATTGCTTAATACTGATGAAAATTAAAATTCAATTAGCCTATTTATGCTATGATCCACACAAAAAACTTAAACACATTTTGGATTAAAAGATACAATTACAACGTAAAAATTGTGACGTTTTAGTAATTTTCAGAGTAGTGATTTGCTTTATTTACAGACGTTTGACTCATCTTCCTTTTTAGTTAAATTACAACTCCAAAGCTCAAAAAGATCCGTGGCACCTGGTGATGTCATTAGGTAGAATTTTAAAGTTAACAGATATTTTAGCTTCTGTTTGAATGTCCTTACTTTGCACTAGAACAACTTTAGACAAAATATAACATATTTATTTTTCACTTTTTGTACAACTGGAGTTGCCAAAGATAGTCCATAATTTTCTGTGAATTGATACAGTTTAAACAAGAAAAAAACAAAAGCTGTAGCTTCAATGCTGGCAAAGTCAAAGCTAAAACTAAACTTAAATGATATTAGTTGTCTGGAGTTGAATACTCACTGAAGCACTTTTTGTTCTACCACCTAATGACATCACAAGGTGGAAAAGAGTGTTTTCACTTAAAGAGAAGAACACAACCTAAAACTGGAGAATTTTTAAGTTAAAAAATAGGTGCACGTTCAAAGCACACAACTCTTGCCATTTGTGATAAAATAAAATTGTGGTGTTTTCTTTTCTATCTTAAAATATAACCTTGATCAAAATTACTTTAAATGGCGCAAATCATGCAAAGTTGACTTAATAAATTTTAAATCCTTTTCTAAAATTGCTTTCTTATCAAAAACACTGCTGAAGTTTTGTCTGTGAGATATCTTTCGTTCCACCAAAAACACTGTTCTGAATGTCGGACATCTGTGATGTCAAACAGACTTGTATTGTCACCAAAGTGACACCTTTTATTTGACTGAATCTCCTCCTGCCTTTCTGTGGAACTTAAGTTGGAGCGCATTGTGTCCTGTTTCAGAACAGTTGCTTTTAGAGCTGCAAAAACTTATGATTAGATAGAATTGTTGCCATTTTATTTTTTCTTCCGTGATTCAGTTCATAGTTCACACTTTTACTCTGTAAATCTATCTTGTGCTCTAAAGTACTCTGCTTCATGTTGCTGGGCAGAGGTCTTCTAATCTGTCTGGTTCTTGTGGTTCTTTGCTAAAAGAAAGTTTTATTGGGACAATGAGAAACTACACGAGAGATCAACTGATATACTGTACTGTATATGCATTGGGCCAAAATATTACTGACCAAAGCATATCGGCCATCATCTTTATTTTAGTCTATTGTCATTGCCAATGTTTGATCAAGCACATGTTTGCACCGGGGACTATGGCCCTTAGCACTCAGTGATCTGCTGAGCTCAAAGTTGAATAGTTTTGGAGAAAAACAATAACTCTCCAAATCTTGATATTTAGTTGTTGTAAATTGAAAGCAAAGATTTATTCTTGTTGTATGACTTTGGATGCATCACAAGCTTTGTTTATTAAGATGAACTCATATGATTCAGAACTTGGATGCAGAGAAAACACGTCCACTGTCATCATGACTTGCTCAACTCATTGAAGACTGAAATGCCACTTTATAGCTCATTTTGAGCCCGTCTGAAAAAGTCGGTGAAAAGTACAAAACGCGACTGTCTCACTAGCTCTATGTTGCTTCTTTAATGGGGACCTATTATGTCAAATTCACTTTTCAAGTTTTTAACCTTGTTATATTGGCCTTTCTTCATCATTAGTTTACTCAAGTTATATTTGAATTGAATATTGTTCTTCAGCTGGAGATCAAGTGCTCAGAAATCCCTGTTCTCACCTACCACCTATCCCCTCCCACTTGTCTGTATTTGCTTGTTATAATGCAAAAGGTTAATACTCAAAATGAAGAAATGTGGTTCAAAACTGTACCATATCCACTTTCCAACAATAAAAAATGTAACTGTAAAAATCTGTTGCTTTTTACAGTTACATTTTAAAATGATCAGTTCTGCAGTTTTGAACAGGAAGTCAGTAGAGCTGTTCATGTTTTTAAGTTGTTTTAGATCAATTTTGTGTTTTACAGTGAACAAAAGGTAAATTACTGATCGCTTATGTTCTAGTTTCTTACTAAATATAAAAAAACACAATAGGACCCCTTTAAAGACAGCAGAGGAGAGAGAGCGCTGGAGGAAGGCAGGCTCACATGTGGGAAACGTGTACCAGGATAGTGTCGACTACTTACAGGTTCTCTACAAGTTCTAAGCTGCCATATGTGTGATTTATTACAATCCAACAAAGGTAAAAGGTTAGACATGAATTCAGATGCGCCTAAATGTACACATGTACTCTGAGTCGATAATGTGATTTTGCGGCCGGTCAGTTTTTCATGGCGTTATGATGCTTTTGTTGAGCGGGGAATCCGTACATCACCACAGTGTGTATTGAAACAGATGCACATGTACCACAAGTCGGACACAAATCAACACGGAAACTGACAATTGAAACTTTTTTTTGGGCCAAAATATAGTTGCATCTACATTTGTTTTGACTACCGAAAAGAAAGATTGAAAACATGCCTTCATGAAATACTTTTAAGTTCCCAGTTTATTCTTCTCTTTTGATTTTTTTGTGTTAATCCATTTTTCAGCTTATACAGTACAGTCAAATCTAGGAAAAATGCTTCACGGTGATATCATCAGTCTGGCTGCGTTATAATGTAAAGTAATAATGTCTATTCATCATATTGTCAATTTAAATGTTTTAACCTGCTCCCGGGGTTTTTAAATTGCACAAATATAATTAGTGAATTCATTGTTTTTTTTAGAGATAATTTCTAAATTAAAAAAAAAAAATTCTAATATGAAATAGTACTTTTAATGTAATTGTGTTGGATAACTGGTCTAAGTTTAGTGGGAGTTGCACTTGTTGCACAGCTAAAGCTTGCTGTGAGTAAGACTGGGGGAGGGGCACACTATGTTACTATGTGTGGATGGAGGATGGTTGGTGGGGTCAGTCCAGCTGTGATGGTAATTACTGCAAACTGACAAGAATTAGCTGCACAGCGGGAACCCCCTCTATAAATAAACAGCTCTTTTCTTATGTCATAGAGGTTCACGAGGGAATATTTCACACTTCCTTCTTATGGTGTATTGAATGACTCAGTCTTTTCTCACCTTTAAATGGACTTTGCTTTGTAGAAACTACTCCAAAAACGTTCCACTAGTGGAAAGATTTTCAACAATGCCTTATTTGTGTGTTATTTGACTGTACTTACAGCCTGAGCTGATAGTTGTTGCATGGATCTGCTCATAGACCGTGATTGTTGTATCTGCTGCTGATGTCGCTCCTAGTTAACCAGAGTGTGACGTGTCTCCTCGTCTCTGGAAACCTCAGATTCTTTTAGGCCCACTAGTTTAATTGTGTGTTCCAGTCGTTCTCAGAGGCCGGAACTCAGACCTCGGTGTAATCTTTTCTCCGAGTGTTGTGTGTTCCAGTGGTCAAGTCGGAATTACTTTGTAATGAGACAATCAAGTAATAAATAACTTGGAAATTGCCTAAAACAGCCAAAATACAGATCTCTGTATGTCAGTTTTCTCAACTCGGATATTGCTGTTACATTTACAGTTTGTAAAACAACAAGAGAGTGAATTTGGGTTTTTGTTTACATTAGTTCTGTGTAGCCGTTAGCAACATTAGCATTGCAGCACATAACAGCAGGTTTACATTGGCAGAAGCTCATAAGTGACACAGGAACAGGTTCACAGAGGCGAGTGAACTGTAGAGACAAACCAAACAGAAAACACAGGGCGCTGCCATGTACAAATTTCTACCTCGGACTCTGAAATTCTCTTCGAGTATCAGAGTAGGAACTCCAGAGGGAATTTACAAGTCGAAACTCGGAAAATTTGAGCTCCGAGTACCACTGGACTATAAAAACAAAGCTTCACCTCAGTTTAACTATACTTGCATTATTTGTCTTTATTTTACCAGGCCTATTATTTAATAGTTTTGACAGTTTTGATATTGTTTTTAATTCATCTAATGAAATAATAAAGCACTGGCCCTATTAAAAAAAATTCTACATCTTTTTAAACCACACTGTGCTGTAGCACATGGCACCTGATACTAGGAGGGGCTGACTGGTCAAGCAAATGTCCTAAAGCAGAGATTCCCAAACTTTTCAGAACAGGACCCCCCAAAACAACCATGCCAGCGACTCACGACCCCCACTTCAAATTTAAATAGACCTTTCTAATAGGGATGGAAAATCGATCGAAAACATCGAAAATCGTTCGAAGTTTGCAGAAATCGAATCGTAAGGCCAGAATCGATCAGTTTTTTCATGCACCCGCTGATCTACACACACACACTGTATTTGTATAATACACACAATAATACAAAAATAGTCACAATGTTTGAAGCAACAAAACCTGAACTTGTGCAAGACCTGACTGAATGTGCTTTATTATGTTGAGTTACAACTGATGAGTGGACAGTCCTCTATATATGAACACTAAATATGACTGTTTACTGTTTGAATGTTGATGAAAACACTAGTTCTAAGCTCTAACAACAGTGGCTTTGTTTTAAATGTCATGTATTATGGATTATTTTGTGTCTTAAGAAAAATAAAAAGTTAATATAGATAAACTAACAAAATCGAACAAAATCAAAAATCGTGGCTACAAAATGGAAAACTAAATCGAATTGTGACTTAAGTGAATCGTCCCATCCCTACTTTCTAATGATTTCAAGTTTTCATTACAACATACAGTTTTTACTGTAAATAATTGTTAAACTACAACCTTAAAATCATCTCCCGACCTCTACAATTTGCTTTGTGACCCCCCGACCCCACTTTGGGAACCACTGCTCTAAAGTTTAGAATTAGAGGTTGTTTGTGTGTTTGTATGTGTTTTTATTTTGGATTCTTCTTTTTCTTAATCTATGCGGTCTTGTTTTCTAGGTATATGTACTGGACAGATTGGGGTGAGATCCCAAAAATTGAAAGGGCTGGAATGGATGGGACTAATCGTTCTATAATTATTGAGAAAGAAATCTTCTGGCCCAATGGGCTAACTTTGGACTACAGTCAGCAGAAATTATACTGGGCTGATGCCAAACACAACTTTATTCAACGCTCCAATCTTGATGGCTCCTCCAGGTACGTAACCACAGTCTTGTTTCCAACAAAATGTGATGCTGATGTTCTAACTAGTTTTCTCTTACAGAGAGGTGGTGGTCAAAGGAGACCTTCCTCATCCTTTTGCCCTGACGCTCTTTGAGGACACGTTATTCTGGACAGACTGGAACACACACTCAATTCACTCGTGTCGAAAACAGACCGGTGGAGAACAGCGAATTGTTCACTCAAATATTTTCTCCCCTATGGACATCCATGTCTTCAGCCCAAAAAGACAACTTGTTGGTGAGTTGGAGCATCTGCTTTTCTACATGCATAATGGGATTTTAAAGAAAATAATTTCCAGGAGGAATAGTTTTATTGCAGTTTTGTGGGATCTCTGAACATCCATTGTTTACACTTTTTTTTCTGTTGAGCAGTGCCATCTCCCTGCTCTGTAAATAACGGAGGCTGTTCCCACCTTTGCCTGCTGTCTCCAACAAAGCCCTTCTATCAGTGTGCCTGTCCCACCGGAGTCCAGCTTCTTGAAGATGGGATGACCTGCAAAAATGGTGAGAATACCGTAATTTCTGGATTATAAGCCGCTACTTTTTTCTCAAGCTTTGAACACTGCGGCTTATACGGCAAAGCAGCAAAATTATAGATTCTCATAGACTTACTATTAACAAGTGTGGCTTATACTTATAATTTTCTTACTTAAATCTAGTGGTTGCGGCTTATATTCAGGTGCGCTCAATAGGGCAGAAATTACAGTACTCTTAGTAGCTTATTCTGCCAAATCAACCTTTGGGCACTTTTTAAAGATATTAATATTTAAAGACCGTAATGTTTTTTCTGCTCACTTGTTTACGTTGTGGTAATGACCTTTCTTCTGACTGACTTAGTCTGTGCTCACTCTTGGCAGAGGGATGTTAGCATTAGCATAAATACAAAATACAAAAATACAGCATCATGATTAGGGCTGTGCAATTAATCCAATTTCAATTACGATTATTACTGTAACTTATATCCACGCTCATAAATTTCTTTGAGTAGGTGGTTTCTTTACAACTGTAGAATACATTTACGTTTAATTCTGTGAAATGTGTCACATATTTCATTTTATCTCTTCAGTCTCTACATTTAAGAGGCACTAACCCTCTGCAGTCTCTCTAAGCAAATAATTGTTTGAATAATTGTAATTTCAATTATGATTTAAATAATTGTGATTATTACTTTCATCAATATCGAGCAGCCCTAATCACAATGTAGCCACGGCAGTGTTTTCCTCAATTTATCTGGCGGGATTACTACGAATCTTCTCCATTTCTGTTCACTTTATCAGGGTTGCTCAAGGTTTTGCTTTAAGTGCATTTTTGTCAAAAGGTCCCTAGCTCATGGATGGTCTCTAAAGTGTTAAATAAACATAGTGTTATATTTAGTGAAAAGAACAAACGTTTCCCTCTAATCAAGTTTCTTTCATAGGTGCAACTCAAATGCTGCTTTTGGCCCGAAGAACTGATTTACGGCGCATCTCTCTGGACACACCAGACTTCACAGACATCATCATGCAGGTGGATGATATTCGTCATGCCATTGCCATCGATTACGATCCAGTTGAAGGATATATCTACTGGACAGACGATGAGGTCAAGGCCATTCGTCGCTCTCTGCTGGATGGTAGTGATGCTCAGTTTGTGGTGACATCTCAAGTCAGTCATCCCGATGGCATTGCAGTGGACTGGATTGCACGAAATCTGTATTGGACTGACACCGGGACTGACCGCATTGAGGTGACCAGGCTCAATGGGACCATGCGCAAGATTCTAATAGCAGAAGATTTAGATGAGCCTAGAGCCATCGTTCTGGATCCAGTTGCTGGGTGAGACACTACACTCCAAAATTAGTCAAAAATGCTGCTTACATTGTGACACACTTTAAAGAACGTTAACTGCACTTAAAAAATGCATTTTTATGTGTGCAAATTTTCCAAAGCTTTATGTTTCAAATCTTTCTCATAAACTTGTTTTAACTGTCATATCATGTACAGTTACATGTACTGGACTGATTGGGGTGAAGTGCCAAAAATCGAGCGTGCTGACTTGGATGGGATGGAACGAGTTGTCATGGTGAACACTTCCTTAGGCTGGCCCAATGGTCTCGCACTGGATTATACTGATCGCAAAATCTACTGGGGAGATGCCAAGACAGATAAGATTGAGGTAATTTCTACATTTAATTTTCCTACCTTTCATTTTCTTTTATTCCCTATTCCACATGTCTTGATTCTGTATTTGTATTTTAAGTTATGTTAACGCTCCAGTACAATAGATGCTCTCTACCCAAACACGTCAGTAGCCACTGGCGACCTTCCCTGGTCAGTCTTTTTTTTGGGGTTTGTATTTTTTTGGATTGTTAGATTTAACATACCTCCAAATCGTAAAAGAAGTAAGACCCACAGAAGAGGGCTAGTGCCCCTCCTCCTTATGGTTTGAGTCCAGCTGTTTTTGTGGAGCAATCCCACATCTGGTTCCGATTGGGGCGTCCTCTCTAGCTGCGGTCTGCACTGTTTAGAATAGACCAGAAACTGAAACCATTGCCACACTGCGGTCACCTCTCAAACCAGCAAACCTTTGGTCTGAAAATAGAAACACCATTTTATATTTATATCCAAAGTCCTATTGTATGTTTTTGTTACTGGTCTTATGGGTGTTTGACATTTTTTGTTTTAAATGGATTTAAGTTGTTTGATGTAGTTTATCAAATTAATATAATGATTTACAATTAAACATTTATAAATATTAATTGATTGCATGTTTCATATTTGGCACTGTTTGTTGAAACCGCACATATTGCAATGACTATCAGTAGTAATCCTTTTATTGCGATTACATCTCACTCATTCTTGGTGGCTGAGTCGCTAGCTCACCTGTTTGCATGGTTCTTCATGTGTCTGGCTGGGTTTTCTGCAGTCATTCTCTCCTTATCAACTCAAAGCATGCACAGTATGTAAAAGACTCTAGTTTCTGATCAAGCTTAGTACTTGACTTGATCTGGAAACGTGTCTGATAGAAGAATTGATCAACTACAGTAGACACACTTTCCCATGTGGACACTAAAGTATTCCACAAAGTTTGAGGTTTTTAAAATCTTATAACAAAAGAATGATATTACCTTAAAGTAACCAATCCCCCTGTATTTTTAGGTTATGGACATGGATGGAACAAACAGACAAGTGTTGGTGGAGGATAAGCTTCCTCACATTTTTGGCTTCACATTGCTTGGCGATTACATCTACTGGACCGACTGGCAACGGCGTAGCATCGAGCGCGTTCACAAGCGCACAGCTGAGCGCGAGTACATCATTGATCAGCTTCCTGACCTGATGGGCCTCAAGGCTACATATGTGCATGAATCTTTTGGTGAGAAGAAATTCTTACTTTTTTTATTTTAATTACAAACTTTCCCAAAAAAATCTAAAATGTTTGGAATGCCGGTTACCGAACAGAAATGAAATTTTAAATTTAAATTTAATGTACATTTTTTCTTGTGCAGGGACAAACCCTTGTGCTGAGAACAATGGCGACTGCAGTCATCTCTGCCTGTATAAGCCTCGGGGTGTACAGTGCGGCTGCCCCATCGGCCTTGAGCTCATTTCTGATATGCAAACATGTATCGTCCCTGAAGCCTTCCTGCTCTTCTCCCGTCATACTGATATCCGTCGTATTTCCCTCGAGACCAACAACAACAATGTTGCAATTCCACTCACTGGGGTCAAAGAGGCTTCAGCTCTTGACTTTGATGTCACTGACAATCGCATTTATTGGACTGATATCACATTAAAGGTACATCTATAAACTAAAATCTTGATCTGTCTTATTGTCGTCATCATCGTTATGTATATATGTATATATGTATATATGACCTTTCATTTGTGACATGATTTTTTTACAGACAATCAGCCGAGCGTTCATGAACGGTAGTGCTCTGGAGCATGTTGTGGAGTTTGGGCTGGATTACCCAGAGGGTATGGCCGTTGATTGGCTGGGAAGAAATCTGTACTGGGCTGATACTGGCACTAATCGCATTGAGGTGGCCAAGTTGGATGGACAGCACCGACAGGTCCTGGTCTGGAAGGATCTGGACAGCCCACGAGCTCTAGCTTTGGACCCAGCTGAAGGGTAAGACATGACATTTTTTCCACTTTTTTTTTCTGAGCCTTCTGCTTGTTAGATTAGATCACAATGTAAAATGAATGATCTTTGTCTAACCAGGTACATGTACTGGACGGAGTGGGACGGAAAGCCAAAGATTGACAGAGCTGCTATGGATGGCACGGGTCGCATCACATTGGTGGCTGATGTAGGTCGAGCCAACGGACTCACAATTGACTATGCTGAACGACGCCTCTACTGGACTGATTTAGATACTACACTTATTGAGTCATCCAACATGCTAGGTAAGTCTTGAGTTGCTCCACATCAAAGGTAAAGCAACATAAAAATTACTTCGACCGTTTGATAAAAGCTATTGCCGGTATATGTGTTATATTTATATTTGCACAATAGGACTGCACAGGTATAATAAACGTGTTCTTTATTGCATAGGTCAAGACCGGGAGGTGATAGCTGATGACCTCCCTCACCCCTTTGGTCTCACTCAGTACCAAGACTACATTTACTGGACAGACTGGAGCCAGCGCAGCATAGAACGAGCCAACAAGACCAGTGGGCAGAACCGCACCCTCATCCAGGGCCATTTGGACTATGTTATGGACATCCTGGTGTTCCACTCTTCGCGGCAGGGGGGTTGGAACGCGTGTGCCTCCACCAATGGCCACTGCTCCCACCTCTGTCTTGCAGTCCCTGTCAGCAGCTACGTCTGTGGATGTCCCGCCCACTTCTCCCTCAATGATGATAACAAAACGTGTAGTGGTAAGGACTTTTGTAAACCTTAGCTGAACTTTGTTGTGTTGTAGGAAAGGGCTTTACTAACAACAGCATATATACTGTTAGTCTAAAATAAATAAGTCATTATTATTATAATTTGTTATGTTGCAATCTATTGCCCAAATCTAATTTTGAACGTTTTCTCTTTCAGCTCCAACATCCTTTCTGTTGTTCAGTCAGAAAACGGCTATTAACAGGATGGTAATCGATGAACAGCAAAGTCCAGACATAATACTGCCAATTCACAGTCTGAGAAATGTACGTGCCATTGACTATGATCCGCTCGATAAACACTTGTATTGGATAGACTCTAAGCAAAATGTTATCCGGCGTGCTCAAGAGGATGGAAACCAGGTGGGTTGAAATCTTCTAACTTTTTAGTCTGTTATACTTCATGTTGATTTTGGCTGCTAATCTGTAATCTGCTTTGATTTGCAGAGTATGACAGTGGTGTCTACATCACTTGGCGGACCCACTCAAGGCCTACAGCTTTACGATCTTAGCATTGACATCTTCAGTCGCTTCATTTATTGGACAAGTGAAGTCACCAATGTCATCAATGTGACCCGAACCGATGGTAGCAGAGTGGGAGTAGTCCTTCGAGGAGAGCATGATAAACCCAGAGCCATTGTGGTCAACCCTGAGCGAGGGTAAGCCCATGGGTGTCAGAAAATTATGCTTTTGTTTTGTGCTTTTGAATTTATTTTGTTTAATAATGTTTATTTGGTTTTACTTTCAACAGGTAATGTGATGCTTGAATTACTCTTATCACTATTGGTGGAAGTGCAGTGTAAATTATACTCACCATTTTGTTCATCTTGTTTATTCTCCCTACTTCTCAAGCTCTTTCAGCCCGCTGTAGCTGTGTGGTGCCAAGTTGCTTGTTCCGAACCATAATTGCAGGCTTTCCTTAGAGCTATGGTTCTTACTGTAATCTCTGGGTCATTGTGTGGTTGTGAGATGAAGTCTGCAGATGTAACCTAGAACAGGCCAAAAACAAACTTCCAATGCAGTTAATATTCCTCAGAGTCTTACCGGCTGATTTCACTACATGCATGCTCTGAATGAGGGCACAGACCATCTCTTACCGCGTAGAGCTGCAGAGCTTAGTGTTCACCATTAAAATGTCTGATCTATGAATCAATAAAAAGCTAAAAACACAGGACACAATTGGTCTTTTTGGCAGTAATTGTCATATGAAATAAGTTGGTTGGCAAGCAAAAACGACCAAAATAAGGCCTTTTCTTTTTTTCATGTTCTACACTCTAAATAACCAAACTTGTGTTCTGCAGGTACATGTACTTCACAAATCTCCTGGAAACATCCCCAAAAATTGAACGAGCAGCACTAGACGGGACAGAACGAGAGGTGTTATTCTTCAGTGGATTGGGAAAACCAGTTGCTTTGGCCATAGACAATGAAGTGGGAAAGCTGTTCTGGGTGGATTCAGATTTGAGACGCATTGAGAGCAGTGACTTTTCTGGTAAGCAAATTTTAAAATGGTTAGTAAACTCATAATTTCATGCAACCTACAGTGAACTATGGTAGATAGTTGAGCTGCTGTATTATTGATCTGAAAGTATTGTTCTATGAATAAGTGAAATATATACTGGCCTAAGGGGTTTAGTTATGTCTTAGTGACTTTTGAAACCTTATCTATCTTATTTTTAAAATCCACTAAAATCCACAGTTTGAACAAAAGTTCAAAATGAACGTATATGTGGGATATAATTTCAAAGACTTTAAGTGCCTATATGTTTTATGCAAATTTAAAAAGGGAAGTAGCCCTAAGATCAGCACATTCCTGTAGTGACACAGGAATGTAAACCATGTGTAGTAGTGGCTTCTCTTCTTAGGACATAAACATGATGCCTTCAGACCAACACAGGCGTCATATTCTTTGATCATCTTTTCAGCTGGTTGCATTTAGTCAGCTGCTGCTCCTTGCTGCCACCTACTGATTGTTCATTTATTTTAACATTACAATGACATGTTGGTCCCTTGCCGCCTCTCCTATCCACTCTCCTGCTGCCCCCTTAGTTCCCCTCCCATTTTGTTGACTTTGCTCCTGAAGTTTTCTCCCCACAAACCTTTTGGTTTTGTCCCTGCCACTGTGATTTCAGGTGCCAACCGAATCGTGATTGCCGACTCAAATATATTGCAGCCTGTTGGGCTAACAGTGTTTGGGAACCATCTGTATTGGATAGACAAACAACAGCAGATGATTGAGCGCATAGACAAGACCACACGAGAGGGACGCACCAAGATACAGGCTCGCATTCCTTATCTGAGTGACATCCATGCTGTCCATGAGTTGGACATGAGAGAGTACAGTAAGTTATTTCACTTGTTTACAATTTAATGAGTTTTGATGTTTACTAGCAGCCATAAAGCCCCATCTATATAAAAGATAATAAAAAAAAACTATTCATTTCACTTATACGTTAGATTTTTTTCTTCTTGTTTGATAAAAAAAAATATTTTGTAGGTAAACACCCATGCACATGGGACAATGGTGGTTGTTCCCACATCTGCATCGTAAAGGGAGATGGAACGACTCGCTGCTCCTGTCCGATTCATTTGGTGCTGTTGCAAGATGAGCTTTCCTGTGGAGGTGAGTGCTACACATCTGAGTTTGATCTGGTAATCTTGCTGCTTTTGCTGCACGAGCTCTGAGCATTGTACTTTGCTGTTCGCAGAGCCCCCCACCTGTTCGCCTGAGCAGTTCTCCTGTACCTCAGGAGAGGTGGATTGCATCCCACAAGCCTGGCGCTGTGATGGCTATCCTGAATGTGACGACAGCAGCGATGAGGATGACTGTCCGGTTTGCTCTGAGTCAGAGTTTCAGTGTGATAGCCGCCAATGCATTGATATGAGCCTTCGCTGCAATGGAGAGATCAACTGTCAAGACAGCTCAGATGAGAACAAGTGTGAAGGTAGGAACTGTGAGCTGTTTTTTGGTCATGCATAAAATATCCAGTGTATTGTCATCAATACACTTACGTATCTATGTCTGTTTTAGTGCGATGCCCCCCTGATCAGTTCAGCTGTTCAAATGGCCAGTGCATTGGAAAGCACAAAAAGTGTGATCATAACATGGATTGCACGGATAATTCAGATGAACTTGGCTGTTGTAAGTTTATTTTTATGTATTAACATGTGATTATACATTGTTTATTATGTCAATGTCAGTGTTGCAAATGTAACTTTTAAATATTTTTGGTATTTTCAGTCCCAACAGATGAGCCACCTCCCCCTCCAAACAATACTATCAGCTCAATTGTGGGTGTGGTCTTGGCCCTCTTTGTTGTCGGTGCTATTTACTTTGTGTGCCAGCGAGTCCTCTGCCCACAGATGAAGGATGACAGTGAAACGGTAACAAATGACTTCGTTGTTCATGGGCCATCCTCGGTGCCACTTGGATATGTACCACACCCTGGCTCTCTGTCCAGCTCTCTCCCAGGTGGGCCTTGTATTTTCTAGTTGAAGCTACATCAAAAGCTCAAACTTTGGATGCTAATGCACACTGTTACTGCCTTCAGGTATGTCTAGAGGGAAGTCAATGATTGGCTCACTTAGCATCATGGGTGGGAGCAGCGGCCCTCCGTATGACCGTGCACATGTAACTGGAGCATCATCCAGCAGTTCCTCCAGCACAAAGGGCACATACTTCCCCCCGGTGAGCTTTAGTTTTTATCAAATTAGTAGAATCACTTAAAAGACAAACACAAAATATAATAAAACATATGCATATTTGTTTTTCAGATCCTGAATCCTCCACCATCACCTGCAACCGTCCGTTCTCAATACACAATGGAGTTTGGCTACTCCTCAAACAGTCCTTCAACACACAGGTCCTACAGGTATAGAAAGTGCATAAATGAAATACACACTTCATATAGAATCTAGATTGTGACTATGAAAAAAAAAGACAATTATTATGAAAATGATTCAAATTGGTATAAGTTGCTGCCTGTTTGACCCAGAGGAGTGATCTAAGCAGCAATAACTTAAAATGTTCTCTTCTCCTATGATATCAAATCAAACATATACCAATGAAAAATAAAACACACAAAGCCAGTTTATTAACAGAAGTTAACCCATTACCATGGGAACTACATCACTTTAGTTTCTGTAGATTTTGTGCAAATTATTGCAATTATATTGTTAAATGAATGTATGTACCACGGGAATCCTGCAAGTCTTAAATAAAAACGGTTGAATTTAAGGCCTTAAAAAGTTTTAAATTTGCTATAGTAGGTTTTAAATTTTTGCACTGGTTTTACATTTTAAATGAAGCTATTTCTAGCAGATTCCTCGATCTATTAGAGACTGCTGTAGCTTTGTCAGAAAATTCTCAGTAATATTCTCAGCAATATAGTGTGTTTCTTCTCTTGTTTTGTTGATGCAATAGATGGAAGGCTCAGATTTTTTTGTCCAGGTCTGAATTTATTCTATTATTCAAGCTAATGGCAAAGGGAATTTGGATACATTTGGGTTGTTAGTTTTGTAAAATGTAATGTTTTGTTTTAGTTTCATAAAACAATGTTTTCATCTTTTTCAGTTATCGACCGTATACTTACCGACATTTTGCACCGCCCACTACCCCTTGCAGCACTGATGTGTGTGACAGTGACTACACACCAGGGCGCCGGGTGCCGCTCAAATCCAGTGCTGCAACAAAGGGCTACACCAGCGACCTCAACTATGACTCCGAGCCGTTTCCGCCACCGCCCACGCCCCGCAGTCAGTATCTTTCTGCGGAGGAGAACTGTGAGAGCTGCCCACCTTCGCCATACACCGAACGAAGCTACTCTCATCACCTTTACCCCCCTCCGCCCTCGCCCTGCACGGACTCCTCGTGAGCCTCTGAGCCCCCTCCACACAGCTCCATCCCCTCACTGTAAATAGCAATTGTGCATATCTGAGGTTAAAAATGGGAAAGAGAGACTGATCAAGGAGGATGACAAAAGGATAAAGGAGAAACAGGAGCTGCGGAACATTTGTACATTTAAAAGAGAGAAGCATATTTATATATTTTCTATACAGTGTTTACTGATAATGCCATAGAGGTTTGTATTAAGAAATTTGTAAATTTTTTAAGAAAAGGTTTTATTAAAATTATCACAAATATAAGTTGCCTTAAACTAGAAGAAAGAGGCTGAAGGACAAAAAGCACACAGCAGGACATTTAACTTATCTGATGCCAAATATGAGAACAGCAGCAACCATTGGTGACGAGCGCCCCCCGAAGGCTCTTCCTCGCTGCTGCAGCTATGTGTGGTTGCCATGGAAACTACAGGAGCAGGTGGAACCATAATGTGGTACAAGTCTTTGATTTAGATTTACCTCCTTTCATTTACCAAGCGGTTCATTTGGAGTATCTTTGCTTTGGATGTGAGTCACCCAGAGCCATACCACTACAACACAGAACGGCACATACTCTGCCTAAAAACAGGCCGTGGATAGTAATGTTTACGTCCAAAAGTCTGCAATCTAAATAAATGCATAACTTGAGCCTAAACAAACTGTATATTGTAACTGAAATATTGAAAAACACTCTCACACTGTTATATGCTCAAGCATTCTTATTGGCAACTTTTAGTTTGCCTACATAAGTAAAAGCTGTGGTACGAAATATAAAATAACACTATTGGTACAGACCAAAACTAAAACTTTAACTAATCTCTATGCACTTAATAATTTGGGACTATTTTTGTCCCACAAAACACATAAACATAAGAAGTCTATGTAAAACTAATGTAATACTTAAATTTTAAAATGTCTTTGTCCTAAAGGCTTCCACACTAGTTTTGGACCAGGCAGGTATTTGTAACTCCACTTCAAGTATGATCAGTGACATTCAAGTGAAACCAAAATTAATGTTGTGTGTCAGTTTGAAATGCGTGAATGCTTGACTGTCGCCATTTGCTGTAAGGGTAGGCGTACGTGAACCTGGACAGTGAGGAGGGAGGCAGCGTTTGGGAGAACAACGCAATATTGTGCCTGACCAGTTTCACATTGTCATGTTTTGTTATTTTTATGTTGAGGAAAAACAGAGGAAACCAGTGCCCATGAAATGCTACATACTATTTTTATACTGCATACTGTGTAGATACATGTATTTATAAGCTATATCAAAAATCATTGTAATTCTATCCATTGAAATCTTGCAGTACAGCTTTTAATATTGCATTATATTTTTCTACAAAATATCACGCCAGATGTTCGACAATCTCAAATCAGTACATTGACCAACATATTCAGGTTTTGGTATCAGTTCAAGTTTAATCAGTCAGATGCTTTGACTGATGTGCCAAAATAACTTAAGAGGGACCAGAGGTGAACAAGAGATGGCATCAACTCTGTTGCCTTTACAATTTTACTGTATCTGCTATGTCCTTTTGTAAATCGGTGTCATGTCTTTCTGCTTTTTCAGACCACAAAATATATATTTTTGAAGTTAACTGTATGCCTTGTCCAGTAGTCTAAAGGACATATTTCCCAGTCGATTCCACTTCTAAATTTTAAAGGTGCCATCAACAAAAACCTACACCAGCATGAGTGACAATCTTATGCGTAATTTCATAATCGTTTTCCATGTATCTCCATTTTGTTTCCAATTTTGTACAGAAAGCATTTTTTTCCAAATTTCATTGGTAAAAAGTTAGACTTTTTATGAGAGTTCTTTTGTCTAGAAATTCTAAATCAATTGTTAAATCTGTACTTTAATCAGCATTGGACACAATGAACAAAAAATACTATTATTTTAATACATTTATGTATTTCAGATATTATGTCCTCAATAACTGAACTAACATTAGAGTTGAAAAAGCCAGAAAAATGAGGATGATGCCAAATGTTCATGTTTTGTTTATCTGTGTTGAGCTACCTGTGGTACAGTCATAACAGACACAGCAAATGTACTTAAGCAATGTTCAGGATGAGGTTCTCAGTCATTTGATAACTGCACTTTACAGTACTTCTATTCTGGTACCAGTTGGGTGCAGCTGAAGAACTGTGCAAAACTTTTTCTTGTTGTCTTGTTTGTCCCAATAGATGATGACTTTTATAAAACACCACTACCCAAAACGTACAAAAAGGAAGTTGTAAAGTTGTACTGTAAAGTTGTACTGTAAAGTGTTGAAATCTTTTAAAACAATTACCAAGCACTTTGGCCTATTTTAGAGGTTAAACAAGTAAGTCATAAGTCATTATTTATTAGGACACCAATATTTGTTTGCATAGACAAGAAATGACCAACATTTGGTTATTTATAATATTTCTATGTTTTTTTTTTCTTCAGTTTGTTTTGCCTGTAAAGAGAGTTCCTTGTATAGCCCATCCAGCTGCCACCATAAGCTGTAACTCATTAATTTCTGTGTTTCCCCCTCTCATTTTGTTAAATACAAGTCCTTGAACTTGATTGTGTGAGTTTTATTTTTAACGTGAGTCTACTTTTTACAGCAGAAAACAAATAGCTACTGCTTAACTTAAAGGTGCACCATGGAATGTAACAGGAAGTGGGATTTATCTCCATAGAGATGCTGTTGCTTTGCCTGAATGTTTCTCTTGTTTGCATTAAGCTTATTCATTCTAATGGAGATGAGCAAATCATACCATATTACAGGTCTAAATTGAGATAACCTGGCTCACAAAAAAAAATGTTTTTATTTTCTTGTATAAAATATAATCAATTTACAGCCCTCTTATCATAGAGTTAAATTAACCAGATTAAATTATAGAGTTAAATTAACCAGATTAAATTAACCAAAATCAGAAGTCATAGTTTCCTTTCATGGTCTTTCTGGTAGTGGCCAGAATGCAATGGTCATTCAGATCAGGGCATTTATCCAGATCAAGTCTATCAAAGAGGACTTTGAGGGGCATTTGTTGTTGCCTAGTAGTTAACTTTGTGCTATTTAGATCAGTAAAATTACATCTACATCATCTTTGAGGTCTTCAAAGAAATTAACAAATTTAATGTCATAAAATGAAATGAAAATATTGGTCAATGATGCAGAGGTAGATTATCAAACATTCTCTGCAAATGAGTATCCCAGAGCATCCATTGTCCGTTGTTCCTTAAGTTCTCAGCAAGGAAAAACTCAAATAAATAAAGCAGACAACTACAGTGAAGGAGAGCCAGGTCCATTGTTTGACCAGACTGACCTGCATCCATTACAGATAGCTTTTTAGATGATGCTTTATGTCAGACTTAGGAATGGTCTTGTATGGATTGGTATATTTAAGTCCCAAGGTCTTACTGTATCCAATTAAACGTCACAGCATTCTACATATTAGCAGTGAGTGGCAAAAGTGCATCAGTCAGTCCATGGTGATGAATCTTTCTCCAGAAGTAGTAGTAGCTCAAAACACAAGTAGAAAACAAAAAGTCTGGTAACAAGTATAAACAAGCACAACAGAATACTCAGCTTGAATCTGACATGGAAAGAGAGAAAACTGTGTAAATGTTGTAGGTAACTTGTAAAATACTGACTTTAGGATCATACACAGTGGGAAGTCATTACTTTCCTCTTCTAAGGGGGGAAAAAGCTACTTTCAGTTTCCATTTGATTTCTGCAAAACAAAAGCTTGACTATCATAAATTGGACGAAGTAAGTCTATCAGGTGTTCTTTCAGAATTTTGACACTTAGTACAAATACTGAAAGGTTTTATAAAAAAAAAAAAAAAAAAATACAAAAAACAAAACAATGTATAATCTCTGTAGATTATCGTTTTTGCCACGCCCTCCATAAAATCTGATTGGCTGTTCCTAACACGTGACCCGGAAACAGAGGGAGAGCTTCAGACGTCCGCATACAGAAGGTAGGAAATAAACAGAATATATTTCTATATTTATCTCATAGTAAGACAACTCCACATTGTATTTTTAGTTGGAATTCCATAGTGTTTGTTATTGTAGTCTCTAAGAGCACGCTAACATTTGAGTTATGTCGAAATCGTTGGTTTCCGATGGTAATCGAGTTCCTCCTCATAGAAAGTGAAAATGCGCAAATGACCATCGTTTCGCTGGTCAGAAGTGATAGTGATTCTCTATATACTGTGTAGATATAAAACATTTTTCCTCTGAAATTACATTGACTAACAGCTGCCGCTAAGGTTACATTTATGATCCCGTCTGATGTAGTATGGTGTTTATTAAGGATTCATAACAACACAGCTAAAATCAAACAGTATTATTACATGCCGTGTTTATTTTGCGTTTGATCTGCTGCTTTGTCGCCAGATTACACTGACTTTTGAAACGGGTTTGTCTTGTTTGAGGCCTAATGGGAATTTCCCGGTGGTTAAACGTCACTGTGTTTTAGCACCACTGAACTGTGACTTTTAACATTAGATAGAAACAACAAAGGTGATTATTTTTACCCTACATTTCTATTCGCCTGATTGCTTATTTTGGGAATCAAAAGTAAGGTTTTTCTCATTGTTTTTATTAATACTGAGAGTGTGTCTGTGTATCCTGCGCTGCGCTCTTACTGGTTTCAATAGGTACTACAATCACAACAAAACCTGCCTTTTTACCACTTTAATTAACAAGTGATTCTCATTATCAGTTTATGTTCATGTTCAGCTCAGAACCTCCCAGAGCTACAGAAGCTGCATTAGCATTGAATCATGATGACTGACAGATCAGATTTTTTTTTTTTACTGGTTTAGTTGTAGAATCTGGCAACACAAATGAAAAGTCAAAGTAAACAGATAAATAACGCTTATTCAATTAAATTTAAGTTAAAGGTGGGTGATATGTATTAAACAATTGGTAATACAGCTATTATCATTCATATCATATCTTTCAATTTAATATAATAATAAAACTTTTTTTTTTTTTGTTCAACCCCAACCTAAAACAGAGGAAATAAAGGTAAATAAGTCTGTCACCTGCCACCTCCAGAGACCGCCAATTTGCCCTGGCCATTTTTCTCCAAAGTTACATTGGAACATAACATAGAATGTATTTAATCCACATTTGTTGTTTCCTTGCAGTCTCTTGTGTCTCCAGGATGCAAAGTACCACAAACTACCTTTGGCTGATCTCAGATCTGCTGGGTCAGGGAGCAACGGCCAATGTCTACCGGGGTCGACACAAAGTAAAATAATTAGAGCTATTACTTTTTTACTTCATGTTTACTGTTTGTTGAGCTGTATTTGTTTTTGTTTAGAAAACTGGAGACCTATATGCAGTGAAGGTCTTCAACAACATCAGCTTTCTCAGACCATTAGATGTTCAGATGAGAGAGTTTGAAGTGTTGAAGAAACTAAACCACAAAAACATTGTGAAATTGTTTGCAGTGGAAGAAGAGGTTTGTCACAGCAGCAAATCTCTTTTTTTAAAAAGGCATTTCTGTTCTTTCATTATTTTATTAAGACAGTAGTTGTACATTTATTTTTAATATTTTCCACATGTTTTTCTCTTGTCAACAGTCCAACACTCGTCACAAGGTGTTGGTTATGGAGTACTGCCCTTGTGGAAGTCTTTACACTGTTTTAGAGGAGGCCTCCAACGCCTATGGCCTTCCTGAAGATGAGTTTCTTATTGTTCTACATGATGTAGGTGAGTGCTAAACTCTGTCATATTTCTGTATTGAACCAGTTTTGAAACAATCGGCAAGTGAAAACATACAGAGTAAATGGAGCTTAGCGTGAAATGTGACATTTCTCTCTGTGTTTCTGCTTTGCTTTCAGTTGCTGGGATGAACCACTTGAGAGAGTATGGCATTGTTCATCGTGACATTAAACCTGGAAACATAATGCGGGTGATTGGAGAGGATGGACGCTCTGTGTACAAGCTCACAGACTTCGGAGCTGCCAGAGAGTTGGAGGATGATGAGCAGTTTGTTTCACTGTATGGCACTGAGGAATATTTGGTAAGACATTGTATGCCATTATTTCTCTTAAATAATTTGAATTACTTTTTTTTTTATTTATTTATTTGATGAGTGTAGCACCCTGACATGTATGAGCGTGCTGTTTTGAGAAAAGATCACCAAAAAAAATATGGCGCCACTGTGGATCTTTGGAGTATTGGTGTTACTTTCTACCACGCTGCTACAGGCAGCCTCCCATTCCGACCTTTTGAAGGGCCTCGCAGAAATAAAGAAGTGATGTATGTTTGTATAACTTTCAATGTTATTAATGTTAAAAAAATAATAATAATAATAAATTGAATCTAAATATGTCTCTCAGGTACAAAATTATCACAGAAAAGCCTCCAGGAACAATCTCTGGCCACCAGAAGTGTGAAAATGGGAAGATTGAATGGAGCACAGAGATGCCAGTGTCTTGCAGCTTATCTAAGTAAGTGTTTGGAAACATTGTGCAATTTCCTTTATATAGTAAGGTATCAATATAACTTATTATATAAGTTTTTGAGAGAATTGTTGTATCATTTATTTAGCATAAAGTTAATCATGTTAAACAGCTTTTTTGTATTTGTTTACCAGGGGACTGCAGAGTCTTCTTACTCCTGTGCTTGCCAATATCTTAGAGGCAGATCAGGAAAAGTGCTGGGGCTTTGACCAGTTTTTTGCAGAGACCAGTGACATCCTGCACCGCACTGTTGTCTATGTTTTCAGCCTACAGCAAGCTACGCTTCATCACATCTACATCCATGAATACAACACGTAAGAGATTTTTAAAAAATAGTTCAGAAAAAGGCAAAACTTTGTTTTGTAATGAACATTTAAGAGGGAAAATACCAAACTAAATACATACGCGTAAACGCATTTACTGCTGTTTTGTTTATGACTGCTTGAAATTAATGACATATATAAAAAAAAAAATACTTTTTTGCACAGTTTAATTTCTAATTTTGACTAATGACAGTTCAGAACTGTGGTGTAAGAACAGCTCACATGCAATGTGTTTTTTACAATGCAAATTGCTACATTAGTTTAAACAAATATGACATTGATTCAACAAGGTCTTGTGTCATAAAAATGTTAAAGAGGATATATTATTCTGATCACAAGTGCTCAGAAAATGTCTGTTTTCACCTATCACCACGCACCTTCTTGTACTAAATTTCATTTACTAATGCAATTTAGACTCATTTATGATTCTAACCATTTTTCAGCCATAAATCTAGGTAAATTTAGTACATTTGTTATTGTTTAATGCTAAGTACCAGTAAAAATGCTAAGTATGTCTTTGTTAAGATCCAGTAAACAACCACTGACTGGATTTTATCCATATCTGTACAAGCTAGTGTGCTTTTATATCAGTGAATATTATGAATTTCAATAATAAAAATATTATAAAGAAGAAATAAAATTTATAAATGCAAGTGAAATATTATTTTTTATATTCTCCACCTTTTCTCCTTAAATACTACTGTTTTGTGTGTGGTCACTAGCTTCTTTTACCGTTTACAGAGCAGCACTGTTCCAGGACTTGCTGTGTCGAAGGACCAGCATCACACTCCACAACCAGGAGCTACTTTATGAGGGTCGACGCCTCATCCTCGACCCAAATCGCCAAGCCAAAACATTCCCCACAACCTCAAGAGACAACCCCATCATGCTTGTGAGCCGCGAGTCAGTCACCACTGTCGGCCTCATCTTTGAAGACCGTCTGTATTGAAATTTTACTCACATTGTGTGTTTGCTTAGACATGCTTTGTAAGTTTGTCTTTTTCTTTTACAGCCAGTCCACCAAAAGTTCAACCCCGCTACGACCTTGATTTGGACGCCAGTTATGCTAAGGTGACAATCGTTTAACTGTCTACTTACAGTATGTGTTGTTGCTTGTTTATTTTGACTAAGAACAGCATTTTTTATCTTGTACAGACATTTGCAGGAGATGTAGGGCACTTATGGAAAACTTCAGAGTCTCTCCTTGTGTATCAGGAACTTGTACGGAAAGGAGTTCGTGGGCTAATGTTAGTTAAGATGATAAATTTACAAAATTTTCTCTTTTTGGTAATATCATTTGGTTCAAATGTCAAGTGATTGGTTCTTTTTTAGTGAGCTGATGAAGGAAGACTACAGTGAGATCCAACACAAAAAAAATGAAGTCTTCCACCTTTGTGGCTATTGTACACAGATACTTGAAAAAACAGAACAGTTGTGAGTAACTTTATTACACACACACTCACAAAAATATTTTAAAAATCAATTTTTTGCATTCTGTGTTAACTTATTATACACGACAGATTTGAGGTGTTCATGCAGGCCAACATGCTGTCAGCAGAATATGACGAAATATCTGACATGCACAAGAAAATTCTAAGGGCAAGTATTTAAAACTTTTAAAGATAATCTTAGGAACATAATTTTAAGGGGACCACTTTTTCAGTTTCTTAATTTTTTAACCATGTTAAAACAGTGTTTCCCATTATTTGTTTCCTCAAATATGTATTTTGATTGATTCATGCATGTTTGACTAATCCAGTATTGTTCTGCAGCTATTGTTTGATTTCTCAGTATTCACAATTTTGCCAACCACTAATCCCCGCCCACTTCTCTGTGCTTACTTGCATTTACTCAAAATTCAGATTCAGTAAAACATGTAAGGTTCAACATTGTTATGTAGCCACATTCCAAACAAAAAAAAAAGTTTGGTTGCTTCTTGCTACATTTTACAACGAAGAGGCTGGGCTTATCAGATCTGAAATTTTATTAAGTAGACAATGAATCAAATTTTATTTTTCAAAGCAGATTTGCAAAATATATAAAGCAGATTGTTGAAGTAATAAAGTAATATGCATTTTATCATCAGATTGCAAGCTCCTTGGAGCCCATTGAGAGAACAACACAAGATATTAAAAGTAAATTTGTACCTGGTGGAGTGCTGACAGACACTTGGACACAGCAGGTCGGAACTCACCCTGAGGACAGAAAGTAAGGCTATTGTTGAAACTTTTTGGATTCACATCTATCATTTTATATATTTGAATAAACTACTTTTAATTTCTACAGTGTTGAGAAAATCAAAGTGCTGCTAGACGCAATAACAGCCATTTACCAGCAGTTTAAGAAGGACAAAGCTGAACGACGTAAGTATTGCAGTACTTTGTTAAGTAAACTTTATTGTGCATCGACAACAAATAACTTACATTTAACCCCTCTTCAAATTCTTTATAGGCCTGCCGTACAATGAGGAACAGATCCATAAATTTGACAAGTAATTACAGTAATCTTTTTTTTGTTTACCCATTTTAATGTGTTCTAACTGTTGTTGAATTGTATGTTGTTGTATAGACAAAAGCTGGTCCTCCATGCAAGCAAAGCAAGATCTCTTTTCACGAAGAGTGTGCCATGAAATACAGATTGTTTATCTCGAAGAGCGAGGAATGGATGAGGTGAGTAAAAATACATAAATACTTATATAATAAATATTTGTAATGATTATATAATAATTAAAAAAAAAAAATGAATGAATGAGTTATGCACTTGTTTTACAGAAAAGTTCATCACGTGAGAAAACAGTTCCTCAGCCTGTCTGGTCAACTGATCAGCATTGAGAAAGAGGTGACTATGTTAATGGAGAGAGCCATCAAGGTAAGTACAGAAATTTGATGTGTGCTTGTTTTGTGGAAAGCTCTTGCAAAAAGGAAGTATTGTTCTTTTGCAGCTGCAAGAGCAGCTTCCTCAAAAAGTCCTTCCTCTGGTGTCCAGTGGGATGAAGCCTCAGGCCTACCTGAGTCAAAACACACTGGTGAAATGACTCTGGGGTCAGTGTTGCTAAGAGTATATCTATTGCTAGCTTTAACATTTTCTGTGTATCTTAAATATGTGTACTTTTTACTTCAAGAATGAAGAAACTAAAGGAAGAGATGGAAGGTGTGGTTAAAGAGTTAGCGGAAAACAACCACTTCTTAGAGCGGTGAGAATATAAATGCACTCGCTTCATTTGACAACAAAAAAAAGATGTCTTTTGTATTTTTACAATATGGATATGTTGAGCCAAACTTGTTGACACAGTAACATTATATAACATTTTGTGCTCTGTATTAGGGTGGTTGTAATAAAAAGATTCTTCTGTCTTTCAGATTTGGCACTTTGACGTTGGATGGAGGTTTGAGGGGCTGAAATAATAATAATGCTATTTTGTACATAGTTGCTGTAAATATCTGTGCAGGTGAGCCAGCCCTACTTTTATCAGTTGCTAGAGGTGGCCACTGTAAATCTGTGGACACCAAATCACAAAACTTAAATGATGTAAAGATGAAGGATTAATCTATAAATCACTTCAGTTGCGGATGAAATATTCTCTTCAGTATCACTGAAAATGTTGGAGCAAACTTAAGTTTTTATATTTTTTCATTATTGATTTTTATTTGTCCTGATTTGATGAGGAGACGTGTTTCTCTTTACACTTATTAGAACTCAGGATGTTATAAAAAGAATTCAGACACTTTCTATTGAATGTAAAAACATGTCAGTAAAGAAAGGCTTATATTATTCATCACTCATGTTTTCTTTTCTTAAAGCTCTGTAGCTGAAAAGTATCTTAAGAGTTTTCATTTTTATATTTTAAACTAGTTACTCTTAAAATTATACACTTGTTACAGAACGTTGATAAATCAAACCACGTCAGTTTGAACTCCAGTCTGTCAAAAGTAAGTTCAGTATTTGCCTTTCACAGCTTAACCCATCAATGCAGGCAATGGGCTACTTAAGGATAAATCTTCCTGGAAAACATGTTAAAAAGGATGTTGATCTTTGATTAAGTTCTGTTGCTGTGAATGAGAATGTTTCAGTGATGCACTACGGCCAGATCTAACACAGACTCTGCTCTGCTTTTGAGTTGTTAAACACGTGCACTGGATGTATAAGATTTACCATCGGACAAACAAACGCTTAACTATTGTTGCAGTAAAGTCCACTTAAGTAATACACTTTGATGGCACAAGAGTATGATGAAACAAGCTGTCTGCAGATAAATGTCCACACAGACAGAGTTGGAGGTGTTGGTACAGAAGAAAATTGTGTCCGACGGGTGCATACCTTTTACTTCCCAACACCTTAGCCTTGCGTTGCATGCTAGTTTAGAGTTCCAACATGCCTTTTTATTGATTTCTGATGTCTTTCAATAAGTTCCTTCAATTGTTTAAAAAGATAATGACTTATTATGCT
Source organism: Mugilogobius chulae (assembly GCA_038363315.1). Taxonomy (NCBI): domain Eukaryota; kingdom Metazoa; phylum Chordata; class Actinopteri; order Gobiiformes; family Gobiidae; genus Mugilogobius; species Mugilogobius chulae. Next base: position 46,879,131 of record CM076409.1, on the reverse strand, counting down.
ATATAAAGCCAGCTTATTCAAATAATACAACAGCACTTAATTTTGCTTGTATATAAAGGCTGATTTTAGTAAGTAGTATGCACTCATTTATCCATCACTTTGAATTATAAAAGGATGAGCTCATAATTCAACAGCATTAAGGTTTTGATTCGGTAAAGCACAACATGAACTCCTACACCACCCAAATAACTATCATAAGTTTCTCTACAACAGAATCCAGCAAATTAGATGTTTTATGATTATTATTTTTTTATTTAACAGCTGTCTTATTCTCTGATTCAAAATGTCCTGTAGACATTTTTCTGTAAAACTGTAAATAAATGTCTTTAAAACTCTTAATTTAATGTAACGCTGTTTAATTTAGTCAGAAATAACTGTGCTTCTTAAATTGAGTCGTGAAGATGTGTGATATCAACAATGTTATAGATTCTTCAATCCTTCATTTTTAGACTCGGCAGGTTTGCTAAACAACCGAGAGCTATTATTAAATATATCTTTTTAATGGCAAAAAGTCTACCCATACCAGGAAAATAATTCATGAACAGAAATCATTTTTCAACATTTTTTCTCTGATCCTCTCCATCTCTGCCCTGTGCGTAGTCTGTCTCCTTGGTGATGCCGTTGCTATGGTGACACAGACAGAACCTCGTCAGCAGTATTGGACAGGCTTTGCGTCCTTTTTCGGAGCAGTCCTGCATGTGTGAAGGTCAACAGGTGCAGGCCATGCTGATATTTAAAATGTTCATCCATTCTAATTTGACTAAACAGAAAAGTTGAGCTGTCCTGCCTCAGATTACTAGACAGTGATTCTTAGAGTGGGGTTGGGGGACCCCTGTCCTAAATGTTGTGTAACATTATTACTTCAATGTTACAATAAATTTGCTATGATATACAATCCAAAACACAGAATTTCTTTGATAGACACAATTCTGCAAAAATCATGCAAACATTTTATATACAAAATGACCATAATAAATGATAAATGACCATAATATTATATCTTTCAATCAAATACTGATGTATATATATTTTTTTATTTCAGAATTTTCATGTGACTGCATTGTGAAAAACATTGGGGTCTTTGGAATAATTTTGAACCGACCATAAGCGGTCTCTGGCCTATAGAAACTTGAGAACCCTGGTATAAGGAACAAACACCTTGATCCGAAGAATAATGATCAGAATAATTTATTAATGGCCACACAACAAAGTTGGGGGATTAATTTCCGGTACAGCAATAAATGCTTCCATCTTCCATGCCCGTTACTGTTGCAAACAAACAAGGCACTTACACAACAAACACTCAAATATGGTCAGTGGGTTAAAGTCATTAAAGTGGAGTAGCTTTTCACACTGCAAACACGATTTAGGTTTTAAATCTACTTCCTCTAATGAATCCCTTGACACATAATTAATATCGACAAGCATTTATTTTAGGTTACAATTACGGCTAGTAAATGTATTTTAGCTAGCAGAAAAGTGAAACTGGAGTGGACCACCCATGCACAGCCAATCAGATCGCTGCTTTTGGCTCCTGATTAAAACCAAAATATTTCTTGTTGAATTTATACACCGGTGGTCTATTTTACATTTTAGTAGAAAACACCTACTCATTTACAACAACAAAAAATAGTTACCCCAACTTTAAGCATAGCGAGCCAAAATGTTTTAGCATAAAACGCCCATATGCAAAGATAATTGTTTTTAATTAGTGGAAATCAAGCTAGACCTTCATGGCCTAATTATTTGTTAACTAACAAACATTGAGAAGACAATGTTCTGATTGGCTTTATATTTGATTCCATTTTTCTGTATATACATTTAATCTCTTGAGTGAAAATGTGTACATATGGGGGCTACAAACGGGGTCTGAGGTCCCCACACATCCTTGTTCCGGCCCTGGCTGTAGAGAAGACATCTGTTTCTCCTCATCGCCATCCTACATCCTCTTGAAGACAGATGCGAAACGTTTGGTCCCGGGGACACCGGGGACCATCACCACGACCATGGTCGGTCCATGTTCGAGCAGCAGCGTGTTTCCCGGAGCCGCAGTGAATGACAGAAAAGCGCCGCACGAAGCCTGAATCTTTGCGATGCTGTGAACTGGTGAGTGCACATCGACACATCAGGCCCAGAGATGAAAACACTGTGATGGCGCTGCGAGGGTTCAATTAGAGATGAGATAGCCTTATATTATTGTGTGATTACAGGTTTGTTGAAATGTAAACTAGGTATTAATGAATGGTTTGTTTTGTAAATGGCTTGTTGTAAAAGAAGATGATGGAGACGCACCACCGAGGCCAGCGCCGCCTATTTCGCGCTTTACTGACAGATTTGTTTTGATTTGGTCGATGCTTGGGGGGAAAATGTAATTTAAAGGGGTGCTATAATCTGGTGTTGTGTTTGTGGTGCCTGTTTCAATATAAGGTTTATGTTTTTCCATAGTTCTATTAATAGCACCTGGGCGTAACATATGTTTTTGCTTAGAATGTGTGTAATATGGCCAAATATTTTTTTTTACAGATGAAACCAAATATATAGTCAAAGATCTTAGAGTACTGATAACAACATAATTAACAACAATAATAACAACAACAATAATAATAATAATTTTAAAAGCCATTTCATGATGAGTTGGGTGTATGTTTTGTTTTTGTTGTATGTAGGACTTGCAAATAATTAATGTAAGCAGAGTGAGAATAGACTCTCCTCATGGGATATATTTTTTTCACTTTAATAGGCCTAGGTAATCCCAGAGGACAACGTGATCTTAACTGGATCTGTGTGAGAGTGGAGTTAATGAAATACTCTACAACAGGGACATTTAGCTGTTTAAAGGCTTGACTTATTGGTGGCATCTTGCAGTTTCTCTGCAAATAGCAGGTAGTTAATCTTATACTTTTAAATGGTGCAGCATTCTTTATACAATTATAAACCCCTTGTTTAGCCTAAATATTGTAATGACATTTTTTTTCATCTCCACAGATGTTCACAATTGGATCAATATAAATATGGTTTATTCAAAGCCGTCACAGTCAGGCAATCCTCCATTTATTCACCAGCCTTTTCATCTTTCATGTCATTTAACTTCTCTGAAAGAGAGAACATAAGTGTCCCATCTTCATTACCGACGACTCCCCCCTGCAGCACGAAGAAGCAGTGACCAGCCAACCCAATGGGACCTTAGACGAAAGCGAACTGGCGACTGGGGAGGTGGCTGTCTTAGGTTTGGTGTTTGGTATCATATGGCTGGTGTCCATTTTGGGAAATGCCCTGGTCTGCCTGGTCATCCACAGAAGTCGAAGGACTCAGTCGACTACCAACTACTTTGTAGTGTCCATGGCCTGTGCCGACCTGGTTATGAGCCTGGGATGTGCTCCTTTCAACCTCCTGCAGGTGGCCTCTGGACAATGGCCACTTAGTGCAGTTGTTTGTAAACTTGTACGATATTTGCAGCATCTCTGTCCAGGAGTTCAGGTTATGTCCTGCTTTCTATTTCAGTGGATCGTTTCTATACAATTGTCTATCCCCTCAGCTTCAAGGTTTCCAGGGAGAAGGCCAAGAAGATGATCTTGGCTTCCTGGTTGTTTGGTGCTGCCTTTGTATCTCCAGCCTTCTTTTTCTATGGCTTCACTACAGCAAATAGTAGCATCAACCGTTGTGACTTTTTTCTCCCCATTGGCTGGGCAGGAACAACCTATGCTGTACTTCATCTGCTTTTAAGTTTCATGGTTCCTGTGGCACTGATAGTTTTCTTCTATCAGAGAGTAATTCGCTATATATGGAGAATCAGTGCCGATGGCCATACAGTGCGTCGAACAATGAATATCGTTCCGCGGACTAAAGTCAAGACTATCAAGATGTTTTTAATGCTCAATTCAGTTTTCTTTCTCTCCTGGACACCCTATTATGTTGCGCAAATGTGGCACCCTATAGAATCTCACAGCACAAACAGACAGAGGCTGTTGTTCTTTGCAGCAATTATCTGGATTTCCTTCAGCTCCACAGCAGCTAAGCCTACCTTGTACTGTGTGTACAATGCAAACTTTAGAAGAGGAATGAGGGAAACTTTTTGCATGTCATCAATGAAATGCTATCGTAGTAATGCTTACACTATTACAGCTAGTTCTCGGATGGCTAAAAAGAACTATGTTGGTGTGGTGGACCTTCCAGTGCAGGCTAAGACAATGACCAAGGATACAGTTTATGAGTCTTTTGATCGAGAAGCAAAAGAGAAGAAGGTAGCCTGGCCCACCAATTCCAATCCCTCAAATACTTTTGTATAAACTTAATTGTCAAAGTGATATGACTAAACACTGCCAACACTGGTTTGCTAACTACCTAAAGACTGTATAATAGTACAGTATGTTCTCACCCAGACAGAATGTTGTTCATTTCTTTCTATTAAGGGCTTTTGATGCACCCGCAAGACTTGTATTCAACACTTGTAAACAGCTACAGGTTTCATGCATACCACTTAAATCTTAAGTTTGTAATACGGTACAACATTTATACTGTAGTTGATACCATGAGCAGGTTATGCATTTTTGGTGTTCTCAAGTGTACCATATTTTACATACTTCACCTGTGTTTGTTGTTATCACATTGACAGAACTGAATTGTGCAGTTTTCATAATTATTGCCATGTTTAATTTAACTAAATGTTCTAACTTAATGTCTTGAAACAGCAAACAGTTGAGTTAGCTAAGTGGAGCGTTTCTGGATAGATTATTAAAAAAGCAACATTGTATTTTACTTTAATTTTTGAATGTCTTAACAGACAAACTTTATATAAGATAAAATGTATAATTTCACCAATGCATAATTGTTTTAATACGTTTTTGCCTTGTACATCCTAATAACTCAAAGTGACAAAATTATAGCAAATGAAGTCTATTGTATTTGTCTTCAGGTTGAAATTGTTTCATACTGTCTGTAGTGCAGGTGTCACAAGTTAGCAGCATGATATCAGAATCAGATTGTATTTGGTTGTATGTACATTTTTTGTAGTCTTGGTTTTTATTGTTCAAAAACATTTTGTGAATAGCCATGTGTGAATATTTGTGAATTGTTTAAGATCTATGCTTTATAATAAATCCTCTTTAAAAATACATGCTCTCGTTGACAATTATTAGTCAAAATGTAACGAATGTATATTTAAAGGTACAGTTTAACATTTGGACCAAAAATACATTAAAAAAAGCATGTTTTTTTGTCCTTTAGATGTTTTTGATAGAGTAAATAAATAGTAAATATCAGCTGAAATGTTAATTGACATTCACCTCCAGAATGTTGCACAGTGCACCTATAAATACTGAAACATGGACACAATAAGAGAAGTTAAAAAGCTAAATATATATTTTATTATCATTATTTTACAAACAATAACATATACGAAACTATGCCAAACTAGATTAGGCTAACATACCTTACAACAATATATACAACAACATTGCCTCTTATTATCAGGAGGAAGTTCAGTAAAGGTCAAAGTCAAAGCAAATGTCACAAATTATATGAACACATAGCCCGAAGCCATTTGTTTAAAGTGCAATTTTTTTTGTTGGTAGTCACTGTGAGGAAAAGTTGAAAATAGCAAGAATAGTACTGAATCTAGGTGTGTTATTAGTCCAACGATTATGTCCATAGCAGAGGCAAATTACTGAGCACAAACAGTACACATTAAACACTGAGTGGCAAAAGTATGTGTTTTTTTGTTGTTACAATGTGTTTCTTTGTTTGTTTTTTTGCACTATTTATTGTCCGTGGAGTTTTTGCCACAGAAACTAACTGTATGTGATAAAATGGAATGATTCTGTCCACATGAAATAAAAACTAGCACAGGGTTCAGAGTCACTATTAGCAACAACTTTTGTGTTTTTCACTAGAGAGGTTGGAACTGCAACACCACACATCTTAAATATAACTTTTAATTGGTCTAATGTAAAACCAATGGAAAATTAATAAGGCTTAATACAAAGTTCTCTGACAATTTAGGGTCATATATGTATTTTTAGGTTATTCACCTTTTTTTTTTTGTATATCGTTTTGGTTAATGCTTCTTTGTAGAGCTCAGGACAGAACATCAAAGGCTCCATAGAAACAATGTAACTGCTTAGTCACTACTAAATACATTTATAACCCTTCAGAATCTATATTGTTAAAATACTTACAGAATTTAACATTTAGACTCCTAAAATGTCGACCAGTTTTTAGAAAAAATTCAATTGAATGTAGACGATTTTGATAGACAAGCATGCTGTTTTGATGTAATTTTGTGTCAAGTCAACAGACATACTGTATGTATGCCCTTAAATTTGTGGTATAAATAACCTCATACAAAACACAAAAGTGTTACCTTTAGACCCATACTTGAAAAGAAAGGCTTAATAATATGGTAACTAAGTTTTAGTGAAATGTTTGGTGTAACATGTGCACCTATGCTGTATAAGGCAGCCCTAAAGATTTGGATAATTGAAAAGAGAAGCAATCATAGTTGTGACCTATATACACTACAGTGTATGAAAATATGCGCCTTCATAAGCATTAATGCTCATAACTTGCATCTTCTTGACACAGAGTTCTGCCAGTTGTGGGATCTCTTTATATGTCCATAGTCACTCTTTTCTGCGTTCAGGCTTGTCCACTGTTGTTTTGCTGTTTTTTGATGTCTTTGTGTTGCTTGTATGATGAGATATTTTCTGATCATCACCTGTTAGCAAGGCCTTAATCTCAGAAGGGATCTTTCCTTGGTCCATAGCTGAGCACCACTGTTTGTACTAAAATATAGGAGAAGAGGCAATGTTTTAATGAAGGTTTATTTTATGATTAAAAACATGCTCAGTAACTTACCATCTCCAACTCCTCCGTAAAGCACAGATGGCCCTCTCTTTGCTGGAGACTAGTTCCTCCAAATACTGATAACGCAGCTTCTTTCTGGCTCTGCATTCACGAGCACTCTGCGACTGCGCTCCAGTTTGGCTTTTAGATCAATCTTGGCAGGTTTTCGGCCACGTTTCCCTGGTTTCTTTACTTTACCAGCCATTATCTGTTAGAAGATATGAAAATATCAGATATAAGCAAGCTAGTTAAAAGCTAAGCTAACTTAGCTTAGAAGTGGACGTTAACCGTGTTAAAGTTTTGACTAAAATATAACATCAGCTTTATGGTTATATGTACAAATATTATGTCTATTCATCTAGCTATAGATATACTTATAACAAATACGCCAGATGTTTGCTACATAGGTGCAGTACAGGTTGTTGTTGTCGCCACTTATGCTAGGAGGAGCAAACAGCTGATTTACCTTGTTGTCGTCCATGTTGATGTTGCTGGACTTAACAAAGAGTCGGTTTGTTTAAGCTTCAGGTTGAACCTGCGGGTTTAAGGTAACAGCAAAACTCTTCAAGGCAGTTTATAAATCGAGATTAGTATAGCAAAATGAACAATGCGATATGATATGATTTGTTTTGGTCTCCGAGCTCACGCGCCCGCTTCTTCGTCTGTTCAATTCAGCTCATTACTGCCTCCTGCCTGTAGAGCCTCCAACAGCAAGTAAACAACACACAATTAGAACATTAAAGCTGGGGTCCCTGATTTTCACACCAGAAACTGCTACCAAGTATTCAAATCAGTCTCCAGCTCAAAGAAATCATTTAGCGCATGCTCATGTACATTAATTATTACATTATTCATGTATTAAGGCTCTTTTTTACAAGTAGCAAATTAGTAATCTCAACTAAGAAAACCTGACTCATGAAAAACAAGTATTTGTATTTAATATTTATCAGTTAAACAAATTAAGGCCAAAATTACTGTAAATGTTAAAACCTCTGTTTTAAGCATTTGAGCTTTGTAGATGGAGACAGGAAGATTACTAATTTGTAAAATGAAAAATTACCACAACAACAACAACAACAAAAACAACTTTGGGTATGTCTTTGATGAGGAAACAGCATACCATAGCTAAAAATAAAAGAAAGTCAATGTAGCATAATACAGGATTTTTAAAAACCTGCCTGTGAAGAAACCTCTGACAAAAATTAGGCAAAAATTAGAAGCACATTTGTAAGTGTTTTTTGTGGGCGATTCCACCAATTCGGTGCCAATTGGTGTTCGAAGTAGTTCACAAAGCATTACATTTTTATTACAATTCAAAATTTCTCAAAAGACCTATTTTATTGTTAAGCTAAGCAGTCTACATATGGGTAATTTGTGATGTTCTAAAAAACTTTTTAAAAATATGTTTTATTTGAGATCAAACATGACCTAACATTGAATTACTAGTGTTCAAAAATTCAAGTTGACACTTTGGCTTGAAATATTATGTTGTAAATGATATAAAAATATTATTTTTATGCCTAGTTTGGCAAGATAGTGTTAAAAATAAACTCTACACAAGCTTTTTAAAGAAAAAATATTAATTTTTTATTTTGAAAAATTACCCTAAAGGTGTGTCGCAAAAATTGACTCATTCCTGTTACCCAAGCACATTTCCCTGTGTTAAAAGCCTGTAATGTCCCACAGGTCACATGACTTACATTCAGGGCCCAGCTCTGGGTCTGCTGGAGCCTGTGGACAGGGCAGTGTGAGGCTCTGTCATTTAGTTTAGAGTCCATGTGACAATGTTCTGGGGAAATTGGCTCGTCACTTTAAAATCTCACTCCTGTTACTTGAATTCTCTCTCCAGAAAAGCTTCCCTATGAAAAGTCCACACAGATCCTGAATCAGTGTGATGGGCTCAGGGCCTCAGAGCTGTTCAAATGGAGCCTGTGCTGAGCTTTGGAAAGTGAAGGCAGGTTAAAGGGTAGATTTTCTATCCTGTTACTTTCACTCCTGTTACTTTTATCAGTTAAGTAACAGGAGTGAGGAGAGTAACAGGAATGAGTCAAGTTTAAATGTGTAATTATTAAAAAACAAAAAGGTCAACATTGTCTTTTTAATCATAACACATAATAAATAAACATATATATTATAATAAGTTTAATTGCAATGTCATTTTGACCATTAAACTCAGTCCTGTTACACTTATGCTCACTCCTGTTACCGGAAATCAGTGTGTTGGAAGAAGTTTTTCTATAAAAACACATAAAAATCAACTTTTGATGCAAAACAGTTTGATATTCCTTTATGAGCAGTCATTTTCAAACATTATCATTCAATAATTTTTAACTTATCAGCATTTCTGGTTTTTAAAACTGAAAAAATGGGAGCGTCTTTTGAAAAAAGTCAACAAAGTAGTAATGAAGACCTGCTTTAAGCACATCTATGTCCATTTTATATTTATTTTGCATAATGTTTCCAAAAAAGACACTTATATGAGAAAAATTGATAAAAAAAAATGAAATAATATTTGCATGTCTTTTAAAATAACTTTTGAGTTTTGGTAACAGGAATGAAACAAACACTAACTTTTTCATATTTAAAGCCTTAAAGAAATAAAATAAAATATTTTGAGAGTGACCAACTGCCTTAAGAATAGTTTACCATGTAAGGTTTAATATCCAGTGTTTAAAAGTGTAAAAATGTTAGTTTGAATTTAAAGAACACTCATATGTCAAATGGCACCGATTTGGCGGAATCACCCTTGTTGTTTGTTTGTTTGTTTGTTGTTGTTTGTCTGTTTGTTTGTTTGTTTGTTTGTCTGTTGTTTTCTATGCATAGACGTGGACTTGCAAGTCATGACTTTGAATCAAGTCATCACTATTTAGATGACTTGACTTAATAAAATGGACTAAGACTTGGGACTGGACTTGAAGGCCATGCAGTGACTTGAGACGTGTTCAATTTAGAGCTCTGTGACTCAGCTCTGTGATTTTTTATGTATATATGTATTTATTTACTATAAACTATATAGTCGACATTTATTTTTGCATATCTTTCAAAAACAACATTCAAGCTTGATAAATTACCCAGACTTGACCTGGACTTGAAGCCAAAGAACATTGACCTGGTGTCATATCTGTTTTTTTGCCACTCAGTCAGAATGTTTGAGGAGTAATATTCAAATAAAAAGGATATATCCATCTCAGTGAGTGCATACCCTGGACCTATTATGTCAAATTCACTTTCTAAGTTTTTAACCTATGATGACCTTCCTTCATCATTCGTTTACTCAAAGTTATAGACTATTTAATTGATTCATTCACGTTTGAGTAATCTTGTATTGTTCTGTAGCTGCAGCTCAGAGCTCAGAAATCCCCGTTCTCACCTACCACCTATCCCCTCCCACTTTCTGTATTTACTTGGATAATTCAAAAGATTAATACTCAAAGTGAAGCTTATGTGGTTTAATACTGTCCCATATTCACTTTTCAACAATAAAAATAGTTTTTAAAAATCTGTTGCTTTTTACAGTTACATTTTAAAATGAAGAGGCGGGGCTTATCAGTTCTGCAGTTTGAACAGGAAGTCAATAGAGCTGTTCCTATTTTTAAGTTGTTTTAGATCAACTTTGTGTTTTACAATGAACAAAAGGTAAATTACTGATCTGTGTATGTTCTACATTCTTACTAAATATATATATAAAAAACACAATAGTCTCCGCAGTGGTTCTCAAAGTGGGTCCAGGCCATGTGTAGGTGGTCCCCAATTTGTTTTTTGAAACATTGGTAATTTTTTTCAATATAACAATTTCTTTTGATTTACCACCCTAAACATAGAATTTTGGATAGAAAAGATAGATCTAGCTTTGAATAGAAACAAGTAAACCAATACAAATTTTATATAGCTTAGCTTTAATTTCCGAATTTTCATCTGATACCCGAGCGAAAAGTGATAGGGGGTCCTTGGATTTTTGAGCCGATAAGGGGTCCCTGGTCTGAAAAAGGCTCGGGCCCGTGTGAGTGCGCTGCGCCTTTAAGAAGCCCGCTGCGCTCCTCTGACTGGAGCTGCGATGACGACACCAGTATTTTTAAACAGTGACCTCATCTCTTATGGCAGCGACAGAACCTCACTACCTACCGTCTATTCTCTTATTTTACCTCTTATTTGACACCGTGTCCCGTAAAACGCACTCGCACAGACCTGTCACTGGCGGCGTACTGGTGTGGACGGCTAAAACGTGCTCTGTCTGCTTTGGCGTCGACTTTTTTTACGGTGAGTTTTCGAAAGTATCAAAAAGTGTAAATCAACTGCGGCGCTGCTGTACGAGGCCCGTCGCGTTCAAGTTTTCCTCTGGTCAGTCCCTCGGTTAACTTGAAGTTGTCCACACGTTTTACTTTTTGTTTGGGTTAAGTTGTACGCCTGGTCAGTTTCCCGTCGACACATTGAACGAGGCTATAGCGTTACAAAATGTCAGAAAAATAACTTATGCTGCCCAAAGACTTAGAAGTTACTTTTAAATATGTTACAAGCATATTATTAACATAAAATAATGTTACTTGTCATGTGATCTTCAAATACAGCCTCACTCGTTAAAAGAGCATTATTTGTGATTAGAATAAGTTGAATGAATGCATGTTGTGTTACTTTGCATCAGATAGAAAGTAGACGTGTTTTATTAAGGAAGTCAGAAGTAGGGTAAAACATTTGTGAGTCCTGTGGCCTATTTAAAAATGATAGTGAAAGTGCAAGCAATGTAATTGTGTATGACTGTTGTATTTGTTTATAAATATTATTACTTTTACTGTCATTATTTAGTTAATGACTCTTAAAATTGATCTATAGGCCTATAGTTTTTACAATCTTTAGAATTCAGGTTTGTTTTACTTCTTGGCACTAAAAACCTGTGACACCCCTGACGTCATTGTTTCACATCCACAGAAGTGATCATAAACATCTTTTATCTGTGTTTTCCCCCCTCACGTTCAGTGTTTTAGGCTGGTCCATCACAGCAGCGATTTAAATCATTTCAGCATTTGTTAAAGCTGAAAATGGGACAAAATCTGTACTGCTAAAAAGTTTATTGCTCACAAGTTAAAACCACAGTCTTCTGGGGTGTAAAATAATTAAGATGATGATTACTGAACACTTCTGGGCACAGTTTGATTCGATTATGCATTTTTTATTAAAGTTGGACTAGAGATGGGCAATTAATCAAAATGAGACAGTGAAATGTTTATTGTGAATTAGTAGGTGTGGTTTTTAATTCGGGTCCTCCACAGCTAATCCTCTGTCAATGGAAAATGAAAGTATATTGTTTTCTGTGCTAAAGTCAGAAGCTTGTTTAGTTTATGTTCTAGAAATGATCACAGCCAGTGTTGTGTTATTGAAAAAACGGAATAAAATCTAATAAAATCAAGACGATCAATATGAGGGGGAAAAAAAGTCTTGATTAATTTATGTCCAAAATCACCCAGGTCTAATCTGAACTGAATCAATATTGGCATATGAAAGCTTCAGTTAGATAAAAACTCAATGAAAAATCCCCAAATATTTTTTTTCTTGGTCAGTTTGCACAACCTGGAACCAGTTTGTTCTGCAAGTGCTTTTTCCTGAAACACAACGACAAATGACCAACCGCAGTGATGATCCCCAACCTTTCTTCTTGTAAGGACCGGTTATGTTGCAATTTTTTTCCAGAGACGATCAAGTTGGTAGTGTTAGTAACAACAATGTAAAAGGCATATAACTGATTATGCGTATATTTTTAGCTCTTATTGCTGAATTTGCTGTTTGTTGGGTCAAGTATTCTATATTTCTATAGTAAAGCACAAGGAAGTAGTGATAGACTATACATTTAAAATAATAGACATTTTAGAATATTGTCTGGGGCCTTGTATCAAATGGCCCGCGGTACAGTTTTTGGCCCTGGACCTGCAGTTTGCCTCCACTGATGAAGCATCTTAGTTACAGTTGTACTCAAATAAAGTTGGCCTGACTGTTGGGTTGTCTCTTTCAGAGCACTATGAAGCCCAGGACAAAGGAGCAGAGTGATGTCATCAGGTGGGCCACAGCGTGCATGAGCCCCTGCCTGCACCACTAACTCACTCTACTATCACAAACACACTGTGGTACGACGGCTTTGTGTGGCTTTGTGGGCCGTAGCTCCTCTGTCTTTGGACTGGATCTGAGACTGCCAAACACCATGACATCATCCCTGGCTCACATAATGGTACTCTTCATCTCCTGAGGGCCCTCGCCAGTTTGTGTCATTGCACTGCACGACCAGCTGGGCCGTACTGAAGGCCTCCGTGTCAGGAGGGGTGGGGGCATGTCTGGGGGTACCATGGCAGCCGTGAGTCGATGTACCCTTACAGTGGGGATGCAGAGGCCCAGGACTGTGCGGCCCATTGGGGCTGAAGCTTTAGTAGCTCTTCTGGAGGGTGGCCTGGATCGAGTGCTGCTGATTGACAGCAGACCTTTTGTGGATTATAATGCGTCTCACATACTGGAGGCAGTCAATGTGAACTGCTCCAAGCTCATGAAGAGGCGCCTGCAGCAGGACAAGGTTCAGATAGCTGAACTTCTGCAACATTCAGCCAAGAAAAAGGTATTTCATCACAACACTATTGGCGTATGCACATTATTATCTTTAGTTTTGCTTACAGATGTAAAATAGTAGGAGTTACTTTTTCAAAAGTTATTTTTTTTTATCAGAAGCATTTTTGTCAGTGGCGGACTTACCATTAGACATCAAGGTCTCTAGATGAGGCCCTCTGACCTAGAAAGCCTCCAGTCAGACACTTTTCACTCATCAGCCCAGAAGCCTAGAACACTGTCACTGTTCATTGTGACAAACTACTTGTAAAACATGATAATGGGCAAAAAGTATTTTCTGAAAGTCTAAAATATTTTTATAAGTAATTAACAACAACCACCAAAAATATATTCAGTTTACTCCCATCCCCTTTAAAAGATCAATAACTTGAATATGGCCATGAGTGATTAAGAGTAAAGCACAAATATTCTAACACACCACATTTTTTTGACATGTAGCACAGAAACTTCCAGGATAGCAACAATAGCTCAATAACAAGAAACGCAAGCTTATCTCTGCTTATATATATATTTGTTATGAAATTGTCAAATCGTGATTTATAGAGCTGTAGTTATTAGTCACTTAATTAATCAGTCAATAGAGTCTTGGTCAACCAAAATTAGTATTTTTTGACTGCTTGTTTATATTTAGATTAGACATTTGTAGAACAGCAAAAGAAAAGAGTGATTGAGCTGATGATATGGGAGCAAATTATTGTTTTAATTTGCCTTTTTAATAATCTACAATGATTTTTATTACTTATAAACTGTTGTTCCAATGTGTTTACAATCATTTTAAGTTTGGGTCAGACACATGGTCAAATTAAATATATTTCCTAGTTTAAGATAGGGTGACCAGATGTCCCTATTTACCTGGGACAGTCGCTATTTTAAGTGCTGTGTGCCATGTCCCAATAAATGTAACTAAAACCTTTAATTTGTCCCAGTTTTACACACAAGAAGTCCCAATTGTCCCAGTTTTAGACCATTTTGAAACCCCAGCAATATTAAATATGGTAATATAAAAGGCAGTTTCTTTAGTCAAAATTGGGAGAAACATTGTCAGAATTCTCTTATACTGTAAGACGTGAAGTGACTGCATACTAACATACGGCCTTTTTCAATATTTTATGATTACCTTTAACCTTCATTCGGGTGTGTCTCAGTTTTTAAATTTGAAAATCTGGTCACCCTAGTTTAAGAACATTTGCCACATTTCAGTCGACTAATCGATTTGCAGAACATGTCTTTAGTAAATCAATCAATCAATAAATATGTTAATAAATGTTTACTGAAGGATTGGGGTCACTTGTTTGTGGATTTTTATCCAAAGCTTGGTCACTTATTTCTCTCTGAAAACCTGGCAACACTGGTCAGCCTTTGACAATTGGATTCAGCCAATCGAAGAAGGAACTAACTTGAAGAAGGAAAAAAAGCAGATTAACATATTTACCTCAAAGGTGATGGGAAAATAGAAAAGATCTACAAGAATCATGATAAAAATAAAATCTCAGCACTACATTTCAGTTTCAGCGTTTGAATGTATGAATCCAAGACTGAGCCCAAGATTTTGTTCAAATCCTCAGAATGACTTTTTGTGATGGCACTGACTATCGATTACTGACTAATCTTGATGACTTTTCTCTTATAGCTGGAGTTGCGGGGCAATCAAGAAGTGGTGGTGTACGATCAAAGTTCTTCAGACTTGGCAGCTCTCAGCTCAGACTCTTTCCTCTGTGTGCTGCTGGTCAAGTTAGAGAAGACTTTCCCTTCAGTTCATCTACTCTCAGGTGAGTCGTCATGTCAGCACCAGAACACGTTTTATTTATGATCAGACAAGATGTGACACCTTCACGCCTGTGACTGTTTTCTCTGTTACACCGATGTCACTGTTATGTAAGCATGATGTCAGGCCGTTAAAACGCTCCACCCTTTTACAGTTTCTCTCGATCGCTTTGACACACTTGTCCAATCTAAAAGTCAGTTTGCAAAACAGCTCACACAGAATCCTAAACAGAGATTCAACTTTTTAAAACTCAGTTTTGGCTCAGGCTAAATTTAGTTTTACATTCAAAACTGTTCAATTTTTTTTCATTTTGCCATCAAAACTCTGACACATTCTTCTGGTGTTCTTATGTGTTTTATCAGTCATCTGACTTCACAGCTCAGAGGCTTTAATCCTGATTTCAAAGGCAAAGTGACCAAAGATTCAGTTCAGTCTGTCATTTGGATTCACATCCACAAAAGATTTTGTATCTGAATGAGTGCTGTTTTTATCTTACTGGGCAAGAAAAAAAAAAAATGAAAAATGCACAATTACTGTAAATTTCAATTGTGAAATATATTTTATGTCTAGATAATTACATCTTTCTGAAGATAGTTGAGAGACGTCAGACACAAACACAATGTCTGTGTGACAAACCGTTTACATCAACGTGTTTTCTGCTCAGACCACTGTCCTGTTTGATTCATGTGTTCATTCTTTGTTGTTTGATCTTTTTGCTCATATTACTTTAGATTTTGCTGTGATGTGTGAGTTTGTAGATAAAAAGGTGTTATTATGACAAATCCATGTGTGAACAGGTCTGTAGTGTTAAAGAAAGAAACTAAACTCACTGAACATGAGAGTTTCTAAATTAGAGCTGTGTGAGCTGTTCTGAGAAAGAATCTGAAAACTGGAATGAAAATTGTGACAATGTTCTGCGTATCTCAACCTTTATTCAGATGAATGTTGGAAACAAATGATCAAACTAAACCAAGTTTCAAAAAATGTGTGAAAGCGATTGAGACCAAAACTGCCGTAACTGTATGTGCATAGAACTGGGTCGATCATACTTACGCAGCAAAAGATGTGTTTGATGAAACTGTTGTCCTTTCTTTATTATTACTGTAAAGTGTTGCACAGTTATGATTGATCTAGCTATTTATGTGACAATTTAATGACATTTTTGTTACATTTTCTACTGTAATGTGACTTGTTTTTGTAAGATTATATTATTTTATCATGCAGATGAAAACACACTGTCCTGAATTGTTTTGTAGTTTATGTTTTTGAAGGACCTCAGGAAGATTTGCTGACCCTTATTATTGAATACCTGTTTTGGAGTAAATAAGTCACTTATTGCCTCTACTAATCAACAAAGAACTGGGTTTAATGATTAAATTGTGTTATCTGCATATATTTATGATACTACAACAACGCCTATTTTTTAAAATTACAAATATATTGCTTAGTTTGTTTTTACCATCTTCTCTTTTATGACTATGGGTATCTAGTATAGTAAACATTTTTATAGATTAGTCTGATAAACACTTTGCAATTCTTGGTTTACCTCAAGTATGTGCTTTTCTTGTCTCCTCAGGTGGTTTTCTCAGTTCTGCCACCTGTTCCCGGGTCTGTGTGAAGGTAAAGCCACATGTATCTCGTCGTGTGTGTCCCAGCCCTGCCTGCCTGCGACCAGCATCGGACCCACACGCATTCTGTCTCATCTGTATTTGGGCTGCCAGAGGGATGTTCTGAACAAGGTACGACTGGTATTCAAAACATACATCACAAAATCCCAACATTTGTGTCCTAAAATACATATTAACAGACTTATTGTTTTGTGTTTGTATTAAGATTGTGCTCTTTAATGAAGACACTAAACTTCTTTTGCTCTGTTCAGTATTATAACAACAATTAAAACAATAGATTAATCATTATTTTACTTTTATTTAATTTATTTTTTGCTGTAAACCACATTATTTATCAAAGTGACTAAAGAATAAAAACTGGTCCATTGGCTTCCTGTCCATCTCTGTGAAACTGACAAGGCCTACTTCTTCATTTGTATTTCACCGCAAACAGTGGTTTATCACTTATGTATTTATTGAAAATGTAAAAATGGCATTATGACATTTTCTAAACGTCATTGCTAGGTATGCAGCTGTGGGCGGGGCTAAACAGGTGCAAAAAGAA
Organism: Mugilogobius chulae; assembly: GCA_038363315.1. Taxonomy (NCBI): domain Eukaryota; kingdom Metazoa; phylum Chordata; class Actinopteri; order Gobiiformes; family Gobiidae; genus Mugilogobius; species Mugilogobius chulae. The sequence continues at coordinate 46,861,754 of CM076409.1, read as the reverse complement.
AATGTTTGAACAGGCCTCAAATTCAGTAATATATTGCTAAAATATGCTTGAAACAATCAAAATACAAGCTAATAATGACAAAACATAGAAAAATTCATAAGAGCTTATTTTTCATAATGTCTCTGTTTTAAGAAAAGCAGACTGAAAGTTTTTGTGCTGTGTGCAGGAGCTGATGCAACAGAATGAAATAGCATATGTCCTGAATGCCAGCAACACTTGCCCCAAACCTGACTTCATCCCAGACTCCCACTTTCTGCGCGTTCCTGTCAACGACAGCTTTTGTGAGAAGATCCTGCCCTGGTTGGACAGATCAGTGGAGTTTATTGGTCAGCAGAATTTGCAGAAGCAGTGGAATCGTCTCTGTATACGTCTTAGTGAATTTAAATTTGTGTTTTTCAGAGAAGGCCAAAGCTTGCAACGCTCGTGTCCTGGTGCATTGTCTGGCTGGCATCTCGAGATCTGCTACTATCGCCATCGCCTACATCATGATGAGAATGAACATGTCCCTGGACGAGGCTTACAGGTTGGCTTCATCCTCAGTGTGTGAGGATTTGAAACTTACTGTAGAACTGACATTATCTGACATATTTTGTGTAAGTAGCGGTGTGCTGTTGCTGTAGTGTAGACATTGTAACTGCCTTGACATGTTTGTGATCATTCACATTCCCCAGGTCCAAACAGAGCATCTCCGTAATGAGAATAACACTTTAGCTTTAATTTGACTGTCAAGACCCATTACTCTGATGAAGCACTCTAATGAGCTCTGCATTCCTCTTGTTCTTTGTGGCAGGTTTGTGAAGGAAAAGAGGCCAACCATATCGCCAAACTTTAACTTCCTGGGTCAGCTTCTGGACTTTGAAAAGAGAATCAAAAGCGGCAATAGTTCAGAGACTGATGAAGCAGATTTACCCTCCAGATCTGTGTGTGACCAAACTTGCTCCTCTGGCTCTGGGACTGTTGCTGAAACACTCTCTCTACCTTGTAATCTCACTGAGCCATCTGAAGAGAGCCTGCTGGAGCACTTCAACAGTGTGCACCTCTTTGACTGTCCTGAGGAGTGTGTGCGACTTAAGCGCTCCTTCTCACTGGATATTAAGTCTTATGGGGAGCCATCAGGAGCCAGTGTTCACAGAGGGGACGCAGGAAGGGCCTCTGGTTTTAAAGAGACTACCAGTAAACCCTGTCAGTTCTCCCCAGTGAGGAGGTGTCTGAGCAGTCAACCCCAGAGCAGAGCCCTGACAAAGAAGAGGCTGGCGCCCCTGAAGCCGCGAATAAGCCACCCACAAGCAGTTGCTCCACCCTTCAGCGCAGCGGCAGTGTGGAGGACAGTGGCAGCCGAGTGCTGTCCTGCAGCCAGCAGCGAGTATTTAAGGGTGGCCCGGGGAGCGCTCTGAAGGGCTGGCACTCCGATATTTTGCTGGGCCCTGTCACTGTGTCCACATCGTCTTTGGCTGGCAGTTGGTTTCTGTCCTCGGAGTCCACGCGTTTTTACTCCACATCAGCCATCTTGACTGGCGGCGGCTTCACCTACAACTACAGCCACGGTCTGGAGGCGGTGCGTCGTCGCAGCCGCCAGAGAACTGGTGACTGTGGGGACTCGCGCCGCAGCTGGCATGAGGAGAGCAGCTTTGAGAAGCAGCTGAAGCGCCGCAGCTGTCAGATGGAGTTTGGGGATGGGATGACAGACAGCCGCTCTCGAGAGGAAATGGTAAAAGTGGGCAGTCAGTCCAGCTTCTCCGGGAGCATGGAGGTGATCCAGGTTTCCTGAAGCCATCACATGACAACACTCGAACCAGAGAGAGGCAGAGACTTCTCATGGACAAGCAATCACACCAGCTAGCTGCTTCTCAACTTTCCCTCCTACCTTTAGACACAGCTGTTTCATTTGAGTACAAGCTTCAGTAATTACAAATGAAGATATAAAAATCATGTGTATAATAATGATGTTGCCTCATAATAATAACAGCAGCATTCAGTGTTCAAAATAATAGCAGTCCAACATAAATTGCAGATAAGTTGTTTTTTTTGGTTGATAAATCACATATTCCAGGAGCCATGATAGACATACCTTGTTTTTATTTAGGAAAATAGTTTTTAGATTAATAAACATTGTTCAGTTTAACTCCCGTCTTTGAGAAATATTTACCATCTGTATGGCAGGGAGTGCTTCTGACACCTATGAACGAGAAAAAACAGCCACTACAGTCAGACTACAAATCTGCTGAAACTGCGAGATTTTAAATGGCATTGTCTGGGAGTTTTGCCTCTTACTTTTATTCATAATGCTTTGGAGGCAAGGAGGGGTGATGACTGTGCCGTGTAAAAAAGGATGTCTACCATAAAATAAGAACATATCTGCTTTTGATGTTGGACTGCCATCATTTTGGACAACACTGTTTATCCTGATGACCTCTGACCTTGTGAATGTGATGAAACGAACAGTGGATGTGAAGAGCCTCTGAATGTTTTGAATCTCTGACAAACACTAAAATCTCACATGAAAAACAAACTACAGACCAGGCCATGGTGTTACCTGCAGAGGCTGGCTGAAGAGAGGCTCTTGTGTGTCGGAGACATTCACAGTTGAATCTTTGCACTATGTGTTGGCTGAAGAACCTGGTTAAGAGTGTGTTGTTGGTGCAGCCATACGTCATGTTTGAAGATGTGAATGTGCATAATGTAGACTATTTTTTAGTAAAAATGTTGATTGAAGCAACAAAAATGTTTTTGTGTGACAAGAATGACAGTTGAATTAAACTAGAAAGTTTGTAACTCTGCCCTCTGCTGGACTTCTTTCAACACCTAAAGTCACCTTGGGAAAAAAAAATGAAAACATGACATTGAGATTTTCTGTAAATGATTTATTGTATAATGGGCAGATCCAAAAGGAAAAGGCACCATGAAAAGTCTACAAATGCTTAATCAAACTAATGATTCTGATTGGCATCTGTGGGTTTACTAAACAGTCAGCTCGAGTCATGAACATTATTATTACATTATTCTTCATAAACACACAAATTAGTGTTACTACAAAATGGCTAAGTGCATCAAAAGCAGTATTACAAGTGTCACAATTAGTGACAAGAAATCAACCTCATTTTATTCTGTACTCCTATGTCTGCTCAGGCTCACAAAATGACAGTTAAATACACATTTATACAGTTGTGTGACTCATGAGGCTGATCAGATACAGATCAAACAGTCCTAGTACATGTTTTTGCTCCATTGAAAAACAGTTTGTGGTCCTTTTTTGCAGACCTGGAAAACTTCCAGATAAAATACATTTTGTGGCAACTAGCAGTACCTCCAACACCTGAGTGAACATCGTAGTATGGTACTCGCTGCACGAAGACCAATGAAACTACAATCAAAATTTCTTGGTTTGTCTCACGTCTAAGGACTTTCAAAATGACACAAAATGGCATAAGTGGACTGGGCATAAATTGTAAAGCGATACAATCCTACTGCTTAAAATATTTACACATTCTAACGTCTTGGTCAAATCAGGTCAGCAACATTACATGCACCTGTGAGGCTACTGGTTGCTTTTGGTGGAGCTTTTACAAGAAGCAGTTAGGCTACTACATTCACTCAGATTGCACAATGACTTAAATCTAAGATCCACAGATCAGATAAGGTATTTTTCTGTGCAAAAATGCTCAACTTATTTAGCCTAAGTGTTTTACAGAAAGGCCGTTCCTCTCATGACATTAATTTACTATTTATTAACATTTCATATTACAATAAAAATGATTAGATACAGTTTGCGTAAGAGCAAATATACATAAATATTAATTTCATTTATGATTATCTCTACTGTAGTTGAATATTTCCAGGACAATAGTCAACTGTCTGTCACAGTTTGTATTCACACATTGACAGGTCAGCTATTAGTTCCAGTTTGTGCCATTCTGTTTGTTGTTTATTTATTTTTAGGTTTTTTGTCAAATTGTACTCACAAAACACATTTCTCAAAGGCATAGATTATTCACAGGAGTTCTTGAGAGCCGACAGTCTGGTTCCAGCCAGATTTCCAAAACGTGTATTGTTTTTGTTCGATACTTGCTTCTGCACTATATTTTTACCAGCCTTACCTTTGCTTTGAACAGCTGAAACAAGTCGAGTATGAAGAGTACAAAGAGACTAGTTTGTGTGGTGATATATTAGAACTGTTGCCATGGGAATTTAAAGCTAAATATTCATGAATGTAATGCAAAAATTGAGCACGTGGCAAATGTTTTGTGAATACAACCCACACGTCAATTTGGAGCTCGTCTATATTGAAAAAGCCAGTAGCAGGCACAAAGTGGAGCTTGCAGCTGTAATACTGGAAGGTGATGACGACCCACTGAGTAGTTTACTGCATCCTTTAGATTTCCTGGTCAGGCAAAGTTGGCGAGTGAACACACTGGACACGTGTTGTCTTTATGGAGAAGAGCTGAGTAGCTCCTGGCGACGCCGCATGACTTCCACAAAATGAGCGTGATCCTCTGCTGCCTAAAGACGGACGGACAGCATGAAATAAAAACTGCAGCTTTAAATGAAACCTTCAGTAAAAGGACGACTCTCAGTGGGTGCTGCCTTCATCAAAAGACTCCACCCCTGAGTCACAGGTGGAGGCCGCGAGTTTCTCCTGACGCCTCCTCATGATCTCCTGCAGCTCAGAGCCAGAGCTCCTCTGCAAAACAAAACAGGGTCCTCTTTTAGTAAAATGTAGGCGTTGACAAGTGTCTCCTCAAAACCTCTAACAAGCAAACTTATAAAAGCCAGCCACAAGCATATTTTACCAGCCACTCTCACATGGTAATTTATTATATACAATACAATACGCTTCTATACAAAAACTATCTCAACTTGCTTCAATAATATGGCAGATGGGGATTACTATTAAAAATATATAGGCTATATGTAATCCTCTATTTAAAAACACACAATAAAATGGAGCAAATGGATTTCTGGGAGTTACTACAGTCTGAAATGTGGGGAAAGACTCTTGGCTGGAGTTGGAATCAGGGTGCATGCTGGTTAAAGCAGCAATGGTTGTTTACCATTAACAAATGCTTTGGTTGCCCAAATGTGCCCCTATGTTAAAAAGGTGGAAAACAATCAATTACAAATATCGCTTTACTGTAATTGTAGTTTTTAGTACAATTTAAAACATGTACTTTTAATAGAGATATAATTCTTGCTTATTGTAATGAACTACATCAAATTATGAAATGACCAGAGCTATGTATCCTTATGTGTTTACTTATGTACAAATATGGCCATACTTTTTCAATTGTTTACTCTTTCCACCAAGTGATTTGTTAAGTCAGTGAGCTTGTGAGAGCTACTAAAGGAACTACTGTCACAGACACAAACCTGTTTCAAAACAGTTACTTGTTAGTTGTACTTACCAAAGCATGATCATGCATCCATGACAGGCAGACGTTGTGTATTTTAGTGGCATTTGAGTCTAGTTAACCTAAACTATAGCAGTTTATTTAATAGGTCTTTAGTGTTTTAATAATTTAGTCGATTAATCAGTCGATGGCATCTTAGTCGACCAAAATTTGTATTAGTCGACTAATTCTTTTAGATAGATTGCGAGGTTTTATATTTAGCATGAACAAAAAGTGTGATTTAGTTGAAGATTTGGGACTGAATCATTTCTCTAATCTGCTGTTTTATAAATACCATTGGGTCAGATAAATAACCTTCAACACGCCTCATTTTTAGTCGATTATTCGGTCAATGGGACCTACCTTTAGTCGACAACCAAGATTTTCTTTGGTTGACTACAGCCCTATAATTTAGTACAAAAAAAATTTGCTTGATCTCAGAACGTTTGACTCATTGGCATAAATATTAAAACATAAATTCCACCTTTTTCCACATTCTGTGTGATTAATTTTACTCTCGCGTTTGTAACAAAAATGTTTCTTTTCATTATTTTAAAATGAGTACACCTCTGTTGATGTAGAGTTGAACTAATATTTCTGCATCAGGCAGAAATGGTAGTAAAATTCAAAAGAACAAACATTATTTTGTCGAGGGATACAGAAGTTTTTACCTAACCAAAAATTAACACAGACCGCTACTCTTAGTAGAAAAAAGTGACTAAAAAAACAAAACATTCAATCTACAGTAATTTTATGAGGGAAAATACAGTCTGCACTGTATCTGAAGACAACAGACACGATGTGAGCGGTTTGCATGTGAACCCTGTTAACTGCAATTGTAAAGGGTAAAACATGCATAAGTCCAACACTAATAAACCCACACAGGTTTGCCTCTTGATGTCTCCATGCAAGATCCCAGTGACTCTACGTCCTGGACACTAGGGGGAGCAGTGGCTCAGGGTCAGGGTAATGGGATCGTTTGGGATGTGAAGGATCTCTACAGCAGGGCAAAGCTACTCTTACAAGCTGCATCCTGATGGCCAGATTCACACATTTAAAGGTTTTGTTGTGTATTTGAAAATCTGCTGTTGCACTAAAATGAAATATCACACATTAGTATAAATATTTAATGATTGAAATTTTAAAGATGAATTGAATCTGACCAGCAGCATGGAGCAGTGAAATCAGTTCATAGACACAATACCTTAAAAAATGTAGCAACATATTCAGAAGATCAAAGGAGAGTCAGAAGAAAACCTGCAGGTGGGAAATAAACACCACACACCAGACCTTGCCAGAGTTTGGGGACAGAAAATGTGAAGAAAAATTCCTAGAACTAAAAAGTATATAGCCTTGCCACAAATGTACAAAGGTTTTTTTTGTAGTTGCCGATTTTCCATTGATATTTAGTTTAACGTAATTGAGGTGACCATACCATAAGCGACATGCACTCACCTCCAGCGCTGCCTTCTGAACCATCACTTGACTGTAGACTCGAGCTCCATCATCAGGACAAACTGTCCTCAGCTCCTCCTTGTTCAGCGAGAAGAGCTGGGCACCGGTCAGGACTCCCAAGCTGGAGATCGTCCTACAGAAAAACATTAAAGATTGCATGAAGGATTTAAAAAAAAGTTTGAAATACCCTTGTACTTATAGTAAACAGAAACAAAGAGTGAAGTAAGTAAAACAGCCCTCTTACTCGTAAACCCTACTTGAAAAGAGAAAATTTCATGGGCCCAGACAGAAAATCAAATATGGCAGCTCCATGTATTTTGTGAAAGATAAACAGACAGTTTCATTCACAATAGTGGTATTTTCTTTTTAGTTTGTCTCTCCTGTTCACTTGCTTATGTGAACCTGCTGCTGCGCCGCTGATAGTAATTCATTTTATTTGACAGCACCTTTCATAAACTCAGGACACTTTACAGAGGATTGAAATACATAAACAACACAATTGATAACTTATGTGCCTCTGTCTTTATTGTGCCATTATGAGTGTCCAAAGCTGAGATTGTGGGTTAGACTCCTGGGTCAAGCCAAGTCAACTTCTCACATTCTCACTGGGTGGAGTTTGCACGATCTGCTTGTGTCACGTAGGTTTTCTCTGGGTACTTCTCCCACCTCCAAAAAAATGCATGTTTAATTTGGTTAATTTGGCATCACTGTAAATTTCCCCTCGTGAATGATTGAGAGAAAATGGTTGTCTGTCTGTCTCTAACCATGTGACAAGTTGACCACTGTCTGCTTTTACTTTGAGATTGGCCCCCATTAACTGTACAGACTAATGGGGATCCTTAAATAAACAAATAAACAAACAAATTCAATATTTTCTTTGTTTTTATAACTTGACTGGCTCATTGCTGTAAAGTATTTCCGATATGACCACTAGAACAAACGCACTAAATTCTAGTACTCTTGGGTGCCAAAAGGGTTGCAGATTTGACTCCTGCATGGCCCTGGCCTTTCTGTGTAGAGTTTGCTTGTTCCTCTCCGTGCCTGGGTGGTTTACTCCGGGCACTCTAGTTTCCATACCAACAAATAACATGCAGGGTAGGGAATGCTTGGGGTTGGTCGGAAGTTGAGGTCCCGCAAGTTGATGCGAATCGCTTCTGCTGAGCTGGCATCACTGTGTGAAGCACTTTGGAAGACCTCTGTCTGTGTACCAATAATGTGCTATATAAATAAACCATTCAAACCATTCATTCAAACTTGCAAAAATTATCACTTTGAGGTGCAAGCTCAGACCTCAGAGAATGACAGTACCTCACTGGTCTAGTAAACAGTGGAATATATGCATTATTTGAAAAACAGGTGTTGCGTCCCCCATAAACTTTTAGCATAGAGGCACAAGTAAAAGGTTATATTTTTGGTTTAATGATGGTAGTTTGAACTCACACAGGGCTGAAGCCTTTGGTCTCCAGCCAGCTCCTCACATCGTCTGGAGAAGAGTCGTACGTGATGCTCACAGTTGGCTGCTTGCCTCGGCAGGGAACGGGAAACTTCTTCTGAGCACTACGTCCCAAAGTCAGTCTGTGCATGAGCTCATCCTGCACCTCCTCCATATTTGATTTCCTCCCTGTGGACAAAATCATAGAATATATTGATTCCATGACATGCTGGTTAAAGTATTCAAAATCTAAACACAACCACATTTGAAACAGAGCTGGCAAAGAGGGCAGTTCTGGAGTGCTGGAGTCTGAGTGTATAAGGAATAATGAGTCTGTGTAATCCAGGGCTATTCAACATTAGGTTTTGGAACCAGATAAGGCCCTTCAACCAATTGAATCCCACGACAAATCTTCTAAACATTGCAAAATTTGTTATTACTGGTTTGATTCTGAAGTTTAGTCTAAGTCTTAGTGCTTAGTCTCGTTCTAGTTCTAATTCAGTATCCAAATGTGTTTTTTTTTTTTGTTTTTTTTTCTACAACAGCTAGTACTTATTTTGAGCAGCACACAGATCACGGTTCACCGAAAAACAATATAGTAAAATAAAGTTAAACAGCCCTGGGGTAATCACTCACTGGTCAAAAAGTGATCCAAAATGAAAAAAAAATTAAAATGTGTCATCTGGACAAAGTTTTAGAAGATCGAGATGCCTAGAGTCGGGGAAAGTGTACTTTTGCTCTGAGTTTTGCTACATTGTGAAAATGGCCTGTTCAGTTAATATTGTAAATTTGTTGGGCCTATTGTTCCAGTATCAATCATAACAATAGTTGTCAAGCGAATTAATTCAAGACCATGTTTGTTTTTAGAACATCGTACTATGATAAACTCCAGATTAAAGCACTCACGGTTGCAGGTACGGCTTGTTGGGGCTGGCTGTGCTCCCTCATCGTGACGTTGCCTTCGCTGGATGTGGTGCTGTTGTGGCGACTCATAGTGTTGCTGCAGCTGCTGGGTTAGGGGTGTCATTGTTGGGAGGGGGCAGAGGGGGGTAGGTAGGGCAACCTGGGCTGGAGGGGGGGATGTGGGAGTCGTGGGGGACATGGGACAGGTGGCACTGGAGTCACCACTGGTTTAGAGTGCTCTGGTCTGGAGGTCTGCTTCTGAAATCCAACAGGGAAACAATGATATTAGTGTCAGTGAACATTTGGACAACCCTACTATACTATTTGGAAATTAGGGTTTTACACTTGTAATTTTCACACGACAAGCCTGGAGGTAGGTATCAAAACCTATCCAACTACTTCCTAGCTCTCCTTTGACTCCAGTGTTAGGTAGCATTACATTTTTAAAATGACTCACTAAGTTACCTCAATAACGCCTTGGTAAACTAATGCACTATTTTTATTCGCTAAGTTGTGAAAAAAAGTTGCACATTAGAGCATTCATAATTGTTCATGGACAATTTTATTATCAATGATGGAGGTTCATTTTAACAAGCTGATCAAGAGATCTTTTTGGTACTCAAAACTAATGCGTTAAGGCCTGACATGTTAGTCCCAACACTGTTCTACACATGGTTAAAGTTGGGGCAACTAACTATTTTAGCTGTAAATTTGTAAATTGTGTGTTTTCCACTATAAAGTATATGATCAATGCAGCACTTTGTGAAAAAATTAGATGACTAAATAGTGTCTGAAGTGAATAATGAAGAATTTTAGTTTTCATCAGGAGTCGCTTGGGTGGTCAACTCCAGTTTAATTTTGTTGTTTGTAGTAGTGATTGCAACCAAAATGAATACATGTCGATATTAACCATGTGTCAAAGGATGTATGGGAAAAAGTAGTTTGATTTAAAACCTTCAGACCAAACACAAGGGCCTGATTTTTAATGATAAAATTCGATGGTCACTTTTTTGTCACAAAGTGTTGCATTATAATTTACAAATTAGAAATAAAAAGTCAGGCACCCAAGTTTTAAGTCAGAACATTTATACAAGCAATGAGATTTGACACACTTTAACTAAATCGATGCATCACCAGAAACTTATACCTTCCTGATTTGAATTTTACACACACTAGAGGTTACTACACTATCATCTGTGTCTAAGTGAAACACACTGGTTTACCTCATTCAATTCTCCCAACAATTGCTGCCAATGTACAAAGAAACAAACAGTATAAAATTACGTAACACAATGGAACAATTTCATTATGGCACTTTGGCACTGCAACCTCACTACAACCACCTAAAGGCTAAATAAAAAAAACAGTCGCACATTTGAACACAATTTCCCACTTGTAGCTCAAGTGAAGAATAAATCACAAAAGACTGAAGTCACTTATTTTAATTCTGTGTTCTTATGTGAGACTGTTCTTTTGGGTCACACAGAAAAGAGTAATGCTAAAATTCTCAATCTAGACTTTACCCTACTTTACCTTAAACAATTCAAATTCCTTCTTTGGCATCATGAGCTTTAGATGATGGAGAATGAACATGAGACAGGTGAGCGGGGTTGAAATAAAAAACATGCACAGTTATAGGGATTTCGTACCTGGATTGTGTGACTGTAGACAGGCTCTCCTCTGCCGGATATGTCCACTGCTTTGGTGAGCTCCAGGATGTTGTTTGGCACATACCCACAAGCCCCACAACCATTTCGAACTTTCCACCACTGCTTTCTATCATCAAGAACCTGGCGTCCATCAAGAAAGAATGATTAATAAATGAACAAAGGTCATTTGTCAGGTTAAACAATAGCTAATATTTACCTCCAAAACCTCATCCTTTAAGACTGACAGTTCTGTGTTATTCCTTGCAACAAAGTCATATTTGGATTGGCAATCAGCTTAGTTTGACTTCGGCCATCAGCCTCAATCCCCCTGATGACAAATTAAAACGGTCATGATAATGGCATTCAAAACTTAAAAAGAGGTATATTTGACCCCTCAATTTCAATAAATTGATTTGCTTTAACTAAAAGCCATGGAGAAGTGTCCAAACCTTTGATTCATGCTTGAATAGAAAAACAAATCAAAGATTGAACAGAACAAAGTCAAATCCACAGAGAATAAAAGCCAGGTCAGGTTAAGTATTTTAGAAGAAGGAAACACTTCAGCACAGAGTCGAAAATTAGTTCAAGGTAAAGCCTAAAGGAGGAGCAGTTCTCCAGGGCTTTGATTTTTGACCTCAAGTTACCGGTCCACACAGCGGGTGACAGCTTGTCTAAAAGTGGCCACAGCCATGTCTTGGTCCAAAACCTGCATGCGTTTGTATGTGCTGTTGACATACCCATCTCCAGAAGGTAACCTCTGCATCGCTGTGTGCTATGACACAAGACACAGTGTTATAAAAATATAACACTGTTATAATAAGGTTTGGCATTTAGGCCAGCTCTCACCTCCTGAGCCAACTGAAGCTTCAGTTCCTCGTTCCTCTGGATTTCAGCATTAGCCAGGCTTTCGGCCAATTGAGTGAGCTCTTGTTCACGCGATGGTGTAACCAATGGAATGACTGGAGGTTCCCAACCATCCCGAAATTTCAGAACACAAGGAGGAAAATAGTGATCTTTGGGCCACTCCAACCTGGAGACAACAGAATAATATATATACACGTACATATATGCATCCTTTTCTTATATTTCATTGGTGTTTAAGTAAACTCAGACAAAATTCAAATGTGCTTCAGGCACATTTGCTTTAGCATGTCTCACCTGCACTTGATCCAACCATCTCCCAGCGCCACCCACAGGTGCCTCTCCTCAGCTGTTCCTGCTGCATGTAGAAAGTCAATGGCTTCTTTGTGAGAAGAGGAACGATGACGCTACGAGCCAAATCCACACTGCCCGAGGCCTGGATCACCTGAAACACAAACAGGTTTTATTATATCGCCCATAATAATGTCGGTTATGTTCAATGTTAATGAAACAATTATGATGAAGAACTGACCATCTTTAGTGGCAGAAACAAAAAGTGGACGAGATCTACAGCACTTGGGTTTTGGATCTGGTCTTTTAATGTTCCCTGCAGAAAAACATTTTGTCAAACTTATGAATAAAATAACTTGTGTAAAGAGGAAAAGCACACACCAACTGGTTGAAGGCATGTTTGAATTTCTGTAAACAATCAACAAACTCTTCTTCACTGGGAGGTTTTGAGCGCAGAGTGAGGACGCCCTCTAAAGAAAAAGTTAACAAAAAATTACTTAAGAATGTACAGTGTATCTTTAATTGTACTGCTTTGTCTGGCTGAAAAAATATTTAAAGTCTTCACCTCCTGGGCTTCTCCTTTTGCCTTTTTTGGACTTTTTCCTCTTGGAGAGCTCATTGAAAGCTTCTGCTGCTTTTGTAGTTTTGTCACAAAGAACTCGATGTCGTCCAAAAGATGGTTCAATATTTGCTGTGGTAATAAGTAAATGATTAATGATGAGGTTTTATTTTTGTCTACAATCTTAACCTTTGAAATACAATGTTTAATATTTTCCAGGATAAAATTAATACATGAATTATTCCCTATTCTGGTTAAACATTTATCCTGCTTTCTTTATGTAACCAGATTTGAGCCCCGACGCTTCTAAACTCTGATCATATTTAAATACAAGTCCAATCATGGTAAATCCTCTGTCGTCTATTGTGCTGTAAACCCACATGACCCTCTTTAGTCAGAGACACAGAGAAACACAGACTCACCACTTCTCTGTCCACACGGGCAGCGTTCATCTCCATTGAAACATCCAGCTCGTACACTCTCTGCTTCTCATCTGACACAAAAAATAAAATTCAAATAATGTACAAAAGTGTAGCCTTGAACATGGAGAAAATGCCATGAATGTCTATTGGAAATAATAATGGCCTACGTTTGTTTGTTTATATCACAAGTTTGAAAAACTTCTCAAAGAACTGCTATATACTCATTATTGCCACACTGTGATGTAAACTGTTTAAGTAGTTACAGCTGCCCTGGGGCAGACTGACGGAACTGAAGCTGCTACCTTACTCATGCCTCAGACTTATGCATAGACCAGGGGAAGAGTCAAGCCCCGGGGTGTGAAACATGCGTCCCGGGGCCAAATGCGGCCCTTGAAATGATTTCTGATCGTTATTTATAGCGGCCCTCAAAGAAAAGCTTTTAACAATTTGAACTACAGGTCCCGTGATACACTACAGTCTAGTCCTGTCCTGTGTATGAGGTACAAAAGAGGAACCGCATCTGCCAGAATAGAAAAATAGACTATGGATAAAAAAACTCTAAAATGCATTGGAATACAGCAAATTTGTTCAAAAATGTTCCACAAAAAATACTCTGCACAAGAAAATACAATCAAAATAATGTAATTACTGTATATCAATATAAATATGGACACAATTGTCATATTTAAATATATCTTCGGTAGTAGGCCTGTATTTTAAAATGCGGCCCTCGGACCCAGGTCTATTAGAGTTTGACACCCCTGGTCTAGCCCAAGGACACAACAACAATATGAATCAAATCAAAGCAAAGCTGAGATTGTTCTTGATCTAATGTAAACACATTCACAGTAGTGTAAGCTGTGACACTCACGTCTTGCTGCTCACTGGTCCAGGCAGACCAGGCTGCTACACGACTCTTCACATCCACCTGAGTGTCGATCACGGGAGGCTCTGGGGCAGGGGCAGCAGGGGGCGGAGGGATGATCCCATCACTTTTTAGGATCATTCTGCAAACACAGAATCTAATATTTAGCCACACTATGATACATCTGGCACATGTGAGAAGACATTACAGTCCAATAGTTATACAGTAGTATGAAAGTAAATTTACTGAAATACATGAAAAATTTATAGTTGTCCTTTCCCTAACTGAATGTTCTAATTTCATAATTCAAATGTTAAGAGCTAAACAAGACACCCTTAAGTGTTTCAAAATATAAAATATAAAAATGTTCTGATCTTTGCAAATATATAATTTTGAAAATGGATAAATTACTCTTACTTTAGTGTTTCTGGCCGCTTCTTTACTTTTCCGCCTTTGGCATCACTGATGGCACTGTCAATATCTGCATGGATCAGGTTTGCCTAAAGAAAACCCTGACCATCAGTAAAGTCTGTTTAGATTATGAGATTACGCGCGAGTCGACGTTGTTACCTTGATGTCGTCGCACTGGAATAGATGCAGGTCAGGTTTGATTGTCCAGACTCTTTACACACCAAGGCCAGAATGGAGTCGTAGCTGCAGGCGTTGATCACGGCCTGACAGTGTTGTATCGTCCCAATGGGAAAGTTTTCCAGCTCATTCTGAAAAATAACATTAATTCAATTCAAACATTCTGCTTGTTCACAACAGCAGCAGCAGGAGTTTATTTGCAAATTAAGTTTGTTTGTTGCAGACTTCAGCTAGCTTGTTTAGCAACTGCAGTTCGAGATTTAAGACATTTTTACTGTTGCTCAACAAATAATTTACTAATTTAAAAGGTGGGGTAGCTGATTTTTACACTGCAAATAAGATGTAGATTTTAAATCTGACAACTTCCTCTCATAAATCTTACGACACATGCTTAATATCGACATGTATTGATTTTGGTTGCATTTATGGCTCATAAACGTCTTTTTACAAACAACAAAGTGAAACTGGAGTGACCGCCCCAAGCTCAGCCAATCAGAGCGCAGCATTCAGCTCCTGATGAGAACTACAATTCTTAACTATTTAGTTCAGAGAGTACTCTGAGGTCTAATTTTTTCACAAAGTGCTGTATTTACTACATACTTATTAGTGGAAAGCACAAAGTTTAATAATTTACAATTAAAAAAGTTAGCTACCCCTCCTTTAACTGACTAAAAAACTTATTATTTAAGCTTAGAAAGGGAATATGTGTGATCCTAATGTTTGTCGCTGAGAATGTGAGAGAAACAGAAGTGTTGTTGCAGTTTTTCTGCTTTTATATCACTGTTTACCCTTTTTTCACTGTTTACATGTCACATACAAACTCAATATTTTGCAGTAGCTATGGATGTTTATATTTGGTATCAGTCAGTAGTTGCTTGTTCCTTTTTTATTTGTGTTTTGACTCCTACAAGAGAAATGGCACTTTACCTCCATTGACTCTCTTTCATTTTCACCACTCATTACTGATATTTAGAACGATGTTAAGTCATCTGCATAACCTGTATTGCAGAGGTGTTGTGCTCACCTTGGTCTCCAGGTCGATGAGGCTCACGGCCTTGTCCTCCACCTGCAGCAGCATCTCCTGGGTCCACACTTTGCCTTTGGCCTCCAGCAGGCGCAGACGTCGGATCCCGTCGTCCACTGTGATCATGCCATCTTTGCGGTCCAGCAGAAACGTGGTCAAGTGCTGAGGAAGGACACACACAAATAGATATTATAGGGAATGTTATGTGGAAGATTGAGAATACTGTGTACTTAATATTTCAACAAAAACTACTACTACTACTACAAAAAACGGTATAAATAAGAATAAAAATAAATAAGTGATGTAAGACTGAAAATAGATGAGGCAAGTTCAAACACATCGCTGAATAAATAATCTAATCCTTTATGTATAAGTCTCTGATTCTCTGACACACAGTAAAAACTACTTACATTTGGTAATAATAAGCTAAACATTTTTTCAAAATAAGTCAAAATAATCATAATTTTAGGATAATTTGACTTTAATTTAAATTTTTTTTTATCTATTTCTTAATTGAAGGACAGAAGCAGATTTGGAATTTTTTATAAGAAGTGTATTTTTCTTTTTTTGTTGGTTCCATGACAATCTAAATCTAAGTCTACAAATTTAACTAAAAACCTGGTAAATAGGTTTATTTCAGCCCCATTTTCACTTGTTATCTAGTTTTTAATTTTACTTTATTTGTATCTTTTCCTTTCACAGTTACATTAATAACTCAAACAGCTGCTGACACTTTACAAAGAAAAAAAAATTACGCTTCCAGATCTGATTTTTCCATGACTTTCCAAGGTTTTCCAAACCCAAAGAATAGTTTTGAGAGACAAGCCTCACCTCGACGTGATACTGAGAAGTGTCCGTCAGGCTGTTGATGCTGTTTTTTGTGTAGTGTCTCCTTTGTTCTGAAAAGAGAAAACATTAAAGATTAGATTAAAAGACAAAAGGGGGAAAGGAGGAAATGGAGGGAGGTGAAGTCGGCACGTCGACACGGCAAAAAAGAAATATTTACATTTTAAAGAAAGAACATCAGCATCACATGAACACTTCTACAGACTTTGTTAGCTTGAAAAATAAAAAACAAAAATAAAAAAGTCCATGCAAACATCTAGATATTTCTCAAAACACACAAACATCACACAGTTCACTCGCTCACTTTGACTTTGCTTTTTGTTTTTGGCAGACGAACGAAGGAAATACATTTCTTCTCTTCCTGAAAATGTAAGAAGATCATTGTAAACTACTGTATGTTTGTCCAAAATAGCTACACACAGATAGCAAAGGGCTTCTTCTAGATCAGACCTTATAATAACAAATAAATTACTGATAACTTGCATGTAAAGTGATTATCTTCTGTTCAAACTGCAGCCACACTGTTGACACTGGTTAACTGTGGGCCACAATATTGGACAAACTCACCGTAAATAGCTTTGGCACTGGACTTGGCTTTAGATTTTGGAGGCTCTGGAGACGAGCCATGGCCACTGCAACAAAATAAAAACATCAAACACATTAGGTAGTTAGCATTGTATTCGTAATACTTTTACATTTAAGGTCACATTTTTATTTATTACTTTGTGGCTGTATTTGTTTTTTTTTTTTTAGGTAATAATTTAAAATCATCTCGGTGCTGTTATGTACGGCTACAACTAGTTCTTTTCTTTCCATTAAGAGATCAGTTGTTTAGAATGAAAGAGTCACCAGAATACAAACATTTTGTCAACTTTGGACTGAGACTTTTTAATCTTGTTTTGGCTGTTTTAAAATATAATTTGCCGATGAAACAAGATATGTAAAATATGTAGTTTCACTTAGAATAAGGAAATGATTAGCATTTTCTAACCTGAAAAATAGGAAAAAGTCACTTCACTTCAAATAAGACTAAAACTTATTCTATTGACTAATCTTGGTGCAAGGAAGTCAAATTATGCCTAAAACAGAATAATTTGTTCCTAATTCAAGCTCAATTCTTATCTGAGTCTGTATTTTTATTTACGAATATGTATTTTCCGTTGCCATGGTTACATCTGAATAAAGAATCTCCAAAACACTTGGCAAGCTATGTCTGTAGTTTTAATGTGACGACAAAACTCGCTTTGGCCTCTGAAAGTGATGAAAACACTAAACTCATCGTTGTAAATGATCAGGAGGCTCAGAGTGGATTTTAAATGAGCAAAAACACAAGGACCAATAATTAGTTGGTATGATCAATTAAAATCGAGTAATGTGCTTCTAAGGCAGTTGCTTATAAATGCCATATTTGTTTGTATTTTTTTTTATTTATTAATTTAACCTGCAATAAAATGTAGTTTGTACTATATTACAATACTCCAATCAGAGACTGAATTCTAAATACTTCAAATAAAAAATATGATGTAAAATTTAAATGGCGTTTTGTTTTTGGTTCATTATTTGTGTATCTATTCATTTATTCAATATTTATCAGAAAATATATAATGAAACACATGCATCGCTGTATGACCTGTGTTTTCATTTTTCTCTCACTAATTACTTAACACTAAATTGAGTGTCTGATTGTAGAAGTCAGACACACAAATTAGACATTTTAGAAATTAAGTAAAGTAAATTCTGAACACCACAAAATAGGGCTGGGGAATTCATCGAAAAATTTAGAGATCGAGAAAGAAAGTCAAACTTTGAAGTAGAATACAGTATATATAATTTCTTTTTTTCTTTTTTTTAAGTAAATTTTACAAGTTTTTGTTTATGTTCATAAACAACATTTTTCTTTTGTTTTGAAAAGGTTAAAAACAATCGAATTGACAATCGAGATAGATCAATATGAGGAAAAAAATTGTGATTATAATTTTTCTCAGATTGCCCAGTAACTATAATCAAAAATATGTTTTCCAAAAAGCTATTGTTGCTGCATTTATTTGGCTACTTTCCAAGACTCAAAATTAATACTTTTTTTCTGTAAACAAATGAGTTGTTGTTTTTTATTGCTGACTCTACGTAGTTTGATCTGTAATTAATTAGAGCTGGACAACCGATCAAATTTTAGATCATATCATGAATGTAGTTTTGAAGATATCCAAAAATTGAACCTTGAATATAGGCTATAAGTTTAAAAAAAAGAGAAAACTCAAAATAAAAAGTAAAGCTGTAAACTTTCAACTAAAAGGCACAAATGCAACATTTTTGCACTTTTGTGATTCATTTTGCAAACATTTGTCTGGTAAGAGGCTGCGTTCACGAGACATCGCCATATTCTACAGGCCAATAATATTTAATACAGATGGGGAAGCTAAAATTTGTGAATTGGTTCAGTCTACAATAAGCATCATCAGACAAACTTTGTGAAATTACATTGTTATTAATTGGAAATATGTGCTTTTACATTTGGACAAGTGACATTATCTAATTCTGCTATGTGACTGCAACGTATTAAAATAAACAAAAGGTTAAAGACATGTTTTGACACATTTCTGTTGGATTGAAAAAAAAAAAAAAATCACATTTCTGTCAACATTGCCCAGCAGCACTATCTTAAACAAGTTAAGATGAGGAGTTTCCTTTTGCCTTTTGAGTCTTACTGGAGCCAGAGCGGCGAAGAGCAGCTCGAGTGTCTGTGAAACGTGATATTTTCACACATTGGCTTGATTCTGACTGCTGACAGCATCAATAATTAATCTGACTGCTTAATGCCGCTGCGAGCATCAAACGACTTTACTACTCACTCACTGACCCACAGCCGCTCACTTGTTGCTCATACACAAAACAATCTGCGCGTGTGTGAGCCCGAAGGCAAAGTCTTACTTGATTTGGGAGCTGTAGGACCCAAAGACGTTGGAGGTCGGGGTGTCATAGCCGTTCATCCTGCCTCAGTGACAGTCAGCTGCAACGACAGAGGATCCAGATTATAAACATTACATTCAATACATTAGCGCTGCAGTGGCAATAACCACAGAAATCATGAATCAAAATATGACAATTTTCCCAAAAAAAGCTCATTGTCTTCTCAATACAACTGGGGCAAAAGTGATGTTGAAGGATGTAGTGCAGCGCAGGGGCCCATCCCAAGAAGATGTGATGAAAAATAAAAATAGAAAAACTTAGACATCCTGCATATGACGGATAATTAAATCTCCACTAATATTTTAATGAATATTTGAATATTAATCATAACATTTGCTTTATCATTCCTAGAAAACAAGTGGCTAAGGATCGCAATCCTAATTTATTTATCGCAAGTAAATACAGACAAGTGGGTGGGGATAGGTGGTAGGTGAGGACAGGGATTTTCTGAGCACTAGAGCATCAGCTGGACAATACAAGATTACTCAAACCTGCATGAATCAATCCAAACAGAACTTTGGTTGAACTAATGATGAGAGAGCATAGTTGCATCATGTCTAAATACTCAGAAAAGTAGATTTTACATAATAGTTCTCCTTTAAATTAATTGATATAGTCAACTAATACATAGGATGATTCTTAACATAATACTTCTAACTTGAACATTTATGTGGGCAAAAACAGTAATATAGTTTCAGTTTGTTCTCAGTCACATTTGAAGAGACATAAGTCAAAGGCTGCTGCTGGGATCATGTTTGCTGAATAAGGACACAGTGTTGCGGCATGTACAGCAGCCAGACAGTGTGTGATTGCTTTTCCCAGGACTCCTCTCTCCCTTATGTTTAATTCACCGAGGACTCTCTCGCTCTCACGTCCCACTCGGTAGCCACGGCAACGGGCAGGAACAACGCTACAGTAAAATACCATTGTCAGGCACAACAACACCTCAAACGTGTTACGGGACAGACGTATGTTGTCATTCTGATGCTCCTAATTGAAGATCCACTGGCTTTATCTTCAAAAAGAGGTTTGCTCAGGCTCTTAAGGGAGAATGTAATTTCTGTGACAGAGTGCGGCCGTAAATGTCAGACAAACTTATCAGGGCCAAACAGATGCCGGACACTACACTGTTGTTTGTTCTGCACATGTGGCTCTCTCTCTGCGGTGAAAGGACACTGGTCATTAGAGTGTTGACCTCTGCTGCCTCTCGCTTTGGGACATGTTTGACCAAAGCCTTCGTCTAGATTTGGGTTGGAGACAGTTACGCAAAAATACTGTATGTTGACACACGCAATGGAGATATTCCTTTAAGACCACGAATATTGACACAGATATTTGCACTTTTCAGCTTATCAGCCGTCGAGCTCCAGCTAGGCGGCTATTTTGTTTGAGTTGATCACCTGTCTCAACAAAATCTATAAAGTATGACATCAGCATCAGAAACTGAACAGAGGAAAATTATAATCAATACTTGACGTCGTCATATCACCTGTCCTGCTGTTAAGCAGTAAAAAAGTCATAAATGATAATATGATTTGGAGAGAATTTTCAAAATGACCTACACATTAGTTGTAGAAGAAGGTCTCAAGTCTTTGGCCTCAAATCTGATCACTGACAACAAGTTAAAGTACTTTTATTCTCTCTGTGGTAATTTGAAAGGCAAGTCCAAGTCTTTGGCTAAAATCAGGTCCAACTCTATATTTTCACTTAGATTACCAAGTACAGCAGGTATATTTGCGAAATATTTAGGTAAATCACAATAATAGATTCCTGATCACAAATAGGGATGTTTTTACTGTTGCAATTATTGGCAGACAAAATATCATAATTTAGTGAATATTCAGAATTGTGAAATTGTAAAACTTTACTTCAAGTTTGTGATCGATTTATGAATTTAAACTTTGTGAATGTAAAAAAAACAACAACATATACAGTATTTGCTTCTAAAAGTGTAATATTTCTGTTGAGAAGAACAAAATTTTGCTTCCAAAAATTGCATTTTTTCTATAAACTGAATAACAAAATTAACTTCTAAAAAGGTCACATTTTATTTTTATTATTTTTTTTTAACAAATATCTGAAATTTTAAATCCACACGAAGCCTTACATAATCACAAAGTCTGCACCAAATATCAGTCTTTTTATATAAGCATAGTCACTGTCAAAACTGGAACCAATATATGTAACATCCATTCCTTGATTATATGAACTAAAAAAATTATAATTTTAGGTCTTAAAATTGCCACAATTACTTTTCTTTTGTTTTTAAGATTGTATAGTGACTTGAATAATCACTATTATTGATTAACCTGATAATCTTGACATCCCTAATCACAAAAAATAATGTATACATGTTATTGTTTGTGCCTGTGACATAAAACACTGAAATTACATTAAAACCATCGCCAGTTTTAGAATATCAAGCTTTCTCAGGTGACGGGGCTCCAAGTAAAGTCCTGTGTCGTGGTTCTTAAAGTAAAAGTTGAGTCTCAAGTTCATTCTGTCAAGTCAAGTCTAAGATCATCAAAATAGAGACTCAACCCTAACCTGAGTCAACTTTGGACCAGACTTCTGATAAGTTCTGCTTTAGGGGAGCAGGAGGCCTGAAACAGGGATAACAGGCTGCATCTGGTTACTATGACAACAGCACATGGCATGCGGCTGGCTGTGCCCCCCCAAACGAGGAGCGGGGCAGTAAAATGTTTCCACAGCAGCGCAGGCCTCCAACCACAGTGTTAATTTAGACTATTTTGTGTTTGACTCCATCATGAAATATCACATCAGCCTGAGTCAGAGCAGCTTTAGAAAAGTCATTCACATTGTTAAACAACTGTTCTGGGAATACACGCACCAGCACAGCTCAGAGCGGACACATTAATTATTTTCTGTCACTGTTATGAAAAACAGCATTAATGTTTCATCAACCTGACGCTGTTTAAATATTAACTCATGTCCAAATACACTATTGTTGACTCACCAAAGAGGAAGTGCTCTGTCATTTTTGCCACACGCAGCTTCACTGTAATGTGTCAAACAAAGCCAGTCGCTTGTGTTAGTGTCTAGCAGAAGAAAGTAAAGAGGATTTGTAAGAAGATTTACATCCATGCTGCCTACGCACATAATCCTTCCTCTCATTTAAGGCTGTTCTAATGTCCATGACTATTTTCTTACTTCATATTGGTCAGAAATTAAAAATATGTAATCTACATTTGCACCACAGACGTTTGCAGAAACACTTCAATCACCTCCTGGAGCACTTAAGACAGGCATTTATAGAACTTTGTAGCACGAGCAAAGTAAGTTATTTAGTTTCCTATAAGAAAGCTTCTCTATTTTTCTGACAAGGCTGTGTGTGCCTTTAACATGACAGATCTAAGAGAAGGCTAATCCGTGCGCAGTGGAGAGAGCGATTCACTGTGGACTGATGTTGATTGAGTGACCCCAGGTCACTGAGCGACTCTAATCAGGCTGCAGAATGAGAACACGGAGTTTAGATTGATTCATTTGTGATCATCAGTCCCCTCTCTTCTGATTCTCACAGGATCCAGGACACTGAGCTCTGCTGGAAGTTCACACTAACCTACATAAACTAAGTTACCACGTGCTCTGTGAATGCAACAAACTGAGGAAACACTGAGGACAACCGCCATGTCACGACAAAATACAACATCATCCTTCTGTATAAGTGACCTGTCCTAGATTCTGGCTTATTTGCACACATTAAAACATCGTTTTACACATAAAGAACCTACCTCTGCTAAAGACATGTACTCTGACCTGGATGCAAATGTAGCATCACTTTTTTGGAGTTTGCTCTAACAACACAGAGATAATACTCCATCTGCTGAGTCCTGCAAAATCTTTGGAGCTGAAGAGATCAAAGTACTTTCTAGTATCCACCCAAGCTTGTCATTTGATTAATTTTATTAATGTCTAATTAAGAACACTGGGTAATGACATAAAAACATTGAGCTAGACCTACCTGTTTGCGCCACTGCTCTGCTCACAGATACAGCCTGGGCTTTGCTTCATGTCTGGCAGATTACTGCAGCTCGTGGATTTGTGGCTGCATCTTTTCCAGGGTTGACGAGCTTACAGAGCTAATTAATGAGTCATTTGGAGCAGTGGGCGGAGCCTCAGAGGCTAACAGGTGGCAGAGGAGAAAACACTGACAGGATTTACAGATTAAATACACAATGCCATCTGCAGCTCATTATGTCACTCACACACACTTACACACTTTCTATTGTTCAACAAGACTTGGGTAAAAAGTGATCTAAACAGTGCATTTAAGTATTCATAGATATTTTTGAATGTTGGTGCCCTTGAGGACACAGAGGGTGAAAGGCCAAACTTTTATGTTTCAATTAACTCAAGTCACTGAAAATGCAACAGGCAAAAAAACAAAAACAAACAAAGAATCTAAAGGAAGACAAAAAAGCAATTAGTGAATGAAAAGGTCGCAATTTCAGAGGTATCAAAAAAAAAATAAGTTAATCTAAAGTTTAGATCTGTGAAAACATGTTCCAAAACACAAGTGTTTCTTTCTAGTTTGTCAGTTCCTGAAAATCATTTTGTTGTTTTTATTTTCACTTTCAAAATATAATCATTGAGCAGAATTCTAAAACATGATCTAGTCAGAAGTAGATACATTTTCTCAAATGTTCTGATGCAGCTTTACCTGATACAACCATTTCTTTAAAAACAGATCATCAAAAGGACGAGATTACAATCGGTGCTCTTGTTTATTTGTATCAAAAGCTTCTAAAACTTTTCACAGAAACACAGGCGTCTATAATTAAGTCAAATGTTACCTATCTCAGACTGAACTTTGACACAGACAGAGCACTGATTAAACAAGCAAACTTAATCAAACAGATTTCAAAAGGATCAGCCACAAAAACAACACTGAAACAGCTTTTACAACACACAATCCAATCAGGATCTGACACTGATGCTTATAGTCCCGAAGTTTTCGAACCAGAACCCCCAAATAACCATACCACAACATGCACCCTTAATATAATGAAATACAAGTAATTTTCAAGTTGCTAAGCCATTCAAAATTGGGTTTAAATAATTTAATTTAGCAGTTTATGTCATATGACCCCAATCCACAGAAAAATACTCGATTCTTGGTACAAATTTCAAGTGAAAAATGTCATTCTGGAGGTCAAAGTTGTACATAATACTGAAATGTTTTGTTTTCTATCCCATACAGATACTTGGAGTGAACAAAAGTGTGAATCTCATGCCGACTGTCCATTCTGTCGAAGCAGCGCGGCCTTTAGCTTGAATGTGAATGTGACTCTTGCAATTGTTTAAATGGCTGTGAGCTCCTGTTTCCATAAGCGCGCAGGCGGACCAGAGTGACACCTGGCAGGTTTGGTTACATCACTGTGTCATCAACAGGACTCAGGAAACACCCTCCGCGAGAAGCCTGCAGCCCGAGCCAAACACAAGTGTTGCATTAGTGTTGTTCACCACTAAAACGGCTGATAAAGACTCTTCATATCAACATAAATCTATCACTGTGATTATGGCTACATTGACTTAATGTTTAATAATTATTGACAGAACTAAGCCTTTCCACAAACTCTCGTTAATAAATCATCTAGTCAGTGATGATTTTTCATATTTCAGTCAGTTCTGGGTCAATTAATGTGAAACAAATGTGACAGAATGACAGATCTTAAAAAAAAGATTTGACAATAATTAGCCTTTGTTTATTCCTCAAACTGAGAATTGAATCAGCCCTTTACTAACTAACCAAAATGTCAAAACACAGCACCAGAATTGAATTGAAACACCAGCATCGTGCGATTCAATTCTATTTTCGATATTGTCCCACCTCTAGTGATTATTTTTCTGAAGAGTTCAGAATAGTCAATCACTGACATTGATTGTACATTAGACTTTTTGAACATTTTACCTTCCAGGCAATTAATCCGTTTTCAATTGTGATTATGATTATTGCTCAAATCTAGGGCTGCAACTAGTATTAATTTTTGGTAATTGATTATTTGTTGATTTACTGATTAGTTGTTCAGAATGGAAAAATAACCTGAATACAAGGTTTTTGCTTTTAGAGTTGAGTACTGTCACTTCAAAACTTTCTGGGAGTGTAGATTTACCAGCAAACTTGTAACTACCTCAAAACACTTTACTGTTCAAAGCAAGATCTGTCTTGCGTCAAAAAGAAAAAGGTAACAATTACTCAAATTTTAAAAGAGTTGATAACTATTCCAATAATCGATTACTTGTGATATTTTTAGCACTGTTAAAGGTTGAAATAATAGTCTGCATTACATTATTAGCATTTAGAAAGAAAGCAGGAACTGTAAAAAACTGCTACAGAACCGTACTGAAAAGCAGGAACAGTTAAAGTATGGGTTTTGGGGAAAAACGGTAGCCAGCCTTTTCAAAACATGAAGACCTATCAAGTAGAACTGGGCCATTAAATGAAAAATCAAGAGATCGAATCGAAATTAATTGTCACATATTTGATTTGAAGATTTTGAATCAAAAGATCAAAAAACATTCCTTTGTCAGTAAAAATGTGTAGTTCGGAGCAAAAGTTAAACTTTGAGAAACAATAGAAACAATATTGATATATAGTTTCAATTATTTCAGTTATTATTTTATAAACATTTGTTTTGTTTATGTTCATGAACGGCATTTTTCATTTGTTTTTGATATTGCTTTAGTCGACCAAAAGAAATCTTGGTCGACTAAAAACATATCTTATCGACCGATTAATTGACTAAAAAGCATGTTTTTGAACTGACCATTTAGGTCACTGAAATTGTTATGCTGTTCATGTAAAAACAACAATTTTATGGAGGAAATAAGTTGAAAACAGTGTATTTAAAAAAAAAAAAAAATAGGCAGATTAGGGCAAAGATTTGGTCCCAAATCTTTAACTAATGAACCTAATTTTTGTTACTGTTCAAAACAGATTCTTAAAATCAAAATAAATCCTTGCTCGACTAATAAAAATTTTAATTGCCCAAGACTCCATCGACCGATTAATCGACTAAACGACTATAGCCCTAGTTTTTGAAAAGGTTAAACAAAATCCAAGCGAAAATTGAGATGGATCAATATGTGAAAAAAAAAAAATATTTCCCAAATCGCCCAGCCCTAGTATCAAGCATTTGCTCATGTGAAAACAACACACAACAGACATTTGTGACTCACACAGACACTAAACATGTGAAGTTTGAGAGGCTTTTGTAGCATTTTCCAACAGTAAATTTGGTGAAATACAATAACAAAAAGCACATTCATTTACATTTTTTTTCCTAAGTCTCAGGTACCGCTGCTAAAAGATTATGTACAAACTAGTAAATAAATGATAATAAACAATGAGAGAAAAATAACATTAACATTAGGGCTGGGCAATATTGTGATAAAATCGAATCGTGAGGTTTCAATAAAGTCTTGATTTCCCATTTCTTTATTTAATGCATCTGTTTGTTAAAATACAACAATTATTTTCAACTTACTTCTTTAGCCTCAGAGTTGCCAAATTGTTTCTTATAATGAATTTGGGCATCTGTTTTTATTAGTTTTATGAATTTTGTGCTGCAGCTTCAACTCAAGTTCCCAGTAAGTTTTTGCACATTTCAGGTTTTATATTATCACACAATGTTCTAATCAAATGATTATTTGAATAACTTTATTTATGGATGAGATCGGTCTGAATTTTTTCAAAGGTTCATCACTTTTTCTCTGAAAACCTGGCAACACTGGTCAGTCTTTGTTCTGCTCTGAGTGAGTGACAGCTGGAATTAACCAATCACAGTAAAGTAGGAACTTTCAGAAAAAGAGACGATTGTTTTAACCAAAGGCAAAAAACAATAGTCTACAAGAATTGTGATAAAATCGAAATCATGATCTGTCTCCAGGAAAATCGTGATATTTTTTTTAATAAGCATTATATTGTATATTGTAAACTGTGAACTAATCCAGAAAACTGTTTAAAAGAACTCAGGGGGCTGGGAAAACTTAAAAATAGCCCTAGTGCATGTCCCAAGACACAGACAAAGAGAGTTTCCCACGAAAACCAAATAAGAAAACAAGAAGTGCTCAGCTGTGGACTTTAATCTTTCCATATCAGACTAAAGCAAGAAAAAGGTTACTTCAGCAAATACAGAGAAAATACTTTTTGCACAACTCTCCGCTCAAAGGTCCTTCAAGTGTTCCGCATCAGCAAATGTTTTTACAGCGCTGTTTTCTACATCAAAAAGCCACACATTTTACAGCTGCTCCCAAATTCTTCTCCATCAAAAGCACCCGTATTGTTGTATTAGGCCAAGGACGAGATCTCATTCATTTTTAGGTCAACTTCAGGAGCAAATGTAGAAACAAGGCCCAGAGTCGTGCAGCTGCTTCCTCAGAGACTTCTCGAATCAAACGAAACAAAGTGGACATTAAAATTAAACATTTCTAATAAAGGAAAAGAAGTAGACAGCGATGAGATTTCAATGGGAAAGGATTAAGCAAAAAATTAAAAATAATAAATACATATAATAAATACATAACATCTATTGGCTTTGTAAAATAAGAATTACATGAGATCAGTATTTTTTTTTATTTAATAGGAGAATATGATGGTACTTATGAACCTCTAATGGAAGCAAAAATCCTGATTGTTTTATATTTGATTGGACAAATACAGTATAGAAGTGTTGTAGTCCTTAAGTCGATTAGTCAGTCAATGGAATCTTAGTTAATTATTATATTGAAGTGTATTTAAAATGAAGATTTGACACTGATTCATGGTTAATCTGCCTTTCAAACAATTTTGTGAATAAATTATTGCTTTAGTATGGATTTATTGCCTTTTTAGATATTTTGAGCAATGAATAAATGGTTAGTTTAGCTTCAGAACATTTGCCAAACCCCGTTTTAGTTGATTGATCGGTCAATGGGAGCTGCCTTTAGTTGCCAAGAATTTTTTGGCCCACAGCTCTATAGTAAATAAGTAAGCTTTATTTGTACAGCGCTTTTCACAAGCACAAAGTCACAAAACACTTCACAGTGAGATGGTTTATGGCAGCGCCCCCTCACTCAGTGACAGTAAGCAGCCCTGGGGCAGCTCAACACCTGGCGCCTCAACCTCCGACCTAACCTGCACGTTATTGGTTTGTGGGGAAACTCGAAGAGGAACATGCAAACTCAACGCACAAAGTCGAACCCCCACGGTGAGGCAAGAGCCGCTGTGTATGACAAATGTATGACAATAATTTTTTATTTTATCTATTTGACGCCAGTGTCACTCATGTCACTTTTCATTTTTAGCAGTACAAAATAAAGCTGGGCAATCGAGTTTCAGTCATATTGAATCCTCAATTATTTGGTTGGTTTTTGAATCGAAAGATCAATAATCAATCTTTTGTCAGTAAAAACAATTCAAAAACAATCAAATTGACCATATTCAAAGTTATTTTTGGACCAATTTTATTTAGTTTTACACAAAATCAAGATATTTTTCGAAGATAAAAGCAAACTGTCATTTCAAAGCAGTGTCTGCTGTTTTTAAATAAAGACTTAATGAAGCGTTTTGAAAGATTTTTGGTGGAGCGTCTGAAATCAGATTTCCTACATGAAGATATTAATTAATATAGTACTTGTTTAGTCCATCTTTCAAGGCACTCAATGCACTTTACAACAAGAACCCAATCAAAGCAGACACTAGAGGTGGGCTAAGTGTAGACACAACAACCATTCGCTCCAACTGTCAGTGAGGCACCTGGTGTTGAAGCGATCTAACCATCCAACTACAAACCAGACCCTGTCCTGCTTAGCTTCTGAGATCTGACTTTAACTTTAGATCATCAGCCACACCCCTTTGTCACACAGGATCTGTGGAAAGGTAACTGTTCACTGTAATAAAGAAGCTTTTCAATTAGTATTTCAGGGGAACAGTGGAGCTAAAGAGCAGAATAAATGCAGCATTTAGACTTAAAATCTGTGAATGAATGAATGAAACAAACAAAACAAACAAAAACAGCATGACTCTGGATATGTTTGTGATCAGAAAAGACCAAATTAAAAATAAGTGTAGGCTAATATAGGTAATTTAAAGTCATTAGTAGCCATTGATACTAGACACTAATAAACTGCTGGAAATGTATTGCATTTTGATGACACAACACTTCAAATAATCTGCAAAGGAGCAGGATGTACACTGCTGTTATTCTGGAGGTGACAGGGACAGACCCGCCACCTGAGACCAGGCCTGCTCATAACACCAATTACAGAAGGAGGCACTAATGAGAACTATTAATATCCGCAGAAGGAACATACAGTACGCCTATACAATTAGACTGGTGCTTTGAATAGGCTCATATACATTTATAACAGCCCTCTGCTCAAAGCTAAGCAGTGCAGAGAGAGGAGATAAGAGCAGCAGCTGACTGTTTGGAAAGACTGTGACAAAACCCCGCCGTAAACTAGACCTCGCGCTCACCCTGGCAACAGCGCGCGTGCATCCAGCCGCCTCTCCAAACAAAGCTCAGCGCGTAACGAGGGGCGGGGACACACCTACACAGACCACCGGTGGGTCTCTATCTGCTGCCTGGGCACAAGTTTTCAATCCCACAAATGTGTTTTTTCTCCTAACACTAGAGCATCATACAAAACTGTACCACGTGCCATGCAATAGAAACAAAGCCTACAGCAAAAGGTTGAATAAATATAAAAGCATATGTTTGTTTTTTTTACATGTAAGGTTCAAATTAAATTATTAGCCAATCATACACAGTAAACGTGTGATGGGTTGTTCACAAATTGCAAAGACAAAATGATTAAATCAGAAAAGGCATAAACGCCAGAAGCAGCACCACAGTTTGGACCATGTTGCAGGCTAATATTTAAAAACCTCGTGCAGTCTGGGGCTCTCTGCTTACATCCAGGCTGCCTTTTCTCCGCAAAGCACAAGGACATATCAAGTTGCCAGGGTTTGAATTTACATGGGCTGCCTATGATGGACAATGCAGTGTGCAGAGGAATTACCAAAGCAGCGATTATCAGTGGGATATTAAACGCCATTTTCCATCAAAGCCCATTCAAAACATCAAACCTGCTTCAAAGTCATCAAACAGATCTTACCTGCAGGTGTGCGCTTTATGAAATAATCCATGAAACGCCGCTGGTTGAGACTGCTACCACATGGCACGCGTCTTTCCTTTCAAAAATGGTGTTGGTCCTCCATACGAAGAGCGGAAAGGTGCACAGGTTGGTGAAGTTGGGGCTGTGTAATCCCCGGGAGCCGCTGCTGCTGCTGCTGCTCGTGCACAGGACTTGACTTTGAGTAACGTGGAGAAACAGCAGCAGCTCAGAGCCAACCTGGAGTGTGCGCGCGCCGCTGCCCTGCGCACTGACTGCACAGGATCCGCCCATTTATGCTAATGTGGAGAACAAAATAATACAAAAATAAGAATTTACTATTACTACTACTACTACTACTACTAAAAATAAAATAAACAAAATAAATAATGTATGGCCTATGTTTTTTGATAAAATCATATCATAAAAATAGACCTTTCTCAAAGCCAAACCTTCCTGTTATTTTTTTGTGTGAAAAAACAATAATAGCCTACATGACCAATAATTCATTTATTCATGAGTAATTCATTTCTCTTAAACATTTGGTAAAGCTGATTAATTATTATTTATCTATTTGCTGTTGTCAGCCTTTTTTATTTATTTTTTATTTGATACTTGATCTTTGTCTGTATTTTAATGTGTATACTTGTGAAACACAATGTCCTTTTTGCAAAATTGTAGTCCTGTGTTTATAGGCTACATTTATTTATTTTGTTTATTATAAAATAGAAAATACTCTATTGTTGAACTAATAGCTTGTTTGATTGCAAGGGTTTCTACTCCCATGCTGTTCTTGAACTGTGCGTTGCAACACTACAATTTAACTATTGAGGGACAAATTCAAGAATATCTTGTTTTATCTTAATTTTCTCCAAGTTTTTAGTTTGAAATTAATATATATATATATATATATATATATAATATATTAATATATATATATATATATATATATATTAATATATATATATATATATATTAATATATATATATATATATATATATATATATATATATATATATATATATATATATATATATATATATTTTTTTTTTTTTTTTTATCAAGTTACTGTGCTGTATAGTATATAACTAGTTTTGACTATAATCCATGACAATGCAGATGTGTGGGCCTGGATCTAAGAATATTCTTAGATTTTTTTTTTTTTTTTTTGGTCAATTTGCTCTTTGTATACAGACTTCTTCCTTAGAGGAACAATATCAACTTCTAAAACACCTCTAGCACACATCATACTTTACAGTCTTGGAGTGAACAAGATTTTGAAGGATTTTACAAAGTAGTTCTTTTTATAGGCTAAAAGTTGCTCCTTCTGCTGTGGCGCCCTCTGCTGTCGTTTGTGTAGCATTAATACTAAAGCCTCTGATCACAACCAGAAATTAAACTATTGGTTTTCAGTTTTAAGCAAAGACCAGAGCAGGGTCAAACCAAGACCACATTATGATTTAAACTGGCTCAATTTAGAACCAAGATGTGGACGTAACTTGTGGATGTGTCTGCATTTTACATAACTTTTTGTATGTTTTCGTCTGATTCCTCTCCACACAAAATCTACTTTTCTGAGTTTCATCCATGTTATTACAGTGTTCTGTATTTGGATTGAATCATGCAAGTTTGAGTTATCTTGTATTGTCCTGAAGATAATGCTCCACTGCTCTGAAAACTCCTGCTTTCATTACTTTGACTGTATTTACCGGTACTTGCAATTACTCAAGAAAAATTCAAATTCTGAGTAAAATATGTGAGATCAGAATTGTTTGAACTGATCCAAAAAAGCAATTTAAAATCTGCTCCTTGTTACAGCTTCAGCTTCACGACACTGAAGAGGCGGGGCTTGTAAATCCTGAAGTTTTGATCAGGAAGTCTAGTATGGACTAGTCTGTTTCAAAGCTGTTTTAGATAATTTTAGTTTAACATTAACAGGATGTATACTGATATCTAATAATAAATAGAAAAAAACTCAATAGGTCTCCTTTAAAGTTCCAATATCTCGCATAAATGACTGGTTTCATCAAAGTAACTGCAACATTTTATTTAGTTAAACACACACACACGTCTAAACTTTTGTGACAATTAAGTCCAGATCATCCCTCAAGTTTTAAGTGACACAAGAATGCACAAGAATGGCACCAAGAAGACGGACATGTTTGACTGACACACATGGAGCAAGACAAAGTAATGTAACGAGTGTGCAGTGATAATATTTTAGGATCTGTCCATTTTTGTCAGCTTCTGTTTTGTCGACAGTTGTAACAAAGTGCATTTCTTCATCTACAGATAAATCCAGTAACACCAGAGTCAAAATAACCCAATGCTTGGCTCAGGTAATGGTTCACTTACACAACAAAATTAAAAAATAAAAAATCCTGAAAGCAAAAGTCATTCCACAAGAATTACTCGATGATGATACGCAATGATCAGTAGAAAAATGAAGCGGCATATGTACAGTACATGTGATATTCCATAGTAGTGAATGTGACTCAACTAAAGGCAACAAAGGCCACGTTCTGTGAACATTGACAAACCCAAAATTCAGTGACTCACAATCTCACTTGACGACAAAATACTGGAGTGGTAAGAAATTAAAAAAAAAAAAATCTACATTTCAATGAATTTCGAACAAAAATGAACTTAAATATGCTCAAACTAGATTCAAGTATACACCATAAATGAACATGAGTTGGGTTTTGACATGACTCTGGTAAAGATGGGGCGTTGCATTGGCACATTTAAAAAAGCTAAAAGCAGTAGTAAAAAAAAATCAACTTGTTTGTGGAGGACTCTCTGTAACGCTACATCCTGTAACCTTTGTTCAGGTCAACTACTTTCTGCTCCACATTCGATCGTTACACATAAAACCTGGAGTTGTGATTAAAAAAAAGGAACAAAAATTGTCCACGAGCAGCTGTCTTTACAGAGGAGTTTTTAAGACAGATTCAGTACGAGCCGCACCAAGTCCATAAGAAGCAGAAGTGTATCCAGTGGTGCCATCGATCTCACCATTTCTTTCAAAATTCACTGCTTTTCTTACACAATCCCAAATGTATTTTAGCTACTGACATGTTTTCTTTAAAGGCACACCATGTAACTTTTTATCCCCAAAATACAACATGTTTTGTTTGGACTAAAAACAGTATAAAATGCGTCTTTATTTACCGTGGGCTTGCTTCTAACCAGAAATGACTCTCTTTATACCTGGGGGAAAGTTTCCTTTTGCTTGTTTCTATGGAAAAAGTTGTTCTTTTAGCTAAAATCTTTCTAATGCATGTATCTGCACCGAGAATGTTCCAAAGTATGGCTTTAATGTTTTATTTTAATGAGATCATGCAATTAATTTTTCACCTCCATAAAATTATGCGGCGTCACTTTAATAAGCAATGGCGGCACATCTGAAATAAAATCAATATGTATACACTGATATATCTTATTTTACTTCAAATATTTTGAGGCACAATTTGTTTTCTAAGCTTTCTGCAAGTTGTACCAATTAATGCATTTAAGTATCCAATGTTAAATCTTTTATTTTCAGTACCATATTTGTCTACATTCATTTTGTTTGATGTTTTATGTAAAGTGCTCAGTGAATCCAATGCAACATTTGACTAATTGTGATTCTGTAACAAAAGCAGAGAATATTTGAGGAGTTTTGTAAGTTTCACGTTTGTAAGAAAGTTTTCAAACTGGATTGGCCATGTTTTTTTTTATATATTTCAGTCTATGTTCAGTCCTTCAGTGTAGATTTTTCAATTTCTCCTTTGAAATCGAAGCGTTCCCTCTCCAAACCGATCAAGGAAAGTCTGCTGCTGTGAGGAATATGTCTGTGCAGCATTCCAACATTTGCAACAGCAGCACAAACTCTTCCCTTCTTCAGTCAGAAAAACAGACAGTGCAAACTACCTCCAAGTACCTATGGTCAACACTGGCCCAGGTTTCAGTCTGTTGTCTCAGCTTTCTTGTGCAGACCAAGCAAACATTCAAATTTTGTAACACAGTAGGATAACAAATAAAAAAGCAGCATTTTGACAAACCAAAAATCTTCAAGTGTTGCGAACCGAATCTTGCTTTGCGTTAAACTAATAGATGCCAAAATTATTGTGCTCTGGACAGTGTGGTTCTTCACTTGTTTGCTGGATTGACATTTACCATTGCAGCATTTGTGGCAGTTCAATAGCAAGTTTTGAACACTAGGGTTGACTTATCGGTCCCTTATCCGGGTGGCAGTGTAGCATATTGGCCACCATGTTGGGAATGCTGCATGGCGTCCGCACAAGACAAACAAAAGTCAAAAGTGAGGGTAGAGTTGATGCTCGACGGGCCAGTGTGCTAGCTGGTTTTCCAACATCTCCTGAGATTAAAAATAACAAGAAAATATGCAGAAAGCTGACTCTTCTCCAAATGTTTGTCACGTACGAGTACAGAGGAGACACTCAGAGCCGTGCCACAGTTAAGAGGGGCTGGTGTTCAAACATGTCGAACGATCAGTGAAGGCTTCATAAGGCAAAGCTCCATACCCATGCGGAAACATCGATTCAACATAAAACAGATTTTAAATATATTTCTGCAATTTTCTGTTGTTTTGTTTTGGATGAAGCGTTTCTTCTTCTGCACAGAATGGATGCCTGAAGCACAGGAGGTTGGGCAGCCTATAACATAAACATGAACACGAACGCAGAGAAGTAAACAATCAGAAAAAGCTTTTTCATTGTTAAAAAAACAGGAATGTTTGGTGGATCTACTATTGTTAATAAAAAAAAATCAAGAGATGATTTCATCTAAACACATGACATTTACAATAACAAGCTGTTATGCATATCATCTTAGTAGACCATGAGAATTTTTAAAGATTATTTTAATTAATTAAGCTTCTGATGTTCTAATAAGAGGTGGGCAGGACTTACATGTACTTGAATAACTTTTCATAGTTTAATTTTAATGTTTTTTTGTTGATGTTTTTTTTAACATTGCTAGCTGTATATTTTCATTCTTTCATGAAAGTTGGACCATTGATGCCCCCTAATACTGAAGACCTGGACCCTTCCCTCCTCCTGGACACCCGCCCTAACTCCCTCTCCTGGATTAACCTGTCCTGGTCCTGCTAGACCAGTCGTTTCCCTCAGCTAATGGACTCTGGTGCTACAGACTTAAACTCTACATCTGCTATTAGATCCGCGTCAGTCTTAGTTGCATCTACAGTCTGTCTGTCCATGGGAGTCGATCTCTTCTTCTTCTTCTTCTCCTCTTTGAGATTGATCTTTTTCCCATCGGGTTTTTATTTCTTTAATTTTTTGTTTGTTTTTTCTAGCTTCCACTTAGGGTCTAAGGACATTGGATGCTCTACGACAATTGCTTGAACAATGATGATTTTCTACCACTGATGTTTGCTAAATTAACAATCTTGGGAAGTCCTCTGTGACTACTGTTATTGTGATTTTGGGCTACACAAAAACGGATTTGATTTGAATAATGTTTTAATTATTTCATTTAAAGCAACAAAACCTTTTGATGAAAATTTTCTTGAACGTTTTACTATTATTTGAGAACCCAACAATTTTATGTAACTTTACTCTTACTTAAGTACAATTTTTGGCTACTCTACAAACTTACCACACCTTAGACTCTAAGAAAAAGTCTGAATCGAGCTCAACAAAAAGCAGTAAACGAGAGCATGGGTCTGCAGCCTGCAACTTTAAATCTTTGATTGCGATTGAGAAATTAAAGCTATTGAAAAGTTGATGTAAAAAAACAAACAGCATTCTATCTTCTTTTAATTAGTTTTTCCAAAGTATGTAAAGATTTTATTTTGCTACTGAATCATTTCTTAACTTATTGAGGGTCTTTCTCCCCATCAAAATCATTCAGATTTTCTTTTGTGTGTAAATTGCCCTTTTTAGTCTTATTGTTGTTATTCAGTCAGCAGGACATGAAAACCAAAGTAGACAGCAAGTGGAAATGCTTTAGTCCGAGACAGGTTTAGATAGAATATAAAGGCGATATGAATGTCATTTTTGGTCGTAAATAAAAACAGTGCAATGATTTACTTACTTACATGTGAGGGAGAAGGCCATCATTATGTCTTGCTAGCGTTCTCATAGATAACGTCAGATGTAATTGACTGTTTTTTCTTTTGCCACATTAACAAAACACACTGGTGGATGAAGACATACTGTTCCTATAAAACAGATTTTAACAAAGTATAGTATAGTTAGAGAAACTTCTCACTCAGACTACATCACCTCATATGACTCTGTTGACATAATGGATATCTTACTTCAGTCTGCACCATGGACAGACGGTGTGATCTCATGTCAGAGACCATTCCCAGGATGTCCACAAACTCATGCTCGCGGATGTGCTGCATCAGGCGGTCAAGAGCAATAAACGTCCCAGTCCTTCCGACTCCAGCACTAAAACACAAGAGCAGAGGCCGGCACACTTCAGACAGAATGACTCAGGTTTATTAATTATGATTCATGAGACACACTTATCTTAAATGCATTACATTTTCTGACTGAACATACTGTAAATATTACTTAGAGCTAAGTGATGCAGACTAACCACACACAAATTACATTACACTTGCATTTTACATTTCAAAGATAAGGACATTACCTGCAGTGAACAACAATCGAGTCTTTGGTCCTGTTGGCCTGCTGACGGACAATGTGGACAAACTGCAGGATGCTCTCAATGGCATTAACTGTTGGAACGCCATGATCTGGCCACGAAGTGTAATTCAGATGAAGCACATCTAGACTTTCATCCGCCTGCAGGGGGCAGCAGACACAAAGAGTGTTCACAAGTCTCCTTCAGTGAGTAAAAAATAAGTGCATTTTATTTGATTCTCACATATCCCAGTCTGAACTTCCTAATGGTCCACTCAGGGGACTCTGTTTCTGAGAGCATCTCCACACTGATCTCTCCATACATGACAGGTTCATCTGTGAAGGGCCAGTAGTGGTCACATTTCACCTGAGGAACAACAACAAATCACTAAGTATTAGGGATGGGACAATTCACTTAAGTCACGATTCGATTCAGTTTTTGATTTTGTAGCCACGATTTTCGATTTTGTTCAATTTTGTTAGTATATCTATATTCACTTTTTTTTTCTTAAGACACAAAATAAACCATAATACATGAATTTTTTTAAAAATCCACTGTTTTTGTCAACATTCAAACAGTAAACAGTCATATTTAGTGTCCATAGAATCGCTAACCCCATCAGTTGTTAACTCAACATAATAATGCACATTCAGTCATGTCTGGCACAAGTTCAGGCTTTGCTTCTTCAAAAAATGTGACTATTTTTGTATTATTGTGTGTATTATACAAATACAGAGTGTGTGTGTAACTCAGTGGCTGCATGAAAAAACTGATCGATTCTGGCCTTACGATTCGATTTCTGCGAACTTCGATCGATTTTCGATTTTTTCGATCGATTTTCCATCCCTACTAAGTATTCATTGTACTGTCACCAACATCAGCCAGAAAGCAAAAGTACACATACCCTCCGTCTCTCGTTGCACTGTGTGAGCATGACAATGATGGGAGATTTCTGCTGCAGGACCATCTTCCAAAAATCATTTCTGGTCTCCGGTAATGGGCCCTGAGTAGCAATGTATTCCTCCCATGCTTGTAACCCTATGCGATAAAAATAAGTTATTGTTTTTACGTTTTATTCAGTGGTGTGACACATTGGAATTGGATTTAGCATAACACAAACTCACAGGGATGTAGTTGGCATTAATGTAGTCTGAACCTTCATCATTGTGCATGGAGATCAGTTTGACTCGACTAAAATCATCTGCAAATCAAACACAGTAACTGAGCAGATTCAAAATACTGAGTGGAAATTATTGCCCGTTTAGGTATTACAAAGTTTAATCTTACAAGGAAGGATGTTGGTGTAGCGATTCTTCGGCCTGTTCACTGGCAAGTCAGCAGCATCATGGGTAAGATCCAGTCCAACACTTTTGAGTTCCTATAAAAAAGTTGCTTGTCATCACCACTGACCAGTCAAAACTAAATGAAATTACGCTGTGGCATTCGATCACCTGTACCTCAAACTGCAAAGAGAACTTGTAGGCTGAGTCTTTACTCATTTCTTTGAAATAAGCATCAAAGTCGTCCAGCTGTACAGGGCTGTGGGCACAGAAACACATGCAAATGCAATTAGTTTAACATTTTAATCATTAGAATGTCAAATGTGCAAAACATCAGCAACTATGCATTCATCATATACAGAACAGTAGAACCCAAAATATAAACAATTTAAAGAAAGTAAAATTTAACCCCTAACAACTGATACCACATTTAGAAAAGCCCTTGAGAAAGTTTAGCTGTCTGAGTCATTCTACGTAAGTAGAAGTCCACTTCAATTCAGCTGCTTTGGTTCAGTTAATTCATTATGAAGATTTTTAGTGAATAAGCGGACATTAAATGCAGTGAATGCAAAAATAAAATACAAAAAGCACAGATAGAAGCACAAGATTATAGTCAGTTTAGTGGTGTTACCTTGTTAACTTCCGTTTCTTTAAAGCTGTCTTGCTCCTATAAAATATAGAATAAAGTCCTTATGTTGTAAGTAATTGTTTTGGTAAAACTACTATGGTGACTGAGTCATGTAAGTCAGAGTTAATGTAAAGTCATGTGGAAGATGTTTGCTTGAGTAACGTGTGTTAGACGTTACATCATATAGAATGATTATGTTTTATCGTTATTGGGTTGTACCATAGACAATGTAAACCTCATACATGTGTACCATGCAGTGAACGGCATGCAACTGAATGAACAACTGCCTATATACTGTAAGGTTGATCTGAGTGTCTGTTCAGTGTAGACTTACAAGTTAAGTTATCAAAGAGTTTGTCTGAAACATGCACAAGTTCTACAGTCTAAATCTCTGTGTTATCTCTGAGTGATTGCACAAAAAGACAGCATGCAGCAGTCAGAGTAAGGACAATGCTACGTACAAGTTAGTGACATACATGTAGGCAGTCAGACAGACACAGCTTAGAACGTGAAACATAAAAACGAGTTAAGTTAGTAATTAAAATGATTAAGTCTGGTGTTAGTCTATAGCGTCTCTCTTTAATGACTTCCCAAACCTGTGTGACCCCAGATTTCAGTGTAAATATGCATAGAATATATGAAGGATTTTATTATTAGCAATTTTGAAAAAGTTGTATAATTGATTTGAATACAAATGGTCGGAACACAACCAGAAATCTGACAGCCAGCATCCAACAACCTCTGCATCAGTTTTCGAGAGGTAATAAAAAGCAGAAACAAAGCATCCAATAGGACTTTTTATAGATGAGATCATCAAGTGATTCATGACCCATTCCACCGTCCAATTAAATGTGACAAACCTTGATGCTGTGTGAGCTATACAGCTTAGTTTAAATGTACTAATGTCAATACTTTGCCATGTTAAATTTTGGAGAAACATACAGGAGAAACACCAGACTTGAGTATCTGTGGGCGGTGGCTCTGCTACGACATGCCCCTGAAGTGCAATGTTTTGGCCAGTAGTTGCTTACTTACCAAGGATTAATATAAAAAGCCAAAAGATAGTCAGTCCAAAGGCAGGATGGCAGTAGGGTAAGGAAGGCAAAGAGGCTCCTTCGCCTGAAGGGGGTTCAAATATAAAAAATAAAATCACAAAAAATAGAGGGAAACAAACACCAGGGGGCGACAGGTTGGGGACAGAACATGGTGCTCCATTAGTAAAGAGGCAAGAGCTTCACATTAGTGCTGAACACAAAGTTACAATGCATTACACTGCCTTTCAGAAAGTCCTCCCTTGTCCTTGGGTCGGACAACAGGAATCTGTTTCTGCCAGACGTCAATGGCCACTCTGTCCCATTTTACAATCCCCAGCCTGACATCGAATTCACATCACAGGGCTCTTTAAACCCGCCCCACAATGAAACAGCCATCTCTGGGGCCCTAGTCACTTTTAGGTGACATCAGACAGCATGAGGTCAATTTGCTGACCCCACAGATGACCCCTAACTTTTGTGCTGATAGGTCAGGTCTCCAATGAATCAGATATTTTCAGTCTGATGATTTGTTAAAATTGTGCAAAATCTTTTTGACTTATGCTTCAAATTTGTTCGCGTATTTAATAATAAAGTTTAAACATAAATTTCTTCCTCTATAGATTGTACATTTATTTGCTCCTACTGGATTGTTTTATCTGAGTCATTGGAGAGAACACTTCTTTTTTGTAAAAACAGAGATCTGCCAACATGCACAGTCAAAGCAGGAACACAACTCCACCGTCACATAAGACACTTTGATGGACATGTGCTTTTACTGATGAGAGGTAAATTACAAGAGCAGATGAGAGCTGCCTTAACTGACCGTCTTTCAGCTGTTATATTAATCACAAATACGTCACATGGTTTAACACTTTTTCAACTGACTCATGATCAGCATACTTTTAGGCAATTTCTATGTAATAAAAGAATAAAAAATAAATAAATAAAAAACTTATAAAAAAGCATCATCACTGGATGGCTGAAAGTTTACAAAGGCAATGAGGACCATTTTCAGAGCCTAATCTTCCTCAAATCCTACCAGGGCTCTACTAAGCTGTATATTACTGAGTCTTAAGGGTTAGCTGCAGCACGCTTAAAACAACACAAATGCAGTGTATCTCAAGTCACTTCAGCAGCAGGGAAATGCTCTGATCATTTCTAATTAAATGAAAAAAACAAAACAAACACAGATTAAATCGTTCCCTACCAGTTGTAAGGGAGCTTTCCATCTCTTTCAAATGAGGGAAAATTGACAAAGGTTTCTGCCCCACAATCCCTGAAACAGAAACAGAAACAAGGCAGTGTTGAGGGCGAAGTCTCCGATATTTGATGACAGATCATTAAATAGAGGAAGTGAAGAAAGAAAACTGAACATGGTGTAATAATGAAAGATATTTTTATATGTACGCCAAGCTGTTTTTTGAGCAATTATATAAACAGTAAAATAGATTAGATGTCTATAAAGCAAAAAGCACATTATGCATAGTTATATAAGAAAGTCATCTTCTGAAAATAAGCATCATATTAACTATAACGCTTAACTGAGGAGTTGAACAATATTTAGACCATTGCTGAGACATTGAAAATAAACAAAGCGTTGTTCATTTGCACGGGAAGTCTGTGCGAAGTTGTAAGAATGTGCCTTAGAGTTTGGGTAAAGTGTGGGTACCTGGTCATATGCAGATGTTTTTTGCGCAGCACAAGAAGGAAAAGCACGAGTAGGCTGATGAGAAGAATGCTGAGAACAGCCAGCGCAGAAATAGCTGCAACACTGGGGTTCATCTCTTTAGCTGCAATGGAGAAAGAGCACAACATAAAAAACCAAAAACAGAACAAACATCATGAGGCAGCCTCACTTTGCACTGCATTTATTGCAAAGTGTGTGAGGCGACAGATCTTTATCTGTGAGTGTGATTGGTGGCTCTTGTGTCACGTTTAGTTATGTCTCCTGTGACAGAACCATTACCTTAGTCAATTGTTTAAGATTGTTTGCTGTGATGAAGTGTGTTCTTTGATCATTGCTCATGTGTTGTAAATATAAAGTCTGATTAAAACCTACCAATGGTCTTGATGGTGATGAAGACTGGTTTGCTGGGAGTGCTGTAGCTGAAGCTGGTGACTGTGCAGTTGTAAGTGGAAGAAGGCAATAACCCTGAGACAGTCACCACATGAGAGGTCACAGTCTGAGGCTCACGCAACTAAAGAACAAAAACAGTAAGTGAAGAACTTGATGTTTTAAGTAGAACAAGGTTAGGGTGGCTTTTTAGTGCTGGTTACCTTGAACTCCTTGCTTGGTTTGTTAGGTTTGCAGTAGATCTGGTAGTAGTCCACAACTCCGTCCTCAGTCCACAACAAGGTCACAGAAAAGTGAGTGGCGTTCACCGCGTACAGAGACTTTGGAGGAGCTGGCTCTGAGCGGAGAAAACTTAAATGTAAGATTTCCCTTCAAAACTTCCTCTAAAGTTTAAAGCTGCATGCTAGCAAGAGGAAGTAGATACTTATTCAATTTTGACTTAAAAATAGATTGGTGAAAGAGATTTTTTTTATCTGCTTAAGTTTTCCGCCTAACAAAACTGTAAATAATTGTTCTTTATAATGTTTTACCTTTTTAATGATATTCAAATTTTTACACAAGTTTCAGATGAAATAAATAGATTGATAAAGAAGATATGGTGATTTGTTTGATTTAACTTTTTGGAACTGAAACTACAGAAGTGTGCTACACCCAGCAGAAAGGATTGTCTGTTTAAAGCAGTGACAAGCTGTCCCGGCCAGGAGCCTGAAGAGTGAGTTTTGGTGCTGACCTAGTTTGATGATGTTTGGCATAGAGGTGTTTCTGCTGCGCTCGGTGCACGCAGTGACCGTCAGGTTGTAGATGTCCCTGGAGGCAGAGGCAGACTGGCCCGCATCACGTTACGAGTCACCTAACACACAAGTGCAAAACATTGCTCCAACATTACTGAACATGCAACCAAAGCCATACAAATATGCATAAGACTTTCAGTTATTTACCACACAGTTAACTGTTCAGTGCACACAGACTGAATAGTAGAAGTCTTCAAAGTAGTCATCTGGACAGTGTTTCCGAAGATCAAGACGTTTCGACTCTCATCCGAAAGTCATTTTCAATCTGATTTTCATCATTTTCATCAGATTGAAAATGACTTTCGGATGAGAGTCGAAACGTCTTGATCTTCGGAAACGCTGTCCAGATGACTACTTTGAAGACTTCTACTATGGATCACTCCTGGATGAATGAGGGACTACACGTCTTCCACACAGACTGAAATGGTTTGCTCAACAACAGTATAATGCGTGGGAATCAAACCA
Source organism: Mugilogobius chulae (assembly GCA_038363315.1). Taxonomy (NCBI): domain Eukaryota; kingdom Metazoa; phylum Chordata; class Actinopteri; order Gobiiformes; family Gobiidae; genus Mugilogobius; species Mugilogobius chulae. The sequence continues at coordinate 46,818,502 of CM076409.1, read as the reverse complement.
TCAAGCTAATCACCCTCAATGTGATTCACTGTAAACTCCACTTGTTTCTAGACTCAGTAAATCTGAACAATCTGAAATATCAGACTTTTTCATTATGAATGGTCACATTTTTTCTCACTAAAACCGAATATAGGAGTCAAAATAAACGAATAATACAGATTTTTTGTGACTAATGTAAATTAAGCTAAAATGAAAGGGGTGAGTGGAGGCTGTGGAGGCTCAAGCTTCCCCTTTCCAATCACCAAACACCATAAAAGACCATATTCAAACCCCACATCCAAGGAAGAAGGAAGCAAGGCAATCTAATTATCATAAGTATATTTTTAAGCTTACTAAATTGAATTGCAGTCTTGTCGACTACATCTGGACATTTCAGTCAAAAACAAATGAATGTTCTTCAAAAGTTTTAAACATTAATTCAAATAATGAGAAACATTTAAAGTCCAACCCCATTAAATAAGTTTAAGACGTTTTATTAACAGCAGGACATTGTCTTGATCATTTAATGGTGGAAAAAGAACAATTGGCGCTACAGTGGTGGAGACAGTACATCATTCGACTGCACTAATTGGACCATCCACTGTTCTCAGAGGAGATAATCAATATCCAGCCAGACTGACCTCAAGCTAACAAGGCTCTACAAGCCGGCTCACTATTTAAATGCTATGAGACAGTTCCCACATAACAAGCATGTAGACACAGATCAAATGAGTGACTCACATCAATAGAGTAGCTTTTCTCTGGACCCTTTTTTCCAACGGCCACAATCTGCCAGTGCAGCATCCTGGAGTGAGACAGGTCAATGAAGAGCTCCCCATAAGTCCAGCGAATGTACAGGATGCCGTGAGAGTAATCCACCGAGGAGATGTGAGGGGCTTCAGGAGCTGAACATGACATAGAGCTATACTCAGTACGATACCTTAAGTTTCATATTTACACATTATGTTTTTATCTGCTGTACCGGTAACAAAGCTCACGGCTGAACTATCACAGCAGCTGAGCGGTGGGTCACCCCATGTTACCATAGAAACACGAAAGTTGTAATACCAAGCTGGCAGCAGATCAGTCACTCTCTAGAAATAAAATTAAAAGGATTTTTGCAATTACTAAAGCTATAATGTAAATTGTTTATAGTGAACGGCACATGGACACTTACCACAGAAGCAATGACAGACGCAGTGGCAGCGATCTCATAGTAAGTGGTCCACTCTGAGGTCAGCGTGACCGGGTTGAAGAAGAAGGTCTGCAGCACGTACTTACGAAAGGCAACATTGTACGGGCGCTGCCAGCTCAGAATGACTGCGGTGGGACTGAGTGGATAAACTGCCAACTCACGCACCCCTGTGGGCTCTAAAACATTGACAGAAATGTTCAGCAAACATGCATAATACAACAATACACGTGGCTCAAAGTTTGTGTATACTTCTTCTAACCTATATCAATGATGACAGGCTCTGACGGAGGGCTGATGAGGGGCCCGTTAGTGTGATACACCACCACCCTGTACTGAGCCCCAGGCATCAGGTTGGTGATGATGTCACTTGTTGAGTTCTCCTAAAACAAAGCAAAGAGAGAATTTCCATCAGGAACTTACTTTCTCGCAAATTTAAACCTAAGATTTAGATTTCATAAAAGACATTAATGCAGTTTGGCTAACCTGTGTATGAAGTAGTATTATCCAAATATTAAATTTTTACCTATTTTTTTATAATAATATATATAACCTTATTAAAATAAAGTTGACATTTTTCATACATATTTTTTGTTGTCATGTTTGAGACACCGTCCTCCACTGCATATTCCCATTAAATACGCTGTCCTGAATCTTGGTTCTGAATTCTGACTCCTGTGATGTATCAGAAAAAGCATACTTCACTGCAGTAGGTGTTCTCCATGCGCTGACTCAGACTGGGCTTCAGGCAGGTGGTGGACATTACGGACACTACACTGCCATTATGGTTCTCAGAGGAAGGGGCCCAAGACACAGCCGCTGTGCTTGAGTCCAGGAGTCGTACGCTGACCATCTGAGGGCGTTCCCTGAGCTCCTCTAACAGCTCTCCACTGGGACCTACAGCAAAAATCAAGTTAGATTACACTTCTGCAGCCAATTGTGGATCACAGAGAGAACTGAACTCACTGAGGTAGAAGGTGAAGCCCATGTCAGAGGCACTCTCTCTGGCCTCACATTCACCAGAAGAGCTCAGTGTCGTCACCTGCACATGGTACGTCCCAGGCTCCGTCAGCTCAGTAAAGAACTCATGAGTGTTTTCATCCACTGTGGCAGTTTCTGTGGAGTTTCCTGGAATTTTTTTAATATATAAAAGTCATTTTAAGGGAATCATGAATGAATGCATGTTCCATGAGGTCTAAATTAATTTGGCAAAAAAACTAAACTCTCACCATCTCTATATATATAGATGTTAAAGCCATCGTATGCTGTAGGAGGTCGAGGGGGCAGCCAGCGGAGCTCCAGCAGGATGGGCAGAATGGGCAGTTTGGTGGACAGAATCGAGGGCTCCAGAGGCAGACCCAGAGCTGAGCCTGGCTCATTTGAATCCTCATAATCAGGAACAAGTGCATTGACAAACTCCTCCTCTTTATCCAGTGAAACAGACTCTTCAGTTGGAGGTTCCTCGGTTGTCTCAGTGGTGCTGATATTGTTGTTGTCTGTGACGTTAAGACTCAGACTGAAGGGAACAGAAGTGACAGTCAAGACTGCCTCATCTAAACTGTTTTCACTGTGTAGAGCATCCTCAGTCTCTAGAGCCTCTCGACTGTGGCGTCTGTGATTCTGCTGGCTCCCATCAGGCAGATCTGTTTTTGGAGTTAGGCTTGGCAGGGCACCTTGGCTCAGGTGGACAATCTTTCGAGATATGTTCAGAGGGGGGAATGGCACTGTGGAGAGAGCACAAAAATTAGAAGTGAGATCAGCTGTGTAAATGGACAGGAAGCCTTAGATCTTATTTAGCATTAAATAATTGATTAAAAACAACAAAACAAAAATAGTAAGTTGATGTACTGTTTCTGCCTATTGACGCACCTGATATAAGCCGCAACTAGATTAAGTAGAAAATGATAAAGTACATATAGCCGACTTGTTATTGTAAGTCATAGAATCTATAGTTTTGTGCATTGCCTTACGCATAGTTCAACTAAAGTAGCGCTTATAATCAGAAATTACGATAATGTCTAAACTTTAAGGTGTGTTCTGGTCTTCTAACCAGCGCAGCCCTGACGTAGACTGGTCCTTCTGAGGTGTCCATACACATTCAAAAAGCTCAGGATGACAGTTTGTTTTAATTGTTTTTCTTTCTACTTTCATCATTACATTGCCTTATTGTGCTTCAGCTTTACACAACTCCTGATATGTTGCACTTAAATCAAATCAGTGTTGTGTTTATTATGTTTACGTGAAGCGTTCTGTTACCATATTTAAAAAACAGTAAACCCTAAACAAAATGTATTAAATTATTCATGTCTATTAATAGTTTTAGATTTCACAGCGGAGGATGCAATGCTCTCCGTTCAAACAAGTCTCTTCAGTACAGCTGATACTAATGGTTTGGTGCCTCAGCTGACATTTATGGGTATTAATAAAGGATGCGTCTTGCTCACCTGTCCTGTGGTGCAGCGTCGTGTGGGTGATGTCACTGTGTGTGACCAGTGTGTTTTGGTTAACTGTGGCCTCAGAGATGAGCTGGAAGGTGATGTTACGATAACACACTCCCGGTAACCAGTGTCTGAATACAGTTTTTCCCCTAAAGAAATCTGCAAAACAAAAGGGGATTCAGAAATATTAGACTCCCTGCTGGACAAATAGTACAGAGAATTAGTTTCTTTAGAAAAAAAACACAATTAAAAAATGTTAGTATGGAAAATACATTAAAAATTACTTGCAAGACAAAATGTTAATGAATAGAACAGTATATTTCACAATAATATCTCAACAACCTACAGAACCTTATTTTAAATGTTTTGTTTTGTAAGAATGAGGTGAGAAAAAAGTAACTGTCTGCTTTATCATAACTGAAAATGTCTTATAATTGCCACAATGAACAACAAATGCAGAAGGCGTAATAAACCTTTGTAGAGCATGAAGCGCCTCTCTTGTCCCTCTGTGTAGCTGATGTTGACGCGGCTGAAGACATTTCCGGGTGGAGGCTCAATCTGAAACATCACACCTGTCTCTGGAGATTCTTTATAATCAGATATCCGCACACTCCGCAAAGGCAGCGGCTCTGAGGAAAAGACACAAACTTAAAGATAAGATTTACCGGAGTCGAATTGTGGAAAAATTCTATAGGTAGCTTTCTGGTGGTTGCTTTGCCATCTGCTTGATTTCATATATAAAATATCACATATAATATTTATATATGATATTGGCTTTTGCAATGCAGTTTAAGACTATTTTGACCTGAAACTTTCTAACCTGCCCAGTTTGCCATAAAAATGACTTAGAATAGTAGGCAGCGGTATTTCAACACCGCATACACAGTTTAACAGCAAAAAAACTTTTTTTTTTTTATTTTGTGTGTGTGGTGGTGTGTGTGTGTGTTTAACTTTACTTTAAACATGCACTCTCGTAAAAAAATTTATTTTTTATTGAAACAAGCAGAAGGAGGTACTCCTTCAGATCAAATCAAAGTTAATTTTGAGAAGATAAAATAAGGAAGCATGTTTACATATATTCTGAAGCTCAAGAAAAACATTCAAATGATATAACCGGTTTTCCGCAAGCAAATCTTTTTGGCTATAAAGTTATACGGCAGATCACATTGACTTAAATAATAAAACATAGTATTTAAACAGGTGCACACACCAGACACTATTCATCATCTTAAGGTTGATTTGAAGGCAGCTTAAGGGAATTTAATTTTGCAGCTCATTCCAAACTTTTTTTATTTTTTTTATTTTATTTATTTATTTATTTGAGCAACATAGTAAAAACATATAAAAACATAAGAAGAAGGATAATATAGTGGTACTCAAAAGGAGTAGGATGAAGTTCAAGAACTTATAGGACCTACCCTTTACATTTATCGTCTCAGTACAGTATTTGTATTTTTTTTTTTTCATCATATACAGTATATCTATACACATACGTATACATCTATTGTACATACACATACTGTATATACATTTAGTATATATACTAATATATACTATTTTACTGGCCAGGTCTCTCTTGCAAAAGAGATTCTGAATCTCAATAGGACTTCCTGGTTAAATTAAGGTAAATAAACTAAAAAAAATTAAAACTGGAGATTGTGGTTACTTACTCGTTAGGACAGACTTGGTCTTGAGAGGTTTGGACCAGTACTGCCCTCGTCTGGTGAGCAGTCCCACAGTGTAACAGACGCCGTGGAGAGAGGTGTTGAACAGCAGAGGCTCACTGGTGTTCACGTATTGGACCACACTGATGCGCGGCTCTCCACTGAACTGAGCCGCATAAGACGTTATGTTCTCCTGTAAATCTGACGGCTCCAGGCTCGCCGTTATCACTCCTTCGTCATTTACTGTCACCAGGAAGGCCCGGACACTCTGGAAGTACAGACACAAATGCAATATAAATATAATATAGTACAATAGGGACATCAAATCACTAGAAAGTCATACGTAAATTGCTAAAGCAGCTAACCAGCTTGTTTCACTGTCACAGATTAGATTTATGTCGAAATAATAAATTATTTACTCTCTTTAAAAAAAAGACCTTTCCATCACAGAGGTCATCTCCATGTCCCATCAATGCTGTTTAAATCTAAATAAACTGCCTCACTAATGGTTCCAGTGAGATGGCGCCCTTCCCCCTCCTTCAACCTGCTTTCCACTGTCTGGGAGCAGAGTTTTGGGGGAGGAGAGGGGATCGCTGACAGTGGGAACTGAGAGCATCTTTAAAGAGACCTGGGGGATTCCAGAGGAGAGAATTAGACACAAATAGACTGAAATGTTTGAAGAGGCCCTTATGAACAAAAAACTAATAAATATTAATGTAATAACAGACCAAATGTAGGCTACTATCAATCGCATAATTTAATACTTCAAAATATATTGTGCCACCTAAACTGGCTAACCACCATAATCACTTTTTAGTGAAAAAAAAAAAACGAAAAAAGGGAACCAATAACAGCTGCAGAGAACTTAACAAAAAAAAGTAAATTTTATAGACACTTTCCTATCAGGTCAAAATATAAAAAAAAAACTAATCTGTTTTGTCAGTTTCTGAAAAAGATTGTAGAGCCAAAATTAATAATTACATTCTTCTTACAAGACTTTTTGGACCCCTGCTGCAGTACATCACAATGAAAGCCTCAAACAGAGCACAGAGGTCACTCAGCTGACCTCTGTCACAGTCAGACCCAAGTAGCAAGTGTCTATGCTTCAACAATATACATTATCCTGACAGTTTTATATGAGATGGCCAGAAACTTTCTGTCAAAAGGTTACAATTGAAAGTGACTGATGAATTCAAGATATATTCCAAAGTAGCAGCAGTCACAGTTTGAAGGATTATTATATATTGTGCATACATGCAGACCACTCATGTTGTTACTGAAGATCTGCCTCAAACAACAGAGTGTACACGTACTATGAAAAATACAGTATATGTATTTGTCTCGAGTTCAATTGATATACAACAATACAAACTATATGATATCACCCAATATAGCAACAAATGAATGCCCTAATTACAATCTATTAAACATACTATCGTACATAAATAAACATTCATTACACTGTTAATGCAGACATCCAGTTTGTAACAGAAAATCCATGAGCTCCTTGTACAAGCCTGCAACTTTGGCCGTGAAACCAGAGCTTGATAAAAGTGTGTGGGCAGCAGCCTTTGCTCAAATGAGGTGGTCTTTAGAGCTTCCCGTTGTGCAGGTGACGCTGATGCTATCTGCTGTTCTTTCATTAAAGTGAACAGTGGGAGAGTCTGAGCTGCAGCGAGGAGCGTGTGTTCAGCCAAATCACTACAGGAACAGGAAATAAGGATCCAGATAAACAGCCACTTTTTGTAGATGCTTGCCGCTTCTCAAGTAAAACCCAGGCACAAAGTCAGGCAGTGATAGAGTTGATTTGATACATAGTGTTGATAATAGCCTTGACGAAACAAGACTGTTACTAATATGTGACAGACGCACATGTTTTTGCACACTGAAATCATCGTATGGTCTCAAGACAAAAATCACATGAGGAGAATTAGATTTTTGCTTGTCGCTAGTTAGAATCATTGCCACAAACTGACTAAACCAAATAAACCCAACATATCAGGGCATTTTTGTCTAATTAGAAACAAATTCAGTATATAACATAAACAAAACACTCATATTTTTCAAATGTCTTTTTGAATAATTTGTACTCTCAGTCCCTGTATAGAACAAAATTTAAACCCATTATCACACTCGATTGTCCTACACACAATCACACTGAAAACTTTAAGCAAGGTTAGTTGCAATCAGGAGTTGCCTGATGCCTAGGCTTTAGCTTATAAATAAAGTCCTGTTTGGTCTGGCCTTTTCAGCTGTCGAGGTGCTGCTCAAGTTTAATTACAGCAGGACCATTTCAACAGACGCAGCCAACAGGCGAAGAAAACAAGATGGTGAACAATTCAGCTTTTTACTTTTCATTTAAAGTCCAAAGAAAACTCTCGCAATCACACACAAGAAAAGCTTCACTATATTTATATATAGTGAAGCAGTGAATATGCCCATTCATTTGTTTGGTAACAGTTTTATTATCCCAGACACCTGACACAGTCCTCGCTACTAGGGCTGCACTCAACGTATCAATATCGGGATATATCGTGACAATCTCATTGGCAATACACGTATCGATACAAGGAGACGTATCAGGATACGTAGCGGGATACGTATTGGCACACTTAAACTCATATAATTTATACTTATGAACCTGGACTGCTGCTTCAAGGCTGAAACTATTGAGCTGAAAAAATTACTTATTCATAGGACACTTGTATCTAACATAAAGAACAGTGTGAAAATGCAATGCTTCTGCCTTTTCTTATTCTACAGTCAAAGTTACATTTTTAACATTGATTTTAAAGACGGTTATTCACAAAAACATGTTGAAATTTTTTTACAGCTAAATTACAATACTTTTTCTACATTGTGGATAAAAAATAAATATCAATGTACAGTATTTTTTCTGCATGATTAAAATTACCGTAATTTCTGCCCTATTGAGCGCACCTGAATATAAACTCACAAGATTTAAGTAAGAAAAATGATAAAGTACATATATAGGCTGCACTTTTTAAAAGTAAGTCTATGAGAATCTATAATTTTGCTGCACTGCCCTATAAGCCGCATAGTTCAAAGTTCATGAAAAAAGTAGCGGCTTATAATCCAGAAAGCACGGTACTCATTTGGCAGATTTTTACATGTATTTTTTTTTTTCAAAAATATATCTTGGTACGTGACGTGTTGAGGAAATTGTATCAAGATGTATTGGGATATGTATCGTATCGTGACCCCTGTCCAGCCCTAGTCTCTAGTCTCTACACAGTATTTGGGATTAGCCAAGGTTGAACAATTGGAAGTTTCCTAAAAAGCATGGTCTGCAGTCAAAACAAAGAGAGATTCTAGTGATGTGAAAATATGACAAAATATCACAAAACTGATGATTTCACAAAAACAAAACCACACTATCCCGAGGGGCTGAATTCAGGGCAAGAGAGAGAAAAAAATCTATACCAATTCACCCGATTCATGGCCGCTCAGTAGTCACCATGGCAACTGAGATGAAAGGAGGGACATGTTTGGGGAAGGAGGAGGAGATGCTCGTTCGGTCAGGATTACCATGGTCACAGCGCAGAGAGGGGCATGCTAATGCTGCCCTGCACATATCGGCTAAAAATAGTGAGGAAATAAGAATAACTTTTTATGCGAGACACAAATATTGTTGAAACTACTTTGCCTTTTTACAATATTTTTCTAAAGTCTTTTGTGAAAGTGTCTTGCTTTAAGAACATGCATCAAACAAAAAAATTAGAATAGATTTAACTTTCTAGAAAATATTTTCAATTTGCTGCGTTTGTGTTGTGGTCTATTACAAGCCTGGCATGTGAGGAGGACACACGCTCAATGCAAACACACAGGCGTTGTTCCACAAGAGGAGCTGGTGAATGAATGGAGCATGTGACCCTATGAATGGGCAGTGAGGGGGGCGGGTGGGGGTGGAGGGTCAGGAGGCGGCGCCCTCAGGCAGCTGCCAACATTATCATGCAAACCTTAACAGTTTTTGTTTTATAAATGGAAGAAGACAGGCCCCTGACAGCTCTGACCAAAGACTATTAGCCTATGAATAAGACCAATGAGGTCCACCAGTTTACAGGGCATTCACCCATCAATCTTCTGCCGAATCTTCTGAATTAAGTCTAGATATTCCATACTCAACTCAAAATCATCTGAAGAAGATCAAGAAGACCCCAGTTTGGAACCTTGAGTCTCACTCCACATCGAGGTCAAGAGATGATCTTTTCTGCTTTTCAGAACCTTCACTTGCATTAAATGAAACTGTTAAGCTCAATGACAAAATGTAGTCACGAGTCACGGCTTTGAATTGCTTTTTTACAGTGAGTTACAAAGTATCTTTATTTATCAGAACGCCAATATGAATTTGCACCAGAGTTTCTTTCCGTTTTTGTTTTACTAAAGTCTTCTGCAGACTAAAGTGTTTTAGGCTGATTTACCTCTCCACGACCTCAGCAAAGTGTGTGCTGAGTAACACGTCATATCTGTTGGTTAGAAGAACACATGGGCAATTTAAACACAGCTACACAGAGCCCTAAAGATATATAAAAATAAATAAAGAATAAAGATTACTTACTTAAAGGCACCAAAAAGCAAGCATATTTTCAGCTTTTCGGTAACTGTGAGATAAACCATAGTTGGTCAGAGGAGTCTCAAACTCAATTGTAACTGAGGCCAAAATGATCAAAGCCAAAGTTGGTCGAGAGCTGAATTGCAAAATTCATGCTTATGTAAATAAGGCTCTTAGCCTATATAAAGCCTAATATAACACATATTATAATTTGTCCGCGTCCATTTTTTTTTTTTCCCATTTTATTTCATACAAGCCACTATCAATACTAATCAGAAATCATCTCAACTTCTGATGAAATGGAGAATCATGAAGACAGAAAACAAAATCAAATAAATGTAAACAATTATATCGTGCACACATGCCATTTTACTATTACAAGTAATACAGCTGACACACACATTTTTAAATCTTTTACAAGCCTAAGACGACTAATGTTTGGTCAGTGTAATGCCATGGCCAAAGCTAAAAGTAAAACTCTAATGTTGTGTTAATCTCTGATGTGAGAGTGCACTAATAATCTGAACACAATCGCCATGCACTTGTGAAGAGTTCACACAGTCTCTCCTCACATGAGAGCCAGGGTTGAATCAGGCTAAATTAGATACGCAGAAACACACTGAGCCTGTTTGCACTGCTGAAAACTGTGGCCTATATTACACTTATATAAGCTGCCCTTAATAACACAGAGGAGTTAAGAAACTCAAAAGAAGTTAGTCTGAATATTTTTGTCTAAATTGTTTTGGTCTCATCTGTTCATAAGAGGAACTTCCAGAACACAGTAAGAGTCTATTTGCTCATTTAGTCATATTCAGTCTAAGTTTAGCTTTGATTTAGCATGAGTGAAGAAAAACAGAGGTGTAAATTCTGCCACAATATATAATTTGGCATACAGTGGATTCATAGAACCAATGGTTGCAGATTTAACAGCTAACTATGAAAAACTGCTTTGAAGCAACGCCACACATAAATCTCAATTTAATTGTAACCACAATACATATACAAGGATATTTACATTTTTCAAAATCATGCAAGCTTCAGAAGAGCCAAGTCAAGTGTGATATATGATATGTATATTGCATTATACAGTATATCATTTCATGACAATTGTTTTATTCGTCACTCCTCATTTGAGATTCTGTCTGTCTGTCTGTCTAACCAGATGACAAAATGAGCTCCCGACAAACTTTTCCTCTGGTGGTTCTCGCTAGATTATGTGGACACACCATCAAACACACCATGGTGGATCAGGCAGACAGCAGCTCTGATTTCTGTGTGTGCAGCTTGTCACATGTCACTTTAGCAGAAAACAGCATCACTCAATATACTCTCCCACAAAAAAAGTACATAAACAAGCAGGCAAAGTTACAATCAGCAATGTCTTTCCTGCTCTGACTGGCCCACAGTTGTGCTAAGTACTTTAAAGGTGAGCTATGTAAATTGCTATGTTTTCTAATCTACATAAACAGACAACTTGTGTGGGAATGGGGAGCATAGAAGTGAGCTTAACACCAAAAGAAGTTCTGTTTTGCCTGTGTGTATAATTTTAGTATTAGATGCCCATGTAACTGATGTGTGGGGAACCAGCTCCAACTGAGAATGCTTTTATAGATGAGCTGTGCAATTCTAGGCCTATATCTTGGCTGTAAAACAGTTACTGAAAGACAATTCAGCTTACAGCCTCCTTGTGCTCTGCATTTGACAAAACCAAAAGCTGGTGGTGCAAAATTGGCATGTGCAGCGCTGCTCAAGGAACAGCAGCCTGGTTTCGGCCAGGACTGACTGGAAGATTAATCATATGTTGCTACGTTTTGAGGTTTAAGCACAAGTTATGTGCCACATAGTCAAACCAAACAAACTAACAAAAAAAAAACATCAGTCTACCTACAAGATCAGACAGCAAAATAAACCAAGTTGATCCATTTTCAAAATAAAGTGAAATGCTCAATGTGTTCTATGATAGGTCAGTGATTTCGTTTATGGATGTTGCGCACAGCTGTCCCTGGTGATGCTGCGGTCCCAGAGAGGATGCTGCGGCGCCTGGAGACCGCTGTGGAGCAGGACCAGCCCGTACAGTGTGTCTGTGTGAGATTCAGTGAGGCTGACAGACATAGAAGGAATCTCTGAGGCTGCAGCCGACTGACCCACTTTCAACAGGACAAAACGAGCGGCTGCCTGACTTCAGCAAGCTGTTCTGCTGAGCCACGGCGCCTTAACACGTTTAGGTCACACACAAACACACGAACACGTCTGCTTTGGAAATAACAGAAATAAATAACAATCTTACTTTAGAAAAACCTAAATATAGAATTATTTGCTCAAACAAAACGGCGCTGCTGCTAGCAAACATGACACGAGCATAAGGGCAGCTCGACATCTTTGAGGCGCTCTAAAAGAGGAAAAACAATCTTACCTGAAGAAGCCAGAAGATATGAAAGGCGACGACGATCACTGAAGCCATTATGTCCTTGCGTTAAGCACACTTAAGCACCATGTATGTTTTTTCTCTTTTCAGTCTGCTGCGCATCCAAACAATGGCGATTTTTGCTGCATCGGAGCGCGCTGCTCCTGCTGTGGTTCAAAGTGCGCCTCGTTTACACATCTTATTACAATGAGACTCCATCCTTCTGCCCCAGTGTATCACCCCCGTGTCAACCGCGGTGTGGATGAAAGTGTGGCGATGAACCAGGGTCCATCCCGCGGGCTGCTGGAACAAGAGGTCGGCGTGATGGTCTGGTAGAGCGGAATGATCGGGGTGCACCACCGCGCTGCAGCCGCGTGGCCCCGCCCTTCTCCTGAGGCTGCATGGACCCACTCAGGGTCCGGGAATCTCATAAAATAATGAAGACTAGAGGAAAAGAACTTCAGTAAACACACTCATTAAAAAAATATTCCATCAGTTATCAGGCTCAATAAAAAATAAAAATAAATAAAAAAAATCTTTTGTCTCGGAGAAGCATTAACGATTTTGAAACCATGTGCTGCAAAATTATAACAAAAATGTCTTTTTTTTAAATGCATTTTAGAAAAAAAAAAAAAGTGAAATGTGACTACCAGACTCCTTGCACTTAAATATGATCTTCTCACGTGCACAAGCTTCATTTTGTGAGTCAGTCTACCCTCTGGTGGTGAGAGTGGGAGCAAAAAAAAAAAAAACAACTTGTGGTTGTCAGTGAAAATTCACATGGTTAAATCTTGCTGCAATGAATAATGAGATAAATTCAAATATCAGCTAAGATACAAAATTATTAGAATGAAAAAATGTTTAAGTAGGCTATTAAAGAAAACACGAATACAATAATCCAAACTACAGAGCAATTGATAAAGGGATTAATAAAGTGACAAAAATTGCTACAAATTGTGAAGTGTGAAATTTGGTTAATTATGTGATCTAAAAAGGATGCTTACATGTACTGCAATAACATTAGATTCTTTCTTGTTATGATGGTAAGATTTAATAGTGTTATTAAAACGTTCCTGCACTAACAGTATGTGTACTCAAATGTTAACAATACTAATGTATGTGTCCTACAAAGATTGTATTGTTATGCTTTTAACTCTTCTGCAGAATTCTCTGAATTGCAAAAGTATGCCAGCAAAATCCCATTCTGTGAAATGGCTAACTACTTCATTTGTTGACAAGGCTCCACATGTTTGAACTAAAATGTTTCTGGTGCCTCAAGACAAGACAATCAATAAAGCAAAGTCAAGGAGTTACATTATTAGAAAAATGCAAGTCACAATATTGTTTTCAAGACACTAAAACAAATTCTGGCACCAACCACAGTGATGTTAAAACGCATTTTAGACAAAATATTGTAGTCTTGAATTAGCATCCAAAACTATTCAGGAAATGTTGATCAGATTTTTTCTTTTTTTTTTCAGAATTGATACTCTAATCAAACAAGGCTTCTTAAACATTGTCTCTACACCACTTTTATATATCAAATAGTATATAAAATACAAACAGTATATATATCAAATAGTGTATATATCAAATAGCTGAAGTACCTTTTTGATAACTATGTTGCACAACAGAATTCTTGATTAAGCATACTGAATTGTTACATGCAAACAGAAATATGATAAAGTGAGAGTTGTAGTTTGGAGCGATGGGAAAATAAAAGTCTCAGCAGCAGAAGCTTGTAAATACTTTGCCATTTCTTGGAAAAAGCATGAATATAAAGTTCAGTGTTCACAAATTTCTGAGAAACTCAGACTTACATAGTCAGCCATTTAGGCACACACACCCACAAAACAAAGTGTAAAACTTTGTCATTCAACACAACAATTTCAACAAACATGAAAAGCAAAGTCTGTCTGGGACCACCTTAAAAAAGCCTGACACAAACAGAAAGCTGATTCAGGCAAGAACTCAACCTCTCCAGACTGTTGAGGAATTAATGAGGTACAGTCAGAGTAGCTCTTTTGAATGGCGTTTCCTATTGACAATGTAATTACTTGCAGCCTTACACAACAAAAATAAAGGATTGTAGACTATTTTTCACTACCACACATTAAAAAAGTGTTTTATTAACTTTAGAGCCATTATTGGTTTACTTGGTTGGGACATAGCATGATAATGCACATGCTGAAAAAAAACTAAATTGTATCTATTGGTTAAATCACTAAAACAGCCTGTAAAAACAAGCTGTAGTAGGAGTACATGCAAAATCCTGCTGCTTGAGTCATGACAAGTACCAGGAAGTACATTAGAATTGTGTTCAGGCCTCTGCACTTGGTCCCAGCAGCTCAGAAATAAACTTTAAAGGAGCTCTGCATGTGTTTAAGTCTTTCCGCCGCCTAGCACCAAAGTACATCTCTGATATCTCCAAAAATGGGAGTGGTGCTGCACTGATCACATCTGGTATAAACTTACAAAAGGTGCTCATTGAACCAGTAGGTTTGAAGTCTTTCCCAAAAAGACAAAAAAGGTTGAAAAACACACAAAGATTGTTCAATATCTATCATACGTTAGCACCATCATTTTATTTATTTATTTTTTCTTTGCCTTTATTTATTTCAGAATCTCTTTTGTAAGAGAGACCTGGCCAAGGTAGCAGTCAACACCATCAATACAACAGTCTAAAAAGTCACATAAAATTATACAGTATTATAACAAAAACTCTCAAGAAAAACACATAATTCTCAATCACCCTAACCCATAACCCTAACACTTTTTATATTTTCCTTGAACTTATCAAGAGACACTTCAACTTCCAAGACCATGATGCTGAGTATGAGAAAGCAGTTTTTTCCCAGCCTAGTAAACCACCGAGGTGCATTGTAAAGTAGTTGAGAAGATGAGCGAAGCCAGTAACTACCTGAGCTGACAGTGAGAAGATTACTAAGGTAACCTCAAAGTTTCCCCAGAATTTCTTTGCAGATGAAAATATACCAGGGGTTCTTTTCCTCAAGTTGATAAAGATGTCCAACCAACTAAATCATAGTGCAGTGATGAGTGAGGGACTTTGCATTAGTGATAAAGCGTAGGTATGATACACAGAATTCACTGTGTGTATACATACAGTAAATATGATAAGTGATTTTACTACACTACTACTTACTGTCTTGTCTTACTTCAACTTTGGAGGAAATGTGGTTGTACTGTAGTGCCAAAGAACACAATAATATGCACTACAGTTCTCGTACTATTACGTATGAACTAGGCCCAATTTTGCTTAGTCTCAGATCAGGCATTGTCAAGATTGAGTAATCTATCTGACAGACATCCTCAAAGAACACTAAAACAAATGAGTGTTAGTTTGGCTTCAGACAGAGTCAGACCGAAGTTATGTGACCAAACCTGTTCCCATTAGAATTCACAGGGAGAATTTATATATTGAAATAAGCCGAGGAGCCCTGACGGGTGCATATCTGCTGCCTCTAAACTTCTGATCAGTCGCTGGACAGTTGCCCTCTTCCCTTGTGCCCTTCTCCACTGCACCAGCCCCTCTAAAGCTGCCCCATGGACGTCCAGCTGGTGGTCAGCACGGCAGCGGTACAAATCTTCTGTGGTGAGTTCAAGGTCCAAAAGCACAGCCTCCCACTGTCCTCCGAGGATAGCAGCGATATGGGACAGCTCGCGGTCTGTGGGTACTCTGTGGAGGATGTGATCACTGAGACAAACTTCACCTGTGAAGAAAGAAACACTGGTTTAAGCTACTTAAAAGTTGAGGCGAATCTAAAACACCTATAAAAACAAATGAAAAAAAAAAGCATTTGTAAAAATTACACTTTTTGTAATTTCTGCAGGATGATTATTACATTTTGCAAACAAAGCACAGCTTCCATTTTTACTACATTGTATTATAAAAGGCTATATTGTATTATAAAGGGCCTATAACCAAAAATCATTTTCACCTGTTTTAAGGCTACATCAAGTAAACAAACTACAAAGAAAGTCTGTGCCATTATTTATTATTACTTAAATAATCACTTAAACTGTAGAATGTTTAAAAGTATGGTATGTATTATTTATTCAGCTTCACAGAAATGCAAAAAAAAAAAAAAAAAGGAAAAAAAAAAGAAAGAAAGTAACAGGATTTTAAGTATTCAATTACAACATTAAGCCGACATCCCAGTTCCTGGAAATAGTTTCTTTATCAGCAAGAGATAATGCTTGGAGAAACCTATGCACCTACACACCATGTTTCAGAAAACATCTACAGTAGTTATGTAGCATTTCCTAAACCCCTCCTACTAGTGTTCAAGCTCTGTTTTTACATTGTTTCATTGTAATAATCTAGGATTCTGATATGAAAGCATTTCAGAACACACTGTTTGAGTGCAAAGAAAGCACTCATCAGCTGCTCCAGGCTCATCCCTTCATTACATGGCTCCTGTTTTCCAGGAATCCAAGCTGGAGCTGTCCCACTGCATTACAGCAAAGAGGCTAATGTGAGCAGCAGCAGCAGTGTGTTCTCGTGACAGGCCTATCCAAACTAACAGCCTACTAACTAACAGTATGTTTTGGACTAAGCTAAAGCATAAAAGGGAAAAATAATATATGACACATTATTAAGTTTTTATAATGACTTACTTTGAGCTCAGTCATCGTGAAAAATATTTGTCAAAGTTTTAAAGGTGTAAAGCTGCAATCTGTGAACAAATCATCAAAAAGGGGCATTATATAAATAATGACCAGACAGTTTACTCACCACAAACAGCTTACAGTTTAAACATTTAGGCAAAATTAAAGTGTTATCAGGTATAATCATTCAAATCTGATTTTTTGGGGGGTCATTACATTTAGATTAAATTTAGCCTTTGTTTACAATATTGTATAAACCTAATTAAAATAGCCTGGATGAAAACAAGCACAATCTTAATACAATTATTATGATCACACTACGTATAAAAAACCTTCTATAATGACTGTGTCTTAATGAAATGTAGTCACTTGAATATTTAACATATGCATGGTTTAGTTAAGTGTGCTTTTTTAACTTTTGGGGAGGTCAGAAAGGAGAGCAGCGTTCTGACCTGTAGACCCACGTGCAGGATCTCCAGGCAGGTTATGCAGTTCCTCCTGCAGTGTGTCTCGGACCCAACTGAACTCGTCCAGAGATTGAAGGAACACGGTGAAGGCCTGGGGACCACGAGAAGGCAGGATATCCAACAGCTTCAGGACCTTATGTTTGCTACTGACCTGTAGCTCCACTTCCTCGATGTGAGCATGCGTTAAAATGTCCTCCTGATATAGAAACTGCAAGATAGTGTCGGATACTAGGAGCTGCTCAGATATCCACAGTCTGTGTTTTCTCAGAACTTCTTTGTGTCGCTTGTCCATTTTCAGAAGTTTATATTCCAGCCAGACTAAGCCTAGCTAAATTGAGATAAGCTAGGCTAAGCTAACGGCTGCTGTTAGCAGCAGCCATCCATAGCAGCAGCAGCTAGCTTGTTATCCGTTGTTGTCCGACTAGAAACACCAACCAAGTGAACGCCTCTTGAAAAATTTTTTTTTAATAAATATTTAATTGTTATCTATTTTTTTAAGTAGACTAATGGATGTGTGACCAGAAAAAATAATCAAGTGGAACCACAAATTCATATAGATTCTAATTGGCTCTGTGCACAAGGGTATTTATTTTCAAAAATGCTAAAATCTTGCATGTTCATTTCCTGTTTAGTTCATTCTTATGAGGTTTTCACTACCTCAGCCTAAAATGAAAAATAACTAAAAATCAGGCAGTGAACAGTAAGCAGTTGGTGATTTTTTTCTGAAAACATGTTGCATACTTTACAAAAGAAGAGAATATTTCACCAAAGGACCAAAGTGTGTTTATAAAACGATGTGTTTGTCTGTCAATGCTAACGCTAAAGTCTGACAATCTGAAAATAAACAACTTCTATTTACAGAGTCAATGTATTAAGATAATATCCAAGTAAACTGGAAAAGCTTCATGGCACTTCTTTGGTTTTCATGCTACTTCCTCGCACTCCCAAATCCTTCGGCAACAGTTGGATATTTGCATGCATACATTTTTTGATGTATTGCTTATGAACCACTTTTTTTCTGACACCAAAGTGAAACCATAGACTGTATATTCTATGAGTGAAAGTGGAGAGGGACGCTCAAGCGCAGACAATTAGAGCGCTGGTATGCAAGAGCTTCCGATACGATACGTATCCTGATACAGACGTCACGAACGATATGTATCCAATACACTATATGCTGATATAATTTCCTCAATATGTCACATATCAAGTGTCAATTGTATTTTCAACTGCTTTTTATGTTAGACACAAGTGTCTTACAAATAAGCCATTGTTCAGCTCAATAGTTTCAGCCTTAAAGCTGCAGTCCAGGTTCAGAAGTGTAAATTATATGAATTTAAGTATGCGATACGTATCCCGATACACCTTCCTGTACGATACGCGTATTGCCAATGAGCTTGTCACGATATATCTCGTATCGATACATTGAGTACAGCCCTATAGAGCGCTCCTTTTGGCTATGAAAAGTAAAATACTAGTTTCAGTGCACAGCGGTCACTTGATGTGTGCATTACTTTTTGAAGAACACTAAGTTTAGTATGTGATAACAAAAACAGTAAGTCAACCACAGCTTTACAAAATCTGTAAAAATAAGTGTGGTTTGCTGTGACATACATTTCTATGTTTCCTCCTTGAATTTGTCATGTCAAGCTTTTTAAAAACATATATCCATATGCATTTAAGTGGAAAAAGTCAATAAATTAATAAACCACCAAGGCTTTAGATTTGGAACATTCATTTTAGGTGTGTAACTTCATAATCTAATTGTTAATTATGATAACAGAAGGCCAATTTAGTAGTAAGCCTGAATAGGGACAACAAAAACTGGTATGAGGGCTGTAGAGGTTGGACAACCCGGCCACCAGCCTATATACTATTTATTTTCTTATCTTTTTCATTTTTTCTTTGTTTTTTGTTGGGTTTTTGAAACAACCATAGTGCACACTGTGTAAGCTACCAGAAAGCAGGCAACATTTCTAGGAAATGTTTTGGTGTGAGACTGAGACTACATATTAACCAACCATGAGTCAATGGCTTGAGAAGTGTTTCTCAAATATATACTGCTTGTGAGTTTGCTGCAGCTTAACATTAAAAATATCATAATGTGCCCAAAATCAAGAATTGAAAACGGTAACAAAAATGAAAATATGGAGTTGGTGTAAGTTTTATTAAATAAAAAAAGACACTGCACAATCAATAGGTATTTTCTGAAACTACAAAAGAGCTCCAGTGAACGGTAAATCTGGTGTACAATTTTACTATTACGATGAGATATTTCACATGATATTGCAGTTGTTTATTGTTTGATTTGTTATTTTTATCCACACATTTTGGTTTTAGGGCCAGTAATATATGGAGTACAAAGTAGAAAAGACCTCAGTGGGATCAAAGCATTTTAAACTGAAATTTCTTCACAGAATAAATAAATATTAATGATCAAATCAATTATTAAAATGTTCACACATTAACAGCTGAAATTTCTTTGACTTCTTTTTTTTAAGTTTCATGGAGTGACTACAACAGGCTGGACAAAGTCTAAGACCAGAGACTTGCGTATGTAAGCATAAAGTGATGACGCATGATCAAATCAACAAACACGTTTTTTTGTTTTTGTTTTGAACCTTAGTCTTTGAATATCTTCACAGTCATGTGAACAGCTAAAGGTGCATTGTGTAACTTTAGAGGTGGAAAATGTCCCACCAGAGGCCAGTATTATAAAGCTACCTAAAACAACTTCTGGAATTAACCCTGGTTTGACAGTACTACAAAAGTGGATCACTTTCTAACTGATCTCTAGATTAAAAAAATGATAAAGCAGCTGAAAGAACGAACGGTGTGTAGAGAAAACAAATCAGAGAAAGGGAGATGTGACAGCTTGTATTCTTTTATATTAATATGCACACATATTTATGAAGATTGAATTTAAACATGTTAATTTTTAAACAGGTTATATTGTGACTAGACTGAATAGCTTCATAGTTTACCACAAGCAGAATACTTTGCACCCAAAGACTAGTTACGAGGTACAGTATACATTTAATTACTAAAGGACCCTACCAGAAAACATCACCTGCCTATATCATCCACTTAGCAATCACTAAAAATACAAAATGTAAGTTTCTGACTTAACAAGCTTTGAAGCATGAGGTTTTCCATTGACAAGATACAGTTCTTTTGTATATTTAACTTAAAGCTAGAGTATCTACATTTTTAAGTCTTAAATTACTGAACTTTGCCTTCTTCAATTAAAAGTATGATATAAATGTAGCACAAAATCAAATCAATGTGTACTGTCTGAACCATACAAAGAATTTTATGTCTTATTGACAGCCAAATGCAGCACTCTGGTTGGCTGTGCTTGGGTGGTCCACGCTAGTTTCACTTTCCTGACTGTCTTTTACGATATAATTACAGCCAAACATTAATGCATGTAAACACTAACCACATACCAAGAGCTAAAACATAGTTGGACAGATTTAAATATTTACTTTTGTAGGGTGAAAATTCAGGTATTGTACTGTGTAAGTGGGTTGGGTTAGATAATCAAAGTCTTTGGATTTGCAATGGTTAGAAAATTTAAAAGACAAATGTAGCTAGTTTCTGTTTGCACCATTTTCAAGTCTTGCTAAACTTTAGTATGAAAAAGTATTGCAGTCATATTACCAGACTGTCCTCAAAGCAGAAGTAAAGGGGCACAAATTAAGTTAAAGACTGCTCAGACTTTTTGTCTCTCACTATCCAATTACCACATGTGTATATCATAAGTGTGTTTTGTAATACCTCTTGAAATACATCATTAATGTTGGTGTATGAATACCCTTATTTGTGAGTGTTGTGTATCCTTATGTGTTAGTAATTCATATCTGTTTATGCTTAGAAATCAAAACCATGCAACAAAAATGCATAAACTTGCAAAAAAACACTTTTTAATGAATAAATACTTACTTACAATGTGACAACAGGTCCAAAATATTAATCCTTTGACTGTGTGCTGTGCCTAGTGGAGAAATGCTACTGCACACAGCACACCTCAGTTATAAAATCCATTCTTCACCAGTGACATGAGCTTAAGATAGCTGTGGTTAGCAGCTACACATTATATGTGTAGTCCAGAAGATAGTCCTTGAGTCTGTTAGGCAGAGGCAGAGCTTGAATCTGCTGTGTTGTCCTATTAATGGCAATGCGGCTGAGGTGCTGCAGTGATGGTGTGGCAGTGTACACAGGTTTGGTGAGGAGCAGCTGCACAGTTCCATTTGGAGGGGCTGATGGTTGACAGTCTGCAGTAGTCTTATCACTATTTCTAGACAACTTGAAATAGTGTTCCACCAGGTGAACAACACTGTCAAACTGCTTAAGTTTAGGTTTGACCAAAACAACTGAGTCTAATTTAAACTTCCCATGTTTATACTCAATGCGCAAGTTGGTGGGACCTGCCGATGTAACTGCAGAAATGGTGAATAAATAATCCCTCTGTGAACTGTCCCGGACCAGGAATGTGCCTTCAGTGGCATCCTGGAGGATTTCTTTGGCTTCATTGGCAGTCAAACTACCCCAGTACCAGCCTGACAAATGAAACACAAAAAAATTGTTAAATGCAGAAAAAATATGTGATATAAATTTCAGGAGGATACCTGTGTTTTTCAATTCCTTCATAGCTAAGGCGATGCGGTTCTCATCTGATTCCACGGCCCTGGTGTTGGTGTTGGCTCGTCTGTCACTCTCCGGTGCCTCAAATGACTGGCAGGTCATCGAAAAGGTCCAACCATCAGCCCTTTAGACAGGTCCACTCGGTTATGGGCTGCATCAGCAACAACTGCTCTTCTCTCCTCTGAAAGACAATATTTACCCGCACAATTAATAAAAGAGGTGCTACTGCCAATATTTTATTTGATAGCATAGCTTAGCTTGTGCTATGTTTGGACGTTTATCATGCCCATACATTCGTGCCTAGAAAGATGCATAAATATCTATAATATAGTTTCAGCATGAGAGGATCTGGTAGACCTACCTTGGGAGCTAGTCGTGAGCTGCTTTGTGACTCCTTGTTTACCAGGACGGCCTTGTGTCGCTGACTGACATGACACCAGCACGAGCAATTATATGTGTTAAATCCCCATTGTGAATCGGGTTTGTTTGTTCTTCTATGCGGCAGGTTTAAGTTAAACACTGTGACGTGACTCAGGGTAGCAACATAACAACAATTAAGCATCAGTCCACAAATGTTTTTAAGTCAAAAACACGTGTATTAAAAACAACAGAGGCCTGAGCGCGTCCAAAATGTGATCCAGTCCGCTAACCGCTCTGCTGCTTTTGAAAGACAACCGAATAATCCACCGAGCACCCTAAAATCCGAGATGAGCACACAGCTCTTCTAAGAACTTTCCAGGAACAAGGCCACGTGGTACACACCAAGCGATTTAAGGTAGTCCAAGCCTCACATGTAATGTTGAGCAGTTTTTACAGTGGTATTCAAAAATAAAACGATAAAACTAAGCACATTACAAACACAAGATAAAAAAGAAACGTGAACCTTCTAAAGCTAGTCAACAGTGCAATTGACAACAGATTTTGTTGAACAAAATTAGTCAGGTCAACCAATGATTAACATAAAGCTAGAGAAACTTTCGCCATGGTAACCCACAACAACCAAATTAAGCAACCATGTTTTAACTGTAAAATTCTGTTAAAATTAGAAGTGTGTGGTAATTAATTAAACATAGACTAGTGCATTGTAACACGATACATTTTCAGCTTCACAATTCAGAGTAAAATGTCTAATAATAAATATTATTATCATTTGCTAATGTTTTTATTTTTCATGTTTTGCTGCGTTTACAATTAGGCTCGGGAAACGTCTGTGGTTACCATGGAAATCATGGCAAATCCGCCATGTTGTTGATAGTTGAGCAGAACTCCATAGAATACATAGACAAAAGATAAAAAAGTAAAAAACACCGTGGAGCACCAATAAATGCTGGTCATACTGGTAGTTTATCTATCATATATATGTAAATATAATTTAATTAACGCGATTTCTGTATTTAACATTTAAATCTCCATTGGTTTAAATGGACAACTGAACATTAATGCATGAGTACGTTCCGACTAATACAATATGGCGCCAAATCCATGGGGAACAGAATTGTATATCTCTCTAGTTTTACTTAACCTTGGTGGCAAAAGGCAGATCGTCTGTTTATCGTGAAAGAAATGTGTGTTGTTTGTTTAGTGTGAACAGTGTATTTACGTTTGGCAGCGTTCTCCTTTGACACACGTAGCACACATAACAAAATACATTGATAAATAGCAATCAGCAGCATCAGTCTTGTCAATAGGTGGCAGTAAAGTAACGCAGTGCACTTTTAAATCACATTTGTAACGGACGAAGAAGACAATAGCGCGGGTTGTTTGGATGTTTGAGTCGCGCGCTATGCTAACAGCTACAAAACATTTAGCATTCTGTCACGGAAACGTAATCGTTACATTATATAGTAAGTATCGATACTTTTTTATTAAATCATAATGGTCACTTTGCATCTCAGACTCTAGCTCAGTCATGATTTATGTAAGATAAAGAAGAGCATAACATATCTATTAACAGAGCAACTTCAACCAAGTCTTATTTGTTTTTAGACAGTTGTAGTGACACTTCGAGCTTTTTGCATCAGCTCTGTGACTATTTCTACATTGATATAGAAATATTATTGGTTGAGGTTATTGATTTGTGTGAATATTGGTAGCAAAGGCAACATACATTATTGTATATGGGTTGCATTGTTATAATTTTGATCTTTCCTCGTAGTAAATCATGGAGTCCACAGAGAGTAGATTTGCTCACCTGCTACAACCCATCAGAGAACTGACCAAGAACTGGGACGTGGACATAGCCTCGGAGTTAAATGATTATTTGGAAGAGGTGAAGTATTTACTATGTCGTTATCGTGATGAGTGTATTCACTTCAATTAATTTCCTTTTTTTTTTTTACTTGTAGCTTGATGAGATGTGCATCACATTTGATGACGGTGAAATTAAGTTAAACTTCGCAGAGGCTGCCCTGCTAATTCAGGGATCTGTTTGTATCTACAGCAGAAAGGTTTGGAGAAATTAATATTGTAAATTGCACTTTTCAGCTGTATCAAATATTTTCATTTACTTTTAGGTTGAGCTTCTGCATAATCTGGTTTACCGAACCCTTGAATACATCAATGAAAAAAACAAAAAGTAGGTTGTCTTAACTACTACATATTGCATTTAATATTAAGCATATGCCTTAGTTTTTTTTGTTTGTTTTTTTATTTTTAGAAAAAACAAGCAGGTAGCAGAATCTGAAGAGAATAATGCAGAAGAAGTGCACAATCATGATGACAATGATGCTGAGGTAAGTTTTCTTTTACAAAAAAAGACACACACATAAAACACTTTTATAAATATTCTAATTTAAATTTATATTTTTTAAGTTTACAGATATTGAAATCAATCCCTCAAACTACAATCAGACCAGTGATTTTTCCTCGGTGAGTGTTCATACTTTACACATTATCAGTGTGAAGTTGTGTGTTGCTTCCTTTTTAACTTTTTTTAGGCAGTGAATGATATTCCTCTTCCTCCTGAATGCCTTATTCCTCAAGACACTGGGGCCAAGCACAAGCTTCCCCTTATAACGTGAGGACTTTTTTTTTTACACTCAACGGAACTCTCTCAGAACATTGTCTTCATTGTTATTGATTTGTGTTTTCAGGCTCAAAGGAGAAATTCTTTTCAGCCAGAAAGACTTTAGGTTAATTACCATTATTCCAGAAAATGATATTATTCTGCTTGCTTTGGCAACTGCTGAGTCAAGAGAACTGATGGAGGATAATCAGTGCCCGGCAGCAGATTTTGCAGCTAGGCAGCCTCAACTCAATGGTACAAAATATGTCTGTTGTAATAATACAGTGAACAGTGTGTGTAATTTTACTGTAAATTTGTGTCTCTTGTAGATGATGCTCCAGTTTGTGCAGAAGCAGATGCGAATGACGATGCTGCTGAGGATAACTTTCTTCCTTTAGCTGACAATGATGGTGGCATGGAAGTGGACCATGGAACAGAGGAGCACATTGAAAGACATCAGGTAAGATTACACTATGCATGTTTGTTTAGCGCCAGAACAATTTCTTTTTAAAACTCTTGTTTTTATAGGCTCCATCTGAAGGCAGAATGATTAGAGAAAGGCGCCAAATAGAAGCCATTAAACCAAGAGAAGAACTACCTCCTGAAGTATGTTTTTCAGTCAATTTTAAATGGTTGTTACTGTAGTCTTGGGTTACTAATAACATTGTTGATTTAGGTGAATGTTTGGGCTCTCCATGACCCCTACACAGCTATTGAAGAAGAGAAGCCTTTTAAATCCGGTACAACTGAAAATCCTTTTATAGTTCATGACAAGAAAAAGAGGAAGTATTTAAAATATAATGTGTATCATTGATTTTGGCAGGAAAGTGCTACAAGGTTCCTGAAGGTTTAGATGATGGAGGAAAAAGGAAAAGAAAACGCACTTCTGTATTGCAAGACTTTGAGAGCTGGTTCAGAGGAATTTGTAAGTAATTTCTATCTTAACTTTTTAAAATTTCACTTTGTATTTATTTGATTTTTCTTTGTTTATTGTAGCTGATCCTCTAGCGCACAAATTGAAAAATGGCCCCACCTCTGTTGGTAAGTCATTGACATATTTATCTTTTTTCTTACCGATTTTCTCACTTAAGTATAAGTAATAAATTTTTTTTTTTTATTTACAGACCTAAACTACATTTACTTAACCACAGTCAAAGACAAACTCAGAAGTAAAAAAAGAATCTACAGAAAAGCGGTATGGGAGGGTTTCATCAAAATGTCAGTGTTAAATATTTACAAAATAACAGTACAATTGTCAATTTTATATATATAGGGAGTTGCGATCTCTGAGGAAGAACTAAGGCAAACCCTACTGCAGCCGGAAGACACAGATGAGCAGAGACAAGGAGAGGATATAGTTGATCATCCGGGATTCCTAGGTAAAAGTGCATGCTCTTTATGAATGAGACGGCTAAGAGATGCAGCAAAAACACCTGCTATTGAGTGCACAGGAAGCTTTTAGTAGTTTAACCCAGCTGAAAGAAGTTTTTTTATGGTTGTGAAAATAGTCAGATAACCTTGATGTCATCTTAAATGCAGTACTTTAGTGGTTGAGAGTGCTTGTTCACCAGTCAGCAGTTTATTACCCAGTCCTTGTTTTGGGCAATTCTCGTGCATTTATGAGTGACTGATGATGAACAGTCTCATGTCACATGTTGCTGTAAAGCGGCTTTTTTATTAGACTGCTAACTTAATCAATTATGTTTAAAGGTTATGACAATGACAACTCAGACAATGAGCATGAGGAGTTTCCTGATGATGTTCCAGCTGACTTTGGAGTTGGGCCTGACTTCATATTACCA
Source organism: Mugilogobius chulae (assembly GCA_038363315.1). Taxonomy (NCBI): domain Eukaryota; kingdom Metazoa; phylum Chordata; class Actinopteri; order Gobiiformes; family Gobiidae; genus Mugilogobius; species Mugilogobius chulae. The sequence continues at coordinate 46,791,703 of CM076409.1, read as the reverse complement.
GGTATAACAACACCTCAGCAACTACAATGGCAATTTTTCATTGAATGATTATCTGTTCCGGTTTTAATTTGCAGAAAGTCAAAAAGATGAGCTGACTTATGAGCAACTTGTGAAACTTCGTGTTGTGAGTTTTGAATAATGTTTTTGTTGAATATACAAACAAATTGTAATAAATATTAACATTTACTTCTTGACATGCAGGAGCAGCTAGTGGTAAATTCTAGGGGTTACACTCAGGAGACTGCTCTATCTCGGAAAATTAAAGAATGGGAAGACAAAATCAAACCTGAACTGGCTCTACAGGTAATATTAAATGTTGAGACAGTCTTAATAATCAGTCTTAATACTTGTGTTTTCCCATTATTTTTAGGAAGAAAGGCCAGCCTTCGATATCCATGATTACGGTGACAGAATTGTAAATGCTCTTGACAGTGTCGGCCAGCATAGATCCTTTTCTTCCATAGTCTCTGGACTGGACAATTTTGAAGTGTGCAAATACTTCTTAGCCTCCTTGCAACTGGTAAATATCAGACACCTGAACTGGTTCTACTTTGCAAAATATTCAACATTCTACTGTAATTGAGCTTACTCTGCGTATTGTTTTTTTAGGCTAATGACTACACAGTGGAGATCGACAGTTTGGCTGGACTGGAAAAGAATGTAGATTCCGTGGGATTAACTCTTCTTAGTGTTCAAAGAGCCACCGAAAGATTTAAAAATCTTTAGGTTTCAAGCAGAACCCTCATGACTTTATTTACTTAACTATTTTTTAATATTTGAACTTTTACATGATATTTCAGTCTATGGGAAGGTATACTTTTAAAGATAGACAAATACTGTTTATTAAAAACACATTTATTGCTCGTCTGCCTGTGTTGAACTTTCAAAGCATCTTACTTTACACAACCTTCAACAAAGGCACTTTCAATTACTTAGTGTAAAAAAAAAGTGGTAGCTGAGTGTTTTGCCCAAGGAAGCAACAATTTGCCAGTGCCAGGAATGAACACTGCATAATTTGCAACATCAGAGCTACTGGAGATTTTGTTCTCACAAGATCAAAAAATAAACATTGTTCTTGGACAAAATAGAAATGTTAACCTGGTCAGAATGTGCCAGTGCAAATAGTTTTCACTTTTCAGGAACATCCTCGAGCAAAAAGAGTAATTTTTATACCTGTGGTTACTTTTTATATAAATAAAAAATCTTATCTGCAATTGCATTCTAATTGTCAATATGAAACATTCTTAAAATGTACACTGTAACTTTTTGGACAAATATAGACTTGAACAAAAGGTTTTTTTTTTCCGTTTGATATTTTTGCTAAATTGAAAAGATAAAAATGTGTGTCTTTGCTCTACGCAGGCTTGCATCTCCCAAAAAAATCAACTCTTGTGTCCTAGAGAAGGGCTTCCTCATGCTCGTTTCCATGGGAATCCTTTAGCTATATTTTTCCACAGAACAGCAAGCCCCACACTAACCGGTAATGTTTTAAATTTCTATTTCAATGTGATTATGCATTTGACTTCAACCTCAGAAATTACACATTGTCACTTAAATTAATATCAGTACAATAATGCTGAGTTTGGGGTCTAAAAGTTTATTATTTTTTTACAATATAACATATAATCTAATGTTTCAGATCACCACTATTGTTCAGATTTGTGTGGTCAGATTGCTACATATGTCTTCATGTGGTTTCTGATGCTTTCCATTATTTGTTCCTGGCTCTTCATTCTATTGTAATAGTCCAAAAACAGTCCATCTGGGCTGACGAGGTAGATGAGGATTGTATGATCTACTATGTAGTCTCCATCCTCATCCTTGGGTCCTGCGTTTGCGTACACCCTATAATCCCGTCCTGCATGTTTCACCTCGTCTGGGGTGCCAGTCAATCCAATCAGGCGTGGGTGGAAATCTTTGACGTAGGCAGCCATTGCTGATACAGTGTCTCTCTCTGGGTCCACTGTGATGAAAAGTGGTTGTACCTTTGGCAGTGACAAGTCCTGATCAAGCACAGACACTACAGCACTCATTTTCTCCAGCTCATCAGGGCAGATGTCTGGACAGTGAGTGAATCCAAAATACAGCAGAACCCAACTCCCTAGAAAGTCTTGCTTAGTCTTTCGTTGTCCCGTGTGATCCACCAGACTGAAAGTACCTTGTCCAACAGCCACTTGTTTCAGCTGATTTATACGTTGCAATCGTAATTTTTGTTGTTTTTCTAAGTAAATATAATACCAGGCTCCAAACAAGCCACCCCCAAAAAGTATTGTTACTAGCAGACGTGACCTAAGCTTTATTTTGGCTGAATTTGCAGACTGGCTTTGCTTTTGAGAAAAGACTCTTGTCTGGTCCGATCTTTGGTTTTGATGTGGGTAAAGTCTGACAAGCGGCAGACCAAACGTAGGTATTCGTGTGTAAGCACATCTCTGTAGTCCTCTGCTCAGATCACTCAGGATACATCTTACGCTCCACATCTCACAAAACTGCAAAACAAATACAAGGTTTGAAGGGATTTTGCTAATTCTAATTGTACTGACCATGAAGAATGCAAACTATAGTGTTCCTTAAAAATAATATAAATACTCTGTGAGGGCAGAAAAAATACATATCTGAGCAACGTTAAATGCTGTACTGTGGAACATTCCAGGACAAACGATGTATCTTTTTATTCTATGAGATGAGCAGGTCCACCAAAAACAGTGCATGATTTTCTTTAGGAGTGAAAACTGCTGATAAAATCCTTACATCATCATAGCTCAGCAATACAACCTAAATTTAAATATTGTCAGAGTAGAATATTATCTGAGCTGCAGAAGCCACTGAAGACTTTATTAGATCTATGACCTGAGCACAGCACTATGAGTGAACATTTCCTGGTTCTGCTTAGCACAGAGCAGAAGCACTGTGAATGAATTGTCACTGTTACGGTCAGCAAAGCAGTAACACAAAACAGCGAACAGAATGTAATAGTAACACTTTAAGAAAAACAAGTATTCGGTTCTTACCAGACCTCCACACCGGGGACGCGGTCACGTAGTTATATGTTTGATGACGTCGTACACGTACTGAGCATGCGCGTGAATTAAATTTGCATATTTTAGCAACGCTACAGTAAACGCTTGTAGATTCGACACAAAAGAATTTTATTTTATTTTTTTGCTACTTTTGGCTTTTACATTACAATACATCATCTTTGTGATAGAAAATTAAAGTGACACCATGTTTAGTTTTAAGTATTTATATAGGACTGTGCTTATTCAAAATTATAGCTCAATATTTACACTATTTAAGCAGATTTGTGTTAATTTTTACAGATTGTTGACCAGAGTCAATAGGTTGTGTTCACATTCTAGATGCCATAAGGCCAGATAGGGGCAAAAGGCAGTTTTTCTTATTAATGACATTGTATTTGCCATTTAATATCTAAAAAGCAAATTTCACATAGACCTATTTCAATTTTGGTGATGTCTGAGGTTACAAAACAAAACAAATCACATATTATATTCATTTTAGATGCCTTCCGCCTGATTTAAATATTGTAGGTTTGTAGAATATCTATATGTCACATGAACAGAATCTATTCTTATGTACAGCTGAGTACTTCCTGTTCAGGTTCCATTTAGAATTCATTGCTGTTATTATAAAGGAATTGAGGCAGTTTTCACTATTGTACTTTGCTATGGAAGGGTTTTAAAATTCTGAGAAAGTGAGAGGAAAAGCTGAATAGGAAGTGCTTATGTTGGTATAACAAGTTAGCTTTTTCAAAAAATAAACATGCCAACTGATGTTCTATGCAAAGATCCAATTAGACTAGAGAAGGTTTTGAGAATAAATTAACAGCAGCAAATGGCCCACCTGTATACAGCCTACATATGATATTTGGAAGAACAAACAAAAAACTTGCTAATAAACAATGATTACAAAGGTGAATTTGTCCTATCAGCATGGCATGTAAATAGATTTGCATTAATAATAAGCTTATCATAGAGCTTAACAAACTATTTTTATATGTTTTTCACATAGCAGTGCCGTCTGTAGGGGTTCCCAAACTTTTCAGACCGGGACCTTCTAAATAAAATAGATATCTGTAAGAATATTAAATTAGAAAACTAATAAAATTGGGTTAAAATATAATTATTTTTAGTAGTTTTTGACTTTTTATGAAATTCAGTCAAACAAGTGTTTCCGGTAAAAAAAAAAACATGAAATAATCACTGGACTATAGACAGAAATACACAACTCTTGGGCTTGTGAGAGCAGAAGAGACGGCGAGAGCCGTGATCAAGCAGTATCTAGATTGTATTGACAGGAGAAAAAAATTTATATACTCTAGGTACAAACACTAGGTGTACATGAAATGTTGTCCTAAGTACAAACACGCCCACAAACCTCCAGGGTGAGAGACAGAATAATAAAGATGCACCACAACACTACGTTTAGACTGAGCAAAGCCCAAATACATAAATTTATATTCTATTATATGCCTATTTTATTTTCCTAAGAGGTTTTGCTTGAACTTTCGACTTGCCTGTAATTACTACATACATATAGACCTGTTTAACATTGTGGGGCACCCTTATTACCCACCCATCTGGTTTAGGGGTTTTGGGGTGTGTGGTTTGTCCTATTTAACAGATTTTGTATTTCTACTTGTTAAGAAAAAAAAACACACTGGTATTTGGCTCTCGATTGTCATTTCCCTTCAACCACAATGTTTCTGAAAAATTTGCTAACGATAGTTATTTTCTAGACCTGTAGAAAATAACTCACCAGTGTAGTATTCTGCAGATTATTTTGAATTTAAAGTAAGATATAGTTGCCACAATTGAAAAGACTAAATAATTAGTCCTATGATGACTTGCCCATGCTCCCTGAACTTAATCCAAAACCCCCAGGACCAGGCCTATGACACAACTTTTTTTTAAACTAAATCCACTCTGATGTTTAAATTTGAGGTCTAAAGCAGATCATATACAGCTGATCTTTGCAAAGGTAAAATGTAAAACCAGATATTAGTGTTACATTTCATAGTGAAAAACAAAACATTTAATGTGAACATGAGTTGTACAAGAGGGCCTTTGTTTCATAATGGAGAAACACACATAGCAAAGGGTTTGACTTTTTCTAAAATCTTAAAGAAATGTCACACAATCATTTTACTATATAATTAATAATAATTGAAATACACGTGTTGCTCTCTTTTAATGCAGGTTTGGAAAAATCCTTGAAAAAAATAAAAATGGGAATCTGTTAACCTTTATAGGCAACACTCTTGCGCAGCTACAACTGCTTTTTTTATTTCCCATTTTTTCTTGCGGACACTGGTTTTATATAAATTTGTATTAACAGAATGCAGCTTTTTTCATCATAAATCAGTCACCTGACTAGGTTATGTTGATAACGTCAACTATCTGCAGGAGTTATTCTGGGCTATGAAATGGTTAATAAAGCACGTCACTGAGGCTCATTACGTATTCATGTCAGGGTTTGTCTGTGTGTCTGTCTGTGCGTGCAGTGACGTAGTCTCTGCATCACGCTGGTGCTGAGGAGGAAATGTGGGACAAGAGAGACAGATCTGCAGTGAAGACACAGGGAGGGAGCAGGCAAGAAGCAACACCAGTGCTGCAGTCTGCATCATACAAAATAAGGTATTTATACTACCTTTCTGTTCTTCAGTAGACACATTTTCTGGAAGACCGGAGACCAGCAGTTTATGTCATTCTGAAGGAAGGTCATATCTGCTGGTGACTACATCCATAACACAAGCTGTGTCACAACAATTTGTTAAAGGGGCTGTGCCTTTCTGTGCAATGCCTAACATTTAAAATGGGATTGAATTTAAATTGGATTTCACAATTGTTCTGTGTTGTTTTTATAGTTGACATTTTCTGCTGTTGATTAGCATTATTAAGCAATTACTATTTTGTTGCTAATGTTAGCAGCAGCTTTATTTGGGAATATAAATCTGAAAGTAGCTACAAAATAGCAGTAGCCTTGTGGTCTTTGTGTATGTTTTGGTTTTGAACTCATTTGTTATGTTTCTCTCTCAGTGGCAGTATGAGAGGACCCACTCTGCATCAAGTGTGAGGACCCCCTCCCTCAGTCTGTGCTCTTCAGCTTGTGTCCTCAGTTTGCAGCAGTGTTTCATCCATTGGCTCAAGCATGGACGGATTCCGCCTGCCTCCAGTGATAGAGGAGATTGTTGACCCCTCTGGTGGGTCTGATGTCTTATTTTTAATTGATTTTCACTTCAACTGTATGTTTTTATGCTTCATCTTTAATGAGATCTACAACCATGCAAGCAAAGAATCTACTTTTTCTAACCACTGTGACTTAAAACTGTTATGTTTTATTAATTTAGAACGTGGCTGTCACTGTTAATGTAGCATTCTGTAAGTGCATTGATTGAAGGTGATGGTTATAACGAAGTGTGGTGAAAGGACAGGGTCATCTATTTATAGACCAGCCATGATGACACTAGGGAGGATCATGGGGATCTTCTTTACTGTCACAAGTGAAACTGGAGTGAAAATTAAAAAAACTAGAGATATTGGAGATATTTGGTAGTTCAAAATTATCATGGTCAAAGAAGCTAACTTTGTTTGTGCTTTGGTGTAGGTGACTTATGTGAGCTAAAGGAGGAGAAGCCTATTATGTTGGGTGAGACAATGACAGCCAAAGAGCGAGAGTCCCTGGAGAAGGAGGACATACCAATGAATGAGGAAAAAGATGAGGAGAAGGAAGTTAAAGAGGAGAAATGTGAAGACACAGTAGAAGGAGAAGATGAACCAGAGGTGGAGGAGCTCAAGGCCCAGGTGGTGCAGCTACTACTGGAACTGGAGGAGACCAGGGAGGTGTCCCAAAGACACGAGGAGAGTTTTCTGGAACTGCAGGGTAGGTCATGTTTAAGGAAGCATAAATAATATTTAATTTGTATCTGATTTTTTTTTTTTAAGAAATAAAGTATATAATGTCATCTTTTTCATATTAATTGTACAGTATATAATGAAATTGAATTTCAGTGCAACATAAGTAGCAACTTTTAAGTCCAAGCTGAGGATCATTTCTATAAACAGGCATTTTCTAAGTAACTGTTTTTAATGGTTTGTATTTATGTAAACGTGTGAATTTTAATGTTCGGTATGCTTTTGTCTTTATTTATTGGTACGCATATATGTTTATGTGTCGATGTCATTTTTTATCACTAATTTTTATTGTTTTTGAACTTTTTACTGCCTGTTTTAATTATGTGAAGCACTTTGTGACTTTATTTGCTTTACATGAGGATAGCTAGAACGCAAGCCTCAAATTATTATAAAACAATACATGACTACACACACATGATTCAAACAATAATTACCCAATAATGAGGGGAAAAAGTTCTTATAGATTTTGGGCAATATGTCTTTTTGGTGGACTGAGTGTTTTCAGCACATTCTCTGTTTCTCTTTTAGGTCTTCTAGAAGAAGAAAGACTAGCAAGTGCCCATCAGGCTGAAAGTTTCACCAGACAAATTCAGAGACTACAAGGTAGATCTTTGAATGTATTTGTCAGAAATTATATTTTACACACTTTTCTTGTTCTTTCTTTGTTTCCATAGCTCAGCTGCGGTCTGTGCAGGAGGAGATGGACGGTTTGGAGGAGGAAAAAGAGAGTGAGCTGGAGGAGGTGCAGGAAGAGCTGCGCTCTGCTCAGGAGGAGGTACTGATGCTGCAACAGGCGGCAGAAGAGGCAGCAGCTGAAAGAGAGAATGACATCGCCTCACTACAGGAGGAGCTGTGCCGCGTCCGAGCTGAACTACAGCGCCTGTATGCCACCACACAAGAGTATGAGCTGGAGATCACCACTCTGAAGGCTGAGATCTGCATGAAAAGCCAAAGCCCGACAAGTGAATCACATGGTCTGTGCATACGTAAATACATATTAATGATCATTTGCTGATAACACACAGTAAATAAAACATACTTTTGGACAGGAGACATCACTCAGCTGAAGGAGGAAGTAAGTTCACTGACAAATCAGCATAAGTCATTAAATAACGACAACGAAGAGCTTAATCTCAAAGTAGAGCACTTGCAACAGCAGCAGAGAGAGCAGTAAGTCTTTTCTTCCATTTTCTGGGCCATTTTTGTGACTTAACAGTAAATCGTCTATTTAACAGCCAGGATGAAAATGTCTACTTGGCTGTTCGGGAGGAGGGCACACCTAGCAATGCCTGGGAAAACCCACTCAAGTCTGACACATATATAACTCTACATCAGTCTTGTTCTGAAAACAACGACATGCCAGAAGACTCCATTCAAGTGCTTAGTGAACTGACCGGGCAGCTGAAACGAGCAGAGGAGATGGCTCAGAAAGTACAAAAAGAAGTAATAACAGAAGCAGTGAACAATATTTTATATTGATTAACATGTATCATTCAGTTGTTGTGTCTTTCATAGTGCGAGAGCTTAAAGGGAGAACTGGCTGAGCTGCAGCAGCTCTATGACATCAGTCAGCGTGAACGAACCTCTCTGGAGCAGGAGTTACAGAGATGCAAGGCCCAACTGCAGAAACTAGCAGGCAAGAAGTCTCAGGTAAGTTTTATGCAGTAAAACTACCCTCAGAACACAGATACATAGACCACCACCACAAATAAAAGCACTATAAACAATGACAATACCAGCTCTATGAGATATATTGATATAATGTTCAGTATTGTGACAACTTGCATGTTGATTAAATAAGCTTGATAATATTATGGCACATTTAGAGGTGGGCGATGATATATATGAAAGTGGAATGTGATCTGACCCAGTTACAGTCCAAACACAAGCAACTCAATACAGAAGTGAGGCATGGACTCTTGGAACACAATTTATTTCTCTTAATTTTTAGAAAAATACAGTATAAAGCAACCCAGTGTAAAGTGAATCTAAGTAGTGTCTTAGGCTGTCATATCGTCCACCCCTAAGGCACATTGTCTGCATCAGCATTTTGGGAACACTTCTTGGCTCCAGCTTTAATTTACCTTAAGCGGTACAGTGCCTTTTAGTGTAATCTGTCTTCACTGGGCATGGGTTTATTTGTTTGTTTGTGAGTTGTTTGTAAAATGTAGTGGTTTTAGACCGTGTGAAGCATAAAGTGAAACTTTCAAGACAAAGACACTTTTTACACCTCTTCCATGACTCATTCTTTGTTTTTCCCTCATTGGATTTTTTTTTCTGAAATGTCCCTGGCTGTCTCCTGCTGTAGTTGTGTTGTGTTAAATCATTGCATGCGTCTTTTAATTCTCAGCATGCATGCTTGCTTGCTGTCATTGCATCCTATAAGTCTGTGATTATTTATTTCCCCTCCCTTTTCTGCATCTTCTCCTACACTCCTCCTTTTGTCTTCTCTTCAGACCAGCACACGTCCGTGTGAGCCCCCTGTTCTTTCCATACCCTTCATAGGAATGATTGTTATAGTGGCCTTGATTTGGTGCTGGTGGGAGGAGCTGGCGTCATAGAGGGGACCAGGTATGGCCTTGTCCTTACTTCTCTATGGGGTGCAGTTTGTTTAACTCTTGTGTGAAAACCATTTTGCTATGCATATTGGAGGACAGGGGGCTTCGGCAAAGTTCACGGTTTGAAGGCCTTTAAGCGAGGCTTTTTTCTCCTTTATTTCATAGTAAAGGAGAAATGAAGGAGAAAAGAGAAGCAAAACAATTGTTTTTTCAATAACCATAAGTAAATATAAATATAAATAAAATTAAGTTTAAAAAACGCCTGGCCATGCACATTGCACATATGTAATAAGTGCTTTTTTGTGTCCATAAATGTGCATATATACTCAACAAAAATATAAACGCAACACTTTTGCTCCCATTTTTCATGAGATGGACTTAAAGATCTAAAATTCATTCCAGATACACAATATTACCATTTCTCTCAAACACTGTTCACAAATCTGTCTAAATGTGTGATAGTGAGCACTTCTGCTTTGCTGAGATAATCCATCCCACCTCACAGGTGTGCCACATCAAGATGCTGATCTGACATCATGATTAGTGAACAGGTGTACCTTATACTACCCACAATAAAAGGCCACCCTGAAATGTGCATTTTGTTTTTGCTTTATTGGCGGTCTGGGGACTCAGAACCAGTCAGTATCTGGTGTGACCACCATTTGCCTCATGCAGTGCAACACATCTTCTTCGCATAGAGTTTATCAGATTGTCTATTGTGGCCTGTGGAATGTTGATCCACTCCTCTTCAATGGCTGTGCGAAGTTGCTGGATATTAGTGGGAACTGGTGCACGCTGTCGTATACGCCGGTCAAGCACATCCCAAACATTTTCAATGGGTGACATGTCCGGTGAGTATGCTGGCCATGCAAGAACTGGGACATTTTCATATTCTCTGAAACGCCTTTGGAGACGGCTTATGGTGGAGAAATGAACATTCAATGCACGAGCAACAGATCTAGTTGACATTCCTGCTGTCAGCATGCCAATTGCACGCTCCCTCAATGCTTGTGGCATCTGTGGCATTTTGCTGTGAGACAAAACTGCACATTTCAGGGTGGCCTTTTATTGTGGGCAGTATAAGGTACACCTGTGCACTAATCATGATGTCAGATCAGCATCTTGATGTGGCTCACCTGTGAGGTGGGATGGATTATCTCAGCAAAGCAGAAGTGCTCACTATCACACATTTAGACAGATTTGTGAACAATGTTTGAGAGAAATGGTAATATTGTGTATCTGGAATGAATTTTAGATTCCAAGTCCATCTCATGAAAAATGGGAGCAAAAACAAAAGTGTTGCGTTTATATTTTTGTTGAGTATATATATATATATATATAAATGTTACACATTTTCCTAAAGTATGTATAGCACTTACAATTCATTTATATCTAATATTGAGAAAAAAAAATCGTGCTGATTTTTCCATAGATAGTTTTAGTGATGTTTTTGTTTTACTTCATGTGACATGAACAGTGAATGCCCATGTTTTAAAATTGAGCTGGAGAACAGATGAGAACTCTATGGTAAAAATATACTTTTCACAACTAAATTACATGTTTTGTTTACAGTTAATATCTCAGCAATTGTAAATAACAGTAAATATCAACAAAACTCAGTTAATATCTCTGTTAGCACAAAGAAAACATCTATTGAATTTTTTTTTTTCCTAAAATGAGTGAGCAGACAATTAAACGCATTCTAAGACACAAGATGATAATGTTTGATAGTAATTTGAAATTAGCGTTTCAGTTTGGTTATTTCAAAAATAGTGATTTTCCCCATAGAGTTACAATAAACTCCTGCCCTCCATCTGTATTTATGACATGAAAATTTGTGTGAGCACTACCCAGCTCACAACTGTTAGCAACTATACTATGCAACATATTTTGCTAAATTAAGGTTTAAAATTGTAATTTTCACTTGAGCAAGGATGGAGTCAGTTTCTGTGCAGAACTTTTCTGTAGTTCAAAACAGAACTACAGAAAAATACAGTATAAACCATAATAGTGAAAAAACAACAACATTTATTTCACTATTAAGCCCTGCCCCTTGTTGTTTCTTCACAGATCTATCTTGTATTTTTTCTGATAATTTATCTGCCATCTGCTTGTCTTTATGGAGATGTTCTTGCTTTGTCTCAAACATACCACAGAAACTGTCTTGGATCCAGAACCCACTCTGAATTAAAATATAGAGCTGTTCAACCACAGAATCTGATCGATCATCGTAGAGGCTTTAAGTATCTGCCAATATTCAGTATTGACCGATGCCAACGTAGTTTTTTAATCTTGTAACTCAGTTAACACCTTAAAAATTGGTCATTAAGTGTAATGTAGCTGTTATTTATTGTGTAAGTAAAACTAAAAGTTTATTTGAAAACTATTTTAAATATTAAGAGACGATCTTGGTCAACATTAGCCAATAAATCGACTTACGTCCAAGGCACAACCAAGATTACAACTGAACCGATACTTTGGAATCGATACTGGATACAGCAAAATTACATGGATCAGCACTGATATCTGATTCCAATGCTGGATCAATGTCTCTATGGAGACAGACAGGTGGTGTAAGCACCACCTGGAATCTTACACAGTGCTGCTTTAATTTTGTAATAAAAAAATAAAATCTTCAAAAACTGCAGATTAGTAGGTGTAAAAGCACTTATGCCAAACATTATTTTAAAATCTAGTAATGAGAAAAACCTGTGTCTTGCTCTTTCCATCCTAACCTTGGTCATGATGGCTGTGTTTTGGCAGAGTGACTCTGAAGGTTGGACGCTGACAGTGGCAGTGGTTGCTGTGGCAGCGATGGCAGCTCTTGTCATCCCCAGTTTGACCAGAACTTGAGGACCAAAGACAGAGACCCAGCGAGTATCATCCAGCGCATTGCCCTGAAATAATGTGTGTCTGCTTCTTGCATTGCTCCGTCTGTGCACCACTGGTGAGGACACTTTTGATCTGGAGACACAGGTGCTCCATTTAAAAGCAATGTGGAGGCTCTTTGCACACCTGACTGATGACACAGGTTTTTTAAAAATTACATTTGATAAAGATCCTCTAGAATGAGATTGAAGTCAACTACAAGGTTTACTTTTACACAAACCTCATATAATGCAAAATTTAGATTTTTACCACTAGAGGGCACTAATCTGTACCTCCGCTCTACAACAGTACTTTAACACAGTAACATAATTAAATTGAGTAGCATTCTATGGATAGTAGGTTGTGTTCTTGGATACAAACTACAGTGGTTCAGCCTTATTATTTAAAGAAGTTTGCACTTTTGTGTGCTTTCAGAGACCTGTAAGGACGCTTAAAGAGCACACCACAATTTATTGTGCGACAGCATTCCATTCATTTTTGTAGCAATTAAAAACAAAAATAACTGGGCAAAAGCTTTATTTCTGTATTTTACATTGAATTTTTATCTCTTGATACGTCTGACACTTTATCTCAATGTTTACACTCTTCTAGTAGCATGAATTACAATCATTTTTGTTTTTAACAAGAGATGGTTTATGACGGGTTTCACTGTGCCAGATGTTTTCTTTTACCATTTATTATACATTTAAGTGTGATATATATTTTTACATTTCTTTTTTATAATTTGAATTCAAATCTGTAAATAAGCTGAAAGGTGTTGACTAGCTTCTCTAAAAAGCTAATTCAAGTTATCAAAAGCTAACTTTTTGATGTTTATATTATATTTTACAATTATGTACAAAAAATATATATAATTAAACTGTGGAGTTGTTTATTTTAAGTAGGCCTATGGTGAATTTCAGATAGTAGGCCTATCCTATTTCTGGTATAACAACACACCAGTGACATTGTAAAATAAAGCTGTCCTTCCAGTTGAATGTAAATTGTTAATGACACATAAGTGCAAATAACATTTTGAAAGTGAACATATGGTAATCAATGATGTAGCTGTTTGAATGAATAGTGAATAAGTTGCACACAATAGTCTTTCTAAGTTAAAGCATTATCAGGTACAATTCTTTGACAGTCCTTAGACTTCCATGTTTCTGAAGAGCCTTTTAAAATTAGTTTTAATAGTTTACATTGCCTCTGTGAAATATGTGAATTATGTGTTGTTTGCAAATACTTCTCTCAACAACCAGACATTAGACATCATATGTAATTGTAATTAGTTAAAATTATGAAAGATGATTATGTGAAAATTAGCATTTTAGTCTTTTGTGTCTTGCACACAGTTGTTGCATGTTACTCAGTGATTCTGCATGAGCCATGCCTGAGAACAGCATGGGCACCTAACCCACAGTGACTGATTTACCACTTACTTAGATCCAAAGAAATAAGTTCTGTAGTTTTCTTGGTCGTTTCCCTGTGTATTACAATGGCTGAAGTCCAATCATTGAACCCAGCAGCAGTCTATATTTATGTTTGCTTTATTATCTGTTCTGTCTGTTTGGGTGGTGCTTTTGTTTTGTACATTGATGTAAATGAATGAATAGGCCTAATAAAAAGTCATACACTTTTGGAGTATATTTTTCTAGAAAATGTTGGGTCTAATCATGTTTCCTGAAAGATCTAGCCTATTTTCGCGCTCACTTGGATATTTTATATTTGCTCTCATGGTAACCTAGTTGCTAATCATGTTTTGCTTCAGTCTACTTTAGTGTTTTTTAAGTCTAGCCTATGGGTTATTATGGACAACTCTTTGCACATTTGGATATTCTGTTGAGAGGGTGGAGCTCCAAAAGTACAAACTATACTGTGCTGTCGTTGAACACAGATGACATCATGTTTCTCTTCACAGTTACTGAAGAGTTTTAGAGGCGGCCCTCCCCTGGTGAGGAGCTCCTAAAATACGCAGAGGTATCACTGCTCTAGGGGTTGGGGTCCCGAGGTCCAGGGTGATCGGGGGGAAGTGGTGCTGACCTGGAGGTCCCACGTGTTGCTACTCTGCCCAATGGGCGCGTGTCTCCGTATCTCCGTGGGATTAGAGGATGCCCGGGTGGAGTTTTATATGGTCATGGAGGGGCCATTCCTGGGAGTCCAGTGAGGTGACGGCAGATTTTTAAGCGTCAGCTTGTCAGGGCTCTTCACTTCAGCGCACACGCCGCGCCTCAGCGGAACACTTTCTCGTTTAGTTTTCTTATTTAAAGTAGGCTACCACATGACTCGACCGCTCGGAGGACTAGTTGAATGTTACTGTGTTTTAACTTAATTTAAGTTCTCAACTGTTAACTGGATCACTGCCGCTTTGCTTTGCTCTACCTTCCCTCTCTTTCTTTTTCTTGATTTCCACTGTTTTGAGCTATAAAAGGGAGGAACCATGATGAATAACGGGAGTTACTTCGAGCCGCAGCCGCCGCTGTTTTACCAGAGCACAGACACTGGAGAGGAGGAGGAAGAGGAGATGCCCGCCACCGAGAAGGACCTGGCGAGGACGCGCCGTGGAAGAAGATTCAACAGAATACTTTCACCCGGTGGTGCAACGAGCACCTCAAGTGTCTGAACAAGCGCATCAACGACCTACAAAGAGACCTGAGCGACGGCCTCAAGCTCATCGGGCTGCTGGAGGTGCTCAGTCAGAAGAAGATGTATCGGAAATATCACTCCAGACCCAACTTCAGACAGATGAAGCTGGAGAACGTGTCAGTGGCGCTGGAGTTTTTAGAAAGAGAACACATAAAGCTCGTGTCCATAGGTGAGTAAGCATATCTATCTATCTATCTATCTATCTATCTATCTATCTATCTATCTATCTATCTATCTATCTATCTATCTATCTATCTATCTATCTATCTATCTATCTATCTATCTATCTATCTATCTATCTATCTATCTATCTATCTCATTCTATAATTAAAGTCACAATTAAAGTTTATGAAGATTCAAAAGTAGTTTAGAAAGTTGTCTTCTTTTGAGTCTCCGGGGTCATAAACCTCTATAATGCAGCTGGGTTGGTGGTTTGTCCCTGAGGCTCCTGCCATGTGTTTGTGGTCTAATGAGGGACAACTGTGGGCACTGTTCACGCTGCTGTCAGCATCAGCTGTCTACTCATAGAAAAACCAGCAAACGATTGCTGTAACATAATGTTATAACAATTTGTAAGTAACAAATAGTAGTAATAATGATAGTAATTAATATTAATAATATAACTGATAATAACTATTTTGAAAGCAAAGCCTTTGTTGCTCAAAGTTATGACTAGAAGTCATTTGTCATTTCTGTAGATTTATCTATAATATTTGTAGTTCATTCATTTTAATTTTTTGCTCGCCAAAATATTCTTTACTGATTTGAAATGGCCAAAGCTCTGATTTCCAGCTTAATAAATACATCATCACACCAACTTAATTTATAAAGCACTAGAAAAAAACTACATGACCAAAGTGTTTTACTATCATCAAAAATAACTAAATGTAATAAAGTTGTGAGCTAAGTGCTACTATGAGTCAGCCATGTTGTGGCTGGTCCAGGATCAGTGGAATGGGGGTCCAGGCAGGGCACTATTTGCTGATTGATGGTAGGACAGCTGAGCTCTGCTGTGCCTCTACCGACAGCTGCTCAAAATAGACCCACTGAATAGAAACCACAAAGACATCAGCTGAGCCGGATTTCACTCTGGCACAAACTCTTACTGAACTATAGTAAAACTCACACTCAAGTGCAGACACTGGTGCTTTCCATTGGGTTAACTGGGAGTAGATGTACTTAGAATATAAGCTATTTGTCTCTCCTCGACATGACCGGCATTGTGTTTTTATAAATAGCCATTGTGGCACATGTTTTGTTTGATCTAAATCTGGAAGGTTGATATGTCACACATGACGTGTCTCTCCTCGTGGATGGATTTTTATAGCTCTCTAAACGCTCCTTTTCCAAGAACATGAAACTTGTTACAAAGTCTTGCACCTGTAGCTCTACATTGACCAAAACTACAAATCTCTTTTACTGTGTTGAGCGGCTGCTTCCTCTGCTCTGTAGATACAGTGTGTCAGGTTGGCTTTGGAGTCTCTTCTCTTGTATCTGTAACGATTTCCATGTGTTGATGCAGTCAGCTCCGAAGAATGTTCATACACACACTCCCCCGCACTCAACCCTGACATTATTTTAAAGCCATGTTGAATTTGTCACTGTTCATATTTGACTTAGTGAGAAATCTAGTCATTTATGTGAACTTGGAAAAAAATGTATGTCTTTATAACAATCAAATATGTGTAATACTAGTGTTGCCAGGTTGCACTAATAATGTGAGATTACCTGGGTGTTATAGTCTTGTGCCATTTGTCCAGGTACAAACCTCTCTAAGGGCTGCAGCTGCCTCCGACAAATGGCTCAGATCATGTTTCTATTAAAGCAAAGAAAACAAATGAAGTGTGGAAGAGATACTTGCCCTTCTGCAATAGATAAATACATATAGTTACAGTCAATTTAAATGTTCTTCCATGCTTTGATTCACAGACTGTGTGTGGGCATTCATGGCTGAGTGATGAGGTCAAAGGTCAGGTTCACAGTGGTTCTAGGTTCAGAGATATCACATATTCACCAAGGCGACGGCTGTCTGGAACAGAAAGTCTACATTAAAGTTTTATTTTTATTGCATGTTCTCTTTTATACTATTGTTTAGTGGAAGTTAAAGATAATTAGATATCTGTCTGTCTGTTTGTCTTACCTTTTTAGCAGATTGTTAATATTAAAAAATGCATTCATTTTTGGGCTAAACATTAGAATAGCTGTTTTCCGATTGCTAAGTGAAACTAGAACCAATCACCACAGCACAGAGAATGGTGTTCAGCATTAGCTTCTGCAGAGATACAATAGTATGGGTGCAGTGACATCAGAATACAAATACGTTTTTGCCAAATAGTATTTTTGTCAATGTCAAATAAAGTTTCTAGTTCTAGATAAAATGCTAAAAAGCTACAAATCTTTGGCAGGAGTTCAAAAGGGTCTGCGTGACAAAAATGGATATCTGAATATGATAACAGTATTCAGGTGATATTATGCAAGCCCAACAGAAATATGCTAAAACATATTATTCAGTTTTAGAAGTAGAGGTTTAATCATGATCAGAGAAATGTGAAAAAACTCCCAAAAAGTTTAGAAATATCAGCTCAAATGGAGCCAGCAATGTGCCAACTTACCCGTCATAGTTTTCAGTCTAAAAAGCTACAACTTAAAGTAATGCAAAACGGCTTAATAACTTTGTAGTTTGTTAAGCTGCAGAAACAGATTTTATACAAAAATGTAGGTTATATTGCTCATGAATCACAACATTAACTGATTAACTCTGAGGATGTTTACAAACGTTTACCATAACGTTTAGTTTTTGTTTTTTTTCCTGAAATGCCTAAGGAGATTTAACATGTGAGTCAGTATGTGTTGAACCAGGAAGTGAGCGATCACTGTTGAGCTCTATACCCATATTTGAAATCTGTACAGAATAGGTTTTGCATTTGCTTGCAATAATCTCTCTCTCTCTCTCTTTTTTTTTTTTTTACCATATTTTGTACTCAATATTAAATGTTTGCATATCTTTGGAACAACATTAAAAAACAAAGCCAACAACATCATCATAAAAAAGTCAATATTAGAAATCAATCTACAGTATATATGTTTTTCCTTAGCCGATGCTGATATTGATATTTTCAGATTTTGTCATCCGTCGCCGATATTCAAGATATCTTATTTTATTATTTTTTTTTAAGTAGAGCTGGGATGAGATAGAATTAAAAAAAAGTTAAATCTAAGCTATTATTTTGTCTCATAGCTTAAAGAAAAAAACATGTTTTTGTTCATCACAGAAAATGTTTAAAGAGCAATTCAAGAAAGTGCTGCTTTTCAACACATGTTGAGAAAGTGTTTGTATCATCACATTAAACGCCACTGCAGCCACGATCTTTCTCTGTATTAAAGCAGCACATGAGTCCATAATGATAAACTAACAAGCACTATTAAATGGCTTGTGTTTCAGTCATAGAACAAGAATAAAACTCTACTTAAAGACATGTTAAAGCTGCAGACTAGGAGCTCAGCTGATCACTGTTAGTGAGGCTCTCTGCAGAGTACTGTTGGGCCCAAAATATCAGCTGGCCTATATCAGCCTGTGTCTCATGAAAATTGTGAGACAAAACTAAATTGTAGAAATAATCCGTTTTTTATTTACCATTTATCTGTTTAATGCAACTGTCTGTTCAAATACAGGCCCCTTCCTCTCACATTATTGGTCAGCCTATGTCTAGATTTTAATGACAGCTTTATTTTAATGACAGCTGGATTTGGCCAATCACATTACGTCATAAGCAACAGGAAAGCAGACAGTGTATATAGAAATTAACATTGTGAGGCTATCTGAAACTTAGCCTGATGATTCTGACCTCTCTATGAAATAAGATTTAACATATTTTCAAAACTTGCAGTACATTTGTATCATCCATATCTATTCTGTAAGTCTTTGTACTTGTTTGTATGTTGTTCACTGTCATTGGTAAGCTCATGGGTTGATTTAAGTGCTGCAATGGGAGTTTTTCTGTGTGACCTGCTGACTGTCACATGCTCTTACATTCAACTAGAGGCCTGATTTCCCCTGGCCTTGTCATGGGAAGGGTTATCAAAAGTATTGAAAATAAGATATTTTGAGGTGGCTTTTGGGGTGTTTTTACTCAAGTACTGTTTTTAGGTAGCTCATTTGAGTATCTGTGCTTTACTTGAGTATATCTAAAATCCAATGACTTTTTAGTTCTTACATTTTTTTTTTAAATATCTGCTTTCTACGTCTTACATTTAAAAAAACAAAACTTTTTAGTGACTTTTTCAGTCCATATACCAAGTTTTCCCACTATTATCAGTGCAGAACTGCTGTGCTGCCGTGTCAGTGCTTTGTAAATGAGTCAAGAAGTGAAAATCGCCGGAAACTTTATAATTTCTAACAACTATATTTTTGTCACATGATAGATTCTCTGTAAAGCTCATCTCACTCTCCAAGACATTACAAACCAACCTTGTGCTCTGCAAAAAAATATTTCTACACTGGTTAAAATGTCTTTGTTAATTGTTTATGTTTAAGATGGTTTTACTTGATGGACCTAGATTATTTGACTTGTTTTATGATTACAGTCACTTTGTTCTTACTTCAAGTTAAATTATTTGCTAATGACCCTCACCTCTTCTCTTGTAAACTCAAAAATCTCTTGAAACAAGTAAAGTAAGCCAATAAATTATAGCAGTTTTATTCTAATCTGACTAAAACCACTAAAACTAAGATTAATATTCTGAATTCTAGTAGTTTTAACAGAGAGCAGATAATAACTTTTTGCAGAGTGATTGTGTTTTTTACTTAAATAAATTTGCACAAGTTTACTTTTGTACTTTTACTCGAGTAAAGGAGTTTAGCAGGACTTTTACTTTTACCAGTGTCGTTTTTACATATGTAACTGTACTTTCATTTGAGTAGTGAACTTCAGTGTTTTTGCCATCTCTGCAGATATTATTCAATACTGAGGAAGCCTTGAATTCTCATTTGAACAAGTTTTGATACTGCTAAATCACAAACAAGAGAAAATGTGACTTTTCTGAATAGTTTTTGAAACATCTTGAACTTTGAGCGAATACAAGACCTCATAATGACATAAACAATCATAATTATCAATACGGAACAATACAAATCAAAAATTTTGCTTTGCCTTGTTTAGTTTAATTATAACTGCATTTATTCATTATTAAGCTGAACATACTGTATCAAAAAGCGCATTAAAATATCCAATGTAAAACAACTTTCTCAAATTTTGCATTTTTTTTTTATCATTCAAGCCCACAGAAAAGTTTGAAATGTTAGTATTGTGAACACACACAGCACATACGACGCTGTACACGTCTTAAGCAGAGGGACTGTGACAGTTTGGTGAAGACTGACCCACTCCTGCTGCTGCTTTGAAAAGCTTCTCAGCAGCTGTGACGACAGCTGACAGACTGCAATCACAATCTCAGCCTGTGCTGCGCTCATTCACGCCAGACCATTTGTTATGATCAGTTTAACTCCGGGTTGTCAAAAGTATCAAGAATCACAGACTAATCAATACTAAAGCTATCGTAAAAACTACATCCTTGTTTAGACCAATTAACAACTTTTTTTGTGCCAGTGTGTGTGTCAACAATTTCAGTTCATTACCTAACACTTATATTATTATATTCTGGTATTTGGGAACAGGAATCGAGTGTCTATATTTGTAGTGACAATTCATAGGCTATTTAATTTAATCAAGTGAAAAATGGATCTGGTGCAGTAACTATGACACTGTCTTGTCTTTATTAAAAATCTTACATAACAACTAAAAAAGATTAGATTAAAAAGAACAATCTAGCACACATAAAAATAGATATTTCTGCATCGTTGTGATTAGTTTTACAGCCATTTCATGGAATACGGTAAATTCAATTAAAACATTTACAGATACATTTTATCACAATTTTGTCTGAACATCAACATTGAGATGATCCAAAAACATATAACTTATTTTGTTGAATTCATCCACTGATATGACATTATGTTAGACTACGTTTTTCAGGAAAACACTGTCAGTGAACATGATTATTTTTAAGTTTTCACTAAATGTTTTTCCTTATTTTAACCTAATTTGTCTGTTTGGATTAAGTTTGTAATTGTCTTTTGCCATGTAAATTAGACATACTGTATGTAGAGGTAAATCCACAACTGTTACCTAGCAATCATATTGTTGATATGAGACGAGATTCACATAAATGACACAGATAATATCATTTGACAAATGACAATGACTTGTAACATTATAATTTTTGTTAAATGACCGTTTTAACTCTCTTTTGTCGCTTTTTGACGACATGTGGAGGCATTCAGTTTTAGAACTCCAATTACTTTCTGTAATTTTCCACTTTTATTTGTCAATTTCTTCATAATTTGCAACATAACAGCTCTAACAGTATGATAAATATTTACCACAAAGACTATCACTCTAAACTAAGTCAAAAATGGGAAAAATGCCTCATTCCTAAAGATTGTTTGTTTACACTTTAAAATAAGTATTCTATAATTATAATTCTCTAATAACCAATAGTTATTTGTTTGTGCTCAGAGCAGAAAGAAGAAAGAAAGAAGAAAAGTAGCTCACACAGACAGAACTGAAGCTTTTTGATCTTAAAACAAGATAAAAAACTACTGTAAACATTTTGCCTAATACTATGTGTCTTATAAATAGTTTTTGATTCCTTGTAAATGGTCTGTGAACAGTGCTTAAGCAAATACATAGTGCTTCATAATGGCTTGTAATATTATGTGTCAATGATTACTGTGTCTTTGCTTTACAGATCTGGTGGTTAAAGTGCTTGGATAAGAGTAATCTTTTGTTCATGCTCCAGTTTCCAGCTGTTGTTTGTATTAGTCACAGGTGTGGGCCTTAAAATAGCCCTATCTTCTTTCACTCGAGCTCTCGCGGGTCATCAGGGTAAACAAAAACACTTGCATTTATACAGCTGTTGCCCGCTTGCCAAGTCAGGTTTTTAGTTCAGTCAGCCAGACCAGAGGCAGGTAGTTTCATTTGCTCTGTTTCTTGAGTAAAATATTGTTTTTCAGAGTACTTTTCTAATCTCACTCCCGACTGGGTTATTTTTTATTTGTAGCAGCAGCGCATGAGGAAAAGTATTCATTGCTTTTTCCTCTGTGTGTAAATTTAAACGACAAAGATGTGACAACCTCAAATTATTTGAATACTGTACTTATTGATGATACCATGATACTGTGACACCAAAATTGTCACGATATCGTTGTCACCTTAACAGCATGACTTTGCATCAGAAACAGTTATGCGCTCAGAACATTAACACATATTAACATGTTTTTTATGCAACAAATTGTAAAATTCTGAATATTTTAATAAACAAAGAAAGAAACTATCTGTGTTATATGGGAAGAGAGCAATTTAGTCTGGAACCTTGACTGAAAAATATGGCTTTAATGCTAATTATTATGAGCATAATCTCAATACTGTAATATCGCAATATCATAATAAATATAATATTGTAAGTTTCATATGAAAATAATATTATATAGTGAGATTGTGTATCGTTACATCTCTATTCGTGCGCCACTTTTCTCAAACACAATTTTGAGTTTCACATTGTTGAGTTTACTTTCTGAAAAGCCAAGATTTTTGCTTGTTTTATTCATTGTGTGTTTCCCAGACATACATGTTCAGACATTTACAAGTACAGTTTGTTTGTTCGCCAAATACCTTTACTTTTGAGTGACCACTAATCTGTACTCTCAAGTAATACTATTTAGAAGTAATTTTATGCTTACTTGAGTACACATTTTGACTATTCTACCCACCTTTGCTTGTAACTGTTCTGTCTTTGTCATTCATTTTGTCCTCACGGGGGAACTTTGTTTGTCTAGGCTGCTCATAATAGCCAGACATGCACAGTTTAAGAAAGTTTGTTGTTTTAATGTCTTACAGTTAAACTCAATCACGCATGTTTTCCACTCTAAAGTTTTAGTAAGCAGTGCAGTATTACCTCCAGCTCCAGTGGCAGTGAACTTACCGAGTTAAGGGAAATGTTGTTGGATAAATGCTGTAATCATTCCACAGGAAAACGGAGCTGTTGCTAAGAGATTGTTTTTGTCAGCTGTTTCCCCCAAAACTCTGTTCTTCTTAAAAACATTGGTTGTTGGCGTTGTAAAACATCTGTGTTCGTCCAAAATGCAAGACAAGGAAATGGTTTATGTTGCAAAAATCTCTTGATTTTACTTCTAACAGAAAGACTTGTTGCTTAAAATATCTCAAAACTGAAGATTAATAAAGGCTGCAGCTCTTTAGTCATTTAAATTAAATGCGTTAAATGCAGAGGACAAAATTTCCCTACGGGACAATAAAGTGTACCTTACCTTAACCGTACCTTAACCTTAATCAAAGCTAAAGTTCAAAATGTGTAATCACATCTAGCTTTTATTGCAGGACACAAAGAAAGAAAATCAAATTACTACACTAAAACCGTGTTGTTGCTTAAAAGCTAACACAGCAAAAAAAAAAAAAAAAAAAAAAAAAAAAAAAACTGTTCTGAGTTTTTATTTATTTACTTTTAGGTCAGCACAGTTACAATCTGACTGTATTCTAGTTGTGACATCAGTGCGGCCACTCCACACACTGCTTCTCTCTTTCCTCAACTCCTCCTTTCACCTTCTCCTGTTCTTTTGCAGCAACCAGCTTTGTGTGAAGTATGTTTGTGAGAGGAGTTAGCTTTTTAAAGTTTATGTCTAAAATGACCACAATTGTTATTTTTTATTCTTATTTTTTGCTTTTGAATTAACTTTAGATCTTGACGTAACTATTTTGCAGAAAACAACAACTGTTAAAGTTTAAGTAAGTTTGTCATGTTTTAGGACCCCTCTGCGTCTCTGTGAGTCTTAAGTTAACAGAATACCATTGATTGGTTTTAGGGCTGCAACTAATGATCATTTGTTAATCAGCCAAAGATCATCTGTTGGTTGCTTAGAACACAAGTCACATGGAGAGGATATTTTTACAAAATTTGACCCAGATAGAGCTAAAGTGCCCTTGCTTGACACATCCTATAGACAAAATAGTGTTTTCATTAAACACACAAAATGTACTTATTTCATGTGTCACTGCGGCTCAATTTGACCATTAAGCTTCTCATCTTATGAAACTGGTTTATGGTTAAAACCCATATGATTTTTTTTTTCTAGTTCTAAGTTCTAACCCATTCTGTTAGTCAAAAAGCGACAATCAATCAAATGTGTATGTTTATTTTATGTACATGTGGTACCACGTAAAATCTTTAATTCGCCTTAGCAAGGCATAATAAAGCATGAACAACACATAATTATTCATAAGCAAAAGGTGAAAAATTAATGAAAATGTTTAGTAACTTCTTAATGAAGGAGCTAAGGATTTTGGGTTAGGGATAGGGTTAATGATTGAGTCTATATTAAGAGTTATGAACTCTTTATAACGTTAGGGCAAAGTAAACTTTATCTATTATTGACGTATTTATTTATTCATTCATTCATTTCAAGGACAATGTGCAGGTCCATTAAAAAACGGTAGCTTCAGATTTACATCATGCTAATTTCCAAGTATTCTGCCAATATTTTAATTTGGACCCTTGTTTACAATATGGCTGCTGGTAAAAGCTGTAGGTTCACCTTCACCATGTATTATACCATAATACACATCATTAAAAAGATGAAAACAACAATTAAGAAAGTCTTAAAGGTGCTCTGTGTAACTTTCTAGATTTAAAAAGTCAACTACATAAGTCAGTACAAATAGAAAGCTAACACCTAACTTTAGAACATCGTCAGTAGTGATAATTGTGTGTTTTGCCATAATGTGAAAACAAACAGAAGGAGGCACTTCTCCAGGACAAATAATAGTTAATTTTTTGATCATGTAAGCATGCTCAAAGTAAAGGCCCTGATTTTATTTATTTATTTAGTGCATGAAAAACATTTAAATGTGTATTTTTGTTACACACTTAGATATTTTTAATCATACTCACAAGTTTTGTTTCTGAAAAGTGTTTCTAACTTATCACATGGACTTTTACGACTATTTGATTTTTACAGCCCTATTTAGTTTCACTGCTATGACTGTCCAAATGCCCTTTAAAGTCTGTACAATCTCAAAAAAGCCCAAAGAGACTGTCTCATTCTCCTTCACTTTCAACAACTCAATTCTTCAGTTACAGCAAACTGGTCTCCAACGGTTACCAAACAAACAATCTCCTCAGAAACAATGCTCGCTCAAAGAAAGGCGTCAGTGTGCAGAGGAAAACAGGCGGCCTTCATCAGACCCCCGCCCCCGTCCCGGTGCGAGTGTGCGGGCCCGAGGTGATGGAGAAACTGTGTAATGGCCACATTTAGAGAGAAAAGATTCATGGGACAGCGCAGCGGAGGAAGCCATGGAGGGGGTTTGGAAAAAGCAAAGCAGGAGATTACAAAGAAGGGAAGGAATGATTTTTTTTAAGGAGTTCCTGGGAGGTTACTCTAGCTGATCCAAAACCAATTGAAATATTAAGTTGTTACCTTAAGCACATGTCTTATAATGTGTGTGTAAGTAAAAGTATACAAATTGATGTTTTTCTGCTCAGGCTTAAAGCAGATACTCTGTGTTTACTCCTGCAAACTGTGACATATGTACTAGGGATACTGATCCAGCTTTTTCTGTTCCGATACCGATTCCGATACTTTGGCTTTAAGTATCTGCCGATCCCCGATATCAACTGATACTGGTGTAAGGACTGAAATATCTTGTTTTTCTTATGAAAGCATAAGACATTTGGTCATATAGTGTTATCTAATCATTATTTATAGTGCAGGTCACAACTTAACAGCTTCATCTGAATAAAATGTCAAACATTATGAGACATCAGACTGTAAATTAGTCTCATTATGTCCAATTAAAGGTACAACAATGGTATCGGCAGAACTGATATCATGAAGCCAACAGGAAATTTTGCTGGATCGGCACCGATATCCAATCCCAGTATCGGATCAGTGCATCCCTAATATGTGCATAATTTACATTTTGTTTGCTGTAAAACACAAAATGGATTTAAAATGGTACAGAAATATAAACGGTTCTTTGACTTCTTGTTAAAGATTTTACCTAGCTAGTTTTTATTGCTGTAAAGTGGCTATGACAATATTGAACGCAATATTGAATCTGATTTTTTTATTTTTGTGGGTAGGGTTAGGTGATAGGTGTAAACAGCTCTCTTCTGAGCACTCAATGCAAGATTACTCAACATAACATTAATAAATCACTCCTGATACAACTTTTGAGAAAAGTAGATTTTACATAATACGTCTTCCAACTAAATAAAATGTTTAAACCTTACTTAATTTTAAACTTATCCTCATACTCTTGTTTTTTTTTTCTTTTAGTCCAGGGTCACTAACTTCATCAAATTTTTTTAAGGCTGTTAAGTAGCTTAGAGCTCAGGGCAAATGGCCAAAAATGGCTGTTACCATGGAAACCGGCCATGTTTGCTGCAGGTGTGCTTTTAAAAGTTCACTGGATTAGAACGAGCCTCACTGTCGATTCTACTGGTGCGTGAAATCACAATCCACATTATCCAGGGTTGTTACAACATTAAAATAAGACACTTTATTTTGATTCTGAGGATTATAAATATTACAATCTGGATTAGAAATCTGAAAAACCTTTATTGTCACTGTGAACTCAATGATAATAATACCATATAAGCTTAGATAACTGCAAAAATATCAGCTACAGTTTTTTAAAAATGGAACCAATTTTTGTTCTTAGTTTAAGTATTGATTTTGGCAGTATTTCTCATTCCCCCCATAGTATAAAAACAACTTGACAATAAATTTATGGTGAAACAACTGTATTTTATGATTGTAGCATTTTAATCAACACAAAAAAGTCATTTGTATTTAATCTATAATCAATGTTTTGATCAGTAGAAGCAGTAAGGGACATCCACACCCCCAAAATTGTGTTAAATAATATATATAGTTTTTGATCACTCGTACCACCATAGTCTATGTATAAACTTGTGGGAAACACTGCAATAGGGCTGCATAAAGTTGATAAAGTAATCAGAACAAATTGATCACTGAAATAATCATCAATTATTATAAATACCGTATTTTCGACCTATTGAGCGCACCTGAATATAAGCCGCACCAACTAGATTTAAAAAAGAAAAAAAGTCCAGAAATTACGGTAATCAGATTATCATCAGCTGGTCTTTACATAAACTTCGATGTGTGTCATAAAGAGAGAGAAGCCTTAGATAAAACAGCAATGATGAGCAATGTAAATGGTGTAAATTTAGTGTTTTTGGTGGAATGACCTGTCACTGGCATAGGCTCTGATCACCCGCGACCCCTTACAGGAACAAGTGGTAGAAAATGAAGTGAATGACTTTTTCCTGAATATTTACATCTCCAAAACGTTCTCCAGCGACGTTACCTCAGCTAAAATGTTTCAAAAATCTTATATTCAACTGACTTTCGCTTTCTAAACAACTAAAGAATAAATGCAACTAAACAATTACCAAATAATTCTTAGTTGCAGCCTTAGTATGGATACTTGTTCAAATGAGTATGTAGTTTCAGTGTCTGATTTTTCTTTTGGGAACTCTCCTGTTTATATTCTTCACTATGTAAGAGTAAGTCATGCTCATTGAAGTCTAGTTTATACTGTAGTCCTAATAATAAAGTTGTCGTTCATTCAGCTACTTGAATCATCTTCCCAGGGAGTATAAGCTGATGTGGTGAATGTGTCATGATCCAAATCTAGAAAACAAAAGTCAGAACCATGAGTCACTGCAGGTTTGGGCTCCTGCTGAACAGAAAGTGTCATCGCTGCCCAAAGATACAATGGAAAAGTCAGGGAGCTTGTCTGGTGCTGAGATCTACAACTCCGTGTCATGTGTTTCCTATTTAAGCTGACCTCATTCCTCAGACTGTGGCTTGTATTGTATGACATCATCTTTTGCTGTCAGTAGAAGGATTGCTCACATCACTGAGCATGCTGACATACAACTAAAACTATGCCTCTGACAACTGAAAGATAAATTCATGGCTCCAAGTCTCAGTTTCATGACTAGAAACAGGAAATGACAACATAGTTATTGATGATAGAGGGAATGGCTCCTGCTTGGATCAGTTCATCATTCATAAAACACTGTCTTACATTTAGGGTCGATATGTTTGTTGAAATCACTTTATAAAGTCTTAGATTGTTCCAAGTTGAAAGCATTTTGAACATTGTTGACAACAGCTGGGAAAAACATCACTGTTCACATTGCCGAGCTGACCACAAACTACCCTCCTTACAGCTGCACAGCTCATGCCCTGCCAATATAAAACATTCACACTGGCTTTATTGCAGCTAGGCTTTCAAAAGGCAAATGCCCATTTTAAAACCATGTTTATAAGATATACAAATATATGCATTTAAAGGTGAACTGTGTAACTTTTTGGCCAATAGTAAATAGTAAAACTGGAATAAAAACAGGTTTCTGTCATTTAGTCGTCTGCGTTTTTACTTTGAACAGGTTTGCATGACCACATAATGGAGGAGGGCCTGAACATGTTTGTTTCCATAGACAAACTTTTCCTTTTTTTCATATTATGGCATAAAATGTATTTATCCCAATTCAGAATGTCCCAAAGTGTGGTTTTAACTTTCTATTTCTACTGAATTGCTTAGATGACTTTTCACCTCCTTCAACTCACACAGTGCACCTTTAAAGTAATTTGTGCTTCAGTTCAGTTGCAAAAACATATCCCTGTTTTGAAAAATTGTCCTAAGGATTTTATTTCTTTTTATTATTTTCAGCCAATATGTTGAGCGAATTTTATTTAGGGAGGCTTGAACTAGTATTTTATTTGTAATTTTTACATTTGCTTTACAAAGAGCAAAAATAACTTTTTGAAAATCATTCTTATTTGTATTTACAAATTTGTGTTTTCATTGATATTATTTTCAACTTTTATGCATTTGTGTTATTTCCAGATTCAAAAGCCATTGTGGATGGTAACCTAAAGCTAATCCTGGGTCTAATCTGGACACTGATCCTCCACTATTCCATCTCCATGCCCATGTGGGATGATGAGGATGACGAAGATGCAAAGAAACTAACCCCAAAACAGCGGCTGCTGGGCTGGATCCAGAACAAAGTGCCTCAACTCCCCATCACTAACTTCCACCGAGACTGGAGGGATGGCAAGGCCCTGGGAGCTCTGGTGGACAACTGTGCACCAGGTATAAAAGAAATCATATTTAACCAAAGACACAAACAATGATGAAAGAATTAACACCATTTTCATCTTTCAACCAGGTCTATGTCCAGACTGGGAAACTTGGGATCCCAGTCAGCCTGTGGAGAATGCCAGAGAGGCCATGCAGCAGGCCGATGACTGGCTTGGAGTGCCACAGGTAAAGTTACTTCAAACTCTCCAAATTATTTATCAGTCAAAACTTTTACCAAATGAGATGGCTCACTCTACTTTCAGGTCATTGCCCTGAAGAAATTGTTGATCCTAATGTGGATGAGCATTCAGTCATGACTTACTTGTCCCAGTTTCCCAAATCTAAATTGAAGCCAGGTGCTCCCCTGAAGGCAAAGACGCTGCACCCCAAAAGGGCCAAAGCATATGGACCAGGTGACCAAAATAAATAAATAAACACAATTGAAAACCTTTGATGTCTTACTAATAACATTGTACTTCTGTCTCAGGTATTGAGCCGTTAGGAAATATGGTTTTGAAGCCTGCTGAGTTTCTGGTTGAGACTGTGGAGGCTGGACTGGGAGAGGTTTTGGTCTATGTTGAGGACCCTGAGGGGCACACTGAGGAGGTGAGATTATGACTGTCAAAGATGTAGCGGTAGCTATAGCTGTAGAAAGGGGTAATAGCAGTCGTGGTTTTAATACTTGTCGAATTATCTTGTCTTCTTGCTTTCAGGCCAGAGTCATCCCAAACAATGACAAAGCCCGATCCTATTCTGTCGTATATCTGCCCAAAGTTGAGGGACTGCATAAGGTAGAATAATATTTTCAGATCTTCAGGTTCACAGAAATACTGTCAATGTATCACCATAGTTGTTTTGCCTCCTCACAGGTAAAAGTGTTGTTTGCTGGACAAGACATAGATAGAAGTCCTTTCATGGTGACCGTGTCAAAAGCTTTGGGCGATGCAACCAGAGTCCAAGCTCGTGGGCCAGGACTTCAGCCAGCGGGCAATGTGGCCAACAAGCCCACGTACTTTGACATTTACACAGCAGGTGAGAGATATATTCTAAAATGTAGTACAAAATGTTGAGGATTTTGAGCTCATTGTGTTTGGTGCAAACCAGGTGCCGGAGCGGGAGATGTTGGTGTCATTATTGTGGACTCTAATGCACGCAGGGACACTGTTGAGATAGTTCTGGAGAACAAAGGAGACAGTATTTTTCGCTGCACCTATGTCCCTGTTTTGGAAGGAGCTCACACGGTTTATGTGACTTTTGCTGGACAACAGATTCCTAAAAGTCCATTCACTGTTCACATTTCTGAAGGTAAGGTTCCTCAAAATTCTTAACACTTAGTATATTTATATACAATATCATTAACGATTAAATATGCAATAATATTGATAATAATAGTAATAGTGGATAGTTTTTTCTGCCATTTATTTGGACAGAAGATTTTGTTTTTAGTTCTGTTCACAGCTGCTAGACTTGTATTGGTTTTGGAATTGAACATAATGACACTTTGCTATGTTAATAACTGTGTTGAACCCTGATGTTGAAAATACCATTCCTCACCACCAACATAAACTACTGTGGGATTTTGTTGGTAAGGTTTCTTCATCAAACTGACTCACTTCTCCTGAAATATAAATATCTTTCAATGTGCATATGTGTAAAGTGTTTCTGTGTATTTGTTTAAAGTTGAATTTGATATATTTAGATCATATTCAACTTCAAACAATTAAAACAAGAAAGTGCATGTACGCTACATATTTTGTATAGTGGCCTTTTATTAGACCAAATCGTGGGGTTGGCCTGGAGGCCTCAGTCTTTCTTAATCATCATGACTCTTGCCTCCTCCAGTTTCACAGAGAAGCCCCTCAGCTGGCTCCCCTGTGCAGGCTATGCCTGAGTCTGTGCGCACTCCACCCTCAGACAAGACCAGAAGAGCTCCCCCTCCAACCCCTCCCAAACCCAGACGACCAAGTTAGTAAAGGGGCGGAGCATGTCACTGGAGCCTGCTGCGCTAGCCCACTTTCTTTTCCCACTCAATCTGGCCTTGACTCCTCTGAGGGTCCTCAGCTTTACAGCATGTGCTGGCGCCTGCTTCACTGAACAGTTCTCTGTCCTCAGAGTGAATGTGGATGTGTGAGCTCTGTCACTTTAATAAACAACCTTACAGGAAATACATTTTAAAACAACTTTTATTGTAATAATGTTACAACAGCACATTGACTTAACAGGGATTTTAGTTGTTTTTTTCTTTTTCAGTTTTCAGCAATTAAATTTTTGTCATATTTGAAAAGTTTGAATGTGATTGCTTATTCGTCTAATCTTTCATTGAAATTGACTTTCAAAAAAATCTTTTTTTCTGTTTAGTAATTTCTTTTAAAAAGTATCTCTCTTTTACAAATGTCATTCTCATGCCATTATTTCTGCAAAATAATTTCTAACATTTAGCTATGTTTTTATCAATTGATAATGTAAATGTTTAAATTGCTTTGAATAACGCCATTTCAGTTGTTTTTTTCTTATAACAAACTCTAAACTGCTCTCTTAACAGCTTCTCTACCACTGCTTTTCCTTTTTCAGCAAGAAAATCTGCTTCTCCCAATTCTGGTCAGCTGACTAACAGCTGAAACTGCAGCCATTTATGTTGTGCTCAAACACCAGTGAACAAAAAATGTTTTATTTTTCTGTATTAACTTTTATGTAATGTGTGTTTTGTAGCTTGTAATCCAAATGCCTGTCGAGCGTCTGGCAGAGGCCTGCAGCCAAAAGGTGTGAGGATCAAGGAAGTGGCAGATTTCAAAGTTTACACAAAAGGAGCTGGCAGCGGCGAGCTCAAAGTCTCTGTGAAAGGACCAAGTAAGACTGACAAACAAGAAGGAATGTAACAATCTATGAAATCAAACTGTGTGAACGACAAGTGCTTGTTTGATTATAGAGGGGCTGGATGAACCGGTCAAGGTGCTGGAGTTGGAGAATGGGATGTATGAGTGTAACTATTATCCTGTCAACACTGGCAAATACATAGTTACAATAACATGGGGAGGACACAGCATACCACGCAGGTGAGACATGTCCCATCAACATCTGTTTTGGACCCTCACAAATGCACCACGGGTGTCACATTGTTGTTCATGTATTCATATAATTCACAGTCCATTTGAGGTGCACGTCAGTGAGGAAGCTGGCCCTCAGAAAGTACGTGCCTGGGGTCCTGGTCTGGAAACAGGCATGGTGGGAAAAAGTGCAGACTTTGTGGTAGAAGCCATTGGTATGGAGGTTGGAACACTTGGTATGTGCTGTTTATTGACTCTACATTAACTTGTTTTATGTATCCTTCAGTACACCAACAGTCCTCTGATTAACAGGTTTCTCGATCGAGGGGCCGTCTCAAGCCAAGATAGAGTGTGATGATAAAGGCGATGGCTCATGTGACGTGCGTTACTGGCCCACTGAAGCCGGAGACTATGCTGTCCACGTCATATGTGACGATGAGGACATTAAAGACAGTCCCTTTATGGCACATATACTTCCCGCTGCCAAAGATATCTTTCCAGAAAAAGTTAGTTTAGTTAAAGAATTTTTGTTTGTAATATTTATTGAATAGCTGAATGTAATCTTTCTTTCTTTCTAGATAAATTGTTATGGCCCAGGTTTGGAACCAATTGGCTGCATTGTTAATAAACCTGCAGATTTTACTATTGATACACATGGAGCTGGTGGAGGAGAACTGAGGCTGTATGCTCAGGTAAGATTATACATCATATGTTTTGTAAAAAAGTGTAAAACCAATATCTTTAACTATCTTTTTTATATTATATTTTAGGATGCAGAAGGTTTTCCAATCGACATCCAGATCACAGATAATGGCGATGGCACCTACTTTTGTGTTTACATTCCTACAAAGCCCATAAAGCATACAATTATCATTACCTGGGGTGAAGTCAATGTCCCCAGAAGTCCCTTCAGGGTTAGGAAGCACCTACAACATTCAACCCAACTGCTAAAATTGACTTGAGTGGATTATAAAGATCAATATCCAAGATTTAAGGATAAAGAAAAAAAAAACTAAAATATTTGTTCATGACTTTTCTTTTCTACGCTAATGTTTGTTTAATTATTATTTTGATTCTCAAACGTCCTCTATTAGACAGTTGTTGATTTTTATACCAGCAAGCTTAGCACACTGGATTGTTTTTTTTTCAATACAGGTGACAATTGGAGAAGGCAGTCACCCGGAGAATGTGAAGGTTTATGGTCCAGGAGTTGAACAACTGGGACTAAAAGCTAATGAGCCGACATATTTCACTGTGGACTGCAGTGAGGCCGGCCAGGGTAAACTTACAGACAATTTCATGTTCTCATTTTATTTTTTTTCTTTGTTTAAATGTGTATATATCTCTCTACAGGTGATGTGAGCATTGGGATTAAGTGTGCTCCTGGTGTGGTCGGCCCTGCAGAGGCCGACATTGACTTTGACATCATTAAAAATGACAATGATACGTTTACAGTCAAGTACATACCTCCAGGTCCCGGACAGTACACCATTATGGTTCTGTTTGCTGATCAGGTAAGAAGACATTGCAATTTATCTGTGTTGAAACGGCCATTGATAAAGCAGATATTAATCCATTTAGGAAATCCCAGTCAGCCCCTTCAGAATAAAAGTAGATCCTTCCCATGATGCAGCAAAGGTCAGAGCAGAAGGACCGGGACTCAACAAGATAGGTGGGTTACTATCAGACTTATTTCATCTTTATCTGATGAATAAATGCATTTTGTAAAATAACAATTCAAACTTTGATGTTGTTTGACTTTTTAAGGAGTTGAAGTTGGAAAACCGACTCACTTCAACATTTACACCAAAGGAGCAGGAAAAGCTATACCTGAAGTGTACTTCTCTGGGGCTGTTAAGGGTGAAGCTGTGCGTGACTTTGAGATCATTGACAACCATGACTACTCTTACACTGTGCGCTACACTGCTGTCCAACAGGTGACATTAGTCTGGAAGTTTTGGACAATAAATTAATTTTGTAACTTAAATCTAATGGAGTTTTGTCCTAACAGGGTAACATGTCTATCACAGTGTGTCACGGGGGAGATCCTATCCCTAAGAGCCCTTTCAGCATTAATGTAGCTCCTCCTCTTGACCTCAACAAAGTCAAAGTCCAGGGTCTTAACAGCAGTAAGCGCAAATAATAATTGATATTCAACTGTAGGTTAATGATTTTGTTTTGTTAATGTTGTTTTTTCATGCTCACAAAGAGGTGGATGTCGGAAAAGATCAGGAGTTTACAGTTTGCACTCGAGGAGCTGGTGGTCAAGGAAAACTAGAAGTTAAAATTACCTCACCATCGCGAAGGCCAATACCATGCAAACTTGAGTCTGGCACCAGCAATGAAACATACTCAGTAAAGTACATCCCACCAGAGGAGGGCACATACAGAGTGGACATCTCTTACGATGGAAACCCTATCCCAGGCAGCCCCTTTGCAGTGGAAGGTGTCATGCCTCCTGACCCATCAAAAGTAGGAAAAAAAATTTTAGATCAAATTTCTCATTAGTTTGTAAAATAGATTGGACTTCATAAAAATACAATTTTCTTCTCCAGGTTCGAGCTTATGGCCCTGGACTTGAAGGTGGTGTGGTTGGTAAACCTGCACCATTTGCCATTGACACAAAAGGAGCTGGAACAGGGGGTCTTGGTCTGACAGTGGAGGGGCCTTGTGAAGCTAAAATTGAATGTCAGGACAATGGAGATGGGTCCTGCTCGGTGTCCTACCTTCCCACGGAACCTGGAGAATATTCCATCAACATATTGTTTGCAGACCAGCACATCCCTGGATCACCTTTCAAAGCAACTGTGCTGCCAGTGTTTGACCCAAGTAAGGTCACTGTCAGTGGTCCGGGCCTGGAGCGGGGCAAAGTTAATGAAGATGGCTCCTTCACCGTGGACTGCTCAAAAGCCGGAGAGGCAGAGCTCACCATTGAGATAATCTCTGACTCTGGTGTCAAAGCTGAGGTCCATGTGCAAAACAACAGCGATGGCACCTACTCTATTACATACATCCCACAGTGTCAAGGAATGTACACTATCACCATCAAGTATGGAGGGCAATCAGTGCCAAACTTCCCCACACGAGTGCAGGTGGAGCCAGCCATTGACACCAGTGGGGTCAAGGTGTATGGACCAGGAGTCGAACCCAGAGGTTAGCAATGGCAATGGCATACAATCAACTTGACCTTTAGTCAGCATTTATGTTGCTCGAAATGAATGTTCTCTGTATGCAAGCACCAAATATGAAAATGTGGTTCTATGCATTAAAGTTTATGTGTAAGTGATGAGGTTCTTTCTTTCCACAGGCCTCTTGAAGGAGGTGACCACACATTTTACGATAGATGCCAGAGCAAATTGCAAAACTGGGGGAAACCACATTAAAGTAGGGATCTCGAATCCTTCAGGCATTACAACAGATGCCTTTATAACAGATACAGGTGATGGCACCTACAGAGTGGAGTACACACCCTACGAGGATGGTAAGAAACATCACAATGGCTTTTCTTGTTTTTTTAATTTTTCTTTTAAGAAACTGTAACCGTGTTTTTCCTTTACACTGTCATAAATTAAAGTCACCTATCTTTATTCTCCCCAATATTCAGTATAAACAAAGCATGTGGGTAGATGTTTCAAATTCTGATTTTAGTTAGTTTAGTTTTTTATTTTTTGCCAAAAATGTTTCTATTTTCATTTAGTAATATTTTTAGCTGTTGTATATGCTTATACTTTATACATTACTAAATTAGTTTTGAAAAATGACTTGTTGCATACTAACAGCAGTGCGATAAGTGTAAGAGGGGAAGAAGAGAGTCTGACTGATATTAATAGCGGAGGCAAACTGATAGTAATGTGTGACTGTCATAGCCCTCTGCTTTGTATGGGACAGAAATGCTCTCTGGACCTCATTCAAACAAGCATTTTAATGTTAGACAGATCTTGTGTCTACAAAAAAAATCATTTGCAATAAATTTAAATATATAATTTATTTTTGACCTGCATAGTTGTATAGCAATGCTGGCATTTTATGAGGGCATGAAGGCTACCAATCCGTTTCTATTTGTATCTTTCTGTAGGCTTGCATCTTATTGAAGTTTTGTACGACGATGTGGCGGTTCCCAACAGTCCGTTTAGGGTTGTAGTCACTGAGGGCTGTGACCCCAGTCGAGTGCGTGCTTATGGTCCTGGTTTAGAGGAGGGACTTGTGAACAAACCAAACCGCTTCACTGTGGAGACAAGGTACTGAGTTTGTATTTCTGTGACATTTTTAAAAATATATCTGTTTTCATTGCTTCTATTTGTGGGCTCATCAGGGGTGCTGGCACTGGAGGTTTGGGCTTAGCCATAGAGGGTCCCTCTGAAGCCAAGATGTCATGTAAGGACAATAAAGATGGCAGCTGCAGTGTGGAGTACATACCCTTTACCCCGGGAGAATATGACGTTAACATTACCTTTGGTGGATTGCCTATCCCAGGTCAGTGACTGTCAGGACTGCACTGTATGTATAACTTGTACAAGTGTACAAACACCTTCTTCTTTGGTGCAGGGAGTCCCTTCAGGGTGCCTGTGAGAGAAGTGGTGGATCCAAGTAAAGTCCGCTGCTCTGGTCCAGGACTTGGAAGTGGGGTTCGAGCCCAGGTTCCCCAGACCTTCACTGTTGACACTAGTAAAGCTGGGATGGCCCCTTTGGAGGTTCTCTTGTATGGCCCAACGGGTAAGAAAATAAAATCCATTATTCAAATCAAAATTTGATTAGATAAACTTTTATTCTCTAACATGTGAATGAGATGGATGTTACCCTGCTTCCTTGCTGCTTATAGGACTAACAGAGCCTGTGAGCATCATAGACAATGGGGATAGCACTTACACTGTGAACTACACTCCTGCTCTTGATGGTCCGTACTCAATCTGTGTCAAATATGCTGATCAGGAAGTCCCACGCAGGTAAGCAGTTAGTGAGAAAAGTTTAATTATAGAATAAAGTTGAACATGGCTGTAATTTAACCTTTCATGTTACCTTAGCCCTTTCAAAATAAAGCCGCTGCCTGCTCACGATGCCAGTAAGGTTCGTGCTAGTGGTCCCGGTCTGAATTCATCAGGGGTCCCAGCCAGTTTGCCTGTGGAGTTCACTATTGATGCTCGAGATGCAGGCGAGGGATTGCTCACTGTTCAAATACTGGTATGTCACATTAAATACGGCATTAATTTTCACGTATTTCTCTTGTGTCTTTGTCTGTATTACTCACTCTTGTGTGTGATTCGATCTGTGCTTATCCCATCTGTTGGCGTTCTGTTTGGGTGGTGTCCCGCTGCAGGGTCCTGATGGGTGCACTCGCGAGGCCTCTGTTTATGTGGAGGACTGGGGCAGGAGGGTGTGGGAGTCACATATAGTAAAAGGCACCATCCCCTTCCATATTCTTAAAAAAGGCAGCGTAAGGCTCCGACCCTTTCCCACTCACGTCTTCACCATGTCTCATGTCTCTCTCCTTACCCCTCCTTTCCAAATGTTCAGTCAACCATTGTAATACCCCTTTAAAAAAATTGTATACAAGAATTGAAACGTAATAGTTCTTCATACTCTGATTACGATTGATAAAAATAGCCATCATACCCTTTTGTGGCGTTCATGTGCACTTACCTTCATTGGTTTTGCCAAATAAGCTAACAGAAGCATTTTCTGGTTTGTCTAACTGGGACTGCCTTCAGTTTTGTTTTGACCAATGCTTGCTGCTTTGTGAATCATTAGTTCCTCCTGGGTGTAGACATTCACATCACTGGTCTCTCTTTGACAGGAGTCATTTTATTTTAACTAAAGGGACTATAGGCTACTTGATTTTTTTTTCAACAAATTTACTTGAAAACATTTTCCCCCTAGCACTGATATCTTGTTAATGTATCCATTCAAGTAGAAATTAGTCAGCAAAGTCTTGTCAATGTTTAAAAAAATCCCATTTGTGTCCAACTTTGTCTGTTGTTTTTTTAGCACTGTTGTTAGCACACAGACTCACCTTGCCGCTAACAGCTGTAAACAAAACATTAAAACACATCATGATGAACAATTTTGAAGCTCAGAATGCATTAGCTAAGTGAGCAACTCATTTAGACTGAAGTAAGAAGTTTAAAATTAAATATTTCTGTTTGTTTAAATTTTTTAGGATGTAAAAATCAGGTACAGTTCCTTTAATTTTCTTAACAAACTTTCAGGAAAGAGAAAATTTTTGTATAGTTGTGAGTTGTCAACATCAATGGTCCACAACAATTTAAATATGAGTGCTATGCGCTGGAAAGAAAGAGTGTGAATAATTTGTATCCCTCTTGGCGCCAGAGATCAAGAGTCTTGGCTTCTGCTTAGAGACCAGTGATGGCCTTTTGACTGTTTGTACAAGTTTGTATTACACTGTGCCTCGTGTCCTTAGGATCCAGAGGGGAAACCCAAGAAGGCAAATATACGAGACAACAGAGATGGGACATATACTGTATCTTATGTTCCTGACATGACTGGACGCTACACCATCACCATCAAATATGGAGGAGATGAGATTCCATATTCACCATACCGTATCCATGCTGTCCCATCAGGAGATGCCAGCAAATGTCTGGTCACAGGTCAGCCAAATAAATACAGTATAATTACATCTATTTTTAAATAATAAAGAATCTAAATTTCTGTAATGGCTTTTTTTGTATTTTAGTGTCTATTGGAGGACATGGACCAGGTCAGTAATTTTTCATACTGTGTTCATGTACAATGACTGGACTTGATATTATAATATATATATTTTTTTATATCTGTATCAAAAGGTTCAGGAGTTAGTCCCACCATTCAGATCGGCGAGGAGACCGTTATCACTGTGGATGCAAAGGCTGCTGGAAAAGGCAAAGTCACTTGTAAGGTGTCCACCCCAGATGGAGCTGAGCTGGATGTGGATGTAGTTGAGAACGCAGATGGGACTTTTGATATTTACTATACAGCACCAGAGCCTGGAAAATATGTGATCACGATTCGATTTGGAGGGGAGCACATCCCCAACAGCCCCTTCCATGTAGTGGTGAGTCTGTCTTTTGCTGTAGGAACAAGACTGACGCCTGTTGGTGAAAATTTCAAACTGTAGAATTGTAAACTCAAAAGTTTTTAAAAAAAAGCTGATTTGCTTAACAACCACTATCTTACTTCCCCTCACCAGGCCTGTGAAACTATTCCACTTATTGAAGAACCATGTGACAAGCTTCAAACACATCCGTCCCACTCTCCTTTTATGGGCTTTTCCCCTTTATGGGTACAAAAAATAAAAAAATAAACGTCTTGCCACTCTGGCTCCTGCAAACTCATGCATCACCTTAGTCTTGCAACTTGTCAGCAATAAAATCTTTAGTTTTATGGCTTTCCTTTTCTTCCTTTCTTTTTTTTTTGCATGATGCTCATAACTGCAGTTTCGTGGCCGCCTATTCTTTGGCCAAGACATCTAAACACACAACTAGTTTACGCTCTTATTTCCTGGAACCATTTTGGTTCATAAGGCTCTAATTATTATTCTTTTTGGCCAGTCTTAGCCTCACTATGATTCTCTGGCTGTGAAGCTTCCTCCTCCTCTTCTTTCTGGACTCTGTCCCAGAACTCCCAGTATGTGACTAATGCCCTCTCCTTTTGCCTTCGTTTTAGGCCACGGATGATCCCATGAGTGTTGTGGACGGAATGGACGCTGTGCTCCGCCCCTTCAGCCTGGTTATTCCTTTTACTGTGCAGAAGGGAGAGATTACTGGTAATTCTGTAATATTACAGTGGTATTGCCGGTACTTACTCTAGAGATGTTTGAACAACGTCTATATATTGTTTAGGTGTTGTGCGAATGCCTTCTGGGCGAACTGCCTGCCCCTACATCACTGACAACAAAGATGGAACTGTAACTGTGAAATACTCTCCTACTGAAAAAGGTCTGCATGAGATGGACATCAGATATGATGGAAACCACATCCCAGGTAAACCTTAAATGTTGTGGCTCTATTTATGCTTTTTACAACTATATTCAATACATGTTTTGACATTGTGCTGGTAGGGAGTCCACTCCAGTTTTATGTGGATGCCATTAACAGTGGTCATGTGACAGCGTATGGTCAAGGTCTAAGTCATGGCGTGGTAAACAGGCCTGCTGCTTTCACTATTGTTACCAAGGATGCGGGGGAAGGTAACACAGAACATAAGAGTTACTAAAATAATAGTATAAGTTTAAATATATGC
This sequence comes from Mugilogobius chulae, assembly GCA_038363315.1. Classification (NCBI taxonomy): domain Eukaryota; kingdom Metazoa; phylum Chordata; class Actinopteri; order Gobiiformes; family Gobiidae; genus Mugilogobius; species Mugilogobius chulae. The sequence goes on along the minus strand of CM076409.1, from coordinate 46,751,171 downwards.
TCACTTCTGTCTTTTGTAGGTGGCTTATCACTGGCAGTAGAAGGCCCCTCTAAAGCAGAAATCAGCTGTAAAGACAACAAAGATGGAACTTGCACCGTGTCCTACTTGCCCACTGCTCCTGGAGACTACAACATCATTGTTAAGTTTGATGACAAGCACATCCCAGGCAGCCCCTTCACTGCTAAGATCACAGGTGAAAACTCATCAGTTGCAACGCTTATTAACAATTTAACGATTTCTCTAAATTTAGGCTTGTGTTTTTGTGTTATTCAGGAGATGACTCTATGCGAATGTCTCAGCTGAACGTTGGCACAGCAACAGATGTGTCCCTAAAGATCACAGAGACAGACTTGAGTAGTCTGACCACCAGCATCAGAGCTCCATCTGGAAACGAGGAGCCATGTCTTCTCAAAAGACTGCCAAACCGCCACATTGGTAATATGCTATCTAGTCTATCTAGTTTTCAATTAGTTACTGACTATCACATAGCTCAACGATAAGTTAATCAAAGGTTTTGTCCATAGGTATTTCTTTCACACCTAAAGAGGTGGGTGAACATGTGGTGAGTGTGAAGAAGAATGGGAAACATGTAACCAACAGCCCATTTAAAATTATGGTTGGACAGTCAGAGATCGGTGACGCAAGCAAGGTCAAAGTGTACGGCCAGGGCTTAGTGGAAGGGCACACTCTTGAGATGGCAGAGTTCATTGTTGATACTAGAAATGCAGGTAACAGCAATCTTTAAGTTTAACTTTTAAACTAAATGTTATAAAAAAGAATTCTCTGAAACTGTATATATCATTAAACACTGCGCAAATGTATTTCAGGCTATGGAGGTTTGGGGCTTTCTATTGAAGGTCCCAGTAAAGTGGACATTAACTGTGAGGATGTGGAGGACGGCACGTGTAAAGTCACCTACTGTCCCACTGAGCCTGGGAACTACATCATTAACATTAAGTTTGCAGATCAGCATGTTCCAGGTTGAATATAGTGTTTTTTTTTTCTTGATTAATGGTTGTTAGCATTTGTTTACAAAGTGTTTTTGACCAACAGGAAGTCCATTCACAGTAAAAGTATTTGGAGAAGGTCGGATGAAGGAAAGCATCACTAGAAGGAGACAGGCTCCCTCTATCGCCACTGTGGGCAGCACCTGTGACCTCAACCTCAAAATCCCAGGTGAGCTGGGAATTCACTGCTTCCTGTGTTTTCTGTTTTTTCTGTTCCTTCTTTTCCCATGATGCACCTTAACCCTGGCTCTCTTCCCTGCTCACTTCCTGCTTCATTTGTAGGAAACTGGTTTCAAATGGTTTCAGCTCAGGAGCGTCTGACTCGGACATTCACTCGCAGCAGCCACACATACACACGCACAGAGAGGACAGAGATCAGTAAAACCCGCGGAGGTGAGACCAAAAGGGAGGTGCGAGTAGAAGAGAGCACCCAGGTGGGAGGGGACCCCTTCAGGGACGTGTTTGGAGACTTCCTTGGCCGTGATTCTTTGAGTGGATTCAGCGGGATGCCAGCTGGGAGCAGGCCACAGCTGCAGGATGGTGTGTGGACAAGTGTGGTGTGAAAACTGGGGTGTTCAAACTACTAAAAATATATTCAGCTGTTTTTGTGGAGGTCAAGAGGTGATTGCATAGACAGACTAAGAATGTTCAAAGATCTAAGAGCATGTTTCTAATTTGCATGATCCTTTTCTTCTTTCTACCACAAAATAACATTCTCACTAACAATATTGTAGTAAATCTTTTTTCGAATTTAAATATCTGCACATTTTTGACTTAATTAAACTATGTTGTTTGTATGTATATTTGATGTTTAAACCTTTTGTGCAGGTGAGGCTGCAAACCAGGAGATGACAGCTCAGGTGACCAGCCCCAGCGGCAAAACTGAGGAGGCGGAGATCATCCGAGGAGAGGACAGCACGTATAGCGTTCGCTTCATCCCTCAGGAAATGGGCCCTCACACAGTCAATGTCAAATACAGGGGTCAGCACGTTCCCGGCAGCCCCTTCCAATTTACTGTGGGGCCCCTGGGTGAGGGAGGGGCTCATAAAGTTCGAGCAGGGGGTACTGGTCTGGACAGAGGAGTGGCAGGGATCCCAGGTACTCTTTTACTGTCCCAGTATTTTGCTTTTTTTTACACTGTCTCTGTGCAGTGATTAATGCTGTGCTCTTGTTGTTCTGCAGCTGAGTTTAGTATTTGGACCCGAGAGGCAGGAGCTGGAGGTCTGTCCATCGCTGTAGAGGGGCCCAGCAAGGCTGAAATCACCTTTGAAGACAGAAAGGACGGATCATGTGGCGTGTCCTATGTGGTTCAGGAACCGGGTGAGATTTACTTTAGTAGAAATTTCTACTGTAACAAACATTATGGATACTGTGTTATCAAGTCTTTGTCCTCGAAAGTACAAGGATCTTAACTTGTTTTATTGTTTTGTGTATTTCAGGCGATTATGAAGTATCTATCAAATTTAATGATGAGCACATCCCAGACTCTCCTTTTATTGTTCCGGTCGCTACACTGTCAGATGATGCTCGTCGCCTCACAGTCACCAGTTTGCAGGTGAAAACTTCAATCTACCTTGAATCTATGTTTTTAAAAAGTTTAATAAAATAAATTGGGCTTGGATATTTGTTTTTTAAGGGTTTTCAAACAAACAAATAAATAAATAAATAAATTGATAAATAAAATAGTTTATTGATTCCTGATATTCTCAACTAACAGTATCTTTAGCGATTAATATTTTCTTTCTTTTGAAAAATGCGCCCCATAGGAGATGGGATTGGTGGTGGGGCAGGAAGCCTCGTTTGCGGTGCAACTGAATGGAGTGAGGGGGCTGGTTGATGCTAAGATCCACACACCGTCTGGAGCTATAGAAGAGTGTTACATCACAGAGCTGACAAGGGTAATAGTAGTCAGTCCTCCCAAACTGTCCATTTCTTGTAGTTCAAAATGTCTGCTAAAAGATTTTACTTTTTTGCTTGATTCTCTACAGATCAGTATGCTATCAGGTTTATCCCAAGAGAAAATGGAGTCCATTCCATCGACGTTCGCTTCAATGGCAGCCATATTCCTGGAAGTCCTTTCAAGATCCGAGTAGGAGACGTAGGACAGGTTGGTGATCCTGGGATGGTGTCTGCTTTTGGGCCTGGACTGGAGGGTGGAATCACAGGTATGTATGCTACACTGATGAATAAAGACATCAGAAACACAAATGGGAATAATATTGAGCTTCTGTCTATACAGGTGTGGCAGCTGAGTTTGTTGTGAACACCTGTAATGCGGGTGCTGGAGCTCTATCTGTGACCATTGACGGACCATCCAAAGTGAAGATGGACTGCCAGGAGTGTCCTGAGGGCTACAAGGTCTTCTACACACCCATGGCTCCTGGTAGCTATTTGATTTCTATTAAATATGGAGGACCTCAGCATGTTGTTGGCAGTCCATTCAAGGCCAAAGTTACAGGTATTCACTTGAAGCTGTCACATTAAAGGACTTCATCAATTGTCTTGGTTTATTAAGTCGCTGTACTTTCACTCACTCTGTACAGGACCGCGGCTTTCTGGTGGCCAAAGTCTTCACGAAACCTCCTCAGTTCTTGTGGAAACTGTTTCTAAGTCCTCAGCAGTCGGAGGGGCTTTCAGCTCTTTGCCCAAATTCTCTTCAGATGCTACCAAGGTCATTTCTAGAGGTGCAGGACTTTCAAAAGCTTTTGTTGGCCAGAAGAATGCATTTACGGTGGACTGCAGCAAAGCAGGTAAAATTATATTTTTGCCTGATACAAAAATGCTATGCTAGCAGAAATGGTCAAAAAGAGTCTTGGTGCTGTTTTGTGAAAATCAACCTATGACATCTATGATGGTGTGTTTTTGATGAAGAAACAATGTTAAAAGATGATTAAAAACTCCAAAAAGTTAATTTTTCTATGCATCCTTTAAAAGCGTTTCAGACCAAGACCCCAAAATAGCAATGTCGGCAACTCACAACCCCACAGCCAAATGAAATTAATTACCGTAATCATTTCAAGTTGGAAAACAATTGGGTTTAATTGTCTTTTCTGCAGTTTGTTGTGTTGTATCACCCAAATTTACCCAAACATATGTTTTCAGTTTAAAAAATAAATTTGATTTTGCTTTGCGACCCCTGGAGGTACCCAACCCCCACCACTGCTTTAAAACAATGTTTGCTAATGTCTTTCTAATTTAAGTAAAACAAAAAAAATCTAATACAAGAAGATGTTAAAGTGGTTGTAACTTGTGTGTGATGTAAATACTGCTGTGGTCGACCAAAGAAATTATCGGTCCAATCGACTAAAAGTGGCCATAGCAAAATATCTTTTTGATCTGGATGTTTTTGACCCAAACTGCTCGAAAAGACGAAAAATACATTGAAGATGCTAAAGCAACCACTTATACAGAAAACAAACAGAAAGCAGTATATTAGTATCTAAAAAGTCAAATTAGACTAATAGGTCAGTCCCAAATCTTTTTGCTGCTGTTCAAAATAATTCTGACTAATAGAAATTTAGGTTGACTAAGACTCTGTCGATGGATAAATCAACTGAACGACTAAATTACTGCATCACTAGACGTGAACTGTGCCCACAGTATGTTTTCTTTGCCTTTCCAGGTACCAACATGCTGATGGTTGGTGTGCATGGGCCAAAGACTCCATGTGAAGAGGTCTATGTGAAGCACATGGGAAACAGGATGTACAATGTCACCTACACTGTCAAAGAGCAGGGCAGCTACATCCTCATCGTGAAGTGGGGCGATGAAAACATCCCAGGAAGCCCCTTCCATGTCACTGTCCCGTAAGATTAACCTCTGGTCCTTTTCTGAGACTTGATGAACTCTATTTTGTGATGTTCATGGAGACGACTGTTATTACTGCTGTAGGACTGCTGCCTGAGTTTCAGACACTGCACCGGTTTGTAGTGTCCAATGGAATTAAAACGTAGAAGAGTATTTGTCAATTTACCCATTTCAATCTGACCTCAAGCCATGTTTCCACATCTACAATATAAAAGTCTGTTCACATCAGCATTCCTGCCACAACTGTACCTTCATTCAAGCAGCATCTGTGAATGATTGAATAGAGAGAAAGACACCTAGCTTTTCACTGTGATTTTGAGGTTCGATGGGCTGAAAATCAGAGTTGCTTCAAACTTCTTCAGACAATCAGAAGATTCTCCTTTATTTTTACAAACAAACCTCTTTAAATGAATGTGGTCAAACCTGTGTGTAAACCAATGATCTGAGCTGTGACTCAAATCATCTGTTGACTGTTTAAAATTGTATTTATTTTCAGAACTTGTTTTTGTTTTATTTTGACAGAATGGTCTTATTTGATGAATGTAAGCTGAATTTTCTGCTGAGGTGAAAGCTGATGAAAATTTGATTTTTTAAGTTTTAAGAATCGGAAAATGTGATGCATCTGAATTGTTAGTGAGTGACATTTTATAGTAATTTTATATGTGTGAATTGTTTAATACACAACATTCAGTCTGGTGAGATTGTGCAGGCATAATAAACGTTTATTTGCTTACTAAAAGTTTATAATATTTGTGCTATTGCCTATTAGAGAGTATGTGTCCTCTGTTTCAACTTCACTAATTTTTGTGTTCTTCATTCAACATATATCTGACAAGCATCTGGTTTTAATAGTAGAAAGGCTTCATGAATCTTCTAAGACGGCGTATTTGAAGATCAAGACGTTTCGACTCTCATCCAAAAGTCATTTTGAATCTGATGGAAGTGACCTGAGACTGTCTTCTCGACCTTACGATGTTCAGATGTGAACTGTGAAGCCTTTTTATTATGGATCACTCCAGGACGAAGGAGAGATTACACAAACAATCTGGTTTTAATGACAATATTTGAATAGATTCTGACCTCAGCTTGGCCTTGCTGGGACTGTCGATGGTTTAGCCAGTTATAAAGATAATATTGTATGTGCAGAGGAGACAAAGCATTCAATTTAAAAAGCTAAATGATTTAACCAGAAATTTAAAAATATATAGCAAGAAAACATTCGTCTATAAAGCAAGAAAGTTAACGTGAATTAAAAATAAACTCACGTTTTTGAAAAGTCACATTGAGGTAAGTTGATCTGTTTCTGCTCCCATTAAATACAACAAAAAAAAGAATGGAAAATTACATTCATTCAAAACTTTTTTTTTTTCACATTGACAATTATATAGCAAATAGGAATATTTATGCTGTGTATTATTATTTTTTTTTATTTTGTGAGTACAACATTACTAATAAGAATTTTAAAGTACAATTTTTTTTTAAGTCGGTCCAAAAGTTCAACAACCCTGCTTTGGAGGTAAGTTTAGCCACTTTACTTTTGTCTTTTGAAGGGTCTTAAAACATTTATATTAATGCTGAGCAACCCAACATTCATCCTACAATCACCTCATTACAGTCCTTCTCCACACTGTTATCCATCCACATGATATCATTTTTGCTGTAATTATGAGAATTATTATAAAAATATCTCTTTACAGACAGCAGACAGTGGAGCCTACCACCCAAGAACAGCCTGAGCACTGCTCCAATGGTTTGTGAGAAGTACGTGGTGCTTTTCAAGGTAACATTTTTCAGTATGGTTTTATTAAAAAAAAAAAATAATAAGAAAGAGCTTTTTGTTTTTGTTTATTTTTTGTACTTCTGTGTTCTATTTGTACTGTTTATTTATTTATTTTTTTTTTGTTTATTATTTTATCACAACATGAATTGTGTTTTCATTGAAAGCAAATGTAAAGCAAGAATTACATTTTTTTTAATGCAAAAAATTGTGCAACTTACGCCAGCCCCTAATGCTCCAATCAAAGCAATAACATGATAGACAGATTCATCGCCACCAGGGGGCAGCAGAACACTGTCGGCGAAACACGTGCAACTGGTTTTGTTTCCAAATCATCCGTAAGTGCAAGTTTTTGTATTATTAACTAATGAAAAAGTGGTAATGTCGTGTATATATTTAGTTTTTGTTGACTGCTAGGGTTTGTGATCCCGTTGTGTGCTGTTTAAACGTATATTTTTTTCATCTACCTGACTTTAAATTACGCTCGAGGGTCGACATTGATGAGTTTGTCTGTATGATTCCCCTGGTCAGAAAGTACAATTTACAATCACGTGTATTACTGGGTTTCATGGATGTGTGTCTGCTTAGCCAACAACAACAACAACAACAACAACAACAACAACATAGCTACCCTAATATGTTCTAAAACTTGCTAACGATACAATACCAAACTCACACCGATTTTGATATGCATTCATCGATACTTAAGAGGAAATAATCATTTTTTTTAAGTATTTATCTAATTCGACAAAGGCAACAAGTCTAAATTCCCCCAATTTGATGTGATACACTGTGCAATCAGAAGTCACATTTTCCACTGATTTTCACACAGCAAACGCGATTTAGTTTTTAAATCTGACTACTTCCTCTCATAAATCCTTCGACACAGGGTTAACATCGACTTGTATTGATTTTAGCTGCATTTATAGCTTATGAACTTCTTTTTACAAACAACAAAGTGAAACTGAAAGGACCACCCAAGCACAGCCAATCAGAGCGCAAACATTCTTTATTATAATCAGTCTTTATTTTAACATTCTTTATTATTCAGTTCAGACCTTTTATTCTTTTTAGTGGAAAACACCAAGTTTGCTCATTTACAACAAAAAAGCTAAGTATCGATACTTGTTTAAATGAGTTTAGATAGCTTAATTATCGATTAAGATCTGATTTTCGATACTTTTGACAGTTCTACCTAAAACCTCACAAAACCTGTCCAAACCCAGTTGATTTTTTTCATATATATATTTCCATATTGTCCATTATCTGATAAATCTAAACAACTAACAAGCTCCTGGACAGGTTAAAGTTTACAAATAGGCCATGCAAACACCAGCAGCCTTAAAAAATGTCATATTTTTATGCAGAAGTAGTTTTTTCTTTTAATTTTGAGTATATCAAATACCAAAACTACAAAGCCTCGTGTCACAAAAATGGTAATTATTATCTTTTATTGTGATGCTTCATAATTATTTACTAATCATTTTTTCAGAGCACCAATGGAAAATGTGTCATGTGCTGTTCCTCAGACTCTCAGACAATAATCCTATCTTTCAGAGGTCGGATCCAGCTCTTGAAAGTTCAAGGACTGAGCCATTGACCTTTATGGGTGATGTAGCTCGTGGGTCAAATGTTCCTGAGGTGAACGCTGCCAGCACAAACAGCAAATCTCACAGGAATATATGTGTGGCACAGCTGCATTTATTCAATTTCAGGTGTGTTTGTTGCTCAGAAATACCTTGAAAAACATGCATTCTCACTGGGAGCAGGGTCACCTCTCCACAGATCTCGAACATTCAAGGCTTAGCAATAAAATCTCTGAGGACACAAGCAGTTGATAGACAGCTCGACTGAAGAGCACTGCATCTTTAATGGCAAACGCTGGATACTGCTGTAGTATATTGTACGTCTCTCTTTCTCTTGTGTAGTATAGCTTGTAGTAATGTAGGGATAATGTAAAATTTTATTGTTATCTGTAGTATTTTTTTATCAGTTTTCCATAAACTAGATGTACAGATAAATCTCTTCTTCTGGATGAAGGTGAGCGATCACCAGGGGAAGAGCAGGAGGAGGAGCTGTGGTGCAGCGTAGGTTTGTGACCTCCTGGATTAGAAACCCGCAGATGGTTAAATTGGTAGGAGATATTTTTGGCTGGTGTCTCTCTGTGACAGCCCCTCCCTCTTTCTGGCATTAATTATCTGTTCAGACTGGACTAATAATACCTTCACTAACGGCTCGTTTCAGATGCTCAGCACTCCTCGTGTGAGAACCCTTTTATACTGTAGTTACATACAAAGCACACAATGCAGAAGTTTGTGATGTGATATTCATATATCTGCCGTTAAATCCTGTTTTTTTTTTGTTTTTTTGTTTTTTATTGTAGTCCTAAATGTGTAGATCATTGTATTTGGTAATCTTTACAGTTTTTAATCTATGGGCAAATACTTAGTTAAGTTTCATAAGAACAAATCTCTGTTTTGGTCATTCTTTGACAGTTTCGGTTGATGTAGTCTTCTTCAGAAGTGCCACGGTTTCAGGTCTGTTCATGAGAAACTACACACATTTATATCAAAACACCTAATGAACCCAACATTATTAGCTTAGGTGATACATTTGTGTGAACAAATCTATAATTATCTTGACAAGAAGAGCAACCATGCAGTTTGAAGCCTAATTTCTATAATAAAAAATTCCCATATGATTTGTTTTTACTTAAACAAAAATAAATGCAGTATGTTCTGAAACCACCATTAAGAATGCATAACCCAAACAGAATAAACACCCTGAATAAATATTTTCAGTATGTATTGTATCCCAACATTAACAATAATTGACTTAAACAGAACAAAAAAACACAACTAATTTTGCCGACATGCAGCTTTGTTCATATTCAGATGCTATACATTTTGTCCGTTTTTGTTTAAATAACTTGTGTCAGTGGGACTTGACAGAAGTTTGATGCACTTGCTGGTTCACTGAACATGGCCCGGTCCACTGACGCTGCAGACAGACACGGTCTCACATACACTTTTCATCTTCTCATTATTGTCTGCGCTTTGTGGAAACAAACCTCTTTCGCCTGTGTGCCTCTCGAAATGCCAGAGTTGACAACATAGTGTGACTACATAGTGCTTCTGAATGAAAGGCTGGAGGCTACATGTATGAGAGCTCTATGTATAGAGCGTCTTCTGCTCCACAGCTCAGGCTGTTGTGTGGATGTCACTAATGTTCTTTGAACTGGCTGCTTTTTATTTGTGCTATATCTCCCGCAGTCTGTGTAGGACTTTGTATACAGATACTCTTATATAATCTGTCACTTTGTCTCATTTTGAGAAATAAACCTTGGTATCATCAGACAACACAATATAAATACTTTCAATTGTATTAAAGTATTCTTGTCTTCGCACAGAATTCAATAAGCACAAACATGTTGTAATCCACTTGATGTTTTAGCTAATTAATAAATGAATTATATCTTCATAAAAATACCATTTATCTGTAACATTTCAAACTGGTTAGTACTTGGATGGGAGACTGTTAGAACACCAGGTGCCACAGTGGGACGACAGGAGTAGATTGTCGTTGTGTCCTTGGGCAAGACACTTAACCCACACTGCCTCAGTGTCTGTGTACACTGGGTGAGTGGATCCCTGATTGTAAAGCGCTTTGAGTGCCTGGAAAGGTAGAAAAGCGCTATATAAATAGACCATTTTTTAGACCATTTAACTTGGATGTTCTTTCTTTAGTGATGGTATTAGAGATGCATCGATCCAGCTTTTTCTGATTACAGGTTTTCTATCATCACCCAATATTGACCAATACCAGGGTAAGAACTGAAATCTTTTGTTTATCCCCATTTTGCTATTTATTGTGTCAGTAACAATAACTTTAAGTGACAAAAAAAATGAACGACTCTGGGTCAACTTCAGCCAGTAAAATAGTTATATTACCTTCAATTAAAGGCACAACCAGGATCTCAAGTGAACTGATATTGAATTGATACTCAATACAACAAAATTTAATTGATCATTCGGCACTATAATCCGGTTCCAGTATCAAATCAGTGCATCACTAGATCATATTCTACAGCATACACTGATTTATATAGTCGAAAAATATCCCAAACTATTCTTTTCATCTTTTCTATTGGTGGAATTATTCATTTGAGAGAGCTACAAAGTGCCGCTTTATTTCTATCAAGTGGAGATGCAGTATTCTTCTGACCAACAAGGACCAGAAGAAAGTGTTTCTTCTTATGCCATCATCTTGTATCACCATAATCATTTGCATTTTGCAGTTTTCTGATTGGCTGCAACACTGACCTTACAGATGACCACAAGGAACTGATCTAAAAGTCTCTTTGCACACAGAGCCCTGGGCTGTTCGTTATCTGACCGAGGAGCTCTGCAGTGAGGAGTGTGTCTGGTCAGTGTGTGAAGAAGAAGAATAACTGGTGTGAGAGATAGGAGAGTGCACAACTGTTTATTCATAATGATTTCTGTGATGCCACCACATTCTGCTGGTGCTAGTCTACAGTTGTTATATTATCTCATAAGTGAGTGTGAGTTTGCGTGTAGATAAGGATGCATGATTGATGGCTTAAGCTTATAGTTTAATACTGGGACCTGTTTTTAGCTCACAGAAGCCCCCTTAAACAAACCCAAACCTAATTTTCAAACCGCTTCTAACATTAAAATGAGCACCTCTGAAAAACGCATAAGGAACAAAGAGAGAAAATGGCTTGTTCTCAGAAAACAACATCTTTATTTTATTAATCCAGTGTTTTGTCAGCAGCAGCTCGCCCCACACATACTATACACTGTATATTGTGTATGGATTGCAAACAGAGAGTGCTGTTGAAGGCTTACTCAGACCTTCAGCTTTGATGGATTTAGTGCTGATTATTAAAGAAAGGCTCCAAAATTCATCCGTCACAGTCCTCCATTGCACAGCCCACTGTCGCAAGACTAGCACACAAGCCATAAGATGAAATATAACCAGTTTTATCTATAAAAGAGGTTTGGCTAGAACACTTTGAACAGAGAAAGGCTTTATCATTCTGTCTGTTTTTTTTTTTCTGTGTTTTCATTGTTTTCACAGACGTCAGTGTTTTATGTTGTATTTTATTTCATCATCAAAGGGACTTTCACCTTCATTTCAGTAACAAGTTAAAAGGCAAAGAACAGAAAAAGATGTACAAAAACACTGTTTGAATAAAAGATGGGAAAAAAGTGCCAACTAGTGGACACATCAAAAACTAAAAGCCAGTTTAATAATAAATTCATAAATTATTTACCAGCTGGTTTCAATGTATTGCAATTTGCTACACTGTTGACAACTAAGAGCCGCTCTTGTCTGTTGTTGGCCCCTAATAAACAGAACACTTGTAGGTCACACTTCACAGTAACAGTAACGATACATAATGTCACTATCTGTTTTCATTTGGCTTCATGGCACACTTAAAGCCTGCTGGGACCTTGAACACACATCACTGTTATGCATTAATATTCATCCATTGACTTCAGCTTGTGTCTATTGCAGGGGAAAGTTCAAACGCAGTCTTCTGGGTAATGAATGACACAGGCCTATGGAGGATGTGTGGAGCTTGGGGCTCGGGTCAGCAGCTGCGACTCCACATCTGACTGACGGTTTGTGGAGAAATAGAAAGCTGATGCGGTGGGTTTCCTCTCCAGATGTGCCTCCGCTGCTGCATCCAGATCAAACAGCTGAGCTCACGCTGCGGTGATGATGGGATCATTTCACTACTCATCCTTCTTCTGGTATTCATAAACCTTTTTTTTTTTAATATATAAGTCCTCATCGTCCACCATTTAGGCTGGGCCATTAATGAAAAATCGAGAGATTGAGATTGAATCAAACCAAATTGTCAATGATTTGGTGGTGGGTTTTGAGTCAATAAAAGTGTAGTTTGGAGCAAAGGTCAGTCTTTGAGGCAGTATATTGATATATAGTTTAAAAAAAAGGGACTTATTGAAAGTTTTTGTTTTGTTTATGTTCATGAATGGCATTTTTCATTTGGTTTTGAAAAGGTTAAGCAAAATTGAATCGGAAATCAAGCTCGATCAATATAAGAAAAAATCGTGATTATATTTTTTCCCAGATCATTCAGCCCTACCCCCATTTGATAAAAATAAACTATCAAGTGAATAACCATTTGCTAAACACTCAAATCAACTATTCTAGGATGAATCAGACTCACTTTGTACTGTAAACCCACAAAAATGATAATGACCTTTGAAATAAATAAAAATACAAATAAATAGGTAAATAAGATTGTATATATTCAGTCTGGGCTTTTTTAATTTTACTGTAGGTCCCTAAACACATTTTTGTGTGTGAAGACCAGCATTTGAAGAGAAATTGCCAAAATCTTTTGCCAAATCTTGTGTCAGTTTGTCTCAGGCTTGACAGCTGCACTCATTTATGAAAGAAAATTTAAGCAAACTTTAAAATCTGAACTTGTTCTCTTGAAATGAGAGTAAATCAGATATCGGAGGCCAAAACTATATGACCTCAGCTTTGTAAAGAGTCCAGTCATTTGCCTGTTTCTGACACTGGTTCAGTATCAGATTCAGTTCAAAGGAAATCTACTCTGTAAAATCTTTTTGTTTGTTTTTTTGAAGTTTTTATTCTTGTTATAACTGCCTTCTCCCATCATTAGTTTACTTAAAGTTTTATCATGAGTAATCTTGTATTGTCATGCAGCTGATGCTTAAGTGCTCAGAAAAGTACTGTCCTCACCTACCACCTATCCCCGCCTACTTGTCTGCCTTTAAAGTTAAGCTCACCCCCTAAACCCCACCCACAAACACATCAAACTCATTGAAAAGCATTGGGAAATGGTGAGGCTTATTATACTGTATTCCTAAATACACAGAAGAAAAACTCAATAGGTCCCTTTTAAATTTTGACTAATTTTTGAGTTTTAGGAAAAATAGGCCCATCTGCTAAAGGGTTAAGTGTCATTTTTTTCATCAAAAGTACTATAAACTAAATATACAATACAAGTCTTTTATCACATTTACAAAACAGTCTTGTAGAATTACTTGTAGTTTCCGTGGTTACACTGGTTCAGAAACTTTTCAAAGCACCTGTCTTTTGCACGGTAAGCTTTTACTGGATAAAAAAACAGTTTCATATGAACTCAACACTAAAACAGTTGGAAATTGTTTTTCTTGGAAATATCTCAAGTCTCAAGATTCACATTACAACTATTTTTTCATATTTGGGAAAATGTTTGCGCTGCTTCAGTTTTGCTCAGGGATAATTAAACTCTCGCTCATTTCTTTGATTTATATTTCACTAAGATTATTTTCCAACTTCTATCTTATTCTGGATTGGAGGTTGACTTCACTAAATAGAACCATTTAAGGGAAAAGCTTTATAGAATTACTCGCCTGGTCTCCTCACGTACCCATTACATGCTAATTATCGCTCACAGTCATGACTTTATTGCTGCATGTGAGCATAAAGGTAATGAAGTTGGCTACTCGGTGTTGGATTAGATGAGTAAAAATTGATGGGGGGGAACTCACACAAGTGAATGACCACTTTAGAGGCAATTAAGTCTGTTATTACCTTCATTTCACGATTCTTTGCCTAAAAATATAAACAAAGCAATTAAAAATGATGATCTTAGCTTGGACCTCATCTCTCCATTATTGAGTGCTAGCTGTTCCTCATGCTTCAAGATGTGATTAACAGATTTCCACACCCACACACTCTCACTTAAACAGTCACTGGTTAAGTCTTTATTACTGACTCTTATGTGTTTTATTCAGAGTTGTGTCATGGATCACAGAAAAGGCAAATCCTTGGTGGGACATTGTGACCATGACTTAGGCCCGTGCTGAGATTGATGTCTTTGTTAAGGTGGGCGTCTCTCATTATCGCTCTGACCCTCCTTGTGGCAGGTTAACAGACAGGATGGCCTGTCTCCGTGGGGCAAAGGGGAATTGAGGGCACACCCCTTTCTGCACAGCATGATGAGAAGGAAGAAGCATGCTCAAATGGAAACCAATTACCTGGTCATCACAGTGGTCAACGCCAAATTTACAGGCCTGAGGTGACACCAAGGTGAGAAGAAAAGAAAGGAATTATTCATAGAAGTAAACAGAGGCAAAAGGGGATGTTTTATTTGACTAAAGAGATCTTTTTCAGATGATTGGATAAGCTGAGGTTCAGTGCTTTGTGAATAGAGATTGTTGTGGCCATAAACTAGAGAGAGATTCTAGTGAAAGTGGACTAACAGTGCAGGGATAAAGAACAGAACTGATCTCATGCAGCAGTGCACAAAAGGAGGTGTGGAGCTCTGACACCAACAGACCGACAAGTAACACTCACAAATGAGAAGTGGACAGCCAATCTGTGCTCTCAAGGAGATACAGAGACCAGACTGAAGTGACCAATGAACTGCAGAAGAGACTGTATTTGAAAGACACACACATTGATTTTACACAAAAACCTCTTTAGTGCTTTAAGTTTAGTCACAATAAAATTATAAATAAAAACTTAATGTGCAAAATGAATCTTGTCAGCACTATTTTTTTATAACTAATTATATCATATCTCTGTGTAGAACTCCTTTTGTTTCAGAGTCAGTACCTTGTTCTGTTGTTTGAGGCCTTCAGAAGTGAGCAGAGGATGACAAGCTTCTCTGGACAGCTCACATTTATCGTGGATGTGGCGGTTCGTTGGTGAGGGAATGATCCCATCACGCCCTAGGACACAATGGCTGCATGAGTGGGACTTCGCTCTCCATCATACGCTGCTGTGGTCGTTAGCAGGACGCACCTCTTCATCATCCTCACGATGGGCTGAGCTCTGCTGCTTCTGCTCTTTCTCTGGAGGCCTTCAGACTCAACTGAACTTCTCCTTTGCTCTTTCAGTCTCCAGCATTGAAAGCGCAGCGGGGGTAAGATCCAACACTCATCTGAGTTCATTTTGAAATACTGATGGAACATAATTTTTGTTACGCCTTTAAAAACATCAAATACAAGTCAAAGTGAACACAAACTGCATCGCTATATGGTTAAAAATGTATATTGCGATGTATTTTTTCATATCTCGATACGATTTATATCTCCTTTAAAATATCATTTAAAGATGGGGTAGCTGATTTTTACACTGCAAACACAATTTAGGTTTTAAATCTTGGTTAATTCTTGGTTAATTTTGACATGTATTCATTTTGCTTGCATTTATGGCTTATAAACTTCTTTTTACAAACAACAAAGGGAAACTGGAGAGGACCCAGTCAGCCAATCAGAGCGCAGCATTCAGCTCCTGATTAGAACTAAAATTCTTTATTATTTAGTTCAGACAGTACTTTAGAGGTTTAATTTTTTCACAAAATGCTGTATTTACTATATACTTTTTAGTGGAAAGCACAACGTTTACTAACTAAAAAGTTAGCTACTCCACTTTTAAGTGAAAGTCTTATGCAGATTAGATAGAAATGTACATTTACATTGAGTAAAACTAAATAAAACAAAATTCTATGCAGAAAACAATTTCATAATTTGACTTTTACAACAAAGAACATTTTGTTGATCTTGTCATTCTCTTTGTCACTTTATAGTAACTGCTTTTCATTTGTTTTATGGGCTCAACTTTTTATATTATCTTGATATTTACGATATCTTGTCCAGTAAATAATAGCTTTTTACATGAATCATAATTACAAAATAATTGTTGAGTTCAAGCAGCTATTTATTTTAGGTTTCTATACTTTAAACAGAACAATATCGTCAATTTGTCCTGAAACGTTGATTCTATTTGTTATTGTATGTTTGTTAGGCCCTAATAGGTGTATGAATACCTAATTAATCTTACTTTTTCGGCCCTTTTGAGGAACAAAACATGGCATAGAGAAGGAGCTACATCCAAGGGCACATACACACCTGCACACAAGCGCTGTCTTATAGCCCCATACATTACATCCCTTGGACAGCAGATAATGGCTCAAAGGCAGGACTCAGAGGACAGCGCTGCACCTATAAACAGTCCCATAATTACACACACCTACACACTCAGGCGGGACCCCTCCGGCCTCATTATTTATACTGCTCTGGTCCCACCCATAGGGGCTCGCTCTGCAGGTTGCACCGAGCTAATGACAAATGAAGCTCCACTGCTAAATCGCCCTTCACTATCATGTCGTCAGTACCCATAGGCGTTACCTATTTAATCAAACGTCCTGTCAGCAAAAAGAAACACATTCCTAACAATGATGAGGCAAAAAGTAAAAGTTATAGGGTCTTTATCTTCAATTATTTATATTGTGTTTTTGTAGATACACAACTGCTGAGAGATGCACAGTAATAAAAACTAAGATTATGGTGTTAAAGTTTACATGTAGTCTCTCTCCAAGACGCTAATGAAGTCCAATGCCCTCTGATATGATTCTGGGATAATGTCTATGCATTAGTTTAGGATTAGTCTTTCTTAGACTTTAATTGTGGTTGTATTGTTATAATTACAGAGTATTATAAGGTGAGATTAGTGCACAGTAAATGAGTCGTGCTGATGACGAGAAGTTGATGGTGAGTGTAAATGAACTCATTATTGGGCTTATGTTGTGTTTGGTGTGAAATGGAGTCTCCTCGGAGTCCCACAACAACAGCTGGGACTCGCACAGGCCCGGAGCAGCAGATGTGACTTAAACACACATTTTCTCAAAATCAGCAAATAAGAGGCAGACCAGTAGCAATAACAGCCTTAAATGAGTATAATGTGTATAAAGTTTTTATTGTCTAAAATGTAATACATGATTATATTAAAACAGTAAATATGTATTTGTTTATAATTTTTCATTAGTTTTCTTCACACACTGGAGAGAGAGTACTGCAATAAAGGGCCGTTTCTCTGGCTACTTTAGTTCTCTCTCCACTAGAAAGCCACACTAAATGCAGGTTTACTCACACTATTATACAATATTGATCAGTATTAGTTTCAGTGAAATAGTGGAGATTGTTGTGTCATTTTTTTTCTCTCTGTTTTTATTTAGTTTAGCTTAGTTTAGTTTTTTGAGGGACAGTATAGAGAGAGATTAAGTTTATGAAAACAGAGATGTTCTGCACAGTTATGGAACTCAACAGTGGAAGTTCGCCCTGGTTATGGATGTAAATTGCCCCATTTAAAGTTCCATATGGTTTTCAAAAAATTCAGATATTAAAAATGTAAATATATATTGTGGGCTAGCAATGTGCTTACTCAGATCCATAGTGCGATTGTTTTTGGTCTAAAAAGCAAATCTAGAACTTAAAATTCTGTAAAACGTCTTAATAACTTCTTGGTTTATAAAGCAACAGAAACACATTTTAAATAAAAGTGTAGGTCTTATGTTCTTTACTCACCACATAACTTAGATGAGCCGTGAGAACGTTTTCCAACTTTTAATACATATTTTTTTCAAAATCCCTATGGAAATTTAACATGGGAGCCCACACTCGTTGAACCAGAAAGTTGAGCTTCAAAGCTAAATATCTAGATTCCATCTACAGTCCCTGATTTACAGGAATAAATTATAAAAAAGTGTCCAATCTAACCCAAACACACTCGCAAAAATAGCATTTCTCATAACGTTTAAAAAGCTTTGTGACGAAGGAAAAAAATTCAACCTTTAATGTAAAACTAGTGACAAGTTTCTAAGTGCGAGGGATGAGTTAGAAAGTATTAAATACCTACTTTTGTTCTGCAATTTAATTAAGCTTTTACACAAAAACACACAAAGCATACAAACAACAGTACACAGTCAAGTAGTCTGGCAAAGTTATTTTCTAGTAGCTTGAGCTGCATTAGTTGCTGAATATCTGTGTAAGATCGTGTTAAAGCTGTCAGCTGACTCTCTCTCCTCCACCTCCAGCTTAACTGAAGGAAGTCTATTTTTGTAATGAGCACCGGCAAATGTGTGCTGCCTCGGTCTCTTTAAGTATCTGTCCAAATCTTCTGCAACACACCAAAGATCCAGCCTTAACGAAGTCTAAAAGGCCTGGCTGTCACTGCCCGTCAAAGTCAAGGTCAAACTTTAATACAGATGTTGTGCTCAGTTTATGGTCTCTTTCTCTAAAATGTTATATAAAGAATAATTAAATATTACTTTGTCAAATATGATTTAAACATAAAAATTGTTTTTGGTTGAGGAGAACACTTTCCACTCCTAGAAATGTATTTTGATTAGTTACCATGTTATAACTGCATTGCTTCATATATTCTTCATTCCAGCATCCCTTCGAAGGGATGGATTTTAAAAAAAATTCCATTTGTTCAGTATCTGAAAAAAGCATACTCTGAAGCACCTGGAAAGGTAAATCAAAAAAATACCATCAGCCATTCACACCTTCAAAAGAAAAAAAATTCAAAAATTTTAATAGAACTTTTGTAATGGCTCTGCCTGAATTTTTTGAGTAATTTTTGGTCTCTAAAACAAATTTTTACCTCAGTTGCCTTCAGCTTTTACAGAGGAATTGTCAAAACCCAAAATATGCCAAATATAGTGTCGTTTCTGTCTCAGCTTCAACACCAGCTTTACCAATCCTTATATTTACCAAAAAAAATGTAGGTGAAATTTAGATTTAGTTTTTCTTTTGCTTGGAGAAAGTTCTCACTTCTGATGAGAGCCTGTTGGACATCAGAAGCAAAAACTACAGGGATACAGCTTTAAAAATACCTCAGACATTTGCCTGTGCTCCAAAGGATCAGAAACGGTTTCAGTTTTAAATTTAGACGATTTATGTCAGATGTGTGAGGTAAAAAAGGCCAGAATGAGAAGGGGTTAAAGTAATTTTGTACTGAAGTGTAAGTCAACAGTAATCCAAAAAAGCATAAACTTAAATTTATAAACTTATTTCACATACATACATTTGTCATTTCATATTACACATTACTATTCACTGTGACAATCTTTGAGTTATTAAAAATAAATGCAAATTTCAGCTGTAAATAAATGCATGTGTTTGGGACCAGGGTGTCAAGAAACATGTTTTTTTTTTCTCTCTGATGCGGGTGAGATTCAGTGGTGGAGTTGTGTGTGTAAAGGTTGTTCATGTAGAGAAAACAGAAAGGGCGCCTGAATGACAATATGATTTGAACAAAGAACACACACAGCGCCGCTCCTGCTCAGGTGAGACTGACCAGATTAAACCACCGCTTTCTTCCTCACATCAAAGAACTTTACTCCTCACACAATAAAAGCACAGCCCCTCCCTCTTTCCCCAAAGGCTTTTATGTGTGCATTATTTGTTTTTCTTACCCTTTTACCTACTACATAAAGAAGTAAAACAATAATGTATGTCTAGGTGCAGATTGAATACACATATTGACAGTCTCATAACAAAAAAGTGACTGACAAACATTAAGTTTTTGGGGGAATTTTGACAAAAACCTTGAGCTGTGACTTAGGCCATGAGGCTAACTGTTCCTAGCATTGTTTTATTTATTTTTATTTTGACGTGACATTGTGTTTTGCTACCACTGACTTGAATTTCTGCCTGTTATTGACTGAATCTATACCTTCATCCACTGACCAGATCAGCCGTGACATTCATTATACATGACATACCATCTGCTCACTTTACACTTGAACACAGCAAGATCACACTGACAGGGTTTTCATCAGAGCATGTTTAATGTCAGCTTTCAATATATTTAACTCGCATTTTGGCAAAGAAAAAAGAAGAAAGCTAAGTTCGAAGCTACATAATGATATCTATGGTTTATATTTTTTGAATGGTGCGAAGTTGTCTCTAAAGCTGTTTCTTCCTGGGGTCCATTAAGTTATAAATACAAAAAGTCATTTAAAATTATAAAAATTTACATTTACATTTACACTGGATCCGTAAATAAACCTATAACATTTCATTGAAGGATGTCAAACCTAAATTCTCTAGATCTGGCCCACCATCTGTGCAAAGTACCTTGGTTTTGAAATCTGCAGAATGAGTTACAAATTAAACTTTACTTACTTTCCCACTGACAGATAAATTATTTTTACACAAGTTCATCTCCTTTTTAATTTGAAGACTCAAACATTGACTCAGACCTTGAAACTTGGCTTATCATTTAAAACAGTTAGTTCATCAGTTTGGACACTTTTAATTAGAAAGTTAAATTTTGAACCACAAAAAAATCAAACCTTCAAACAATTTGGTAAATAAATCAAAAACATAAAATAAATTATTTAGCATTTTTGTGAAAGTAATGTAACTATCAGCACTTAGAAATGTGTTTTATCATTTTTTTTTTTTCTGTGACTCTCAAAAATAAGCTAACTTATTAACTTATGAGCTATGATTGTATTATTGTTGTTATGGGTTTGAATAATTGAAAATGTGGTTTGAAGCTTGTCATCGGAAGTTGCTGTTTGTCTTTATATATTTGAAAATTGAAAGGGAAATACATTTTTTTTATAATTGCTAAATATTTATATTGATTACTAACTGATCATTTTAACATAACGATTTGTTTTTCTTTTTGTTTCCAGATGTTGAACACCAGCATGTCATCACTGGTAAGTAATTAAAAATTTCTTTTAATTTATTGTTGGGGCTGTTTCATTTGATGTAACATGTAGTAAGTGTCAAGTAATTACATTTTTTAAGTTATAGTGGAATAGAAAGTATGCATGCATAAATAAATATACACATTTCTTCATTTTAAGCTGTAAAATTTGATGTTTCTTGCAATTGGACTATTAATTCTGCACAACTAAACCAACAACCAGTCGTAAAAACACAAATGACATGGTGTAGGCAGTATTTCTCTGTTTACATTGCAGGTTATGGGAGCCTGTTGGTTTGCTTTGCAGCACCTTGTAAACATCCTTTATTGTCATTTTGCTGTTGATAAAATATGGGTGGTGTTTGACAGTGAATCATCACACCGAGCGGATCAGCAGATGATCCTGGACAGCAGATGATCCTGGACCAGCTGCTTTGAGTCACACATGGTTTGTCTTTTACTGCAGTCAGACTCAAGTTGGCAGCAGCTTTACGGCTCGTGCCTTGTGTCCTCGGGCTGGACTGACTGATGCAGAATCACAGACATGACTGCCTCTTTGTGTTTGAGGCGAAGCAGTGATGGAGCTTGTGACAGATATCGTAGGATTTACACTGGCAACCCGCAGCGTTATAGGGTCATCCGTGCAGAAAGGCAATATTAGCTGGAAATGAGGAGGAAGTCATGCGTGGTGTTTGGGAATGAATTGAAACCTGCAGCTATACAATTGACTTTCCGCGTCTTGCAGCTCTTCACTTGTTCTTTTTATATGTTTTATTTATTTTTTTTATGTTGCTTTAGCTCTGTCTGCTGGGTTAATTCACAAATAGTGTAGAGTGGTAAAGTGGTGACGTTCACTTCTTGTTTTTACTTTAGCTGCAGCTCAAAATGACTTGTGTCTGTGCCAGCTGAAGGTGGCACCCAAATCTGTGGCAGAGACAGATTACTGTTGGCTATGGTTGTGTTTTTAAATTGAGATACAGTAGATACAAGAAAAATACAACGTATAGTTCCTCAATCATCGAGTTTTCACATACAGCAGCATGCACTGACAGAGCTGAAATTTTACAAATTGTGACAATGCAACAGTGGTGCAT
Organism: Mugilogobius chulae; assembly: GCA_038363315.1. Taxonomy (NCBI): domain Eukaryota; kingdom Metazoa; phylum Chordata; class Actinopteri; order Gobiiformes; family Gobiidae; genus Mugilogobius; species Mugilogobius chulae. The sequence goes on along the minus strand of CM076409.1, from coordinate 46,728,966 downwards.
TTGTTTGTTTTTTTAAAGGACACTTGCAAAATCAACATTTTTGAGCTATTGATCATTATCTAACATTCATAATGATCAATAGCTCAAAAAAGTCCTCATCTTCTGTCTGTGAGATACTATTATTTTTCTCTGAGACTCAGAAAACATTGAATGCCCCAGATTTGTGATGTCATACTGAGATCTCTGAGATCTTTTGCTCTGTTTTTAAGTCCATAAATCACCCAAACCACTTGGAGCATTTTTGAAGCAATGACATCAGGCAAGACCATTTTGATTATTTTCCTCTGTGTAATTTTCTTTGCTGCCAGTAAAATGGGTTGTAACACATTTACTGATGTGGGAAACACATGACTAACATTTTTGTTCTCATGCATTAGAAGCCAAAGTAAATGCTTTTAAAGGCAAAAACAATGCAAATATTACATTATATTTTAAGGTTAGGTAATGTATCTTCCTTCCTTTTGACTTCTGTGCTTTTGGTTCAGTCCACCAGTAGGAGTCCATAGTGCTGTACTCAAACCACTTTTTCATGTTCTGGAATACATAACTGTAGGATCACTCTATTGTTTATGTCTTAGTTTCATAGAGGAACCCAAAGAAATGTTCAATCTCCATGCAGTCTTGTGGTGTAGCTGATGTGTGATGTCCCTGGATGTAAAAAAGTGATAAATGATGTTGGTCACACAAGCCAATCAGATGAGAGCGTCAGGTCTGAACCTTCACCTCCTCCGTCCTCTGTTTTCATAATTAGACCATATTTCCAAACAGAGTAGGAGAGCGATGATAGGTGTTACTGTGGTTATGTCACATCAGACGCTGATGGATGGACAGAATAACTGAGAGACTGTCAGAAGCTGAGTGGAAATGTTTTGAATAATGAGGGAAATTAGCATGTGAAGTGTTACGCTCACAGTCTTTAAGGGGAGCCTGCATCTGTGGCCTCATTTCACTGGCACAATAATAAGATAGTGAGCTTCACTCTCTTTGAGGCAGTACATTAAGAAAATCCAAACAAAAAAAACATGCAGGTCACTGGGTCTTGAAAGATAAATCTTCACAAGTCAAAATTATTGCAACTGTTATGCTCGGAATGACAGATTTGCAATGCTAAGACAATTATTAAATCATTAGGGAAATCAGGTTTTTTTCCATTATAAATCTGTAAGCGTTATATCAAACCTATAAATAGCATTCAAATCTTCAAAAGTTATTGAGCAGTGATAGTCTGTGCTCTATTATTCTGCATTAGAGTGGTGCTGGCATTGCAACAGTGAGTATTTACTGTTGCAAAGGTGCCCACAGGCAACATACCCACAGAACAGTGTCCAGATAAACTAAGATGGATAGGTTGGAAGCTTTTTGTGTGCATTTCATATTTTTTTCTCCTTTATACTGCTTACGTATTAGTAGTGAGAAACATCAGTGAGTGAGAATGGCTGTATAAACACAAGAAAAAACAAAATAAATAAAATAAAATGACACGAGATGAAACGCACAAAGATAAACCAAACAAAACATTCACATATAAAGTCCAGCATATTTGTCACATGATCTACTCCAAAATGTGTTCCAGTTCCAATTTATATGCAAAATAAATAAATAAAAAGGTAAATAAATAAATACATACATACATAAATAAATAAAAACATTTTTTTTACCAGTAATTTATTTTTGGTTCAGTTTGTATTTATTTTTGCTGTCCGATCTGCAAGAAGTATGTTCCTAAGTTATGTACATTGGATTAGAGGCTAAGATACTTCTGAAATCAAGTGGGTTTTAAAGTGACTGTACTCAATTTTAATGCAATGATTTAGAATCAGTTTTGCTTCAGTGTAGATGTATCAAACACATCTACTGAAATTTATTAAACACAGTGGATCCATGATTGTAAATCCTTTTGAGTGCCTTGAAAGTGGAAAAGCCCAAATACAAGCCTATTTTTCTATTGACTGCTTTTCAACCGTACAAACGTGGCCGTTTTCTTTTTCACTTACTGTGATGCACCGTACGTTTAAGTTATTCTTTCAGGCTATCTCCTCCGTGTCCGCACAGCCTGAACCGTAACCTATACGTACCTGGTTGTCAGGTCTGCGCTCTGCTTCATGAATGTCGAGCGTAAGGCAGCGAGTGAAGATCAACATCAAAGCAGGTTAGTAGGTGATAAAATGGAGCACGGAAGGCAGTATAACATAGTAACCTGGATTCTGGTGGTGAAGCCGACCTGAAAGAGTGTAAATATAGAAGATAGCGTCTCCTTTAAGCCATGGTGGCCTAGGGCTAGTCTTTAAAAATATCTTTGGAATTACCGCAAGAGCTCGGAGTTTCTGCTTGACTGGAATGATTCTATTAGCAGAGAAAGTTTTTACTATAAGGAGGAGGTATGTAATTTTGCTTTTTGTTTTGACAATGTTTTTCCTTGAAGATATTCATTTATTATTTATCTAAGAGTGAAAGGTTCTCTACTTCTGCTTACTTATTTTCTTTCCTCTTGTACTTTCTTTGACGGCAACCTCTTGTTAGGGTGGTTAAGAGGCAAAAACAATGACTTTCAAATGAAACAAGCATATGAGTGTCAGAAATCGGTTTATCTAAGATCACCGAGAGGTTCTGCATGTGCAATTTGGAAAAGCATAGTCTGATCTGTGAGACGTCATGTTGTAATTCTTACTCAAGTTACAAAGAGTCCTCTGTTGTATTTGTCAAAAATAGAGTGTTTTGTAGTGGTTCTCTCATTGATGAGTAGCTAGAAACATGCCGGTAGTCTTATACTGGGTGTGTTATTATGTACAGTAAATTCAACTGTAGGTCTGAACAACAATAAATGTGAGGCTGCTAAAAGAATGCAAGGATAAAAGATAAAGTAAGTGATTGGCTTGAGCAAAAGAAAATAGCTGAAAGGAAAGAACAATGGACCAGAAAAGAATGGAGTCTGGTGCCAAAACAATTAAACTTTTGCAACATTGTGTTGATCAGTTCAGTAGTTGCAGAGCTTCTGTTACTGCAGTATAACGAAAATAAACAATAACGTGCACAAGAGATTTAGATTTACAGAAGATGCCGTTAACCAAAATGCCTTGCCTTTTTCTTCAGACACACCCCTCAATTTTGCATTCGACTGCCATCAGTATCAGCACTGTAGCACGTGGAAATACATACCTGCAGCCTAGAGCTGTCGCTGACTAACTCTAATTCACTCAGGACAACAACTCAGCATGTGCCATTGCCAGAAGGTTTACTGTATTTCCAGTACAATCTCCAGAGGATTGAGAAGCCACAGGAACACTGCTGCTCAGCCCAAGGAGGGTTGGAAACCATATAAAATGCCCTTCGGCTGACCTGGTGTAAGCGTGTCTGACCTAACCATTAGAGCCATCCCTAAAATCCACTGGGAGCTGTGGTGTTGTCTGTCTGCTCTGAAACATAAATATTGTCACATTCTCTCCTGAGGCCTGTGCTTTTCACAGACGAGACCCTGAGCACATGTGAGGGTCTGAAGAAGCTGTGAAAAAACATTATGTTACTGTAACTTTATTCACCATGAGTGGTTTGATGGTGGGTCAGGCATATCAAAGGGATGCACACACCTCCGTCAGCAAGGACAAGGACAAGGACAAGGACCCCAGGACTCAAAGGAGGCATCAGGATGAAGTTTCTGCCCATTGGGGGATGCTACATTAGGTTCAAAGCCGGCCCTGGGCATAGGCGAACTAGGCGGGTGCCTGTGGGGCTATCTATCTCTAATAGTAAAAATCAAGTTCTACCAATCATAGGACACATTAGGGCTGTGGTCGACCAAAGAAATTCTTGGTCAACTAAAAGTATGTCCATCGACCGATTAATCGACTAAAAGGGGGCGTGGCTAAAACTCTGAATTTAAAAGGCTGTTTTGTTCTATTTATCTGAACCGCAACAAAAGACTAAAAATCTATTGTCCGTCCATGCAAAAACATACACAAAATGAATAGGAAAATGGTATTTATATATAAAAGGGCAGACTGAATCATTGATTCATTCCCAAATCTTCAACTAATTCACTACTTTTTGTCCCTCAAAATCTACCTAAAATCATTAGTCGACTAATAAAATTTTGGTCGACTAAGATGCCATCGACCGATTAATCGACTAAACGACTAAAGGACTACAGCCCTAGGACACATACGTATTTATAGAGTTATGATCACAAAAAGCTGACTAACCCGTAGGACTGCAGATTTAACTATCGTGGTGGCAGAAGTCTCATAAAACACGAGGATTTTTGTCCTAAAAAAAAAATTCATGCTTCAGTATTTCTGTTTACAAAATGCATAAGGATGAAGCTAACTGTGTTTGAGAGGGAGCAGTGGTGGAGGGGAGGGCAGAGGGCTGTGGCCGCACAACAATTTGGGGAATCAAACAATTTAAATATTGGTGAAAATATACATATCATAGGACAAAATTATGCCTAACTTGACAATTTTGTTAAAAAAAATAATCAAACATTACCTTGCCTTCAACACTAATAGATAGATATAGGCCTATTTACAAAATTATATACAGAACAAAAAGTAATACAAATAAAGCAGCATTTGGGGGGCAGGGCTAAAAATTAATTTTGGCTTAGGGCGCCTAAAGAGACTAGGTTCCTCCTGATCCACACAACTCTGAGCTTTGTGAGATGAGAGTACTCAGGTTCAGCAGGATTGTCTAAATGGTACTAATAACTCAGTGGGACCCTTGACCCTAATTCAGTCAAACAAATCTGGGACATTATGTTTCTGGTTCTGGCAGGTCGACATCGCCACCTCTGGTCTCAATAACACATTATTAGCAAACGGAGGCCACACTTTGTCTGTCAATATTGTGATAAAAATTGAATTGAAAATGAATTTCTGTGCCAATCTGCTTTTTGAAAATATATCATTGTATTTTCTTTTTTTTATTAGATGCATCTGTTGTTTAAATTCAGAATCTTTTTCCATCTATTCTCTTATTTGTCAACCTGTGACCAATTCTGAGTGACAGGTTGATTTAACTAAAGAAAAAGAAGATGGTTCCTCTATGTAAAAAATTGAAAATAAAAATTCTACATGACTCTTTGAAATTGTGAATCTGAAAATTGTAATATTAATTTGCGCACCCCTAGGCTACAAACCACTGAACAGAATTGTTTCTAAGAATGGGTAATAATCATTTGTAAGGTCACAATTAGTGGTCTTTTCTCCTAATTCCTAAACAGAATTTCAATTTGCATAGATGCTCTATTTTCTTCATACTTAAACTTTTTAATAAAATGTTTATACTCTTCTATTTCTTGCTAATTGTGTATTAGTTGCAATAAACACATTGACGATGCAGCTACAACAATGATTTAACTACGTTGTTTTTCATAATTGAATGTCCTATCAAACCTGCATTCATGTCTAATTATGATACATTTCGGTATGATGCATTTGTGAGCGCGATGGGCTGTTACTTCTCATTAATCTGAGTTCAGGTTATTTACAGTCTGACATTTGCAGTTCCATGTGGCCTCTGCTGTGGGTGTGCGGTCCAACACGAGAGATAAAACGCTCCCAAAGCTTCACTAAACCGTTCCGTGGTGGAACATGCTTTTTGTATTGTTTGGTAAAGAACTAAATGCCCACACGCTCTCCACCACTTCCTCCATTACATCACAGTCTTGTACGCCGAAGCAGTACATATACGCACAACTGGAAAGGGCATGTTTTGATCGCTTTTGGGCTCTGACATAACTGAAAGATATAGACTCTTTGGTAAACAGTTTTAAAAAGTTCATGAATGATTGAATAAAGTCAATGGAATGAAATAAAATAATATTAACACGTCTGTAAAAGATATACTGTAAAAGATATACTTGCAGAAGGTCAACCCCCTGTGACTCCCACATGTTGTTAAGACCTTTCTGTGCAGATTTGTCTCTAGGTCGTTTTCTCTGGTACTCTGGTTTCTATCAACCCAGAACATGCACAACAAGTATAAAAGTAGTCTTGACCAAGCTTACAGCTGAGGGTCTGGCGATGGTCCCCTGAATACTGCAGCTGCACATTGGCTGGTCCAAGATGGGTCAAATGAAAATAGTTTCAGTTTTTATATGTAATATGACTCCATTATTCATGGCACAGGAAAAATGCTATAAGAAAACACAAAAGTGACAACAAAGGGATTGTGACTTGACTGGAGTAACATCTAAATAATATGGTTATCATCAATCAACAGTAATAAAGACTGTATAATATCTAAACAATACAGTATATTTTGTACAAAATACAATAAATTCTCAATAGTTGAGATGTGACACTTCTAAGACTGCATGGTGTTAAAAATTGTGTATATTCATTCATTCATGTTCTATACGGCTTAATCCCATTGGGGGTCGTGGGTGACTGGAGCTATTCCAATAACTTGGGCCTTAGGCGGGAGAACACCCTGGACGGTGGCCAACTCATCGCAGGGTTAGACAGACAACCATTCACTCTCTCAGTCACTTAAGGGAAATTTATAGTGATGTCTAACAACCTAAACATGCATGTTTTGGAGGTGGGAGGAAACCACAGTACCGGAGAAAACCCACGGTGACGCGGGTAGAACATGCAAACTCCACCCAGATAGATCGTGAGATGTTGCTATGGTCCGACCCGGAGTTGAACCTACGACCTCCTTATTGGGAAGCCAGAGCTCTAACCACTCTGCTACCATGCACCCAAAAAATGGTGCATAAATAGTGTAAATTTCAAACTCAAACTCTTTGTGCCTGTTTATGGAGTACCTGTGGAGGCCCCCGAGGTCCCCACTTTGGGAACAAACATACACCTGTGGAATGCAAATCACAATAGACAATGCAACTTTAAAGAATTCAACCACCCTGAAGCTCAGCAGATTTAGCCTTAAACTGCAATCAAGCAGTTAGTAAGTGTAAACTCAAATTATATATAACAATCTGAAATTGCTTCAGATTTGCTGAAAGTATCACAAGTTAAATTTCTGTGTCAATAAACATAATGCTACGAAGTCTGTCATAATACATTGTCTGTTTTAAGAGCAGCACTAAGGTCATGTCAAAAAGTGAGCTGTCTGTAGAACTAACACCAACTAAAACAATTAATATTGTGTAAAAGTGTCCCTCCAAACCCAAACTGCTAAAACATCAATCATGAACTACAACTACTGTCTAAAAACCAGCCAAACCCTGCATGATCAAAGAAAAACAAATATATTTATAGATGACTATTTCCAAACACGGAGGAAAGACTGAAAATACTTATTGATCAAAGAGTCAGAGTACACCACTGATAGCAATCACTACAAACATAAAATGCAAAAAGCAAATATCATACAAAATTTAACCGGAAAACTAACATTGAGAAGGATAGCCCATGTCACGAGAGGCAACAGGCTGATGCTGGCAAATCAATCTTTCAGATAATAAAAGCCATTATTTGATCTGTCTTAATCTCACTTGACCACAGGCTAAGTTAAATTGTTATTTCTGCCCTTACCGTCAGCTCTACCTTTCATTTCCTGTCATATTAAATATTTACCACCCACACACATTGTACAGTATGAGCTCATGTGATGTTTTACTTTGTCAAAATTTTCCCCCAAGGCAGGAGCAATGCAGCAGAGCAGCAGCGCAGCAAATAGAATGGATGCACATGGATGCTTACAATTCCTACACCAAAAGAATACCAAAGTGAGACTAATGGAAGTTTAAGAGCAGTAAGCAGATGTTCCGCATGTTTGTTGTGGGGAAAAAACTAGTAGCGCTGAGTGTTACTTGAATTACATGAAGAGAAACCACCTGGGAGTATCACTGAGCGTGGATTTGATGGCAGTTTTTATGCAGCATTTGCGACATAATTGCATTTCAAGGGTCTGTTTTTGCGCGAGTTCATTGTTGAACTTAACTTTAACTTTAACTTTATTGTCCACCGAAGTGGAAATTTGTCTTTGGTTCACCATCACATACACAGACAGTCAACATTCATCATTAAATACAATAAATACATCTTAAAAGAAAAGAAGTGTGCTGCACATACACCATTCCATCAGTGTCTATTTAACAAGCTGACAGCATTTGGCACAAATGAACCTTTGAACACCTTTTTTGTTGCCAGAGGCATTCTATATCTGCGCCCTGACGGCATCAGCTTAAACTCGCCACATGAGGATGCTCAATGTCTCTAGTGATAGACATGGCCATCCTGAGCACAGCTGACTGGTAAAGAAGCTCAATCTTGCCTGGTCTTTGCCGATTATCTTCCAGCATTCTTAACTATTCTGTTCAGCTTGTTCTTATTGGCCACTGTCAGATAACCAAACCAAACAGAGATGTTAAAGACAAGAACACTTTGAATCAGGCTGACATAGACTTTTTCCAGGATGTGTGAGCTCACTCCAAAGCCTCTAAGCTTCCTGATCATGTAAAGTCTTTGACTGCATTTCTTATAAATTCCATCCACATTTTGAGTGAAGCTTAGCTTGTCATCAATACATGTTCCCAGATACTTAAAGCTGCTCACTCTCTCAACAACCTGATCAGCGATGGAGAGGGTCTGAGCAGGGCCTGGATTATTTAAGATGAGGCTCTTTGGTCTTGTCTACATTAATATTAAAGAATGCTGTTTGCAAAATTCTTCACCATTTTCACCTGAGACACATAGTTACAGTTAACATTCTTGTCAAAAAGACCAACTATGGCCATATCATCAGCATATTTAAAGAGCCGAACGTTACTGTCCTTGATCTGCAGTGCATTAATGTACAGAGAAACAAAATAGGTGATGACACACAGCCCTGTGGTGCTCCTGTATTAAAATGATTTCCTCCGACACAGAACCATCACATGCACCTTCTGAGGTCGGTCAGTCAAAAGTCTCTAAACCATGAATCAACCCTCCGTTCACCCCCAGAGAAGAGAGCTGTCTGAGCAAAATGTCAGTTTTCATTGTATTGAAAGCAGAGGTCAGATCAATAAATAAAATCCGTGCGTATGCACCCTCTGCTGCAGATGACTGGCCACAGTATTAATTAGAGTCAGGGTGGCATCCTCAGTCCCTCTACAAGGCCGATAGGCAAACTGGAGAGGGTCGAGTTGATCTTTTACTGCCGTGGCTAGATGTCTACAGACCACTCTCTCCATGCATTTCCCTAATACAGAGGTAAGTGCGACCGGGTCGGAAATTATTCATAGCCTTGGAACCTGGCTTTTTGGGTAACGGCTTAATAACCGACGTCTTCCACATAGTTGGAACTGTGCAAAGTACGAGCCAGGGTCTGAAACAGGGTTGTTAGAGGCTCTTTAATGCTGACCTGAGCACACTTTTAGAACACTCCTGCCAAGCCGTCAGGCCAGGTGCCTTATGAGGGTTAATATGTGACAGACAGCCTTGCACATCATCCACGGACAACTGAATAATTTGGTCTCTGGATACATTTGCACAAACAGCATAAGCCTTTCCTTTGGCATCTGTAGAGTCAAAACGACTGTAGAAAAGATTCAGTTCATTAGCAAAAGTAAGACTGTCCTCCATCAAGCAGCTCCCTCAGCCTTTTTTGATCTGCCCATCATTTTATTAGTCCAGCCCAAGCCTGACGAGGATTACCTGAACAGAACTTGCTCTCAACTTTGTTCTTAAAGACATTTTTGCCTTTATCTTTTTAGCTCTGAACTCACTCCTCTTTTTATCAAGTTCCTCTTATCAGAGTTGATAAAGGCCAGCTTCTTTTCATTAAGGCATAGCTTTAACTCTTTGGTGAGCCATGGCTTGTTGTTGAATAAATGCAGACTGTTTTGCTGGGCACAACAGATTGCTCACAGAAACTGTATATATGAATGTGATAACAGTCTGTTAGCTCATGAGATCTGATATTGTATCAAAGAACATGCTCCAGTTTGTTGTATCAAAACAGTCTTTTAGCCTGTCCTCACTTTCAGAGTCCCACAGGTGCACAGTTTTTACATTTGGCTCACACGTTTCACTAGCTGCCTATATTTTGGCTGCAAATGTATACGTTATGATCTGATTTGCCAATAGGGGTCTGCACAACAGGCTTATATGCGTCATCGATATTACCAAAACACAGATCAAGAGTTCTCGTGGAGCGCGTGGGACATGTTATGTATTGGTTAAGAGTCGGGAGGTGTGACGAAAGAGACAGCGTGTTGAAGTCCCCCCAGATAAAACACCGGTTGGTCAGCCGATCGGGACAAGATTGAATTGTAAGTCTCTGTTATATGCTCTGCTGCCTCTTTGTTGTTTGGCCCCGGTACATAAACAACAATGGTAAGCTGTCCAATTCACGAGGCAATAAAACGGTCTAAAAGACACCACTAGCGTTTCAAAGTCTCTAGTGCATACTTGTTCGTGTATTGTGAACTGTGTGGCCCACCTTTGGTCGACAAACATACACAAACCGCCGCCAATAGACTTTCCTGAGCGCTTTGTGTCCCTGTCAGTCGTATGGTGATGTATCCGGGCAGCTCCACTTCACTCTGATCGTTGAGCCATGTCTCGGTCAGGCAGATCAAGTTACTCCGTCGAAAGTCTCATCGTGTCTTACAAGTAACAATAACTCGTCCAGTTTGTTGTTTAACGATCTCACGTTTGATAAAGTTATCACTGGAAGCGGATGCCGACTCCCTCTCCTCTTGAGTCTGTTGCGAATCCCTCCACCGTGGTGAAGTTAGTTTCACGTTGACGTTGGATATTCGCTCCGCAACTATAGCGGGAACTTCCCCGATTGTAGCCGGCTGTGTGCACTTTGTGTGGGGAGCTCGTCCGTGACGTGCCGCTCGGTACACTGCTTAGGGACCGTCAACAAATTACTCACGCTTTATTGAAAACTTTGACCAAATGAAAAATGTAACAAATAAATAGCCTACAAAATTGTATTAGAAGAATAACTACTGTGGAAAACCTTGCATGGCTAAAAAAATTAATTAACCCTTTATGTAATTTTTCAAAAATTAACCCTTGGGGGGTTTTAAGTACATTTTCTTCAATAGCTTCTAAGTCAGGTGTCTCAGAGGGTCCAATCTAACTTATTACAATAGTCCTAGGTCCCAGGTAATCATGCACACCTTGTTGTTTTTCAAATTACGCCCTTCATAATTTTTTTTCAGGAAGTTTTTTGTCTTCAGGATAATACTACTTTTTTTTCAAGTAGCTATCTAAGTGAGGGAACATCGAAAGAGAGGAGTCCAAATCCGACACTTCAATTACATGTATCAGGAAGGAACGCGCAGGGTATCATTGAGCAGAGCCCTTTTTGGATTTGTTCGGCACACCCTATTAACCGTTATCGAGAGCATTTCTTTCGAAGAGCAGATGTTGTATTTCCTGAGTTATATATATGGATAATGCACCTTTTTGTTACCACATATAGCTTCCTGGGAAGATCACAAGGGTAATGGTCCTCAAGGGAGGGTCGTACCAATTTAACCTAGACTTCATGACAATTAAGCTCTGGAGGAGGGTTCGCCATGGGTAGGCTGATGCACCCATCCTTTTTGGTTTTTTTTCCGAAGGAAATGAACCTTCTTAAATATCATAACACACTATCTTTTTTCTGCAGAGAGTGTTGTGGTTCTTGTCAAGCAAAAACAGGCCTTTCCTTTCACATCCCTTCGAACAAGCTCAGTTGTGCTCAGAGGGTCCAATGATGGCCAGAACCTTATGATTGAGAGAGAGAGTACACCTAGCGGTATCCCCAGCGTGAGTATGAGAGCGAGCAGCCTTTATTGATGGTTTTATACAACAATTGAGAAAGACTTCAGTTGTCAGTGGAGTGTGTTCCACGGAAAAATTTTTATAAAACGACATATTGGTGTGCAATAGTCGTTAAGGTCAGGTGGTGCTCAGAGATCGCAATCCAACTTATACAAACAAAAGCCGTTATTTGTGCCCTGAAGGATAATTCTATGCACACACTTTTAGCTGGAATTGAACATCGGTTTGCGAGGACATGTTTCAGGATATTTGTTTCGGTCTTAGAGCAAATAACACCTTCGTGCCTTGTCTATATATATCGCCTTCGTAAGTGGAGGACACTCAGGGGTACGCCATCCAACTTTATTACATAGTCCTAGGGTCCAGTAAGTCAAGCCACACTGTTTGGTTTCAATTTACCCCTTTCAGCATTTTTCAGGAATTTTAATTGTCTTCAAAAATTAGCAATTTGTGTTTTTTTCATAGCTTTTCAAAGGTCAGGTGTCTCAGAGGGTCGGCCGAATCAACTTATGTGACAATGATGTTCCTGATGTTACCCATGGTAGTTATGCACACCTTCTTGGTGGTTCAAATTAACTCTTCTCAGGATCTGCAGAATTTTTGTCTGGTCGTTCTCAGAAAAATGAACATCATTGTTTTTCAATTAGCTTCTAGTCAGTTGTCCCTCAAGAGATTCCAATCCAACTATTATCAGACAGGCCAGGTCCCAGGGTTATCATTCACACCTTTTGGTTTTTCAATTAACCCTTCATGCATTTTCAGGAATTTGGTTCGTTTCTTCAAAAATTAACCCTTGTCTTGTCATATAGGCTTCTAAGTGAGGTGACACGTCAGAGGGACCGAATTCCAACTGTATTACAGGATAGTCCTAGGTCCCTAGGTATCATTTGGCACGAACCTTTTGGTTTTGTGCCAAGTTAAACATCGTTTCTATATATTTCCAGGAAAACTTTTTTCTTCCAAAAATAAAACCTTTTTTTCAATAGCTTCGTAAGTGAGGACACTCAGAGGGACCAATCAAACTTATTACAATAGGTACTAGGGCCCAGTTTATCGTGACACACCTTTTGGTTTTCCAATTTAACCTTTCAGCATTTTTCAGATTTTTTTTCTTAAAAAATAACACTTTTTTTTTTCCAATAGCTCTAGTGAGGACACTCCCAGAGGGACAATCCAACTTATTACAATAGGTCACTAGGTCCCAGGTAATCGAGCACTAGCCTTTTGGTTTTTCAATTTACCTTTAGCATTTTTCAGGAATTTAATTTGCTCAAATAATTACACATATGTATTTACGTTCACAATGATGCTTGCAAGCAGAATCGGTTGTCTCAGAGGGTCCAAAGTCCAACTTGATTACAATAGTCCTAGGACCCAGGTATCATGCACACGCTTTTGGTTTTCAAATTTAACCCTTTTAAACATTTTTCAGGAATTTTTCTTAAAAAATACACACATTTTTTTTCAATAGCTTCAGAGCAGGGTGTCCTCAGAGGTGTCCAAATCCAACTTATTACAATGAGTCGCTAGGTCCCAGGTTCATGATACANATCTGACTGGAATCTTTGATAAAAAAAAACAGTTTAGGGTGATAGAAACATTTACATAATGTATATAACTCTGGCCTCAGATATCAGGTGAAAACAACACGACAACAATGGGATTTAACATTTGAAAACTCTGAGTATAGCAAAAACTAAACTATAAAAAAGTGAAACGACAAAAGTAAAATAGAAAAAAAGAAAGAAAGAATACCTGGATGACCAAACGAAAAGGCTGCTGCTGCTCAGTAATTACCCTGAGTTCAGGTGAGGCTAGATCAGTATTCCACTCAACAGTGACTTTCACTGTGACCAATGAAAAACAGTAAGAGGCCAATCGATTGTGTTAAGCTGCTCCACGGAGGCAATAAAACAACAACTTAAAAACACAACTTTGATAGAAACTCATAGGACAACACAATTTTGATTGTGTATAGATTTATGGAACTGCAAAAGACACAGGAGAGCACTGAGTCTTACTGCACATTCAGTTTTACCTTGCACTGCAATCTGGACAGCGGCGAAGCTTTTGTTTTTAGACACATACATAAGTCTGTGTTTGGCCGCTTTGTTTAAATTCACACGCCAAAATTTCTGCTCTTCATTTTTAATTTTCCTTTTATTAATACTTGTCGAATGCAGTTTACCAATTAAAATTAAAGTATAATTATTTACTTATGTGTAGAAATATTGAATATTTTATGTTAACATTAATAAGAAAATAACATTATTATTTTACATTTGGCTTATTAGTTTGTAGAAGGTTGCCATTAAATTGAGAGCAGTCCTTCACATTTCTCAAAAATATTTAGACTAAATGTTCATCTGTCTCTGCTCCTTCTCCACTCGCCCACACTTCATTGTCATCAATCACAGGCTCTGGCTCATATTCACCTGCTGTCAGCACTGGACTTCTCAGCTCTGCTGGACGCTTGCATGCTTTCTTCTTTTAGAAAACCAAGTGTGTGCATATTTTTTGCATTTATGTTTGTATTTTCTATTCTTTTTTGATTGTGGCAAACTGGTAAAATTAATACATTCTGTTGCTAAAAGCTATAAGTTAGGGTTGTTCGATAAAAGCAAAGCATTGGTGCTCCTCTTACAAATTACTGTTAACAATCATGATTACCCGATTATACATTTTTTGTAATCAATTTTATCAATAAAAAATAAAGAAGAAAAAGTATTAATTGCACACCCCTATTATGAGTACCACTCAACCCTAAATCAGTTTTTTTGTTTCATATCGCTCACCACTAAAAGTTCAAATGATTGTTGTCTGCACAGTTCCAGTCTAGAAGAATGTAAAAGGATACAGCCCTGATAGCACCAGTTCTTAACAGACCTAAAGATGATAAAGACTTATTCAAAAGCATTTGTTGTCTGCTCTCTGTCACATTTCCCTTATGAAATTGTGCTTTTTGAAGCTTTTGTTCTCTGAGGATCATGACCTGTCAAATGTTCTGAGACAGATGGACCACAGATCTGACTGTAGCCCCAGTCCATGTGGCTTCTTTAGGTTATGGAGTTAAAGTTTGTAGATGAGGCTCTCTGTAATGCATTCCGACTCTTACCCTGTACCTACCATAAATCTGGCCTCATTTGTCATTTGACAGCTCTTACCTGGGGATCAGGAGCGACTCAGAGTGATTCCTCTGAGCAGTGTTTTGTAATTATCTGATCTTTTGTTCTTCTACCTGCTGCCCACCATCTCCCCAGCCCATGTCTCCTTCAAGCCTCAAGCACAGATTAATTAAAAACCTCAGAAACCTGATGGATGGTACACGGTTTTGAAGAGCCAATGGTGTGGCTTTAGTCAGAATGGACAGTCATGATTCACACTAACACGTTTACATTAGCACAGGCCTGGACTAAAACAGATCAGCTCCAGCTGCAGGGTAACCTTGTATTGATCCTCTCTGCTCCAGCTCACTTCTGATTGGGCCCTGAAGCAGCTGCAGCAGACTACTGTTAGAGTTTCGACCCCTTTAATGGGATTGTGATGCCTGATTAACTCAGTCAAGACTCTGTATCATTTATTAGGGGGCTTGTTAGATCTCACTTGTATTTAGTATTTTACAAATGGATCTCAAGTTGATTGGCATATATTTCAATATTAGATATTTTTTGTTTTTGTTATTTATGTCACTGATGACATTGTTGAGTATTTGGTTAAGCAATAGGTGTTTTTAGTAAAAAAATGGCTAAATGATGCAGAAACATAGCAGAATTACCACAACAATACCACAACAATTGGTCAAGTCATTTATATACTTATTATTTTGTGCATACCTGCTTGTCAAAGCCTGATCCCCTCAGATCTCATTAGATGGGAGACCGCTGGAATAGACACTTGACACTTGACCCACATTGCCTCAGTGTCTGTGTACACTGTGTGAGTGGATCCTTCATTGTAAAGTGCTTTAAGTGCCTTGAAAAGTAGAAAAGCGCTATATAAAATAAAGACCATTTTATTATGATTAAGTGCTGTGTTTAAATATGGTTACGAGGGTCTCTCCTCCTCTGAATATTAGATAGTTTTAGTCGGCATTTGAGGAAAAATAAATTGTAAAACAAAAATAAAAAAATAAACAACTGTAGAATTTCTTGCTTTATTTGAAAACAACAATCATCTAGAAGATAATGGCAATAAAATGGCTATTATCTTTGTTGCCAAAATGTACTGCAAACAATTACTGTCTTTATACTTTTATTGTTATGAAGGGAATCGACCACTAAGATGAAATTTCCACTAATTGCTGCATAAGTGTTTAGTTATTACCTGTGCTAACATTTCATAATGCCTGTACTTTACACCCGATAACTGTAGCTTTTATCTGGAGTGTTACTAATTGTTTCTTGTCCCATCCCTAGTGAAGAGTGCTGCAGGAAACACTGGATCAGCTTTGAAGTATTTGATAGTGAAGTGTGAAAGTTTAAACTTCACCAACAAGGCAAACCTTTATAAATATAAGCATCTTGTCAGAAGTGGTTGTAATTGGGCTTTTCAATGGTTTCACCTCAATTCAAGGAAAATCTCCAGACTATTCCTCTGTTTGTATGCTGTTCGCTCATATTGATCTTCAATAATTGAGGTAAACACCATGTTTCTTGCCTGTGGAGGCAACAGATCAGTTGTGGTTCAGGGCCATGATTGTGATGCAACGCTAATAAGCTGATGAATAATGCAGCAGACATATAGTAGGCTCACTGTTTGTGCTTGTGTCCACGGTGGCCAATTACTGCTACATTTAGTTACATTTCTACATTCCGTCTTACCAACATGAAATTATTTTAGGTATAAAGATTGGTTTCTCGTAATACATTTTTAAGTGTACACAAAGTAAGCATCCATGTATTTTTTTACTATATTTTACTCTATAGTCAGTGCAAAACTTTGCAAGTTTAATTTTCTCACTCTCTTTTCATGTTCACGCGTATCAGCAGAATTATAACAGCTGCCTGTGGTGATAGTGTGACACTGTACACACTGTATGTCAAATACGCTCCTCCCCCATTTACTCTCTCTTTATTCTCCTCTGGCTATTTTTAGCGCACTCCAAGAAAAGCGACTCTGTAAAGGTGGTCAAAATATAGGACTTGGGGATTAAAACAAGGGGAGGGGACATAGAGGGTGGGGGAGGTTTCTTTTATAGATACAGAAATGAGCCCACCATAAAATGTAATACACTTAATGTAGATACAGTTGGTGATGACCTTAGATTTCATTTTGACACAGTGCATTTAAATAATAATGCAGTTGACATTTGCTCTTTGGATTATCAAAACTTAATTTGACCATGCATTATTGTTCATTTGTTTGCTTTTATTTTACATTTTGCTACTAGACTAACGGTGAGATTGAAAAAAGGGAGCAAATCTGTAAGAAAGTGTCTATGGGCTACTCTGAGTTTGTAATCTTGGATATAATATATTTGCATGTTTCTGTAAACCTACATAGTCCCAATATATCTTTTTATTGAGAGGTCTCCTACGCTTTCTGAAGATCCTAACTGCTTTTATGTTCTGCCTTTAGTTGTCTTTCAGCTAATTAGAAAATGTCAGCAGGCATCAGCTAATGAGTTTTTATTCTGCATGCACCAGTTGCAGGAAACATCTTAGAAACGGCAGGAAGTTGAAGACTCCTGTAGAGAAAAGGGTCTATAGATGGCAAGATGGAAAGCAAAAACATGAAATGCTGTTTGCCTGTCAAAAAAACACCCAGTAGTTCGCACAAGTCATGTATGAAAAAAAGAGCAGAAATCCAGGCTCATCCATGTTTAAGTTGCAATGAACACTACATTAAAATAGTGAAAACATCCAACAAGATTCTTTGTGCACCACAGTTACATGTCAGGATACTCATCATCTGTTTTTACCGTGTGATTTATGACTATGATACAAAGCAAAATAAAATTGCAAAGTAGTTCAAAAGCGCTTCAGAAAGTTTTGAGAAATACATTTAAAACTTTACAAATAACTGGACACTTTTTAGAGCCACGTGAACTCGAGTATATAAATATTTATCAAAACCTAATGCTATTAGCCAAAAATGATAGGATTATTACACGCTGACTTGGCTCTGATAGACTGGAATAGATATGAGTTTAGTGACTTTCACTTAACATGTGCTGGAGCAGAAGACCACCTGTTGTCATGGTGATGTGTCCAGTGAACTGAGCCCAAAATGAGTAACAGGCCAAACAGTAGGAACAAACAGAGCCTGAAATAAAAAAACATAAAAATAAAAAAGTAGCATATGGCATGATCCCAAATGTTCAATTTTGAGTAGGCTACAGAAAAAAGTACTGTTTCAATTCACAAAATCTATTTATGGATTTTGCTTTTTTTTTTTTTTTTTTTTTTTTTTTTTAATCTAAAATCTTTAAAAACAAAAGATCATATCTGAAATACCTATCTTTAGTTCATTATATTTGATATATTTCTGTACATACGTAGTTAATTCATGTTCATTTTGTTTAAATAAAACATTGCATACTACTATCTTCTAAAGAGTTTATATTTAGATGAACTTGAGAAAAATGCTGACTGTGCAGAAATAATAATACCCTGTGTGCTGAGAAGTGATCAGACTCGTCCTGCTGAGGTGAACTTTATTCAGTGTGTTCCTGAGGGATCAGGTTTGTGCTGTGACTGTGTCCGGAGCTCGTGATGGTACAATGAGGGACGGGTCTCCCACAGGGCACTGGACTCATGATGGGACAGTAAGAGGAGGGTCTCCCACAGGGCACTGGACTCATGATGGGACAGTGAGGGGCGGGTCTCCCACAGGGCACTGGACTCATGATGGACAGTGAGGGGAGGGTCTCCCACAGGGCACTGGACTCATGATGGGACAGTGAGGGGAGGGTCTCCCACAGGGCACTGGACTCATGATGGGACAGTGAGGGGCGGGTCTCCCACAGGGGACTGGACTCATGATGGGACAGTGAGGGGTGAGTCTCCCACAGGGCACTGGGCTCATGATGGGACAGTGAGGGGTGAGTCTCCCACAGGGCACTGGACTCATGATGGGACAGTGAGGGTGAGTCTCCCACAGGGCACTGAGCTCATGATGGGACAGTGAGGGTGAGTCTCCACAGGGCACTGAGCTCATGATGGGACAGTGAGGGGTGAGGGTCTCCAACAGGGCACAGGGCTCATGATGGGACAGTGAGGGGAGGGTCTCCCACAGGGCACTGGACTCATGATGGGCAGTGAGGGGTGTCTCCCACAGGGCACTGGACTCATGATGGGTCAGTGAGGGGTGTCTCCCACAGGGCACTGGCTCATGATGGGAAAGTGAGGGGTGAGGGGAGGGTCTACCACAGGGCACTGGGGGCACTTTATGAGGCCAGGTGACTGCTTGCTGATTTACGTTCGGCGTCAGAAGGAAGTGATGGTTTGATGAGGCTGTGTGACGAACGGCTGTCAGCATCAGAGTGATGTATGGAGGGGGCCACTGTCCCTGCTGACTCCTGTGTAATTTATTTACTATACAATACATAAATTAGCTTTCATTGCTTGTTGTGTCAAAGCCCGTCTTTGAGTAACTTTGTACTGAAACTGTATTTTTAAAAAGTGTAGCAATAATTAAATACATTTTGTCAGTTTCATATTACTACATTACTACTGTATATAAGAATAAGTCTATACTTGTGGGTTTACAAATCTATGAGAAACCAATTTGACGGATTCTAGCTCAATGGGTCAAAAAGAATATTGAATGCTCATACCAATCAAAAAGCTTCTCTGCAGGTGGAAGGCGGGATTTACAAATGTGACAACAGCAGCAAGTGCCAGGTGCGCTCAGAGCATAACAGCAAACATGGCGACGCGGGCAGATGCAGGTGATATACTGGTTACTGAATTAGTTTTCACAGAAATACTGACAATTTATTTTTTGAAAGAAGCGCTTTGTGCATTTGTGAATGGGAAAGATGTTTGTACATTTTTTTCAAATGGATTTGGCAAGAGCCCTATTTACGATTATGTATCTTGTTTGGCTAAAACACTGCTAAGGTGGGGTGTATATAAGTATTCTGCAAGAACTCCCTCCCTTTCCCAACTGCTTTTGACGAGAGCCTGTCCAGATCGATTATGTAGAACTGTAGCATCACGATAATAAAGATCCATGAGCATCACTCAGAGTGATGCACATATCCATCTGGAGTGAGCCAGGTTATTACTGTTCATTATTTTTTCTTATTTTTTAATTCACCACCACATGTTGATGGAGTAGTACTTTTATCACAACAAAAGATAAAAGTTATGTGGTTGCACTTGTTTGTTAACACTTAAATGTGTGAAGATAGGAGGATCTTAATTAACCACACAGCATCACAGAATGCTCTGCTTCGGTTATTAACGCCTCCACAAAAGCAGTACTGTGTCATCACAGACATATTTATAGTCTTATCAAAGCTGGAAATACCCAAACAACAACGCATGTGTGCCTGTGCTCCCACAATCCTTTGTTGCAGCTGACAGATGGTGATAATCAGTATTGTCCCCGGGAGACGAAGACACGTCCCATTTATTACCTTCCAACATGATGGTGATGGACGTCCAAACCAAAATTTAGCACTGGGTTTAATCCGAAGTGTATTACAGTTTGTTGTGTTCGCTCCATAAAACTGTGACAAACTGTATTATGCATGAGCCCAATTTTCTTTTTCCTTGTGCTCCTTGGTAAAATACTTTAAAAGTGGTCACAGTATTTATCACAAGTGTGTTGAAACACTAATAGTCACCTACAACAAAATTGAGAAATACAGTAAATGATGTCCCTGCTTTGTTTCGTATTAATTTGTTTTATCTGAGCTAAGAAAGAGCAACTGCACGTTCAGCCTAGACTGAGTAATTTGATTGGCCTTTTCTCATATAAGTTAAAGTTGTAAAGAAGTGAAAACCTGCTACACTGCTTCAGCACAATGAACTGTGAAGTATACTTTGTCAGAATATGATCTGCTCTGTTGCTGGTCTATCACTTTGGGAAGAGCTGCTTTTTGTTAGTTGTACATTTTGTGTTTAAAACTTTGTGAGTTCTTGTGGGATGTAGGAAATTGGAGAGAATGTCAGAGGGTTCATGTCTCTTGAGCTTTAAATGGTAATTTTTCTTATGAAAGATATTACTGATTGGGTTTCATTGTGCTGCATCGTGTTTCTGATGCCATCTCAAAGCACATATCACTGACAGCACAGCTTCAAGGGCATTTCCTGTTCCTCTTTACACCTTTAAACACACTTAATGTTATTGTTTGTGGGAGTAATCCAGGTGTGACTGTTCATACAGATAAACTAGTTCAACCTAGTTTATCTGTATGAACAAACTGCTCAATTATGAGCTGCAAACACGTTAATAAATGTAAGTGAATGTACTTTGTTCAGCTTACTTGTAATGACAGTCAGGTTTTAGGAAGCAACATTACTCAAAAATTTCACTTTTTAAGTGTTTTTGATTACCTTCTTAAGTAACACTCAATGCTGCTGTCCTGCTTTTAGATGTGCCCTTTGCTTTTGATACAGTTCATTCCAATATTCTGTTGTCTCTATTCCAACTGTCTTTTGGTGGTAAAGGCCATGCACTTATATTTGTCAGAAAATGCGTTTTTTGTTTACCTTGGCGCCTCATTGGATTGTGGTGTGCCTCAAGGTTTCATCTTAGGCCAAATTCTTTTAGTATACTGTATGTTTTTTACAGTATTGCCTTCGGATATTTTTTTTTTTGCTGATGATTCCCTAAAGATATGTAACTCGTTGTTTGAGGCCTTGCTGCATTGCCTTAGAGATATCTTTAATAATAAAAAAAAGTTGTTGAAAATGGTTGTTTTTGGGTGATCCCACTTTTCTAAAAGGAACGGGCAGTGTTCTGTCTTTTTTATTTTTAAATTATGCTTTAGATGGACAAAACTGGTACAAGCAGCACTATGTTTTGTTCATTCTTTGCAACTACAGGAGCTTTGTTTTGCCTCTTCCTGTTGCTGTCACCACTTCATTTGTAGCCTCCATGGGTCACATTCAGCTCACACTGAAGGGATAAAGACCCAAATAAAAGCTCTTCCTTCCTGTGTCAGTCCCTCTGGTCAATATTGCCGTTTAACTGTCAGTGGTTTACAGGTCTTGTGCTCACCATCACTGGCCTCTTATCAGTGACAGTTCCTGCAGCTGTGTGCTTGGCCGTTGCAGTGATTTCTTCTTTAAGGAGAATGATGTCTCACAGTAAAGACGATTTCATCCTGTCATCGACAGCTTGCTGTGGACAACTTCCCTCTCAAATATGCAGACTGCAGCATTGGGTGAATTACAGTCTTATAGCAGGATATCTGTAAGCAGTAGCATGTGACAAATGATCCCAGTTAGATTTCCTCTCCAGGGAAGAAGGAAAAGATGGGCAAGCGAGCGTTGGAAGTAAATATGTTTTTTTTTTTATCACATTACCAGCTTTCCTTTGCCCATAGTAAGCAAGATAATAAAAGGAGCAGTGGCTGATGGGACTTGTGATTGCCTGAGGTTGCAACTGCCACAGAAACAACCAATCAGAATGTTTCACGGTCGCAAAAGAACCTCATCAGTGGTGACTTGATGATAAACCCTTGCCATGTGTCTGAGCTGTATGGTTCTTGTCTAATTGTGTGATGTTTTTTGCTGAGTGGAGCCTGTAATAAATAAACAATACACAGCTCTGTGTAGTGACACCTCTGTTGATTCTCTGTGCTGAGACAGACTTTCTGAGGACGTGTCAGGCTGATCTGAACCATCAGGGGACACAGTAAGTGCGTGGTAATGCCCCTGTGGAGTCCCAACAGATACAGCTGCTGAGAGTTTGCTGAATGAAAGCCTGACTATATGCTCTTCTTGACCCAATTATTTTGCTATTTCGAATACAGTATTTTTTGAATGAAGACTATGGAGTTTAAAATGTAGGACAAATCTGTTCATATTTATAAATGAATACAATGATCAAACTACTAGATGCTATTAATGTACTATAGGTTCAGTCCCAGATCACTGGCACTGCACTAAAACTTTTACAGTACATTTTATATTTTCTATTACCAGGTTTCTCTTGGGTTGTTTTATCTTGAAATGTTTACCCATGGTGCTCCTTTCTGCACACATCAATAAAAATGCCCTCATCTGTAGATCTCTTTTTCTTTAGGGGTTGCCTCCAGTGGCTTTCCTTATGTTGTGGAGCTCTCACCTCCAGTACAAACATCGAGGCAGATATCGATTGAGCTGCAGCATGGGACACTTTCACATTGACAAGACATTTTCTCTGGCATTACCCTAACATCAGCTCCTTTGGGCTGCTCTTTTGGACTTTTGGACATTCAACCAAATCCACTTATCTGGACACTTAAACGAATCAACTGAAACAGAACTTGATCAAGGGTTTTGGTGTCTGTCCTTGGCTCACCCAGTTGAAAAATGTCTTGTTCCATCTGTGAAACATCTGCTTCATTCATGTTTTTTTTGCAAGATTTTAAAACAACTGGCAAATTGTTATTATCAACAAGAAGTAATTTTATCTAGGCAGCTTTAAAACTGCTTATATAAAAAGCGAATAAACATGGCCAGTCAATCGCCAATTTACTTTGCCAAAAATTATTATCGACTGTAGGCACAGAAAACACAAAATGTACTCAATTAAAACTAAATGTTGGATATCAAAGCACATCATAACCTTAGCATCAACCTTAATGGCTAAATTTTTGTTGTTTTTTTGCTTCTACAGCTTCTTTACTCAACCCCACTCCAGGAGTTCTGTTTTGTAGTTGTGTTCAGTGAAAGTTTCTCCCCCAAGGCCACGGGACATTGTCAAACACAGACTGTTCCTTCCATATCCCTGGATGGCAAGGAACATCAACAGCAGAGAGAGAAGCCTGGAAACGACCGTAAGGTTTATTTTGACAAAAAAAAAGTGAAGTGAAAGAGACTGTGTACCTCCTTCCATCAGCCCCTGGGGTGTACAGCTGCAGAGTCTGAACTCTGCACAATGCTCAAGTTTACTTTCAATCATATTTATTATTTACCACTGGATTTCTTACTTGACACATCCAGTTGGAGTTTCAGCTGAGCAAAAGTTGTTCCTGACAGCCGCTAGTTCTTGCTGTTCAAATAAGTAAATACGCTGAAAACTTCTCTGCTTAATATTGCAGAAAATAATGCACGACCACACTACTCTGCTAGTTAATAATCATAATGCACAATTGTAACACGTGGTCACAATGCAGCTGGTGTTAGGGATGCCTCGGTGATTTAAATTAGATGGTGTTCATGCTCTACTCCAAATGCTCACAGGGCATTATGGAAAAGGCCAATCCTGTTTTAATGAGTATGTTAATGATATTATTCATTTCTAGAATCTCTTTTCTGCTCTAAGGCCAAAGTGTTTTTTCTTTCATGTTATTTTCCTCTTTTCTCGCTCTCTTTTGTCTCCACTCCGACTGACTGTAACAAACTTTGCTGAACTCACCAACACCATCACACTCAAGCAGTCCTCAACAGCCAATGTTTATTACTTGAATACACAGCAATAATGTGAAAATCCTCCATTTGATAACATGAATATTTACAGATTTGGTGATCCACAAACTTGAAATATGAAAATATGAAATCACAATCAAGTATAATTTTATTTCTACACAATATAACTAACACTTATGTGTATATACAGGCTAAATGTAAATTTAAATTCTTATATTGCTTTCTCATCAAAAGCAGTTTTGTTTGTGAGATCATTTCAGAAGCACTATTCTGAATACCCCAGATCTTTGATACAGGACTCTTTGGACTCTTATTTGGACTCTTCTGCACTGTTTTAATTCCATAAATCTTCCAAATACGTTTTGAGCATTTCTGCAGCGTTCAGACTTGATCACTTGGATTTTCTTTGCAGCCAGTAGCTGGAGCTGTAACTCAATTCCTGATGTGTGAAACTCTTTTTTTTTTTTGCTCTTTTGTATTAGAAAGCAGAATCCAAATCAATCAATACAATCAAATTTGTCTTTTAAAACTAAATACAAGATTGATGCACAAATTACAGTTTTTCTCAATGGCTTTCAAAAATTTTTTAAACTTAAACTTAAGGTTTAGTTTGATTACTTTATTTAAACATTTATCTGAAGAAAGACAAAGTCACTGACATAGGCACCAGTCATCGATGACCTCCAACAGGAACAAGCTGTAGAAACTGAACTAATATATAGTATCCAAAATTTCTACTTCTCCAGTTTTACTAGAGGTGGAAGACACAGTATATAAACAAATAGTATATCGAATTATAAAACACTTGTTACTTGTATGATATTTGTACATTTTGATACTTCCCACTAACTATTTGTGTCTCATCTCTGCTCGTACAGACAACTGTAGCCTAAAAACACAGACTTTTGGCCAGAGTTCTAAACACAGGCTGTCTGAGAGAGAGGAGCGGAGGAGGGATGACTAAGCTGCAGAGACATGGGCTGAGAAAATACACAAACCAGCACAAGGTGTCAGAGCTGCAGGCCACAACCTGAAGTGGGAGCGAAAATCTGCATCGCGAAAGTTTGAGTATAGACTGGAAAATGAATTGTACAAAGAGCTAAGGTCAGTCAGAAGTCAGCATTTAATATTTAAGACTAAATGTTAGAACAAAACAAACACTTGAGGAATGTGAATGAGAAATTTTAGAAAATAATGATAACAGGCCTGCAGCTACTTATGCCACAATTCAGCACTAGTTAATTACCGTAATTTCTGGATTATAAACCGATACTTTTTCATGAGTTTTGAACTATACGGCTTATAAGGCAATGCATTATAGATTCTCATAAACTTACTATTAACAAGTGCAGCCTATACATGTACTTTATCATTTTTCTTACTTAATCTAGTGGGTGCGGCCGCAGGTGCGCTCAATAGGGCAGAAATTGCAGTACTAGAAGTTACCGTTGGTTTTTTTTTGTTTGTTTTTTTAACTTTTTCCTTGAATTTTATTTGGATGTATTCACTTGCTTACAAAATCTTCTCCTATTTATATTCCTTTATTAATTCAAGTTCCGCTGAGATTAAAATTTCTTTTTCAGGGGAGTTCTGAAGGAGGGGAGAGACCACTAAAAACTATTGTACATGTTTTTAGTGGTAGAAGGAGCCATTCAGAGTTAACTTTTTAACCTGGTCAGACAGTCCATTCGCCTTTCTGCCCAGTGATCCTTGAGAGAAGAGTGTCTCAGGTGTGTGAGGGAGAGAACATTCCCTCACACACCTCATGTCTGAATTTCAGCAATGTTCAGTGTTAGAATGTATTGTTTTCTGTTTCTCCTGAGCTTCAGTCCTTGCCGTGATCATTCTTTTTACATTGGCCTGATAGAGCAGACTGTCTGTAGTTCCCTTCTTGCATTCATGACCACACAGAGTCCAGCTGGCTCAGGGAAATGTCAGTGCTTGCTATTTATGTATACTGTGATTGATCAAAAAAATTATTGGTTGACTAAAGATGTGCCCTGCTGAATAATTAGTCGACTCTCAAATTTGAAAAGTACCTCTGTGAACAACTGCTGAGGAGTTTATGCAAGAGCGGAAAAGTAACTGGTTATTTGTTAAAGGCAGTGGAACCCAGTAATTCACCCTCACAATTTCAGCTTACTCACCCAGTATTGTTGCTGCTCAAATCTTTATTTATGTAAATAAAAGAATTAGACCAATACAAAAATTCTAGGCTTCATGTTTGATAAATGGTCGACGTCTGAAACATTAGTCTTGCAAGTGAATAAAACACTTAGGAGCTGATCTATGTAGACTTTTTCTCCACTTATCTACTCATGTGACTTTTTGATCTGGCACGCCAGTAAGCTTTTTTAAATGTGCGTGTCTCTTCTTCAAAACTGACTCATCAGTAAGGGAAAAAGAATCCACTACCAAAGTGTTACTAAGCCTTAAACAAGTTACATGACTGGTTATAGACTCTCCTTCCTCGACAAGAGAGCCATTAATCTCTTGTATTGACTGCTTACAGCACAGATCTTTATGTTAAAAAGCATTCGACTGACACATGTTAATTTCCTGGAGAGAATGATGCGATGCTAAAAAAGCCCACAGTAAGTCTTAATGATTAGCCACACAGAGATGCATTGCTTGGTTAGTACACACTGTGGTTCCTGAGTGGACAGATTTATATCCAGGCGCGGTATATAAAAAACACAGATGCTCAAACAGATTTCATTGATCTCGACTCCTCTGGTTTTCTTTTGTGCCATGATTTAGGAGCAGATTGAGACCTCCCATCTGGACCTTACACTTCATTGTGAGTGATTTGCAGCGGTTGATGGAGAAATACTTCATGCCTGAGGCTGCTGACTGTATTCAAACAAGAATACAGATTGTCAAGCTCTTGCTGTTTGACTGCAGTGGGAACTATTTTCTTTGGATCCTACTCTATTGTTTTTGTAAGATGGGAGCCAGCCAGAATAGGGACACACTGCTTATACTGCACTATCTGGTATGGTAAGACCAAGTACTTTGGTTAAATCGTTTTAGTTAAAAATTTGTTCTTCTAAACCTTTTTTTTTTCATTGAAAAATTACATTACTAAGAGGACACATTTCCCAGGGACAAAAAGTGTATGTAAAGTAGACTTTAATTGCGGGGAAATGTTACTGCTTAATCACACATGTCAAAGACTTTAATTATTTCAGGACGTGCCCACGACTATTGTTTAATGCATGCCCTCACATATGACCTTAATAATGTTTCTTGTTGCAAAAGAAGAACTTTCTTATTTTTTCATTAGTTTTCTGCAGAGCAGACAAAAAGTCTACCAGCAGCAATGAAAGGCCATAAACACTGTCAATGACAAGTAACAACAGGTTCGGAGTAATGCGCGTAGAGCTCACAACAGGACTGCAGCATCGACACGCCCCCAAAGAGAGAGAAGAGAGAGAGAGAGGAGAGAGAGAGAGTAACAGAGTAGTAGAAGCAGCTGCAGCAGCGCGGGCTTTCGCTTTGCTCGGAGCATCACCTGTGTGTCCGCTCTCTGGCAGCTCTATGGCGCTTGGACACGTTCCTATTTTACCCACTGAGGGAAGAGCGTGGTGAAGAGGGGAGACATCTCAGCAGCATGTCCGCCACTGTGTCCTGCTTTGGGTCCTGGGTTTGCACTTACTGGACTTGTTGCTGACTTAGTGAAAAGAAACAACTGAACCAAAACTAAGTTTTGCTAAGGAATATGTTGCGGAGTTGGAGAGTTCTCTGAAGTGAAAGGGCAGAAAGCTCGAGGCTTTCTTCATGTCTGCTCGTCTCTCGGGTGCTTGGTGTGACCCTCAGCTCTAGGACCATGGCAGCGGGAGTAGCAGCGTGGCTGCCGTTCGCGCGCGCAGCGGCCATCGGTTGGATGCCGGTGGCCAACGCACCCATGCCCATACCCCCCAAAGAGAGACAGCGTGGACAGGACGGACTTATTATTCTTAATGTAAGTGGAACTAAGTTTCAAACTTGGAGCGACACACTAGAGCGCTACCCGGACACGCTACTGGGAAGCTCTGAGCGGGACTTTTTCTTTCGGGAAGAGACAAATGAGTACTTTTTTGACCGCGATCCGGATATTTTCCGTCACATTTTAAACTTCTATCGCACAGGAAAACTGCACTACCCGCGACAAGAGTGCATATCTGCGTACGACGAGGAGCTGTCCTTCTTTGGCATCATCCCGGAGATAATTGGGGATTGCTGCTATGAAGAATATAAAGACAGGCGACGAGAGAACCAGGAGCGCATACAGGACGATGAGGAGACGGACCAAGCCAATGATCTGATCTCCGCAGATATGTCTTTTAGGGAGACTATGTGGCGCGCCTTTGAGAACCCACACACAAGCACAATGGCCCTAGTCTTCTACTATGTTACAGGCTTCTTCATCGCAGTGTCGGTGCTTGCCAACGTGGTGGAGACTGTCCCGTGCGGCACAATGCCCAACCGCGTAAAGGTTGTGTCCTGTGGTGAGCGCTATGAGTTGGCCTTCTTCTGCCTGGACACCGCGTGCGTCATGATCTTTACTGTGGAGTACCTGCTACGCTTGATAGCCGCGCCCAGCCGCTACAAGTTTGTCAAAAGCGTGATGAGTATTATTGACGTGGTGGCCATCATGCCCTATTACATTGGCCTTGTCATGACGGACAATGAGGACGTGAGCGGCGCCTTTGTCACCCTGCGTGTCTTCAGAGTGTTCCGGATTTTTAAATTCTCCCGGCACTCAGCAGGTCTGCGCATCTTGGGCTACACATTGAAGAGTTGTGCCTCAGAACTTGGCTTCCTGCTCTTTTCACTCACTATGGCCATCATCATCTTCGCCACTGTCATGTTTTACGCGGAAAAGGGCTCCAGCGGCAGCAAGTTCACCAGCATTCCCGCGCTTTCTGGTACACCATCGTTACCATGACGACCCTGGGGTGAGTCCTGTGTGCGCGTGGCATGTGTGCCTGGCTCTGTGTGGGGGAGTTGTCCTTGGAAATAACATGATACACTTCGTGAACTTCATGAACATTTTCAAACTATGGAACA
The DNA here is from genome assembly GCA_038363315.1 of Mugilogobius chulae. NCBI lineage: Eukaryota > Metazoa > Chordata > Actinopteri > Gobiiformes > Gobiidae > Mugilogobius > Mugilogobius chulae. Next base: position 46,699,655 of record CM076409.1, on the reverse strand, counting down.
CTAGGTAACTTTGTTTAGTTAAGTTTTTATTTTATTATTTACTTATTTATTTTCGAAGGACATTTCAACACACTGCATCAAGCATTACGTATTAGTTGATGTTGTCAGTCCTGAAAAAAGCAAGCATTCACTGAGTGCCTTGACATTCTAAAGTGAAGCTCCACACACAAACAGATTTCAAACACAACAAACTCACTGAAAACCATTATGAACAGATAAAAGGAGGGGCTTAAAGTTGAGAGCAGCAGCATGATTAGTTTGACAGTCGGCAGGTGCAATCAGTGCTCATTTCTGAGTGGGCAACACACCCTTACGTCACATAGAGTCCAGAAATGACAATGACCTTTGCAGTGAGACACAGTCAGTATGTGACTGTTTTTCTCAATTTGCACTACATTTGCCATAAAATGATTTGTAATAGCAGGCAATGCCAATTAAACTCCATATACACAGTGTTTAGCTTCACTTTAAGCTTCATTTAGTTTAAAAGTCCTCCAAGAACGCCACTGTCCATGGTGCTGAAGACAAAGACGCTTCTTTTGCCTAAAACTGTATATCCACATGTTTTTGTGAAAATATTTTAGCTTGTGGGAAAGTCTTGTGTCCAAAGTCGCAGTCATTTCACAGTGAGATACGGACAATGATTGAACTTAGAACCAGCCCAAAAACAAGCCACAATCAAAATGTGCCTATGGTCGGATCTTGGTTTCTTTTTTATTTTTAATCTTTATTGCAACATAAGGGTAAATATTAATTGTAATAAAACCCTTTGTATTTGCTTTTTAATTCATCCTTGAGTTTTAAATAATATACGTTTATATGTAAGTTTTCTTTTTCTAGACTTTGCAGTTAGTTTTTGATTCCTGCCACATTGGCCTCTGTCCATGGTGCTGAACAGTCTCAAAGAATTGAAGTTTTTACCTGAATGTGCTATATAGAAAAATGTACTCATAAAACTAAGCATTGTATAGTCATTACAAATGAATGATTTTTTCCTTTATTTACAATCTGCTGTTGGCAACGTTTATTCTTTATTGTTCCTTATGCCAAAGAAAAGTGGACTGAGCCAAGAGCATTTGTCTATATCTAATTGATTAGAGAAGCATAATTATGGGCAGTCTGTAGAAGGAAAAGTTCTAGTTACAGGAGTGTAATCAGTCTGTGCCTGACCTGTGCCCATTGGCAGCAGTAGGTCATGTGACTTAATAATACATGTGTGACAGAGCTGTCTGAAGAAACTGAAATCTGATACACTCAGACGCAACAAGGAACACACTTTTTTTACATAGTTGATCCCAGTGCCAGCCATCACTCTCTGTGGACTGGTGTGTGCCTAATGCTTCGATTAGACTACCCTAATTTAATTAATGCATTAGCAGACTAACAGCTCATATGCTCGCCATAGTGTTTCTTTTTGTAATGAAGCCACCTACAGTGGCAACCAAGTGGAAAAGATAGTTGCTACTGGCAAAATCACACCCTCAAATGTTAGTAGTGTTTAAATTGTAAATGGACATCTTAATGGGTCTGTAATTGCAGAAAGACATTTAGGAAATGTGGAAAACTCTTTCTATAAGAAGACTCACTATTTCTTGAGTGACTGTAGAAAGTGTTAATGAGGAGACTCTGAGACTTGAAGCATAAGAGTTACACAATCGTCATACACTAATGAAATTCGGTAATTAACCCAAATTAACCTGATTGCCTTGATTTCCTCAAAAACCCATTTCCTCACTCCCCTGTTTTCAGTTCATACAAAGAAAAATGTATATCTGGAAATACCAAAGTAGATGCTAATTGTTATTGTTATTAATGAGTATTACTAACGCAAAGACAAATGGCTGTAAAGCAAACAGTTGAAACACCCTGGAAAATCAGTTCATATTGACACAGATTCCCCTTATATATATATATATATATAATATATATATATATATATATATAATATATATATATATATAATATATATATATATATATATATATATATATATAATATATATATATATATATATAATATATATATATATATATATATATATATATATATATACTTGTAACTTATTTGGCAATAGATAGAGATAGACAGATACTGTACATTTATATTTAATTAAAAAGTAGAAGTGTAGCTATTTTCTGTCAAAGCAGAAAAGCCGGTTGTGTGTCACAGAGCATTGCAATGCCATGAACACAATTCTCCACTGATCTAATGCATTCCTTAGTCCTTAGAGAAGCCTCCCTCCTGTCTTTCCTTCTGTGCCTCCCTCTCTTCCTCCTGTAGATTGCTTGATCTCAGATTCAGAAATGAATTAAGTGTACCAGAGTCTGCGTTCATTGATCAGAGCAGGCTGTGAATATCAATGACAGCTGATAAATACACAGCTGCACACAGGCACACACATACCCACACACACATTCAGCTGCAGGAAACAGACTGGCTGTTATTTAAAGATAAATTCTCCTCAGAGATCATGAGTCTACATTGGGAGTTTCTGCTCTTCTTTGAATTGGTGTCGAAGCAAAGCATTGTGGGACACAGATCAGCAGCATCAGCACATCGAGAGACTCCAGGCTCTGGGGCTTGATGATCTGACACAAATACAAATGGCTTTATGTTGTCGCGTCCATTGTGGGAACGCTGTTTAACACTGAATGTTTGTAGTAAATATAGTTCCTATTGTGTATTTAAATATGCACATGCAGAAAGTCAGCAGTGTCCAGTTGCTGCGTCATTTTCAATATTGTTCTTTTATCTAGAAATACATCATTGATGAAAATTATCTGGAAAAAGAAAAAAAGGTTTATAATCTTGTGACTGAAGAGAACAGCTGCATTTACCTCAAAGCAGTGCCACTGGTTTTTGTTACCCAATTTAATCAAACTTGGCAAGACCCTTAATGAAGTAATGACTATTTATACCCATTCACTTAACAAGCTCAGGCTGGCCAACATTGTCTGGTTTTAGAATTTGTGTAAAGAAAAATAAACCCTGCTTCTTTTGCTATTTCCCTGACCACACAACACATTTTTAATTTCCCATTGCATCTTCATGACAAACTGTCAACAGATGTTAGAGGCCCACCTTAAGACCCTATCCCCCCTGAGGAGTCTGGGCCTCCTGCAGTCTTTGGAGCAGCTTGAGTTACTGGTGTGGGCCATGTGACTTGATCTTAGCTCAGCGGCCCGTGAGGGGATCGTCTGTCTGCACCTGCTGTGCATGTAACCTCCGCCCTGCCACGCCCCATGTCTGTGCTGCTTCACACCTGGACAGCAACATGCGGACACATGAGAGGCCATGTGCGACACGTGTTGCACAATGTGACTCATCAGGCGGTCAAAACCAAAACATAATAGATGACATAATGAGTTTCTCCTTTTCCCAATCAGCAATGCTAAAATATTGTATACCTCCAAAATATTGTAATTTTAGAGGTAAAGTGCTAATAAATATTTTCATGAACACTTCATCCTGACCACAGAAACAAAATAACTGTTTCTGTTGCTAATGCCAGTGTGGAAACTGACTCCTAAGAGTGGTTTTGTATAAACCCTTTAAGCACCAAGTCAATCCAGGTTCTCAGTTTCTGCAACTTAGAAAATTCAGGCTAAACTCTGTACCAGAGCTTGTTCTAAATAGTAGATTTCAGTTTGGATTTTTCAGCCAAACAACCCAGGCGTCTAAAGTTTCTTATCTTATGTGTGTATATGATGTTGTGATCTGTGACCGGCTCACGTGACTGGTGTCATGTTATCATTGTGCATTTAAGGATACTTAAGGACACTTGTCTGTGTAATGCCCTGATGAAAACTGTCACGGTTGAAACGCATTGGTTTTATAAATTAGATATTACTAGTTTTGTGCACAGCCAAAGAAATCAACCGCATTTTACTACAACCGTTATTTAGAGAAGGTTAATCATCTTGAGACAACAATGCTGCCTTTGTAATGTTTTCTTTATTACACCATTACAACTTCCCAACCCACACACAAATGTACTTTCATTAAGAGCTCAGGAATCACATTTTGTGCTAATATACAGATGGTGGAACAGTGAGAAATCTGGAGCCAAGCAACACCTCCCAAATATTATCTAACATTGTGTTTGGTAGTTGTCCTCTTTGACAATAACTGTATTACAGTATTACATTTTATTGAGCCATTTAATCATTCTTGGTGATATTGATAAACTACAATGTAAAATAAATGAGATGTGGTTTTGTTCAAAGCACCACTGAACCACTGAGCCTCAGCAGATCCGTCTGAGACAATAATCAAGCCGAAGGGTCAATTAGTTGCTATGGTGACGGTCCACCGAATGGCCCTAAACATGTTAGGTCTGATATTAAACAAGCCTGTTATGTTGCTGTTGTTTTACTTTCATTCTGCAATAAAGTTCTTTTTATGTTTGTGTTCACATACCAGATGCTGCAGTTCGTGTTGTCCAGTACATGCTGCTGCTGTAGATCATATAACTATTACGCAATGTTGTAATGCATACCTCGTCTGTATGTTTAGGTTACCTCAGCTTGAAATCTACAGTATATATGACGTAACAATGCTTTGGTTTTACTGAGTTTTAAGCACCACGGACAGTTCCCAATAGCACACACACATCCACACCCACACACTAATTACAGTAACAGAAAATCTGTGAGCTTGTTGATTGGTTGCTGGTTGTTGTTCTCTTGTCATTTATTAGTAAGATGTGTGACACCAAGCACATGTGATGTTGAACAGTATGTACAGTAGATGTTTACATTTGTCTAACATGGATTATTTTTTAAATTCATCACTTATGTATTTAGTAGTGACAGTCTGAGATGTTTCCTTGTGTCATTTAGCTGTCTGTTGGTGGTTGTCTTTGGTGTGTTCAGCCGTGAAACATTAGCAGTGCTCTCCTGGATCAGGTGTTTAAAACAACATCCAGGGCAGCATTAAACCAACATCTGATTCCTGCTGTGGAGCCTGGCACTGCGTCACATTGGTTCCACCACATGTGCTGAGTAACACATCTGATCACAGCTTTTTCATTTGTCTCTTTCACCAGGCTTGGCACAAACTCTGTGTGGTGAAGTTGGCAGTTCATTTCAACTAGAAATAGTTGAATTTTGAAGGATGAACTCTGATTTTTTTTTTGGTTCAGTCAGCTCTGTTGCTTTGTCCAGCAGTCAATCACACACAAAGCAGACCTCTGTGCAGCACGTGGATTTGTATTTTCAGCTTCATTTTGCCTGAGCTACAGCTATACAAACATTACAGACAAACAAAAACTATTTCCTATTGCTCAATTTGACAGCACAAGACACATTTTATTAAGCAATAGCTTCTTAATATATAGTATCATCTAAGTATTTTGGACTTTAGTATCTCAATGCATTCTTCTTGGTCACGGCTGAAAGGCAGGACAGTTCTCATGTGAGTTGGTCATTATTTCACACAGCTCCCAGTGTGTGTTATATAATGTGTTTGTCCTGAGGGTAATTACAGCAGGTGAGCAGCAGAGAGGAGAAAATCACCTTGTTTCTATAGAACACAGGGACATGATGGTGCCTTACACTTAATGGACCTGCATTAAAAACGTATTTGTTTTTTCCTCAGTTCTTGCAGAAAGTAATTTCTGTATTTATCGATCAATCAATAAGTCAAAATCAAAATCAGAAACAATCTTTATTTACAGTCTAAAGTGGTCACTAACTTTTGTATTTGTACACACGACAAAATTACCAAAATCTAAAAACCAGTTGAAAAATGGCAAGAATTGATATTTTGCACTGTTGGATCCTATTGAGATTCAAAAAAAAAGAAGAAATCGGAGTGAACAAAAAAAATCTGAGTAAGCAATTTAAATGAAAAACTATTCAAATGAAATAAGTTGTTCTTCAGCTGATCAACATGTTAAAACCTAGGGCTGTACAGTTAATTAATTAAGTTCAATTTCAATTATGATTATTGCTGTAATCGTTTACAAAAATTGTATAATTGAATCATTGTGATTATTAACAGTGACTCATTCTTGTTTTTCGCCTCAAAAATTAGTTTTGCATGTTTGATGCTCAAGATGGCATTATAGAGGGCATCCGCTGTCTGGAACTGTGTCCATTTTTGAACACTTCCCTTGCCATCAAACCCCACATGTTCTCAGCTGGATTTCGCTCAGAGGAAGGATGAGGATGGTTCAAAGAGTGATGTAATTTCTCTGGAGGAAGTCCTTTGTCAAGCGGGTATTGTGAACTGCAGCGTCTCCACAAAGCCAGACGCCTCTGCACAACCTGAAGCTCCATTGTTCCACTGGGTCGTGTAGAAAACATCTCAGGTGGGATCTCCTTGCCAATAAAGTCAGAAGCCATCAAGGCTGTCAAGGTTGTGTTTTTTTTCCAGAAACTCTCAACGAGAGGCCTTGATGATGAAGCTCAATTTCTGACCATTTCAAAGAGGAGCGTTTTTTTGCCTTTGCCCTCTGTAGGTCACGAGTCTGAATACCTGACAGAAATTTATCCACACTTTTGTACAGATTTTGGTAAGCTGATGAACAGCCTGTTTCATTTTTATAGTTTAATTGCGTGCTCAGTGGTCTTAAGAATTTGTTCAGAACTATACATAAAATACACTAAATCATTATGCAAAGCATTTAACAAAGCAAATCAAAACAAGTTATAAAAAAGTTCCTACATTTTCACTACATTCAAGGTTTAAAACAAAAGTTTTGAACCTTGATGTAAAAAGGCCGCAGTCTGTGATCATTTAGGGCAGTTTGTTTCACAGTTTAGGACCAACCAGAGAAAGCCCAATCACCTCTTGTCTGGACCCTAAAGCAGAAGTTGATTTAATGACCATAGGGACCAACTGGTGTTTTGAAAGGAGCTCTGTCAAATAATAAGATGCAAGACCATTAGGAACTAAAAACCAAAAAGTAAAATTTTTAAATTAATTCTAAAATAAACTAGAATCCATGGAGATTAAAAAGATGCTTGTGAATTTGCTCAGTTTGCACTAACATTGCCATAAAATGACTCAGAATACGTTTAGCTTCCACATATGATAAATGGGGCACAGTTACTTGCCATTATGCATTAAGAGGTAGACACAATTAGACATGTAAGGTTACAATTACAGTAGAAATAAGCATCTAAAAATTTAACTTGAGTATTAAAGCTGAATATGTACATTCAAAAGGCAGATACTTGGCAGGTGGTGGGGAGCTGCCGGCTGGAGACCACTGATGTAGAGTTAGTCACTTGCAGTTACTTAAAGTTAACTGTAAAAAGAGGTTAAGAGGTTTCAAGGCTAATGAGCCAAGGTCCGGTCTTAGCTCTAACTATGTAATGACACGCTCTAGTCTCTTCTTCTTCACTAACTGCTAATGTATGTAGTGCTTCTTGTAGCTAGAGCCAACAACAAATATCTCAGTTGTTAACCTCTACTACTTAAATGTTTTGTTGTTATAAACCAGTGCATTGTGTTGCCATTATGTAAAAAACTGCCATGTGAAAATGTGTGTAAATACATGGTTGTATGTTAGACAACAATTTTATTTGGAAGACTTTTTTACTCAAAGTTTGACTGATTCTCCTTGTGTCGTGGTAGGTTTTCCTTTGAAACCATAAGTCCAAATAAACAACATTAGGTCTATGGTAAAGGTATCCCACTACTCATTACTGGAAGGTAACTTTCTTTTTTTTGAACTTGTTTTTATTGACATATCAGTGCAGTTCACAAGCAATAATATACTTTTATGTGTACAGTGTTTACATCTCAATATTAGGTGCAGTCATATCAAACATACAGTCTTTCCACAAGGTCTTTTCTGTCCATAATATAGTCCGTAGGCCACCAAATAAAAAAAAAAAAAAAAAAAACAACAACAAAAAAGCCAGACTTATTTTCCCATACAAGTTATATCATTCTTTTACAATATAGGTTTGTACTGAGGACCATTTATCAACAAAACAATCCATTTTCATTTGCAATTTTGCTGTAATTTGCTCCATATATATATGTCTTTTAGTTTGCTTTTCCACTGAGTGATTGTAGGGGGCTGTGGCTTGAGCCAGGAGATCGTAATCATTTTCTTTGCTATGAGAAGAAACATTCTTAACATATAAAAGTTACAGTTTGATCTAATATCACTTTGAAAAATGCCCAATATGCAGAGGTTGCTCTAATACAATTTTGATACCAAACATTTATAAATTTCACCTTGTAATTCTTTCCAAAACTTTCCTAATTTAGGACAATCCCAAAAAATATGTGTATGATCTCCCACAAGACCACAGCCCCTCCAACATTTGTCTGACGTCCCAGCAAACTTAGAAGTAATAAAGGAGTCCTAAAAAACCTCATTTTAGTTTTCCACTCAAATTCCCTCAGTACTGGACTGTTGGTAGTTTTATGTCCCTCCCTAAGTGTTAGTTCCAGTCTTCATCCTTAATTATGGTATTCATTTCTAATTCCCACTTTCCCTTAATGTGCTTTGTGTCCTGTGTGTTAGGCTCTTGTAGTATTCTATAAATAATAGATATATATTTTTTAGTGATTTGCCTTTTGATCACAGATGCAAAAATAATTCTAAGATGAAGGTGGGACTTGCAAGTCATCCAAAATATTGTTTTTCGTAAAATAATGCCTCAATTGTAAATATTTGTATAAATCTTGACCTGGGAGACCATATTTTTCTTGTAGTTGTTGAAAAGACTTCAGATTTCCATTTTCAAACATCTGACCCAGCGTGATCAAACCTTTTTTAACCCAGTTGTTTAAATTAGGTGCAGGGGAAACTCAGGATTATGATGAATTTGTATTAATCTGCAAATTGATTTTGAAAGGTTCAGTGTCTTTCTAACATTTACCCATACAAACAGAGTATTTTTTACTAGTTCATTTGTTATTTTACTTTTAAAGCTTGCATGGTCTACAAACGGGATGGTATCAAGAAACACCCTGAGCAATCACCCTGTTCCATAGAATACCATATTGTTTCTTCCTCTTGATTACCAAACAATCATTGATCTTAATTGTGCCGCCAAATAATAATTTCTTAAATTTGGTATGTTCAGTCCCTCCCAGTTCCTTAGGACACATAAGTGTTTTAAGTTTAATTCTGGCGCGTTGTTCTGCCAAATAAATTTGGAAGCCATTTATTAAGAGTTGTGAACATAGATGTAGGTATCTTTATGGGTAGTGATTTGAAACAAAAACAATAACCTTGGTAATATATTCATTCTGATTGTTTCTATTCTTCCTATAAGTGAGAGAGGTAAATTTCCCACCTAGAGAGATCTTTTTTTAATTCATCCAATAGTTTGCCATAGTTAGATTTAAATAGCTGTGGTATTTTGGGGGTATAATGATCCCAAGATACCTGAACCCTTGATTGTTCATTCTGAATTTAAAGCTACCTGTAAGACCTGTGGGCCATTGGCCTCTTAACATCATTGCTTCTGATTTCGATTGATTTATTTGATAACCAGATAACCTGCCATATTCCTCTAAGGATTCAATGAGTGCTGGAATGGTTGTAGTTGATCACTAATGTATGTTAAAATGTCATCTGCAAAGAGAGAAATTTTGTGTTCTCTTTTATTCTTGTCCTTAATACCTTTAATATTATTGTTCAACCTAATTAATGCTGCAAGAGGTTCAATATTAATTGCGAAAAGCAGGGGACTCAAACAATCACCCTGGCGAACTCCTCTTTCCAAGTGAAAAAATCAGAACAACCATTAACTCGTACACATGATTTTGGATTTGTGTAATCACTTTTATCCATTCAACAAATTGTGGATGAAAGCCCATGGCTAAAGGTTTTGCACAGAAAGTGCCAATTGACAGTATCAAATGCTTTGTGTGCATCAAAGCTGATTAACATAGAGGTACTATTAATATTAATATTTTGTGCTTGTGTTATGACATTCAAGGTTCTCCTTATGTTATTAGCACTTTGTCGACCTGGGATAAAACCCCCTTGATCTGGGTGAATTAATTTTTTTATACATTTCTGAATTCTTTTGGCTAAAATATTGGTAAGTAATTTTAAATCATTGCACAACAAGCTAATAGGTCTGTATCCTTCACATTGCATTGCATCTTTCCTTCTTTATGGATGACTGAAATAATGGCCTCTGACCATGAATCTGGCATTTCACCCACTGAGAGTGTATAATTAAAAACTCGTGTCAAAAGTGGCAATAAATCTTCTACAAAACATTTATAAAATTCTCCTGGGAGCCCGTCTGTTCCCGGAGATTTGTTGTTTTTTAACTTTTTTATTGTCTCCCTGATTTCAGTTTGTGATATATTAGAAATCATTTCTGAAGCTTCATCCATAGATAGAACAGGTAATTTTAATTTACTAAGAAAATTTTCAGTTTGTTGTTTAAGATTCTCATTAATTTGGTTTGGTTCTTCATAAAGTTTTTTGTAAAATGATGCAAAGGCACTGGCCACGGCTTTGGGGTGATAGACCGTTGTTTTATTAATGGGATCAATAATTTTATGTACCATTCTGTCCGTTTGTGTCTTTCGTAGTTGAAAAGCTAGAAGGCGGCTGGCTCTATTACCCATCTCATAATACCTCTGTCTAGAAAACCTTAAGGCCCCTTCAGCTTTGTATGTGAGGATTCTATCCAACTTTTTCCTAGCTTCTTTAAGATTTAATAATGTGTTTTTTTCACCTGTATTTTTGTGTTCCATTTCTAACAACTTTATTTTATGTTCAAGATTGGTTTGCTCTTGTAAACGTTGTTTTTTAATTCGAGATGATATTTGTATCATTTTCCCCCTAATTACAGCTTTGGCTCCACTCCACAACATTGGTGGAGTGACATCTCCAGTGTCATTTGTTTCTAAGTAATCAAAGTTTGTTTTAGTTCTTGAACTACTGCTGGGTTTGTAAGTAAGGACACATTTAGTCTCCAGTACTTGAAGCAATTTTCCTTATATAAATCAAAATGTAGAATTACAGGGGCATGGTCACTTAATGTTATTGCTTCTATCTGGCAATCTATTACTTTGTGCATATGTTGTTGAGAAACACAGAAGAAGTCTATTCTGGAGTAGCTACTATGAACATTAGAAAAAAATGTAAAGTCCTTCATGCTTGGGTTTTTATGTCTCCATGGATCTCCCAGACCAAGTTCTGCAATCATATTATTAAGCATCTTAGTTTTTTAGTTTGTACACCTGTTTCTGCTGGTGTCCTATCAAGTTTACCATCTTGGACAGCATTGAAGTCTCCTCCAACTATTATTACACCGCTAGAATTCTCTGCTATAATGTTTGCAATTTCTTTAAAAAAGATTTTCATCACTTTCATTCGGAGCATAGACATTCATAATGGCTAATTTTTCTTCCCCTACACGACCAACCACCATTACATATCTTCCAAATTTATCCTGTATTACTTTTTCCGCTGAAAATGTGAGTGATTTGCTAATTAAAATAGCTACTCCCCTTTTCTTTCCGAATGATGCACTAAATGACTGATTAACCCATTCCCTTTTAAGCTTTTTATGTTCCAGCTCGCTCAGGTGTGTTTCCTGTAGTAGAGCTATAGAGCAAGACATTCTCTTTAACTGACCAAGTATCTTTTTTCTTTTTATGGGGTGATTTAGGCCATGGACATTATATGTGACAATATTGAGAGTTCTCATTAAGTAGTTATTAAAGTATTCAGCTGCATCTTAGTTACTTCCTTATAGATAATATATCTTAACTTGCACCTATCTTGCGAATGCACTTTTAATACACTTTCCAAAATATTGTTTACATTAAGCAGAACAAAAACTTTGAACATCTTGAACAGACTTCCAAACCCTGAACTAATCACGCTAGCGTCCTCAAAACTGGTCGCTATGGAAACGGAGGGGCGTGACATGTCTCCTCCGCATGATAACACTCCGTGTAGTAGCAACAGTCCCTCCACAAAAAGCTGTAAAAGGAGTTGCCTTCGTAAAATAAACATAACAAAAAGTAAAAAAAAAAAAAACAACAACAATATAGCTCACCACGCTCTGGATAGAAAAAAAATCCTCCAACCTTATATTGACATCAGAGTATCTGTTACTAGCCAATAGTTTTTTTTTGTCAACCATGTGTACATAGTGTGCACGTTTCTTCAGATGCACTTCTTTGGTTATTCATCACCTCGTAAAATCAGCTGCAGGTCCGCGGTGCTCAGTGCTCCTCCTGTGTCGTTACGCAGTAGTTCCTCCCGGAAGTTTTCTCTCTCCGTCCACCTTGACGCTTATCCCCATCTGCTTAAGGGTTGGCGCTGCATCGGCCAGAGTAGAAAACGTCTTCACGCCATTGTCCGTGTGGATTCTCAACTTGGCCGGGAACGGTGAGACAGCTTTCACTTTTCTCTCCTTAAGCTGTTTAATCACCTCTCTCACTTGCTTACGTTTCTTCTGCACTTCCGCGGTATGATCCTGATCAAAAAACACTTTCTTGTCTTGGTTCACAATTCCACCGCTTTTCCATGCCGCCTGTAGTATTTTTTCCTTCACTCTGTAGTCCCAAAATCGGACAATGATGGATCTCGGTGGCTCAGTATCCTTTGGCTTCATTGTAAGCGATCTGTGGGCTCTTTCCACACCAAGATCCAAGTTGTCTGGTAGTTTAAGAGCGGTGCGAATCATGCCGGTTATGAAATGAATCATGTCATTTTTCTCTTCACCTTCCCGTATCCCATAGACGCGTAGGTTATTACGCCTGGCTCTGGATTCAAGATCCTCGCACTTAGTGGACAGTTTAGCTTCTCTTTGTAGCATGTAGCGGATAGCTCTTTCATGGCGTTGTAGCTGGTCCTCCGTATCGCTCACTCTTTGGTGGGTGTCGGCCATTTGTTGTTCCAGTATGGTCGTACGTTCTACGACCTCTTTCAATGTGACTTCCACCCTTGATAACGTTGCTTTCGTCTCCTTAGAAGCATCAGCGTGCTCTTTTCTAAAAGTCTTTAGCACCGCCAGCACTGACGCCATGTTTTCTTCGGCTTCACCCATGTCCAAAGGCCGCGTCGTCAACTTGTTCACGTTTCTCGTCTTTTTTTGGAGGACCTAGTCTCTAGTTTTCGCGGTCCGGACATTTCAACTTGCTTTTCTGATCAAATCGATGCAAAATATGTACAGATTATTAATGTTTTGGCTAGTTTGGAGGATTCTTCTCCAGAGCTACAAAATCAAGCTGCTTCTCCTCTCATGGCGTCACCGGAAGTCCGGAAGGTAACTTTCAACCTGCAAAAGTGAATGACAATGAAAGACAATGAGCAATAGAAGATAATGAATGGTAACAAGTTAGTGAGGATATGTAAGATATTGATAGATTTGGCACTTAGACTTCAGCGGGAAAGAAAGTCAATGCACCAAGGAGGATATAATAGGAATCTTCCTCACTGAGCCTACACATTGATGTTGAAAAAAAAAAAAGAAAGAAAATGTCATTCTGTGAAGGTGATGCTGTGAGAACTGCGAGTAGAGGTAGTGCTGTGAGTAGAGGTAGTGCTGTGAGTAGAGGTAGTGCTGGGGTGGAGGAGGGCTGTGAAAGTGGAAGCTGAGTTGATTGAGTTGAGTGTTGATGGGCATGACTTGAGCCCATGATGAAAGTAGATTGACAAGATCAAAGGGCTGCAGCCTACGACTCTATTTTCGATTAGATGTTTGGAATGCAAAAGTGACTTGAAGATAAGATTTTTGGCAAAGGTGCGGTGAGTGACTGTAGCTCAATAAAGGACTTTTATGTAAGCCAGAGTGCCTCGGATCCCCTATTGGTCTTCTAGTGAGCTGAGGTATTGTCACCTGATAACGCCATGGTGATGTAGATTTTAGGTTTGTCATCAAAAATCAGATTCTCATCAATACTCAAACTGGTATCGAAAATTAAATTAAGTATTGATAGTTAAAAAAAAAATAACTAGACAAAAATGTGACATTTTCTGATGAGATTTAGAAAAATCATGCGCTTAATCAAAACTAGTTTAAAATCAAAAAGTAGGGGTGTAACGATTCACCTAAATATTCAAAGTATCGATACACGGTCCTTACGATCCGCTACATCGATCGGCGTTCTACTAGTTATCCTCAATCCCAGCCCCACATCGATGCAACTTTGAATCGCTTCGAATCTAAGCCAAAGAATCGATTTATTTAGATATACGGCGAAACATAAACCATACAGACAAACGGCATTCTTAGTAGTGTGTTTTTCACATAAACGTTTCATTAAATGCGCTTTTAATACGCTGGTTTTCTGCGCTGCGTCATCATCAGGCGCCTGCTCCGCTTTGTTCACATGGAATCCGGCATGACTCCCGGACTGCAACGCCGCTGTACTGCCCAGCGGAGGAGACAGACACCGCTGTATTCTAAACCATCCCGCGGGCACGGGTCCCGGTGCACATGGATGAGAGAGAGCGCGGACAGCGGAAGCAACGTTACGAGGGACAAAGCCGTGGAGGTGACGCCGAACCGGACCACGGAGGTAACACTGCGAAATGACTCGAGTTTGAAAAGAACCAGATGAGCTGCAAACGCGCACCCAGAACTGCGACGCCACACGTTATGCTTATATATAAAACAGACCCGCGCATTTGTGTAGGCTTATGGCTCCGCTGCCAATCTCACATTTGGACGGTACTTGAGACGCAACGTCAACGTGCTTTGGGTCAAAACTCTGCCTGCAGATGTTTGTGGATTTAATTTTTTAATAATAAGTCACAAAGATACAATAAGTTCACAGACTCCCATCTCACTATGGCGTTTTTTTTGTCTCATTATTGTGAGAGAGTAAATAAAATAAATTTGAAACAACATGCCCATCATTTCACTTTCAAAATGTTTATTTTCTTTCCAACAATCAGTTTTGCTCTTTCGAGTCTTGTCTTTGCTTACAAAATACATCTGCTCTCTCTCAATTACAAAATGTATTTCTTCTCTCTCAAATTTTCTGTGCTTTCATTTTCAAAATGTGCTTTTACTCTCTCAAAACGTCTTTACAAAACACATTTATTTTCTCTCGGAATTCATTTACTCTAATTTACACAATGTATTTCTTCCTTCTCAGAATTCCTCTACTCTCATTTGCAAATCATTTTTTTCTCTTTTACTCACGTTTTCCCAAACGCATGTTTTCTCTCTCTCAGAAGTCCTCTGCTCTCTTTTACAAATCGAGTTTCTTTTCTTTCAAATTCTCAAGTGTTGCTCTTCTACTTTAGCTTATTGGCGGATCAAACCCACAGTTTGGGTTCATACTGCCCCCTGCTGGCACCTGAGTGAATCTCACCAAGTTTAAAACACTTCACGGCTTTGTTTCAATAAAAATAGAGAAAATTAAATAATATAGACACAAAATAAAAATAAAATACACCCCAGATATCATCAATACACCTCTTTAATACAATTTTTTCAATCAGATATAAAAAAATCAAACTTTATGATTGGCTCTAACAATGGTGACTGACTAAAAGAAGGAATTGTGACCAAAACAGCACTCTGTCTTGAAGCTAGGGAGGACAGAAGCCAGAGACCAATGCTCACAGGCTCTGACCGGTGGTCACAGCCCTGACCAGTGTTCACAGACACTGACCCGTGTTCAGAGACACTGACCAGTGCTCACAGACACTGACCAGTGCTCACAGGCTCTGACCAGTGCTTACAGACACTGACCAGTGCTCACAGGCTCTGACCAGTGCTCACAGACACTGACCAGTGCTCACAGGCTCTGACCAGTGCTCACAGGCTCTGACCAGTGCTCACTCACAGACACTGACCAGTGCTCACAGACACTGACCAGTGCTCACAGACACTGCCCCAGTGCTCACAGACACTGACCAGTGCTCACAGGCTCTGACCAGTGCTCACTCACAGACACTGACCAGTGCTCACAGGCTCTGACCAGTGCTCACAGGCTCTGACCAGTGCTCACAGACACTGACCAGTGCTCACAGGCTCTGACCAGTGCTCACTCACACTGACCAGTGCTCACAGACACTGACCAGTGCTCACACGCTCTGACCAGAGCTCACTACAGACACTGACCGGTGGTCACAGACCACTGACCAGTGCATTGTAGCTTCTCTTTTTCATTGGTTTATTGGGCACATCCCCCCATGGAAGTATAGCCTACATCCATGCATAGCACCCACGATTTCAACTCATTACCGCACCTGTGAGCACTGGTCAGTGTCTTGGAGCACTGGTCAGTGTCTGTGAGCACTGGGCAGTGTCTGTGAGCACTGGTCAGAGTCTGTGACCACAGGTCAGTGTCTGTGAGCACTGATCAGTGTCTATGACACTGGTCAGTGTCTATGACCACATGGTCAGTGTCTGTGAGCACTGGTCAGTGTCCTTGAGCACTGGTCAGTGTCTATGAGCCTGGTCAGTGTCTGTGAACACTGGTCAGAGCTGTGACCATCGGTCAGAGCCTTGAGCATTGGTCTCTGGCTTCTGTCCTCCCTAGCTTCAAGACAGAGTGCTGTTTTGGTCAGAATTCCTTCTTTTAGTCAGTCACCATTGTTAGAGTCAATCATAAAGTTTGATTTTTTAATATCTGATTGAAAAAATTGTATTAAAGAGGTGTATTGAAAATATCTGGGGTGTATTTTATTTTTATTTTGTGTCTATATTATTTAATTTTCTCTATTTTTATTGAAACAAAGCCGGTGAAGTGTTTTAAACTTGGTGAGATTCACTCAGGTGCCAGCAGGGGGCAGTATGAACCAAAATGAGGGTTTGATCCGCCAATAAGCTAAAGAAGAAGAGCAACACTTGAGAATTTGAAAGAAAAGAAACTCGATTTGTAAAAGAGAGCAAAGGACTTCTGAGAGAGAGAAAACATGCGTTTGGAAAACGTGAGAAAAGAGTTTTGAGAGAAAAAAAATGATTTGCAAATGAGAGTAGAGGAATCTGAGAAGGAAGAATACATTGTGTAAATTAGAGTAAATGAATTCCGAGAGAAAAGAAATGTGTTTTGTAAAGACGTTTTGAGAGAGTAAAAGCACATTTTGAAAATGAAAGCACAGAAAATTTGAGAGAGAAGAAATACATTTTGTAATTGAGAGAGAGCAGATGTATTTTGTAAGCAAAGACAAGACTCGAAAGAGCAAAACTGATTGTTGGAAAGAAAATAAACATTTTGAAAGTGAAATGATGGGCATGTTGTTTTCAAATTTATTTTATTTACTCTCTCACAATAATGAGACAAAAAAAACGCCATATCTCACTACCTGCATCTGTGTGAAAATGATTCAATAAGATGGTGAAATGTGGGTCACTTTATTTTATTTTTGATACAAAACTTGTGTATAAGGGGAAAAGTTTTTTATGTGCAAAGAAAAATAATTGTGTTATTAAGCTGAATATATTTATTACCCTTATACCCTTATCATTTTATTCTTTGTTATTGAGTTTTGGATTTAATGCAAAATCTTGGTAATGATTTTATTTATGTCGTAAGTTATCAAACTGAATCGAAATATCGTTTTAAAACTGCTGTATCGTTCCGAATCGTATCGTTCCCAAAAACCCTAAAATCGTTTTGTAATCGTATCTTTAGGCTTCATATCGAAATTGTATCGTATCGTTCTAAAAACGTATCGTTACACCCCTATCAAAAAGTTAAAAAAAAAAAAAAAGTATTTCAATTTTGTGCTGAAAATGTCAGTTTATTGTGTAGAAATTTGAAATGAAAAGAGCATTTTTAATTATCATTGTTGCACCATATTTAGTAGTCTAAGTTTGTTTATTATTGTTCCTTTATTTTAAAATGTTGTATAAAACACTTGGTGTAGGCAAACACGTTTTTGCATCAAAAACACTTATTTCTGCTTAATCTGAGGCTCCCTGGATGTTTGTAACATCAATAAAGACAAGGCAATATTTATTCGATTACCAAATTATTTGACAATTATTTTAAAAATTGATTATTTGCGATTAATCGATTAACTTGTTGCAGCTATAGAAGATAAGACAGGTGAACAAGTTTTCTAGACTGAAAATTAGCTCTACTTTGCCTCATAATTAGTTGAGTATATATACAATAACTCTTCTAATCTTGTTTCAAACTTTGCGCGCATATAAACTTATTTTTTTGCAGCTTACTTCTAAAGATGATTTCCAGAAAAAGCACATAAGCTAATGTAATTACCACAGGACATTGTAATTTTTCTTTTGCTCCGCTGAATTCAAACACTGAGCACGGGTTGATTATGACATGACCACAAACATGCAGTCGTTGTGGGAATTGAACCTGCGCTTCTCACATCACTGCGCTCTTTGTTGCCGTAGAAACAATCAATGTACCTCCTGCAGCACATGAATCAGTTCAGAACATTCAGCCCAAGGATCAATGTGGGACCTGGAGAAACAATGAAAAACAAACAGCCACACACCCAGTAAGGCATTTATCACTATCTAACGACAACAAAGCAAGAGACATTAGTTTGTTATTATCATCTAAAACTTAACTGTGAAATGTATGTGTGTGTGCTTTTTTTTTATGATGCAGTTTATAAGTTTGATATTTCAATTGGTTCCTTGTTCAGTCCTTCAATAAATGTGACACATTTTTCCATTCTTTGTACGTTTTGGCAAATGAACAAAGTCATAATACCGACACAATAATTGCACACTGCTGTTATAAATGGACATATTGTAGTTAGGACGACAATAATCTAACTGTTCTAACCTTTTTCAAGGAAAGAATGGTAGAAACATCAATGGTAGAAATAAAACAATAAACATTTTTGGACAAAAGGAAGCAGTAGTACTTGTACTCCAGTACTTCCTTGCAGTGGAAAAAGAGAGCATGAGAGTAGATTAGTCTATGTTATCAGGCTCGTGGTGCTGACAGTCACCTTGTGAAAACATCATCATGAAGATAAATACACAATGAGACGTGCTGTGTCCTCTTCCTGTGACCGTCAAACACCCAGATGGGACTGAAGCTCAGGGGAACAAGGGCAGGTTAGCACAGAGGGTCATCTTCAGCCGTAGGATGGGTGAAAGAACACATCCTACTAATCACTGCATTGAACACACTGGTGAAGTCCAAACATATAGAGAGTTAATCATTTGTAAAGGATGCTCAATATTTACTTTTGACTCATTGTAAAAGCAGCCAGTTCAGCCTGTCAGGAGCAGTTAGCTCAGAGATCACCCCAAAGTTTGACACTTGGTCAGAACCACAGGTGGAAGATTTTTCTATACAGTGCATGGTTTGGGTTAAAATATAAGAAGGATGACACCATCTTACTTCATGAATATGAAGGTTTTCATTGTGAAATATAAGAACAATATGAGTGATCTTTTTAAAAACAGGACAAACCAAGTAAATGTGTTGTCTATATACAGTGTATGTTTTGTTTTCAGTGAGTGTAGACAGTTATAATACACAGTTGTTATAGGTACACAGTTGTTGTGTTGTTTCCGTGTAAGAACAGAAGCAAGTTAATTTAAGCTGTGGAAGCCATAGGGTATCTACTAAGACAAACTTCACTGACATAGTTGTTTTTATATACATAACATGAATTATGTGATAGTTCTTTATTATCTGTTCAATTCAGTTCATCACTGATATTCTTTTATGTATTATTTGTATCTTTCACAAAATAATTAAGGTTAGATAATTGATTACCAATTATAGGCTCTTGACTAACAAATTAGGTAAAATGTTAGATGTGATTTGTCTAAATAGTTGTTTAGCTTTATAATGCAGCTCTCACCATCAGGATAATGTTCAGTAAAATGACCAGGACAGAATGCAGCAGCACACCTTCCACACATCAGCGGCCCACACATGTCCACACAATGTCATATAGTCTTTCAACGTGGTGCGCACTCTGACACTTAATCAATTTTTCACCACTTTTTTTTTTTTTTTTTTTGCTGCTCAAGTCACTATTGACATAAGCGCTCACTCTGGGCTTACATGTGATTCACTGTTGTTCACATGCACACATAATTAGGCAAGGGGTTTTGCTTATTTATTTATTTTTTAGATGTTTTTGCAAGCAGATCTTTGTTTTCACATTATTTTAGCAGTAGCAAGAGACCGTTTTTCCTAATAATTTATTTTACACCTTTGTATTACAAAAATATATTACATTTAAACAATATTCACTTTAGCTGCCCCCAATTGGACTGAAATAACATTGACCTGTAGAATGCTGTGCTGCTTATGTTTTTGTTTACATCACCTCGCCCTGATTGTGGTACATTTGTTTCTGTCTCACCTGACCTGTGACTAGCTTGGTGTAAAGGTTAATTTTGTGGTCAGTGTAATGCACCGTACATATTTGTCTATAGCAGTGTATCGGTGCAGAGTTACGGGCTTTGAACTGTAAACATTTTACTGTATTGCCCTGACGACCAGATGGTGCTGCCTGGAGATCATCGTCAAGGTGACCTCTCACTGCTCGGGCCAGTGACCTGTGATGAAGACATCCATAAATGATCGACATGTCATGGTTCAGTAATGTTCAAAATTAATGGTGAAGGCACAGGGCCATTATATGTCTAATAGAAAGCACTATATATACAGGTTAAGCATCCTGGGTCACTTTTATCTTTTGAATGAAGAAAACATCATCAGCCAAAAGTGCCAATGACTCTGTGCAGGGAGTCAGGCATTATTATTATTATTAAAAAATAAAATAAATTAAAACATCATGGTCGAATCTTGAATCTGATTGAAATCACTTTTTTTTTTTGTTAATTTCACTTGAGAGAAAAATACAGACATTGTTTTGTTCACATAAGCTACATACAAACATGTTCTGTGTGTTTACATTTTTCAAAATAGTATATTAATATATCTATGGCACACCGTGTTTGTTTCAGTTTACTCTTGCCCAAATCACATGCTGTGATTGATTGGTTCGCTGCTGATCTGGGGTTGGTCCTGCTCATAGCCGTCTTTAACAGGATGGCTGCGATCTGTCAAGATGGATATAGCTGTTCTCTAATGCTAATGTTCTCTAAATTTATTTTTTGAGCACTTAGTTGTCAGGGGTGTTCAGATGGTAGAAGTTAACACTTTAACCATTAGTAAACAACTGAAAGTCACTTCTGAAATAGTATTTGTTCAAAACATTGGGTCATAAATGGACATAGATTGTGCATATTGAGGCGTTTCCACCACCCAGTTAGTACCTTCTCTACTCTACTCGACCTGTTTCCACCAGTCCTGTTTATTTGGGACCAGGTACAGTTTTTAGTACCTGCTTAGCCTTGGTTCTATCCAAGCTAAGCAGGGACTAAACTGTTCTGACACTGACTGGCCAAATGCTGGCAGAATCCACAGTTGTGGTCAGTTTTTATGAGATTGTATCACATTCTAAAGAGTAATGGAAACACAACCAGACTGATTGGAGTTAGAGTAGAGTATAGTACTAACAGGGCTAGTGGAAACGCTCCATAAATGTCCAAACAAAAGCACATGAGCACACACAAGTAGCATCATAGAAACTTCTGACCAGCCCACATGTATGAGAAAGTGTCATTATTTTTTAGTTTTAACCCATGAAGATCATTTAAATTACTATATCTGTATGAGATATCTAGAGTGGTTACCAAAAGCAAAAAGAAAGAAACAGGACAATTTACTATGGGCTTCAAAAGACAAGGTGGAATCAAATAAAACAACACTGAAATCAGGTGAACTACAGTGTATCTGTGTAAATAGCACATTTCAATCCAGAAACTCTTTATTAATCAAAATGAATCTTCAAACAACACTTGAGATATAAATTGTTGTTTGTCATCCCCTTCAAACACTATTCAAAACACATAAAGTCACAGCTGGAAGCTTGCACTACCTTTTTATCCTCACCTAATTTCTATGCATATCTGTTCCACATGTGTAAAACATATTCCTATATATATCCCTGGTTTCCACAGTGATTACATCTGGATGTTTGATTTATCAGCTGCATGCGCTCATTATGTTTTCACACGTAACTTGGAGAGAGTGGGGGGATGGAGAAAACTGTCAAGGATCAAGACTGGAAAACATTAAGATTTAAACTAACTGCAAATGTGTGGCTTTACCATTTCAAATTAAAAGCTTTGTCAGAAAGATGTGGCACTTGCCGTAAAATAGCATTTCCAATTGAATGCATCGAGCAGCAGCCCTCTGAGATCTAAACCCTCAAACTGTGGAAATAAGCTCCTCTCAACCAGGCACCTGCAATAATAACTCTTGCTTTTTATTTGCCTTTTTATTTCCCCTGATTCTGCTGCACAATCCAGTGAACTGATGGATCTGCGCATGTACAGCTAGTACTCACGTTTGCAATGTCAATTCACTGTCAGCCGCAACTGTGTTTCTGACGTAGTTTTAAACAAACGTGCATTATACAAATGTGTTTATTTTTTATATTTGCAGCAGGTCTTTAATAACAGTTGAGATGCAGCACCAACTAGTGGCAGTGAGTTTTACATTCTGATTTCAGCTAATAACCACTAAGTCCCTTTGCCTGGGATCCAGAATTCACGCTTAAGCAAACTGTGAAGAGTGGGTCTGGTCACCTCGCCCCTCTCCTGCATTTCAGATCAAATCTAAATTATACCGGGCAATCAGATTGTCTTATTTGCGTGATGCAGATGAAACAAAGAAGCTGATTGGTCGTCTGTCATTTAGACCAAAATCTGACTTCACTCACCTCACATTAAAACCGCTTCGCTCATTGATTCTGCAGAAATCTGCAAGCTGCCATGTTGGTTTTAGGACGACAGAGGATGCGTGTCTCTGATTGGCTAATTAATCTGTCAATCACGGCTACAGAAATCCGAAAGAGGGACACGGACAATAAGTCTCTGTTCCACTCTGCTCACATTAAAGGCTCATAAACAAAACAGTACTGCAGTTTTTTTTTTAATTTAAATTTACATTACTATGAAATGTTCAGGCACTAATTCTCTTTTCACAAATGATTCTTTGTGTAGTTTTGTAGCTACGGTAATGTTGTATATTTATTATATCCTTGTCATTAATCAGGCCCCTCCACATTTTTGAAATTATGTGTTACTCTTTATATTTCTTTTTTTGATTAACTTGGCTATGAAGCTAGCTCTTGTGTCCTTAGTAAATATCGCAATAAAGGGTTTTATTGCCTATATGTTTACAGAAATTTGTGGTGGCATTAATGAGAACACTTGTCTGGATTAAAATATGGCCCTTGGGTAAATATAATTGCCCACGCCTTCTTTACCAAAACTCTTTTACTCCAAACATACTGTAAAAAAATACGGATTAAAAGGCTAAAATAGTACATTTTCAAACACTGCTTTATTTTAATTTATGATCACTTAATATGCTAACAGTGCTGATACAGGAACCTCCAACTGCCTTCACAACCAATTTGTTCAAACACTAATGAGGGTCAAAGGTCACTGCTCCAGGCCGGCTCTCAAAGTGAGCCAGAATCATGATCAGTTTGTAGTACAAGCCATGACAGCCACAAAGACAGCCACACAGAACAAGCTTTACTTTTGTCCAAATGACACAACAACACTTTCATTCTTAAATTTTCAAATTGTGAAAAAAGGAATTTATTTATTTAAACTTATCTGACTCTCTCTCCCTCTCATAAACCCTTAATTTTTACACACAGCTTTAGTACTGTTTTTTCAGGCACAAAAGTAACCAGTAGGAGAAAAATCCACGGTGACACTGGGCAGAACTCTATTCAGAAAGATCATGTTGATTTGGGCTCGACCCCAGGAGTCGAACCCGCAGTCTCCTTCTTGGGAGCCAGAGCTTTGCTACCATGCACCCTAAAAAAAGATAAAATGTTTATAATATAACAAACAAGCAGAGTCATAAATGTACAATACTCTAATATACTGATGTCAGAGAGATTTTGTAAACTTATTTTGCCTAAATGGTGTGTTAGATCTACGTAAAACCATTTTTGAAGTTGTTTCCTCATTGTATAAAATGTATCTATTCTCTAGCAGTTGGCATTTCCCATTATGCAACAAACAAGTATTATCTTATCTTATTTAGATGAAGACATGGTGACAATTTTTCCACAAAGATCAATTTTTGCAATAAACGTTACTGTTTCCAACAGGTTTATGTAGAGATCGTGGTGGTACAATGGTCCATGTTTGAATATATTTTATTTCATGCAATTTTTGGAGCATAAAAGTCACTTACTACCCATAATGATCAAAAACGTTGCTCATAGATTAAATATAACTACTTACCTTTGTTTACTTCAATGCTACCAGCTCCAAGTATCATTATATATCCCCATCAGTCTAATATTTTATACTACACGGGCAAAAATTAGACTATTGTGGGCCGACATTGTCTCCTCTATGAATGGGAAACTCTGAACTTTCTTGGGTAAAGCAGAAAGTACAAGTTACGAGAAAAAGTTTTGTACCACATACCTCTTATGTAAACAGTAAAAAACCTAATAGAAATCCTAGCTGATCTGTTCATATTCATAAACACTAACACATCTTCTTCTTGTGCGTCTTACAGTAATGATACTCTTTGTGCTGGAAGCTCGGGCTAATGAGCCGGTCAGGAGTCACACAATTTGGCTGTGAATGGTCGTATTAAGTAAATGGATTTTAATTTCCGAGCCTGACATATGGATCCATAGCATACAAAGTGAATTCTAATGAAGGCGCAGATGCATGTTGGATTTATGGCTGTCGCTTCCTCCCGTAGATGCTGATGTGCTGATATTTGTATTGATTAGCCGGTGCGCAGCGATCAGTCTGTTTGTGTATGATAGATGAAAGAAGGAATCACATGACACGGAGCTCCTTAAGCGGGAACAGAAACACTTTAGGAGCTGCATCAGCACTTTGGGACTGTTCGATTGGAACTGATCAATGGCTGTGATCGCTTTCTCCGGGTATGACGCGCTAATCTGCACCTCCACATCGCTTCATCCTCTCACAAAGACAAATCCGTAGAGAAATCACACTGTTTAAAGACTTCTGCAGGGAAAAGAACAAGAACTGCGGCGCAATAAAAGACTCAACTAAAAGCAGCAGGTCAAAAGACTGGATTTGATGGATTGGTTGTTGTAAATTAGGCAAAAGATACTAAACCATATTGAGATTTGTGTGTTGTATTGTTGTAGGGCTCGTGATAAACTTGAATTCATCTTGAGAACAATATTCAGGTGTAATGTCAAGTCAACAGAAATGTAAGAAAACATATTGCTACATTAGGTGAAGTTTAACTGGGGCTGTGCAATTATTACATGTATTACATTCAATTACAAGTATGATTATAAGGGATTACAATGTGCGCATATAGAGTGCAACATATCAGTTGACGTCACTTTCCGTTCAAATGCACATGTTACGTGCAGAAAGATATGCTTCCTTCTAGTTGGCTAAGGAAACTTCTTTGATAAAAACAACTAAATTGGCCAAGACATGTTTTTCTCTGTCTTTTTTCACTCTTAAAGAGAAACTAATCTCAGAATCAACTTTTTTTCACTGTCAGACTGTGTATATGGGGTCAAAATTGAAATATCTACTGTTTCCAGACATTTTTGTGCAAACTCGCTCATTTTGGAGTTATGTGTGCAAAAACTGCAGCTGTACTGCCACGATGGGCAAAGCTGTCAGTGCATTTTCAGTACACAGTGATAAATTCCTGTAGTTTGCTGACATCAGCACTGGCTAGTGTTGCTGCTATAGTTTGTGTCAATCAGCCACAGCTCTTTCTGTTATCCGGTTGGTGCCCCTTGGCTCTAATCAAATATTTGCCATATTAGATACATTTTGTGTTTTACAGTTGACAAAATAAAAAAAAGATCTATGTCATAGTTTATTACTAAACACATAGAAAAAAATGCAAGGCGTCTCCTTTAAAGGTGCACCGTGTAACTTTCTGGAGGTGAATTGTCAATACAATTCAGTAGTAGCAAGTTAAAACCACTTGGGGAACTGGAAAAAATATGTTTTATTTACTGGTCTATTAGGTGTATTTTGTAGCCATGTAAGCTTGCTCAAATTTAGTGCAACAAAAGAATTTACATGGCTTTTTCATTTAGATTCTTTTGTTGGTGAAACATTACACTGTGCACCCTTACCATTTGTGATTTGTATTTCCCCATAACTGAGGAGCTTGAGGTTTAATTATCAGAGAATTTGAAATGTCTGTAAATTCAAAGTCTGCACATTTTTCAAAGCAACATTTACAAAAAAAAATCAATCTAGTGTAGTGTGTATTTTATTTATTTGATTTGGAATTTATTGCAAGAAAGTCATTAATGTAACAATTTTTGTACAGACAGATTAGGTCTCAAGCCAAGACAAATGCAGTGAGCTGAGGTTAGTTCTGTTATTTTGTTATTAATATTAAAAACTGGGGCAGATGTGATGCTTTGCGAACAGGGGGGTGATTTATTTTGAGCATGCTGAGGCGATATTTGCTGGATAAAACCAGTCAATCTCTTTGTAGCTGGGCAATGCTTCTGTGTTTCCTCAGAGCAAATTTTCTCACCTTCTTCTTTGCCTCGTGGCCTCAAGCGTGTGGACTTCTTTTTCCAGTGAGAGCCTCTTCTTTCAAAATACAGTATGTGCTTTGGGTTATTTTCTGAGCTGCCAGGCCCTTCTTACTTTAGGACTTTTACTTTATGAATAAGTAATGCTGCAACGCCTTAAAAAGGGGGAAAGTTTTGGGCAGAAGTTTTGTAGACCGTGGCTGGTTTAAAATCAATCACCTCTTGCTGTTGAGTGTTAATGTTTGAGTGCAGTCGATAAAGCTGCAGAGAAGTAATGAGTTAGAAAGTTTCACTGTGCTGTTAACACATTATCATATTAAGCCGCACATATGCTCCACCACATAACTTAGCATGGACGCTTAAACAGAATGTACACAGTCATATTCCTGTGCAAGTTTGGATTAATGATATAAAGTTTAGTTAAATTATTATTATCACTAACACTGAACTAAGAAGTATAGTTATATAGTAATAAAAATACAGTTTTTACAGTGTGAGACAAGACACAAGATTGAGCCCATGAATCTATTTACCGTTTCCCAAATAGGGGTACAGGAACCTGAGGGTACGTCAGCATTTTGAATGATTTCAGGCTTAAAAACTGATGAAACAAGAGTGTCATTAAAGAAGACCTATTCTGTTTTTTCCCCAACTATTTAGCAAGAAACCAGAACATATGCAGATCAGTAATTTACCTTTTGTTCATTGTAAAACACAAAATTGATGTAGAACGACTTGAAATTAGAAACAGCTCTTTTGACTTCCTGTTCAAAACTGCAGATCTTCGTTTTAAAATCTAACTTTAAGAAGCAACAGATTTTAAAATAACTAATTATTATTGTTGAAAAGTGGCTATGGGACAGTTTTGAACCATACATGCTTCACTTTGAGTATTAATCTTTTGAATTACGTATAACAAATACAGGCAAGTGGGAGGGGGTAGGTGGTAGGTGAGAACAGGGATTTCTGAGCAGTTGAGCTCCAGCTGAAGAACAATACAAGATTACTCCAACATGCAGGAGTCAATTCAAATATAACTTTGAGTAAATTAAAGGTGAAGAGAGGCCTTTATAACCCCTTTAAAACATAAAATATAACTGTAATCATTGTCAATATTGCTACAGTGTGCATATTTTTAGTGAGAGGCACTTCAAGACTGAGCTAAATGTTAGGGAGTCCTCAAGCTGAAATAAGTTGGGAATAACTGATGTAGTTCCAGATACTATCAGATGTATATTTCACCAGTTCTTGACCCATCTTTGTGTGTGTCCAAGCCAAATATAAACTCACCAGATCATGTTTGCACAATCTTGTAGCAGTTGTATTTTTGATGTGAGTTTTTGTCCTATTCCAGTAGACCAGGGCAGGGCTGTTATTTTTTCTTGTGGGCTGGAATGTGATCCTTGGTGTAACAAATTATTGGTTTTGCAAGTACATTTTTGTAAAATAAGAGCTTTTTTACATACTATTTTATAATTTTATTGTGGTGATATTAACAACAAGCAATGACAAATGCTCCACAGCAAAACCAATAAAAATATATTTATATAAAGGATAACACCTATTCTCAAAAACATGCTGAGGGCCACATGGAAACAGTCAGGGGGCCGTATCAGTCCCTGTGCCAGTATTTTTGCAATTTTTTCTTCTTTTCTCTCCCTCAATGCAATTATATAAAAAGACTGATGTGGCCACAAATGGGTGGTCCTCATCACAACTTCAGTTTATTTGACAGTTTATTTTTGTTGATTACTTTTTTGACATGTATTTTGTTAGTCTGCATATTTTTATGTGCCTGTGAAAAGGGGTTAGGGTTATCGTTTTGTGTAATATTCTGTCTGCTTTACCTTTTGTTTTGTTCGTGCCTAAGCAACCAGACAGGCCTTGTGATGTAACACCATGTCAACTGACTTGTCTCTTTTATTATAGTTTTTTTTAAATCGATATTCCATCATAAAATTTTCAAAATAAAAAAGCAATTATCTACAAATGTCATAGATTAGCTTTACACTAAGTACTGCCTCAGATAACAGCTGTGTACCCCTCTACCTGCGAAAACAATGAATATTCAAACTGCAGCAAATATTCAAACTGCAGAGAGCTTCACGTACCTTAGTGGCATTGTATATATGGCCTTGGTAATATCTCCTAATGCTCACGGATTATTACATAAACCAACTTCCTCAGGCCCTAGAGTGTAGCTATGGGCCCTTCAAACCGCTGGGGAAATCCACACCTCTTTTGCCGTCACACCAATCGCCTCACTCATTCCTTCAGTCAGATATCATCAAACTCAATTTGCCGCGGTGCGTGGTGCGAGCAGTCGTCACGGCAGCAGTGGGAGGAGGTGCTGCTCTTCCTCGTTGCTCGGCTTTCGGACACTGATGAGGGCTGATTAGTGCGATCCAGAGCGCGTCAGGCTCTAATGCAGAACTCATGGAGCCACTTTGTCCCAGGCCATAGGCAGCGCACTGCTCGCTTCAGTGGCCTGCGGAAAATCACCCACTTTCAAACCAACTATTCATTAAAGCTCATCTCTGAGCCATCAACTTGGAGAAAATGTTATATATAGTGTACTTTTATCTGTGCAAAATAGTTTTACGTTTTCAGTGTTTCTCATGTTTAAAACTAAGTAAGTCTAAGTATATTAGTCAGTAGTGTTTTGGAATTATGTTTAAAGGTTGTATGGAGGATTTTTCAAATCCAACAACTGTTTGCTGTTTTTCAAACGATGCACATGTGTTTCACCTCCCAGGGCCACGCCCTTCTCTGCAACTGGGCCAATGAGTTACTTAGGAACACTAATTGGTCAACGTTTTGCTGGCCTCAACAGTTTATATAGTTTTATTATTTTTTTCTTTGTTTAGCATAAGTACAAGGCTGTTACCAATTTTTGCAACTGTTTTTGACCAAGACTGACAACAATTTTTGAAAATCCTCCATACAACCGTTAATTGCAGATGTTAAAAAAAGACACAAAACATCTTATGCTTTACATCTGTGTTTTAGTTACAGATTTGATGATAACTGGTGTTAAAGTATAGTTATAGAAAGTTATAGAAATAACTGACAGTCTATCGGTACCTATTACTTTTAAAATGTATCTTACATCTACAGGATATCTACAGTTGCTTTTATAACTTTTGAAGAAAACAACATTGATGCAGCTTTAATATATAAAATGTCACAATTAAAGTTTTTTAACGTTCCAACTCTTGTTGCTTTGTAGTGGCTGTCTTCTGTTTCAGGAAGTGAGGGTTTTGTCATTGTTATTTATAGCAAGTTTGGGCGTCTGTTTTTAATAGTCTTTTGAAGGTCATGTGTTGAGGTCTTTTGTGCTGCAGTTTCAAGTCAAGTTCCAGGTGAATTTTAGCAAATTTTCAGGTTTGATTTACAAAAATATATCTATTTTATGAATGAAACAAGCATTTTTAGCATATTTTCAAAAGCTGTTATTAGTGTCAAAAATGCCAAAATTGTATTATCAAACAATGTTCTAATTAATCAATTGTTTGAATAACTTTATTTAAGGGCTGAGGTAACTTCTTTTTGGATTTTTTTCAAAGGCTTTGTCAAGTTTTTCTCTAAAAATCTGGCAACACTGGTCAGTCTTTGTTCTGCTCTGAGTGAGTGACAGCTGGATTTAGCCAATCACAGTAAAGTAGGAACTTTCAGAAAAATGAGATTATTGTATTTTCCTCAAAGACAATAAGACAATAGTCTTATTGTGATAAAATCAAAATCCTGATCTATTTCCAGAAAAATGGTGTAGCCTTATGAACCACCAAAGAGACATTTTGAACTGTATTTTTCCATCATCTTAGAGGGACAAAAGGAATGCAGTCCCCCCCCCCAAAACTGATCAAGTTTTACGACCCTCTGTGTCTTATCAACAAATGGCTATTGACTCTAGCACCAAAGCCCCTGCTGTGACCTGTTGCAAAGACTTGCAGGACAAGGACTTTCATTATAACTCATTTACTTTCATGGGTATTTTCATGTGTGCTCTCATGTCTATAACCTTGTCGAAATATGCATTTGGAAATTTTCTGTTCTTTGTCATTGCTTCATATATTTGTGATTGCGGCAGTTATGCTCAATATCCCAATTGAATTTCACAATTGAAAATGTAACAGTTTGAGATGTCAAAATGATTCCAATTGCATGTATGTTCTTGTTAATTGAATAAGTGAATAATAGCTAACTATTTACTGATTTAAATTCAATTAAGGACATAGTAAGCCATAAGCCACTCCCAGCCCATGAGAGTCCGCCCTTCACAAGACTCCACAAGACCACCATCCTCCGGGTCACACACACGGAGTTGGTCACACTTCTACTTGGAACTTCTTCCTGGTCACTTCTATCTACCTCCCTCACGTGCTGAACGGGGGTTGGAGCCGAGCTGTGAGGAGCCTATTCAGGCCCTCCGGGCCTTGGCAGTCCCTGCGGGGGCTAGCCTGGCCTGCTGCAAAACTGAAAGCAGGCCTAAGGACGACTCTTCAGCCGGCATCCTCAAGCTACAGAATGGGACTCAACTGCTGCTAAACCCATCGAACAGCAGCAACTGCACCCCTTTGATCATGGCCCAAACAAGGAAAGGCCTCAAACTCGGTGGACACCAAGGAGCACCACATCTTCGGCCTCATGGGACGTAAGACTAAAATGGTGGCTGAACGCAGAGTGGCTTAAGGGTATAGTTAGGAAAGTCTTGTTACTCCTAATTTAAACCAAATCAGATCTTACCATTGAAACTAGTGTTTACTGTAACTGTTTGGAAATTAGTGATGAATGTTTATGTTTGTTTTTGTTTATTAAACCACACAAAATGTTACTGGTTATGGTTTTATAATTAGGATTTTGTCACTGTAATGAGAGAGCGCGCCTTCAGACAGACAACGAGGAGTAGGTTTCTATTTTTAAAAATTGAGTTAGACTTTAAATGTTATCTCTGGTGCCCCAAATTGATTAACTTTATTAATCGCCTACACAATATAATAACTAATAATTAGCAATTAGTGCGCCATGCCACAATTAGCCGATTTTTAGTTTATTATATTAAAACAAACCACTACATATCTGGTGCCGCGTGAGGCTGGTATCACACTAATGTAGTAATAAATAAATCTGTTACAATGGTGATAATATTTTTTTGCTTTACCAGCCCTACCGGTCAGTGAAAAAAGTGTAAAGAAATATAGTCTGTCCCACTCCTTATACATTTGAGAAACAATCTGTTTTTTTGTTCTGTGCGAGCGTGTAGAGGTGTAATTGCATCACGTATGACAAATATAAAAAAAGAAATCCTCTGCTCTGAGGTCCCTGAAAGCACAGTCTCTGCACACAGATTACAGCTGAGGATCTGCATGTGCTGCAGTACAGTGAAGGAGGTTTAGATGATGTGATAGTGAGCTGACAGGTTAAGAGACCAACTGCTAATCTCCTCCATTCTTATTACCGGCGCTGATGAGGCTGGAGCTGTCATAGGCTGACTTCACTAGTGATAAATAGACAATCTGCAGCACAGCGTTCAGTGCTCAGGCATTAATCCGCTGTTGCAGCTCTGAGTCTCTCCATCTTGATTTTTCTTCTTCTGCTTCAATCGATGTGGACGCCTTGATGGCAGAGTTCACAGCCAGGAGGCATGCAGGGCAAATCCTACTCGCAGGTCACGCACTTTCTACCTTGAAAAGAAATTAATATGGAATGAGGTGTAATGATATGTGCATAATGGTTGTATTTTTCAGTATTTTACACCGTTGGATGTAAAATACTGAAGATAGAAGATAGTTCTGCGAGGAGGAGAACAAGAACTGCTGCGCAATAAAAGACTCAACTAAAAGCATCAGATTAAAAGACTGGATTTGATGATTTGTATCTTGTATTTTAGGCAAAAGATACTAAACCATATTGAGATTTTTGTGTTGTATCATTGTAGGGCTCAGTGATTCATCTTGAGAACATCAATTCAACAGAAATGTAAGAAAACATCGATGCATTGATTAGTTGAAGTTTATTTCATAAATTTTAATTACAAGAATGATTATTGAGATAAGGGATTACAACTATTCTGTAATCAAGTAACCACGCTTATTACCTTTAACTAGTATATTCAATGTGCACATATACATTCCTTAAGTGGAAAAGACACAAACATGTTTCATTTTTATCTATTAATTCTCTTCACTTCATGCACATTGATGTGTCTTGGCTCTAAGTAAATAATTCTCATAATAGATAATGTTGTGTTTTACTACTGACAAAATCCAAATATATCTTTATGTCATAGTTTATTACTGTGTAACTTTCTGGAGGTGAATTGTCAACTACACAATTCATAAAAATGTTTTATGCCATGATGTGAAAAAACACAGCTATCCACTTTTCGGAAACATGCAACAAGATTCCAATACAGTTTAGACAATACCTGCAACAACTCTGTTATGCACATGGTTGAAAACTGCATTATAAAACAGTTTGATCTCATTTTGTCAAGTTTGTCTAACTCACTATAACTTGTCCCAAGAAGCTTTGACTAATTGGAAAGTTAGTGAATTTCAGGAAGCAAAACTCTAATTACTCTCTGACTATTTGTATAGCATTTGTATGTTCAGTACATTGTTTTTAATTACCAGCGTTGTGTTTTCAAAAATATTCATCCCTCCAGAAATACATGCCTGCATATCCTGCACTTTCCAGATTTACTCTCAACAGTGTAGCAGTAATTAAAAAGTCGATCTAGGCGGGAACTGTCAAACTCTTTATGTGCTATCAGTTTCTGTTCATAAATATCTCCAGGTGACTAATTATAAAGGCTTTACCGGGACAGAGCCGATGGTTGTAAAGATGATGTTATTTTAATCGATGAAACAAGTGTTGAAGCAAAAGCTCAGATGTTTGTGGATGTTAATTACGCCCCAGTGGCTGCTCTGCCAAAACTACAGACAGACTAAGAAAGCACATTTCCCAGAAAGATGAGCCATTATCGGATGACAGAGGGGAGCTGATCCTCTTTTTGCAGCTTGGTCGTAATTTAACCCTGAGCACATTCAATTATTCAGCGGGGCTCATCACACACAGGGTTACAGTTAAACTTACAGTCTGGAGAAGTTTTTTGTCACCTCCTCATCAATCCTTTATGCTGCTCTCTGTGTGGTTTGTAGCTTGTCATTCGGGCTGGAAGACATAAACATAAACTGTGGTTGTAAATGCTTCAATTAAATTAAGTATATGTAACATTTTCAGTGATATTTTTGTCAATAAATAATTATTTTGTTCCTCCAAGCAGATCACAGGCCAGCAGTGCTTTGGTTCTAGTCA
This sequence comes from Mugilogobius chulae, assembly GCA_038363315.1. Lineage (NCBI taxonomy): Eukaryota > Metazoa > Chordata > Actinopteri > Gobiiformes > Gobiidae > Mugilogobius > Mugilogobius chulae. The sequence goes on along the minus strand of CM076409.1, from coordinate 46,665,862 downwards.
TTTAACCCTGGGCACAAATAAAAAAGTTTACTTCAAGGTGGTCAGGAGTTCTTTACATGGGTTCAAAGAAAATACCCAGCGCTGGTTTAGGGCTTCAAGAACGTAAGATTTTGATTTCAGATTTTAGAACATGACCTTTGTGTGTCCACAGAAACAAGATGTTCAAATGTAATCTTATTTTTACTGAAAGTCGTTGTTACGTATTCTTAATTTTAAAAAGCAATGGAGTTATTATATTGTTTTGTTGATGTTTCCATTTGGTGTTTTTGTTGCTAAGACACATGACTCTTTTGGGTTGCCAGTTTGTTTTTTTAGAACATGACACATCTGTCTGTGAGGCCAGAGCTCTATAATCTTTAAATGCCTATTTTTTACTGCCTTAAAAGGGTGGAAAAACAGAATCACCTAAAGTTGGGGTAACAATTTTTAATTAATTAATTTCTTTCTTTATTTATTTATTGTAAATTAGTAACCTTTGTGTTTTTCACTAAAATATATTCGATACATGCAGCATTTGTGGAAAAAATTAGACCAAGTTTTAGTTCTCATCAGGAGCCGAATGCAGCGCTTTGATTTGGTGAGCTTGGGTGTCTCTAGTTTCAATTTGTTGTTTGTAAAATGAAGTTTAAAAGCTATACTTGCAACCCAAAAAAAGTAAGTCAATATTAGCCATGTGTCAGTGGTTTATGAGAAGTTGTTGTCAGATTTAAACCTAAATCATGTTTGCAGTGTGAAAATCAGCTACTCCACCTTCAATGTTAGTCAGTTTTGATCACTTACCCAGCCTCATATTTACTCACCATAGTGAACTTAGAAGGGCTTTTCATAATTTTTATGAAAAAGTAGATGAGTAGGGCAATATTATATCGTTGATGATAGTATCGCAATAAACATGGGAATGGATGATCATAAAAGTTGGAATATTGTGTTATGTGGCTTTAATACTGACTGCAGAGGTTAAAAACTGTACTGAATAAGATGTGAAGAGTGAAAACAGCTAAAATGCAACCAAATATAAAGAGATATAAATATAAAGAGATAACTGCTGTTGTGATTTTGGGCTATACAAATAAATTGCATTAAATTGAATAAAGGCCACATTAAGGCAGCCTTAGATATATATCATTATTAATTAAAAAAAAACACTTCCGGTGCGTCCTGCGTGGTAGCAGCTGCCAGAGAGCGCAGATTTTTTGTGTAAATTAGGGTTGAATGTTATCGCAAAGATTCTCTTTTATTGTCATAAAAATGTTAAGTCATATCTTTCTGCCCTAAAAGCTAACAACAATAGCATGCTAGCAACAGTACAATGTTCTATTAGATGCAGACTGCACATGGGGTCTCATTTTCACCCAAGGTAAGGCAAGATACACTTTTCTGTCCCTATAGGAAAACTACGGTTGACCGTAAAGCTGTTTTTATAAAACCTAAACCTAAACTGATACTTTGCTGGGAAAAAGCAACAAACTGTTTAATTTTCAAGAATAAATATTTGCAGAAGCGTTCTCTTTGCTCCTGCCCCACATTCTGTTTATGAGGGTTTGTAAATGCATTATAACGACACAAATCTATTTTTAGCAACCCTAAAATGTGTCTCTAAAAGAGAAAAACACAATTGTTTAGACTAACTCAACCACCTGAAGTGTTTTCATCTTACATTTTATCATTCTTTAATACAATTACATTTTAATTTTGCCACTTTGTCCTTATGCAGCATAAAATACATGCTGTTATTCAATTACTTTAGAGGAAACCTTATAATGAATGCTTTTCTGCGAACATAACTCCTGTTCTGCAGTTTCTTTGTGGTAAAAAACCCTGTTCTCAATAACATCTCTGTCAAGTTTATTCGGCAAACACAATTACAGCTGGAGTCAGTGCTGCTGTGAAGCGGCCTCCAATTACTTCATTTTTCAGTTGATTGGTGGAGCCTGGCCCTCATCTGGAAACTAACCCAAAACTCCTCGGGAAAAAGATAAATGATTCGATTTAAGGTGCAGAGATTAGCGCGACTGCAGATAAAAGTATGTGGTGGAAATAGCAGCTTGTTGGGGTTTGTTTTTCTTGTTTCTTCTGTAATTGTGAATGTGAGAAAAGGCAAATGAGGGAGCATATAGATTAGATGTGGTACATGCGTGCTGCAGCAAAGTATGTGTCCTCGCTGTGTTTAATTAACTCTTTCACCCCGAGCATTTCGCATTTTTTTCTCTTCTTTGTTCATTACACCAGCCATTACATTCACTGTTGGCCTCCATGAGCACAGGGTTGTACTCATTGTATCAAAATAGCATTATATCCTGACAAACTTGTTGGTAATATCAATACAGGAGGTGTATCGTGAGACTTTAAACCTCATAAATTTGCAGTTGTATTCTAACTTAAGAGCACAGCAAAAATAAAAAAATGTCTGCATTTTGTTTCAATATCAGTTCAGATATATCAAAGCTGCTTTTTTAACATTGGTTTTAGGGCTGTACTCAATTAACTGACACTGCAATATATTATGAAGTGTAGGTATATATGTACGTGTTTTCAGTTGTTTTTTCTGCATTTTCTTAATTTGGTCAGTGGCTTGGGTTTTGTGTTTTACAAGGCTGATGTTGTTAAGTTGAATTGTCATAAATCAGTTGTGCTCTGGTAAAGGCATTATAGGTGAACAGAACATTTCAATGCACTGATCCTGCATACTAAAAATGTCCATTTGGCCATTTAAATTATTACATCAGATATATATTGTGATACGTATCATTCTGAGGAAATGGTATCGAGATATATACAAATCGTATCGTGCCTGTCTGTATCGGGAAGCATATTGTTTTGGAAAGCTCTTGGCAGAAGCCAGTCCTACAAGCGCACCTCTGTAGCCTTCGGTTTTGCTTTGGTTTGCGCAGTTTAGGGGATTAAAGAGATGGTCAGAAACTGGAGCTGAGCTTAACGGATCATTAAATGTTGATGAGGTGAAATGATGGACAAGGAAGAGAAATGCAAACAACTTAATGGAAATGTGTGTTTTGAGTGTTACAAGAAGAGAACTCTCACAAATATTCTATGAAACACCTGCATGTTTCGTAGAATATTCAATCATGTCTTTTTGATTTTACAATAGTGAGAGATTATGTATCAGTTATGTAACACAGTGTGGCAAGGATACTTACAGCAATCAGTGAAACCCAGGTCACATGTCCACAGGTAACAAAAGGAACTCTTCTTTCATTTCTAGGGCCTATATACTAGTCTTACTTTGACACTCAATCTATAGATGCTTTTGTGTAAGCTATACGGCTGTGTTGGCAAGTGCTCTAAGTACATTTTCCGTCTGATTTCAATTGATGTTTTTATTTTTTAGCAACTGTATTGTGAGCATAATATGTAAAGAAAAAAACTGTTATGCCCATTTTGCATTTGGAGTAAAAAAAAAAAAATAATAATAATAATTCAAATTTAAAAATGTTCAGTTCCTCTGTTTTTGTCTTTATTGTGTGTTATGTTTTAACTCGTATCACAGACTTAAGAATACCATGATGCACAGCAGAGTTATAATTTAAACTATTTTATGGTTCATCTAATTTTTAAATTTGCTTTTGCCATATTTTTCAAAAAAATCTTTGGATGCTTAAAAATTCCTCTGCTATAGACAATGTTCTTGAAAAGATATTGTCATATATTTGATTCTACATTTCTAAATTGCTAAGATTTTCTTGAAGAGACATCTCAACTTCCAAATAGATTTTTGTGAAGTGCGCGCTGCAATGTTAACTGTTTTTACAGCCACAGGGCTGATGCTGGACCCTGCCATGTTTATAGACAGCAGTTGTTCTTTTGTTTCTGGCTTCATTCACACACACATCTTACATGGTCGTCTCAACAGTCAAGGCTGCAGTTTTACTCCCAGCGCACATAAATCTGCTGGGCTGCTGATTGAAGAGAAAAGAGTGCCGTAAAACGGAAAGCAACGATCCACAGGGGAATAGGCTGACCTGCTTTTTTCTGGTTATGAACTATATTTTTTGTAGTCTTTTCTGTTGGTGATTGCTGCGGAGCTGCTGGTGGAAGGTCTACTGATTTCCATGACCTTGGTTCTTCTTAGAGCTCTTTTATCTGCCCACCCTCTGACGGCTTTGAAAGTGGAAGTGCATAAGAAGGGGGAGGTGGGTCAGTGAATAAAACACTCTTTATCTCAATATGCAAGTTCATCTCCTCACATTTTCTGCTCCTTTCCTACATCACTGAGCGCTAATGTGCCGTCACATTGGGCAATGGAAGAACTGTGGCTGCAGGAGTCCAGCAGAACCCTGAATTACTCACACACTTCCAATTGGAGATGTATTTTTAGCCCAGAATTCAGTGTCCATATCTACAATTTTTTTTTTCGTATTATTATCATTGTAACTAACATGTGATACATCCTTATACAACTGAAAAATAGGCAGCTAATTAACCTGGTTAAAGTATATATATTTTTTATTAATATGTGCAAAATGGTGTAGAATTGAATTGTGTAGAGTTCTGATTCAGCTTGAAATTAGTGCTGTCAAGCGATTAAAAAATTTGAAGAGATTAATTAATTATGATCTGTAATTAATTAATCTACTTAATCTATTTTAATCTCACCTAAAAATTGCTGAAAAAAACACTAAACTTAAGTGTTTTTGTTATGTTTTTATCCAATTTGATTAATTACATTATCGTTGCAGATGGGAAATATTAACATATTGACTTTAGGAAGTCTTTTGTTGCCAAGTTGTCAAGTTGAACAACCCTTATGTCCACTTTGCAACTCACATATGAAAACAATGAAGTTAAATAGATTAATGCGATTAAAAAACTTAACTCGATTAATAAGTCTGTAATTAATTAATCTCAATTAATGCACTAATCACAGTGAAAAAGATGACAGTCTAATCACACTCAATGTTAAAATTGTATCGCAGCAAGAAAATACAATTTGTCATGAACAAAAAAAAAGTTAATTTTAATTGTAAACTTAACCTTTTATTCTTTGTTCAGTATTTTTTACAATCACCACTTGAAAAGAATGAACTCCCCACACAGGCAGTCATCGTGGTGCAGTGACGGCTGGTTTGCAGGCGGATTGTCATGTGGAGGTTACAGAGGTGACAAGTAACTAAGTATTTTTACTCAAGTACTGTACTTAAGTAGTTTTCTTGAGTATCTGTACTTTACTTGAGTATTACAAGTTCTGGTGACTTTTTACTTTGACTTCTTACATTTTTCAAGAAATATCTATACTTTTTACTCCCTACTTTTTAAAAACAGGTGAGTTACTTTATGAGCTCATAATCATTTGTTTTCCTTTTGAATACCAGGTTAGACCTGCTGTGTTGTCGTGTATCAGAGGTTTGAGAACAAGTAAACAGATGAAAATTGCCAAAAACTTCCTAATTTCTAACAATTACATATTTATCCCTGATAAAAGTCTGATTAATGATAATTAATTCACTGTAAAGGCCATCTCACACTCCACAACTTTACAAACTAACTTGGCACACTGGAAAAAAATTATTTCTAGATTGGCTAAACGTCTCAAAACCTGGATTTTAATCTTTATTTTTTACTTTATTTGTCTGTTTAGATGGTTTTACTTGGAACTGGATTAAATGACTTGCTTTGAGATGTTTTGTCTTGTTTCAATACATTTGTTCTTCATTCAAGCTAAATTATTTGCTAATGACAGAAGACCTTTTTTACTCACCTCTGCGGCAAATTTGATTCAAGCTCAAATCTCTTGTAATCAGTCAGAAATGTCTTGAAACAAGTGAAGTAACCTGGCAATTTCTAGTATTCTAGTAGTTTTACCTGAGAGATTGTAGTTTTTGCAAAGTAAGCGTACTTTTTACTTTTTTACTCAAGTAACTTTACACTGGTGTACTTTTGTACTTTTACTCAAGTAAAGGAGTTTCATCTGGACTTTGACTTTTACCAGAGTCATTTTTTACACAAGTAACTGTACTTTTACTTGAGTAGTGAACGTAAGTACTTTTGTCATCTCTGGGAGGTTAAAGGTTTACAATCAAATTAAATATATATTTTATCTAGATTCAGGTTACAACCAGGCATCAAAATGTTAAATTATTAATTCATCATATAGTTGTGGTTAAATGAATCATTGCCTGAAAATAATACATATGTCTGTGTGAGAAAGGTTGCACTTTGTCCTTTACCGTGAACCAGAATAGATTAAGCCTTGTGGGTATTTGTGGCTTTTATACGTTGTAATGTATTATTTTTCTCCATTACCTAAAAGAATACTATATAAAGCGACAGTCTTTATTAAATTCTAACAATTACAAAGAACCAAAGAAAAAACATAATTATTAGTTTACTAAAAGTTGTATTTGATTGATTGGCTGCTTGGAAAACTTATCCCTCGTTTCTGTTCACAGCAATCCTAATTTGAATAACAAGTTTTAAAAGATATTTTGTACATTATATTACAACTGACAAAGGAATCTTATTATTGATCTTTGTAATACTTGTACTTGATGTTGTTGAAGTTATAGCAGTTCGTTCAGCTTCAACTCCTTGCTTTTGCCTCTGCAGAGTGTCCACAGTCTGGGTCTATGTTGCTCTTGTTGCAAACTTTAAACAATCAGACATAAATAGTTATAAATAGTTAACTTTTTTGCCATACAAGAGCCTCCCTTAAGGCAACAAGCAATGTGACTCAAGGTTGTTGGGTATTCTTGTTTTAATAACTTAACGTTTTGTGTGTCCAGGGACGGTGATGCTTGGGCAGGTCATTAAAGACTTTTTAAGGCTCATGAGTCAGAGGTCAACACGTGAGGTCAAAGGGCATTGATGTTGCACACTGTGACATGCTATCTTGTCTTTTCAATTAGTCATGTTTAAGTGTTAGGCTGTTGTAGAGGCCACAGAAAGGTCCCAGATAAACATGCAGAGGGTCATACATCCAGTTTTATTAACACTCCAGTGTGGGAATAAGATGTGTTGTTGCCGCTGTCCTTTTCTTTAAAAAATATTGAAACTAAATCAAACCAATTCACTGTAGAGGTTGTAAGAAATATTTAAATATGACTTAAACCCTTGTTTCTGGGGACAAGGTTTGTTTGTTTTTTCTTCTTGTTGTTTTATACTGAAAATACAACTTTCCCCAAAGCATTTACCTAAGTATCTGATTTTCCTACACATAAACAGCCTCTGCCAAGTGAATAGATATTGTAGAATTGCTTGGGGGTTTTCAAATGTGCTTCAATCCTTATAAATAAAGTCTGAGTCAGGATTGTCCCGCTGTACCCTTCACTTCATCAGTCACTTTTAGTGCAATGACTAAACCCAAGTGTGCTTTGTTTTTCTTGCCGATAAACGCTCACGTGAGTCAAAGATTTTTGTTTCGCGCAAGCTTTTAAGAACGGTATGTGGTTCTTGTGATACATGTTGTTTGATTTAGTTGAATAGTTACAAAGAAGCTGGTAGAAAACTGAATTTTAATTATGTTGTCTGCATAAAATAGAATATAAAAAGAACTGTGTTGTGCATTCAGCTTTGTAAACCACATCTGGACACTTTCACAATGGTGTTTCAAGTTATAGAAAATTAAAGACCGCACTGTCCTCATTTTACATTTTAAAACTACTTGCAAAGAACTGCTCGTGCACAGTAGACTGAAGCAGTTTGTTAATTAGGCTTCAAGCACCAAGTCTGTAAAGAAGCTCATTATAACAAATAGGACGTTTCTACTAAAACACATTGGGGTTGGATTGGTTGTGGAGGATTTTTTAGATTGTCACTTTTCTCCAAAGTTTCTTGAGAAAAAAATGTGACTTGCTCAACAAGGTTGGTCAACTTTAGATAAGTGATTAGGTACATTAGATTTTCTTTGTCTAAGAGAAAGGGACTATACCGGAACAATAATTCCATCATGTTAATGTATCTATTCAGATTAGTCTGCTTTGTCCCGTCCAAGTTTAATAATATCCCATTTGGTCACCAAACTCCACTAAGTTATTCTGTTATTGTTGTTAGCATTGTGGCTAACTGCTGTTTGCATACCAGTATGTCTTGCTCCTAACAGCTGTAAAAAAGTTCACAAAACACATCTTGCTGAACAATTCGAAGATTCAGAATGCATTTGGTAAGTGAACAAAACATGCAGACTAAGAAGTTTAAAATCTATTATTTCTCTTTGTTTACATATAGCCTACCAACTTACCAAGCAAACAGATCTAGATTTTTATTCTTTACTCAATGAGGCTACTGAAATTCCATGGAACCAAACGCTGAAGAGCAATGACCAGGTCAAAACATGTCAAGTGAATAATTCAGAGGTTAGAGGGCACTGTAAGTGAGCAAATGTGCTGTAAAAAGTTTAAAGTTTTAAAGTATTTTGCATAAATTGGGTGCAGCGTCCTTAAATATTGTTTGTTTTGATAAAGTTCTAAATATATACTAAGTCTGTTTCTCCCAGACTCTGGTAGTCCAGATATGATCAAGGTCGCCCGTCCGCTCTCATCCCATCACTGTCGGCTGGGTTTTGTCAGTGGACTGTCAGTCAGCTCTTACGCTTGAACAGTGGACTGAGACGGGACAAGTGTGAAAACAGATGTAATTAAAGGCGACCGTGTCATATTTTCGCATTTATTTGAGGAGACGTGGCGATGTGACAGTCCGACAGCAAAGTGAGTGTGTCCTTATGTGCTGTGAAGAGCAGCACAGAAGGACAGAGAGACACAGGTGACACTCAACCACCAAAAGAGCATGTGGTTCATACCTGTTTTCAAATGGTGCTGGGAGTCTGGGCATCTCCTTTGTTTGAAAATCGCCAGAGCAGAAACCAGTCTATTTTTTAAAAGTAAAAACTTCTATCCATCATGGCAAACTTTTCCCTAAAGCAATTATGTTTCTTGATTACCTTTAAGGCCCCCAGTGATCAAAAATGGCAGGTGCTGTACATCAATGGCTTTTGCTCACTGGCATGTGTTGCCATATTGGCCATTAGCGTTACCCTTTTGTTAGGAGCTCTACTGGCTAGCGGACATGCTCAGTTGTGTTTCCCCCCTTTGCAAGATGAGCGGGATGAGCGAGTGGAGACGCAGAGACGAACAGACCCGAAAGCGCAGGCCTGACTGTTCTGAACAATCAGAACGGGAGTTATAGAGTGAGCAGTGGGGAAGCTAAGGTTTAAACAGATGTTTTATACAAAACTGGAGACTTTTGATCTGGAAAAAAAGTTTACGATGTGAAAGGAGTTAAGAATTGCCATAAGAAAGCTGCGATGCTCGTTGTGCTGAACACGAGCAGTTTGTGTTTGCATTGCGCTCTATGGAAAAATGCTTTTTAGTCTGTAGAACAGTTTTCACGCAGCAATACCAAAAAAGCAGTCACTGTTGTTATATTATTATAACAGATCAATGCCTGCACCAGATTTATTTATTATCATTTTTTTGCTTAGTTTTTTTTTTTTTTTTTCAATGAAAGAACTTTAAATAAGTTTTATCCTTAGCACATATCAGTGCTTTAAGTGGGCCAGGATTCACAGGTTGAGTATCAACACTTTAGTACGTTCTCTCTGTGATTTTAACCAGACAAAGACTCTAGATGGAGAAGAGAACTAATATTATTCCGTCTTTCCGCGACCAACTGTAACCTGCCCAGACGCATAGACAACTCTCTGATGAACATCTGCTATAATATCTGGCTCTACAAACTTAAACTCTATCTGCAATTAGATCCGCGTCAGTCCTGGTCACATCTATAACCTGTCCGTCCATGGTAGTGGAACTCTCCTTCACTGTGGTTCTCCTCGAGGTTTCTCTTTTTTCTCACAGAGTTTTTTTTTTTTTTTAGTTTTTCCTTGCCGAGGAGGAGGGTCTAAAGACAGGGGATGCTCTGGGACATTAAATTTGCTTTTTTAATAGTAATCTGTGTAAGCATGTTAATAGTAACATGCTTGACCAATCTCTGTTTCTTATTTTCTGTATTACTCTTTGGTTTTGGCCAATGAATGTTTATTGTATTATTTTCTACCATTCATGTTTGCTAAATTAACAATCTTGGGAAGTTCTCAGAGATGACTGCTATTGTGGTTTTAGGTTTTACAAAAATGTATTTATTTGATTTGATTAGAAATCAACATTATGACAAGAATAAAATGTGTGTAATAGAGGCAATTTAAAATACTTCTGATTCTTTTTAATAGTTTGTCATTTCACTGTTCGGTAATTTTGTCTGTTGTTCTAGAAAATTACACTGTCCTATATCTACATCTATTACATTGAACCCAGGAACCATGCTTGTTATTGATGTTGTCATGCAACTTTCTATAATGACAAAACACACCTGGGGGTCTGAAAGTTGTAAAAGGCATGTTTAAGCTCATTTTGGTGAATAATTAGTAGGCTCAGAATGCATTATGTAAGCAAGACATTTACATTTCTGCAAAAATTAAACAAATCAATCAATCAATCAATCAATCAATCACTCAATCAATCAATCACATAGCTCACTGAAATGGTAAGTTAAAAGCCTGCTCATAGAGGCACATTTTCCTCATATTTTTAGTCCAACAAAAAAAGTATATTTTTGTGGCTAAAAAGTAACAGGATAGGCCTTTAAATAGTTTGTGTGTTTACATTTTTAAAATATTGCTTTGCTGCAGTCATTGTTTCCAAAAGCTCATTTATCTTGAAGCACATTTGAGCCCAGCGCCTGATTTAAAACACAGCTATCAGTGAGCTGCTCTAAACCTTATCTGCGGCGACGCACAGAACTGCTGCGGGAGAATAATGAACTCCATCAACGACATGCTGAGCCACCAAATCCTCACAGACGGTTTCTCTTCCTCTGAGCCTTTTCTCTCAGTGTTAAAGGGCTTTACCCCCCGCCACGAAAACACCAAGAAAACATCTTAAAGACTCGGATCTGAATGCTGTCTGTTGATTCAGAGATCACTGGAGCTGTTCTTTAACCCTCTACTGCATGACTTTTTATTTTAGGAGGAAAAAATTATTTCAAGATATTTTTTGAGAGCTTGTGGGTCCCTGACATTATATCAATTATAACATTTGACCCCCCACACCCCCCACAAAAATCTGGGTTTGTTGCCTCAGGGCAACAGTGTGCGATGAGGGTACTAAAACACCAAGGTTTTCAATACTGAATGGAATAGGAGAAAATAATCTAAAAATGTATCAGAAAAGGTTTTATTCAACATAATACCCAATTTACCTAAAAAAGAGCTAATTTAGGAGAAACGATGTTCCTACTTGCACCTATATCTACCAGCTCAGGGAGTTGCACTATTCGCCCTGTGTAGATCTCAAAGTTATGTGGAATACCTTTAGAGCTGGCTAAAGTATTTTGTATCCCCATTTCTTAGGTTTGGCTGGTAGATTGCTTGTTCTTATTCTTTCCCTTGAGGGAACTATCTGTTCATCCACAGCCAGCTTCTCACTCATTGGGATGGATTGCAATTTTGAAATAAGATGGTCTACCAGTGGTCGGATTTTGTAAAGTGGATCTGGACTTCCTGCAGGTATTGCCTCATTGTCATTGAAGTGGAGAGCTTTCTTGATGGCCTCCCATCTGTTCAGACTCATGGTATCAGCTACTTGATGCACCCGAGAGGCCTTGGACCAAAACATCCGAGTGGCTGGTAACCCAAACAGTGACATGTAGACCAGGGGTTCTTAACCTTTTTGACCCCGAGGCCCAAATATTCATGTAGAAAGTAACCTGGGGCCCAATCTCCTATTAAATGTATTGTACTTTACTGCTTTTGTGGCCCTCAAAGAGGTGCTCGCGGCCCAACTTTGGGCCCCGGCCCTATGGTAAAGAATCACTGATGTAGACAAACTGTTCAAGTTCTTTAGTGCTGAGGTTTAAAGGCCTGCTTGGGTTGCACTGTATAGCATACAGGTTTGACTGCTCTGTGATCACTGACAGGATATTTTCTGAAAAAAACATCTTGAAGTAATCTTCTGATCTCGGAAGGCTTCCTTGCCATTCAGGATAGTCGGGGAAGTTGGCATTATGGGGTGTTCTCCAGCCATTGTCTTCCTCTGGTTCAAACACCTCATCCTCATCCTCATTTTCATCCCAACACACACACACCAACACACATCTTACAGAACCCTGACTGACCCCTGACCTACACTGAGTGTCAAACCTGATTCAGGGAGCCACTCTTCTCCACTATCACTCTCGTCCTCAAGCTCACTGTCTTCACTGTCGGATGGAACTTCCCTACCATGTTCATTCTTGGACCCATAAAATGTTTTTATGTCCATTTCCTACAAGCAATAATACTCATTATTCACTCCAACACATCTCTTCTTTAGCACTATTTTTCCCAACAAAAGTGCTACATCTGCATGATGTTGCCCTAGGGCAACATACCTAAAACACAGTATTAGCATAAACATACAAGTCAAAATTATATGTAAACAATCAAATGTGCATCTTGACATATTTCTGGACATTATAATATTTTTTTTAATCAAATTATTCCAATTTAACCAGAGAAAAGTGTTATTTATCTTACCGTTACCTAGCACTGTGTCACATGTGACTTTGCTTCCAGAAATGACTGCTTCAGACTCAGTCAAATGTGCACACCCACTTCAGCCTCTGATTTTATTGGACAGAAACATGTCTGCTAACATTATAAAAAACAAAAATAAAAAAAAAACTTATAGGGCCAGTGTCCAAGCCAAAAAAGTGGTTTGTTGCCTAAAAGCAACACTATGCGGTAGAGGGTTAATCCAGATGAGGACGACTTCTATGGCTCATGCGTTTTGCACATGTTCATGTACTGTATGTGCCAATGTGGTTTTGTCATATGCTCAAACTTCATTATTAGTCAGATAAATGCTTTGTTTTAAAGCAAAATCCGCTTTTAGGAGTTTTAAATCATTATTTTGTTTACCCTTTTCATTAACCTCTCCATGTTGTATTTAGAGAGGTTCAATGCAATCTTTTTTCTTCTGAAGAACTATTACTCTAGTCAGTCCCTATTTCACCGGTCTTTGTGACATGCATGCTCCTTTTTATTTATTTTGTTCAGCCATTTCATTTTGTAGGCAATCATATAAGACAGTTTTCCCCGCTGTTATGAATATCCCAGTAATGTCATAGGTATATCTCTGCGATATTTAGCTTTTTTTCTAAGTCCATGAATCAGCCAGACTTGCTTGGATCATTTCTGCAGCGTTAGCATATTGCGCATAATCAATTTGATTTCCTTTGCATTCAGTCACTCAATTCTTGATTCTTGTGAGCACATGACTTACATGTGTGCTTTACCACAAATTTTATATGATTTGGTGGATCGGATGTTTAATTTGGGGGTGCAATAGAGCACACTTGAAAGATGGAAACAACCACATGTGTTATTTTATTTAATCTTGATTTTTTACATGTTTTGTTTTGTTTTTTCTTCAGATGATTTTGTTATTGGACTGCAACACTGAAATGTCTTTATTGTGGGACCAATAAAGCTTCTTTCACATTTAGAATCATGTTTTTTGCTAAAGACTTTGCCCAATTACTGTTAGTTTTAGGCACAGTAGCCGAAAATTGGTTCAGATCTGGTCTTGTTTTGAAAGCAGTGGATTCATCTGTGCTTTTTCTGAGCTGTTTTCTCTCTGGGTTGGCAATAACCTGTCTTCATCTTTGTGTTTGCTAACCCAGGGTCGTAGCTAATTGAAAAGTTTTGCCAGTAAACCGGTGGCGTGCGTTAGTTAAAGTAGCCGAGCGGCGCCTATTAGCTGCTAATGGCTGCAGCTGAAGTCGTCGTTAGCTGAAGGTTTGTGCATCGCTCTCCATCACTCACTCATTATGCCACATTAGAGCTGCGTGTGGACGTGCATTTCAAACACCTGCATCAACATCAGGTGGGTCGTATGCAAACACATACAAAAAAAAAAACTTATTATTTACAGGTTTCAGTACACTAAATGAAACCCTTTATAAGTCAAAGATACCCTCATTTAGACTGCCTACAATGTGATTGTTTACTGTAAGGTATTGCCAAACCTAATTAAAATATGAAATCTAATTCCTCTTTATTCAGCTTAACATTATAATTGCATTGCAAAATGGATTTTAATGTTCAAGTATCGATAAATGTTATCAACCACAAGCGGCGGGACACTAAATATTCACATCACATGGGCTCATAATTGCAATGTACGTATAAACATCTGAACTTGAAATTAACATACATTAGCAGCTTTGTAGTTTTACAATGTTTACTTCATCAATGTTTGGGAGTAAAAAATATTATCTTCCGTAAATTGTATCCTATAGGTGATAAGTGCAGACAAATAATGTTTGCATTTTATGCAAAGTACAAGCCTCTTTTTCCTTCGTGTGCCGTTCTAAAAGTGTCACTTAAGGACACTGTATTTAATCACCTTCTCAGCGCTATCTTCCACACTGTGTCTTAAGCCAAGCGGACACAAGACGACACTGTTCTCTGCAGATATGCTTGACTATTGTCTACTCTCCATTTATTTTTGCTCAGGTCTAAAGTCTTTCTCAACAACTTCGGGCTTTAAGCAATGAACTATTAATAGCAAAATAATGTTTAACTTCAATCAGGACTAAAGCAAGTCTACATCAGGACATACCAATTTAGCCCTTCAAAAAGTTTACTGCAAAAGCAGAATTTTGTGAAAAATCAGACCTCTATGTCCTCATCTAATTAATAAAGATTTTTTTTTTCTTTTCTAATGTAAAGAACAATTTGAGTTACTATGTTAAATGCTATTACTATGACTCTTTGTGATAGAGAAGTACTGTTGAACAAAAGATGTGCCAAAGGACTTAAAAAGCTTTAAATACACTCTTTGAGCCTAGTTTATAAATTATGCTCACCAGTTCAAACCAAAATGTAATTGCTCTAATATTAATTTAATGTAATTTAATTTAAAGTCCATTAGAATTAGTCATCTGTGTAAGATAATGTATGACAGGACAAAGCTGTTAGAAATTCACATGAACGTTGATGTGCTTCATGATTGAACTCACAAAATTCATGCTTGTAGCCAGAGTGGTTGCAATTTTTATTGTAAATATAAAATGGAGTCCCACCACAAAGTAATTGTATGTTTTTCTATCTGTGCATTACCCTCATTGCTTCAAAGTGCAGAACCACTTTCCTTTCCTTTTTTTTTCTTTCTTCAAAAAAGAACAAAAAAAATGAACAAGGTACCTCACACATTAGTGTAAAGATGAGTGGGAACAGCCCATTTAACTGAAAGAAAGAAGGTGTCAGGCAATGGCTTCAAAATTTGCCTGAAGGAAGCTCGAGGCCAGAACCATTGCACTGTGAAGAAAAGGTGCGAGAATTTAGTGTGCAGAAGTCACTTTTTGTTCAGTTAAGCAGTTGGACAAAATAAAATATGGTAGATATTTAGGCCTTTCTAACTCGCAAACTCTTTGGTACACAACATACATGAATTTTTTACCACAAGCACAACTTTAGAATAATAGAGTAAACAAAAATAAACATACTTAACCACAGGGACAGTCTGAAGAGACATTGTTTGTTTTTCTTCTTCTCTGGTGAATAGTCAACACTCTTCTTTTGTTTGATCACCAAATCCTTTTTGATTTCAAATCTGGAGAATATTCCAGCCTGCCTTGTCCATGCTTCAGATCCATCCTCTTGGTGCAGGCGTTCTATATGTCGCGCAGTGTCGTCTGGTGAAGACTTGTTCGGCTCACTTGTTATAAGGTTTGAAATAAAGAGAAGATATAAGAATCACCACATGTGCAAGCAATGCTCGATTTCCTTGTGTATAATGTAGGTCACTGTTTTCTCTTGATAAATGAGGGGTTGAACTCAAAGGTCAAAAGTCGATGGAATAGAGGTCTTTGCCCTTTCATGCCAACTGTGAATTGCTCGATTGTAGGAGATTAACAAAGATACATTTCCTTCTTATGGCTGCAGTCAGATCATGTGATGTTTAAAAATAGAATAATGAATAAAAATATGTGTCATGGTCCTTTACTCTTGGTCTCCTTGCTGCACAATCAGGCAGACATTTGCATTCGAGGAGAATTTATGACTTCAGCTTCTTAAAATATCCTTCATCTATGTCTTTTATCTTTAAAGGTCAATTCCAGTTTTCGTTTGCGATGCTCATATGCTGGATCTGAAACCCAATGTAACAAACGTCATTTTTTAGAACAAAGACCTCTCTCCAAAGGGGAAAACTTGACAAGATAAAGCCAGTTTTTTCAAGACAGATATATAACTTAATAGCTTTACAAAATCCCATTGGAGTTTTGAACAGAGTTTGGGGAGAAAATGCAGACTTGTCTTAAAAATACTAGGTTTGTTTCTTGCAAACACATCACTTGTAAAGCATTGAGCTCAAGGGACAAAGGGTACAGCGTGTTAGCTTAAATCACTTTTACAATGTTTACAAGTGTCCCCAGCTTTTTATCACCAAAGCACTTACAGACTGTTGCAAGTGCTCGTAAATTTAGAGGCATCACTAGTGCATCTTGGGAATTGTAGTCAGCCGGGCCCTTGTGTTTGCATAATATAAGATGTTCTGCAGCAGTAAAACAGTTGTGGTTAATTATAAATCACTGTATGTGGGGTTAAAAATGTTTCTTTAAAGGGTCTTATAAATTTTGAAGAAAATGCTAATTTATAATGAATGGGCCTCTCTCATTAGGCAAGAAGCGTTTTTTACACTTCAGGATAAACCTATTCTGTGAGACTGCACTGTTTGTAGTTAATGGCATTTGGTCAGAGCGAAACATGAATGATTTAGGATCTGGTCGCTGCATGAATTCACTTTATGAAATGTTGAAAATGCTGTCAACTGCCCCGCTGTTAATGCGCCTTATATATTCTCTCTCAAGGCTGATTGTGTGTGCAGTAAAGACCCAGTAATGCTAAATACTGATGTGTATGTGTGTGCCTGTTTGTGCAATTCTTACAGTATATTTAAATGCTCTCTTTATGTACGTAGATTCTTTTATAATCATTAAACATTTTATCTTTTCATGCTTAAATACAAATATGACTTTTTATGTTAAAAAACCTGCTCTAAATGCTTGTGAAATCTATGTGAGAGTAAGGGATTGATAAATGTAACAATTAGACAGTCTCATCATCTAAAAGAGACCTATTGTAGTATTTATGTTTTTAATAAACTCTGGCAAATGTAGAGCAGTAATTTGCCTCTAAAACAGCTTTGAAATACAACCAGATCCATTAACTTTCTGTTTAAAACCGCAGAACTAATTTGCCCCGAGAATTTTACATTTTTATTGTTGGAAAGGCCTAAGTAAAGATTACAACATTTCGTGTTTTTCTTGGAATCTGAAATTTGTGAGTAATAGAGCTCAACAGTGACTGCCCCCTCCTACGTTCAGGAAGTACAGGCTCCCATGTTTAATCAGCATTGAGATAAAAAAAATAAATAATCTTCAAGGCTAATCTGCTGTTTGGTGAGTAATGAGAAAAGACCTACATTTTAGTTTAAAATCCTTTTCTTGCAGCTTTATAAACTGAAGTTGTTAAGACCTTTTGCCAAATTTGAAATTGTAGATGTGTTTTTTAGACTGATGACAATCGTGCTGTGGATCTGAGTTAGTAAAGCTGGCTAACCCGTGACATGTCTTTAAACTCTTTAATATTTGCATTTTTTTCAATATTTATAAGGGAGTTTACAACAGGGCACTTACTTCTGAACTAGGGTGATCTTCTGTTGAGCTCAATCAAACAATCAAGTAGAATCAATCCATTAAATGAATCCCTTTTGAGTAAACTAATGAAGAAATGCCACTGATAGAACATGATTAAAAACATAGAAAAATATATTTTACAACAGGTCTTCTTTAAACATGACAAAATTGAACCTTTCTGAGCTTGATCTGAACTTGTATACTAAAGAAAATGGTATTATCATTTGTCATAGTACTAAAAAAGATCCTTTTTCCTTGTAGTGTTTTTATAAGCATATACATTTTCATGGAGTCAATGCTTTTTTGACTTATAGAGGCAGTAAGTGACATTTATTCCCCAAAGTTGTACTCATCAAGGGTTGATAATTCCACCGTAGTCTCTGCTTTTTCTTTTTCTTTTTGGTCTCAAAATTGGAATACATTCCTTATTGTGACCCAACAGTAGGCACACTAGAAATAATTTGATGTTAATAAGTACTTGCTATTTGTACACATATAAGGCATTATGTTACCACACTTGTTTTATGTTTTATATTTTGCCTGCATTGCATATGAGGTCTTGAGTGTGAGTGTTTTGGCTCTTCTAATAGAGCTGCATTTCATATTCAGCTGTATTCAAATGTGCAGTCAGCATGGATGCAAATAAGCACTGAGCTGGAGTTAATTTCTCTTGTGCTTTTGAGCCGCTCTGCTGTCGTCACACTGGGCAAAATCGTTTTTCGGGGATACAGATTCTTTTATATTTGCAAACCTCATTTATTTCTGTGATAATTTGGAAATAGCAAATGTATGAGTTATCATGTGTGATGTTTTTATTACTATAACACTATGCTTGAAAGATTGCACAAATATAAGTAAAATAAGCAACAAAAACAGATGCGAAGAGTCTATGCTTAGGCAGAAATAAGAAAAAATTTGACTTTGCTAAATGTCTTTGTAAGTCTCAATTTGGTTACTTTTGCGACATTAGAAGAACGTGTCGTCTCTCTGCGCTGCCTCCCAGTTGAAAACTCGCTCTTACAACTTCCTTACAACTGTGCATCGACCTGACAACAGCTCTCCTGAGAAACCCTAGCTATTTTAATTTTAAAAAATGTTTGGCATTGTACAATTCTGCTTTACTACCACATAGTGACATAAAAATAACAATCCTCTGCTATACTGCAGTAAAATGTCACTAGGTATCACTTTTTATCACTGCGATGCCATCAATTCTGTAGTTTTGAACATAAAACAATTTGCTTTGTTTCTTTCACTAAGTGAACTTAGTAAGTATTGCGATTCATTATAAACTAAATGTCCGTGTACCTGGTCTTTTTAACAATGTAGCTTTTAAAGATGATTAATTAATTAAAAAAGAAAAGAAACATGCTTCATTGGTTGTTTTTAAATGGTAGATTACAGATTGTATTTTACTGCTGTTGAGTTCAGATAGCAGCTAATCCTCGTGCACAACAATGATTTTACTTCATTAATAATCCACAGCATACCTTAGAAGTGCCTTCAGGGGCCGAGTTTTAATCTCCAGTCGATCCGCACTAATCAATAATCATCTATTCATAACACATTATTCAGGTGCACTTGTGTTGTGGGAGACTGTGAGAAGTGCTGACGGCAGCAAAGGCTTCATCCTGGCGGCTGATGTTTTGCAGTGAAATATTAGTGTGTGGCCTCTGTGTCTAACTGAGCAAAACTCACTAATTAAGATGCATTTTTGTACTTTCTTTTTTCCATTGGCTATTGAACGAATGCTTTTGATGGACTATCAAAATACTATTAAGCTGGAGCACAGAGCAACTGACACGAACAAAAGGACACAATCTGATCTTTTTTTTTTTTTTTAATGATTACAGTCAGTCTTTTATGTGGATGGGCACTTATTCAGTTGTTCGCAAAATCAAGATGTTTTCAGAGACTAACTTTAAGTAAGCAATCATACATGGGAAAAAAATGTAATCATGATAATCATCTGCATCAGCATTTCATCTTTATATCATCAGTCCTGTTAAAAAAATGTCATAAAGTAATTTGTGATATTAGGAGACGTGTTTCTGATGTTCATGGGGAGTTTATGACAGTGACTGATCACATGGTCACCTCCACGTTGAGCCTTGGGCCCGAGTGGACAGTGGACAGCCTATCAGACGCTCCGACCTTGTGCATAAAACAAGCTGCTACAGAAATAGAAACTGTTCAGGTGTGTGCGTTTGTGTTTATGTGTGTGTGCTGCGCCCTTCACCCACAACACAGTCAGCTGGTATATTTAATGCATAGACTGTTCTTATAATTATGTGTGGACTTTTCTGGAGGAGCACAGACTTGTGTTTGGTTCTTAATACTCATTTTGATACACCCTGAGTTTATAAAAATTTTAATTTTTATGTCAAAGTTTTAAACAATAAACTGACATGTAATCTGGTTGAAACCGTTCAGGATATATGTACGGTATATATATAATTTAACCAAAAGAACCAAACTGATGTTTTAACAACAATTTGCACATTTAAATTTTTAAAAACACAAGATAAAGACAAAATCTGTTGACCTTGAGTCAGCATATGGTACTGAAGCCTTCTAGATGTATAACATTAAGTATAAAAGTGTATTATTGATGTAAAAAGCACTAATTGGGAATTAAAACATAAACTGGCCAAGGTTGTTGAATATAATAGATCCCAATTTGAATTTTTTCCCCTAATTATTTAAGTATTTGTAAATTTCAAGCAAAAACCAAAAGTGATATACAGCAGCTCTACTCACTCTAAGTTAATCTCATGCGTATAATAAACAGATCCACACTTCCCTCATGTGGTCACACACTGAACTACAGCTTCATTCATAAAAGTGACTAACAAACTGCTTGCCTCAGCACTTTTTCTGCTGATTCTGAAAAATATGATTTCATATTAGTGCAATCATTTATTAAGTGTCAACACAGGCAGCCTGTACAGTCATTTTTAACAATCATGAGCAGAATTACATTTAGCTATGCCGATATTTTAAACATTTGGATAGGAAGTTCCACAAGTCATCATTTACAGATTGCAATAAGTGTGCAACATTTTCTGCATAAAATTTCCATACATAACCAATAGATTATGGAAAATAAGTCCTGTTTTGTGCTCACAGATATGGGGACATGGTACCAAAAACCATCATGGGGAAGATTTTCGGCTCAATCTGCTCTCTGAGTGGAGTGCTGGTCATCGCTCTGCCTGTGCCCGTCATCGTGTCCAACTTCAGCCGCATCTACCACCAGAGCCAGAGGGCCGAGAAGAGAAGAGCACAGAAGGTACACAGAATCAGAATTTACCTCTGTTAAGTTTGTTTACAGTTTATTCTTTGATTGTAGTAAATACTTGAGCACCATTTTAAAGCTTTTTATAATAATGATTACTATAAAAGAAGTCTTCGTTGGCACTTCTTTGTGAGTTGTTGAGTCAGATTTCTCAGAACATGGACATCTGTATGTGTTCACAAACAGAAAACCAGGCTTGCTAGAATTCTTGCCGTGAAGAGTGGAGGAGCTAACGCTTATTTGCAGTACAAACAAACCCTGCAGCAGTTTGGAGCGAATGAGGAGGTAACCGTGGAAATGGGTGGTGCTGGTGTTTCTCTCTACTCTTTTGTTTTATGTATTTCTCCTCTTTGCTGAGCTGTGACTTACTGACCTGCTGCAGGCTGCTGCATGCTGATGCCCAGTATTAACCACAGGGGAATGGCCTTCTCTCTTCCTCCATCAAGGGACATTAGCATCTACAGTGTCTGACTCTGCAGAAACATATTCACACATGGCTCCATGTCAGTGATACATTTTCATGTTTAGATGAATAAACACTTTATTTACTTTTTTTCTACATCAAGTTATATCAATGGCTTATATTTGTACCTGTGGAAATCCCAATATTAAATTTAAAGGAGACATACAAAAAATAACTTCATGAGCTTTTAAGCTAGTTACAGCAGTGTTTTCTTATTTTTATTTTATTCAAAGAGGTATTTGGACTGTATGGCCCTGCTACTTAGACTTTACTAGTAAAGTGCTGTTTTCACTTACCACCTATCCCTGCCCACAGTCCCATAGATAGGCATGTAGCAGGTTGTAAAGTGTCACATAACCATGAACATATACAGTACATTATTATATTATATAGCATTCTATTCTAAAAGCATAAAAAGGTCAATCTGCTGCTTGCATAGAAGTGCATTTGATAATTTATTTTATAAATCAGTCGCTCATGTGAGGAAGTTTCTGACAACGCATTTTATCATTCCTCATATGTTGGATCATTCTGATCTTTCCAGTGTCTTGTACAGTATAATACTTTTGGTCATAGTAAGAGCTGTTTTCAACCAGAGAGCTTCTTCTCCTTCATAGTTGAGTTAGTGCCTAGGGTGTTTAAAAGAAACAACTTAAGAGTTAACACAATTTTAATTTTCAGGCTAATACATATTTTTTACATGATATCATTCCAATATTTAGACAAATTAGAGCATGCAAGAAACATGAACTATATTGCCTGGGGCAGACTTACACCTCCAGCCGATATTAGACTGAAATGCTCTTTGCAATTTTATTGGTGTACAGTCTGTTGAATATTTTAAATTTAAGTTTTGAGCGTGCATTTCCCAAAGGCTTCAGCATATGCTTAACTAATGTATCCCACTCAGTCACTTCAAAAGTGGTTTCTAGGTTACATTACTTATTTTTGATTCTTACAATATTAGTGTGTCCTGAAATTGACATTCCTAATCACTTCTTTCGCTGTTCTCTTACTGAGACTTTGAGTTGCTCCATCACTGACTGGAACTAAGCTGAAAATGTCTCTGTTGACTTACTAATGCTTTGTTTCACTTTTTTTCTCTCTCTCTCTCTCTCTCTCTCTCTCTCTCTCTCTCTCTCTCTCTCTCTCTCTCTCTCTCTCTCTCAACACACAAAAGCCAGAACCAGAACTAACTCACTCTTTTTTCTTGTTTTGTTTGGACTGCATTGGCCCACATGTGGCTAAACTTTTGACCTATCTGTTCATGGCATCACCACCACGAGCCCGTCAGCCTGTGGAGCAATGAGACCAGTCAGAATGCATGTTGTCAATATAGTTCTTATGGTTCGCATGAATCGTGGAGTGAGACAATGTGGAACCTTAAAATGCATTTGTACACTCTTGTATTTGGGAAACTGTTACTTGAGTAATAATGTTTAGTCTTGCTTTGGGCAGAATGAGAAAGTGCTCAATATTGACAAAGAATGGTGGCAAGATCACACGTTCAAGAATGTGACTGTTGTCTTTATTGGCAAAACATTAGTATGTAATAATACAGGAAAATGACTGAAATCTTGTTTGATATAGTTTGCATTTGTGAAGCAATTGTAACTGTTGCATGCTTAGAATAAAATATTTTGTCACAGAAAAAGAACAGTGACAGGGAGACTGAGATCCAGTGTGTGGTCAGGTGACATCTTTTGGTGCAGTAGATCTGATGACTTTGAAAATCTTACTTTGATGGACACAAATATTTATTTTTGTTTTTGCTCCAAAGGCCTCGAAGAAGCTGGGAAAGCCCTGGTGTGCAAGACCAACCCCAACTTTGAAGAGCATCATCATCATCTGCTAAACTGCCTTGAGAAAACCACAGTAAGGAAACACTGAAACACTCAATTCAGCTTGTTAGTAAACACTACAATAACAGTGAACATTTCTTTGTAGAACCATGACTTTGTTGATGAGAAGACATTTGAGGCCAGCTTCAGGGAAGAAACTCAAGTCAAGCAACTCTCTCGAACGTCATCCATCTCCTCCAGCTCCTCAGCTCACGGCCTGAGCTGCTGCGCCCGGAGGAAGAGGAAGAGCTTCAACGTCCCAAACTCCAACATGTCAGTGGGTCTACAGGGCAGCCAGGAGCTCAGCACCATACACATCAGAGAAAGACCTCTCACCAACAGGCATGCCCCTGTCCATTCATCATCATTCACTCACATTTCATCTTGTCCTATATGTTCAGTCAGACTTCATTCCATTACAGTTTGACCAGTAGATACAAGCGATAAATGACATTGTGAAAGCAGAAATGTAGTGCTACAGAAAAAAGAACCTTACAGAAAGTAAGTAAGTAATCTAGTAAGTAATCTTTATTTGTATAGCGCATTTCACAGACACAGAGTCACAAAGTGCTTCACAGTGAGATGAATCCGTCCCTCCCCACTCAGTGACAGTAAACAGCAGAAGCAATTCGCCTTGGTTGGTGGGGAAACCGGAGTGCCCCGAGGAAACCACCCAGACACGAGGAGGAACATGCAAACTCCACACAGAAAGGTCCCGGGCCAACAGACAGAGCTAATGCCAAAGGCACTTGATGTTTACTGGGAAATTGTATTTTGGTCTTCAAAACTGGCTTTTTAATAAAACATTTTCATCCAAATCCAAAAATCCAACAATATAGCATGATTTTCATTATTATTATAATATTTTAGCCAAAAAAACAAACAAAACAGCAGCAGTGAACCAACAGGACACTATATACAGTACAGAATATGTAAACACATGGCACACATGGTCATGTGATGCCTGTTTCCCATGATGAGTCAGAGCCAAAGAATCCACCCTTTGTCCAGCTGTGGGACATCTGAGACTAAATGAAACTCGCACAACTTTGAGCTAAGCTCAACCTCAGATGTGCCTTGGACTGAAATACACACAAGTCAACCCTATATAATCAGTCGTTTAATTTTACTTACTTTATGTCAGCTATAATGTGAGACTGGTCTCTGCCCTCCAAATATATATTTACATATTGTAAAGAATATTGATTATTTGTTTCTCATGATTGTTTTGTTGAGGTGTGATGCTTTTTTTCCTTGCCTTCAGTCGCTCCAGTCGGTCCAGTTTGAATGCCAAGTTTGAAGAGACTGTCCCTCTGAACTGCGAGCAGCCCTACACCACTGCAGCAGTCATCACCATGCCGACGCCTCCCGTCACCACGCCTGAGGGGGACGAGTCTGCCACCTCCACCGACTACTCTCAAGCAAACATAGTGCGGGTATCAGCCCTCTAAAGCGGATGTCACTGTTCCCTGCAGAGGGAGGACAGTCGAGATGGCCCAACACTACAGACTCAGTGGGCTTCAAATGTTTGAGAAACAATGGGTTAGCTTTTGCTTAGCTCTCGACTGGAGCAATGCATCAGTTTGTATGCACCCATTCTCAGTTAACCCCTTTACAGACTTTTATGAAAAATAGTTTGTATCAATGCAATTGAAAGGTACAGTAACTGTAGCAACAAAAAGTAAAACGATATCAAGTCATAACTTAGCATTTAAAAGAACAAATTTGGCCTTCATATTTTAATAGGCTGAAATAGCTGATTGCAATACATCTATCAGTGTAGGTTCTGTTTTTCACCACTCAGCCTATGTCATTACAACATTATGTGCTCATGGTCCGCACAAGAGTAAAACTAAATATTTTACAGAGTGACAAAAAACAGACATAAAGTGTAGCATTTATCTTTAGCGTTTGGTCAAGAGCTTTTCAGTTGGTTTACAACTATGTTACACAGTTGTAATTATGGCTGTTTGTTGGATTTCCCTGAATGTTTCAAGATGCAAAATAACCGAATAATTTCAGGATCACATAATTTTACTGTGACACATACTGATGAAGGACATATTAAAATAGTCATTGATTTGATTCAGTTTTGTTTGAGGATGACATGGTCAGCTGGTCATGGGCCTCTGTTTTGTCTCAGAGGTTTCAGGACCAGAGCATGCTTTAAGAGTGTGTGGTAGAGTGCATGAGGTGGTGCTTTCACCTGTTCTGCTGGTGTTCTGCATGCGGATCTGACCGAATGTGTGACTAAGTATTCACTGTCCCAGTTTTATGTTTACCACAGTGAGCTGCTGCTTTAGTGGCTCATGAAAGCAGCAGCGGAAATGAGACTGATGTCATTTAGAACTAAACAAATATTACCTCTAATCTTACTACCTGCTTGTTGTGTTTTACTAGATCCATCATAGATTGAATTGACTTAGTTAAATGAGATAAAATACTGCAAATTATTTGCATAGTTTATTCAGTAAATGATTACATAAATTATCTCTTCCCATTGTCAGCTTTCTGATCTATGGACCTGTGTTAAGATGCAGGCACCTGACCAAAAGTGATTAATGAAAAAACATAACAATTATGTATTTGTTTTATTAGCATGAAATGTTTTATTTTGATTTTCTTGTGACATGGCCAGCTCAGAGCTCCATAATACAGCAAACATTTTATTTTATAGTAACATTGACGCCAACATCATTCGCTTTTCCTTAACGTGACATATGCAATTCAGTCCTTTTCCTTTTTTTGTAATGATATCTGCTTTTATACTGTATATTGAAGAGCCGAATCAGGTCCGGTGTATAAATACAGAAACATATTTTTGAGTAGTACAAAGTTGCATTGTTGATAAAGAAAAGTTATATTAATTACAATCTTGCTAGTTCAATATTCTTGTTAATGAGAGTAGTAAATTTGTGATTTATATATAATTTCCTATGTTTTCCTTCAAGACATTTTCCCAGTGCATGCTTGGTTCACTTCATTTGTTTTTTGTTTTGTTTTTTCCAGAAGGAAATGATCGCATGCACCAACCTGCCCAGCCAAAAAGTCACATTCAGAGGACGTGTTTTGAGGACATAATTTGGCATATTCGCAATGAAATCTGTCTTCATTTTGACACATTAGATTGGTCTTTGCAATTGCAATGACATGTCCTTTTTGGATTGGTTGTTTGTTGAATCTGATAAATTGTCAGGGACCAGCTTTAATCTTTGTATAGAATAGATGAGATGGCTGGTCAGGTGGGCTTTGCTGGTTTCAGAGAAAAGAAGGAATGACAGATCATTTCTTTGACCTTGTATAATGATAATGTGAAATAATGAGGATAATGAGATATGACTTCCATGGATTTGTCCAGTGCAGTGTTTAAAAACAATAATAAAAAATGTTATCACAAACATTGCAATATGTCGTTAGCTAGTTTTTTTTTTTTTGTTTTTTTTTTACCTTACTATATACAAATATAATGGTTTTGGTAAATCTTTTATCACAGAGGCTTCTATTTTTTCTAAACATAGTATTCAAGAAGTAGAAAGTAGCAAAATGTACTGCATTAAGATATAAAACTACCTTGCAAATGCAAAATCCACTAATCCAACAATCCACAATTGTTTTATCAGTTACGTTCTATTAAAATGATTCACCTCAGGGACTGCAGCAATCAGTCTTTTTGCATACACCAAAATCTGTCAATCAAAAAGATAGTTCCTACTTTTAGACAAGCTACCTTTTGGGTTTCAAAAGAGTTTTCATCCAATGAAACACTTATTTTTTTACATCCAAACTCCAAACTTGAATGTTTATTTTCTTCTTCTGACAAACAGTGCCCAGGCTTCTCAATAAGCAGAATCGGGCCTGGTCAGTCCTCGAATGGGAGAGAGCTGAGAACACCAGGTCCACAGTGAGGCAGAAGTGGCTCGTGTCCTTAGGCAACACACAATGTGTGTGTTTGAGAGTTGTGGGTGGCTGGAGGGGTGATAGCACAGCTTTGCTTCTGTCAATCTGCCCCAAGGCAGCTGTGAGTACTATAGTCACTGTTGTGGAGTGAATGAAAATGCATGAAAAAGTGCTGTAAAGTGCTTTGTGTCTTAAAAAGCACTCTGCAAATCCCACAAGTGGCACCAAGGCTAAACAAATCTTTGAGTGAACTAGAGATTTCCATAAATTTTTGAATAAATAATTATAAATAATAAATTTAAATATGTAGTATTTTGCTTTTTTGTTGCTGGATAGTTACCCAAGTTATACAGCCTCACTTTTTGGGGTGTGTCCCTCAGGTCGCTTCCTAAAACACCCCTGGGCGGTGATGGCCACGCAGAAACAAAAGCAAACTTTGAGTCATTCATCAAAACACAGCTTCAATGATTCATGATGTACTCCCAGTGAGTGAATTTGTGGTAGGATCACTTGGTACCATCACTGGCTTTGGCACTGGACATTTGTGTCCATAATACAATGCCCAGAGCAGCATGAGAGTCAGTGCCATGGCAAGGATCTGAGCCACACCGATGGACACGCCCAAGAAACGCAACGCCTGCAGCTGCTTTGTCCCTCGAATGAAACTGTAGATCTTTGGACCACAGCCCTAAAATAGGAAGCACACAGGATGTTAGTGTGGTAGTGTATGTTAGAATAAACAAAACTTTGTTCTAAGTGAGGGGAAATAACTGATTCATTTATGTAAATACTTTCTTTTCTATTCAAATGAATTTGAATATTATGTAATTATAAGTGTACGATAATGAACATGGACATTAAGAAGAGCAGAGCCTGACCTCTTGATGCAGGTCACTGAGGTCGTGGTAATGTGCATGTCGAGCACATCCTGGATACGGATTGGAGCAACAAGAGTCTGGGGGCCACTCCATCTCTGTCATTTCCAGCCAATCAGTGAAGTAGATCACTCCACAGCATTTATACTTTAAGTAAAGTCATAATACAACACAATAAGACAACATTACTCACAAAGCTTCATGATTTTACATTTGTTTGCCGTGACTTACTTCAGTCTGGAAAGTGT
The DNA here is from genome assembly GCA_038363315.1 of Mugilogobius chulae. Taxonomy (NCBI): domain Eukaryota; kingdom Metazoa; phylum Chordata; class Actinopteri; order Gobiiformes; family Gobiidae; genus Mugilogobius; species Mugilogobius chulae. The sequence goes on along the minus strand of CM076409.1, from coordinate 46,637,552 downwards.
TCCAGGTGTGTGTGAGCCACTGGTAACGCTGGAGACCATAATTTGGCATCCGAGACTTGAGACTGATAATGTCAGAGCGCTGCATTGAAGGCTAAAAAGAGGGCAAAGTAAGACCTCCATCTATTCAATGTGATCTATCTCTCTTTGTCTCTCTGCAGGTGTGACAGAGATAGTAACTTCAGAGACACAGCTGCTATAATGAGATAAGCCTTGATGACTCAATGGAACTTCATTGATCAATCATAATGGTGGGTTGGTTGATGATGACATACTACTTAGTTGTGAAGTTGCATATCTGGATCAGAGATGTGTGTAACTGGAGAAGTAGTCAGAGCCGGACATGACTGACATTTCTGGGTATTTTTAGATCCACAGTTTCTATCAGCAGCCGAATGTTTGACTGCAGCTGCCCTGTTCTTCTGCTGCTCAAACTTAGTGGGGCTTCTGCAGTGCTGACATCCTTAATTTACCACTTTAACGATATTCTAAAGGTTGGAAAATTCTTACCTCGTCATAAGTCCAAACAGCACAGGCTAGCTCCACACAGAAAATCACCAACAGGCTGCAAAATACTAAAACATAGACAAAGAAACATGATTTAGAGTCCATTATATAATCTCTGTTTTCTTCATAATACTGATCTCAGCATGCATGCAAAACATCTGACCCAGGGTCTGATACTGCTGCATCGGTATTGATCATATAGATATCAATACCATATTTTACCATATAATAAGTCATCATAGCATTTCATCTTTTCAGTCAAAAATCTGAACGATAAAACAGGAACAGAATGCAAGATTCATCAGTCCAAGCAGGACTGTTTCTCCTATCAAGTTGGAAAGACTGAACTTTTAACCTCAAAACGGATCAACTAGATGGTGAGAAGTGAAAAGATATGCTAAAAAAAAATCAAGCAATTGTCTTGAACGTTTTTAAGAAAATAATCTTTGGTTGGTATGACTTTCAAACTTGAGCCTTTTTTATCATTTATACAATAAACTTTTTTGTTAAGTAAGTATATTATTTGCTGCACAAATACAAAATATTTTTTGACATAACTAAAAAAAAAATTTGATACTCTTTACTGGATAAGTGCAAATAGTGTGCTCAGTCTGTGATTTCTTGTGTCATAGATGGACAGTATAAGAGATTATGCAGAGATTATGCAATTAACTGTGAAGTTAAAACTACCATTTCTCAATTGCTAAAACCTCAAAAATTAGCTTCAGTGAATCAAGTACAGAACTAATATCGGCAAAAAGTGTTTGTTTTAGAAACAAAGTTTCAGATAATCTCAATGAACTACTACTTACACAAAAAATACTTGAAATGATTAATACACTTACATCATTGTAGGAAAATCAGAAATAAGTAGACAATAATGGTTATCGTAAACTCTGAATAGTTCACTTGTCCAGCCTACAATATTCAGGATGGCCTTACATAAGCTGCTTTAGCCCAATCATTTTTGGTTGCAACCTTGCATTGTATGTCATTTAACTTTTTTTCTGAATAAAGCCAACCAAAACCATCTGACTATTTTCTTGATTCATTTATTTCCTGCTGCTTCTGTCCTGTGTGGCTAAAGAAGTCCTTTATCCTTTACCCAATAAAAAGCTCAGGATAGGTGGAGTTTTATGTCCCTATTGTCATGTGATCTCCCAGGTGTCTTTGGAGCAGGGGCATTTCCTGTTTCTTGTGGCTTCCTATCATTCAACAGCTTGTGTCTGTCTGCCTGTGGGGACAAACTTATCTTCTCTGCGAGACAATGGAGACACCTGAATCCTGGCTCATCCCACTGTAATGGGTCAAACACAGGTGATCCAGCTAACAGACAGAGCCCTGTTGTAAAACCTTTTCAGCTATAGGACAACATCTTTCCCTAGTGTCAAATGATTTGATCTGGTTAAATTAGTTCAAGTGCAAAACAGCTCTCTCACCCATGATAGAAGCAATAGGTTACATTTGTGGGTACCGCAATATCCAACCATGGCCACGATAATCAGAAAACAGCACACAGCAATGACAACAGGATGAACTGCAGCTGAGTATGTGACAACTGTAGCCTCCTCCAACCTGCAAAATATTCTGAATTAGGATTGCATAATAAAGGCAGATCGATATGCTATATATATATATATATATATATATAATATATATAATATATAATATATATATATATATATATATATAATATATATATAATATATATATATATATATATTTTTTTTTTTTATGTATATGATTATTGGAGAGTACTGTATGTGTTTATTTTTATATTTTATATTATATATTATAATGCATTTTCTACTGATGTTTGCTGAATGCAGTGGCAGTAGTTTTTTAAGATACATTTGATCATTTCAAAAGTATATTTGTCAAGAAGCAAGTATATTATTTGGACATTTCTGGTCATTTTTCTTGTCACAATTAATACACTAATTGATTAAGAATTAAGAATTTGCTGTTTGCAGATCACAAAGAAGTCTAGTGGCACATTTAGTGGAATCTAATTGTCCAAGCCAGACCCCAAACTCACCTTGTGTGTGCAGTGAGGGTCAGGACAGTGTTGAGGGAGTCTCGGATCCAGGCAGCCACTCCCAGGACACAAGCGGACATGAGCTGAAGGAAACAGAAATAAACACACACAAAAATAAACCCTCTCAGATCAGTTTCTGTTGCCTACAAATAACAACTCAGAATGTAAAGCCTGTTCTCGCAAACACCTCAACCTACTTTGACTACACCCCATGAGATGACTTTGAAAGCACACAGCTTAAATAAACTATGAAACAAACATTCAGAACTAACAGGATTAGACGACAACACGTTAAGCACAGATAAAACAATTCACAAGTCATAGCCTAATCAGACAATAGGCTACAGTTCAATGTAATTACATAAGCCTATGTGCCTTTATCCAGTTAGTAATTTAGCAAATGCTCACTGTACACACTTTCAGCACGTGTTTACTTTATTCCGATTGTAGTTTGATTAATCAATCGCACTCCTCTCACCCAGAAGAGTAGGTTGAGTGCGTAGAGCAGACAGCGCAGGCACCTCACCGCGTCCTGTCGGGCCATCCTGAGCTCAGCGACCGAAGCTCGGCCGCTCGGCTCATTACCTTGGCAACATGATCATGAAGCACAAATACCACAAGAACAAACAACACGACGTGCCGTCGGAAACGTTGTTTGTGGAGAGTAGTTCATTAGAGACACATCTAGTGCCCCATGCCTTGTGCGTAAATATCCAATGCCGCCGTGCGTAAATCCACGCGCTGAAGTCTCTTCTGAAGCGCGCGCGTACAATGTCCCCGTGTAGATCTTGAAAACATCCAGCACACGTGGTTTCTTACTTTCCCTCAGCCCACAGACATGATGGAGTGTGTTTATGGAGTTATGGCAGAGGTGCTGACATGTCCAAATCAGTCATCTAGAAACCACAATAGCACTTTGTCTTGAATCCAAGCAAAGTTTTGTGTTGAGTTGTAGATTCAAAAATATGTATTTTAAATCTTGCAAAAAGCCAAACGATCAACAGATCAAATGCTCGAAGTGTTGAGCCAGAGTTAGAAATCCAAGACCTCAAAAATGTTTTGCAGTTGTTGTTGCTGCAGTGGTGGTCACTCTAGAGGGGGCGCTTAGAGCGCCACTGCTCAGCCAATGACAAACGGCTTTTCCAAGTCACCTGGTGATTCTCTGATGGCCATGGGCTAATTAATGGGCTGCGAAAAATAAAATGCAAGTGGTTAATTATTTTTTATTTATTTTATTATTTTCTGATCTGATTTCATAATCAACTGCACTGCACTGTTCTGTGACGCTTCTTTGGCTGTCCTATTAAGCCTAACCCCAATAAAATACATTGATTATTGTTGTTGGCAAAGCTTGAAAAATATCTGAAAAAAGTTAACAGCAAAAAATAAGAAGGAAGTATTTTAGTGCACTACGAGTGTGGCATAAACTACATTTCCCATGAGGCCTTTCCTCGGGCTGCACGGCAAGAGCAAATCCACCAATCAGGACACGCACAGGCTCTGCGTCACTTTTTCTGACCTCATTTTTGGGTGTATTTTTTCTGAGCGAGACAGCGGCTGGCGGCGCCATATTGAAAGAGAAAAATAATCAAATTAAACTTGAAAAACGACAAATTTGCGACCATGTTGTACCTCGAAGACTACCTCGAAAGTGAGTGTAAACGTGTATCTGAGCCCCAGTGTTTGCATCACCTCGTAATGTTGTCGAAATGAGTGGTTTGGTTGTCTGTGTTTGCGGCGGCTGTTAGCTTAGCATAGCTAGCAAAGGTAACGCTTTTTTTTCTTCGGCAGTGATCGAGCAGCTTCCCATGGATCTCCGCGACAGGTTTACGGAAATGAGAGAGATGGACCTGCAGGTTCAAAGTATGTGCGCCAACACCGGCTCACTGCGGCTCACATTACACCAAAATGAGGGCTGTTCACTTGTCTGGACATATTAAACATAACACATTCAAATTATATACACTGTTTATTATTATTAATACAAGTGTTTGATTTTGTGCTCTAAAGCAAACAATAAAGATACACTACCTTTCAGCAAACAAATCCTCGTTGTAAAACTAGCCGTATTCATTTTACACCAGTGTGTTTGAATTTATAAGTTGTATTTTGCAGATGCCACAGATCAGCTGGAGCAGAAAGTCATTGAATATTTTGTCAATGCTAAAAAGAACAAACCAGAATGGAGAGAAGAGCAGATGGAAGTTATCAAGAAGGTTGGCTCACATATCGCTCACACATATTTTGCACTTTTTCACACTAAAATATCTCTGACACTTACTTGTGCCTTTTCTATGACAGGATTATTACAAAGCTCTGGAGGATGCTGATGAGAAGGTCCAGCTGGCCAATCAGATTTATGATTTAGTGAGTCATGCTCTTGCCTTTTCTCCTGTGTTGCATTGCCACAGTATTAGAAGTTGTTGTTATTGTAAGCTAAGTAGTAATAATCATTAAGATAAACCGTTCTAATTTTATTTACTGTGTCAAATTTGTCAAGTTTCATTTTGTTTAGGCGATACTGGGTAATTATTGAAAGATCGCGAGATCGCAATCCAGTTGTGTCAAATTGTCCATTCATTCGGTGTGCCTTTTGTAATTAGTAGTTCTACAGCCATTACTCTGTCAGGAAAAACAAACAAACATGTAGTTTGGAGCAGAAACCAGACTTTGTTAAATGTGTTCTGTGTTAAATGTTCCACAAATCATTTCATTACCAATCATTACCAATAGCCATTTTGAACATGAACATTTGAAACTCCTCAGGCAGCTGAAATGTGATTATTTCGTCACTAGATGGCAGTAAAATACCTTTCAAAAGACCACTTTGAGCCATTCAACACAGTTAACTACAATTATTTATTCTTAAGGTGGATCGTCATTTACGCAAATTGGACCAAGAACTGGCGAAGTTTAAGATGGAGCTTGAAGCTGACAACGCTGGTATCACAGAAATCCTTGAACGACGTATGTCTGCAATTGGTTAGGTTCATTTTAAAGCAGTTTCTGTAGGGAGAGAGACAAATGTATCTTTTTCACTTTCACAGGATCATTAGAGATGGACAGTCCATCTCAGCCAGTGAACAATCACCATGCTCATTCCCACAGCACAGCGGAGAGTAAGTTATGTTTGCCATAAGAATCAGTGTGGTGCTGACTTCATAATTAATGACCCTTTTTTTTTTTTTTTTTTATAAAACAGAGAGAAAATACAGCGCTCCAGCCCATCACACAACAGAACATGTTCCTGAGAAGAAGTTTAAGTCTGAGGTGCTGCTGTCCACTCTTACTTCAGATGCGTCTAAGGAGAACACACCAGGCGGTAAGAACTCTACATTCTATTTGTGCTTACTTTAATCGTATTAAACATTTAAATGTAATTCTTTGATCTCTGTAGGCTGTCGAACCAACACCACGTCATCTACCACCAACAACGTCTATAGCGTGAATTCATCTCAGCCCTTAGCTTCCTACAATCTGAGCTCTTTACCGGCCGGACCTGCAGCTGGGGCTGGGGCCATCACCATGGCAGCTGCACAGGCTGTACAAGCCACTGCACAGGTACACAATATTTGCATAAGTTTTGCCTTCATATTCCCTTGAACTACTTGTAATGGCTCAATTTATGTTCAGCGTTTCGAACTCATGAAAAGGTAGTTAGGTTTTCATTTTGAGCGCTTCGAGCTTGTGGAAGTGGAGCACTGGAGTTGTGCTGAGAACAGCCGTGTACACAGCTTAACAGTACTAGCAAGACTTATTTTTTAAAAGATGTGGTAAACAAAGCGAAACAAATTGTTTTTACCACGTATAGCTTACCTGTACTGCTTTTTAAAGCATTGTATAAGCTTGGCGATAGATTCAAAAAGTCTAAGCACTGGGCTGTGAACCTAGATTGGCAGTTGAATTGCTGCTGAATACTGTTACTGCTCCTGGGTTCACTCATAATTCTTAATTTACATTTAAGTTTTTATATTTTAGATGAAGGAGGGCAGGAGAACGTCAAGTCTCAAAGCGAGTTATGAAGCAATTAAGAACAACGACTTCCAGCTTGGCAGAGAATTTTCTTTGTCACGGGACAATGGCGGATACTCGTCCTCTGCTCTGGCCTCGACACTCACACAGACCCTAACTCCGGCCACAGCTTCTGACTCTCGAGGCCGCAAATCCAAGTAATTTCTACCTTTCTATCATCTAGCAAATAGAAAAAGTGCAGAGTTACAAATATCAATACTCTCATTTTGTTTTCCAGAAGCAGCATCAAGAATTCAAACCATCAGTCATCCTCATCGTCGTCATCTTCATCACTTTCGTCTTGTTCCTCTTCATCAGCACTAGCTCAGGAGCTTTCCCAGCAGGCCTCAGTGCTGCCTGAGGCAGAGGCCAACAGTCAAGTGGACTGGACGTACGACCCTAATGAGCCTAGATATTGTATCTGTAATCAGGTAAGCGCATGAACTAGTGTGGAGCTTGCTCAGTAGTTGGACAAATGACTTATTGTATCTTTCTCTCTCTAGGTTTCTTATGGAGAAATGGTTGGCTGTGATAATACAGATGTAAGTAGCAGTGAAAGGAGCTTTAAAATTTTGAATAAACTTAGTTTAACAATCTAAAGTTATTCTTTACTTTTCCAATTAACTCCTGGCATCACAATGATTAGTCTCTTTTGACCAGAAAATGTTATTCTGTCTTCCACATAAACACAAATTGGCTACAACTGCTTTAAAACAGATAAAATGTTCATTATCTTATACTGATGTATGTTTTTAAGGGGTTCATATGGGTGTCTTTTCCCTTTACAGTGTCCAATAGAGTGGTTCCATTACGGTTGTGTGGGCTTGACCGAGGCTCCAAAAGGGAAGTGGTACTGTCCACAGTGCACAGCCGCCATGAAGAGGAGAGGGAGCCGACACAAATAGTTTCACACCTCATTCGTGTCCTGTGTTTGAATATAACCTCCAACAATGTCAGAGGTCAAAAGACTACATATAAACTGTGCTAAAATGGCTTTCTCTGCCGTCACACATCGGATCATAGCCACATGAAGAAACTACTCCTGCACCTCAGTTTTTGTTCGGTGAGAAAACCTCTCTGCTGCTGGTTTCAAAACACTAAAAGGAAAAACATACTCTTGACCTTAGGAAATGTTATGTTTACTAGTGAAGTAAAGTTTAAATGTTTGAGAAAGAAAAAAATAAAAAGTGTTTTAAAAGTTCATCCAAATTTGGAACAAGTACTGATCTGTAAACACAAATCTGATTTTTGTTTTTGTTCAAGTTGATACAAATATTCATCTAAAATGTTTTTATATGGATTGGTTTAAAAGATTTATGCCGCAAATGTTGGAAAAGCACCAGAACATATTTGTCTCGTGCTGAGATTTATAACATTAAGTGAAACTAGAACGCTGTCTGTGCCCATTCCAGTGTCATTTTGGTAATTGTGACGTTTTAAATTTGGTTTAAAATAGAAGTTTATGCACAACATATTTTTGAGAATGTTGTAAGTCTGTGAGTTACTGCACTGAAAATACCTACCAGAGGAGAAAAACATTTGTATGTTTTTGTTTTGTTTCTACATGGCTTAATTATACTCATTTATGTAACAGCCTGCGTCGGTTTTTCATTTTGTTGTTTAGTGAAAGTTCTTTCTAGCTTAAGGTGGAATTTTTTGAATCCTTGACTACTTCCTGTCCTCTCCTACAGACATGCTCACACCATTCTCCATAAATAGCCCAGTGTTTGGGGCTGGGGAGGGGTGGAGGTATGGGGGCCACTGACCTCCTACTGAGAAGCTGCAGAACTTCTGTCAGGACAACTCAAACTACACCTCTGATGTCCGCTTTCATTTGGGGGCATTTTGGTCTGTTTGAAGTATTCAGGTCCTCCGTTTGTTTCCCGTTTTATCTATGGAGGACGGACTAGAAATCTGACTAGAGTTTTTTCTTCCCCCCTATTGCGGAGTTTTAACTCAATCCAGATGGTCTGCCTGTGTCTGGTTAGGTTGTTTTCAAGCGCGAGCAGTCTGTGGCTTTTAGTGCCACTTTTTCTCCCGTTTCATACTCTTGGACCTTTTACGTTTTAACTGTTTTTCGGATAGTTTCTTGGGCTTTTTCAGTTTCTACTCAGACTTATTCGGGGAAGACAAAAGTAATAGAGGTAAAAAGTGAAAAAAGATTATCACAGCTGGTGTTGAAAACTGGACCTAAACTAATTTTGCTCGTTCGGTGTTAGTTAGAACCACAAAGTTTTCTTCTATTTTTGCCAAATAAGAATGTAACCCAGAGCGTGTGGACTTTTGTGCTCTTCGCGGCACTGTTGTTGTGAAAGTTCAATGCGAGAATGGGATGAAGCGGAGTGATGTGAACTCTGGAGCTCTCTTATGCGGTGCGTCCTGGCTTTTCTCAGCGGGCTCCTGCTGAGGGAGTCCGGGATGCTCGCGCGCCGCCGTCTGCACCCCGGCCCGCTGCTGCTGCTCGGAGTGGCTCTCTGTCTTTTCTACCAGACTTTCAATGTGGCGTGGCACCGGCTCCAGGACCACCACCACCTGCCCCGCGCACGTGAGCACGGCCCAGGACCCTCGGATCTGGAGGAAAGTTGGCGCATCATCTCTGCTCTTGAAGCTCTTCAGGCCCAGGTGAGTCAGGTCGACCCACCTGCACGTGCCCATTCGTGCTGACCTGTCATGACCCAGGCTGTCACTCAGGTTTTTAGAGTCAGTCATCAGATTATTGCACCCACATGACCCTCAATACCAATTTAAAGTTAGACTCCATACACCTTCAGTAAATCGTAGCGACTGATACAATTTCAGACTTAACAAAGCATTTTACCTGCTCTGTTTTCCCCTATTTTGTTCAACACTCCTTCTTTTTAAATAAAGTTTTTGTCTTCAAATCTTAAGCATAGCCTAAATGTGTAAATGAGAAAAACATCATTCTCTCATACAAGGTTCTCTACTCAAACCTTTTTATAATTTATATAGCCTGTATATAAAAAGATTGATATACTATTTGTTCCCTGACTCCAGATCAGTGATGTTGAGTGCACATAACTACTCTGTCTTTTTGGTTTTGTAAGGACCTGTATAGTCACAATTTTGTCTTCCAGGGACCGGTCGATGGAGGTAGTGCCAATAACAACAATTTAAAATGCATACAACTGTATATTGTATACATTTTTGCTGTTTATTGGGTTAGGTTGTTCTAAATATTCATAGTAAAGCACATGTCTTAATAAACTATAAAACAAGGATAGAATACATTTTTAAAGTTTATCTAAGGGACCAGTAGTAGATGACCTTTGACCCGGTTATGGACCACAGACCAGTGGTTGAAGAGACCATTGCTGTATATTATACTCTACAGAAGAGCTATAACAAGGTTTGCATTGCTCGCCTGACCATTGTTGACCCTATTTTTAGATTATGAGGGCTTAAGAGACACTGGTGGTTTAGTTTCACTCCCTCTCTGACACCTACTGAGTTGGCCGAGGAACATATTAAAATGATTAGTGGCAAGCTTTGTTTCTCCTGAAGAGTGTTGCAGTTATATTTTTGAATAAGATATTAAACTTGACAGATAATTGTATGATCTTTGCAGACAGCTGAAAAATGTGAGGTCTGTGACGTGTCAATGGATGATTTCGTAAAGCGTTGTTTGCTTTGCATCACATGTATTAATGTTGTCACTGAGGGTCTTTTTTGGCACGAGCCAGCTTTCTCTTATACCTTCAGTGTGTCTCCTCTTCTTTGTTGTGCTATATTGTATTATTACAATGATCAAAAACAAAGTACTCCTGGGTGTAAACTGTAGATAAAGAAAATGTTATTTCAATATTTTTTCATCTTTAAATGCAAAATCTTGCCAAGTTCTTCCTGGTAAGTCTTGACCTCTTAAAGGTCACCTCTGCCCCTGACGAGGAAACTGCAGATTAGCTTTCACACTGTGACCCTCTTTAACCACCTATTATAAAGTCTAGATGAAAAATCAGGCTATAGAAATGAACAATTCAGTACTCAATGTTTGTTCTCTGTTCATCTGTCTGTGGGTCAGCTGCTCCGTTCTCTGGTTTCCAGAAGGTTATAAATCAGTTCCTTTAAAGAACCTGTTGATGTTTACGTTCACAGCAGCAAGATTGAGTACATCACACATCTTGAGAAAACTACTACTAAAAAAAACTAAAATAATTTAGTTTAAGAAAAGAGATCTTTAGGCTTTGTGGGAGGTTATGTTTTCCCCAGAAATTTGTGTTGTAGATTTGGATCGCTGCAGGAAATTGGACGTTAGTTTATTTTAGGCTGCATATTTTCTCTAATGTTTATCTGTTCAGACATCAACCTTGTGACTCTGTGAGAAGAACTGCCCTTTACATCAAAGAGATGACCAAATGGTACAGAAACAGAAAAGTGAGGACTCCTGCAGGTGACACATAATGTCTCTCTGTGTTTTTACAGCTGACAAGTCTTTCTTCTCCAACAGCTCAGTGTGCTGGTGGCTGTAGTGAGCAGGAAGCAATTCCAGCCAGTTCACACTGAGGCCAAAGCATCCGGCCCTACTGACTGAATCTGAAAACAAAATTGTCTTTTGTTATTGTCCTTTATTAATTAAAGCTGGGATACACTGCAAATCAAGAAGTACTCAAATGCTTCCATCTACTTCCTGGCTTTCACAAATCCTTCAGCACATATTTAATACCCACATACATTTGTTATATGGCTTATAAATATCTTTTTGCAGATACAAAATGAAACAATTAGCACAGCCAATCCAAACTTTGCTTTCGGCTATGTATGAGAAACACTTTATAGAGTAAACAATGGTCTGAATTGGTCACAAAGCATATATTACAAACTACCAGTCTCTAAAGTGCTTTAATTATCAACCTCTTATATAGTAACTTACCAGTGACTGTCTGCATCACGTCTACTGCGACTTTACACAGTTGAGTTCACAGACAGCCAGGTCATGTGACTTGTCTCGTGTGTCTTCTGTGTTGATGAAGACTCGCCTCAGCAGCTGTGGAATGCTAACCTGACTTAACTTAATGACTGTTTGTGGACATTAAATTAAGATTGTTAGTCCAACGTTTATGCCCAGTGTTTATGTATTTATGTTGGGCGATTTTCTTATTGGCAAAGTTATTTTGGGACACACTCAACAAGCAACTCTATTCAGTCCTTTTACCTTTGAGTGGAGATTGTTGCAGACACTGGTTTGGTCAGTTATTTTTTTACTTCATCTGCGTTAAATCTAAGTTTTCTTTAAAAGTATAATCTTGTTTCATTGCATGTATCAATTCCCCTGCTATTTTTGAACATTAGAATACTCTCAAATGTAGGCAGGAGTGCTTAAACTTGAATTGTGCACATGAACCGTGATAAAATTTAAATTAAGTTTTTGTTCCAAGAAAATTGTGATGTTAATTTGGTTTTCCCTTGTTGCCCACCTCTAGATAGGATCGTATAATCGTAATGTTGATACCAATTCATATCAATAACCTTCAATACATTTTGTAATCATAGTGATTCTGTTATCATGGTCAGAAACAGACCAATATGTTACAGTCACACACACAAAACAAGACAGTGCTGCTGTAATTAGTATTCAGCTCAGACTGCCTTACACTGCTGAAGAAATTGGCATTTGTTTTTTTTTCTAACTGTGGCCAAATGGGACACAAGTCATGTTTCTGTGAACAGTCTAAGCAGGCCTGCATTTCACACAAACATCCAGATCAAACCAGAAGTGGTTATCAAAACCTGTAATGTACATTTTATTATATATATATTGTTGATTGTTACAAGAGCGATGCAACAATTAGATACTCAACTGAGAGACTATCCATAAAAAGATAATTACATCAATGTGGCACAATGGACCTTTCCTGAAGTCATCTTGAGATTTACAATTTTTTTTTAAGTTAGTCTTTTGTCTAAAACTTTGACTAAAACATAGCATTATGCAGTTATTTTGGCATTAAATTGGTAACAAATGTACTCCTAACTATCAAAATTGACATTTTTACAGTGTGACACTAATTCTGACAAAGTGATTCTAAATAAATACTTAATTTAATGGGCAAAATTGACAAAAAGCAGTTTTTTATCAGGCACATGTGAAATGGCCATAGAATTAATCACAACAGTGCATCAATATTGCGTTTAAACCCTCATTTGAAACCACTTTTTTAATTTTGTGTTTTTAAGTAGCTATTTTTGTATAATTTTTAGCTTTAACCAATGTACTTGCCATGAATTTTTTGCATATCTTCAAACAAAATTGACAATCTGATTTCCATTTGATATATTTTCCATCTACAGTGAGACTGGTCTTGGTCTCATCTCGGTCTTGGTCTCATCTTGAGGGTGCTTGGACTTGGACTCGTCTTATCTTGGACACCGAGACCACATTTCATTACCACTATGCTCTACTACTAGACCAGGAGCACAGTGACCGGTTCCAGACACAGTTTTTGATAAACCCTGCACAATAAGATCATGTAGACACTGACAAAAAAAAAAACAAAGGTGGTCGATTTGGTCTTGACTGCAGTCTTGCTCTTGATGGTCTACCACACTAGCTGACTGAATATTTTTCTATTTCTTTATCAGTTGCTTCACATATTTCCTTGACAGTGTGCTTTGACAGTCTTCAGTTTGGTTAGATAGTGTTTCCAGAGCTTGTTTCTAAGTGTGTGCTGGCAGAACACAGAAAGTCCACTCTCATTTCTCTGTTTACGAAATGTCAACAATAAAAATAAACCACTACAGAACCGTCTGAGGCATGAGACACGTGTTATTAGCAGTTCACAAAGGGTGCATGTTCATTATAGCTCACACAATCTCACAAAACAAATTTTATTAACTAAGCTATAGTTTCCAATTACAATACTGCAAAGATATATATTTATTGTGTTTCTATTTCAACAGAGTTGTGCTAAAATATTAAAGTTTTACCAATTATTACATAGAAGATCAGGCAGAAAGAACCTCAAATGTGTGGATGTCACTTTATTATTTTATTTTAAAGATGACACTTTTGCATATACCAGTAAGCATAAGACAATAGTGGAAGAATTGTAAAATTACCCAGTAATATACATAACCTAATTTTAAATTTTATGTTTAATCTTAAATTTGTTGTTGTCTTACATTGTTTAATGAAGCAATATTTGTCAGATTTACCAATCTGTATATCTTAAGATTTCTGAAAAAGCAGCAGCATTGTTAAATACTATCACAACTCAATAGGTTTTCATATGATCTTAAAAGGTCTTAAAAAGTTTTAAATTTGACCTCTTGATTTGTGCAGAAACCTTGTAATAACGAGTATTATTACTTCAATCAAGAGTAACTGATTGAAGTGGTCACATTCCCACCATCTTTATTCTGCTGTATCTGTTTTACTCTGAGCTTCTACAGACATCGTACATTCCTCTCTGACACAGTCTCTGAAGCAGAATCGTGGTGTTGACGTTCGGCCTGATTGTGTGGTTGTTTTCCAGGTTGAGTCCGTCAGAGGAGCCCAGCGTCAGAGAGCCCTGGTTCTGACAGGCCAACATGTCATCACAGATACAGAGGTCCAGCTCTACATGCGAGTGCTTCAGAAACTGGGATATGAGGTCCAACTCTCCAGATACGCAGAGACTAGTAATCTACTCAGACCAAAGCAAGGTACTGTTACCCTGTGGGTTCTTGTGAAATTAAAGCTCCTATATAACAAAGTTGACTGGGCCGGCCCTAGCCCTTTTGGCGCTCTAGGCAAGATTTCATTTGGAGTCCTGCCCCACAAACACTTTTTTTCTGAATATATTCATGTATTTAGGCAAGGTGATGTTTGAAACTATGAAGAAAATAGACACAATTTCTTAATATCTATAATATTTTTACCCATTAAGGCATATTTTACATTTGTTAAGTAATGCATAATTTGGAAATATAATATGTAGTAAATATTCACCAATATCTTGTAAGTATTTTAATTGTTTGGACCCCAAATTATAGTGTGGCCCCAGCCCTCTGCTCTCCCTCGAACACGACGGATCAGCTTCATCCTCATGCTGGATTCTGTGAAGAGAAATACCATACTGTAATCAGAATTTTTAGTTGGAACAAAATACCTCATGTTTTATGAGACTTCTACTACCACGGTAGTTTGTATGACTAAATCCACAGTATTTTAGGTTCATCAGCTTTTTGTGGTCATAACTCAATAAATATGTGTCCTATCGAGATGAAATAAAAACTGGCTAATTGCCAGAGTGAGTAGAGTGGTAGAACGTGATTTTCATTTTTTTAGAACTGCAATTTGGCACCCTCACCACCAGATGGCGCCCTAGGCAACTGCCTAGTTTTCCTATGCCCGGGCCGGCCCTGCATACAGCTAATTTGATGTTCCCTAAAGTAATTTTTTGCTGGATAAAAGGAATATATTTTATTTTTTATAGAGATGGTTAAAGATGGGGTAACTTTTTTTGTTGTACATAAGTCAACATTGTCTTTTCCTCTAAAACGTATTATGTAAATACAGCACTTCTGATGCAGCAATCTGATTGCTGTGTATTGTTTGAATTACATAATCAAGAATTTTAGTTCTTATCAACACCTGAAAGCAGCGCTATGATTGGCTGTGCATGACTGGTCCTCTCCGGTTACATTTTGTTGTCTGTACAAAGAGGTTCTTAATCCATAGTTACAACCAAAGATTACTTATTTTGCATATGAATCATGTGCTGAAGGATTTGGGAGAGTAAGAAATAGTTGGACTTTTAAATATCTACTTTCTGATTTGCAGTCTGAAAACAAGTAGGCCCTACCTCACCTTTAAACTAGAACTTAAATACTAGAATGTTTGTTGAGACATAAAACATATAATGGTAGTTTTAAATGGCAGCAGGAGCTATAATCGCACAGGATGGTTTGTGTGTTTAGTTTAAAGGTGGAGCCTTCCGGTCAGCTACAAAGGCAAAATAGAAGGATTGTGTTTTTAAAGCGATGTGTCCTGCAGCTGTGTATCATTTTAGGAGCTTAGGCCAAAACACACAACCAGAACATTTCCTGCTTTTCCACAATCACTAACACATGTGCAGCCGTTTGATTTCATAACTGTGGCGCCTCCTTTGGGCTCTTTTTATGAACTGTTCTGTCAGTTCACTTGGGCTTTTGAAACAATTTTTTGCATTTTTCCTCAATTATGAACAAATCAGTGTTGTTTTGTAACATATTAAAGGTCCCATGTTGTGCAGACTTGATTACTGTGAGATTTTATCCTTGTTAGAATAGTGTTTCCTCATCAAAAACATATCATGGTTTGTGTAAGTATGGTTGAGTAATCTTGCTTTTTTAGGGTTTAATCTCCAGAACTTAAAATGTCTATTACTTAAAGGTGGGGTGGTTGATTTTCACACTACAACACAATTTATGGCTTAAATCAGTCAACTTCCTCTCATAGATCCTTTGGCACATGGTTTATAGCGACTTGTATGGATTTTGGTTGCAGTTATGATCAAAAAACGTCTTCTTACAAACAGCAAAGTGAAACTAGAGAGGACCACCTAAGCTCAGCCAATCAGAGAGCTGCATTTTGCTCCTGATTTCAAATTGTGCTGCATTAGTTAGTTACCCCAACTTTAAAGGTGGGGTAGATGATTTTCACACTGCAAACACGATTTAGGTTTTAAATCTGGCAACTACCTCTTCTAAATCCTTCAACACATGGTTATGTCGACATGTATTATTTTGGTTGCATTTATGACTAAAAACACTTATTACAAACAACAGAGTGAAACTGGAGGGGTCACCCAAGAACAACCAGTCAGAGTGCTGCATTTGGCTCCTGAGTAGAACTAAAAATCTTTATTATTCAGTTCTACAGTACGCATGGGTCTCATTTTTTCAAAAAGTACTGCATTTATCATAGACTTTTTAAGATAAAAACACAAAGTTTACTAATTTACGACTAAAAGAGTGAGTTACCCTAACTTAAATGCATTTGAACCTACTGTACAATTCTTTACTCATCAATCATCAGCTCATCAAAATCACTAAAGTGTCTTATTTTGTTACATTATTTAATCGTTTGCTTTTTTTTTTTTTTGAGATTGCGATTGAAACCTTGAGAAAAAGTTTTAACAAGTCTAAAGCGATAGCTATATGTTCAAATTTAGACCAAAGCTGGAATATTGTTACAATTCTAGTGAAGGTGTGTGAAGTTCAAAGGCAGAGTGGCGCATGTCTTTAACACTACTTAATGACATCATAAAGGGAACAGAGTGTTTTCAGTTCGAGTGAAGAACAGCCACTAAATGAGACAGATTTTACTTGACAAACAAGTGTGAATGAAACCAAACACAACTTCAGGTACCATACATTTTTTATGAGGAAGTGACATCACAACATGGCTCAAGATGAAGGTAGTGTAGGCCCTTTACTGAATTTAAGAATAGGCAAAATGCAGACACTAAAAAAGAAAGCATGAAATGTGTATTGAAATAGTTTATTGTCCTTTGATCTTTCAGGTATGAGTGGCTTGAGTGTGCTGCTGTGCCTCAGCTCTTCAGAGACCAACTGCTTGAGGAGAGTCTCTTTCTCACAGCTCAATAATCACCAAAGGGTAAGATTGTCTTATTATCCACACTTGTCCTTATCCTTACCCTCACTGCTGTGTTGTTGGTGCTTCCAGGTGAACCTCATTCCACAAATGATGGAGGCTTTTTCTGATGCTGGCGACGGGTTGTGTCACATGTTCACTCACGCTGCATTGTCAGGTCAGCCAGGTTTAAGCACAATCACATCTGCGTACTCTCTTCTGTGAGATGTGAAAGAAACTACGCTTGTTCTGATGTCATTTACCTTCTGCCACAATAGCTTGTATTTTATTCTGTATTATTATCAGTCATTGTTTTATGTAGCCTGAAGAAGGAACTTCCCTTATGAAAAACTGATTCTGTTTTGCAAAAAGAGCAAAAAAAAAATAATAATAATAATAATTAATTAATTAATTTAAGCTGGAATGCTTAACTTTGTGTAAAATGTTCACTAAATATATTGCACTGTACCACACTGTTTTTTTCCATTATGCAGTTTGTTTGTTTTTACTAGAGAAAGGTGTTTTGTGCATTTTAGGCTCAGAATAGTCCACTTACTATTATAAAAAGAAACAATTATGATTACTTTTATAGTTGACTAGTCAATTAATCTTTACAAATCTGGTTAAGAGTATACAAATACATGGAGTTAGTGAAAACATTGTGCTTTGCTTTTACAATGCAAGTTTAACTAAACAACTTACCTTTTGAACTTCTGCAGTTATCAACTGACTTGAAGTTTTTTCTTTTTAATTTTCAAAAGGTTTGAAAATCCCCATGAGGCGCTCGTCTTGTGCTTCTGGGAAAAACCGAGAATCTGCTGGAGCCATCAGGTGAGCTGATCCAACGTTATAGTCACTTTAAAGGTTAAATACATAAATAAAAGCATGATAATGTGAACTTTTCTACATGTTACAAAGACATTTTTCTGTTTTCAGTTTGACCAAGCCTGAAGCATCGTCTCAGGCTCCTGGTGCTGTGGTAAATGCTTATGTCCTGGTGACCTCGTTAATCCATTGACTTCCTTCTTGCATAACAAAGTTGTATTGTCCACCAATGGAGAGAAGGGGCAACTAAATCGGGTACTTGTCATGTTTAAAAAAAAAAAATAAAAATAAATAAATAAAAATACTTTTATGATCTTTTAACATTATTTTAAAATGTTATTACAAAGTTTTCACTGCCCTCTGCTGGTAGATTTAGATTATGTTCTTGTCACAGTGGGAAAATCTCAAACCGGAAGTGTTGGGCTTTCAGGCTTCTTATCAAGACATGATTGGCCAATTTAAGAGAATCATACAAGATGTGTTGCAGGCAGCAGCTTTCACCACCGAAAAAGGCCCAAATTTAAAAAGGTACTTTCACTTTTTGAACTCCTCATTATGTTTATCTATGTATATTATGATTATGATTGTTGTTGTTTATTATTTTTAGGTGTCTCTTGTGTTACCAACTTCTCACATTTACCCTGCTTTTTAACGCTTCTCTCACGCCCACTATTATCCAGGTAATCACACCTTTTTCACCCTTATAATATAACTTATGTACTAGTCAAGATGAGGTAATCATAACTAAGTCATTAGTTTGTCTACTATCGCGCTGCTGTTTAAGGTCAACACAAGTTAACATTTTTGAACCCATGTGTCAATGCAAGCGGTATATGAAACATATTTTCTCTGTAGTCCATGTCATTATTTTCTAACTAATAAGGCGCCATAATAAAATCTTCTAAAGCAAATTAGAGAACATGTCATTATGTAATTTGTGTGGCAACATAATAAAACTGAATAAAGAGCCCAGTGTTTGCTCCTGTTTGATCAGTGAAGTGACTGTAACTAAGGCTTATTACTGCATAGAACCTCACAAACACACCTGCAGCACACCTGCACATCAGTCACCGTAAGGTCAAAGGTCACAACTGAGCCTGACTGTGATATGTAGGGTTCACTTACATCCAGGACCACCAGAGGGCACTGAGTCCATGCCTCTTTGTCTTTAGGTGGACACTGACTGGACTTTTTCAGCACTTAATGACAAACCTTTGATCAGAAAATCACCAAAGACCTGATGCTGGAAGACATGCTTCACTTTCTGCTAAAACCATCTTATGTGACCAAAGCTGTAAGTCAAAAAGTATTCACAAACTCTAACTAACTAACTTCTAACTTTTCCCATCTTTTATCTATTTAAATCATCTTATATATAATTTCATGTCACTTTCATATTCACCTGTTCTTTGTCAGGTTGATGGTTTTACAAGACCACTCGGGGTGAGTCTCTCTGAAGACAATCAACTACTTCTACTGAAGTTTTATCAGCAACTCAAATCACTTGGGCCTTTTCAGTTGGTATGAAGTTCATAACAGACAAACAATAATTTAAGTGCCTCCTTTTAAATACTACCTGTGTATGTTTGCTCTTTAGCTAAATTTTAACACCACGCATTGCTCGTCTTTGATCCGTCCTCGTACTGTTGACGACCTCCTCCTCAAAACTGCCTGTTACTCTGAGCTACACCAGAACCACAGCCTCAGGTAAACATGAGCTGAAATTAAAAAATTAAATTACAAACGCTGCAAAAATTCTTGTTGTAATAATTTTTTTTTTTTTTTGCTGTATCTTTCATAGAGCTGTTGAAGCACAGTCTTTGGTCAGCGTTGAAGACACACCGCACAGAAGAAGACAAAATGGTAATGATACACTTTATATGTAAAGTTTATTTAATGTCACTTAAATTGTAGCTTGTAATCAAAACTATAATTTTTTCTTTCTAAGCATTGTGTGTAGACCCGCAGCTCAGACAGATCTACACGGACCCTCCTCTCTCTATGACTCCTCTGTTTGACCCTAGAGTCAGGGAGTATCGTGTTGAGGTGCCCTTTGACACTGTAATGGTCCGAATCCGCCCAGAGCCTTTTAACTCAAACTGTCGTGTTCACCTTGACGAGCTCCATGGACCTAGGTAATTCTAATAATAAGATTTAAGTAGGTATTTCACCAATAATTACACAATTAAATCTGTTATTTTAAATCTTCAGCATGGCAAATCTTCCCATTGGACTTGGTCATAGCAGGATCAGTATTTTACTGATGGATGGAAGGCCGTCTGCGACTGTTATGACCATCTACACCCTGCATGTGTACAGAGAGAGTCGCCCCAGTCTACCCATGTTTGGAGATCATGTGACCTGCAGCTTCACCCAGGTATTGCAGTTCTTTCATCAGTTTTATCGTACACACTATTATATTAAAAATACCGCAAAATGATTGCACCAGAATCAAAAACAAAAGTTTTTTTTTACAATATCAAGCTAAGCTTTGTTGGTTAAATATAGTTATTGGCTTTCTCACACTCTTCTGTTTTATTCCTGATGGAACACAATCATTTTACAGTTAAGAAATTACTTTTTATCTGTTTCATCACAAAAACTCTTTCATAGGTACACTGGTTCTTTCCATTTGCACCTCTTACTCAGATGTTGACTAAGGACACAATTGATATCCCCTACTGCCACATCCAATTTAGTTTCTTCTGTTCCAATCATTGCATGGTTTACATTTTTGTCAAATTCCTGCATCTTGTTGACTAGAGATGCCGTCAGTACACACAGGAGCGCGTCTTTGTGGCGCTGATTCTCACTTTAGACTCATTGCAACAGGATGAAAGGCAGCGGGAGCACTTTGTCCTTGCCGCTGATGTGTGCAGGTGACGCAGCGGCAGTTGTTTGAGCAGGTACACTGAGCTCAGGTATGAACAAGAAAATCCCTGTTAAGTTTTCTTGTTGCACTTTGTTGCGATGTGCGACGGGGGTGTGCAGAATGTGGTGCGGTCCTGCAGAAACCCCCGCAGCAGCACCAGAAGAAGAAAATGTGTCTGAACTCTGGGCCAGACGTGGCGGCTCCCACGGGGCCTCTTTGCTGTGCAAGTTGAGTTTATTTGACCTTTGCCTCCTGACCAATAGAGGCACAAGGATACAGGAGGGATGAAAGAAACGAAATCTAGGTCTCAAAGCAAGTCAGGGAAGCAACATGAATGTGCCTACACACGTAATAGAATTAGTTTGTCAGCATTGAATTGTAATAAATGTATGGAACTTTTAAGTGTTGCTCACCCATTGTTCTTGTTTTCAGGAATGCAGTCTGCTGGTTCAGCCCGATAAGTCCTGTGGCTTGGAGCTTTTTAATAAGTCTCTGAGTCCTTCTCAGCCCTGCAGTTCTGGGGACAAACCAGGTCACTGTCACTTATGTTGTGCTTGTAGTATTAGCAGTACCATTTGGAAAATTATAGTTTTGAATAGCCATTCAACACGTTAACTTCTTTATCAGGTCGATGGGTAGTGCCCTGTCTCAGCTGCTCGGACAGCAGGACTTGTGATTGGCGTGAAATTGTCTGGCAGCCTGATAACTGTTATTACCCATTAATAGACCGTCTCCACCTGCAGAGCTGTATGACTGACAGAAAAGTAAGCTTGCGTGTTTACTCAGTCAAAATCATTGTTCTGTTTGTGTTTACTATATAAACTTATTTCTGTTTTACTTTTCAGTTACTTTTCATTGGCGATTCTACAAATCGAGGGATGATGTATTTCTTGATGGAGCGAGTGAACTCTAGTTTGGAGGACTGGGAAAAAGCCCATGACACATTGGTCTATAGTAACTTAAATGGAGGTCGAACGCTCATCAGTTACTCATATTATCCTCAATTCTGGTTGGAATCAAAACAAAGACCCACATTCACAGAATCTCTGGAGAAGCTGTTGGACAGGTGCAAAACAATTCCACATATAAAATGAAACATGCTACACATTTGATTATGTGTTTATTACTTAATAAGTAATTACTATTAGTTATGGCTATTACTATAACTTCCTCTAGGTCCAAACCGCTGTTGAACTCCAGACACACAGTTCTAGTTGTGGGCGGAGTCCAGTGGCTGAACACAAAACATTTGAGAGTGATTCGAGAATCTCTGAAAAGGTGAGCTTAGATTTACCAATTATAATGTGTAAATGGTTGTAATAAAGGAAGTTACAATGTTATTGTTTACACAGAAAGGGCTTAAACAACATCCTGGTTGTGGTCAAGTCTTTAGGGATGGGATTTCACCTTCTTGTTGATGGAGTCAGATCCCTGAAACTAGTAGGAGTTTGTTATTTCAGTAAGTTTTACTTTAAAATAAACCTGTAAACTTTTATCTCTGATGTTTTTGTTTATAGAGAGAAATTCAAGACCTTTACCAAGAAAACCAGAATATTATCAGTACAGCAAAGACGTTTGGTTTTGAAGTAATTGATACATTTAGTATTACAATGGGACGATATAAAGAATTTCTACAGGGAAGATGTGCATGCCATTTTCATGAGGTATATCATCTTCCAAGAGTTTGCCTACTGTATATGTCTATTATATATGTTTTAAACACAGTTATTTTGATTGTTTTGACCAGGTGGAGAAACGTGTATTCTCCAAGACCTCATTTGACATGTCAGCAAAAGTCAAAGGGACCAGATCTACCAGAACAGGCCAAAATACAAGTGTTGCCTGGGACCATGAGTTAGGATCCAAAGTATTGTCCTACAAAGTGAAAGGACCAGTGAATCAGGTGTACTCTGAGATCCTGCTGAGCCGACTCTGCCCTGACACAAACAACTGATCAACACAACATAAACAAGAGCAGAGTGGAGAGAGAACAGTTGTGTACAACCAGAGCAGCAGCTAAACAGCTAAAGAACACATCTTTCATTTGAGGTGAAGCTAACTGGAGGTGTGAGCTCGTCACTGCTGCAATGTCGAAATGCCAGCTGTTATGAAAAAAATCTGCTAAAAGCAGAATCCTAATCACACTTTCCAAACACATTATGACACTGTGAAACATAAATATTTCCTCTTCACTGACCACATTCTTCAATACATGCTCAACACAGTGTGTTTATAATGCAACATATTTTATTGTGTTTAGCACAAAAGCAGGAGGATAAGCTTCGTTGCACTAAAACAGATGCCACATGTAATATTATAAACTCTTTGGTCAAGAGAATCTAATTATGAAGCTACTTTGCACATTCACGTGACTTACAGCCTATTATCTGGCTGTTGCCTTAATGTACATTTTTTTAAATGTCCTTTTAAAATGTAACTATATGTTTTATCACATCTTAGAATCTTATTTTTATGTTGTATCTTGCTTGCATGAATCCTATGTGCCTGATTTTTTCCCCAACCCAGTTATGCCATATACTTTTTATTGGTGGTGGTTGTGCTAACAAGGGTTTATATTTAAATTTTTTTTCATCAGGGATTTGGATAAGGTTAGGACTGGGTTAGGGTTAGGTTTAGGTTGAGGTAATTTGATTAAGTTGAAGAATTTGGGAAAGGTCTGCTGAGTCGCGGCATAATTGCATCAGAAAAACTAAAGACACGCCCTATGTTTCTTAATGAATTTGTGCGTCTCCCTATTTAGGAAAGAAACAGAAGATTATTTGACTTAATATGTTTGCAAATAATAATTTTATAATCTCAAATTTGGAGATTGTCAATTCTGTGCATTTCCCTTCTTGTGTAATAAGATGCAGTGTTTTCCACTTGATGATGGACCAAAAAACATTTGTTGCTCATTGCTTCTGTGCAAAATTTACTTTTTTTTTTTTTTTTTTACCTCACAACAGCTGTATAAGGCTACTATGCAAAATGTTTTTGTAAATGTAAAATGTCCTATAGCTGTTTACTTTGCTTGTATTTTATTGCTGAACAAATACTATATAATTTATAGAATGTATGTTTCATAAAGACATAAAAATATTCAAGGAGTACAATATAAAGCTGCAATATTCCAGATGTACAGCATAGACCTATTTTTGATGACTTTTTGACGAATAAATATTTTATAATAAAGGTTTATCAAATACACGGGTGTTTTTTGTGAGAATAACAAATATTTCTAAACCAGCTGCAATATGAAATATCGTCAGTGCATCATATTTTAAAAAGAAGTTTAATTATTTTGTAGCAAGCAAGATGCTCTCGTCCAATTAGTGTCCACACGTGACGTCAGCACTAATTGTGACCAATGGCTCGCTTTTTTGTCGGAGCCGCGCATCAGTGGAAAAAGTGCTGCAGAGAGCTCAGATAGTTGAGGTTTGGACGTCATTGGGGCATGAGCAAAGGGCACTCGGGAGGGCAGTGAGACTCATGGACAGAGGCTCAGGTGAGTGAGGAGGACATGGAGAGACGGAGCTGTAGAGTCCGCCGCGCGTGCACTCTGGCCCTGCTGCTGCTGTCCGTGTGTCCGCTGGGCGCGCGGGCCAACTGGATGTAAGTAACGACCTCTGCACTAGTACACTAAAGATGATATATGCATTAGATTATTTACCTTTTGATTACAAACCACTGACGTTGAAAGTCAGTATAAAGCAAAGGTTTTGTCATAATCGCTCTGAGGAAACATTTTAAATGTGTGTGTGTGTTTTTAATGAGTTGTGATGGATCAATTAAAAGCTATCTATGTAGTTTTTGAATATTAGAGCACAACCTTAAAGGTGCACTGTGTAACCTTTTGACCAAAACATTTACTTGAATAAAAACATTGTTCTGTCATTTAGATGTTTTTGTTGCAGGAAAATAATTAACATTTGAGTCTTTGCCTTGGGTGAGTTTACAGGGCCACAAAATGGACAGTTATTTAGATCAAGGGAGAGCTTCCATAGAAAAAGCTGTTCCTTTAGCTACATTTTTTGACATTATGACATAAAATGTAGTTTTCCCCAATCAGAATGTCCCAAAGTATAACTTCAGAAAGGTACACAGTGCACCTTTAAGACATGTTAGAAAGCAATATGAGCCTAGAACTTTTCTTTTTTTGAATAAAAAAATCTAAGTATCAGTGTTTTCTCTTTATTGTTTTAGTATGTGATGTAGATTTGTTATTTTATGTGTGTTTCAACTGCAAATAACTATAACACAAGGATCATTAAATGGATGAGAAATCCTCAACATTATACATGTTCTGCGCTCTGCCTAACCCATTCCCTCTCTTTACAGATAGTTGTATGATAACTCTCTCTTTCTTTAGGTGGCTTGGCCTGAGCACGGCGGGAGTCCAGGAGAAGAGCGGCTGCGCTAACTTACCATTCAGTCCTAAACAGAAAGACTTGTGCCGGAAGAAGTTATTCCTGTTGCCCAGCATTCAGGACGGAGCTCGTCTGGCCCTCTCTGAGTGCCAAAGCCAGTTCAAGCATGAGAGATGGAACTGCTCCATAAATGACCAGCCATCACTGTTTGGGCATGAACTAACCAGCGGTGAGAGCAGTGGTATAATAATATAGTAAAAAAAATTATGTTTATTGTTTGATTTTTCTGACTGCATTTTAATCAGAAGCTCATTTGAATGTAGGTTAATTATTCTTCTCTACATGTTTTGTCTTTTTGTCAAAGGAACCAAAGAGACTGCGTTCATCTACGCTGTGATGGCGGCTGGACTAGTGCACGCTGTGACCCGCTCGTGTAGCCAGGGCAACATGACAGAGTGTGGCTGTGACGCCCGGCTGAAGGGCACCGCCTCGGTCGCAGAGGGCTGGCACTGGGGCGGCTGCTCTGACCACATTCAGTACGGCACCTGGTTTAGCCGTAAGTTCATGGACACTACCTCCAAAAATATGTCTCTGTTGCCCAAAGGATACACTCTGCTGACGATGAACCAACACAACAGTGAGGCTGGACGACAGGTCAGACGCCTTCTTACCTGTTAAATCTTTTTTTTAAAGTGAAACTGGCTGTTAATGTTTACATATGTGTTTAACTAGCATTACCTGCTATTCTAAATCATAGGCAACCTGAGCTGAAACTGATCAACTTAGCAAGTTCAGATCAAAATAGTCACAAACCTCCTGTGCCTCTGCAAAGGCCAGTGTCATTTCTAAACTCTATGCAGTGATTCTTATCCATAGAGCCAGGGCCCAAAGTTGGGCTGAGAGCACCTATTTGAGGACCGCACAATCAGTAAAATTCTATACATGTAATATTAGATTGGGCCCCAGGTTACTTTGCACATGAATAGTTGGACCCCAAGGTCAAAAAGGTTAAGAACCCCTGCTTTATGTGACACCAGCATTGATTTGTCCACTCAAAACTGTGCGCTGATCACAAACACCTGCTTTCAAACCAGTCACCCTGTCGCTCTCTGCTTTAAGCCTCTCCTGTCACCTTTCTCTTGTGCTTTTCTAACAGTTTTGTTTGAAAAGTGTTTGTGGGAAGAGTTTAGCTTCACTAACTATAACAATGTGCTAGAATCATTTTTAATTAAATCAAGCCCTTGTTCTATGTTTCTGTGTCAGGCCATTGAGAGAACAATGTCCACTGACTGTCGCTGTCATGGCGTCTCTGGATCCTGTGCTGTGAAGACTTGCTGGAGAACTATGGCACCTTTTGGTCGTGTTGGAATGTACCTAAAAGAACGCTACGAACGCAGTGTTCACGTTTTGGATCGATTTAAGAAAAAGTGGAAGAGGAGGGAGCGTGACGTTACTGTGGACAAACACAAACTCGTTTACATGAACAAGTCCCCAAATTACTGTCTGGAGGACCAACACTTGGGCGTGGCTGGCACCAGGGGGCGCCGCTGTAACCGCAGCTCCCATGGGCCTGATGGATGTAATCTGTTGTGCTGTGGCAGAGGATACAACACTCACGTGGTGCGCAACGTGGAACGCTGTGAGTGCAAGTTTGTGTGGTGCTGCTACGTTCGCTGCAGGCGCTGTGAAAGCATGAATGACATGCACACCTGTAAATGAGTGAGTCGTCACATGTAAATACAGACTCAGACTGTAAATATCAAACTACATGTATATACTGTATTTAAGCAAACAACACTTTTTACCTGAAGAAAATACAAAAAACATCTGCTTAAGACGTGCACATTGCCACTCACTGCCTGTAGTTCATTGTATCGTCAATATTTGTTATAATCTGAAAGTATGTGCATTTTTTATTATCTGAAACAAATATATGTTTACTGTCTTAATATTAATGTAATTAGATTACTAATTTTGATTTAAAAAAATATTTTGATATACAGCTACAATAAATATCAATTTTGGATTTACTAATAGACATCTGTTTTACAGTTTGTTTGTTTGTTTGTTCGTTTGTTCGTTTTTCATCACCACAGCTGTTAAATGATAAGGTCCTTTAATGTACAACATTCATTTTTTGCCAGTTTTATTTGGATGTCACCATTCTGTCTAAAAAAACAATTTATCTGTTAAAAAAATGAAGAAGAAAAAGAACAAAAAGTAGTTCAGTCCTAATTTCTAGTTTACATTGATTAGCAAAACTCTTTGAATAAGGATTTTTAAATTCTTGTTTTTAGTGAGATACTGTAATATTATTGTTGTTAATTTCGGGTCTGAAATCTTGAGTTCAAAGGTATTTATTTAAGGCAGTGAAGCTGGTACAACAGTGTTTTGACTCTTTGAGAACAACTGAGACTAAACATTAACCCTTTCAGACTGATTTAAACTGTCTTCAGTACAAGCTGACACAAACACATGGTTGACTTTTAGTTTTGGGCTCTCGTGGCTAATTGACTCTAGCTATAAGTAGGAACAAGCTCTGCACGCAGGAATATCAGATCTTTATTTTCCCCTTACATTTTTGTAAATATAAAGAGGAGTAAAGCTGGCAATTCCTGAATGTGAAACTGACTTGGCTGTACGTTTTTTTGGACAATGACAATTCCTCTTCAAAAGCTGACGGTACTTTTACTAAAAATGAACTTACATACTTAGGGGAATTTTTGGATTGTTTTTGTTAATTAAGGTTAAAGTATAAATTGAGCCTGAATTGTGCCAGGAGGGTTGATTTGACTCTAAATTCTGTAGATTCTTACACTACAAGTGCACAGGGGAAAAAAACACATTTAAAGTTTTTACTCATTGTGAAACTTACTTTGTAGATTACCCACAAAAATGTAATTAAAATGTATTGTAAGTTGGGTCAATTTCTGTGCCACCCTTGTAAAATTCTTGGCCCCTGCCAAAAATTTCTAGATCCGCCACTGCATATAGGGCATTTTATGTGCAAAAATGGCAAAATACCAAATATATATAAATATATGAAAATTATATATTTTACGCTTTTGTTGGATTTAAAACTTAAATAAATCTGGCTTAGATTTAGATATTAACAAATCCTTCCACAAAACCTTGAAAATCTTATTCAGTTGAAGATGGTAAAGTGTGTGCACCAGCTCCTCTATGAGCTAGTCTTTGAAATTTCACTGTGGCATGCAACCTTATGAAAGTGAATTCATTGAAATAGTTAAATAGTTTAGTTGCGCTTTAGTTGAGACTGAAACAAGATAACTAAAATTAAGAATCACTTTGTCTCTGGATAATGTTTGTGTAAAATGTCCTCTTTAGGTTAGTAAAACACTTGTGTGTGTGATGACTGGGCAGAAAGTGCCAGGAAGTGAAAAGGACAGCAGAATTGTATTTACGCTCCAGGATTTCCTGCTTTTCTCTCAGGACATTCATTTGTTTCACCAGAGTTTTAACATTTACTCGTGGTCACATATTTGACTGTCTTTACGTTAACTTGACCAAAATCTGTATATTCAGTTTCAATTATTTGCAGTATGTTACATCTTTATGTATAAAATTCAAATTCTTGCACACATAATGCTGCGTTTCTATGTTTTGTGTGGACAATCCATTGACATACATTTCCTCAACCTTTAAAACATGTAGCTTTTTTTTTTCTTCTTCTTTTTTTGGTCCGTACAATGTAAAACGTCCCCTGATAACAATGGTGTTACTAGTCAGTCCCCACATTCTGTACTCTATACTGTACTCTATTACGACATGTATTTTTAACATAGTAAATGTAGGCTTACTATGAAAGACATTTTTATTTGGAAGTGGAATAAAAATACTGGCAATTGTATGTCCTAATCATGTTTACGCTTAGCTAGAACAATATAACAAGTCACAAACATGCTTCTTCTGAAACATTTTGAAAACTCATCAGGTTTCTTTGAGGTTGAACTTTTTTCAGGAAACAGGAGGAAGAACCGCGGCAGAAAGAGGTGGAGGCTGTGATGTTAAATGAGAGCGGCGTCCTTTGGGCTCAGAGCAGGACACAAGCATGGAGTCAACTCAGAGGAATCTTCTGCTGCTCAGCCTGTTTCTGATTCATGGAGCATCAGCTGCAAATCTACAGGTAAAGGCATTCAAAGGGTTTTCAACACTTGTTTAAATGTTATCAACTTTATGCTCAAATAGGCCTACATAATCTCTAGAATGCACTGTTCAAGTAACCTACTGCAGCAATGTTATCTTGTATATACAGTACATTCTATTGTAGATAATATTAACAAGTAGTTATAATTTATTCTCCAGAGATGAATAGTAGAAGTCTTCAAAGTAGTCATCTGGACAGTGTTTCCGAAGATCAAGACGTTTCGACTCTCATCCGAAAGTCATTTTCAATCAGATTGAAAATGACTTTCGGATGAGAGTCGAAACGTCTTGATCTTCGGAAACACTGTCCAGATGACTACTTTGAAGACTTCTACTATGGATCACTCCTGGATGAATGAGGGACTACACCGTCCTCCAGAGATGAAAGCATATACAATAATTTATTATTTCTAGACAAGTAAACAAAACTTAGAGGGGAACTTAAAGGGCATTTGACAGGTTAGACTACATTTTTAGTAAAACATAGTAAACATGATTATGATTAAGATTTCACTAAACATTTAGCTTGTTTTTACCCAATGTGGTTGTTTTTGTGAAGTTATTGTCTTTTGTCCAGTAAATATGACACTTGTGAAGGGGAATCCACAAATGTTACCTAGCAACCACATTGTAAATCTGAGCCAAAATCCACATAAATAACACAGGAGTGACAATGTTACAAATTATTATAACTTGTAACACTTTAATTGCGTTAAATGATTATTTAAACTCCAGAAAACTGTGTCAGTTGTGTGTAAATTGTCTTTACATTTTGTTGCTTGTTGATGATACACGTGTAGAGATTCTGTTTTAGAACTTTTTAGAAATATGTTTTAATGAAATCTAATTACAATATTTAGCATTTTAAAATCTCTATTGGTTTAACATCAGACTAACTGTGATATCACAATCTCCAGCTCTATTTATTTTATGTTTTCATCTTTTTATCTTTCTTGTGCTGTCAAACTGTGTCAGGTGTACAGTTGTTTTCCAAGGAAAGTGTAAATATGTGTGTTTCCGGGGAGGATCTGATGAAACTATTATGTACTTCCTGTTTAGGATGTTCCCAGATTTCACTACTGGGAAAAGTTAGATTAGTCCAGCTAAGTTTCTTGTTAATTTGTGTTTTTAGATTCAACTTTATGTTTTACAATAGGGATTTTGACATGTCTGTTTATGTTTTAATCCTTTTTTCAACCTGCTCTAGAACTTTTGCTCCAACTCGACGGTTCTGCGCACTCGGACGGCCTGTCACTCCTGCTCCATCACCATGCTCATCCCTTGTCCTCAGGGGTACAAACAAACACCTGGCACCACCTCCAAAGACTGCAAGTACGAACTCACTTTTCATATCTGCTGAAAGAAAACTTTAATCGTCCAGTTTTATGCATAAGTGACTATTCTTCTGATGTTAGAAGGGTTAGTCAAGTTAGTTAATCAAGCAAGGCTGAAGCATTACCTATAGCAGCAAATTAAGCAATTTCAGGGCTGTTGTGTGAAGCTTGAAAACACAATGAAGCAGCATGTTTTCAGATTCAGACAATCAGCAGAAATGCAGGATTAGTGTTAAACATGTAAATACAATTTCAGCTGTGTTTTGAATAAAGAAACAAAATATACAAACAGGAGCATGATATATATTTTTTTATTTAAGCTAATTTTGCCTGGCATGTGCTGCAGGTATAACATCAAAACATCCTCCCTGAAAATATCCATTGGTGGCTGCTCCTTTGAGTGTTACCGAGAGATGGAGACAAAGACCTGCTGTCCCGGCTTCTGGGGTCCGGACTGCATGGGTGAGGATGTATTTATGTATAATAACTGTGTACTATCAGAAGTGACAAATGTAATGAAAGTTCCTACTCAAGTAAAAGTACAGTTCAACAACAACAATAAGTCAAAAGTAAAAAACAAACATGAAATTAACTTTATAGTGAATTAATTGTAATGAAGAAGTAATTGTTTTAATAATTTTTAAGAATTATTGGATGATAAAGTTTTGTGTATTTTTTCTTGCTAACTGGTAGGGTTGTAGCCGAAAAAAAGAAATTCTTGATCGACCAAGATCAAGCTCAAGTTAGTCAGATATGTGTGTCAAAAACTTGTGAAACTATTCTATCTTTCTATAATCTGATCGGTTGTCTGACATAAAATGCAGTAAAAAGATTACAACTGCATATAGAGTTAATGTAAAACTAAAGTATTAACTCTATAATCTACACTAACTAATTACAAACTTTCAAATTTAGCTTAAGTAACTTTCTAAAAAAACTTGGTCACCATCAACTGACTCACTAACTAAAGAGACAACGATCGAGAACAAAACACGGATGTACAGCAGCACAGCAGGTGTGCACCGGCTTTAAAAGGGAAAGCAACGGTTTGTGGACTTAAAAAAGTGTCAAGCCTGGATTTAAAATTAAGTAAGAAGAAACACGTTTAGTGAAAAATTTAAGAACGAAATGTGAAAAGTCACTAGATTAGTTTGTAGGTACAGTACATATACCTATGTAGAGTTATTCAGTAAAAATACTTTGTTAGTTGCCTCCGATAATTATTGTTTTAGTGATTTCAGAGGTATGAAATCAGTTGGTTTCATGAAAGGGTCTGTAAAACAGACAGTTGTCCAATCTTCTTGTCCAGGCCACTTTTTAGGGATGATTTAACCCAGTGTCCTACAGGAAGCAGGCTTTCCTTCCTGGCTGCAGAGCCCTCACTCAGCAGATTAGTAAAGTGCTGATGAGTCTGATTGTAACAAAGGTACAAGCCCCTGTTGGTCTCTCATGGTTCAATATGTAGGTAATTAAAGATGCAACAATAACAGAGAAGTTAATTTTCATGTCAAGTTTCTCATCCAATTAGGAAGATCAACAGTGTTAAAATTAGTTAAAGGTTCCATATTATGTAAAATAATCTTTTCTCATTTTTCAGCCTCATCTCATCATTATTTTATTCAACATTGTATGTACATTTTTTTTTTTTTTTAGTGCACATGTGTCAAACTCATGGCCCGGGGGCCAGATGCGGCCCTCCACCTCATTTTATGCGGCCCTCAAGGTCCTATAAGGTTTACTTAAGGTTTTAATTTTATATAGTGCCATGGAGTAATCTGGGTCTCTTAACCTAATGAAATGATTTGTCCCAAACTTAAAGAGTAAGTCATTTTTCAGACTAATGGAGATGTATATTCAGTAAATGTGATTTCAGATAAATATACAAAAATCAAATACAACTATTATTTGTAGTACGTCAATGATTAGTAAGGTTAATTTTTGTTACAACTGGCAACAACAACACCGATACCAATGTGGCCCTTTGTCAAAATGAGTTTGACACCCCTGCTCTAGTCTATAGATAATTTCTGTGCTCAGAAGTAGAAGAAGTTTCATTACCATGGTTTACACTTACACTAAAATACAAATACAAATGCTAAAGAAAGAAAAAGATTGTGATATCTTGTCGGGTTGGGATTCAGAAATGGCAGGAGTGAGTTTCCACTAGGGGGGCAGCAGAGAGCTGACGCATGCTTTAAATGCCCCGAAAACACATCACAAAGACTTAAAAATGTTTTTAAAAGTCAAAATGTTGCTTAGTTTTGCTCTAAAATCCACTGCTTACACAGAAGTTTATCAGTTCTGCAGATTTTAACAGGAACAAGATCTCTTTTTATTTGTGATTCAGTTACATTTTACAGTGAACAAAATATAAATGATGTCATGCTACAGGTCCCTTTTAAATGAGATTATTCGTTTATCAGTTGCTGACATTTGTGACACTATAAAACTGTCAAAATGTCGACCTCATGACCTGAAAGGCACAAAGCAGTACACAAGGTCATGCGAAAGATAGGACTGTAAAAGACTGGAGATGAGTTCACGTGTTTCCTTGCAAATAAAACCAGTCACTTTTGCTGAGCACTTCCTCCTTGTGTTTCAGAGTGTCCAGAAGAAGCCAGGCGACCCTGCAGCGATAAGGGAGTCTGCTCTGATGGACTCGGCGGAAATGGCACCTGCATTTGCCAGGTACAGACATGAAACCCACAGAAATACATGTAACACAAACTTGGATGGACATAAAAACTGTTACTAATTTTTCAGGAGGGCTACGGGGGTACAGCGTGTGAGGAGTGTGCGCCCGGCAGATACGGTCCTACTTGCAGTTCAGGTACTAAACTAAACTAACTAACTAACTAACTAAATAACAGGGGCATTGGTTTTCAAATCTTTCACACCAAGTGCCACCTTAAATAGTATTTGTCTTTTCAAGTACCACCAAATCTAGAAAACTAGCTAATTATGGTCTGAAATTTTTGTCTAAGCCAGTTCTAAAATAAAACTACATTTTAGATAAGCTACTTGTTAATAATGATCTACCTAAAAAGGTCATGAACATTATTGAAGTACTACCAGATGCCTGTGTACTGTCAGTGGTACACATACAACAAAAGTATGTATAAAAAGTTGGGCTATGCAATTAATAAATCTGTATGTATGATGATTGTTCTAGTCAGTTACAAAAAATGTAAAATTGACTGTTAATACTAACTCAGGTGTTTTTAAGTGCATGTGTTTAGATAGAATTACCTCAAAATTAAAGTGTGTATGACAACTTAGACTACATTTTTAGTAGGACATGATTAACCTGATTATGATTAAGATTTTACCAAACATTTAGCTTGTTTTTACCCAATTTGG
The DNA here is from genome assembly GCA_038363315.1 of Mugilogobius chulae. Classification (NCBI taxonomy): domain Eukaryota; kingdom Metazoa; phylum Chordata; class Actinopteri; order Gobiiformes; family Gobiidae; genus Mugilogobius; species Mugilogobius chulae. Next base: position 46,603,501 of record CM076409.1, on the reverse strand, counting down.
TGGTTTTGGTGAAGTTTGTTATCGTCTTTTGTCCAGTAAATATGACACAGGTGGAGAGGAATCCACAAGTGTTACCTAGCGACCACATAAAAAATAAACATAAATAACACAGAAGTGACAATGTGACAATTTATTTTAACTTGTAACACTTGTGTGAAATGATTGTTTAATCTCCAGTAAACTGTGTCAGTTGTGTGTAAATTGTCTTTGCATTTTGGTGATTTTTTGACAACACATGTAAAGTGATTCTGCTTTAGAACTTTTAGTTGTCAGTTTCTTTGTAAATTGCAACTTAACTTCTGTAAAACTATAATAAATATTTACCACACGAAACAAAATAAAGATTTGAAAAATCTTATAATCTGTCTTACGTGCTTTAAGCTTTTAAAGAAATATACTTTTCTGTTAATAAAACTTTTCACCTATTTTATTTATCTGCCCATTCTTATCTAATGCTCTGCCTTCTCTTCACAAATATCCATTTGAATATCCAATTTGTAAATTAAAAATTTGTCAATCAGATTTTTCCCATAACTGAGCAGCCCTTAATCAAGTACGCACATTGAAACTGAAACTAAAATGATTCAAGTTGTTGTAAATTCTTTTAAACTATTACCAAAAAATCACATGTTATAACTGTGATCTGTTATCATGTGTTTGCTCAAAATTGTATTTGGATTAATTTATGCATGTTTAAGTATTCATTAACAAAAACGTGTCAGTAAAAATGTTTCAAAGACCAATAGTAAGAAGCATATTATACAAACTATTTAAATGATCAAGTGATGCAATGCTTGTAAATGCATTATTAGTCTTCACAAATAACTAGTGCCTTTTAATTAAATAGTATACTAATACAGTTTATTTTAAGGCATTACTGGTTTGTCTTTCAGTGTGCTCGTGTGTCCATGGTCTGTGTGACACTGGTTTGACGGGAACTGGAAACTGTCTGTGTTTCTCTGGATACAAGGGACCAAACTGTGACCAAGGTAAATTCAGGATTTTACTCAAGACTAAACAAATAACAAACAAAACAAATATCTTATTCTGAATAACCCTCTTCTGCTGCCAAATAGAAATTCATTATCACTTCATGTTCAATGTATATAATCATTAGGGCTTATTCTTAGTTAGTTATTGGACTTTTGATACCAATAGACTTTTTGTAATAAGTGTGTTCATATTTATTTATTCTTTCATTTGTTTTCTTTCTATTAAGCCTGTTTGGATCATATTCAAAATACCGAGTTCATAGGGTTATGCTGAGTTATGGTTCTGCACAAAATAAACACAAATATCAAGAATCCTCGGTTAAAAGAGCAAAAAAAACACCAGTTGGAGACAGTCACAGTGGAAAAAGAGAATGAGAACATCAGTATTCTGTTTTTTGTAATATCAAGTCATAAACTTGTGTTATGCAGTCAGCTAAAGGCACAACCAAAATTCATTTACTTTATGTAAATTAATTGCATACAATAAATACATTTCTACTTTCTAAACAGCAGGCATTTCAAAGATTTGAAGTTATATATTGTGACAAAACATCAAGATTTGCATTTTTATCCATATGCTGAGTAAGATGTGCAGTAAAAGAGTCAACTAATCATCAATTTAACCACTTACAAATGTGAAAATTAGCTAGTTAGATGCTAATGAGTTTAGCATAAACCAAAAACACTGTGTTTAGCCGTCTCTAGACCATTGAGATTATAAGACGTTTTAACGTATCTGGCATGTTTGATTGTGTTCATGGTCAGAGCTCCCAGAGTGTTCGGCTCTGAACTGTGGATCGAGTGCTCGGTGTATTGAAGAGGCCGGGACGGGGCAGCTGCAATGTCAGTGTTTGCCCGGATACCGACGGGACAGTGTCTCCGCCCAGTGTATCTGTGAGTTTAACCTCTTTAGTCTTGTCGTCACTTTCAGCTGTGGTGGAAAGTAACTAAGAATAAATGTAATACTTATAATCATTCTAATTTGCTACAAGCTACAAGCACATTTCAAACAGATCTGGTAAACTTGGAAGTAAATAAAGGTGGGGAGAGGCAGATGGGCTGTGAAGCAGTGTGATTGATTGGCAGCAGGTGTTTGTGATCAGAAACAATCAGAGTAATCTATGCTGATGTCACAACTGAAACCATGTAAATAAGTGAGTTAAAAATGAACAATGATAAACACCTTCAATCTTTAATATGATGTTTTTGATTTTAAGACTGTTGCAGGATGTGTTTCCGCTCCCTCGTGCAGAGACCAGACAATAACTCAATAATATGCTCTGCATTCAGTTAACATGAGTTATTTGTCTCTTAAGTACTACAGACTATTTTGGGGGAAGCTAGCATTTTGTATTGCTTTTTAAAATATAATGTAAGATAATAACGAAGAATCTTGTCAAAGTGGCCAGTAGGATCTCTGGGATTTAGCAGACTCAGCTCGGAGATATGTGCAGAAAACAGGTGGAGACCAGGGCTTGTGCCATAATTGGTTCTGAAGACCATCCTCTCAGGTCGCAGTTTGAACTTATGCCCTCTGGGCGGCGCTATAGAGTTCCTGGTTGTAGGAAAAGCGTTTGGGAACAACATTTATTCCAACTGCTGTGAAGTACCTCAATGGCACTTAGCACTTTAGAGAATATGTTTTTACATATCTCCATCCTTTTTTCTTTTTATATTGTGACATTCCCCTGTACGTGCTCATTGAATCTGCTGTGTCTGTTTGTCGACTGTTTTTATATGTTTTGTGAGATACTGCAAAACCAGTTTCCCCTAGTGGGACGATAAAGATGACTTTGACTTTGACTTTGAACTAGTTTATTAAGAAACATTCAAGGTTAGTAACTACCTAATTATATCCCCAACTCTGTAGCCTAACATGAATGTCAGTAGTTGAGAAAAAAGTATTTTTTCATCCATGAAGATATAATTTGTTAATGATGAATTAGGTATTTTCTATTAGGGCTAATTAATTTGTAGTTACTTTAGTGATACTAGTAAACTTTGTATTTTGTGCTTAAGCTACTCTAAGTCTCAATCAAACTACAACAACAAAGTTAAATGCAAAAACAAGTAAGTGTAGTAAAGTAGTTGCCTCGTCAGTGCTCTGTCGCCTGACCTGACCATGTTACTGTGTCTGTTCTCAGCCATCAACCCTTGTGCCCTGAAGCCCTGCCACGCTCAGGCCACGTGCCTCCACACGGGCCCAAACCTGCACCTCTGCTCATGTATCCAGGGCTACAACGGAGACGGGCGGGTCTGTATGGCCATTAACCCCTGTCAGAGCAACCAGGGAGGCTGTGCCCTGAACTCCACTCACTGTGTTTATGATGGACCTGGGAAGGTAAGAGGCAATCACAAAAATAGCTGTCATGAGCCGTGACATCGCAAGGGAAAGTTTTTAATTTAAATGTATTAGTTTGAAATGTTTTATGTAGTTTGTTCAAATTAATGCAAGACAAAGTGCTTTTTAAATTTCAACATTTTCACATAGAAGCAAGAAATGGAACATAACTTGGACATCTAAATCTAAAAAAGTGCAGCCGATTTTAAATTTCTTGTTTTATATTTTTGATCAATTAGTTCAAAATACACAGGGTAACCTCTTTAGTTTTATAGGACTGATAAATATGATGCATTCTTTGTACTGTTCTTCTACTTCAAACCCGCTTCTGTGCACAATCATATCAGAATACCTTGCACAAGAAACCCCTCAAAAAAAACTGTAGTAAAGCTCAGGTGTCGAGCTCCATCCACAGGCTGCAAAAGAAATTACACGCTGTAAACAATTCAACCGATCTTGCCTGATATGTTTATGCTGCAGAAATGCTCAAAACGTGTTTGGATGGCAAATAGCATAATGTGTGCCCATTATTGGGTAAAACATTTTAGACTTTAGAAAATCAGTCTTAGAATTAGATTTCAAAAATGCCGTTTGAAGCTTCCATGATTGTAAACCTTGATGTGTGTAGCAGCTATTTTAAACAACTTTATGTTCCTATGCAAAGAAAGGGTTTTTGGCAATACCTGCCTTTGAAATTACATTGTTCTTTAAGAAATTAAATAATAAAACATCTTTAGAAGCAGGTTGAACAGGTTTTGTTGATTCCACATGACATTCTTCTTGTTTATAGAGCAAACTTACCAAGAGAGCAAACGCAGAAGTTATGTTCTGTCTCACTCAAGAGTGAGACAGAACATAAGAAAAGAGAAAAGAAAAGTTTCTAGTATATAAATTAACAATAAACTCTTTTTGCTTTAGTTTCACTGTGAGTGTCTTCCGGGATTTGAAAACCTGGTTGGAGGACATTGCAGCATCAAAGAACACTGCAAACCAGATTCTTGTGACAAAAATGCCGTCTGCTCCACTGCCGGACCTGGAAGGGTCGAGTATGTGCCTATATTTTCCTTAGAACTGTTACTGAAAATGAAAAATTTGAATTGAAAATTGTGTTTGTCGCTTCAGATGCACCTGTCTGCCGGGATTCATCGGCAGTGGAAAAGTTTGTTATGGGAATATTGTCCAACGCCTGAAAGAGTTAAACACTGAACCTCATGGGAAGTGGCTCGGACAGCTCAGCAACGCTCTCACTCTTTTTGGTAATTTAACTAGACTAACATCTTTTAAATCACTTTGGTCAAATGATTATTATAGTTTAATTAACATTCTTATTATAATCATTCTGCGTTTTCTTGTGTATTTTAGATTCTCTGTTGTGGCCTTTGGAGAACCTGGGTCCTTTCACTATTTTCATACCTGTCAACAAAGGTTTCAAAGGAGGTTTAGTGAGTTTATTTTTCCATTCATTCATTTTTTTCGACTTTTTTCAAGAAGGTGGACATGTTTTATTCCTACAGTTTTTGTTTTTTAAAAATAGTCATGTGTTATTTCTGCTTTTCCTGCAGGTAAAATCTCTCACTGCGGACACCAAGAAAGCGAAATACTTATGCAAGATGCACCTGGTCGCTGGTATGATGCCATTTAACACTTTGAGCAGACATGACGTCTTCTACACTCTGACAGGGAAATCTGCCGAAACCGACACCTCTGATGGAGTAAGATGTGAAAAGCATTTTAGTCAGTCATGATAAACTATACTCCACTCTCACAATATTGTTTGATGTTTTTACTAGATTACTCAGACAAAGATTCGCATTCATGGCAGCAGAAAGAAAGCGTCCATTTTACAGTCAGATATTGTGGCTTCCAATGGCATGATTCATCTCATTAGTAAAGTCATGGACAGTGTTTCACCCACTGTCGACAGTGATCCACAGGTAAAGATTAACAAATATATAACTTTGTATTTAATTAATTTAATGTAGTGTTTCTTTTACAGGAAAATCTGATGAAGATTATTTCAGACTACAGCAAGTTCTCCCAATTCCAATCCTTATTAGAAGTATGAAAAATAATTACATGCATGCGTACTCACAAATCAAGAAGGAATTATTTACCTCAAACTTACAAATATAAGTGATATTAAACCACTGTTTTTATGGACTTTATCTGCTTCTGCTAGTTTTGCAATGATAATATCAGTACTAATATTGAGAGCTACATCTTTTAAGCATTAAATGATCCTTTTAACTCTTCACAGTCTGCTGACTTGTGGTCTTTGATGGACACATCTGGTCCTCTCACTGTCTTTGCTCCTGTCAGCGCTGCATTTGATACAATGAGAAACGGTCAGTTTGAATACTTGACCAGCACAGAGGTACAATCAACCCAATTAAATATTTATTACATTAAAAATACATATATATATATATAGATAATAATTGTATATATATAATTTTTCTATAGGGTCGCACAAAATTGATTGAATTTTTGCGAAACCACATTGTGCAGTCCACTTCTGTGAGTGAATGCAGTTCATCTCTTGCATTTTATTGTACGTTTTTCATCTGATGCTAAACTTTGCTTTTGAAGCTGGAAGTTTACAATGCTGTGTCCAGTCCCAGGCTCACTACAATGGCCAATCAACTTCTGGCAATAAACATCACTGAAACTGTAGGTATTGCTTTGCATTTAAAAGAAACTGCAACGAAGTGGTGTCCTGCATTTTCACAGCATTTGCATTCTTTTTTTTTCAGGGTCAGATTTTGATAAATGGTGCTGCAGTTTTGGAAGCAGCAGTGGAAGCAAAAAACGGACGATTGTATATAATAGACGAGGTCTTAACTCCGGCCTCCATAGAGCCAATTCTTCCACACAGGTGTGACGTGACAGAGACCAAAGTTATCAAGGTTTGAGGCTTTGTCTTTTTGTGTACAGCGTATACAGTATATACATTACATATACTGTATCTACAGTACATATAGCTACAGGCAAAAGTCACTCCCCAGGCTTTTCAAACTCTGAACTGATCAAGATTTTGAAGGTTTTTATTGAAGGATTTGTTCATATCTAATGCTCATCCTGATATATAAAAGTTTCAAATCTGTAAAAATGAAAAAAAAAAAAATAATAATAATAAATGAATAAAAAAACAAACAAACAAAAATGCTAAATAAAAACGAAATAATTAATCTAAAATTCGCACTGTAAAAATCATTAAAAAGTGTTATGTATGAATTTCACATAGATAGATTTTTTTCCTGTTCACCTGCAGTGCCTTAAGATAAAGAGCAAAAACACACCTGATAAATGTAATATTTGTTTTTCTAATTTCAGACTAACTGCACCAGTTGTTCTAAAGTGAAAATGACTGCATGTCCATCTGGAGTTTTTTCTGTAAGTTATTTTCTTCTCACTGATCTCAATCATAGTAAAGTTATTGAGTATGTTCTTGTCGCTGTTTTGTTGCAAAGGGAGCAACATTTGGATGTGTTTATACTCTGAATATCGGCCAGCCTGCAGTCAGTTTTCCAGTTACTGGTTGCATGCCAATGTGCAACCTCACCACCACGGTAAATAAATACGTTATTAATACGTTATTAATATTACTGCATATCACTGTTTGACTGTGTTGTTGTTTTAAACAGACAGCAGCCTGCTGCTCCGGGTTTTACGGTGGCGAGTGCAGCCCTTGTCCTGGAGGATATAATACACCCTGCTCTGGACACGGACAGGTCTGTCTGTTTACCAGTCACATATCAAATAATTGTGTGAAACATGATCTGTTCTGAAGTGTTTGTTTAGTGTTTAGATGGTCTGTCTGGAAATGGCACATGCATATGTCAACAAAACTTCAGAGGTTCTCGTTGTCAGTACTGCTTTTCCTCTGACAAATATGGCCCAAACTGTGATAAAAGTAAGGCAGGTCACAGCTATAAAAATGGGAACAGTTTTTTAATGTACTCTTTTCTCTTGATTGTCTGTTTGTAGCATGTCCTTGTATTCATGGACAGTGTGACAACCGTCCCGAGTCTGACGGCCGCTGTAAGCCAAACTCTTGTGCAAAAGGCTTCACGGGGCTGTTCTGTGACAGGCAAACTGTTTCCTGTGGCGTCAATGCACAGTTCTGCCATGCCCACGCTGTCTGTGACTTTAGCCAGAGAGACATCCGGTGAGTAGCTTGCATCTGCTGAACCGGCAAACAGCGACCAGTCTCTTTCATTAGATTTCTGCTGCTTTGTTTGTTAGATGTGTGTGCAAACCTGGATATGATGGTGACGGCATCACCTGTGTAGAGTCAGACCCATGTGCCCTACCTTTACGTGGAGGCTGCAGTGTGAATGTAAATATCTATTTAAACAGACATAGTGTTATGCTTTGTAGTTCATGTAAAATAATTGCTGTACTTGCCCTATGAGGCTAAATGCATAAAAACAGGTGTGGGGACTCGCATCTGTCAGTGTCTCAGTGGATGGAGTGAAGATGGAGAAGATGACTGTGAGCCAATCAACAAGTGTGAAGCTCCTGAGCGAGGAGGTTGCCATGCCAACGCTTCCTGCATCTACATTGGACCTGGACAGGTAAAACTTCCAGCACTATCACTATTCATGAAGCTCAAAAGACCAACTCATGTTCATTTAGATTGATTAAAATGAAATGAATGCCATTATGTGTTTGCTGGATTATGTTCATAGAGTGACTGTACGTGTAAATCTGGATATAAAGGAAATGGACTGGACTGTGAGGCTGTTAACCCCTGTGTGACAAGCACCGGGGGCTGTCACTACCTCGTAAGTATCAAACTGCATGACAAGGGTTTATTTTAACCTGCATGTAAATCTCACATTCTTCCTTCTTCTAGGCCAGCTGTCTTCTTGTGTCCACTGTGTGGACCTCTGAGTGGACCTGTGTGTGTGATGAGCGCTTCACTGGTGACGGGCGCATCTGTTATGGGTCACTGGAACATGTACATCCAATTAATGCAGATAGAATAGTTATAGTCTATAGTAAATATGATTGTTTTTTTTTAATATGGAATAAGTAACATCTGGATCCATTTTTATCCATTTTAGGAGCTTTCGATTCTCCCAGGGGCGTCTCAGTTCTACTCATGGATCACTGTAAGATTTCAGCAGTTAATATAGGTTAAGCAGTGACTCTGAAGAGGTTGATTTCTTTTTTTCCCATCTTTCTCATTAGGAGTCTGGAGTTTCTCTGTCTGACCCGACAGTAACATCACACTCCTCGTCCCTTCTTCAAATGCCATTAACAAGTTGTCATTAGAGGACAAAGAGTTTTGGTGTCAAAAGGAAACCTGCCAAGCCTTATCAGGTTAAAAACTTGTCTAACTATGACAAGGTTTGTGTTGTGTTTTCTTTTTTTTATCATGTCCTGATGTGCTTTATTCGACAGAAATCATATGATAGCAGGGAACTTTCCATTATATATCCTCAACAATATCTCATTGTCACTTCTCAACTGAAGACTGCGCTGAGTGTCTCAACAGCCAATGAGGTAATCTTTTCTCATAAGCTTATTTTTTATTTACTGTACTAAAATACAGACACAAGCATTATGAACCTGACAAGTGTCTTAATTTTTCTCAGATAACTACCGTGGGGGGAGCTCCAATAACCACGGCTAACTTAGCTGCCACCAATGGTTTGATTCATATTATTGATAAGGTAAACGTAAATGTATGGAGAAAAAAAAACACCTAAATAACTGTGACCCTAATACTTTAATGTTTCTTTCTGTAGGTTTTGTTTCCTGACAGAAAATCAAGTGAAGGCCTGCTGGCAACACTGGATCTGAGACCAGACTTGTCATTGTTCAGAACATATCTTATTGTGCGTGCAAATGATGTGTCCTATCTTCATGTTAGAATGAGAATACCGTATTGGATGCTTACATTCACATTTGTGTTTTGCAGGAATATAATCTTACAGAAGAAATCGAAAGAAATGATTTCACAATATTTGCTCCAACAGACACAGCCATCGGTGCTTATCTCAAAAGCATGGCGCAACTGCCTTGGTGCGTAACGTTACACACATTTAGTTATTATAATGACAAGAGAAAGTGTGAGTTCTGTAGGCAGATGTGTTGGCTGTCTTGCCAGTGAAGCAGCAGCAAATACAGTATTTTCTAAATGAAAATTCACTAGCAAGGATCACATCACAACAAAACAAAAACATTAAAGGTGCTATATAATTTTTGCTTATTGACATTTAGTTGTAATAATAACTGTCTTTTCTACCAAAAAGTATATTGCATAGGCAGCACAATGTGACAAAATCATATCACTGTTTATGTCTAAAAAAAAAGAGGCTATTTTCTTTAAAAGCCAATTACTGCGCTCTGATTGGCTGTGCTGGAGTCACCTCCACTCTTATTTGTTGTGTATGTTTTTAAGGTTTAATTCAGACAAAAAATAATGTACGTGGATATTAATTGTGCTGAAGGATTTGTGAGAGAAACTAGTTGAACCTTGCTTCAGACTTTGTGCTGTGAAAATCCGCTACTCCACCTTTAAAAAAGTAAAACATAATTAGTAATAAACTTTCAGCATTAGTCCACATGTTTTGCTCACTTACCTAATGCATTCTAAGCCTCCAGACTGTTCACCACGATGTGTTTTAAGCTTTTTTCCCAGCAGTTAGGAGCGAGATGTGCTGATATGCTAACAGAAACAAACCACAATGCTAACAACAACAACAGACAATCTTAGAGGATTTTGGTGAAAACATTTTTTATGTGAATAGCTATATTAACAAGAGATTGTGCTATGGGGAAATTAAATTATTTTATTGTAAATATTTGAGAATAGCACCTTTAAGATATTTATTGATGATGAATGGATAGATAGAATGACCTGAACCTAAGTTAGCCAGTATTCCATTAATAACTCCCATAATGGATTATATGAGTTCTTAGAAAAAATGGCTGCTGGAAAATCTTTTGTTGCTATCGTTACCATTGCTGTGCTTTTTCTTGTCATTATTATACTGTAGCTCGCTGTTCACACATTTAGAAGTCAATGTTATTGGTTGAAGTACAGGTTTTTTGCTTAAGTTGTTTTTAAATGCAGGACATCAATACAACTCTCTACCACGTGTTGCCAAATCAATATCTTTTGAAGACAGATCTACAAATGGGCGGCTATAAACCAACAATGCTGGGCCACTCCTTTCAGCTCGGCATTTTCCCACGAGACGGAAAGGTCAGACATCGATAAGCAAATTAAATATTATCAGCTGTGTATGAAGAATGTTTATTTAATTTCTTTTCCTCTCAGCTGTATATTAATGACGGTCTTATAAATTCGTCAAACATCTTAAGTGAAGAGGAGTTATCCACACGTTGATGTCTGTTTTGCAAATCAACAGAAATCGTTGTGATAAAACAGAGTATAGCCAAACCCTGGTAAGTGGTACAAATTAAGAACCATGCTGTCCTAAAGCTAAAAATATATATACTTTTTGTATTTCTCAGGGAACATGTGAAGACTGTTTTTTTCCACGACAACTCTGTCCAGACGGTTTTATTCCTGATGTAAAAAAAAAATCTATAGTTTGCAGTAATTTTTTTATTTGCTTTTTTACCTTAAGTTGATCTAATTCTCTATTTAATTTAGAAATCCCAAAAAAAGAGGAATTGCTTATTGACGCGCACATTTGAAAATAAATATCTGCGGTTGATTGGCTGCAAAGCAATTTGTCTCAAGCCTAAAACGGTATGTTTCTAGATTATTAACACATTTTGCCCTTGTTCAACAAATAACTGCTCTCCCAGGAACCACGGTGCTGTCCTGGGTTTTTTGGGGAGAACTGTGAGCTCTGTCCTGGTCCAAAAAATCAGCCTTGTTTTGGTAATGGACAATGCTCTGATGGGACAAACGGGACAGGAGCGTGTGTCTGTACCAAGGGTTTCAATGGTACGGCCTGTGAAAACTGTGAGAGCGGCAAATATGGCATCCACTGTGACCAAGGTACAATTCTTTTATTGGGTTTTCCACTTTATTTTTATGACATGATGATATTTGTATTTGTGCAGAATGTCTATGTAAAAATGGCCAATGTAATGAGGGCGTGAAGGGGGACGGGACCTGTGAATGTGACGTTGGATGGAGGGGGATCTTTTGTGATGAAAGTATGAAAACCTTCCAAATATGAACATTTAAATCAAACATACTGTAGATCTGCGAAGCAAATTTTTTTGTTTTTCCACAGAAATTGAATTCAAAAGTGAGGAGTTTGTGGCTTGGCGAAGTGTCACAGCAGTGCAAAGTATGCCTGTGTCTTGATTTTTTGCATATTACATCTTATATAAAAAAAAAATATCCCAGAAAATTGCCACATCCACAAATATAAAACATAACATTTTTGTTTCTTCTTGCCTCAGTTGTGTGTTAACACCTCTTGGACCTCAGTGTCGGTGTGCTGCAGGATTCAAGGGAAATGGGACTTCATGTCAAGGTAAGACCAAAATACACAGTAGTGAATGTGGAGAAATGTGTTTCTAATTTGGTTTCCTGCAGCTAAAGACCCCTGTGCTGTTGATAATGGAGAGTGCAGTCTTTATGCCGTGTGCAAGAGGACACGCCCTGGACAAAGGCAATGTGTCTGTCAGACAGGCTACTCTGGAGATGGATTTGTGTGTGTTGGTATGAAATTTGCTTTATATTAATCCAAATTTGTGGTTACTTTATATTAAACCAAATTTGTTGTGAAATTTAAGAAATCTTTTTTATCACTTCTAGAGATAAATCCTTGTCTAGAAGCAAATGGACACTGTCATGTTAACGCAGAGTGTGTCCATGTTGGACCAAACAAAGTAAGCACAAGTAGTTTGCTGTGAAAATAGTGACCACAGAGTTCATTAGATGAGTAATTTTTATTTTATTTTTTTTTACAGACATTGTGTGCCTGTCGTGAAGGTTATGAAGGTGATGGAAAAAACTGCAAGATGACTGACTTGTGTCGAAAGGTGTGTTTGCATGGTTAAGGATTCCAATAACAAAATAGCTGTTCATTGGAACTGATTTTGTTTGTCCTTTGAAGAAAAATGGAGGTTGTCACAGGTACGCTAGTTGTAACACAACTGGACCTAATGTTCGCACATGCATATGTAATAGTAACTATGTTGGAGATGGTTTGATCTGCCGAGGAACTGTAGGAAAAGTAAGTGGTTAATGAGTGGCTAGTTAGTGTTTTTTTTTTTTTTTTTTTACCTGAATTTGAATTAATGCCACTGCTGATTGCAGGAACTGCTGACTCGAAAGCACAGGGACTTTTACCTTGGCTTAATGGTTAGTGCAATAATATAATTATAAATATGTGTGTTTCATAAGTTTTTTCTTGATTGAATGTAGTGTTAACTTGATTTTTATTTAGATAGTAGATATCTCCCTTAAAGGCCGAGGTCCCTTCACTGTTTTTGTACCGACCACAGAAGCCTTCAACAAAGTTAAAAATGAAACAAAGGTTAAAAGATTATCACTATTATTGCATTACTTGATTATGAAGCCATCTAACAGCAGTTTTTGTTTTACAGATTAAAGCTATGATGTCGAACAAAAATAAAGCCTTAATTGCGACCTTTTTGCGCAGCCACATTGTCATGTGTCACACACTTCTACCTTCTTACTTCAGCCAACCACAAAACCTCACTACATTGTCCGGCTTTGTTCTAAAGACACAATCATCACAGGTAACCTCTAATTGCTGGTACTTTTGTGATTTGTTAAAAGGTCTCATATTACGTATATATTTTCCTTTTTAGGGAAATATCTTTATAAATGGAGCCAACGTGACTTATAGTGATGGCATCAGTGTGAACGGTATCTTCCATGAGGTTGACAATATGTTATTTTCACCAAATGACGACCAATTGAAAGAACTGGATGAGAATGTACTATGTTATTTAAAAATAATAATAATATATATATATATATATTTTTTATTTTAGATCATTTTAGTAAACGCTTCCTTTTTCCCTCTATTTCAGCTAAATTTGACTGATGTAGCTGAGCGAAACGGTTACCAAACTTTTGTCAAACTACTAAAGGTACAAAGGACACCATAAACTCTTGGATGATACATTTTTAATTTTATTTTCTTTTTTGCTCTTTTAGGATACAGGGGTGACAGATCTGCTGCATGAAGTGTTAAACCAGCCTTTGACCATCTTCATGCCTTCTGATGCTGTGATGGCCTCTTTGCCTAAGGAACAGAAGGACTTTCTGTACCACCCACAGAATCGCGCTCAGCTGCAGGAGTATCTCAAGTACCACATTGTGCACACGCAAAAGGTTTGCTTATTCATGGATCTTTTTAGTATTTGTTTTGATATGGATTACTTTTCTTTTTACAATTATTTTTGTGCAGATTTATGCTGAAGGCTTGGTTCATCTGGACCTTGTTCGGACAATTCAGGGTTCATCATTGTCTTTCAGCTGTGGAGGTTCCGATGCTGTTGTAAGTGTTTAAATACGTGATTTAATTATACAAGGAATTTTAATATCCTGTGTCCAATCAGGGAGAAGTTTTTGTGAATGAAAAGTGTCGCATAGTTCAAAGACATCTCCTGTTTAATGGGGGCGTGGCCTATGGAATTGACTGTTTGCTGACTCCTCCAGCCTTGGGGGGCGCTGTGACAGTCAAGGCACTTTTGACCACACAGTGAGTTTAAATATTTGTGAAAGTTCTGACTATAAATGTCTAGTGACCTCATGCTTTTATATTGTCTGAGACAGACAAACTGTGGCCTTTGCTCATCACAATCTAATCGATGTCCAAAAGGTGCAAAAGTTAAGGTTAGTGTCCACATATGAATTTCTCATTAAATTTACATTTTAGTTTTAAACAAATGTTTCTTCTTTCAGGAAACACAAAAATGTGACCTTCCAACACATTTTGTAACAAAAAACTCTGGCTGTCGTGCTGTCTGCACTATTACTTTCTGGAGGCCAAAGTGTTGTAGTGGTTATTTTGGACGAGACTGTCTAGGTACAGCTGGTGCAAAAACAAATGCAGACATGTGTTATTATGTAAGTTGTGCTTTCATTGTTTGATTCTGTGCCCAGCTTGTCCTGGTGTGTTGGTACCATTTGTAATAATCGAGGTAAATGCGATGATGGACACCTGGGCAATGGCACCTGCACATGTGACTCTGGCTTTGATGGTTCTGCATGTGAGCTGTGCAGCAAAGGTTTCTATGGACCCACCTGCAAAGGTAAGCTCTTGCTGCAAGTCAGGGCTTTTGCAGCAGATCTGGAAAGTGTTGCTTACTAGATTTTTATTAAAATGTTTAGTGTGTAACTGTACTGAACATGGATCCTGTGATGATGGCATTAAGGGAACGGGCTTATGCTTCTGTGACGAGGCTGGACTGGAGAACGCTGTGAAACACAACTTGGTAGGACAGAGCTCTCTGGCATTAGAACATAAGAACATCTTGCAATACTGGTATTCAGGAATGATATGTAATTTATTTATTTATTTTTTATCTTTCCCCAGCCGAGGTGTATAAATGCTCTCCACAATGTTCCCCTAAAGCTGTCTGTCAACAGAACAATACATGTGTTTGCCGGCCTTTCCATGAAGGAGATGGATTCACATGCACAAGTGAGTTTAAATACACTGCAGATATGTTTTAGACCCTGGAGTCTAAAAAGAATAAGGAAAATAAAAAATTAAAAATCAAACGAATATGTATTGGGTCCAACAGTTGTGGATATGTGTCAGATCTGGAACGGAGGTTGTGCCCAAACAGCAAAGTGCACTCAGAAAGGAGACAAGGTTAGCTGCACCTGTCCGAAAGGATATTCAGGTGATGGTTATGTCTGCCAGCCTATTGACCCCTGCAGTGCAGAGAACAATGGTAAATGCCACGAACATGCCACCTGCACCATGATTGCTCCGGTAAGACATGCACCAGCACAGCATCAGCATCATAGAAAATATACAATGAAGGTAGTAATTTTGTCTGTCAACCAATTTTCAGGGAAAGAGAAAATGTAGTTGTAAGAACAACTACATTGGAGATGGAATAAAATGTGAGGTCAAACAACTGCCTATCAGTCGATGTTTACAAAACAATGGACAGTGTCACCAGAATGCCAAATGCACCGATCTTCACTTTGAAGGTGTGGTTTCTAAAACACCACTAACTTTCCTTTATGCATGCTTTATGAAATTGAGCTTCATCACTAATCAGTGTTGCTTTAGATGCAATGCTTGGCGTCTTTCATCTCCGGTCACCCAAAGGTCAGTACAAACTGAACTACACTGAAGCTCAGCAGGCCTGCAGTGCAGAAGGGGCGCACCTGGCGACCTACAATCAGCTGTCATATGCTCAGCAGGTGAGAACACATGGTCTGTGATGTGCCTAAAATCAATAACACAATGTGAGTTGTGTTCATAGGGTGGGTTAAACATGTGTGCTGCTGGCTGGCTAGACCAGGCCAGAGTGGCCTATCCTACCACCTACTCTAATCCGAACTGTGGCTTTGGACATGTGGGCATTGTGGACTATGGAGTACGCAAAGATGTTGGTGAAACCTGGGACACCTTTTGCTACAGAATTAAGGGTGAGAAACAAGTCCAAGCTAGAGTTCTTCTATTACTGTTACAAGTATTTGTGAAAGACAAATACCTGTGTTTTAGATGTGAATGTGAGTGTGAAGTGGGTTACATTGGAGATGGATTCAGCTGCACTGGAACCCTGCTGCAAGTTCTCAGATCGACTCCTCAATTTTCCAATTTTCTCTCTGTGAGTCAGCGACTTGATGCACAGAATTGCAAAATGTATATGTATATTTCGGCAACCTTTCAACACAGTTAGACTAAGATTGTGTTTGTTAATGCTTACAGCAAATTCTCAATTATTCTGAGGTTTCTTCCTTGGGAAAACAGTTTGTGAAGCGCCTCAACAACTTCACAATGCAGTCTACTCTGTTTGTACCAGACAACAGTGGACTGGCCGATAACCAGGTCAGTCCATGTCCTTTGTGCTGTAGAACCAGACTTTACCAGCTTTAATCGGTGCATGTTTATACAGACTTTAGCCCAACAAGATATTGAGTTTCACCTCTTGGAGGGAAGTGTTGTATCTTTGGATCAGTTGCCAAATGGGACCCGGATCAGAAACCGAATGGGGAGTCTTACTGTTCTAGGGATCAGAGATCTACAGAATCCTTCTTCTCTGGTCAGTCAGAATAAGGTTCATTATATGTATTTTATGACATTTATATTTTATTTTACTCTATGTGTAAATGGTATTTTTTCTCCTTAGTCATCACGATACATCAATGATCGCTTTGTCCTCACCTCTGACATTTTGGCCTCTAATGGGATCATTCATGTTCTTCAAGGGCCTCTCAAAGCCCCGCCTGTCCAACCGGAGGTACATATATCCTCAGAGATTCTTAGTTTTGATTTTGAAATCTTATCTGTGGCTATCTTTGGCTTGACAGATGCATGTAGCTCATAAAGCTGGCTGGGGGTTGGCGTAGTGTTGCTGATCATTCTTATTGCTGGAGTCGTTTTGTTAGTACAAATTTCTACAAACAAAACGCCAAACCCTTCAGATTTCAATACTTTAAGGTACTGAACATTACATGTTTCTTGGATGTCAAATAAATGTATGTTAAACAACATGTTATGACAACAGGAGGAAGATGCTGATCAAGATACATCTGCAGACATCAAGTGTCGCAGCATCACTAACCCTGTTTATGAATCTGACACACAAGAGTCAGCACCACCTGACTCTTCAGAAGAACACTTCAAAGTAGGTTAATAAAAAGATGAGCAATGAAATCATTTTGTTTTTGAATATGTTCATGTATTTGTAGGCTGCTGACGTAAATGGGGAAACCAGCGGAGTCTCATTTGACCTCATTCAAGACAACTGAAAACAACTGTTACTTTGCAAAGTTTCACTTGGCCCTGTTACCTCAGCCGATCAGAATTACAACTGAACTGACTAGTTTTAAATGTTATCAAGCATTTAAGTCTTTTTAGTTTGACTTCTTGAATCTGCCATTTTATGAGCGATTTATCTCAGTGCACTACATTGTAATTGTACATAAAATAAAAGTTTATTAATGATAAGTTATCTGTATTGAATGGTACACTATACATATCTGTTTAGCCACGTGTGAAAAGCAATCAGTGAATGTTTAGTTGACACAAGAAAGAATGACAAAGTTTATTATTTTTTTAACACATTAAATACTTAAAAAGTTGTAAATATGTGATTAAACTAACTTGAGTTCAAACATGCTTATGAAAAAAAGCTGTTGACCATCACAACAAAGTTAAAGACTTATATCTTCTAGTTGAGGTTTCCATATTCGCCAATTTTCTGAGAGATCCATGTATGGAAACGTGACACTCTGGTGAAAACTGCTGGAAATTCCGGATCGCACTGACTGCTACCCCATGTGACCACGCCGAACAGGAAGTAGGCACCATGTTTCCGACAAAACAGAGGAGCTCCAGAGTCGCCCTGAGACAAAAAATAAATACAATACAATACTATAAGTGCTACTGGTTCTAAAAGATGTAGCTATAAAAAATGACACGTGTTGTGTGAAATAAAATAAATTACCAGGCAGGAAGTAGATGCTGCAGGATCAGCACAAATGTGAGAGTCTTTGATCATATCCTCACCCCACTTCTCTCTACAGGTGGTCTGGTTCAAAAGTCTCACAGAAGCATGGTGCAAGCGGTTTGGATTAACACTCCCTGTACACAATCACATGTAAGATCAATTAGGAAAAAAAAGTTAGATTGTCAAAATAACTTCAATGAAAAAGTTCCATCTTAAAACTGGTGTAGATTTTCCAAACTAAAGTTTTTTTAAGCACGTAAATCTAACATTATAAACTTTCACAACCCCTTGCCACATTCATTCAATTTTGACACCGCTTTAGAACAGCTTTTTCAACAGAAAGTGAAGAATATTATCTCCTGTATCCAACCAGTCAGCTTTCATCTGAAGTGAAAATCTATGAGGATTTTTTTTCCAATATTGACTGTGGAGATTTGATTGTTTCACAAATTTTGCATTCATTACCTTTCTAGGGAGGAAAATATACAAGTTACAATAGTAATAAAAATAAAATTTTACTTTAAGACAATTTTAACATACTAAAACAAGATAAAGAGTAAATATGTTTAAACAAATATTCAACAATTTCATTTTTTTTCTTTGTGTTGCAATCATGTCTATGTGCAATAAATGTAAACCTCTAGCCATAGTTGCGCCCCATCCAGTCACTGCACAGGACCAGCTAGAATCCAAATCGCCATCCTCATCCTGGTCAGGAACACATATTGGAACCACATTTTTACCTAAGAGACAGAATAATTCTCAGATTTCACATGAATCTTTTCCTCTTGTGCTTTAAATAGGCACACTACCAAATCTGGCAGGTTGGCTGAGTCGGATCAGGGACAGGTCCAAGCCTGGAGGAAAGCTGCCATCTTGAGGTAGACGGGTAACATTTTGCACAAGGATTTTTTGTAAGGAAAATAATCTGATGTCATGTACTCCCAAAACCACTGTGTCCCCAGCCCTAAAGTCATGTAGGACAAAATAAGTAAAGCCGCTTTTTCACAGCAGAAGCCCTAAATAAAAACAGGGGAAAAAAACCCAGGTTGTACTTAAAGTTGGGGTAACTAACGTTTTTAGTTGTAAATTTGTAAACTTTGTGCTTTCCACTAAAAGGTATATGATAAATGCCGCACTTTGAGAAAATTAGACCCTTGTGTACTACTCTGAAATGAATGAAAGAATAATAGTTCTCATCAAGAGCCGAGTACTCTGATTGGCTGAGCTTGGGTGGTCTTCCCCAGTTTCACTTTGCTGTTTGTAAGAAGTGTTTTTAAGCCATAATTACAACCAATAATGAACAAATATTGATATTAACCATGTGTCGAAGGATTTAGGAAAGGAAGTTGTCAGATTTAAAACCTAAATTGGGTTTGTAGTGTGACAATCGGATACCCCACCTTTAAACCATTTTTAGAATTTGCACACAAAAAGGACAGTACTTGAGAATGTCTCCTCCTACCGAACATGGCAGTGTTGTGCTGTGATGACAAACTCCTCGTGGATCAGGGTCCCGCTGCAGTAATGACGACCATTCTGCTGTATGCTGACCTGCCAGGGCCAGAAAAACGGACAGCTTTCACTGACGTTCTGCACAGATACCTCACCATCCTGGGACTGGTGCAAAGCTGCAACAAGTGGGACTTTCACACATGTTTTCCTTCGTTGTCTTCCACAGACGTCTTCGACTAACAAAGCAAATGCACATATTTACAATGTTGTAAAATAAATGTTTGGAAAATTGTTCAGAAACAAACCTGTCTCTAAAGCGTCATCTGAATGTAACACATTCTCTTCATCTTAAAAACAAAAAACATCACATAGGTCATGCATGTTTTTCTTTTTTTTTACAAAATTGGTTTGTTGCTTACTTATGACATCAGAAAGCCATGAAATGATATTCTTTATTTTTGTGTACACTCCTGGCTTTTTGGCCCGTCCACACCCAACCCCCCAGCTAACTAAACCAGCAAGTTCATATCTGCTCCCGTTGAAGCAGGATATAGGCCCTCCTGAGTCGCCCTGAGACACAAAATAGAACAAATAAAAAAGAACTACTGCCTAACGCAAACACATGCATCAGTGTAAAGGGTTAGTGTATGTTTGATTGAATTTAGTCTGTCAGGAGCAGTGAGCAGCTGCAGACAGCACATTTGGACCAATCTAGATTTTGGACAACTTTAGGATTGGTGACAAACACAGTGAAGCACATGGTAGCACAGAAAGGAAAGCCTCATGTTATTCAGACAGGTGGACTTTGGACACTATTTAGATTACTTGAAACTGGTCAAAAATGGATACAAACTTGGAGTTGAGATTAGTTGATGCTTATTTAAAAATGTGTAATTTTGGATTGAGACATGTAAAAGTGAAAAAGCACTATATACACTGAAAATAAAAAACTGGAACCGACTTAAGTCAAAGACTTTTGAAACATACACTTTTTAAAATATTTCAATAATAAATAAGGCAATGTATGTATTACATTTTGATTCACAGTCTTGTCTTTTTGTACTTAAGGTAAGTAAAGTTTGGGATAACAGTTATAAAGTTCACTGCAATCAATGGTAATTCCTAAAAAAACGTTCATTAGGATTATTCATAAGGCTGAATATTTGAAGTATTCATATTTAAAGTATTCTTATTAAATATCACAATAAATGAATAACAATAGATTAAAATTAACTATATTTTACAGAAATGTTTTTGTATTAATTATATTTATATTAACCATGTGTCTAGATTCAAATACAGCCCTTGGTAAAAATAAATTGCTCACCCCTGTTTTTTTAGTTAAAGTTTGATGGAAAGAAGTTAATTACATGCATCCTTGTCCTGTTATCTCTGCGTAGTGTTATTCATAAGAACATTGTAATACAACTACAATACAACCCTTAGAGATAAGAGAGTGAGTTTTTTGAAGGGAGAACTGAGGGTTAATCAAGTAAATATTTTTCATATATAACATTATCCAGAAAAACAGCACTTCAACTCATGTCAACGTAAAGAAGTGGGGTAAACAAGTTATATTTCTCCCCACTCACGCCTACTTCTGTGTTTTTGTTGTTAGAAGAATGTACTTTTAACAACGTTCTTGTATAAAAAAATAAAAAGGACCACTGCACAAACCACAAACACCCACACAGTGCCTCTGTTACTTTGTTACCTGACATGCGTCCACACCGCCTTCTTCCTTTCCCGCACAAAACATTGTGTCAAAAATTCTACCAACATAATATTTGCTACAGACTTCGGATGGGAGAAGGGTGACATTAACTTCCTGCAACTTGTTCACACGAGGTCCATCTGAGAAATAAAGCACGGGGAGTCAGATGGGAGCGCAGGCCATTATTTTGTGACTCACATACTCTCTCTGGTGGAGCCCCAGCCTGTGGTAGTGCATTCAGTGAACAGGGGCAGCTCGTGCATCCAGATATTGATTGGCCTCACAAAATCATTGAAGACAAGTGGTTTCTTCAGCTTCAACAAGGCAATGTCGTTCTCTTTAGTGTAAATGTTGTAATCTTTATGGCTCAGGATTCCACTCACTGCCACCTCCTGTGTAGGGATGTCACGATATCATTTTTTAGTATTGCGATTATTGTGATACAAATATCACGATTTAGCGATTATTATTATTAAAAAACATGTCCATTAAAGCCTCCCTGACCCTTCCCCCAGGGCTCCCCTGCAAAAGAGATTCTGAATCTCAGTGGGACTTCCCTGGTTAAATTAAAGGTCAATTACTATCGCCACGACCAAACAACAACCATCCTCATTGTCTACCGTGCTACTTTTTATCAAATTATACTTTCTGAATGAAGCGATCTTAATGTGACAAAACATTCTGCTGCATTTGTTAGATAGGTTGGTATGTATTTAAATTTTAAGTGTTTTTTTTTTTTTTTTGCCAATGTCAATATTTGACCACCAGATATTTGCAGATTGTATCCATAACAAGGCTCACAAAATCACAAATTTACTTACAACGCAAGAACATTTATTTATCTTGAATAAAACAATATCTTGAATAAAACAATATAATATATATCGTCTTTTTCTCTAAGTTCAGTATTTTATCCATTACCAAGTTCAGAAGAGTTATCTAAAACTAATCATTTTGTTTCTAAAATTGTCACGATTAATATTCTTTTGTTCTTACGATTATATTGTGCATCGAATAATCACGATTATCGATTAACCTAATAATCTTGACATGTTTACCCCTGCGGTTCAGTAGAATCAAAGAAGCTTTTCAGAATAAATTAACAGTTCATTTGTGCAATTAACAAAACAGATCAACTAACCTGTTGACCTTTTTCCTTTGGATTGTCCAGATCATGTTTTCCAGCCAAAACTCTCCACAAAGAAGGTTTTTTGTATCTACAACACATGATTAAACAATACATCATTATTCCGTCTCTTAAAGGTGGGGTTGGTGGTTTTCATACTGCAAACACAATTTAGGTTTTAAATCTGAAAACTTTCTTTCATAAATCCTTCAATATCAATATGTATAAAGTTTTGGTTGCAATTTTGACTTAAAACCTTCCTTTCTTCTCTTTAAAGTGAAACTAGATCAGACCACTCAAGCTCAGCCAATCAGAACGCTGCAATCTTCTCCAGATTAGAACATTTAGAAGATTAGAAGTGCAGCATCTATCATAGACTTTTAGGTGGAAAACACATAGTTTACTAATTCACATATAAAAAAGTTAACTACCCCAACTTTAAGTGAAGACAATAAAGAACCAAACCTTCTGAAGCAATGGGCAGCAGAAATAACCCAAATTGATGATATTATGGCCCCTCCGCAGGCTGGCATTGAGATAAACTTCAGAGAAACCTGCCAGGGCCATGAATGAGACAATGCCTCTTCTCCTCCAATTATTCTGGTCTCATCCTCTACTTCAGGTAAGAAGGAGCGCAGTCCGGTCAGATCTGAGAATCATCTCAACACAGTCACAGTCATCTGGTTATAATTTTTTGACAAACATAGGCTACTTAAATACCAAATAATCTTACTGCTGAAGGCAAAAACTCCTGACAGATGTTTCTCTGTGTGATTTAAAGTTATGTCCTGTTCACCTACAAACATAAGATCATAGCTCTGACACAATGACATCACAGTTAAATCTCAACATTTCTTTGCTTACTTGACCACACTACAAACCAGAAGAGTAAAACCAAGAGGAGCTGCTGCTTCATGCCTGCCTGCTGTCAGTCATCAGGAACAGCTGGGGATTCCTCAAAAAGTCCGCCCAGCAGAAACCCACTTCCGGTGAGCGAAATATAACAGGTGGAAAGCATTGGCCTGTGATTGTTCAATCTAAAATCAACTGCCTCGTTTTGAGAGTCTCACACTGAAGGACTCCAAATAATAGAGTAGCGTGCTATTAAATTAAATTATTATTAGCTATATTTTGGGAAATTTGGTACAAATGTAACAGAAACTTCCATTTCTAGCAGAAACGGCACACAACTTACTAATTTCATCACTTCACCTGCTGTTTAAGTGAAAAAAAAAAAAAAAAAAAACGTATGGCCACCTTCATTTGGGGCAAATGTAACTACAATATTCAGATCATTATACTTTACTTTTTTTTTATAAAATTAAAAGCTGTAAAGTGTTATACCACAGCATAAAGAAAACACCTTTGATAAAGAAAAAAAATAATGGGCCTTTTAATTGTTGCATTTTCATGTCCCGTTGGTGTGTTACAGTTGCCCCAATAGTCATGGTTGTGGGGCATGTCTTGAAATGTTTCAACGTAAGTTTCACTGAACCCAAAGCTATTCGTATGTCAATTAGCCAGGATATGCACCTTTCATTTCATATAGTTTTAAGCTCTAAATTTAAAAAAAAAAGTTTCAATTGTCTTAGGTCTACAGGCTACACACAGACCTGGATAACATACTTCGCTAAAAATTGGCCCGTAGCTTCTCATTTGCCATCTAATTCTCGCCTTGTTTTGTGAATTCTCCTAGTTTCATTTATTTGGTAACTAAAATCGTGAACGCACCCTAGATTAGTAATTCTGATTGAAAAACAAGAAGAGTTCTCTTTATAGGCTACATCCACACACACAGCAGAGTTGCGGGCAGCGTCGTATCGTCAGTGAGACGCGAACGTTCACATGCCTGTTCCCGCGCACGGAGCGCGCAGCGCGCGTAGTAGCGTGACGTGCCTCAACCGCATCTCCAGGAGGATGGCACTGACAGGTATGTCTCCTTTGAATCATTATATGTGAACACAAGACGAGAACAGCGAGACGCTGGCTGTAGTGGTCTTGAATGGCTACGCATGTCAGAGGTGCGGCTCTAGCGTGGATGCTCACGTCGTTGTAGGAGCACGCAGGCTTCAGCGGAGGCTGAGGGAGGCGGCTCGAGAAGGCTATCCTCCCCTCTCTGCTCTGCTGAGGGTTTTCCCTTAGTGCCGATTGACCATAGATTCAGACTCGACAACCTTAGCAAACTAGTAAATGCACTGCTCCGTTATTACGTCCTGGTCACGGGGGAGCCCCAGAGCATCTTAATTGCACGCTTGATTCGCTAATGGGGTCACTGAAGAAGGTAGCAGAACCGGGGTAGACAGGTTGATTCGGGCCTGTGGAGGGAGCAAATTTCACCCACATGATCGATGCATGTCAGTATAAGCTCATGATCCAGCTACCAGAATGAAGGCAGTGGAGAATTCATAAAGGTTGCAAGATTCATTGCACGATTTTCATGTCTTTTTTTTCTCGTGTAAAACGTTACAGGATTAACTGCTTTCTGTAGCAGATGACTCTCAATGTAGCCTATTGCCTATTTCATACACGACTCTTAAACACTGTGTTTTTAATAGTATTGAGATCGACTATAGTGACAACTTATGCAATAATCTTATGCCTAGGCCCTCTTGATCTGCCCTAATGGCACAGTGCAGTGGCCTTGGCCCCTTGAGGACATGGACCCCAACACCTGAGTGGTACCCTGATGGACCTTGGAGCCATGGTCTTCAGGCAAACTCTTCCCACACGACTGCTGCTCATGGGCCTGGTGGTCCACACGCTGACGGCAGACCTATCTTCTCCAGGTAAATCACACTGTGATACTATGTGTTGTAGATAAAGATGATGAAGAGCCTTCACTCTTTATCTTGTCCTCCCACTATTACTGAGTCACAGACCACCTCCTCCCTATGTACAGCCAAACAAGCCTTCACCACTACTGATGCCACAGTGAAAGTAGAAGATTTTTAAAATCCTATATTTTTTATCCTCCCAGATGTAGACTTTTGATGGCAAATTAATAAACTATTAAAAAAAAGAAAGAAAATACATTTTTGTACAATGCAAAAACTACTATTTATCATGATGTATTTTATATCTATTTGGTTTCAGCCTAATTTCAACTTTCTGCCTCAACAGCAGCAGTTGAATTCCCCCAAAATTCACCATCATAATAACCTTCATTGACATAGAGTGGCACTTGAATTATCATTATCTTGATCCATCTTTGCCTGTATCTGTGTGATCTGAGGGCGTCGTCTCCAGAATACCAATGAAGCGTCATGTAGCACGTGATGCTGTCGCACACCACTGCGTCACTATGGCAACAGAGTTGGTACAGAATGAAAGAGACTCAGTGAAGACGGTGTGAAGGTTGATCCACACAGACCAGCACATGTTTTATTGTAAAATGATACTAGCGCTGACCTTCTCTTAATCTGTAAAGTAGTAATCCACTCAGAAAATATAAAGTGCACACTTTTCATGTTTTTTGTATTGTTTGTTGAAAAGTTATGTTTAGCTTAGTAATAGTGAAGTAAGTTTCATACACAAAAGACAATATGATGGCATAAAGGGGCAGGAATTCTATTTAAATCTGTTTTTTGGACATTACAGATTTATTGGTCTGTTTTATGACTTTTATAGTATTTTAAATAGTATCTTTAGTATCTGTAGTTCTTAACATGTCATATATATATATATATATATATAATATATATATATATATATATATATATATATATATATATATTTTTTTTTTTATTTTATATATATATAGTATATAAATTACTATATATATATACTACTTATACAGACTCCAAAAAACCATCTTAATAAAAGATAAACAGATGATGAATTAAATTGTGTATGATGCTGATGTCTGTGTTAGAAAGAAATGTTTTCTGTCTCTTCTTACATATTAGATTGTTGGTTATAATTGTTATCAGACTGCTTTTTCACTTTTAGTTGAGTTTAGAGCTTCTACGAGAGAAAATGTTCTTTCTCTGCATTGATTTTCACACATTTTTGTCACTCACTGATAACATTTTGAATGCTGTGATGTCATCTACATAATCTATTTAGAAATTCCTAATTTCAACAAAATTGATTCCTAGATAATTTTATTGTTCTCACTGAGACTAATTTCAATATTTTTATGTGTGATTTTAGATAAACTCAACACAAACAGGACAGCAAAGTCTTCATCGCCATCTTCCTCCTTGCCCCTGAGACAGCAGTCTGCCAGCCCTGCCTCTGATCATGGTTACTTTGGAAGCATGGGTGGCACAAGTTCAGCTGAAGATTCAGAGACTGGTGCACAAGGCATCCATCTCCTGCTTAGACCACCAGACCTGCTATCTCCCAGTTTACCCCCACCGCTGCCACCCCACAGCCAGCCCACCATAACCCCTCCACACCCATCGCTTGAGCACGGTCCTTCGCTGGATGAGACCTGGGGCTCGGGGGATTACGTGGAAACACTGTCCTTCATGGTGCCTGATGGGGATGAGCTGGTTTTGGCCACTCCCCTACCCAGTCAGCCGTATGATGATGATGATGATGGTGACCCCTGGGTCTCCTATAACACAGCATTACCCAGCAGGCCCACGTTGCCCCTTGTCTCTCGGCTGTCCCCGTCCCTTTCTACTCCCACCATAAAACTACATGTAGGCCCAATCCAGCCAGACCTATTCCCCACCTGGGATGAGGACTATGACCCAGACGACATGATGCCTCTGGAACCCACTGAGCTATTGCTTCCGGACATGAACAGTTTGGAGTATTACACCAACTTGCTTGCCCGGGAGAGGGAACGAGAGAGAGAATGGGAGAGAGAGCGTACTGTAACAAAACCATCAATATCTCCCACAGCTACACAATCTCCAACTCTACTCCCAACGCCATCACCAAGCTTGCCAGTCAGTCCAGAAGTCAGCAAACCCACACCTCCTTTGACCCTCTCACCAACAGTAACAAGCAAGTTCAAGCCTTCTGCTGGTCCTACTCCTCCACCTAAGCCCAAAGACGTTACTCCCATATTGGGAAAACCTTCTCCTCCTCCAGCATCAAACACTACAGTCCAAATGGCTTCTTCTCCCACTGAAATCCCACCTTTTCAGCCAGAAAAAACAGATAGGCCTTTAATAATCACCAAAAAACCCACAACTACGACCCATGCCACTACCACTACTCTTGCCACAACGACCACGGCGATTGCAAAGACCACCCAAATGACAGTGATTAGCCTCACCAGGGCCCCGCCAGTGACCACCCCCCGGATCAGCCCCCCGACCAGACAGTATCTCTGCAATGTCACCAAGCCAGACATGTACCTTGTCAGAATAGGTGAGAAAATATTGTTTTATGCAGTAAGCTATACAACTCTACAGCTGTATATTCATGTGATGTTATTTTTGTTAATGTCCACAGTAAGCTCTAAAGGTTCTTCGGCAAGTTTCAGTCCAGTCAGAGAGCTGCTAAAAAGAGAATTTAACCGTTCTGTGGAACTCCAGGTAATTGCAACTTCAACAAATCATATTAATGTTACTTTCAGGGATTTAAGGGCTTCTATCCATTTTAAAAAATGTCTTATTTTCTCTCCTAACAGTTTCTAAGAACACCATCAAGTTTTGCTTTTCGTGTCGTCTCTGGACCTATGATTATACTGCTGTATCTGTCATCAATGCCCTTCGACAAACAGGGCGCACCTTTGGCCCAATCCCCACTGTCACACCTCTCTACACTGTACCAGACCTTGCCTATCAGATCCACACCATTCTGCAGTTTGTGCCCTCCCACATTGATGTGAGAGTGTGTAATTTCAGCGAGCGAGTTGAAAAGGGTTTGCTTATGGCCTATGTTGAGAGTCGTCGACGTGCTCATGAGAACAGCAACATTAGTGTCCAAGTCAGTGGCATATTGACAGAATGACACAATATATTACATTTTGTGAAACATTTTAAACAATTCATGTTTTTTATCATTTTTGTCAGCTGTTAAATATCACTTTTGGCTTGACAAGACTTGAGAAGCAACAGAAGGCGCCTGTGGACATTACTTTTGCAGTGAGAGATGGGCGAGGCTACCTAACAGGGTCAGAGGTCAGTGAACACCTGAGGAAGCTAAGCATGTTGAGTTCAGCTTCTACGTTGGATATCCTGCTCTTCAGATTGCAGAGCGTAAGAAAAAGACTGAACATTTGGAAAGTAGTAACAGTAGCAGTAGCAAATAAGTGCATTACACTTTGTTTTTATCTGCAGCCTTCCATTACCCAGAACTTAACGTATCTCATCATCTGCGCTCCACCTGGGTCCGCACAGGTAAAAAGTCTTCATTCATTCATAAAACCAGCACACCAATTTAAAACTAAACAAATAATCAATTATTAATTGTGAACCGTTAATTCTGAAGTTTGGGTTACTGCTTTGTGGTGTTTGTAGTCTTATTGGGCGTTCAGGATCAACAAGTTGCTGAGAGAAGTTTTAAAGCTCGATTGGAGAGACGTCTGGCTCTTCTGTTGGAGGAAGGTCTAAGTGGAGTTGGCAGAAGACGCTGGAGGAGAGCCACAGCAGTAGGCAACAACAGTCTTCAAGTAAGGCTTAAGATCAGCAGTAAAAATAACTGCAGTACTATAGTTTTTACATCCAAAATGTTACTTTTACTTTCTGTTTGAATGTATGATTTGTGACCTCTAGAATACATTTTCTCTCATAATTTATGCACTGTTGAGTTTAAGATGAAATTTTGTCTCAACAACACCACTGAAAAATAAATGCTGTCTGTCTCAGGTGGTGCGGGTGGCAAAGTTGCCCGGAGCAGAACACCCTCTGGAGGTGTTGTATTTTGTGGAGGGCCCAGGTGGTGAGCGTATACCTGCCGAGGTCACTGCTGCTACTCTGAACCGCCTAGATCTGCAGAGAGCAGCTATCGTACTTGGACATCGAGTTCAAAGGCCCTTGGCACAATGTGAGACTCCTAAGAGTATATCTCTGCTCATATGTTTGTATTCGTATACCAGACATAAGACAATTTCTTCTGCCTTTTTATGTCCAGCTGTGGAGACGCTGACTCTGCCTCCTGCAGAGACTCAAACCAGTAGCATCTGGTTAATAGTTGGTGTGGTGGTCCCTGTCCTCCTAGCCATCTTCATCATCATCATTTTGTACTGGAAACTGTGTGGTTCAGATAAGCTGGAATTTCAGCCAGATGCTATCAACACTATTCAGCAGAGGCAAAAGGTGAGATGTCAATCACAGCAGTTATTCCTCAGCCTGTATCAAAGTTTTGACGCCTCTGTGCTTTTTAGCTCCAGGCTCCCAGTGTGAAAGGTTTTGACTTTGCCAAGCTACATCTCGGCCAGCACAGTAAAGATGACATCATGGTGATTCAGGAGCCTGGACCTCTGCCTGCTCCAGTCAAGGAGGCCACACCTTCAGACGGAGGCGATCTCAATACTCCCAAATCTAAAGGGTCATCCACTAAAGTTGTAAGGTCTAATCGACGTAGGGGCAGGTCAGTGCTACAAAGTGATGCCATTTTATTTGCTATAAATGTAAAATAAATGTATAATAATACAAATATGTTCTGATTTGTGTTAGAATGAGTCCGTCAGATGGTGACTCACTTGGCAGTGATCAGTCTAGTGGCAGAGAGTCAGCAGAGGAGAGTACTCGCCCCGTAGCAACTCCTGTTGAGGGCAAACAGCATAGGAAGCCCAAAAATGGTCAGTAAAAGGAGACGGTTCACATTTTTTTCATGTATATAGCATAGCAAACTAAAAAAATGTCTTTTTACATTTATTTACTGCAGGAAGAAATAAAATGGGTAGGTTATTTTACATTGTCCAAATCAAAAATACGTGCCATATTGATAATTACATCGCTTTCATAAATAAATTGCTTTTCTTTTCATGCTTTGTTTTTAAACACAATGCATTTTGTAATCTTTATTCCAGTTGCTACATCAGGCAGTGGACCAGAAGAGCTGCTTTCTTCCTCATCCATCTTTGACCACGTTGACCGCGTGTCAAAAGGTTCCTCTGAGTGTGCACGTCGTCCGGTCAACAAGGTCCAATTAATTGCGATGCAACCACGACCAAGCCCCTCATCCCAGCACACACCTCCTCAACAAAGTCCGACTCACGCGGAAAAGGTCAGGAAATGTCACTCACAAGCATGTTCATGCTGGTTTGGAGTTAACAGTGTGCTCTGCTACAGGTGGCACTCAGGCACAAGTCAGAGATTGAGCAGCACAGAAACAAGCTGAGACAACGTGCCAAGAGAAGGGGCCAGTGTGAGTTCCCCTCTATGGACGACATAATGGATGCATTTGGGGATGGTCCGGTTCAGAGTGAAGCAGCTCAACGTTTGTACAGCTCAGCTCATGATCACATGGACTGTATTTTACAGGCCGACACTCCGTCACCTCCAACACCCACTGACTCTAAACGAAGGTTACACTTAGTCTTCAACAGATTGAACTGAACAAAATTAACTAACAAGGCAAACTGCTAACACTTGTTTATTACAGAGGGAGGCGTTCTCCTCGGGGTCGTCATCCTCAACAGGGTCCTGGAAGTCTACCTGACACAGACAGAGACAGACTGCTATTGGATCATGGAAGTGCCACATATAGAAAATATCCAGGCTTGAACAATGTGGCATACATGGTAAACTTATATTTTTAATGTTTTTTTGTTTTTTTTTTCAGAAATAGTAAAATATAGTATTTTTAATGTTCCTGTCCTAAATTTGTGTTCTCTTATTTGCAGTCAGACCCAGATCTGCCCCCGGACCATGGCAGTCCCTCTCCCACTGATGAAGTGTTTGACTCTGCACCTCCGCCGCCCCCCTACATGCCCCCGCAGCCATCTATTGAAGAGGCCCGGCAACAGATGCACTCTCTTCTTGATGACGCCTTTGCCCTGGTGTCCCCATCATCACAGGGTAGTGCTGGGATAAGCGGGGTAAGCCCTGCACTGCCTAGCCCCTCACCCCAGGCTCGTCGGCCAGGAAGGCAATGGGGCTCTTACCCAGCAGCCCCCACCCACAGCCCTTTCTCTGAAGTGAGTCCTACAGTAGGGTAACTATCCACTTGTACAGCATTATAAAATTTCATGGTTTTGTCTTTGTCTCCCACAGAGATATGCGGAGCTGGGGATGTCACCGACTTCAGTCCAGGGTCTGCTGCAGAGGTTAATATCAACAATATCAACAAGTTGAAGTTTAAGTTGTGCACAATTTATTCTCATGTTATTTACTGTACTTTTAATACAGACAAGGTCTGAGCTCAGGCTATGTTTCAAGTGGAGACCAACTTCCTGAAGTCTATTTGAGTAGAGGGCAATATGATGATCCCCCCTCCTCCTCTAGACCTCGACCTGTAGGGGGAAGTACAGGTAATTAAGCAACCTGTTACAACATTTTAATTTAGGATTAAATGATTGTGGTTTATAATCCCAAATAAATAAAGGCATCAGCATTCTGTTTTTTACAAAAAAACTAAACACTTTTTACCTTAGGCGCACAGCTCCACCACCTGACCCAAGTGGGCATTTCCAGTCAGATTGGTGCTTATCCTGGGGTTGGACGCAGCATGTCAGGCCCCACTGGCTCTAGTTGGAACCAACAACACTCAGACCAGGATCTGTCCAGACCAGGGGCAAGTCGAGAAAGTGTGAGTAAACATTCTTTTTGATGGATATATTTAAAACTAAAGTAAAGCTAATCATTAAATCAACCTTTTTTAGTTTTCAAAATGTGTATATGGTGTTTAAATAGCAATTATGCAATTATGATGCAAAATAGTAACCGATTTGTCCACTCAAAACTGTGTGCTGATTACAAACACCTGCAGTCAAACTGATCAAATCCTTGATGTGCTATTATTTTTAACAGGTGCTGTCGTTTCCTGAGTTTTCTTCTTCATCCGTTTTCCAGATGCCTAGTTCATCGCTGCGGGACTCTCAAGCGCCACCTCTTCTTTTGACTTCACCAACTCCTGAATACCCTCCAGACGATGCATCTCCCTCGGCACACACCTCCGCTTCTCTAATAAAAGCTATCAGGGAGGAACTTCGTCGCTTGGCACAGAAACAGACAGCAGTAACCAGCTACCCCTGAAGAACTCATTTGGATTACATATTCAGTCTGTTTTTTTATTTTTAACTTGTACCTTTCTAAGTGATGGATTTTACGCTGGAACATCTGTTTACTGTTTAAGACAATGCCAATTGGACAAAACGAACCTCCGTGATTTACAGGGTCTCATTGATCCACCCATTATCCATATCAATGTCTCATTGAACACTGTTTCCTGATTCCACCAAGTGCTTCCTGGAGTGAGCTGTTCATTCTCAAAGATGGGCAGTGCCACTCCTAAACTCCTAAAGTGGATCATACCTCTGTTTTTGTCTAAACTGGACATGTTTTTTGAAGTAGCTGATCCATCACAGCAGTTACACATGAAGCAGTGTTTCTCAAACAGTGGTTTTGGTACCACTGGGTGTATGCAAGCTAATTAATTACATTTTCTGAATCTAAAAATTACTGTTAGGGATTCAAAAAGTATAACTATTTATTTAAATTAGCAAATCATAACAACGTTTTTCTTTTTCTGTTAGCTAATACAATTTATTTAGCAAACAAGAAACAATTTTGTTCTATGTAAAAAATAATCTTGCAAATTTTACTAGTTTGCCAATTTTGAGAAAAGATTTCAGTCTTTTCATAAATGTTAATGCACCTTGACGTGTTTAACACGTAAACTTAGCAAAATAGCAAATTCTAAATTCTAATCAAATTCTAATACAATTCGTAACAGAAAAAACTAAATGTTTGAAGAATTTGATTTATTGAAGAATATATTTCAGTGCTATTTGTCATGAAAAGTTTGAGAATCACTTGTCCAAGAAGACATCCTCAAAAGACCAAAATGCCACCGTTTTCGGTTGTTTAGGGTTGAAGTTGTGTGTACGACTGCTCTTTTTCTCTACAGTTTATGGTCCCTTTTGTGGTGCTACCATCAGCCTCTTGCAGCCCTCTCATTACCATGCATTGCCTTCGCACTCACCTCAGCCAAGGAGACAATGTCTCTGCCCATTAAACCATAAGGTATTTGCACTGTCGACAACTGGAGGTGACGTACAGTTATCGTGGCATGGTGACTAAAATTCTATTTAAAAATATTTATAAAAATATCTATATAATAATTAATGTAAATTGATATAAACCCTATGAGCACAATATTAATGTAAGTATCAAAGTATTGAGATGTAATTTATTTTTATTGCTTGTAGAGTCTATGAAAGTCTATGTTAGTATTTTTTATTTTGATCAAAAAAGACCAAGCTACTGTTATATGGCTGTAATAATCTAGTATTTTAGTTGTCTGTAATATTTGAGCCGAAGTTTTTGCTTGATAGCTGCTTGCTTGTGTGCTCATTTGTTGGTGCCAATAACAAAAAAAATACTGCTCTTGCATTGCTTTGCCATATTAATTTGTGCATTACATAGCAAATGATTGCAATTATTCATCATTTTCTACTCAACCTTATACAGTGAGTCTGTCAAGTTAAGATTGTAATTATAGATAAGGTGTTTGGTCAGAAAATATAAAAAAGGAAATAAACGAAAACAGTATTATCTAATATATATTCAGTTACCATATTAAGCCTTATGCAAAAGCAAAGTAAGGGTGTGGCCCTTAAATGTTACCAAATTTCTAATTATAGCGCAGTATTTCTCAACTATAGTAAGTAAAACAAAAGTTGTCTTGGTGCTGTTTGGTAATAGCTACAAGGCCTCTAGGTTTAGACGGTGTTGGAACGTGCCCTTGTGGCTACGGAAGAGATTGTCTGTCTCTGCTTTTGATCATGTTCAACTAGTTTGGACGTTAGCTATTTGTGATGTACCTGTTAATGTCGAGCATGCTGCTAAAAGAACAAGACATTTTTTTAAGTAAACGTTGTTCCACATCAGATGGAGAAAATGCAGTGGGATTTTCACAACTCTGAATTAAAGTGATTATATATCATAGTCAGAGATTGTTTTTGTTTTGTTTGTTTTTTTCTAGAAATTTAAATTGAATCATGGCTGCAATTAAAAGTGTTTGTGTTAAATAGAGGTTATTCTAGACTTTTTGTGACTGGATGAAGTGTTAGACAAAGCCGCAGTGGCAGCACATCCTTTACCATTGTTC
This sequence comes from Mugilogobius chulae, assembly GCA_038363315.1. Lineage (NCBI taxonomy): Eukaryota > Metazoa > Chordata > Actinopteri > Gobiiformes > Gobiidae > Mugilogobius > Mugilogobius chulae. Next base: position 46,569,077 of record CM076409.1, on the reverse strand, counting down.
ACCAGCTGGAGATTTTCAAATGGGATCTGATTCCTGTCAGCTACCCTAAAAGACCCGCCAATACCCACACACTCGCATGGTGCTATTCAACAACTCGGGGTGTGGCTAAGTTTGGCTAATCTCACAATAAACATCACTGTCCTGCTGAAGCTTTTTCTCCTGTTAAACTCTGGACACAGTTCTCCCAGCTCACACAAATGTTTGAATGTTTTTTTTTAAACAATGTTTTCTAAAATGTTTGTGTTTACTTGCTGTCTGATCACACTGATGTTACAAGCAAAATAACAGACACTGAGCTCCTCTTTGATCTCATTGGTCTGATTTAATAGATTCATTTTATTAGCTTCCAAGTGTGCACATTGTTTGCAAAAAAAAAAAAAGATTGCAAAAAAAATTGCAGTGACTGAATAGCTGTGTACACGGGACTTAACAAACCTTGATATTGCAATGTTTTGTAATGTGGTAATTGTGCAATTAACCATAAAATGTGACTAGCATAAGACCAGTAATTGGCTGAAGATCCAGAAGCTCCTTGAATCTCAAATTCATGTGTGCAGAACATTTTAACACTGAAACATCTACAGTTTAGGGGCAGCCTTTTCCTCTTGTTTTGCCATTTATCCCTGAAAATTTTCTCCTCTGTTGTAAAAAAAAGGGAAAATATCTAACCAATGTCATGCTTAACCCCAGGAGGACCTATTGAGAGCTGAGGGTGTCGTGTGGCAGGACCTTTTTTAACCAAACTGTCTGAGCTGCATTTTGTGTTGTCCAAGAGTCATGAAGAGATTGTGCTAAACAAGATTAAAGAAATGTGTTTAACTTCATCTGCTAACCCGGTGTACTTATTTTCATTCAATACTTAGATTGTTTAAAACGGCAAAGCCTAAGCAGGAAAAATATGGTAGGCTGTTGAAGAAAATACGTAATGATGCACAAAAGATGTAGACTTATCAAATTACGTTGGTTGATTAATACTAAAGCCTACTGAACCCTGTGATCTACCACACTGTCACAGATTATCAACATACTGTAGTGTGATGCCATCATAGTGTCTTATTATACTACATTCAAAACAAAGTCTTATGTTTAATTTACTGACTTTAACTTTGCTCTATTGATCTCTCAGTGGAAGACAAAGTTCCAAAGTAAGAAGTCATGTAAGTAAAATTTTAGAGAATTTGAAAAAATAACAAAACAAAAAAAAAAAAGTCATGAACGCGTTGGGGCTTTATGAGGTCCATTTTGACATGCCATAGTAAATAAAGGCATTTTATTTAGAAGAGAGTTCTGTGTTTTTGTTTGTTTGTTTTTTGTGTGTTGATGCAACCTGTTAGGTTTTTAGGTAAAATGTGATAGAATCAGCTAAAATATGTAGCACCTGATCAGTAGTCAAAAAAGGTGTTTCAGCAGAGCTTTCACTTTAATCAATCCATTTTAGATAAGTAACTGTACATTAAGTTATTTTATTTTACTTTTCATTATTTAAAGTTGTATTGTGTAGAAATAGAAATCATCAAAATCATTCTTTGGGACATTTTTATAGCCCTTTTCCAGGGCAAATAGTGATTCAGAGATTTGTAAATAAATATTTACAACAAAAAGAAAAATCACAAAAATGTTTTATTCATATATATTTTTGGACAAAAATTACACAGTGCACCTTTAAGTGTATAGGTTCTTATACTTGCATTGTTCTAATTTTAAGCTCCTATATCTGTACTTTTACACTGCACCCACTGAGTTACTCTGAAGTGCCGACTAAACTCTTATCGGGCTTTGTGGTAAAGAGCTTCAACTGTTTCTAACAGGTACCTGGGCTTTCCTCCAAAGTCAGTTCCTTCCAGTTCAAAAACAAGTGACAAGATAACAAGCTTATCTTAGCACAACCTGAATGAACAGTTTGTACTAAGATAAGCTTGTACATTTTTCAGTATTGCAAGTAAATACAGTGGGCGGGGATAGGTGGTAGGTGAAGACAGGGATTTTCTGAGCACTGGAGCATCAGCTTCAGGACAATACAAAATAACTAAATTTTGGGTAAACTATTGATCAGAGAACACCACTGTTACATGGCTAAAAACTCTGAAAAGTAGATTTTACATGATAGGTCCCTTAGTCATATTTTAATTTAGCTTATTTTATTTATTATACAGATGTTTTAAACAAGATGATAGCCTTATGTTATTATTAAATTAAGTTCTTTTAAAACTTGATTTTTTTTTTTTTTTTCTAAAAACATTATTATGGTGCATCATGGGTAAATTCAAGCAGTGATGCATAGCCTACTATTTCATTTTAATTTACTGGACATTTCTGTCCAGTAATAAATTATGCCTAAGCAAAACGAAGACACTTCACGATGATGTCGATGAATTGGAATCAGGCCAAAACAAGGCAAGGTAACTTCAGGAAACACGGGTCAGCCAACCCACAGTGAAACTCTCCTCCTCTGGCCCCGCCCTGCTACTGTTTAGGCTGCTCCACGGTGACACTTCCTGATACACCTGCAGCACAGGTCAACAACAACATCTTATAGGAACAAAACACTCGGGCCATTTTATCCGCGTCAGCATGAGAAAACAAAGCTCCCAGTCGTCTTTCCCATAAACAAGACATTGACGTAAGTATCCGACCAAACGTGGTAATTTGGAGAGGTAGATGTTAGATTTACCGCTGTCCTTTCTTGACCTCGGGTTCAGATACATTCATACGTGTATCATTTCAGGTGAAGCAGCAACAATCTCAGCTCTGCTTTACAAGTCGCGTAAACACTGCTACAAAAGATGTCACTCAGTTGAAGGACTTTAAAACCTATACAAAACCTGCTGGACCAGCTTACAACTGCATTGAATTCTTCTTTGACAGAGCCCCAGTCTTTTTATTCATCAACAATTGAGCTTTTACCTTCCAAATGGGTTATTAAGTGTCAGTTTTTAAAAAAGGCATCACACAATTACATTAAATATGATTGTAGAAACTAAATGCAGTCAAAAATCAGATACTATCATTTTATTTTCTTGGATAAGTTGCCTTTATTGTTTACAGTCTGTTTAGAGGAAAAAGAGAACTTCCGTGTCAGATGAAGAACTAATTTTTAAACAGTAAATCATTTCTCTTCACACTTTTAATCTCGTTTATCTTTAGAATGGCTGAAAGTATGAAAACTCAGCTGGTGAGCGCCATCCATCTGCAGGACCTGGAGCTGCAGGAAAAACCACCGGCCAGTGATGAACAGGACAGTCCCAACAAAAACAAAGGTGAGGCAGTAGTTAGATTTTCTAGGAACTCATTAGGCGTGTCGTGGGGCATTTATTCAGTGTTTTGTCGCACTTTAGCCTCCAAAACAAACCAGACCTACAGTGTGGAGGATGCTGTAGAGACAATAGGCTTTGGACGGTTTCACATTATGCTGTTTGTCATAATGGGCGCCTCTAATGTAAGCTGATTTTTACCTTTTTTTTAAATATAAAGATTGATTTCATTTTTCTTCTTGCTCACTGACTGTTATGTTTATTCACATTAAGATCATAGAAGCGATGGAGATTATGTTGCTGGCTGTAGTGTCCCCAGAGATCAGATGTGAGTGGCGCCTCCAAGATTGGCAGGTGGCACTTGTTTCAACGGTGCGTGAACGGTGACATGTTAAAACGAGACACTACAGGCAAAAAAATTGGGTTCTAAGTCAGTTTGCTCTCTTAGTGTGTAGACTCTCAATTAGAAACAATACAACTGCTCTATATGCTCTTGAAGATGTTTTATTATTTAATTTAAAACCCCTTATCATTACGGCGTCCTTCGAAGGGACGTCCTACTTTTTCTTTAAAAATTCCATTTTCTTAAGCATCTGAAAAAAGCATACTATGAAGCACCTGCAGGTTAAATATAAAAATACTATTGTATCTCTTTTATTTAGAGCAAAATTAGCCATTCTGACATGATCCAGACTGTAAACCTCCAAATAAAAAAGTCCCCAAAAATTAATAATTAAAAAAAAAAAAAAATATAGAACTTTGTATTGGCTCCACCTACATTTATTTATTTATTTATTTATTTATTTATTTATTTATTTATTTATTTATTTATTTATTTTTTTTGAGTAATTTGGGGTCCCTAAAACTCATTTTACCTCAATTGCCTTCAGGTTTTACAGAGGAATTGTCAAAACCCCAAAAATGCCAAATCTAGTGTCATTTCTGTCTCAGCTGTCAACACCAGCTATACCATTCTTATATTTACCAAAAAAAAAAAAAAATAGGTGGAATTTAGGTTCTGGTTTACAGGGATACAGCTTTAAAAAGACCCCAGCCATTTGTCTGTGCTCCAAGGGATCAGAAATGATTTCAGATTTAAATTTAAACCATTTTTGTCAGACGTGTGAGAAAAAAAGGCCGGAATCAGAAGGGGGTTAATCCATAGCAGTGTTTTAATGCCAGATCCCATGAGATTTCAGAGCTAAGCAGGAGGGGCCTGGCCAGTACTTGGATGGGAACGCCAGTGGGACGAATAGAGCAGTAATTGTTGTTGTATCTGAGGCATGACAGTTCACCTTTGCCTAGTATGGATCTGGTGTGTGAATAATGCAAATATATGAAATATTGCTTTATAAATACAATGCATCTTTTTTATTATATATTTTATCCATAGAATTCTGTGGAACAATCTTAATTTCAAAAATGTTTTCTCAAAATGTGTTTACCTGCCCACAGAGAAAGCAATATCAGCCCCTAATATTTAATTCTAAGCTTTTTTTTTTTTTTTTTTTTATGTGTCAAGATTGTTATTTGCTAATTTCAAGTCAGACCTAGTTTACTCAAAAACTAAGTAAGGCATTCAAAACCACCTACAGCAAATCATCAAAACTAACCAATAATGTCAAATTAAAGTGATAAATTATAAGAAAACTATTTTACTACTTTATCTTCACCTGTAGTGTCTCATTTTAAGCTTAATATTTTGCAAAAGAAGGCATAAAAAATAATATTAACAATATTTACACGTGCTTTGGCAGATGGTCTTTCTCGGCTTCATGCTGTGTGGTGTTCTTGGAGGGTATTTAGCTGACAGATACGGACGCTGGACAGTAAGATACTCTTTTGACCGTCAGCACTTCACGTTTCTCTGTTTCGGGTTAAAAACTCAGATGTGTGCTTGTGTTTTCAGGTGGTGTTTGGAGGCTTTGTGTGGAGCGCGTATTTCTCTCTCCTCACGTCTTTTGCGCCGACCTATGGCTGGTTTATCTTCTTACGCAGCATGGTGGGCTGTGGAGTCGCCGGAGTGTCTCAGGGGTCAGTGCTTTCTCTTACATGCCATCAATTAAAATGCCGCCCTAACATTTTTTAACACTAAAACATGAATTTTTTTTTAAGGTTTGTGTTGAAAACAGAGTTTATTCCTGCAAAGTATAGAGCTTACTTGCTGCCTTTGGCGACTGTAAGTGAACATGCATTTCACCTGTCTTCAGTTTATTGCTGCTCAAAGCTAGGGCTGGGCAATATTGTGATAAAAATCAAATTCTCACAAAATCCCTGTGACAGCTTGCTCTTTTGAAATCGTGATATCGGGATTTCCCGTTTCTCTATTTATTGTAAACTCTATTTTTTCCAACCTACTTCTCTTAGCCTCAGGGTTGCCACGTCCACTTCTGAACTTGTAGGTTGTGTGCACTCTCAAGTCATTAACAAAGTGTATTTTAGCAGGTTTTCAAGTTCCATAATTGACTGAAACATGGATTTTCAACATATTTGCATGCAGAAATTGTTAGAAACTTGTTTTGTGGAGACACACAATCTTTTAAATAATTTTATTAAATTAATTTAATATCTTAATAACTTTTATTGAGGTCAATTGTTTTGGGATTTTTTTTTCAAAGTCTTGGTCACTTGTTTTTCTCTGAAAATCTGGCAACACTTGTCAGCTGGATTTAGCCACTGACAGTGAAGAAAAATGTTCTAAAAGAAAATCTGCTAATTGTATTTACTTCAAAAGGCAATAAGAAAAAAAAACAATACATGACTCGTTATGAGATCTGGCTTTAAGAAAATTGTGATATTAACTTTTTACCATATCGCCCAGTCCTACTCTGAGGAATAGCAGAACGTGTAGCTTAGTTTATTGAAACATACATTATTATGTGTTGACTCAAACAAACTCCCAGAATGCCTTGTGTTGACAGATCTTCTGGATGTTAGGCTCCATGCTGATCATCATTCTGGGGATGTTGGTGGTCCCCACGCTGGGCTGGAGGTGGATGATTCGCCTGTCTGTTGCACCTAGTGTCATTCTTATTTTTCTATTTAAAGTAAGAAAAATAAGTCACAAGTTAAACACCTGTGTTGTTTGTTTTTTAACCTAACATTTCTCATTTTGTAAAGTTTATTCCAGAGTCTGCACGTTACCATGTTTCTGCAGGAAATATTCCAGCTGCTCTTAATACATTGCAAAGAATCGCAAAGATGAACAGGGCTTCTCTGCCAGAGGGACAGTTAGTGGAGCCTGCTTCAGTATGCACCAGTATTTTAACATTTGAACTACTTTGAATTAAAACAATGTGAAATAAAGTAACATTTGTTATTACAGACAGAAAGAGGCAACTGGAGACTTTTGCTTAGTCCAACTTTCTTGAGGACTTCTCTACTGCTGTGGTACTCTTGGTAAGAACAATCAACAACCTCAATCTAGGGCTACTAATGATCTTTTTGCTAATTGATTATGATAGCTGGGTGATTAGTCTTTTGATTCTATTCGATTAGTTGCTTAGAATGCAAAAGTCATGTGAACGAGAGATCTTAACCAAATTTGATCCAGACACAGCTGATCAGCCGTATTGGAACTTGTATAAAGACAAGTTTACAGTTATACAATTACTAAACGATTGGTTGTGATTAATCAATTAACTTGTTGGTTAATATTTTGGTTCACGCTTAAGAATTTCTTTTTTACAGACAGCAATGTGAAACCCAAGCACAGCCAATCAGAGCGCTGCTTTAGGCTATCAATGAAAACTAAAGATCTTACTTATTTGAATGAGAAAATATACAGCAATCTGATTTCGTCACAAAGTGCTGTAGTTACATTATAGTTTAATATCTATCTTTAATTGCATAAAAACATCTAAGCTTTTTACCATTCCTCCACCAGGTTTGTGGCTTCATTTGCATATTATGGTTCAGTGTTGAGCAGTTCAGAGCTCCTAGAGAAGAATCTGTTGTGTGTAACAAACGCTGATCATGAGCACCAGATCAAACACCGCTTAGAGGACGGACTGTGTTACTGCATCCCGTTCGGACGCGGTGACTACCAAACACTGCTCATCAGCTCTATAGGAGAAGTCGCCCGTAAGTGAATAACAACACACTCAAAAAGCCTATGAGCCTCTAAAACCTGAACTATTTTTCAGCTTGATTGAATAAATAAATCTTTTTTTTTGTTCTTGTTGTTGTTTAGTTGTTCCTCTTAATATTGGTCTGCTCAATTTATTTGGAAGAAAGATGAGTTTGACCATTTTGCAATTGATGGCGGGCATGTTTTTTTTGCTGATCAACGTTTGCACCACCATGTAAGTCCTTGTTTTTGAAAACTCATCAGTAATTATTGTACTGCTTTAATGACTCTTCTGTTTTATCTGCTTAGGTTTGGGTTTACAGTGCTGCTCTTCCTTCTTCGTTCACTTGTGTCAATGAACTTTAATGTGGTTTATATCTACACTGCAGAGGTATGCGTGTCATTTTCAGATTATTATAGCATTTCTTTTGTTAATTTTCTTTTATTTGTGGTCATAGGTGTATCCCACAGCGGCTCGCTCTCTTGGCATGGGCTTTTGTACATCATTCAGTCGCATTGGGGGTATGATTGCACCATTCATAGCACAGGTAAATACATTACATAAAAGATTTACAATACTGTTTTGATATCTGGCATCAGCTTGTCTCACTGGAAATTTATAGTGCCCATACACTTTCTGTGAGTGAGGTCAACTGTCCACAGATCTGACCTGTCACTTGTCTTGTCACCTAATTATCTTGTTTCTATGGAGATAGATTCATTTAAATTAAATCTTCCAAACATCTGAAAACATAGAGTAGGCTCTGTTTTTTGAGTAGGGTATGTGGTCTTGTTCTAGTTCTAGTCCAGTATACAGACGTCTTTAGTATTTTATTTTCCACAAATCTAATGCATAAGTATTTATTTTACAATGTTGAAACAGATGTAATGCTAGGAACATTTGGTGCGACCCCAAATAAAAAATTATTTGGGATTTTCTTAACAGTTATCCGGTTAATGATTCCGGGTATTAAAAACAATTATGATTATTTGTCATAGTTGACTTATCACAATAAGTTGATTAACTAAAATGGTGTCTTGTTGCGCACTTCCGACCAAAAGGTCATTACTGACTGAAAAATCTGGCCCTGAGAAAAATAAAGTTAAATAGCTGTTCTAAGCAAAGCGTTAACATCTTCATATTGACAAGCTGAAGTCTGACCTGCCATCAGAAAAGTTAACGCATGTTTAAAAGACAAATACTGTATTATGCAAAGCTGACTTTTTTTTTTTTTTTGGATCATGTTGTAGCATCAAAAGCTGAAGTTATGTCTGTGAAATCCTAGTTTTTACCCCCTGAGTTTCACAGATTTTGGGATGCCATTGATCTCTGAGTCCTGCTGCACTTTTTATACTGCCATAAATTCATATCAGTCTAGATCTGTGTAATGTCACTATATCATTTTGTTTGCAAAAAAAAAGATGGAGCTCAAGTTTAGTTCCTGGTGTGGGGAATAAATGATTTCCATGTGGGCTTTATTACCCTTTTTTTCTAATGTTTTAAAATACCAAAGAAAAGGTACTCAGTGTCATGCTTAAAAAGAACAATGCTCATAATCAATGCTCACATTTGTCCTTCAATGTTCAATTGTGTCTTTACAATAACTGTTTGGAGGACAGTGATTTAACCAAGTATTCTTTTTAGGTGTTGATGTCCCAGTCTGTGATAATGGCCCTCTGTCCATTTGCTGTGGCCTGTTTCATCTGTGCCTTAGGAAACTTTTTGCTGCCTATTGAAACTAGAGGACGAGCTTTGCTGGTACATTATTTTTATTATTATTTGATAGTAACCTCTTCGATAATTCTGTTCAATATCTTTCATTCACATTTCAACTTTCTTTTTTCTTTCAGCAAAACCATTGATGTCTAATAAAATGCTGCTTTTATGAATAATAAATATTTTAGAATGCCGAGTGTGTTTCATTTCATCAAGAGCATCTTTTAGTCAAAAAGGCAATCAGAAAAAAAAAAGATAAATATTACTTAAAGGGAAAAAATAAAATATGACTGGCCGTACCTGATGCTTCTCAACATAAATGATAAATCTCAATTGATTTGGGGTCAATATTTGATCAAACAAAAAAGTTATTGAAGAAAAAGTGTACTTTTCAACACAAAAATGTGGAATAAAAATTAATAAATCATATTTCTAAAATATGACTGGCCGTACCCGATGCTTCTAATCATAAATGGTAAATCTCAATTGATTTGGGGTCAATATTTGATCAAACAAAAAAATTATTGAAGAAAAAGTGTACTTTTCAACACAAAAATATAGAATAAAAATTAATAAATCATATTTCTAAAAAATGTCTGGCCGTACCCGATGCTTCTCATCATAAAGGATAAATTTGAATTGATTTGGGGTCAATATTTGATCAAGCAAAAAAAGTTATTGAAGAAAAAGTGCACTTTTTAACTCAAAATTATTTATTAAAAATGAATAAATCATATTTCTAAATATGACTGGCCGTAACCGATGCTTCTCATTATCAATGACAAATCTGAATTGATTAGGGGTCAATATTTGATAAAACAAAAAAGTTATTGAAGAAAAAGTGCACTTTTTAACTCAAAATTATTTATTAAAAATTAATAAATCATATTTCTAAAATATGACTGGCTGTACCCGATGCTACTCATCATAAAGGATAAATCTGAATTGATTTGGGGTCAATATCTGATAAAACAAAAAAGTTAGTGAAGAAAAAGTGCACTTTTTAACTCAAAATTATTTATTAAAAATTAATAAATCATATTTCTAAAATATGACTGGCCGTAGAATTATTCTGTATTTTTTGAAGTGATTCCCCCCATAAACATAAAAGTTATTGCCGAAAATTAACTTTTTTCATTGTCAGTGAGGTAATTTGTTGACGGTCCCTACAGCACACCCGGGCCGTCCGCGGGAACGAATATCTGTCGAATATCCAATATCCAATATCCATCTAACTTCACCACGGTCCTGCATTATGCGTGGCTAACACTAGCCTCACAGCTAAGTGACTGAAAACCAACCTCTTGTAGCTTTTAAATCTGCTCCAATGTGAGACAAAACCCCGTTTACCACAGAATGGTGCAAATCATGAGGAGTAAAGTCAGGCAAACTTGAAGATTTTATTTATTCGGCAAACATAGCAGGAGGAAGAGGGCATGGATCAGTTAGCATTCATTAGCTTTTCCAAATACCTTGCTTTGCGCGTGTCTAAAAGACGTCCTACTTCCACAGACAAATGTACTGAACATGCGCCAGAAGCATCAACTGCTTTCTTTACGGAAAAATAAGAAAATATGTGAGAATTTGTCAGTTTTGCGCTTCCTGTAATGCTGCGTAAACGCACTTTTGCCATCCAGCATGGCGTAGCCACGTGATCAAGTGACGTAGGTGCAAATGGTCAATACCTGATTTTTGCATTCTTAAAATGTAAACAAACAGAAATGATTAATTTTAAGCTTCTTACTTCAGTCTACATGATTTGCTCACTTAGCTAATGCATTCTGAGCTTCAGAATTGTTCATCATGAAGAGTTTTAATGTTTTTTCACAGCTGTTATTGGCGAGGTGAGTCACTATGCTAACAACAGAAAAAACAAAAACAGAAAAAGTTGGCGACAAATGTTTTTTTATTAGACATAGACAGGACATGACAGACTAATTTCCACCTGAATAGACACATTTACAATATATCAGTGCTAGGGGAAAACTGTTTTTAAGTTATCTTGTAGTAAAAAAATCGAGTATAGTCCCTTTAAAAGCTTGCCTCAAAGCCCCTCTGATACCACTCTAGTGCCTTCACACTTTTGGTTGTTCCTGTTCTTATTATTTCTGGTCAAGTTTTAACTTATTTGGGGTTTTAATTTCAATACTACTGTGAATGTGTAAGTGTGATTCTCACACTGAAATAAATCAAATATTCCCCAGGCAGGAAAAGAGACAATACTTATATATTTTATAGCTTGAGTATTTCTGTAAATTTCCTCACCATTCAGAGGATCCTCACCAATTTTTCTTGATTACCAATTCTTTTTTTTTCACCGTATAAACAAACTATGAAGCTGCTGGAAATTGTAAAAAGAAATTTGGTACCTCTTATTTACAGTCAAGTCAGAAACTCTGGGAACATTTGCTCTCTAAAGTAAAAAAATTATAATAATAGAGACATATTTGCATTCTGCTTAGTCAAAGGTATGTCCTCTCCAAAAGTTTGTGAACTACCAAAATAGACAGAGATGAAGAGTTGAAAGCTGACCGATAGGGGGCGGGTCATTGTGCGCTAAATGCACCTGTTTGCATTGCACAGATGCACACAAAGCACAGACAACTTCTCCAGAAGCTCGTTAGATCAGACAACCGCAAATGAGATTACGGTCTTTGTGGGCGGAGCCTGATGTGTTTGACCCCGCCCACTGACCTCAGGCCTTCTGTGATTACATTGGATTTACAGCTCAAAATGAGGCTGACACTACACTCAACACCTCTCCGAAAAGTGTAAGTCTGTTTTTTATAAATTGAAAATTATACTATAAAGGTAATATATGATTTTTGTATGCTCTATTTGTAACTGTCTTGTATACGTATAATGTGACTCATGCATTCGTTAACAACAGTTCACTTACACGTGGATTACTGATCAAAGTGAATGTGTTGCTATGTAGCCCATACTTTGTTAAGAACGTTTGCCAGGTATAGATAACCAGTTACATTAACATTAGTCATTAGATGTGTGTCGTGGATGGATGTTTGCATTGTGGGGCCCAAAATCAGGTGCCTGTTAAGTCAATATTTTATTAGATCAAAAACATGGTTTAACTGGAAATTGATTAATTTAGGTCAAGGTTAGTGTTGTCCATTGAAAAAGTTAAACAGTTTATGTAGAATAATGTACCCCCATTGCATTATTCATTATTCTAGTGTGTGACTCTGTGCTTGGTACAGATGGATCTATTCTGTCTGAGCCCTGTTGTTTTATACAAAGGCATCTCAGCCTAACCCTTTTTTATTTGTCTTGATGAGAACATGATTTCTTCTCTATTTACAGATGAGAATGTTTGCACCACTAAGAGACTATGTAACTGATACTACAAATGTTACACTCCATTTCATGAACTCAAGCTCCCCACAGGTATGTTAAAAAAAAAAGGTTTATTTCATAGTCATGGCAAAATAAATGTTAGAGTCTGACCTAAGATGACGTTCACAGCGGGACATTTGTTCCTAATCCTGTAGGTTTCTCTCCATAAACATCTTAATCTTTATTGGCTCATGGTCTGACGCTTGTCTTTTTCATGTAAATCTGTAAAGTAGTTTATTAATACATGCTAGGTATTGCAGTTTTATCAACACCAACAACCCATATTTATATATTATTTGATGAAAGTTTTACTTTTTTACTGACAGCCACCTGCTTCACTTTTCCAGTCTCTCTAATGTCACAGGACATCCTGGATCCTCTCGGGACCCTCAGTGGTTGGTGGCACACCCTCTCTGCGTGGGACTGTCATGGGAGAGGAGTTGGATCCTAAAAGCCATGCTCAGGAGTTATTTGATCAGTTTGTATCAGCGCCCACCTGTAAAGCGACTCTGCGCTCCTTCAGCAGACTCTGTGAGCACCTGCAGCTGGATGTGCAGGCTGCTCCCCGACCACTGTACCCCACAATCAAACAACGACTCAACTACTGGAGAGCCAATGGCCTTTGGTCTAAACTGGATCGACGGGCTGCTCTCAGTGAATACCAGAGGGGCCGAGCCTGCAGCAATATCACTGTATGTTTATATTACTTTTCTCTTTGCTCTCTTTGGAACAGAACAGTACTTAATACAGTGAGGGCCTCATTTATCAAGAATTTATTCATGTGCAAGATGGGTTAAGGGAGAAAAAACCTGACACAGCTAACATTTTTGTCTCACGCACTAAAAATGCTAGTTAGAGGCTTTGTGTATGTGTTATTCTGTATGTGCACCTTCCAATAATAAATGAGTGCAAAACGCTCACATATAACTTTTATGCTTTTTTCAGTTAGCATCTGGCTTGATAAAGGAGGCCCTTAGTGTTGATTCGATAGTGAAAGTTTGTGTCCTCTGTGCAGTGCGTCATCATTGGAGCTGGCCCTTGTGGTCTGCGGACTGCCGTGGAGCTGAGCTTTATGGGAGCACGAGTGGTGGTGCTGGAGAAAAGAGACTCATTCTCCAGGAACAATGTACTTCATCTGTGGCCATTTACTATTCACGATCTCCGAGGACTTGGGGCAAAGAAGTTTTATGGAAAGTTTTGTGCTGGCTCCATTGATCACATCAGTGAGTTTTAAACTGGACAAAGCATCTCTTGAACATGTTGCGCTTTCTCTGACTTTTCCTGTTTTTGCAGGTATCCGTCAACTACAGCTCATCCTTCTGAAGGTGGCACTGCTGCTGGGGGTTGAGGTCCATGTGAATGTAGAGTTTAAAAGCTTGATTGAACCTCCTGCAAATCAACAACAAAGTAAAGACAAAGTGCATTTATTTTTTTTTATTATTTTTTACCCAAACAGCAAAATTAAATAACCTGTTCCAATTCTATTGTGTAAAGAAGTCGGCTGGAGACTAGAAACTCATCCCAAGTCTCATCCTGTCAGTCAGCTTGAGTTTGATGTTGTTGTTGGAGCAGATGGACGAAGAAACACTTTGCCAGGTTCATTGTTTATATATGTGTGTTTTTTTTTATTGAGTTGTTTAAACATATATATTTGTAATCTCTAATCAGGTTTCAAACGTAAAGAGTTCAGAGGGAAACTTGCCATTGCCATCACTGCCAACTTTAAAAATAGACACACTACTGCTGAGGCCAAGGTGGAGGAGATTAGTGGCGTGGCCTTTATTTTCAACCAGCGTTTCTTTCAGGAATTGCGAGAAGAAACCGGTATGTTTATTATTGTATTCACATGCACTTGATTACCACTATGCTCAGGTCTAAACCAAGTGTTTATTCTGTCCCAATGCTACAGGAATAGACCTGGAGAATATTGTTTACTACAAAGATGACACACATTACTTTGTAATGACAGCTAAAAAACAGAGTCTCCTGGAGAAACATGTCATTCTGCAGGTAAACGCCCATTAAAAGCCGTAATAAGATAAGATAAAATAAGATAAGATATCCTTTATTTGTCCCACAATGGGGAAATTCCAGGTTCCACGCACATTTTAAGAACAGCAAGGAAAAAAGAAACAAAATCAAACAAGATAATTTTAGAATAGACTTAGAATATATATATATATAAAGTTACAATAGTTAAAAACTCTTATTTACAATAAGTGTTACGTGTGTTATGACACAGTGCAGAATATGACAGGATAAATAGATAAAGTGGCATTAGTATATAATATTATGTAAAATATATATGACTATGATTATGTACAACTGCAGCAGATGAACAGAATAAATAACCAGTAATAAATATGAGGTAAAAGTATGACTATGTTTATGTACAGAGCAGCATTTAAGGAGGTGTAAATAGAGGTAATAAATACTATCAGATAAAGTGACAAGAGTGAGTTGTACCAGAGATGTTTCCATGGTAACACAGTATTGCACAAGATTAAAGTAATGATGTCCAGAGTTACAGTAATAGTGTTCATTGCACAGTCTGACAGCAGCAGGAATGAAAGACCTTCGGAATCACAGTAATGTCCTACCAAATGATATCAAATGATATCAGATGATATCAGATGCTGTATCAACTCAATAAAGCCCTTTAAACTTATCAGCTGACCAAAATGCTATACAAATAACATATAAATGTATATTTTAAACTAACCAAAGCACTAATTAATCAAACATGCTGTTAACATCTCACTCAGAGTTAAAGATCAGTGAAAAAGTGCTTTTTTACGGAGAGTTTCACAAATGAGGTTAGACTGAACGTGTCTAATCTATAAAGGCAACTGGTTCTACAGCCTTAGAGCCATCGCTGAAAAAACATGAACAAAAAACTGTTTGTCTTTGGGATGGTGAGCTGTAACTGATCTGCTGACCTTAGGGTGCGAGAGGCGGTGTATGAGTTACAGATGCACAGATCCAACTTTTTCAGTTTCAATATCGATTTTGATACTGCAGTTGTAAGTAGCTGTCAATGACCAAAACCGACTAATATGAGTGTATCAACTGAAATAGCTTTTGTCCTCACCTATCTCCGCTCATTTGTCTGTGGTTATTTGTAATTATAAAAAAAAAAAAAAGATTCACAGTAAAGCATGTATGGTTCAAAATAGTCACATAGCCGCTTTACTACAATAAAAAATACTAATTTAAAATCTGCTGCTTGTTAAATTAAAATCTTATATTGAAGAGGAGCTTTTCAGTTCGGCAATTTTGAACAGAACGTACAGTATATGGACCTCTTTATATTTCTAAGATGTTTTACATTTCTTTAACAACTTTCTGTGCATAACATTTCAAACATTCTGAGTACCAAGTATTAACAAGAAGACATACATGAATCAAACAATCCAAATACAACTGTGAGTGAACTAATGATGAGAAAACACTGTTATAACATTCTTACAAACTCAGAAAAGTGAATTTTTCATACTAGGTCCCTTTTAACAAGGATGCTCTTTCTTTGCTTGTTAGGACTTTGTGGATACAGAGCTACTTCTCTCTCCTGACAATGTGGACCAGAATGCTCTGCAGTTGTACGCTCGTGAAGCTGCAGATTTCTCCACCAATCACCAGCTGCCGTCTCTGGACTTTGCCATGAACCACTACGGCCAGCCGGATGTTGCCATGTTTGATTTACCTGTATGTACGCCTCCGAGCACGCTGCCATGTTTTACCAGCGCCACAGTCACCAACTGCTAGTCACTTTGGTTGGGGACAGTCTGCTGGAGGTAACACAGAAAAGCACAGTCTATAATGTAAATATTCAATATTCATATTCAATATCAGTATTCTTCTTGTTTCACTTAGCCTTTTTGGCCCATGGGAACAGGCATAGCTCGCGGTTTTCTTGCAGCCCTGGACTCAGCTTGGATGATTCGCAGTTGGGCAAAAGGGGGTCTCCTTTGGATGTCCTTGCTCTGAGGTAAATATACTGTATCGCCATCTTATTGACCTCACCTATGGAAATTCACTAAATAGAGACAATGAGTGATGTAAATGCAGTAACAGAAACTTTTTTTTTTTTTAACAGAAACTGATTTTGCATATATGCCTACTTATGAACTAAAACATTATTTTACTAGAATTTGAGTGGTTCATCTGTTTGCACTAGTCCTGTACTATCCATGCGTATTTGTTTTATAGAGAGAGTTTATACCGCATTCTGCCTCAGACAACTCCAGAAAACATGCAAAAAAATGTCAGTCTCTATACTTTGGACCCGACCACAAGATATACCAATGTCAACACTCTACCCATCACTCCTGCACAGGTACGCACCTCTAAATGTAGCCAGTACCACCATGCCAATGTGTGGTCTTGCCTGAGAGAGAGCTAAATATGGTTAGTTTATGGTGAAGTACCTCAGTGGGGCAATGACGGTTTGTTAAAGCTCATGACAGATTATTACTTTTTTCTAATTTTGACTCTCTGATAAATATCTATCACAGTTTTAGGCAAAAAAGTTGCAAATTATGAAGAAGTTGACAAACAACACAACTGAGTTTAAACAATCGTGTAACAAAATGTAACTGTCCCAAGGAATTTTCATTTAAATCATTACTTTTGTGCGATTTAATGTTGATTTTTGCCCTTTTTTCAAATAGCAGTTGTGGAATAATCTACACATATGTCATATTTGTTGGCCAAAAGACATAAACTTGGAGCTAACATGTAATATGTTTGGTGAGATCTTAAAGCAGAAATAAGCAACTTCAGCGGTAGAGCTCCCCTAAAGCTCTCTTATGTAAACAAACTAGCCAGCTCAATCAAAAGTAACTTATTTATTTATTTCTCATTTTTGCATAACTGTAAGACTGAAATAAGGCAACAAAAACACATCTAAACACACTCTGCTAAATAGAAAATGGAGGAGCCAGGGTTTCTCAGAACAGAAATTCAGTGTCAGGAAGAGGGCAAGGGAGGAAGTTGCAGTTGCCGGAGTTTTTGCCAGAGACAGGGAGAAAGCCGACACGTGCTTTTAATGCCCCAAAATACATGACCATCATGACTGAGACTTACAAAGGCATTTAGCAAGTTAAAATGTTTCTTGGTTCAGCTTTAAATATAACCATGTTCACTATGTTTTACTGAACAATGTCTTGAATCATAGAAAGTGAATAAATAATGCACTGGACTGTAAAGGAGTTTTAATAAAACCTATAAAATACATTGTTTTTGTAAATACAGTGCACTACAGTTACTATTAGCATTGTTCAGAAAAGGAGTGTTTGTACTTTCAGGTGAGGCATCTGGTTAACACTGGACATGAGACGGGGCAGACCACACGAGCCTGTGACACCACACAACCGCTGTTTGTCCCACAGGGTGAGCTGGCTGCACAGGTCACTGAGCATCACTGTCACTTCGCATTAGTCACTGCTTTGGCTGTCATAATAACTGTACTACATTTTACTATAAAACCACTGTCTTTTAAACATGTTTGTAGTAAATCTAGATGATTGGACCTCAATTATTTTACTTCTGTTTCCAGGGTCTTTCACTCATTCCAATAAGCTGCTCACTTGGTGCCAGGAACGAACTCGAGGTTACAGTGGAGTTACAATTCATGACCTCACCACTTCCTGGAAGAATGGCCTTGCGTTGTGTGCACTCATTCACAGTTACAGTCCTGAACTAATGTAAGTCTTTACTGTTGAGTGTTTATGTAGATCAAGGGCCAAAATCAAACCCAGAATAGTGGTGAAGGGTTGGACTGCCAAACACGGTATAACAAATTCTCATTATTATCTCATTATTCTCGAAATTAAGCTACTAATTTTATGAAAATAAAGTTGAAGCTTAAGAAAAATATGATTTTACAAAAAAAAAAAAAAAAAAGAAAATCATTAATACAAAAAACAAACAAACAAAAAATATTTTCTCTGAGATTAAGTTGAACCATAAAAAAGCTATTTATAGATTAAACTTGAAGTTTTATTAGATTAAAATCTAATTTTACGTTAACTTTTATCAGACTGACTAGGATGGGTCAAATGTATACATAGTTTCATTATCCAAATTACAATTTAAATCTTGTAAAACTTCAAGTTATATTGAAAAATTGCTTTTGATGCTTTGATTTTATAGCATTATAAATTTAAAGTTTTTCTTGAAGCCCAAGTTTTTTGTTTTTGTTTGTCTCTTAAGCTTCGTCATGTGTTTCTCAAAAACATGCCAGGGGCCTGACTGAAAAAGGTCGAGGGCCGCATTTTGCCCCCGGGCCGCAATTTGCCCAGATCTGATGTAGATTGATGATTTGTGAACTAAATGAGTGCAGATGTACTTTGGATGAAACCCTCTTTGCATGATTGTGTCTAAACATCTGTAACCTAATTCCAGGCAGTAATATATCATCATTTGTTACTTTGTGTTCTTAGAGATTATCATTCTTTGGATAAATCAGAAGTGGAAGAAAACATCCAGCTTGCTTTTGATGTTGCTGAACGGGAGTTGGGCATTTCACCTCTAATTACAGTAGACGAGCTGCTGTCTGTCGGAGAACCAGACTCTCTGTCGATGGTGATGTATTTGAGTCACTTCTATCAGCTGCTCAGTAACACTCCTCCAGCAGGTGAGACGGGTTATCTACAACCAACTTTGTGACTATAAGATCATTGATGTGCCTCTTTTGACCTTATGTCTTTGTTTGCCAGGTTCCCTTTCTCAGTTTGCAGAATTTCGAGGAGCTCTCATTACGCCAGTCTCTCTTTTCAGCAGACTAGGATACAGTCCATCTAGAAAAAGAACCCCAACTGTAAGAGCATTTTGAGTGCATTTGTCTCTTTAACTAACATCAGCAACAGGAGGATTTTAATATTAACGTGCTTTTTACACATTAATTTTACAAAGGAGAAAAAAGATGATCTTACTAAAAGAAGAAGGGAAAGTCTGCCAAAAAATGAACCAGTTATTGAGGCACAACAGCCTTTTTCTGAACTAAACACAAGTAATCAGCAGTGTGACCAGTTTAAGACCAAGGTGCGATTTATGGCCAGCAAGCTTCAAGAAAAACATGAATCTAGTTGTGCCAAAACAGCAACAACTGTGAGCTTACAGCCAAAGGTATGCTTCATTTCGTTATATTGTGTTATACTACTGTAAGTACTTTCAATATCAGTTTTATAGATCATATTCCTTGTTGTTGTCCAGCAGGGGGAGGCAACGTCCCCTTCTGTTTCGGACAGTCCGTCTCCTCTGAGGCCACTGCTCAGCTGCCTGCGTGGAGACTGGTATGATGTGAATGTTCAGTACAAACACCAAAGTCATTCTTACAAAGTTTTGCTTTTACTCTGGTAGAAAAAACGAACACAGCAACAAGAAATGATGAGTTTCCGTTTCAAGGAAAGAATCAAGTCACATCAGGTGTGTTGGCAAGTTCAACTTTAATGNTGTGACCTTGGCTCTTCCTTCAGGCTTCTTCATCATCTGATTCAGAACTGTAATGAAAGAAAATGTGTCACCAACTCACCATCAACACAAACTTGCTGAAAACATAAACATAAAGTTTTGTTTTCCATGACAGTGTGGATATGCTGACCTCGAGCGTGACTTCAGTCTGCTCTTGCTGGCATGAGACTCAACACTCAGGTTAACTCATTAAGCGTCTCCTCAGACACCTCCTGTGGCTCCTCCAACTCATTCAGCGGCTTAGTCTCAATATTTGTGGAACAGCGGCGACAGTTCTCCAGCTCGATCCGCTCAGGCGTGGCTGTCTGCTTCTTGTTGGCGCTGCCTCCATCAGAGAAGCCACTGTAGACACATACACGCACACACACAGAGAACACACAGAAACACAGACACACTAAAGCCACATTGATCCAGTTTAAGGCAGCGAACAGTGTGCAAATGAACAGCTGAAAGAACACCCAGAACTAAGCTCACCTGATGACCGGCGACGCTCTGCTGCCGTAGAGATTAAAGAGTCAGTTGAGGAACCAGTGAAAGATGGATGAGTGAAACCTGGAGGAATTGAACATGTTTTAAATTATGCGATTAAAAAAACAAAACAAACAAACAAAAAAACACTTACTATAGATGTGCGATGAGAAATGTCTCTGTCTGAAGGCAGTCTTCTCTTTTCTCGCAGTTGTGGCTTGTGATCCTAAATTAAAATGCTCTGGACAGAAAAATCTCCCTGAAAGACAGATGTAGTTTTAGTAGGACTCATTACTAGAAGCCAAGATACTAGTAATTCAGTTTGATCATTTTATACCAGTTTTTGAAATATCTGCTGCCTCAGCAGCTCTGATCACATGATCTTTTCTGACAATGTGATTGGCTGAGTGCTTTCACAATAAATAAAAAACTGTGGCATGACCTGGAGCTGAAGAATACAATCAACACTTTGTCCTAGACGGGAGGTCAGCAGTGACAACCGTCGAACAGAGAACATTTAAGATCAGATGACAGTTAAGATATCATCTGTGGTTGCAGGCGTGGCTAATATATCAGTGTCACAGGTCAGAAAAGCATTGTTTAACATTAACACTGACCACTGGGCCTGTCGTAGATGTAGGTGGTGATTCTCAAACTGCAGCCACAGTAATCACACATTAAACAACCGCGATGAAAGAAAAGGCCCTCTGCGCTCATCCGCTCCATCACATAGACATGCTGCTTACAGAAGAAACACGTATCACTGCTGCCTGCCAAGCGCTGCAGCCTGAAAAACAAGAGGAAATCAAACAGAAATCTTCACTTTCACAATGGTACACGCAAATGATAAGGTGTTGTGTTTGCAGTACATACAGCAGGTCTTTATTTTGTATTTGCAATCTAGCTTTAATTTTCACCTCATTTATCAATTTAGGTGAAGCTTATAGATAATCCTACTATCTGATTGTACAGAGCAGAAGCTGTGACAGACTTAGAGGTAAAAAAGGTTTAAAGTTTAATTGTATTAGTTATGCTTTGACAAATTCAAATATATGATGACATGAAGATGATTTGACATTGCTACATCATAATTAAATTGGGAAGAAATGTCTTGAAATTGTGCAAAGCTCCATTACACCAAAACATGTTAATATATTTCTTTTCTAGAAATAAAAAATTATACATATCTCAACATCTTGTGTGATTATCAGATGCGGCGCTGCACAACATCTTTATTTTAACTTATATTAGCACCGAGAGGAATCTGGATGGTTCTAACCTAATTAATTGTCTGAAATTAAAGAGTAATTTGCTTTTTAGGCTTGATGCAAATGTGTTTGGAGTATTTTATTTTAACTTCAGTAAATATACAATATCAAATACAGGTACTATTAATTGTAGTTTATCACAAAAGTACCCTAATAAAGCTCACTACATTCCTATAGTTACAAGAGGTTCTTTGATGATGACCGTGATATCAATGTGACCCTTGAACAAAACAGTCTGACACCCCTTATATACTTCCTCTGCACTGTCCCAAGGGTATTTTAAATATTCTAAACTTGCTTTAATTGTATGTTATTTTCCAGCATATAGATTGCTCACAGAACACTACAAGTCTGTCTAATGTTAAATTGACATTATTTTCATTTAAAACTGAAAGCTGAAGGCAGTTTATTTTCAGTAACTTCATGTGACTAAAGCTGAAAGCTGTTATTCAGCTATAGTTTTATCACATGTTATCAGAGCCTTCAGGAGTGAGGACAACTGTTCAGCCTCTGGATCCAAAGGATAAGGGCCTTCATAGTCATAAGAAATCAAACATCGGAGTCGCCTGGAGAAAAAACTCTACTACATGTGTAACATACTTTATCAGAAGATCTGCTGATAGTGCTCTAACTACAGAGAGGATGGAGCAATAAAAAAGAAAGGCATCCTACATTACAACAGCCAAAGCACAAGAAAAAACTAAAGTTGAACTTGCCAACACACCTGATGTGACTTGATTCTTTCCTTGAAACGGAAACTCATCATTTCTTGTTGCTGTGTTCGTTTTTTCTACCAGAGTAAAAGCAAAACTTTGTAAGAATGACTTTGGTGTTTGTACTGAACATTCACATCATACCAGTCTCACGCAGGCAGCTGAGCAGTGGCCTCAGAGGAGGACGGACTGTCCGAAACAGAAGGGACGTTGCCTCCCCCTGCTGGACAACAACAGGAATATGATCTATAAAACTGAATATTGAAAGTACTTACAGTAGTATAACACATATAACGAAATGAAGCATACCTTTGGCTGTAAGCTCACAGTTGTTGCTGTTTTGGCACAACTAGATTCATGTTTTTCTTGAAGCTTGCTGGCCATAAATCGCACCTTGGTCTTAAACTGGTCACACTGCTGATTACTTGTGTTTAGTTCAGAAAAAGGCTGTTGTGCCTCAATAACTGGTTCATTTTTTGGCAGACTTTCCCTTCTTCTTTTAGTAAGATCATCTTTTTTCTCCTTTGTAAAATTAATGTGTAAAAAGCACGTTAATATTAAAATCCTCCTGTTGCTGATGTTTAAAGAGACAAATGCACTCAAAATGCTCTTACAGTTGGGGTTCTTTTCTAGATGGACTGTATCCTAGTCTGCTGAAAAGAGAGACTGGCGTAATGAGAGCTCCTCGAAATTCTGCAAAACTGAGAAAGGGAACCTGGCAAACAAAGACATAAGGTCAAAAGAGGCACATCAATGATCTTATAGTCACAAGTTGGTTGTAGATAACCCGTCTCACCTGCTGGAGGAGTGTTACTGAGCAGCTGATAGAAGTGACTCAAATACATCACCATCGACAGAGAGTCTGGTTCTCCGACAGACAGCAGCTCGTCTACTGTAATTAGAGGTGAAATGCCCAACTCCCGTTCAGCAACATCAAAAGCAAGCTGGATGTTTTCTTCCACTTCTGATTTATCCAAAGAATGATAATCTCTAAGAACACAAAGTAACAAATGATGATATATTACTGCTGGGAATTAGGTTACAGATGTTTAGACACAATCATGCAAAGAGGGTTTCATCCAAAGTACATCTGCACTCATTTAGTTCACAATCATCAATCTACATCAGATCTGGGCAAATTGCGGCCCGGGGGCAAAATGCGGCCCTCGACCTTTTTCAGTCAGGCCCCTGGCATGTTTTTGAGAAACACATGACGAAGCTTAAGAGACAAAACAAAAACAAAAAAAAATTGGGCTTCAAGAAAAACTTGTAAATTTATAATGCTATAAAAAATCAAAGCCATCAAAAGCAATTTTTCAATATTAAACTTGAAGTTTTACAAGATTTAAATTGTAATTTGGATATGAAACATATGTATAACATTTGACCCATCCTAGTCCAAGTCCTGATAAAAGTTAACGTAAATTATGATTTTAATCTAATAAAACTTCAAGTTAATCTATAAAATAGCTTCTTTTATGTTCAACTTAATTCTCAGAGAAAAATATGTTTTTTGGTTTGTTTGTTTTTGTTGTATTAATGATTTTCTTTTTTTTTTTTTTTTTTTAAAATCATATTTTCTTAAGCTTCAACTTTATTTCATAATAATTAGTAGCTTAATTTCGAGAATAATGAGATAATAATGAGAATTTGAATTATACCGTGTTTGGCAGTCCAACCCTTCACCACTATTCTGGGTTTGATTTTGGCCCTTGATCTACATAAACACTCAACAGTAAAGACTTACATTAGTTCAGGACTGTAACTGTGAATGAGTGCACACAACGCAAGGCCATTCTTCCAGGAAGTGGTGAGGTCATGAATTGTAACTCCACTGTAACCTCGAGTTCGTTCCTGGCACCAAGTGAGCAGCTTATTGGAATGAGTGAAAGACCCTGGAAACAGAAGTAAAATAATTGAGGTCCAATCATCTAGATTTACTACAAACATGTTTAAAAGACAGTGGTTTTATAGTAAAATGTAGTACAGTTATTATGACAGCCAAAGCAGTGACTAATGCGAAGTGACAGTGATGCTCAGTGACCTGTGCAGCCAGCTCACCCTGTGGGACAAACAGCGGTTGTGTGGTGTCACAGGCTCGTGTGGTCTGCCCCGTCTCATGTCCAGTGTTAATCAGATGCCTCACCTGAAAGCACAAACACTCCTTTTCTGAACAATGCTAATAGTAACTGTAGTGCACTGTATTTACAAAAACAATGTATTTTATAGGTTTTATTAAAACTCCTTTACAGTCCAGTGCATTATTTATTCACTTTCTATGATTCAAGACATTGTTCAGTAAAACATAGTGAACATGGTTATATTTAAAGCTGAACCAAGAAACATTTTAACTTGCTAAATGCCTTTGTAAGTCTCAGTCATGATGGTCATGTATTTTGGGGCATTAAAAGCACGTGTCGGCTTTCTCCCGTCTCCGGCAAAAACTCCGGCAACTGCAACTTCCTCCCTTGCCCTCTTCCTGACACTGAATTTCTGTTCTGAGAAACCCTGGCTCCTCCATTTTCTATTTAGCAGAGTGTGTTTAGATGTGTTTTTGTTGCCTTATTTCAGTCTTACAGTTATGCAAAAATGAGAAATGAATAAATAATGTTACGTTTTGATTGAGCTGGCTAGTTTGTGTACACAAGAGAGCTTTAGGGGAAGCTCTACCGCTGAAGTTGCTTATTTCTGCTTTAAGATCTCACCAAACATATTACTTGTTAGCTCCAAGTTTATGTCTTTTGGCCAACAAATATGACATATGTGTAGATTATTCCACAACTGCTATTTGAAAAAAGGGCAAAAATCAACATTAAATCGCACAAAAGTAATGATTTAAATGAAAATTCCTTGGACAGTTACATTTTGTTACACGATTGTTTAAACTCAGTTGTGTTGTATTGTCAACTTCTTCATAATTTGCAACTTTTTTGCCCTAAAACTGTGATAGATATTTATCAGAGAGTCAAAAACTTAGAAAAAGTAATAATCTGTCATATGAGCTTTAACAAACCGTCATTGCCCCACTGAGGTACTTCACCATAAACTAACCATATTTAGCTCTCTCTCAGGCAAGACCACACATTGGCATGGTGGTACTGGCTACATTTAGAGGTGCGTACCTGTGCAGGAGTGATGGGTAGAGTGTTGACGTTGGTTATATCTTGTGGTCGGGTCCAAAGTATAGAGACTGACATTTTTTGCATGTTTTCTGGAGTTGTCTGAGGCAGAATGCGGTATAAACTCTCTCTATAAAACAATACGCATGGATAGTACAGGACTAGTGCAAACAGATGAACCACTCAAAACTAGTAAAATAATGTTTTAGTTCATGAAGTAGGCATATATGCAAAAATCAGTTTCTGTTAAAAAAAAAAAGTTTCTGTTACTGCATTTACATCACTCATTGTCTCTATTTAGTGAATTTCCATAGGTGAGGTCAATAAGATGGCGATACAGTATATTTACCTCAGAGCAAGGACATCCAAAGGAGACACCCTTTTGCCCAACTGCGAATCATCCAAGCTGAGTCCAGGGCTGCAAGAAAACCGCGAGCTATGCCTGTTCCCATGGGCCAAAAAGGCTAAGTGAAACAAGAAGAATACTGATATTGAATATGAATATTGAATATTTACATTATAGACTGTGCTTTTCTGTGTTACCTCCAGCAGACTGTCCCCAACCAAAGTGACTAGCAGTTGGTGACTGTGGCGCTGGTAAAACATGGCAGCGTGCTCGGAGGCGTACATACAGGTAAAGTCAAACATGGCAACATCCG
Organism: Mugilogobius chulae; assembly: GCA_038363315.1. Lineage (NCBI taxonomy): Eukaryota > Metazoa > Chordata > Actinopteri > Gobiiformes > Gobiidae > Mugilogobius > Mugilogobius chulae. Next base: position 46,542,986 of record CM076409.1, on the reverse strand, counting down.
GCTGGCCGTAGTGGTTCATGGCAAAGTCCAGAGACGGCAGCTGGTGATTGGTGGAGAAATCTGCAGCTTCACGAGCGTACAACTGCAGAGCATTCTGGTCCACATTGTCAGGAGAGAGAAGTAGCTCTGTATCCACAAAGTCCTAACAAGCAAAGAAAGAGCATCCTCGTTAAAAGGACCTAGTATGAAAATTCACTTTTCTGAGTTTGTAAGAATGTTATAACAGTGTTTTCTCATCATTAGTTCACTCACAGTTGTATTTGGATTGTTTGATCATGTATGTCTTCTTGTTAATACTTGGTACTCAGAATGTTTGAAATGTTATGCACAGAAAGTTGTTAAAGAAATGTAAAACATCTTGGAAATATAAAGAGGTCCATATACTGTACGTTCTGTTCAAAATTGCCGAACTGAAAAGCTCCTCTTCAATATAAGATTTTAATTTAACAAGCAGCAGATTTTAAATTTGTACTTTTTATTGTAGTAAAGTAAAGCGCTATGTGACTATTTTGAGCCACTTGCTTTACTGTGAATCTTTTTTTTTTTTTTTTAATATTTACAAATAACCACAGACAAATGAGCGGAGATAGGTGAGGAAACAGCTATTTTCAGTTGATACACTCATATTAAGTCGGTTTTGGTCATTTGACAGCTACTTCAACTGCAGTATCAAATGTATTGAAAACTGAAAAAGTTGGATCTGTGCATCTGTAACTCATACACCGCCTCTCGCACCCTAAGGTCAGCAGATCAGTTCAGCTCACCATCCCAAAGACAACAGTTTTTTGTTCATGTTTTTTCAGCGATGGCTCTAAGGCTGTAGAACCAGTTGCCTTTATAGATTAGACCGTTCAGTCTAACCTCATTTGTGAAACTCTCCGTAAAAAAGCACTTTTTCACTGATCTTTAACTCTGAGTGAGATGTTAACAGCATGTTTGATTAATTAGTGCTTTGGTTAGTTTAAAATATACATTTATATGTTATTTGTATAGCATTTTGGTCAGCTGATAAGTTTAAAAGGGCTTTATTGAGTTGATACAGCATCTGATTAATTCTGATATCATCTGATATATTTGATAGTCTATCTGTGAACTTCGAGATACCAGTCTAGTCGGGTGTAACTTGCGATCACAGTTGTGGTGTCCGGTGGCCTATACAGTCAGTGAGTGGGCAGGGGCAGGTCCCTGTGTTAATCGAGCGACAGTGGCAGAGAAAAAATGTTAGCGTGTAGAAGGACGTAAGCTAGGTTGATGGCGGGAGGTTCGGGCAGGTTTATGAAGTAGCATAACGTACGGATTAGTGGCATTACACAATAAGTTGGAGGTGTGATCTGACTACGCGATGATGAAAGGAGGTCACTGCGGGTCAGTGCATCTGCGTACATGGCAGTGAAGACAAAACACTGTTAGGTAAACGTGTGGGATGACTTTAATACGAGTAGAAGGGTGCTGTGGGGCGTAGGAACAGCGGTCTTTTGTTATGCCGGTGAATGCCTAAGGCAGGCGAGCGGTCGTGCCTGTGAGCACACCTGGTGGTATAGTGTTCATTGTAACAGTCTGACAGCAGCAGGAATGAAACCTTAGGCTCACAGTAATGTCCTACCAAATGATATCAAATGATATCAGATGATATCAGATGATATCAGATGCTGTATCAACTCAATAAAGCCCTTTAAACTTATCAGCTGACCAAAATGCTATACAAATAACATATAAATGTATATTTTAAACTAACCAAAGCACTAATTAATCAAACATGCTGTTAACATCTCACTCAGAGTTAAAGATCAGTGAAAAAGTGCTTTTTTACGGAGAGTTTCACAAATGAGGTTAGACTGAACGTGTCTAATCTATAAAGGCAACTGGTTCTACAGCCTTAGAGCCATCGCTGAAAAAACATGAACAAAAAACTGTTTGTCTTTGGGATGGTGAGCTGTAACTGATCTGCTGACCTTAGGGTGCGAGAGGCGGGTGTATGAGTTACAGATGCAGCAGATCCAACTTTCAGTTTCAATATCGATTTGATACTGCAGTTGTAAGTAGCTGTCAATGACCAAAACCGACTAATATGAGTGTATCAACTGAAAATAGCTTTTGTCCTCACCTATCTCCGCTCATTTGTCTGTGGTTATATTGTAATTATAAAAAAAAAAAAAAGATTCACAGTAAAGCATGTATGCTTCAAAATAGTCACATAGCCGCTTTACTACAATAAAAAATACTAATTTAAAATCTGCTGCTTTTAAATTAAATCCTTATATTGAAAAGAGGAGGCTTTTCAGTTCGGCAATTTTGAACAGAACGTACAGTATATGGACCTCTTTATATTTCTAAGATGTTTTACATTTCTTTAACAACTTTCTGTGCATAACATTTCAAACATTCTGAGTACCAAGTATTAACAAGAAGACATACATGAATCAAACAATCCAAATACAACTGTGAGTGAACTAATGATGAGAAAACACTGTTATAACATTCTTACAAACTCAGAAAAGTGAATTTTTCATACTAGGTCCCTTTTAACAAGGATGCTCTTTCTTTGCTTGTTAGGACTTTGTGGATACAGAGCTACTTCTCTCTCCTGACAATGTGGACCAGAATGCTCTGCAGTTGTACGCTCGTGAAGCTGCAGATTTCTCCACCAATCACCAGCTGCCGTCTCTGGACTTTGCCATGAACCACTACGGCCAGCCGGATGTTGCCATGTTTGATTTTACCTGTATGTACGCCTCCGAGCACGCTGCCATGTTTTACCAGCGCCACAGTCACCAACTGCTAGTCACTTTGGTTGGGGACAGTCTGCTGGAGGTAACACAGAAAAGCACAGTCTATAATGTAAATATTCAATATTCATATTCAATATCAGTATTCTTCTTGTTTCACTTAGCCTTTTTGCCCATGGGAACAGGCATAGCTCGCGGTTTTCTTGCAGCCCTGGACTCAGCTTGGATGATTCGCAGTTGGGCAAAAGGGGCGTCTCCTTTGGATGTCCTTGCTCTGAGGTAAATATACTGTATCGCCATCTTATTGACCTCACCCTATGGAAATTCACTAATAGAGACAATGGTGATGTAAATGCAGTAACAAAACTTTTTTTTTTTTAACAGAAACTGATTTTGCATATATGCCTACTTCATGAACTAAAACATTATTTTACTTTAATTTTGAGAGACAGAACGCTCTATCTGTTACATGCACAGATCCTAGGTGTACTGTAACGTAGCGAGTATAGTTGTTAGCTATACTTAGAGAGTTTATACTGAGAGAGCATTATATTCATTTCTGCCTCAGACAATCCGGATGCAGAGAACATGCAATTGAAAATGTTTAAACACAGTCTCTAGATCAAGATACTCTTGATTCCCGACTTGCATCAAGTGCAAGCAGTTATTCCAAGCGTGCAACACTCTATACTTTGGACCATATAACTCTACCCATCACTCCTGCACAGGTACGCACCTCTAAATGTACCAGTACCACATCCAATGTTGGTCTTGCCTGAGAGAGAGCTAAATATGGTTAGTTATGGTGAAGTACCTCAGTGGGCAATGACGGTTTGTTAAAGCCCATATGACAGATTATTACTTTTTCTAATTTTGACTTTGAAGTTTGGTGTGATAAACTCTGATAAATATCTATCACAGTTTTACAGCAAAAAAAGTTGCAAATTATGAAGAAGTTGACAAAACAACACAACTGAACGAGATTAAACAATCGTGTAACAAAATGTAACTGTCCAAGAATTTTCATTTAAATCATTACTTTTGTGCGATTTAATGTTGATTTTTGCCCTTTTTTCAAATAGCAGTTGTGGAATAATCCACATATGTCATATTTGTTGGCCAAAAGACATAAAACTTGGAGCTAACATGTAATATGTTGGTGAGATCTTAAAGCAGAAATAAGCAACTTCAGCGTAGAGCTTCCCCTAAAAGCTCTCTTGTGTACACAAACTAGCCAGCTCAATCAAAACGTAACATTATTTATTTATTTCTCATTTTTGCATAACTGTAAGACTGAAATAAGGCAACAAAAACACATCTAAACACACTCTGCTAAATAGAAAATGGAGGAGCCAGGGTTTCTCAGAACAGAAATTCAGTGTCAGGAAGAGGGCAAGGGAGGAAGTTGCAGTTGCCGGAGTTTTTGCCGAGACGGGAGAAAGCCGACACGTGCTTTTAATGCCCCAAAATACATGACCATCATGACTGAGACTTACAAAGGCATTTAGCAAGTTAAAATGTTTCTTGGTTCAGCTTTAATATATAACCATGTTCACTATGTTTTACTGAACAATGTCTTGAATCATAGAAGTGAATAAATAATGCACTGGACTGTAAAGGAGTTTTAATAAAACTATAAAATACATTGTTTTTGTAAATACAGTGCACTACAGTTACTATTAGCATTGTTCAGAAAAGGAGTGTTTGTGCTTTCAGGTGAGGCATCTGATTAACACTGGACATGAGACGGGGCAGACACACGAGCCTGTGACACCACACAACCGCTGTTTGTCCCACAGGGTGACTGGCTGCACAGGTCACTGAGCATCACTGTCACTTCGCATTCAGTCACTGCTTTGGCTGTCATAATAACTGTACTACATTTTACTATAAAACCACTGTCTTTTAAACATGTTGTAGTAAATCTAGATGATTAGACCTCAATTATTTTACTTCTGTTTCCAGGGTCTTTCACTCATTCCAATAAGCTGCTCACTTGTGCCAGGAACGAACTCGAGGTTACAGTGGCGTTACAATTCATGACCTCACCACTTCCTGGAAGAATGGCCTTGCGTTGTGTGCACTCATTCACAGTTACAGTCCTGAACTAATGTAAGTCTTTACTGTTGAGTGTTTATGTAGATCAAGGGCCAAAATCAAACCCAGAATAGTGGTGAAGGGTTGGACTGCCAAACACGGTATAACAAATTCTCATTATTATCTCATTATTCTCGAAATTAAGCTACTAATTTTATGAAAATAAAGTTGAAGCTTAAGAAAAATATGATTTTACAAAAAAAAAGAAAAGAAAAAAAGAAAATCATTAATACAACAAAAAAAACAAAAAAAAAAAATTATGAAATAAAGAAACAAAAAGAAGCATAATTACGTAACTTATCAAACTTACTAGGATGGGTCAAATGTATACATATGTTTCATTATCCAAATTACAATTTAAATCTTGTAAAACTTCAAGTTTAATATTGAAAAATTGCTTTGATGGCTTTGATTTTTATAGCATTATAAATTTAAAGTTTTTCTTGAAGCCCAAGTTTTTTTGTTTTGTTTTGTCTCTTAAGCTTCGTCATGTGTTTCTCAAAAACATGCCAGGGGCCTGACTGAAAAAGGTCGAGGGCCGCATTTTGCCCCCGGGCCGCAATTTGCCCAGATCTGATGTAGATTGATGATTTGTGAACTAAATGAGTGCAGATGTACTTTGGATGAAACCCTCTTTGCATGATTGTGTCTAAACATCTGTAACCTAATTCCAGGCAGTAATATATCATCATTTGTTACTTTGTGTTCTTAGAGATTATCATTCTTTGGATAAATCAGAAGTGGAAGAAAACATCCAGCTTGCTTTTGATGTTGCTGAACGGGAGTTGGGCATTTCACCTCTAATTACAGTAGACGAGCTGCTGTCTGTCGGAGAACCAGACTCTCTGTCGATGGTGATGTATTTGAGTCACTTCTATCAGCTGCTCAGTAACACTCCTCCAGCAGGTGAGACGGGTTATCTACAACCAACTTTGTGACTATAAGATCATTGATGTGCCTCTTTTGACCTTATGTCTTTGTTTGCCAGGTTCCCTTTCTCAGTTTGCAGAATTTCGAGGAGCTCTCATTACGCCAGTCTCTCTTTTCAGCAGACTAGGATACAGTCCATCTAGAAAAAGAACCCCAACTGTAAGAGCATTTTGAGTGCATTTGTCTCTTTAACTAACATCAGCAACAGGAGGATTTTAATATTAACGTGCTTTTTACACATTAATTTTACAAAGGAGAAAAAGATGATCTTACTAAAAGAAGAAGGGAAAGTCTGCCAAAAAATGAACCAGTTATTGAGGCACAACAGCCTTTTTCTGAACTAAACACAAGTAATCAGCAGTGTGACCAGTTTAAGACCAAGGTGCGATTTATGGCCAGCAAGCTTCAAGAAAACATGAATCTAGTTGTGCCAAAACAGCAACAACTGTGAGCTTACAGCCAAAGGTATGCTTCATTTCGTTATATTGTGTTATACTACTGTAAGTACTTTCAATATTCAGTTTTATAGATCATATTCCTGTTGTTGTCCAGCAGGGGGAGGCAACGTCCCTTCTGTTTCGGACAGTCCGTCCTCCTCTGAGGCCACTGCTCAGCTGCCTGCGTGGAGACTGGTATGATGTGAATGTTCAGTACAAACACCAAAGTCATTCTTACAAAGTTTTGCTTTTACTCTGGTAGAAAAAACGAACACAGCAACAAGAAATGATGAGTTTCCGTTTCAAGGAAAGAATCAAGTCACATCAGGTGTGTTGGCAAGTTCAACTTTAGTTTATTTCTTGTGCTTTGGCTGTTGTAATGTAGGATGCCTTTCTTTTTTATTGCTCCATCCTCTCTGTAGTTAGAGCACTATCAGCAGATCTTCTGATAAAGTATGTTACACATGTAGTAGAGTTTTTTCTCCAGGCGACTCCGATGTTTGATTTCTTATGACTATGAAGGCCCTTATCCTTTGGATCCAGAGGCTGAACAGTTGTCCTCACTCCTGAAGGCTCTGATAACATGTGATAAAACTATAGCTGAATAACAGCTTTCAGCTTTAGTCACATGAAGTTACTGAAAATAAACTGCCTTCAGCTTTCAGTTTTAAATGAAAATAATGTCAATTTAACATTAGACAGACTTGTAGTGTTCTGTGAGCAATCTATATGCTGGAAAATAACATACAATTAAAGCAAGTTTAGAAATATTTAAAATACCCTTGGGACAGTGCAGAGGAGTATATAAGGGGTGTCAGACTGTTTTTGTTCAAGGGTCACATTGATATCACGGTCATCATCAAAGAACCTCTTGTAACTATAGGAATGTAGTGAGCTTATTAGGGTACTTTGTGATAAACTACAATTAATAGTACCTGTATTTGATATTGTATATTTACTGAAGTTAATAAAATACTCCAAACACATTTGCATCAAGCCTAAAAAGCAAATTACTCTTTAAATTTCAGACAATTAATTAGGTTAGAACATCCAGATTCCTCTCGGTGCTAATATAAGTTAAAATAAAGATGTTGTGCAGCGCCGCATCTGATAATCACACAAGATGTTGAGATATGTATAATATTTTTTATTTCTAGAAAAGAAATATATTAACATGTTTTGTGTAATGGAGCTTTGCACAATTTCAAGACATTTCTTCCCAATTTAATTATGATGTAGCAATGTCAAATCATCTTCATGTCATCATATATTTGAATTTGTCAAAGCATAACTAATACAATTAAACTTTAAACCTTTTTTACCTCTAAGTCTGTCACAGCTTCTGCTCTGTACAATCAGATAGTAGGATTATCTATAAGCTTCACCTAAATTGATAAATGAGGTGAAAATTAAAGCTAGATTGCAAATACAAAATAAAGACCTGCTGTATGTACTGCAAACACAACACCTTATCATTTGCGTGTACTCATTGTGAAAGTGAAGATTTCTGTTTGATTTCCTCTTGTTTTTCAGGCTGCAGGCTTGGCAGGCAGCAGTGATACGTGTTTCTTCTGTAAGCAGCATGTCTATGTGATGGAGCGGATGAGCGCAGAGGGCCTTTTCTTTCATCGCGGTTGTTTAATGTGTGATTACTGTGGCTGCAGTTTGAGAATCACCACCTACATCTACGACAGGCCCAGTGGTCAGTGTTAATGTTAAACAATGCTTTTCTGACCTGTGACACTGATATATAGCCACCGCCTGCAACCACAGATGATATCTTAACTGTCATCTGATCTTAAATGTTCTCTGTTCGACGGTTGTCACTGCTGACCTCCTCCGTCTAGGACAAAGTGTTGATTGTATTCTTCAGCTCCAGGTCATGCCACAGTTTTTTATTTATTGTGAAAGCACTCAGCCAATCACATTGTCAGAAAAGATCATGTGATCAGAGCTGCTGAGGCAGCAGATATTTCAAAAACTGGTATAAAATGATCAAACTGAATTACTAGTATCTTGGCTTCTAGTAATGAGTCCTACTAAAACTACATCTGTCTTTCAGGGAGATTTTTCTGTCCAGAGCATTTTAATTTAGGATCACAAGCCACAACTGCGAGAAAGAGAAGACTGCCTTCAGACAGAGACATTTCTCATCGCACATCTATAGTAAGTGTTTTTTTGTTTGTTTGTTTTGTTTTTTTTAATCGCATAATTTAAAACATGTTCAATTCCTCCAGGTTTCACTCATCCCATCTTTCACTGGTTCCTCAACTGACTCTTTAATCTCTACGGCAGCAGAGCGTCGCCGGTCATCAGGTGAGCTTAGTTCTGGGTGTTTCTTTCAGCTGTTCATTTGCACACTGTTCGCTGCCTTAAACTGGATCAATGTGGCTTTAGTGTGTCTGTGTTTCTGTGTGTGTCTCTGTGTGTGTGCGTGTATGTGTCTACAGTGGCTTCTCTGATGGAGGCAGCGCTCAACAAGAAGCAGACAGCCACGCCTGAGCGGATCGAGCTGGAGAACTGTCGCCGCTGTTCCACAAATATTGAGACTAAGCCGCTGAATGAGTTGGAGGAGCCACAGGAGGTGTCTGAGGAGACGCTTAATGAGTTTAACCTGAGTGTTGAGTCTCATGCCAGCAAGAGCAGACTGAAGTCACGCTCGAGGTCAGCATATCCACACTGTCATGGAAAACAAAACTTTATGTTTATGTTTTCAGCAAGTTTGTGTTGATGGTGAGTTGGTGACACATTTTCTTTCATTACAGTTCTGAATCAGATGATGAGAAGCCTGAAGGGAAGAGCCAAGGTCACACTTCTGACATCTTTTCCTCAATGAGAGGCGCCATGCAGCTTCAAGCTTATCTGAGGGATAAATCAGACGAAACAGAGCTTGAGTGTGATGAGGATGATGAAGAGGAAGAGGGAGAGGTGGACGAGGATGAAAATGACAGCTGTGAAGTGGAATCCACTGACAGTAAGTTTTTGGATGCTTTATTTTAATGCTTTGTTATTTTTTCTGGACAACTGAACACCTTCCCAAACTCAAAATATAGTGCATGTCTTGGTTTGACTTGTACAATAGTTTATACTGTTCTAAGTGAAACATTCACCTGCCATCAAAGTATGTGTTGTAATGTTACTGGTAACTATTTACCATTGAAATTAGCATAACTAGGTGATGTTTTATGTGAACGATGGAACTTAAAAACCTGTTGATACCAAGAAATTTGACCTTTTTTATATATAGGGTCATTTTCTTTGCATTTCTTGTTCCTTTCAGTAATTTACCACACAAAAATTCATGTTAGCTGTTGAATTTGATTATTACATAAAGTTTTTTGTATTAAATTTTACTTGATGCTCACTGCACATATCCTAACCATATTCATGTTTTTTTTTACTACTAATCTACTAACTTCAATTTGTTAAGACTCTCAGAGCAACCCTTCAATGGAAGAAGACAAACAAACTGAGGCACTCCTGCACAGTAAAGCCTCATCTACTGCTTCTTTTGTTACCACTGCTGGCTCCTCCTCCTGCTGCTCCCTTGAGTCCAAAGAAAGAGACACAAATACAGGTCATGCAAAACAACGTCTCCAACGAGTTTTTATCCAGCCAGTTCAATGGAGACTGTGCCGTGTTTCTCATCTTTGGGAGAGCTACAGAGCCTTGGGTCCTTCAAAGACATCAGTCCTGAAATTCCCCCAAAAAGTTTGTTGCCTCAGCAAACAGTGAGGGAATCTGAGCAGAAAGAGATAGAATCAGCTGAACAGAGGGAACGGTCCCAAGTGGGAGCCCAGCATCTGCCTCCTATACAAGCTGTGGGCGAGTCGCTACTGCTCCACCTTAAAGGTCTAAAGGACACTCCTGCACTGAGACAGTCAGACGAAAGTGTAGCTCGGGTCTTCCTCAGGGCAACTTTATCTGGAAATGTGAAGAAAAGAAGCCGAAAGGAGAGAGCTTCATTTCCCAGAGGTGAAATGCTAACAAAGAATTCAGCCAATCAAAGAAGACCTATGGGTAACTTGTTTATAATGTAATTTGTATATTATGTAATAGAATTTTCAGTAAACATCAGGGATTTCTACCTGTTTAGATTATAGACGTGTCACATTGTCGGAGGAATCGGAGCTGGAAACATCGACCCTGCTTAAGAGGTGTTCATTAACTCCAAGAACAAATGTAACATTTAATAAACTGAGTAAAGTTTACCTTAAAGCACAGTTGTTTCTGATTTTAACAAACTTAACTTTTTTAGTTGCAGCTGGAGCTTTTTGAACTCACATCAGAAATACAAAAAGTCTCTTTTAAAGATGAGAAAAACAAGCAGGTATATTTCAACATCTTTACTGGAAATAGCTACTTATTATTTCAAGTTTTATGGAGTGAATATATTTTACTTTGTTTCAGCCTGCTTATGTTCCTCATGCTCTGGCATTTAAACGCTCATATGACTTAAAGGTAAAGAGAAAATCAGTCCCTTTATAATTTGTAATTCTTTGTGTTGTGCTCTAAACACATTTATGTCTCTTTGTTAGAAGACCACTCCAAAGGAGAGAGCTTCAAACGCAGACACAGATGGGGGATCTTCTTGCCCGACAGAAGTGGTGGGAGTTCTTGTCAAAGCCCAAGAGCCATCAAGCTTAAGTGTGAAGGAAACTTTCTTCCAAAAGAAATCTGATCGTGATGATGAAGACCTGGATGCCAAGATTACTCGACGGGTGCAAAGAGCCGCTCGAAAACAGGCAAAACAGGAGCAGCTAAAAAGACTTCACAAAGCTCAAGTAAATCTTCTATCTTAAAACTAAATGTTAAGGTATCTTGAAGAAGACTTACTGTTTTGTTGTAATTCATAGGTAATTCAGAGACAACTGCAGCAAGTGGAAGAGAAGCAGAGACTGTTGGAGGCTAGAGGAGTGGCAGTAGAGAAAGCACTGAGAGGAGAAGCGGGTAAATGAAATGTACATAACATTAAAAAAAAGAAAAAAACACCACTTAAATTAATGTTTTTCAGATTACTGGGGAGAATCAGGTGGAAGCCAGGACTTTGATGTATACCTTGGAGGTGAGTTTATATTATAATAACAATAACAATTATTCATTGAACATTTTGTGGGATGTTAAAATGTGATATAAACATAATGTTCACATGTATATTTTAGGTTTAGGTAAACTGGAAAATCCAGCTCTCATGCAGCAGTGGTTCCAGTTGGTTCAACAGAAAAACGCTTTAGTACATTATGAGTCTGAACTGATGATATTGTGAGTAATCTTTTCAAATGTCACTTTGTGCATGTGATTGGTGTGACTCCATGTGAATTTATCTTTGACTGTTCTTTGCGCTCCTAGTGCTCGGGAATTAGAGCTGGAGGATCGACAGAGTCGATTACAACAAGAACTAAGAGAAAGGATGGCTGTAGATGGTCAGTCTAAAAACTCAAGATTGTCTATGTAGAAAATTAATATCAAAATTGAACCTACTGTAATTTTCTGACTGCAGACCACCTAAAGGGGGCACCAGAGCTTGAAGAGGAGCGTTTGATTTTGGAAGAGATGCTGGAGGTGGTGGAGCAGAGAGATGCACTGGTGTCTTTGCTGGAGCAGCAGCGGTTGCAGGAGAGTCAGGAAGAGCATGACCTGGAAGCACTGATGCTCACCAAGGGTTTGGGACTAAACTGGGACTAGCTGTTTTACAGCCACTCGTCGACTCAACATACAGTATGCCATGAACTCGATCTTTGTTTGAAATGCAACTTGTTTACATGCAATTTAATTTTTTCATTCCACCTCAGATCTGTTGGTTGTGCTTTTGGATCATACACTGCAATAGCACTGCGGCCTTTTCAATGCTTACAAAATCATTTTATGTTCAGTGTATTAAAAATGTTTGTCTAAAAAGTGTGCCAACAAGTCAGTTTTAGATTGTCATTACTAAAATATGCCTTATGTGTTATCACATGTAACTCATTGTAAAAAGTCTAATAATTTAAGACAAGCAGTTGGAATGTTTTAAAGCAGGCTCATGATTTATTAAATAAAAGCCCTGAGATAGAAACATGGTTGTGAATCAAACATTACAGTAAGAATGTTTTTGTAATAAAATACTGTGTGTACGACTTGGCATAATTGACAAGAAGGGTCTTTCTTTGTGACAAAATGTGACATTCACAGACCAGTGCTCTGGCTCTGCTCGACTTTAAGGGCCTTGGCCACCAGTCCGGCGGTGACTGGGTGCATGGCTGCTCGATGGGCCTGGAACACACGCACTGCCTCTTCACGATACTTCTCAAAGGTGTACACCTCCCTACAGACAAAGAGAGTTTTTAGACAGAACATTGCAGAAACGACTGACAACATTACACCAGAAATTACAAGACTGCTTTTCCGGAATCAAAATGTTGCAATTTATGTGCCAACTGGGCATTGTCAACATTATCTTGAGCAATGCCAGCCACAAGTAATAGCAGAAGACACCGACAATGGTTTCAGCCGGCACACTAGTAACTTTATATTTGATTCTCCTTTTCAACCTAATATTTTTTTATTGCCTGTTATATTTGGTTATTCAATTAGTCAATGTAATCCTCTAAACTCTCAATATGTACTTGATTAGTTGAATAGCCAGTAAACATAACAGTACACAACTTGCCTAAAAAGTGGTCGTGTAAACTTAAGTCTGCCCTGTTCAGTTGCCATCTTCAGAGCCGTTGGCACCATTTCCTCCCATTTTGAGCGCACACACAAGCGCAGCCATCTGAAAAGAAAATGTCTGGTTGTTATTAATATTTGAAATTGAAACTAAATTTTACAATCCATCGCCACTCACCGGAAGCGAATTTCAGAGTTCATATAACTATTGAAGTTGTATAGATCCTGCATCCTCTTTACATGACTCAGAGGTAAAGGATCCTAAATTGAGGAAATGAAATAAAACATAAGCTATGTTATGGGTTTGACAAAGTTAAGTGTATTTACCTCTTGAAGCAAAAGGGACAAGAACTCAATGAGCTGGTGTGATGACAAATTTGCTATGTCTGATTCTTTGAAATCCTTCAGGTCCTGTTCTTTGGCCTGAAAAATATTAAGGATTAAAACCAATAAAACAAAGTTGAATTTCTCTGCACCTCACCTTAACCCATTTCTGACTTAAGACAATGCAGGCATCAGCCAGAGTGGTATCATACCTGGAAATTAGCAAAATGTGACACTGTTCAGTTTATGCAAATGCCTTTAATGTAATGTACAGAAATTATGACGCACTGAGGCTTTACAGGAGGCATTCCTGGTGTGTACATCCAGGCGTTCCAGTCAACTTTGTTTAGAATGTCCACCTGAGGACAAGCCACAACTTTTAATTTGCTCATATATACTGTAGCCTACTTCAGTGATAATTGGTTACAGTACATAGTTATTCCAGTGTGGGATGCTTACAACCTGACAGCATTTACCTTCTCTTTGAAATAAGAGAACAAGTAATCCTTCCATTGATCAGTGGTGACACTGCTGTAAGCAAACATCTGAATGTATGACTTCACAAACTGCATGAACACCTCTGTAAAGAAATACAAATACTTTTATAATTCTAAGTAAATGACACTAGTTTAGAAGTGTGAGATATTAGATACCTGGCCCTCCCATCAGCTCCTCCAGGTGGTACAACAAAGCAAACCCCTTCTCATAGGGCACAGAAGAAAAGGCATCATCAGGATCAACATCCTTAAGGCTAGGTACCAGGTTAGTCAGAGGGCTGTTGGCACCAAAAGTATTGACCTAAATAATTACAATGTACGTTTCAGTTCAATGGGGAAGAAAGTTTATGGTTTCAAAAATGTACTTGTTTGTTTGTTTAGGTCCTCACAGATTCCTGCAAATCTTTCCAGCCTCCCATTGCCTTAAACTGTCTGAACTGCTCACTTTCCATACTCCGGCCAATCATCCTCTCCAGATACACGGTGTGGCCCTCATTCAACCTGGCGAAGAAACGTTCATGCAACCACTGGGTTCACTTCAACTTAAGTACAAAATATGAAAGCAGTATTCACCAGAAATGTTCCCAGGTCTTATTGGTGACCAAATTTCCAGTCCAGCTGTGGGAGATTTCATGGGCAATTACCTGATGCAAACAAAGACACGGATTTAAATTGCGAAAATAGAAAATATGCGAGAAGTGTAAACACACACACACAAACAAAAAAACTTACATTGGATAAAGATTTGTCTCCCGCCTGTTAGTAAACAACAGAAAGAAACTCATTGTATGTTTAAGCCAAAAAGCTAAGGGAACTAGCAAAAGTTTGTAAATAGAAGTGTGTTACCAGCAGAGTTGGTGTAGCGAAGGTCAGACAGGGGTTCTCCATGCCTCCATACGGGAAAGAAGGTGGCAAAACCAAGATGTCATACTGTCCCCAAACATATGGACCAGCCAGTTGTTCAGCAGTCTGGAGCATTGTTTCTGTCTGTGATTTAAAAAGAGAGTTTTATGGAGCCACTTACCGCCTGTTTTCTCTGTTTTACGACTGTGAATTTGTCTCACCTCGGAAAACTCTGATGCGGCTTGGTCCACAAATTCTTTCTCAGACCACACTCTAGATCTTGGTCCAATTTCTCTATCGAACAATTAGAGTAACTAATATTACAACAACAATAAACACTTTATTAGTAATAGACTGATATTTTTGTGCCAATACCAGTTGTTTTTTCAAATTCTGAGAAACTGACAATAAACTCTACCGATAAATTTGGTAAATATAAGCTGATTTGGATACATTTCTCCAAATCATTTCATTATAAATGACTCTAAACTTTCCCATCTTTTGTCTTGTTTCACCACAAACATGTAGAACAAGAGTGTAATCATATATTGTGAAGTATTCTCTTGGTATTACGCATCATGTGTGTTATTTAGGCAGCAAATTGGCCAAAACATAATTTTGTCCTTGCTTGGAGAAATAAGGTCAATATTAAAAAAAAATATTTGTCTATCTCGTCACTTTTTGTCACCACACAAACCATTACCTGCTTTCAATGGCTCCCACCACTATGGCTATAAGATATGAAGGCATGGGCACCTGTAGAGAAAACCAAACATTTAAATAGATGTTCATAGAAATGGTAAAGACCCTAAATACTGACTGGCTGTCTGAAGCGATAGATGATGCGGTCGCTGTCCTGAGGATCCATCTCATGACCGTCACGAACAGCACTCATCACTGCTACCAGATCCTTTGGCACAGAGACCTACACGGGAATAACACCAGAGTCACTTAACTAGGCTCAAAAAGGCTAATGAACAACAGTGAACTGTGGTATTTTTACCTGGGCATAGTAAGTGTGCTTGACAGAGGGACTGTCTTGACAAGGCACCATGCTCCTGCAATGATGCGCCTAAAAAAGATTAGACAATTCAGCTTCAAATGAAACAGGGACAGAAGATTTTCATGCACTGCTCATGTTGTTTTTTTGCAGTGGTTTAATCAGACCTTCAAGCATAGATTAACACTCTAACATGCCCTATTCTGCTTTCCGTAAATTGACTCATATGTTAGTCATAGACCTGGAGTTGTGTTTTATTTCATTCACACCCATTTGAGTAATCTTACTTTTAAGGAAATGATTTGTCATGATTTTGAAAAGATTTCTGGTGGTCTCCTGGTGAAATGTGAAAATATTAACAATTAAACATGGTTTGACACCTGTTCAATTCAGTGATAAAAGTAGTATGTTGACCTACACATACATTTATCTAGACTTATGTCTATAAAATAAATTTAAACATATTACTTAATACTACTTAATCACTTTGTGAGTACGGACATTAATTAATGAACATACAATGTAACTATTTTAGCCACTGCCAGTCCAAGATCACAAAGGTGCAGACAATTCAGCATTCATCACAAGCAACAATAAATCAATATAGAATAATTATAGAAAAAGCAAAACAGTTTACAGATTACTGCCATAGAGCGACTATTCTTGAGATTGGTTTTAATTGTGTTAAATGTAGGGCTATCTTCCAAAGCAGCTGGGATGTTATTCCAAATCTCTGAGCCTCTGATTGACAAAGGCTCTGCCCCAGAAGCACTGTACATTCGCCTCAGGTGGAAGCTCTAGTTGTTCTATTACTTTCTTCAAATCTGATGGTGGAGAAAGTCTATGTACACATTTACAGATTGAACAACTCAGTTTTGTAAGGCTATCAAAATCATTTCTCTAGTAATGGAAAGAATATGGTTTTCTATCCAATATGCATTAGGCATTTATATATTCAATTATTATATATTCAATTTATACTCAAGTGATTCAATTGTTTTTATGCTGGACTGACCAATTTGTACCAGTCCACAATACTCAGTGTATGGAAAAAGAACATACAGTGAAGAATATTTTGGGAGCATTTTCTGACAGCAGAGATCAAATTTGTTTAAATTTACAAATATTAAAATGTGCAGTTTTGCATAATGTTTTAGATGTTTTTTTTTTTTTTTTTTTTTTTTTTAAAAGAACGTTGATTCCAAAGTCAAGTTTTTACCACAAAAAGAGGAAGCTCTGTGTTGGTAAGAATGTGGTTTGTGTAGCAAGAGAGCTTTTTCACCTTATGCAACTAACCAATTTAAACGATAAAAATGTAGCTCAAATGTGAAAACACTTTACCTGACACTGGCTAAACAGGTAAGGATGCTTCTTGCCGGCGGTTTGTTCAGGTGTGAGCCATTGCAGAGCAGTGGCAGAAGGAGAGGTCTCATATGTCACTTCTACTATAGCCTGCTGCCCCCTGGATTAGGCATAAAAACGTCATTAAATACATTATTATTAAATAAAATTAAATCAGCAGCATTCCAAAGTTCAATAGGCAAAGTGGGTAAACTATACTAAACCTTGAGATATCAAATGGCAGTTTGATTTCCAGAGGCGCGCCCTTGAAGCTGTGTTTGGACCCCAGGGTAAAGCTGGCACCCTGACCATTTGCACTCACTGAGACAATCTTCAAATCTCTGGTGTCCAAAGTCTGAAGCAGATAAACAATTTACACATTTATTAAGGACTAGGGCAGTGCAATGCTGAGGCAGCAGTATGCATAGCAGCTGCTCATCTAATATGTAATTAGTCACTATCATATCAATAATACAATCAATAAATCAAAATTACTTTAATGACTCAACCACAATCTTTTTTTTGTTTGTTTTTTGAGAAAAACAAGACAACAGTAAAAAAGCTGTACTGTAAAAAGCAAGGAAAAAAATAATGTACTTAAACTCTTGAGACATGTTATGAAATTGTATTTATTAATTTATGATGTAATGTATTGTAATGTAATATAATATAAATTTCTCACTCAGCTTGATACAGTTGTCATTTCAAGGGATATTTTGATTAGAGATCGGCCGATGTGGGTTTTTCTTTGGCTGATGACAATGATATCAATGGCCGATTTTCATATGTTCATATTTAGTTTTGTGCGTCTCTTTGACACAATGTAATGATGCTCGACTGTATTTTGAAGAAACAATCATTTCATATTGTCATGAAAGACTTTCTTATTGTTTATATTGACAAACAAACAAACAAACAAACGTACTAAAGCAGTTAAAGTCATAGAACAAGAATAAAACGTAAAGTCATGTTAATGATAAAATCAAAACTGCAGACTTGGAAAGGAATGGAAAGAGATAAAACAAGTCTTATTGTTTTTCTCCAAACCAACTGAGACTCAGCTGATCACTGTGAGTGCGGCTTTCCCACAAAAGAAAAGCCCAAACTGCCTGATAAGATATCGACCAATTTTGAGGTTAAAAGCCAATATGAGCGATAATCAAAAGAATCTAAAGATCGGCCCAAAATTATCGCCTGGCTGAAATATTGGTCAATGTCTAGTTTTGATAACTTTTGATTACAAACCTAAGCTGGATACATATTTCCTAAAATCAAAGCCCAGTATAATTGTGTTCCAAAAGGCGATAATGTCATGAGACCAGACATGAATATTTTTTTGACTAATATCAAAAAACAAAGTGAAATATTTCAAATATGTGGTAAGTCATTTTCAATATAAAACATGGGCTAAAATGTATTTATTAATTTTTGCTTTTACTTTTTTTTTACTTTAGTGGGTGTGTGAAAGATGAGCTATGATTGACGAGTTTACTGTTATTGTGTAGGAGCAGTGTGGAGTTTGAAAAGTTGGAGTGTCTCCCATAGACTCCCATTACAACCAAATTACACACCCCAGACATGTCTTTATGCGTGGAGACAAGAAAAACATAAAGTAATAATCACAACTATTTAAACCATACCTGACATTACATTTCTTCAAACTGTTATTTGCTTAGAGAGAAGACAAAGCTTTAGCGTTACTTAAAATGAAATGTGTGACATGCATCGAAGTGAGATTGTTGTTCCAGTGTAAAAGCACTGTGCTTTTAGTGAGTTTGTTTCCACTACTCACTGAAACATACATTATAAGCATGCTTGCAAACGCACCTATGAGTTCATGTTAATAGACACAATTTACTAGTTGTCACATTGTTGCAATCAATTAATTATTATAGCAACTGAAATTACTTAAATTAATCGCAGAGCATTTTTACAATGAAATTATTATTAGTTGAAGTCTATTTTGGGGTGAATAAATGAGTCTAGTTATTTATTTAAGCTAAGATGAATTGCAGTCTTCTTTTCCACACTATTATGCACATATACATGATACATTTTAACCGCTGACACATCCAGTGCCCCCAAAAGAAAATCATCTCTTGAGTAAATAAAAACATTTAAAAAAAATCCAACACTTATGCAAAAGTAGCCTTGTATGTGTTTCTTATCCAATCAAAGAAACACATAAAAAAGTGAATTTATGTATTTGTTAGAACCCAAGTGGATAGTCTGAATAAAATGTATTCATTTGATTATTTCATTAATTAAATTAACAGTGTTTGAGATAATTATGCACTTTATTCCACAACCATCAAAAACAGTTGAGTAGGGCACCAACAAAGTTTTTTTGTTTTGTTTTTGTAAAAAGTTACAAGGGTTGAAATAAGAAATAAAAAGACTTAGTGTGTGCTCTGTTTGTGCATTTTCTGCCTGTTGAGCTGAAACAGCTACACACCTTTAAATCAAAGTCCAGGTAGTCCAGAAAGCTACTTTCTTTCGCCCAAAACAACACACCAAGATAAGAATTAAATACCAAAGAACAGGTTCTACACAAACACAGTCATAACGAAACTCAATGTTGTTCCTATTTTTAACCAAAGCAATGTTACTGTATAGAATAATGAAATGATGTTAAATAAATGCAGACTGCGGCGCATTGAAGTGTTTTGTGCAGAGAGTATAACGGGACGGTACCAGCCCGGAGCAGCGGTCCTCCAGAGCCTCCACAGTGAGCGCCGCCCGGCCTCTGAGCGTCCGTCTGCCGAAGTCCACGCTCAGGCTCAGGTTCAGGTGTTTGGTGAGGCAGCTGCTGATGGACGAGAAGGAGCAGGGGTCCGCAGACATGACGCCGGGGCAGCAGGGCACTAAACGCGCACAGAGAGAGACTAGAGAGACGCAACAGAGCACGATCTGCACATGAATCTGCACTTGAATCTCTTCTTCTTCTTCGTTGAGTTACTGGCGGGTCGCAACCAACAATTTAGGTGCATACCGCCACCTACTGTACCATGATATGTATAATCTGGGTGATAGCCTTCAGGTTACATTCTACCAGTTAATAATTACAAAAAAGCAAACAAACAAAAAATAATAAAATAAAATTAATTAATTAATAAAAATAAATAAATATACAACTAACTAAATACAAATAATAATAATAATAATAAAAAAAAAAAATATTATTACTAAGTAAATAAATAAACAATAATATGCTGCTATATTATATTGTATAACCCTGTGTCTTTTAAAAAATTCATTAATATCCTGCTGTGCTCCCTACTACTTTTGCCCAAAATACCCTGTAAATTCCACCCAATCCCTAAATTGTAAAACTTGTTCTTTAGTAAATGTCTCTCCACTGCATATTTTCTACACTCCATTAGTACATGCTGAACTGTTTCAATTACACCACATACTTCACATTGATTAGTTGCTGACTTACCTATTCTATATAAAGTTGATCTCAATCCGGTATGCCCTAGCCTCAGTCTTGAAAAAATGACCTCTTCCTTCCTGCTCTTCTGTTTTGATTGCACTATTATACTTGATTTTTGAATGCTATAAAGGTGTCTACCTTTGATATCAGTGTCCCAGATGCTTTGCCATTGATTTTGTAACCTATTTGTAACGAGCGATTTAACTTCTTGAAGACCTACAGGGACCTTAATAATTTCTTGACTTGATAATGTTGAGGCTTTCTTAGCTATTGTGTCTGCTGCTTCATTGCCTTTGATGCCTGAGTGAGCAGGAATCCAGCAGAAACAGACAATTAAACCAGTTCTTTGTAACCGGAGCAATAAAAAACGTATTTCTAACAACAAGTCATCTCTACATGTTTTTTTGGCAGAAAGACTCATCATAGCTGCCGCAGAGTCTGAACAAATGACAACTCTCTCGGGTTGAACTTCTTCAATCCATTGAAGGGCCAAAATGATGGCACTGGCTTCAGCAGTAAACACAGATAAATTATCAGGAATCCTCTTGCAAATTGAAATATCAAACTCTGGAATGTAAACACCAGCTCCTACGTGTCCTGAGGTAGGGTCTTTTGATCCATCAGTGTAAATATTTAAATAACTGTAATAGCTTTTCCTTATATATTCTTCTGCTAGCTGTCCTTCATTACCTCCCCTCCATTCTTTCCGTTTTTCTATAAGATTCATATTGACAATTGGAGTAGGCAAAATCCAAGGGGGAACCTCACCCCAAACCAACGCAGGACTGAACTCAATATCTTTCAGGCCGTACTGCTCCGCTGTGTCATTAATAGTCCATCCAAAGCCTTTACATTTTTGCGGTTGTAAATATTCCCAGCAGTTGGACAATACACTAGATGCAGGTTGTTCACTTCCAGAACCTTTTATTTTTGCCCAAACACCAGAGATAATTTAATACGTCTAAGACTTAAAGGCCACTCGCCTGCTTCTACCAATAAAGCGTTTGTGGGTGTTGTTTTCATTGCTCCAAGACAAATACGAATAGCTCTATACTGAATCCTATCAACTTTAGTCAATAGAGTGCTAGCTGCAGCTGCATAAACAATGCAACCATAATCTATACATGACCGGATCAAAGCCCTATAAATACCCATCAGAGACTGCTTGTCTGCTCCCCAATCAAAACTTGAAACTGATCTCATGAGATTTAACACCTTCTTACATTTCGTTTCAACTTACTGATGTGCGTCCTCCAAAGACATTTTTCATCAAACCAAAGTCCAAGATATTTAAACTCTTTAACTCTATCAATATTTAACCCATACATTTTAAAATTAACATTGTCAACATTCCTTTTTTTCGTAATAATCATAAAACAGGTTTTACTTACTGACATCTTAAAACCCCAAGTATAAGACCATTCTTCCACTTTATCAATAGCACCCTGGATTAACTTAACAGCATGCATGACATTTCTGGATCTGTTCCAAATGGCACCATCATCAGCATACAGTGATGTCCCAATGCCTCTGCCAATATTCAAAAAAACATCATTAATCATAATGTTGAACAAAATTGGACTAATTGAACTTCCCTGTGGGACTCCATTTGAAATGTTAAATTCTTCGGAAACAGCATTTCCTACCTTTACTCGAAACGAGCGATTTGTCAGGAAATCAAGAACCCAATTATAGAGTCTGCCTTTAATACCAATTTTTGCTAATTTAAGCAGTAAACCCTCTCGCCACAATGAATCATAAGCTTTTTCTATATCAAAGTAAACAATTATCATAGCTTCTTTGTTGTTGATGGCTTTTTCTGCTTCATTACTAACTTTCACAAGAGCATCTGTTGTTGCCCTGCCTCTCCTAAACCCACTCTGACAAGGACTAAAAATACCCTTTTGTTCTAGATAATATGATAATCTATTTACAATAACTTTTTCCATCCATTTCGCTAGGTGAGATGTTAAAGCTATAGGTCTATAGTTGCCGGCATCTGATGAATCTTTACCAGGTTTAGGAAATGGCAATATAACTGAACTTTTCCAGCTAGTTGGCAATTTTCCTTCTTTCCATATCTTATTAAACAGGGCAAGGACAACATTAAAACCTTCTTCAGGAAGATGGCTAAACATTAAATAACATAACTGATCCTGTCCAGGAGCTGAAACTTTACTTCCATGTAAGGCTACCTTAAGTTCATCCATAGTAATATCCATGTCCAAAGATGAACACTCTTTAGGTTTTTTCTTAGTTATATCTTGATTTTTTCTTAGAGTTTCTTCCTTATGTATTCTGTGGTTCTGGTCTAAATGACTACCCGTGTGTATTCCTGCAAATTTCTTGCCTAATAAGTCCGCTTTTTCCTTATTAGTAACAGCATGGTAATCTCCGTCCACTAGTACTGGGATATTGGTGCTCAGTTTCTTTCCGGTCATTTTCCTAACCATTCCCCATACCTCCTTTAACTTTATCTCAGGACCAATCGTAGAGCAAAACTGTCGCCAAGAATTTCTTTTTGAACGCTTTATTACTTTCCTTGCTAGAGCCCTCTTCTTTTGGAAATCCAAAATAGTGACTTCATTACAGCATTTATTTAAAAATTTAAAAGCACGATTTCTGTCTTTAATTGCTTCTGTACATTCAACATTCCACCAAGGAACCACTTTTTTCCCTTTTTTACAAGTCTTTTTGGGAATGCATTGAGAAGCAGCATCCAATATCGTTTGTGTGACCACCTCATTGCAGCTTTCAATGTCACCTTGTAAGGTCAAATTTCCACAAGTTTCAATGCAACAGGCTTGAAAGTTATCCCATTCCGCTTTAGAAAAATGCCATCTATTAACCAAAACAGAGTCCTGGGTGAACACATCATAGTCAATTGTGCAAATAACAGGAAAGTGATCACTTCCTAGATTACTATCCATAATAGACCATTCACAAAGATTACTTAAGTGTCCAGAAACTAAAGTTAAATCCAAACATGAACTTTTGTTTCTAGCTACATCGATTCTAGTAGTTCTACCATCATTTAAACAAACAAGAGATCTTTCCTCCATCATCTCCTCCACAACCTCCCCATTTGCGTCTGTAAAGTCACTCCCCCAGAGAGTGTTATGGGCATTAAAATCACCACACCAGATTTCTCTCCTCTCTACTTTCGGAGATATATCATAAAAAGATTGCTGAGACAACTTCTTGCATGGGTTGTAAAAGTTGACAAGCGTAAGATCACCCCTAGGGCTGCACAGTTTGACAACATTACATTCATACTCCAAAGGGATAGATTCTTTCCTATATGCCATAGTGTCTTTAATAAATGTCAGACAACCACCACCTTGGATGTCTGTCTGTCACACCTAATAGCAATATAGCCTGGCAAAACAAAGTCCAAGTGCGGTTTGAGCCACGTTTCTTGTATACAAACAACTTCAGGGGCTACATCCATATCAGAGATTACTTTCTTCAATTCTTGACCATTTGCGATCAAACTCCTGGCATTCCAATGTAAGATTAGGAACACCATAATTAATTTAATCAGTTTGCGATACATGACCATTTGTGGGTTTAATCATTTCATGAATAATTTCAGCGCTTACATTTTTTATTGCCAGGAATTTGACTGCTGCTTCTACAATGGTTTTGATCCTATCACTCCTTTTTTCTCTTGTATTGCAACATTAATGGATTGGCAAATGAAAGCAAGAAAGCTGGTCTTGTCTACCAGCAAAGTGTCTTCGTTTATTTGCTTAATACATTGATCAATTTCTGGTGGCCTCTGACTAGGAAGTGGATGAGGAGTGGAAGCCTGCTGGGAGAGAGCTGGCCATTGGTTAGCTAACTGAGCTGGCATGACATGTGCAGTTTGTTTCACTTTTTTAATTGCATCCGCATAAGATACATTGTTAACCACTTTATACTTCATTATTTCTCTAGCTTGGATTTGAGCTGGGCATCCTCCAAAAGCTGCACTATGTTCTCCCCCACAATTGCAGCACCTGACTTTAGCTTCCTTATCACATTTTCCATATTCATGTTCCCCGCTACACCTTGCACATCTTAACTTTCCTTTACATTGCATAGCTGTATGTCCAAGTCGTTGACATTTATAGCACCTAAGCGGTAATGGAATGAATTCCTTTACCTCAAAATTAAGGAAGCCCAGAGTAACGTATTTTGGAAGGACACGTTCAAATTCCAGCATTACTGTCAAGCTGTCGCTTTTCACACCATTTCTACGTTTTTGAAGTCTCGTAGCTTTCACTACTCTTCCACCTTTAACTTCTTTCTGTACTTCCTCCATGGATACTGTTAAAGGGACATCATGAATCACCCCTCTAAACTTTGATGCACTACCTGGAACATGGGCATTAATCCTCTTTCCACATAAAGTATCTATACGTAGGAAAGAATCTCTTTGAGCTTTATCTTTAGCAAAAATCAAAATTCTTCTATTGCTCATGAATTTAGCAAACTTTATTTTGCCCATCTGGGTTTCCACTGCTTTTGCCATTTTAATGGGGTGGAAGTGTACACCTTCCTCTTTAAACGTAATCATCACTTTCCAATCATTATGATCATTCTCAGACGATTTATCATTTCTGCTAGATTTAGATCTCGGCATAACAGTGGATTCTGATCGATCTGATCCAGAAGTGTGGCTCTCAGAGCTACCAACCCTGCCCTTCCTCTTCCTATTTGTAGCTTCTTGCCACGGCATAATGTCCTCCTCTCCCTCCGTACTATCACCCATCGCAGATACATTCACGGTACAGTTATTGCTCACCCGCCGTTGATTTAAATTTCGCGCTTTACTTTCTTTCACAATCACTTCCTCCCAAGGATCTTGCATCAACCACGCCGCTCCTGCTGCTCTCCTTTCCAGTCTCTCCTGCACTTGAATCTGTAGCGGCGCTCCTGTTAGACGCTCCAGAGCGGAACATGCGCTATGAGCTTCCGCCGCCGGCATTTTCACGATAAAGCTCCACACCGTTGAAACAGAATCCAATATTGTCTCTAAACAAACATTATTTTACTCGGATTTATGTAGAGACTGTCTTAAATGTTTAATATTAATTTGTCCTACTTTATTTTCTAAGCATATTTTTACAGTAGGCTTGATTCAAGATAGATGATAATAATAAACGCTAGAGGGATATTTCCACGGCAATCGAGAACCAGGTCCAGCGGCCATGTTGTAGATGTAAAAATAATCAAAAATTTATGAAAACAGGATAACAATGAAGATATGCATACTTATTTTCCTACTTTTATAATTCGACTTTCATGTTTGCAAATTATCTAATGCCCATTTTCTTTCTTTTCTTTTACAGTACAGCAGTGTGAAATCATGAGGGGAGGGTATATACAATCTAAAACAAAAGGCAAAACAAAAACACAAAGAAAATACAAACCAATATCTTGAGGTTATTCTTGTGTACTGTACAGTCATGTAACTAAAGCTTAAAAAAACAAACACACAGTTAAAGACATCATAAGGTGAAGCAAAGCATTTTGGAGACAACCTAAAATGCAAAGTTTAAATAAATAAATAAATAAATAAATACATAATACATAAAAAATAAATAAAAAATAAATAAAAAATAAATAAATAAAAATAAATAAAAATAAATAAATTAAATTAAATTAAACCAAACACTGTTTTTGGATGAGGTTTGTTTCCATGGAAAAGCAGCTCATTTAGATATTGGGGCATAAAACTTATATTTTTCCTCAAATAAGAATGTTCCAAATAATGAGTTTATCTTCCTATTTGTATTTTTTTGGGAAGTTGACTTTTTTTCCTGCAGAAAGTTACACAATGAGTGCACCTTAAAGTAGGCCTAAAATACTTCAAATGAGTATCTAATTTCGATACCAATTTTAGCGTTGATGAGTGATTTTTGATACTTTTGACAATCCAAAAAATATACACCTCCAGAACGTCCTCAAGCAATGTTACCTCATCTCAAATTTGGCAAAAATCTTGTGACAACTAATCAATTAATTGAAAGAATAAAAATCGCCTAACTAATTACCAAAATAATTGTTAGTTGCAGCTTTAATTTTGTTAAGCTGGTTGTTTGTAGTTTTGTCATAACCAGCTGTTTGTTTTGTGTTTTGGAAACTATCTTGTTTTTATTTATTTATTTATGTTTATTACTCATCTATTTTCAACATGGCCGCCTGAATCTAAAGATATCTCTAGCATTTTCCTATCACATTAACTTGCACTACACGTTGTAATCCAGTAGGGGACGGTCAGATTAATCAGCTGAAAACACCGAGGAGAGATGGACGCTGTGTTTGTGAGTCTCTGAGGCGCAGAAGCTATGCCATGACCCGTTTGAAGGCCCTGTTTCCCCGCGGCACGAGGAGACAGAGGAGGCGGAGGGAGGGTGCCGGTGGGCCCGCTTCTCCTCGTGGCTGGAGTGCGTCTGTGTGGTTACCTTCGACCTGGAGCTCGGACAAGCCTTGGAGGTACGATCATGGTACACAGAGCTAGCCCAAACCCTGCATCAGCATCAGCAGCATCCCCCTGGCTGAATATAGGCGTGACGACCTGACCAAAAACAAAAGCCACGCCACATTAAACATAGAACATATTTACGCGTTTAAGTGAAACCCACGAGTTTTTTCAAAAATTTAACAAACCATAGGTAGATCAGTAGTTTACATTTTGTTCATTGTAAAACGCAAAATTGACTTAAAATAGCTTAAAAAAGAAACGGATCTGTTGACTTCCTGTTCAAATGATAAGCCCCGCCTCTTTATTGTAAAAATATAATTGTAATAAGCAACCTTTTTTTTTCTCTATAAACTTTTTATTGGAGAATACATACACTTTCTTTCTTTCTTTTTCTTTCTTTTTTCTTTCTTTCTTTTTTTTTCTTTCTTTCTTGAGTTCTTTCTTGAGTTCTTTCTTTCTTTCTTTCCTGAGTTCTCCAGCATCACCAGCCAGACAATACATGAATACTAAAACTTGCACAAATTAATTGAGTAAACTAATGATGAGAAATGCTACAGAAAGTAAAATTTACATATTAATGCACCCAGCAGTTTTCCAAACATTTTTAAGCTGATGTGTAACTGGGTCTTGAAAACAATTATTGGGTTAAATATCGGAGTTTATGGAAGTACTACAGCTGAACACATGAAATAGTATTAAGGTGCATTAGTTCGGATCCTCTGCCTAAAGCCCAAAGTCAGTGAGATAGGCTCCAGTCACCCACGACCCCTAACGGGAACAAGCGGTAGAAAAGTCATGAATAGTTTGTGATCTATTATTCTCAGCACTTATCTTTTGTAACCTTGTTGTTGTTGACTTTTAGCTGGTCTATCCTCAAGATGTGAAACTTACAGAAAAAGAGGTAAGTACTTTGTGCCGGTGTTTATTGGTCCTTCTATGAGTTTATGGTTGTCATGTTTGTTTGTGTTTCAGAAAACCAGCATTTGTTACCTGTCTTTTTCCCGACTCCTATTCAGGTGAAAAGAATTACATGAAAAATACTTGTTTTAAATATTTTTACAGTATGTTAACTTGTATTTTGTGTCTCAGGATGCCTTGGAGACACTCAGTTCAGTTTTAGGATGCGTCAGTCTGTTGGGCGACGAAGCTCAAGGGATGGAGACATTTATACAGAGATGCCCCTGCAACTTTACAGGTTGATAATCAAGGATCATTTTTCTTGTCCATTTATAATTTGAAACTGAATTTAATGGTTATAAATTATCCTTCCACAGAAAGAAGTTTCCCATTTTTATGGCTACGTTTATTTCAGACAGGTGAAGGATGTTTCTGTGAAACGAGGCATATTTTCAGAAGGTCTGTGTCACATTTTCAGGCAGAAGACTGAACAGAAGACTTTTAACTGTGTGGTTTCTGTTTCAGTCTTTGGTGCTCCTCAGCAGGCTTCCCTACACAACCTTGTTCCACTCACTGTTGCAGATCATTGCCCCAGAGTACTTTGAGAAGCTAGAGCCTTGTCTCGAAACTGGTAATGACGACAAATAATTTGGAAAAGTGAATTGCATCTGTGTTTCTTTGTATCCTTATGGCTTTACTTCTAACTTGTGACTGCAGTTTGCAATGAGATTGGCCAGTGGCCCAAACCTGTGCCAGGAATGACTCTGAACTTGCCGGTGATGGGTGTCATCTTACAAGTACAGTAGTGTCTCTTAAATTATATTTTTGTTCAACCAAAGCGATTACTTTCTTATCATTTGTTTATTCAGATAAGAATTCCTTCAAAATCCGACAAACCGGGAGGTAGTCCAGTCCGAAGCACAGCCAAAGAGGTAAGAAAACTTTTTCTTAGTTTAGAACTTATTCATAAAGGCAGCTTAAAAAATAGGTTTGCTCCCCAGAACTTGTTACCAGCTCCAACAGTGTTGCCCACAATTCATGAACTGGATCTTTTCAAGTGAGTTTTCTTGTGTCTTCTAATACATTTGATTTTACTTTCTTGTAAGGTTTAACTTCTTTTTTATCCTAGATGTTTCCAGTCAATGTTGATTCACCTGC
Organism: Mugilogobius chulae; assembly: GCA_038363315.1. Lineage (NCBI taxonomy): Eukaryota > Metazoa > Chordata > Actinopteri > Gobiiformes > Gobiidae > Mugilogobius > Mugilogobius chulae. The sequence goes on along the minus strand of CM076409.1, from coordinate 46,514,180 downwards.
AGATGCTCTGGGAACTTGTTCTGTTGGGAGAACCACTGATTGTCATTGCACCCTCTCCTACAGTGTCTTCTGAAATAATATTGGCTCTTGTGAGGTAACTAGACACCCAGAATTATACTTTAGAATAATATGGTCCTGTTTGTAATACTAAGAGGCCAACTTTCTTCAGCTCTATCTGTCCCCTAAAGTTCTGCTGTGATTTTCGACCCTATTTTACCATTCATGACAGTGAGTTCAGAGAATACACAACTCGCACCCAGGCCCCGTAAGTAGAAACTATTACCTCTCGTACTGCCACTTTGAATTAAGATATAAACCATATAGCACTCACAAGCCTGTCTGTCTGTGTCTGTCTCCTGTAATTTAGCCCCAATGTGGTTCTCGGTGTCACAAATCCCTTTTTCATCAAGACTTTTCAGAGTTGGCCCCATATCATAAGACTCGGTGAACTCAAGATGACAGGTGTTTCTTGTTTTATATTCCATATTCTTTTTTTTTTTTTCTCTAACCGTGTGTGATTCTTAATAGGTGATCTACCCAAACAAATTAAGGTGAAGAAACTAGTCAAACTAAAAACACTTGATACTAAGCCAGGTTGGTTCTGCTTTCTTTTGGTTTATTATAAAAGTATGACCTCATGCAGTAATTTTATATGCATTTCTACAGGAATTTACACAGCTTACAAAACATTTGTACACAAAGATAAAATTCTTATTAAGAGGCTTCTCAAGGTAATGTCAGCAATCCATATATAATGTTTATGTGGTATTTAAAAACCTAAATACATATATTTTGTTTAATTCAGGGTATTCAGAGAAAGCGGCCATCTGAGGTGCAAAGTGCCATTTTAAGAAGACACATGTTGGAGCTCACACAGAGCTTCATCATCCCTCTGGTACGTTACGCCTAAGATCATTACTTATTTAAAACAGTAACTAGGCAATTTATTATTTTAATTGTGTATTTTTACATGTTAATTGTTAGGAGCGATACATGGCCAGCTTAATGCCGCTGCAGAGATCAGTGACACCATGGAAGGTAAACTGGAAGCAAATGAACAACTAGACTCTGAGATTTTGGTTACACATGATTTGTTTGGTCAGACTCCTCCACAGATTCGCCCTTCAACCAGGATGAGTTCATGGCCACACTCGATCACAGTGGACCACAGCTTACCTCTATGCTCAAAGGGGATTGGATGGGCTTGTACAGGTGAGCTCGGACAATTCATCCAACCTGTTTGTTTCTTGAAATTAATGTTTTCTGCAAAATTATTATTAGATAATGAGTGCAATGTCTTTAAATGAAGTAATATTTATGATTTGAAAATAGTTTAACTGCTCGAAAAATGAGATTTATCAGCAGAAATTAAGAAAAAGAATCTTATTTTCGGACAGTAAAGTCATTTCCATCCAGTCCATTCCTGTATTTTAAGTAATAAACCCAGAATAAAAGCTTATGCTTAACAAGTAATACAAAATACTTGCACACAGGAAATTCTTTAGATCTCCCAATTTTGACGGCTGGTACCGTCAAAGGCACAAGGAGATGACCCAGAAGCTGGAGTGTCTGCACCTGGAGGTCATTTGTGATGCTGTAAGTAATGTTTCAGCCTCCTGCATCTGGATGAAGACATGAGACATTCACAGATTATGTGTGTTTGTTGCAGGATTTGATGGGTTGGACTAAAGACAAGTCTGAAGTGGAAATTGTAGATGTTGTTCTTAAACTCAGAGAGAAAATGGTAAGACAACTTGCTATATTTTTTGTATTTTTTAACAAATACAGTCAACGTTGAATAATTAATCTCAAACTAATTTGTTTCATAGAAAAAAGCACGACAACAACAGCTGCTGGTCAGAGACGATGTTATGGAAAAACTGGAAACATTTATTAAGTCCATAATAAGCTCACTACCAGAGGATCTTCAGACATTACTCAACACACAATAAGTGGGCAAAGCGTGCCTGTGGACTTGTCCTGCGCTTGTTTGTGGAGTAAACTGTGAAAGAGGGCTAAATTCAGCATTCAGTTTTAAAAATGGGAGGCGTGTAGTTCTAAGTTAATTAACTCCTTTACTTGAGAAACTTTGAAGAAATTGTACTTTACAGAGTAGTTTTTGACAACATACTTTTACTCCTACTTTAACAATAATTACTTTGAAGTTACGATACTAATACATGGGATGTTACATTTTTTAAATGTCTAAGTCCTCATAAAAAATTACTTTCATAATTTATACATTTTTTACATTGCTTCTTTAAATATTTACTTTGTCTCATTTTTGTGTCTGTCAATTAGATTCTAAGCAAATTTATTTTGTTTAACATGTACCTTGACATCATCTTCATCAATAGTCAGTTACTCCGGTTGAGTTATCGCTTTGTCTAAATACTTTTCCTTTACTCTGTGTTTTTTTTGCTACTTTGTACATTTACTTGAAAAACATTATTTTACTATTTACCAACGTCTGGTGTTTTTCAAATGCAAGTTCTTATGTTTGTTATAAAAGCATAATAAATGCAAAGCCTCCAATTATGAGTCTCAGTTTGAAACATCAGGTAAATGTCATTACAAACATTTATTAATAAACAGTTTTGTTCTAGTGTTGCTTTTTTGTTTGTTTTTCTAATTACACCAGATGGGTGTATCAAACTAGGAGTGCATTTAGCTTACTATGGCATAGTAAGGTAAACTTGTTTTTCTTGTCTGGGGATTTCCTAACCTATCTCTGCTGGATCATCACAATTTCATAAAATTAATATATTGTAGAGATAAAATAAGTGCCTGATATAGTAAAAACAAAAAATATGTCCTATATAAAACTAGGATATTACACCTAAAAATAAAAAATATGTATGGTAGGCTCGACATATTGTAGTTTTGTTGAAACCAAATATGCTTTTCACAAAGAAGAATTATGAACAAAATAGAATTAATAAATTTTAATAAAAAAGTTAATTATAATATAATTCTATTTGAATGGTGCAGTAGTTGACAATGTCGTAAATGATTTATGCAACAAGCCAATCAGTGATCATATTTTATCTATTTAACAAATTAGCTTGAAGCAATATTTTGCTTTCCTCCCAAAATATTTCCAAAAGTAATTTCGAAATATTTTGGGGAAAAGCAACAAATCAATAAACTTGTTTGCCCTTTTAAAGCACAAAAATGCACAATATCATTCAAAAATAGTTTTATTTTATCATCAAACTGATTCAAACTTGTAGTTATAAATTTCTATGTACATTTTCTATACATTAATGATATCCAAGATGTTTTATCTCATTGCGGTGCTCCACCATGGTCCCGTCTGCAGTCTTAACACTGTCTGTTTTTCTTGGGGACTGAAGTGTAGGATTGTGAGGATGGCGCCAAGTGTCTGCTGTCGACCACTGGCATCCTGCAAGGTTAGAAACTTAAAGATGACATTTTTCAGATACTCCAAATTTGCGCCCTCACGACTTTGATCTCTGAGCAGTTTCTCAAGTTTATCTCTAAGATTAGCCATCTCTTCGTCATGGCGTTCTCTATTAGCAATGAGCCGAGCTTGTAGCTGGTGGATATCTTCCTCCAGCTGGTGCTTCTGACGACGCAAGGCTCCTGTCTCCACCTCCTTTCTGGCCAGCTGCTCTGCATATAAAAGTATAGTGGGCTCATTAGGGGTGGCCCGCAGTAAAGCTTGGCTGATCACATCCTCCTCACTGTAAACGTCTGTCAGGTCTTGGTTGTCCATTGGACGGTTGCCATCACTGTGACATCCTCGTGGAGACAGACTGTAGCTCAGAGCCACTGCTCGGAGGTTTTCCAGTTCTTTGTCCTTCTCATTCAGCAGAGCCATTGTCCGCTCTCTTTGTTTGTGCAGCTCAGCCTCTAGTTTAATAAGGTTTTCCCGATGCAGTGCTTCTAGTCGCTCTACTTCTTGTTTATGACTGTGTTGTAGTGACATGGATTGTTGCTGCCGTTCTTCCAATTCCTTGCGGTGTTTGACCTCAGCCTCATCACTCTGAATGCGCAGATTTATGTATTTCTCTTTGAGTTCAGCCAGCTGGTCTTTCACCTCCTCCAGTTCTTTGGTCTGAGAGCCATCTTTAGCATTCTTGTTCTTTAGCACAACTTGTGCCCTCACCTTGTACCGTTCAAACTCCTCCTTCAGCTGTTTGAGTTCCTGTTGGTAGTATACTACTGAGGCTTTTTCTTTGCACAGCTCTGGATCTGTATCCACTAGTGCGTCAATGTTTGTTGTTTGGTCCTGGCTTTTCTGGCTCGCAAGCACAAGCAGCTTCTTTACTTTTTCCAACTTCTCCTTAAGCACAATCACATCCAACTGAGTCTCATCTACAAACACATCTGAAGTTCCCCTGCTCGAAGCAGCAATGGCCAGTGTCTTATTCTCAGTGTCCAGCTGAAGGACTCTGTCTCTGAGTCTCTGAATGGTCTGCTGATCCCTCTGCTTTGCCTTTTCAGAGGAGCCGAGCAACTCTGACAGCTCAGACACCTGCTGCTCTAGTGCTGCCACTCTCTGCTCCTCAGCCCGAGCACGCTCACGCTGACGCTCCTCTACTTCACACACCTGAGGGTAAAATAAAGCCAGAGTTCTGTCATGAGATTTCATTTATTTTAGAATAAATGAAAAAACAAAACATAACATAACATGAAATCACATACCTTTCTGTTCTCACACTGCATCTGCTGCTGATAATGCTTCTTAAGCTCTGTCAGCTCCTGTTGAAGCTCATCCACTCTGGGATCAGGTTTCTTTTGGACCTCCACAGCTGCCTGGAGTCTTCTCTCCAGCTCGACTCTCTCCTCCTTTAACAAGTTAAGGTGAGCCTCTGATTCAGCCCTTTGGTCTATAGCCTGAGAAGTAAGCTGTAGAGCTGCTGTGGCCTCCTGGAGGCGCAGCTCAGCATCTTGGCGCTGAAGTTCTGAATCCTGCCTTAGGTTTCTCTCCTGCTGCAGAAGCTTCTGTAGCTCTCGAAGCTGCTGAGCATGATCCCCCTGCTCCAGACCTCTCTCGTGCTGCTGTGTGATGATCCGAGCACGACTCTCTGCCAGCTGGTCCTGTAGAGTCTGAAGGTCGGACTCATGTTGTTTTTTCAGAGTCTGAAGCTGCTCCTGCAAGTCCTCCACCTCTTGCTTTAGCAGTCGCTTGTCAGCCAAGAAATTGGCCTCCATGCGGGACTTCTCCTGTGTCACGGTTGCTAGAGAACTGGTGAGTGTGTTCAGTTGAGCCTTGAGTTGTGTAAAACGACGATCAGCTTCGAGGCCTGGTGGAGGAGTGACTGTCTGCTGCTCCCTGATTCCACTGCTGGTAGTCGGACTGATACCACTGTCAGCACCAGCCTCAGCAGTTGGTTCTGCCTGCTCCTCTTCACTTTGGTCCTCTCTGGCTGTGTCACTTGCAGTATTGAAGGGTATCTCCAACGATGCTGCAGTATCAACACTATCTTCACTGTGCAGAGAACAGCGATCATCAGGAAGGTCAACCCTCATGTCAGCATTTTGTAGAGTCTGATCCACATCATGAGAAACTGACAGGACTTTAAGACTGGCCTCCAATGCCTCTTTTTCTTTCAGTAAGCTCTTGTATGCACGCACTACATCTCTAAAACGGGTTTGATATTGTACAAGCTGCTTTTTCTGGGACTCTACCAACTCAAGTAGCTCCTTCCTGCTTGGACCACCCCCAAAACTCATTCCAAATTTTTCCATGGTTCTTCTACAGTGTTTGTTTTAATATTATTTTAACATTTTTCCACATCCACTGGTCTCACCACCTGAAACGAACAATGGAGAAACAATCTAAGTTACAAAATTGTTGGCAAGAACACAAACCATGAGATATTAAATAAAGTATCAGACTGTTAAAACATTGGTTAAACTAGGCCACTGCAACATTTCTTTATTCTTACCAAAGTTTTTTGTTGTCGGTGTCACGCAGGCCCTCGTGCATTATCACCCAAAACTTCAGACGTCGCTTGTAAACAAAGAAAGCTACAATAAACATTAAATTATCGACAGAGAAGCGACTTTGTGCCACAGCTGCCATATTACTTTAAGCCGGAAGTGAAGTGGGAGGAGAGAACACTGCTGGTGCGTTAAAGATTGCAGGATTTTACAAGAGCGATGAGGGAATCACATCACTAGGAATGATTTGAGAGTATTTATGTAAATAATTTAACTAATGTACAAGTATTTTTGATTATGTTTTTTAATTTAACTATAAATTGTGTGACTTTTTAAATAAATTTTAATAGAAATGAACGCATTTTACTGTTATGTAGCCCATTTACACGTAAAAAAGCAAACAAACAAACAAACAAGCAAGCACACAGGAGAAGAATATAGATAAAGAGATGATGAAAGAAGAGAAGAAGGAGGGGAATAACAGAGGATTTGAATTATGAGTGACTAGTGTACGCTTTTACTGAAAAGGTTTCATGTTTTGTTAAAATGAGTGACGTGGTTTGTTCCGCGTTGTCAAGCTGACGTGGCAACAGTAGCCCCGCCCACAGCCTCTTTAGCTCGGATCCTGGAACATCTTCTCCAGCCCGGGCCAACGCAACTCAACTCAAAGTTATCATATTCGACTTTCTACTCTTCCCAGCCAAACAGGGAACTTTAAAATGGGTCTCACCATCTCATCTGTGTTTTCTAGGCTTTTTGGCAAAAAACAAATGAGGATACTCATGGGTAAGTATCTAAGCTAAGCTAACTAGCAAATGGCAATGGGGCATAAAATTATTTAGCTTATCCAAAAAACAAAAACACTTTAAAAATAAGCCTGGTCTACATTTAGAAATATAGACAAAAAATATGTGAAACAAAATGTGATTTCAGTGTAAAAAAAAATCAGTATTAACTTAATGTGAAAAGTCAAAGTGGTGGTTTTGTTAACAGAGTTTATTGTTTGACTTTTTTTTTTTATGACAAGATGTAAGCTAATACTTGGAGATTAGAATGGATGCCAGACAAGTTTGGTATAGCGTTTCGCTTTTAGAATCTGTTTTTAAAGGACCAATAGTCAACCACAATCTATGCAATCAACCTCATTTATCCATTTATTATTTTTTTCCAGTTGGTTTGGATGCTGCTGGAAAAACAACCATTCTGTACAAACTGAAGCTTGGAGAGATTGTCACAACCATCCCGACTATTGGTAAAGTTTCATCAGTTGCAAAACAAACTAGTCATTTGTCATTTCCTTTTACAATATTATTTTTGTGATTTGTGCACTGCTTAGATATGAAGAAAACATTTATCTTTGTGTATTTGTTTTTAGGTTTTAATGTGGAAACTGTTGAATATAAAAATATCTGTTTTACGGTTTGGGATGTTGGAGGCCAAGACAAGATCAGACCCTTGTGGAGACATTACTTTCAGAACACACAGGTGAGTCCACAGAAATACGGTCTCACATATACACACATATTAATATTAACACATATTCTGTTTTAGGGCCTTATTTTTGTAGTGGACAGTAACGATAGAGAGAGAATTAGAGAAGCAGAAGAAGAACTTACAAAAATGGTATGTTGAAATTCTAATGCAATAGTTATATTCTTTCTTTGAATTTTCGCCTTTATTGAACATTATTTTTGGTACTGGTTTATATTGAATGTATTTTTTAGATCCAGGAAGATGAGTTGAAAGATGCTGTTATTCTGGTTTTTGCTAATAAACAAGATCTACCCAATGCAATGGGAGTGAGCGAGCTGACAGATAAACTTCATTTGCATAGCCGGCGAGACAAAACTGTAAGTTGTCCTATAATTAGTGGAGCATAAATGGTTGTGTTCAGGTTTTCTAACAGTTTTCCTGTCTTTGTTCTTAGTGGTATATCCAAGCAACATGTGCAACACAAGGAACTGGTCTTTATGAAGGTCTAGACTGGCTGTCCAGTGAGCTAGAAAAGCGGTAAAACTACGGTGAAGGACATGAAGAGCAATATAAAAGAACTTTCTTCAACGTGTACACTGGGAAGGAAACAACATTTCTTTAAGGATTGTTTTGAATATTTATTTTAAAGACCTTTATTGAATCAAAAAAGGTAATGCCTTGGACTTCCAGGCAGTTTTTTTTTACCATCAACCTGTTTCTTTTCAAGAGGTTTAAATCAGTTTGTTGTTGATATGTAACTGTCCTAGAGGGAATGTCTGGGTGAACAGAATTCATTTCTGATTGTGCATTAACCCATTCCACAATATCATTTCTTTTAAATAGTTAGTGTTGAAAAAGCAACTAACATTATCCTAAAGTTGGCTTTACTCAGTTATTAAGTGTTGTTTGTGGACAATTTCTAGCTCAAAGCAGGGTAAATCACACATTTGAGAGAAGGAATAATATGCTTCCAGTCTTTGTATATCAAAGTCTACATGTCAATATAATAAACAATTACATGCTTTTGAATGATTGCTGCATTTCACTTTATTCAAATAAATATGAAACACAGAAGATAAAAAAATTAAACAGTAGTAACAATTGGTGCCTTAGACTGTTACAAAGCCCACTGTTCCCAATTCATACATTAACAGGCTCTCGCTGGTTTTGTTGCCGTTTGACCACAAATACTTTCTGAGCTGAAACAGTCACTGTGTAAACAAAGTCATCCAGGATCACTGTGGAGAAAGAAACAATAATTATGTATTGAAGAGTGTTGATCTTAATGCATCTAATGTTTTGATGTTGATGCCAATATTTGCAAAGTTAGGGCTGTACTTTGTTCCTGATCTTAGGCTAAGATCAGGAGCACAGAGTTTGCGTGAAGATTATTTTTGTCTGTACTGTTTACAGATATAGTAGGAGGCAAGATACAGACGTCAATGTTAAAGTTTGTAAACCGTTAATTTTCTTAAACTAGTTGCTTGGGCCTCTTGAAATGTATTTCTCAATTAAGTAAATGTTACTTCAATATAGCCCAGGTACTCTCGAGATACTGACCAGAAGCACATTAATTTCACAAGAATTTGGGATTTACCACTCATGAGATAATGAAATTCTGTTGATGCATTACCTGACATGCGTTTAAAGGGAATGTCAGCTGATCCTGATAACATGAAGCGGCTGGCTGTTCGCACCATCTGCATCATAACACCAGCTGTATGTTCGTCATTCTCCAGCTCTCCTGCTGACTGTAAGAAGAATAGTTTGTCATTTCTCTAGTGATCTATAGACTCTTAATTACTGCCCTATAAGGCTTGGGAACATCACACAACAATAGAATGTTCAGCTGGTCTAATGTTAAACCAATGGAGATTTTAAATTGTTGAACACAACAAATAGCATTTATTAAAGGATATTCTGACTCTACAGAGTGAGAGATAAACTTAGCAAAAGTGAACCAGCAGTTTATTGGTTGTTCCATGGCTGATTTGGTCATGTATTCCTATAGAATTACGACTAAGAAACACGGAGGATTTGCCATTATTTCCATGGTAACTGTTGTCGCTTCCAAGCCTTATAATGCAGTTTGTTCCTGGAATAACTGTTGCTTGACTTCCTTAAATAAAGGTCATGTATGGACACTATCTTATTTGAAAAACTTTAGGCAAAACAGAAACATTTTTTACTTTTTTGGTTGTTGTGGCAACAGCTTGCTTGCTAATGTAATGACAATTTTTAACTGCAACAATCAGACTCAAAAACACACTTTTTTAAATAAGTACAATTGTGTGTGAACTTTATGTATGTGAGAGAAGCTAGTAGGGCAGGGCGATAATATACCTTTGGTGATAATATTGCCAAAAAAATTATATCGTTGGTGATATAAAGTTTGGAATTTGGTAATATTATTGTACGCACGCAGAAACTTTAGCCAAATACTTATAAAGTCTGAAATTGAGTGACGTTGCACTGATGCAGAGGCTAATACAGAACAAGAAAAGAGTGAAAACGGAGCTGAAATACAACTAAATACAAAAGAATTGTTAGAAATGACAAGCTAAGGCAATCTTGCATATATATTGTCACTTATCGTTATCACAAATATGGTCTTTTATGAGTGATGAAAATTTTTTGGCCATATCGCCCTGCACTAGAAGCTAGTCATTTTGTTTATCTGCTTTCCTACCACTGTTTAATTGATTTTCTCTTATTACATGTCAAGTACAAACCCAGTATTCAGCAGAGTTGTTGTGGGTTGAATTTGTTCAGACTGTAGCATAATTTTCCTGTTTGGACTGTATTTTGAGTCTTACAGGGAAAAAAAAAATCCCCCCTTGATTCTTATTCTAACAAGTAATCTTTCTGTTATCTTGTTTTCTATCTAAATAGTATATTATGTTATAATGTATTTTCCCACAAGTGGAAAGGTGTAACATTGTATCTAACAACCAGGACACAGGAGACCAAATAACACTGTAAGTAAGGTCCTGTACAAAGTTCTGTTACATTGAAGCCTGTGAATAATCTTGTGCCTTACAGCCAGAACTCCGTCCTCACTGATAACCAGGTACCCGAGCTGATCCGGAATGCGCTCCAGTCCAGCTGTCAGAGCCGCCGTGGTCTGAAAACAGGAGCCATGACATTAAATTACTTCTAATGTTCCGTACACATCAAGCCAAAGCGTCGATCCACACTTAATATGCGTATTAGTACATTAGCCACACAATTAAACGTAATTAATAAGGTTAAGAAGAACAACTAAAGCAATTTACCATATTTTTCAGTAGGATTTAGCAGATGTTGTTGGTTCTGGGCTTCATTTCCGGTTTACTGTCTGACCGTCACGTGACTAATGATGCCTTCGAGTCTCGCAGGGAAATTAAGAGAAATGTACTTGATTTTATATTGTTTTGTGTTGTGGTATTGTTTTTATGAAAAATAAAAACACCTACACGTTCAAATAATACGCATTGTGTCGTTATCCGAGAGCTGCATTAAAAAGGAGGGCGCTCTCTCACGTGTCGTCTTTTGACAAAACGGAAGTGAAGGTCTGTCAGCTGATGGGCTCACATGATCAGCAAGGTTTGTCACTGAGCCTCATCTGGTGTATTTCACGTTCTCCTTTATTCGTTTCAAATGGCCGGTCGTGGAAAGCTCATTGCCGTTATCGGCGATGAAGACACTTGCACGGGCTTCCTGCTCGGCGGCATCGGTGAACTCAACAAAAACCGCAAACCAAATTTTCTGGTAGTGGAGAAGGACACAAGCATCACGGAGATAGAGGAGACGTTCAAGTGAGTTTGGCAGTGTAAATGGTCTGTGGAATGTATTTTTACAGCTAAGAATATATGTGTATGTAAATGGTAGGATGAGAATTGTAATGGTTCTTTTCTTGTCGAGGTCAGATGCAGGCCTCGAGCTCCACAGCGAGCGTTTTTGTGTCCTGTAGAACAGCCACTAGATGGTGCCGATAGCTGCTATTTAAAATTCTGTATTTGTCAATCATTTTTTACGCCTTTGTTTTTATTAAGGTGCTCTAAGATTTTACCATCTGCTTAGTTATTTTATATTTGTGCCTTGAATGCTCCAAGGCCCTTTGTGTAACTTTGATTTATTTTATTATCATTAATATTATTATTATTATTATTATTAGTTATATATTATATATTATTATTATTATTAGTATAGTATAGTAGTAGTAGTAGTAGTAGTAGTAGTAGTAGTAGTAGTAGTATAGTAGTAGTAGTAGTAGTCAATCAAAAAACAAACACTCCAATACACTCTTTTTTTTTCCATTATAGAATAAAATGTATTAATTCCCAGTTACAATGGTTTATTTCAATTGAATCATGAAGGTGACTTTTCACTATACTTTGTAATTTCTAGTTGTAAATTATTAATATTTAATTTTATTCTCAAATAGCAACATTTTCATTGTGCAGTATGTGCATTGATATTAAAATGATTATATATAAGACTCTCTTTCTCCCTCTACAAAACAGTTACAACACTTTTAAAGCCCTTATGACAGATCATCACTTTTTTTTTTATATTTTAACTTTGTTTGGTCAGATATTTCCAGTGATAAAAATGTATAGATTTTTACAGCAGTAAAGTTTTCAAGTTAAATAAATTCCAAAACAGAATCCACCTTTGTCATGAAAAAGTGACACACAACTGACACGGTCATTTGACAACATTAGAGTGCAACCAGAATTTGACATATTTTAACAATTCAGTTTGCTTTGTAGGCCTATTACCTATATTTAAATTTACTAACCAAAATACAATTAAAAGCATTGTCAAAAAAGCCCAAATGGGTGAAAAGCAAAATTGATTAGAGTCTCAATTATCAAGCATTTTTCACAAACAAAAATGTTCCTTTTGTGCCAACAGGAGTTTCTTAACTCGTAATGACATAGGAATCATCCTCATCAACCAGTTTATTGCGGAGATGATTCGCCATGCCATCGATGCGCACATGCAGTCCATCCCAGCCGTTTTGGAGATCCCGTCAAAAGAGCATCCTTATGACGCCTCCAAGGACTCCATCCTGCGCAGGGCTAAGGGCATGTTTTCTGCTGAGGACTTTCGATGAAAACAGCCATGTATTTTTATGTAAATATTATGTGTTGTTAAAAGAATTGTGGTTTCATTTTCTTAACTTTTTGTTGTGATGTCCAATTGAAGTAAAGTTCTGTGTTAGAATAGTGACTGAAAAAGTGTTCACATTTGATTGTTTTGTGAATTAAATTATTGACATGTAAACTACTCAGCAGTTGGTGCTGATAATAAATTACAATGTGAGATATTGTCAAATACACAGTATCTTTGTTATTTTCTTTATTGTACAGTTGAAAGAAAATAGTAATGTAATATGGAAATGGTAGAATTTCTACATATTTGATCACAAAATGTGATCTGATTTGAAACATTTTTACAGTACAAGGTAAAAAAAAAATGTGTTTGGACCTTTAGTTTAAATAACTGACTCTGTTGGCAGCAAGAGTAAGTAAGTTTATTTGTATAGCTCTTTTCACAGACACAGAGTCACAAAGCAGAGATGCAACCCTAACCCTTACACCACAGTTTACATCTCACTGTGTTGTAATCAACGCACTCAGTGATAGTAAAAGCCCTGGAGCAGCTAAGCAGAGACGATTCACCCAAACACCTGGCGCCTCAACCTCCGACCACCATCAAGCGTTCTCCAGCCTGCGTGTTATTGGTTGGTGAGGAAACCGGAGTACCTGGAGGAAACCAACCAAACACAGGGAGGAACATGCAAACTCCACAGAGAAAGTGCGGGAGTCGAACCCACGACCTTCTTGCTGTGAGGTTGGAGTTCTACTCGCTCTGCCACTGTGCAATTTTGTCATCCATTTTCTGTAGTTTCAGATCAGACCTGCAGATTTAGACCATTTGTGTACAAGACTGTTTATATTCTTGGCCTGGGACGCCTGGTGTGAACGACTCTTTTGATTGGATTGAGGTCAGAAGGTCTATTTTCTTCTGTTGAAGCCATTGAGTTGGTTGATTTGCTTCCATGTTTTGGGTTGTTGTCCTGTTGCATCACTCATTCTCTGTTGACATTTAGTTGGCCACCTGATAGTCTGCTAAATGTTTTTGATGAACCTGATAATTCTTTATGTCTTTAACAGTCTATGACTAGGTTGTGTGTTCCTTCCAAAAATCTCAACCTTGGTTTAATCACAGTATGTGATGTGCAGTAATACTTTTTGTGAGTGGACTCCTGTGTGGTGTCCTCTTTTGAAATCCATTTTTGGTCAGTGTTTTACCTATTGTGGATTTTTGTGCCAGAGAGTTTTGTAAGTCTTTAGCTGACACTCAAAGATTCTTCTTCACCTCACTGACCATTGTGCTCTGGGCTGTTGCAGTAATTTTTCTTTCATTGAACTTTCTCAATTTATAGACACGAACTTAACTCTTTTAGCGATACTTTTGTTGCCCTTCCCAACTTTATGCAAGTTCACAGTTCTTACTCGTAGTCTTCTGAGAGTTTTTTGTGTGGGGGTGTGTGCGTGAGCCATGCTTCACATCAAGCTATGCTTCTTTAAATTGGCAAACTCAAAACTCGGGGGTGTTTTTATTGGTCAAGGTCATTTTAAACCTCTTTCTTAATTTCCTCACACAGACTTCTTCAAATTAGCTTTTGAAGAAGTCAGTAGCCTATGGTTTAAATACTTTGCTTTTGGAGCATTTATTTTGCTAAATGCTCCAAAAAACCATACACAATGAAATTTGCAGCATTCATTTAAGCTGTGTGTGTTTGTCAATAATGTGACGTACGTGACAATCCGATCATATTTTATAACTAAACCTGATAGTATATAAGGGGGTCCAAATACCTTCCACCGTAGTTGAAAAGGTTGTTGTTTTAGATGTGTTTATAAAGTAACTTTTAAATGTGTAGGTTTGGTATGAGTGCAGTTCTCATGCAGTTGGGCTGATAAACTGAACACTAAGTTAACAACTCTCAGGGTCAACATCACTCAAACTGTTCAACCTTCAGCTGACCTTGGCTGGAGGACACTTCTGTGTTATTTGAGGTTGAGGTATAAAACCTGAGAGAGCTGCTGTCTATGCCACAGATTACCACTCACCAGCAAGAATGTCTCTAACAATGATCATTCTGCTGACCGTAACTGTGGCTTTAGGATTTGGACATCCTCTGTTGAATCACACCAGGTAATTTTAATATCAAATGAGAAATCAATTATTGTTGCATATAATAATTTGTCTGCTTGATATTATATTTAATTTTACTTTTTACAGATTTGAGTCTGATAGCAGTTCTCATATGATTAAATCCACATGGTATGTCATTATCAAATCTATCATTTTGGAATTGTTTATATTTTATTAAAGAAAAGATATGCACTGATATCCATTCTGTTCAGGAATGAGTCTATACCTGCTGCAAACTCCACAGATGCTTTGCACAGGTAAGTATAGTCAATTTAAGTATTGTCTTTTCTCAGTTGTAAGTTGTACAATCTTCTTTCAAAGGAACACGTCACAAACCAACATGAATACAACTGAGGTCTCCTCTGAGTAAGACGGATTGAGAAATACTTGAGAAAACCCTTTGCACACATTCGGCTTATATGTATTTTCATTCTGTTTTCAGATTAGACTCTGATTTGCAGATGTCAAGGAATGGCAGTTTTTTTTCGTAAGTGCATTTTAATGTATTTGTGTAATCATCTCAGACAAAACTGTCGATCTATTGTTTTTCTCTAGGGTTCCGCAAACAATCGAAGAACAGTAAGATTTGTTTAATATTTGTTTATTTTTGTATTTATTTATTTTTTTGTTTTTGTTTTCAATTGCCACTTCACAAAAGCTTTTTATTTATTTTTAAATCTATTTATTTTTAGGATAGAGATAAGGTAAGTACGCCATTTCACAACAAAATAAAAACAAACGAGCAAAAAAAAAAAAGTAAATAATCCTCTCACGACCATCTGCTGTTCTTATATCTTCTCATCGACTGCTTTTCTTCAGTCGGCCTATCGTGACAGGCTGCTTCCTCCCCACCTGTCTGACTGTCAACCTCGGCTCCTCTCTTCAAACTGGAGATGAGAAAGCCGGCAAATCCACATCTGATCCTTTAGGCAATGGGAAGAAATAACACCTCAGGACTAGCTCCTCATTATTACAACTATGAACTTTTCTGTTTCTTTTGTTTTCATTAACTGGATTTAAAAAATACTGTCTACAGGGTTTCTGAAAAAAAAAATGACCATACATCCAACTGTAATTATTATACAATTCTCATGCCAATATAAAACTATAGGTCAATAAATAAAGAATTATTGATCTAATAATTTGAGTTGGTTTCTTTTGAAGCACATAGGCTGGATCTGCACAGACAAGACAGACACTTAAATGTTGTATTTTCAATAATTATCTTTTGATACTGTGTACATTTTGTTATGACTGGTGTGATCTTTTTATCTTTTGTCTTTTTCAGGAGAAATGACCCAAACAGGCAAGCTTTTTCTTTTTTCAGTTTGTTTAAGTTAAATATTTCTCATATTCTGATATTTTTTTTATTGTTGGCTTTATAGAGTTGTCACGTTCTCCTGTCCATTTGGTTCATGTGCCATCGCAACCTTGTCTGATAACCTAAACAAAGGAGGAGATGAAAATGCCGGACATAAGACTACAGATCCATCCGGTCCTGGGAAGTGACTAAAAAAGTATCAGCATCAGAAATAGACCTTTTTTAATGTTTGAAAGTTTCTACCAGTGTTATAAAAGCAAATTTAGCTTGTAAGTTTATTTTTTATCATTGGATCAACTTTTATTTGGGTCTTCTATTTCTTTACTGCATTCCTGCTAGTTACTGTAATTCACATTTTAAATGTTTAATAAAAGTAATAATGCCCAAATTGCACAATACCATGCTTAACTTTGGAATAATGAGCAGTTTGAACTATTTGTGACTTCAAAGGGACGTTATTTGTTCGCTGAGAGCATAAACTATAAACAGTCTACAGCCTAAATGAGATAAGGCTTCAGTTTTGATTACATTAACTGAGTAGTACTATTTATATTATGGTGTGTGTTTTTGTGTTTTTATAGCACTGTAAAGTGTAAAATATTTTTTTAACATTTAAAACTTAGAGTAAAAAAAACAGACAACATGATTATTTGGCCAATTCCACAAAAGTTGGAGAAGCCATTATTGCAAGAGCCGGAGGTGCCCCCGTAATGATCAATGAGCTATAGGCGTTTTCCCACATGAAAGCACCAAGAACTAGTCCCAACATACTTTTGTAACTAGTTACTGTAATATATTCCACTTTTCAGTAACTAAGTAGTGTAACTCATTACTTGTAAAAATGTTGATAATATATTACAGTTACAATCTGAGTAACTCAAGTTACTTTTATATAAATTCATTGTTCTTATATTCTATTGAAAATGACACTTCATGACCAAAACACCAATAATACTGTCTGTTTGCTTAAAGGTAAATCAAATATTATGTATAACGTGTTGTGACGTCACATTTCCACAAATTAACCAGTAAACAAGTGTAAATGTAACAGTATTAGTGTTGTACAATGTCTTAACAAATGTGTGATTACCTCAAAGTAACTCAAAGTAACTAAAAGTAGTGTAACTCAGTTACATTTCTGAGACAGTAATATTGTAATACAAATAATTTTTCTCCCTGTAACAAGTAATACATAATGTATTACAATTTTAGAGTACACGGCTGTTTAGTCAGAAGAACTACCCTGTCGCTATGTTTGTGTTCACACATCAACAGTTCCTGAAAGTGAGTCTAACTGACTTTAGCCTTATATAGTCTGGAACATTTAAATAATTCATTAAGTGGTGTTAGAAAAACAAAAGCTATCTTTTTTGATTTCACATAAAACTGTGATTTACAAAACCTAAAAACATCACTGAAATTAACAATAAAACAAAATTACTGGTATTCACTGTAATTCTTAGTAGCCTACTAATAGGCCTAGTTAGGCTGCTATTTACAAATTAAATAACTATATTTTGGGAGTTACAACTTTTAAATAATTTTTCTTAAGGATAAGAAAAGATTTTTAAATGTAAGAATGTATAAAACATCTTTCCAAACAAAGGTAACATTGTTAATGTGTTTGTGTCACCAAAAGATTCCTGGTCTGACTGGAAAGTACCTGCCCCAGAGCAGGCGCTAAAACAGTTCCTAAAGTGTGGCCCCAGTCCATAGTTCCCGCCCTGTGTGAACGCGCCTAAAATGAGAACTGGAACTGAAAATAGTTCCTACAGTGGGAAAAGGCCTCATGTGTTGGGTTAGTTGGCCCCCAGGCAACTCATGTTTTGGCCAAAGCTCTTGAGGCATTTTCATAACTTTAAACAGAACACGTGCTATGTTATTCAGTCTCGTTAAACATTCTACATGATGAGAATAAACATAGGCAGCACATGTTCTCTCCTTTTCTTTAAAATCTAAGTGTATTTCATCATTAGTCTCACTGGGACTCCTCGACGACGTGGCATGCACAGTGGCACGCAGGCTCACTCCGCTAGAGGCGAACGGACCAATCAGAGGCGACCATGCGTTTAAGGTGCGCGTTGATTGGCTGAAGTCGAGTGCAGCTGCTGTCCCGAAGTTGTGTGTATAAAATCTGTGCTAAGAAGTAACCGAAGTAAAACTCTGGAGTGACAGGTCGGATCAATCAAGAGGACGAATCAATAAGGTAAGCGCATCCCGTTATTTAGAGACCAGCACGTTGCATGGGACTTTTGAAACAGACAGATCTAATTTGGGCATCACAGACTAACTGGTCAATGTGGCATGTACTGTACTGAAGGCAACACTCCCTAAACGGGCAGAGTCTGTGGCAACCAAGTATGGGTAAAGTTAAATAATTTCTCAAGTCAATAAAAAAAGTAGGAATTATTCGAGGAAAAACAAACTATATTATATTATATTAGTAACTATAACAATATTTTTGGAAACAAGTAGGGCCTATCCAAGTGTGAGGGTAACTATCTTTAAAACTATTAAAATTTCTATTAAACTGCCTTTTAGGGATGTTTCAATCATCTTCATCAAAAATGAAGTAATAGTTGAAGGAGCAGTTCAAGAAAGTCAAATGTTCATAAGCTTTTAGTGAAATATAGATTCTTTACAGAACCAAAACTAAGAGTAAGTGAGAGACAGTGCAATGAGTACAACTACAAGATGTAGCAGAGTAATGCAGCTGAGTACTACCTCTGAACTAACTCCAAACAAGTGGTTACTAAAAAAGAAAAACTGACTTGATTTTGTATCTTTTCCCCCCCAGAATGATGCGTCTTCAGTTCATTTTCATCTCACTTTGTGTTGTTTACTGTCATAGTAAACCTACAGAAAAAAAAGAGCGTGTCCATCATGATGAACCTCTAAGCAGCCTTAAACATGACGACAGCCAAAACTTTGACTACGACCATGAGGCCTTCCTTGGCCATGAGGAGGCTAAAACTTTTGATCACCTCCCTCTTGAGGAAAGCAAACGAAGACTTGGGTTGGTATTATTGTTAACAATATTTCAGTCCCTGTGAAATATTTTGGAATGAATCATTACTAACAGAAATCCACCTATGTGCAGCATAATTGTTGGAAAAATAGACGATAACAAAGATGGATATGTTACTGAGGAAGAGCTCAAAATTTGGATAAAAAAAGCTCAACAAAAATACATTTTTGATAATGTTCAAACGCAGTGGAATGACTTTGACACCAATAACGATGGATACATCGGCTGGGAAGAATATAAAAATGTGACCTATGGAAGCTATCTGGGTAATATAGCCTACATTTTTGTGATCATTTTTGTGATTATTTTGATTCATTACGTTGATTGAACAACTATTTTACATTCCACAATTCATCACTGCAGATAGTCCCTCGGAAGACAGCGACTTTAACTACTCCCAAATGATGGAGAGGGATGAGCGGCGCTTCCGCATGGCTGATAAAAACGGTGATCTATATGTCAATAAAGAAGAATTCACTGCTTTCCTCCACCCAGAGGAGTTCTCCCACATGAGGGACATTGTGCTTCAGGTAATTATCTAAGTAACTTTGAAACCGTTGTATATTACGATTGCGTAATGAGTGCTCGTTTCACCAGGAAACTATTGAGGATATTGACAAGAATGGAGATGGCTATATTGACCTACAAGAGTACATTGGTGAGTCTCTAGACATTAAACCCTCACTACAAGATGAGAAGAGTGTCACTGTTGCATTAAAATAAAGAACACTGAAAATGTGTGTTCTGTAGGTGACATGTACTCACCAGAGAAAG
Organism: Mugilogobius chulae; assembly: GCA_038363315.1. NCBI lineage: Eukaryota > Metazoa > Chordata > Actinopteri > Gobiiformes > Gobiidae > Mugilogobius > Mugilogobius chulae. Next base: position 46,494,459 of record CM076409.1, on the reverse strand, counting down.
GAGAGGAAGAGCCTGAGTGGGTAAAATCAGAAAGAGAACAGTTTGCAGAGTTTAGAGACAAAAATAATGACGGAAGAATGGACAGACAAGAAACCCTTGACTGGATACTGCCAGAAGACTATGATCATGCTGAGGCAGAAGCTAAACACTTACTACATGAAGCAGACGCTGACAGAGTAAGTCTGATCTTTAGATATTCATGTAAATCTATTTCTACAAGTAATATTTTGTTTGTCTTTTTCAAGGATGGCAAACTAACGAAAGAGGAAATTGTAGAGAAACATGAAGTATTTGTTGGAAGCCAGGTGACCAACTTTGGTGAAGCTTTGATGCGACATGATGAATTTTAAAGCTTGGAATCCTTGAACTTTTCTTTTACACCACTCTCATTTTAGGGAGCAGTTTACCAAGAATAATTAATGTGTTTTTAAACGTGTTTGCTGGTGCTTTTACAAAGATAAAATGGACTTTCAGTATTTTTTTTGTATTAGGCGAATAATTATTTATTATCATTATGTGTTCAATAATGTAAAATTAACCTATGCAATTTTTATTGCTGCAGAATATTCTGGTTTTATGTGTACATTGCAATTAAATTGCAAAAAAGTTTGACATTTGTGATATTTTACAGGCTACATGTATGATTATTATTATTATTTTATTACAACCTGCCATTTCCGTGTCATTTCATTAGAAAAAGTGGATATTGAATCATAATGGGTATATATTGTGAATAAAATGAGGTGTTTTCAAAGAAAAGGTACGCCGGTGACTAAATCATAAAAGCGTAGCAAAACATAAATGCTCAAAGCATGCTGTCATCTGCATAAATTTTGTTACCAGTAAATTTACACATAGAGACAGAAACCAAAACTTTTTACTCAAGCAGTAGTATTCAAATTAAATATTATTAAAAAAAAAAAAAAATGCTAGAAAATTGGACAACTTTGTGCTGATGACGTAGTGTTGTGGTCTAAGGAGTTTTTGCTCTGCAGGATAGCCTACACTAAATATAATATACAATCACGCACGTGAATGGTATAAAACGCAGCTACAGTTATATTTTCATTATTATATATCGGTGTATAAAAATGATCAAAAATTGTGTTATGAATTTTGATGAAATGAGCCCTTTAAGACAAGCGGAACCAATGCGCACATATTTGTTTCTGCCCGGACAGAGTCGTAGATGCACAGGGGAAGTCAGTGTGAGATGGCGGTCGACTGTGGGACCGATTAGAGACCTGTACTGTGGCGTGTTAGTTTAATTTTGCCTTACCGTACGCCTGTTTGTGACCGTAGTCATGGAGGGCGGAAAGCCGAGCCTGCCCTTGGTCTACCAGGCAGTCCAGGCTCTGTACCACGACCCAGACCCGTCCGGGAAGGAGCGGGCTTCAGTGTGGCTCGGGGAGCTTCAGAGATCGGTACGAAACTGAGATAGCTAGTTCCTTAGCAAGCACAAACATACCAGAGACATGCCAGTCAACAAACGAAGTCTTACTCGCTGAATCGTTGCCTAATAACTGCAGTATGTGTAAATAAAGTAACAGCTGATCCCATTGTAAAGAAACCGAAGTATAATGTTAGCATCCAGGCAAAGCTAAAGCTATCAATGAATGGATCAAAACACTAATGCTCATGATACGATGGTTACCATTTCTCCCCCTTTTATCTACTTTTTTTTTGTTAAACTGCAACAGTACTTATATTCTTTTCATATATGCCAGGTGAAAACAATTTTTTGGCCGACATTTTGGTTGTTTAGTCCCTGTGGACACACCGGTCTAACCTGGTGTACAACATGCATTTGCCTTCTGGTTTGCAGGATCGGTGTTAAAACCATATATTTGGATCCCACATTTGTCTTTTTCTATGTTTCTTATTGGTGATTACACGCATTTTTTGTTGAACTTGTGTCCCTAGAGATATAACAACGTTTTTCATTTTGCAATGTTTTGTTGTCGTTTGTTTAGATGTATGCCTGGGAAATCTCTGACCAATTGCTTCAGCTTAAACAGGATGTTGAGTCCTGCTACTTTGCCGCTCAGACCATGAAGATGAAGATCCAAACATCATTTTTTGAACTCCCACCTGAGACACACAATGCACTGCGTGACTCACTTCTGACCCATATCCAAAGTCTAAAAGACCTGTCACCTATCATTGTCACCCAGGTTATATCATTGTTGTAATTTTAATGTTTGGAAATGTAATGTATAGTCTGAATGATTTTTTGTTTTTCTAAAAAAATATATGTTTTGTTTCAGCTGGCCTTAGCAATTGCAGATCTTGCTCTTCAGATGGCTACATGGAAAGGTTGTGTCCACACACTAATAGAAAAGTAAGTTGTTTTTTTTTATTTTAAGTTATTTGACCAAAACTGGACAAACATTGGACAAATAAGTATATTGTTTTTAGGTACAACAACGACATCAGCTCGATGCCCTTTCTGATAGAGATTCTCACTGTGCTTCCTGAGGAAGTCCACAGCCGCTCTTTAAGAATTGGAGCAAATCGTCGAACAGAGATAATTGAAGATTTAGCATATTATTCTAGTACAGTTGTAACTTTGCTGGTAAGTGAATGATGATGATGTATTTATTTTCACATTGTTTTGGCTTTTTGTTCTAAGCTCTGACTGTACAATATAACACCAAATTATTTGTATTATGATCTATAAAAATTTCAGACTTCCTGTGTGGAGAAGAGTGGTAATGATGAAAAACTGTTAATCAAAGTGTTTCGATGCCTGGGAAGCTGGTTTAACCTAGGAGTTCTTGATAGTAACTTTATGGCCTCCAATCATCTGTTGATGGTGCTCTTCCAAGTGCTGGTAAGGAATCCCATATTTAATTTTTTGTACAACTGATGTAATGTAGTGTTATAGAACATTATTGTATTGCAATGCATGGTAGACGAGATTAATTGTGTATGTGACCCTTTTACAGCAGAGGGATGAGACCTCAACTAACCTTCATGAAGCAGCGTCCGACTGTGTGTGTTCTGCTCTCTACGCCATAGAGAATGTGGACACCAATATGGCACTTGCTTTACAGCTTTTTCAGGGTGTTCTTACTCTAGAAACAGCCTATCACATGGCAGTCGCCAGAGAAGATCTTGACAAGTATGTTATATTATCTTAACATAAAACATTGAATTTTGCTAACCTGCAACTTTTTGCAGGTTGATGGTTATCACATCTTCAATAGCTTGCTAAATGGAATTTGTGTTTTCAGAGTGTTGAACTACTGCCGGATCTTTACCGAGCTTTGTGAAACATTTTTGGAAACAACTGTCAGGAGTCCTGGTCAGGGAATGGGGGACCTTAGGACCTTAGAGCTACTGTTGATTTGTGCTGGACACCCTCAGTATGAGGTAATTGTTGTACACTTATTTTATAATGTAGTATTAGATTGGTATATGGTTTTCTTATGTTTTTATATGGTATATCCTATGTTTTTTGTCCAGTAATTCATAATCAAAGATTTATGATAACTTTTTGAATATGATTCATTGACCTAAAATCATGTTTTAAAAACAAGCTGACTTCCACATGAAAACTGTAGCTCTAATTTTCACCTACTCATTTACCTTGGCTTAATTACTACAAAGAGCCATATCTGCCGCATGGAGCATAGAACTCTCTTGTGGCGATCCATGCTTCTAAATACAACTTTAAGTGGATAAATGATGGCACATTTATAGCATTGTTAAAAGATTTTAACCACATGTCCCCTTGAAATTGAAACCTTTTTTTTGTTGCAGGTGGTAGAGATTTCCTTTAACTTTTGGTACCGTCTTGGAGAACATCTATACAAGATCAATGATTTGGCCCTTCACAGTATTTTTAGGCCTTATATTCAAAGATTGTTGCACTGTTTAGCTCGACACTGTCAGCTGGACCCTGATCATGTAAGATTAAGCTGCCAAATTGCAAAATGTTGTATCTTTTATTATCATAACTCCTTTGTTCCCTACAGGAAGGAATCCCTGAAGACACTGATGACTTTGGAGAGTTTAGAATGAGGGTCTCTGACTTGGTTAAAGATGTTATTTTTCTTGTGGGCTCCATGGAATGCTTTACACAGGTTGGGGCCATAAAATAAAGTTACATTTGTAATGGTTTTAATAGTTTTTAGGTTTTTTAATGCTTTTTTTTCACGTTGGATTGCAGTTATATTCCACACTAAAACAAGGGAATCCACCCTGGGAAGTAACGGAGGCTGTTCTTTTCATAATGGCTTCAATTGCCAAAAGTGTTGATCCGTAAGTGTCGAATTGCATCTCATTTACATGGGTCTAACATAAACATAATGTTGTATTGTATAATCTTGTTTGTCCTTTCAATATAGTGAAAACAATCCTACTTTGACTGAGGTTCTGGAGCAAGTAGTATTGCTTCCAGAAAATGTCCATATGGCAGTTCGTTATACTAGCATAGAACTAGTGGGAGAAATGAGTGAAGTGGTGGACAGGAACCCTCGATTCCTTGGTACAAGCTTTATTTAGTCTTTTCACTTTTATGGCATGTATTAACATTTGATTTACAAACTACTCTGTATTTTTTTCTTCTAGATTCAGTTTTAAAACTACCTTATGAAAGGTCTAAGAGAAAAACCTCTAGCCTCTGCTGCAGCCAAGGCAATCCACAATATCTGCTCCGTGTGCAGGGATCACATGGCTCAACACTTCCAAGGACTGCTGGAAATAGCACGTTCTCTTGACTCATTTGCTCTGTCAACAGAAGCTGCAGTTGGCCTGCTCAAGGGTAAAGATATGATCAATATTTTCCATATAGTAAAAACGTGAAGAAATATCTTTGGGCTTGGCGGAGCTTGTTGAATGTCCCATCTAAATTATACCGTAATCAACAACAATCCAATATGTGCAGGTACTGCGCTTGTATTGGCTCGTCTTCCATTAGAGAAAATTGCTGAGTGTCTCAGTGACTTATGCACTGTTCAAGTTATGGCACTGAAGAAGGTGGGTGGTTTATCAAAATTCAGTTTATAATTTATTTGTATTTTACTAACTTGTATTGTTTTATTTGTTCAGCTTCTAGTAGAGGGATCAGCAAATGGTAAATCTGCTGATCCAACTGTGTGGCTTGATAGACTTGCTGTTATTTTCAGGTAGAGGCACAAATCATTTGAATGTATTCAAATATTGTGCAAAACTTCATAGGTGACATACAAAAAAATGTTTTCACAGGCACACAAACCCTATTGTTGAAAATGGACAAACACATCCCTGTCAGAAAGTTATCCAAGAGGTTAGTCACCTGCATTTCTCCAACACACTACTTTGTTAGTTCAAACTGAAAGTCTTACCCTTTGCGTTTTTTTGTCTTAGATTTGGCCTGTTTTATCTGAAACTCTTAACACTCATCAGGCTGATAATAGAATAGTCGAGCGATGCTGTCGCTGTCTTCGATTTGCTGTGCGATGCGTTGGAAAAGGTTCTGCATCTCTTTTACAACCGCTTGTCACACAGGTCAGTTCAACAATCAAAATTTATTTGGTTGTCATGTTGGTGTAATATGACAAGTCTCTGTTGCGCTTGCACAGATGGTGAATGTGTATCAGGTGCATCCACACTCGTGTTTCCTGTACCTTGGAAGCATCCTAGTGGATGAATATGGCATGGAGGAGGGATGCAGACAAGGCTTACTTGATATGCTCCAGGTGAAGCTACAATATAAAAATGGCAAATGCCCCAGCACCTATTTGCAAGAGCACCATGTGAATTAAAATTTTTTTTTTTGCCACTTTTTTGCTTTTCAGGCTTTGTGCATGCCAACATTTCAGCTGTTGGAACAGCCTAATGGTTTGAGAAATCACCCTGATACAGTGGATGACCTGTTCAGACTGGCTACGAGGCAAGTAGTGTTAATTAAACAAGTTAAACGGTTCATCTAAATTTAGCTTATAAGCCTTTTTTCTTTGTGTATAGGTTTGTCCAGAGAAGTCCTGTCACTTTACTCGGGAGTAGTATAGTGGTCCACATTATTCAGTGTGCTATTGCAGCCACTTCCTTGGATCATAGAGATGCCAACTGCAGTGTCATGAAGTTTGTTCGAGACTTTGTACATAGTGGCGTAGCTAATGACGTAAGTCTGTAATTGTTTTGATAGAAATTGCACACAGTAGTACCATTAATAATAACTACATTTCTTGTCTGTATGTAAACATTTATATACATATTTATATATATATATATATGTTTGTTTTTTTGAAGCATGAAGACGATTTTGAAGTGAGAAAGCAGCTGATTAGTCAGGCCATGGAGCAACATGGTCAGCAGCTGGTCACTCAGCTTGTACACTCGTGTTGTTTTTGTCTACCCCCATACACACTGCCAGATGTCGCAGAGGTGCTATGGGAAGTCATGTTTTTTGACCGACCGGTGAGTTTTAAAACAGATTTAACTTTGACTCAATGGTGCATAACATTATTTTTTGTATCTTAGACTTTCTGCCGTTGGCTGGAAAATGCTCTGAAGGGTTTACCCAAAGAGACAGCAGGAGGAGCTGTGACGGTCACGCACAAGCAACTTACTGATTTCCATAAACAAGTCACCAGGTAAGTACTGAAATGCCTAATTTCCTTTGAATAATATAGTGCCACGTATAGGCTGAAATTTGCTACTAAGACATGTTACAACAGCGTGTAGTTGTGTGTTCAGCCCGGGTGGTTTCTGTTCAGACACGTTCACCTGGGGTGGAACATCGAAAAGGGGAATCATAAAAATATGCTTAGTTTAGACATGCCAGCTGATCTGATTTAAGGTTCCAATACATTATTTTATATAAACCAGGTGTGATGCTTTTTTCTTGTTTTGTATGCTGAGGAATGTAAACAGGTGTGCTGGGCCATTCGAGAGTTCACTCGGCTTTTTCGATAGCTGTGTGGATAACATCAGGTAACATCACAAATCCATTAAACTGTACACTTTTATTTCAGTAAATGAAAAGAATCAGAAGATTTGACACCAGACAATATGTTTATCCACTTCCAGGTTATTTTTCCCGTTTGCTGACGTTGAGTGAGCATTATTCTGCTAAAGCAGAGGAGAACCCAAAGGACCCAGTCACAAGAGAGGCTGGACATTGAATGTGACATCAATGAATCGCTCTCAATGGACTAATGGGTGATGATCAGCCCCTGTCCCCACTTATACCACCTCCCACTCAAGCCTCCACTGCAGCAGGCGCTTGGGTGGGTTGGACTCAAAGTCGACACGGTTAAGTTCAGTGGGCAGAGAACTGATTAAACAGGATGTGCCTGTCTACAGTTTTTAAAAAATAGAAGATTTATTTTTGTCTTATAAACTTGTCAAGTTGTTTATGTTGTGCCATATAAAAGAGCCAAATCAATCCCATAATGCTCTTTGGCTAATCAGGTGATGTTCACCTGGAGAGACGAAAATCCCAGAAAAGGCTCACTGTTGGTTCGGCATCACCTTTGACCTTTTTAAAAAGTTGTCTTATTTTAGTTTTATCACAAATTTAAGCCGTGACAGGGTGAAATCTAGAAAATAACATCACTGGTGATTTAATCTTGTTATCAACAATAAAACAAGACATGGAAAGTTTTTAAGCTCAAGGGCGTCTCATTGGTATTCAGTCAGTACTGATAAATGTTTTGAGAAAAAAAAATATGTAGACCATTCTAACGTAACATTGAAGTAATTCGGCTGGTTTACTATGTGATAACCTCATTGGGACCCAACTATTTAAAAAATAACTTCTACAATGTGAGGCTAATGAAATTTTCTTTACTCAAGCTTGTTCTACCAAGGCTGGACTTATTTTATGTTTGAAAAAACACCTAATTTGTTCAATTGCTGTGAAAAAGCAGAAAAGGCAGCCAAATAATATGTAATGTAATGGTCTGATACAAAGCAGAATTCTTTATAACATTCTTTAACTTCTGGCTGTTAGCAGAAGTATAAATCTGCCATTTAAGTCGATTGTGTTCACTTCTGAATGTTAAACAGCTAATGTTTCATAAATGCATTTAACTGTGCCCCATTTAACATCAATTTCTTGTGACTGCTAATAGTAGCTCACGGGCATTTTCTTTAGCTCAATAAAGAGTGGGCTTCAATATTAGTTTTTTTTTTAATCTTGTAGCAAGAAACAGAGATAAATGTGATGGGGAAAAATATCACAATTACACCAGTATTTGTAAGCAGCACTTATAATAACTGTCCCGATGTACAAGGTATTTAATTGACAAACACCCTGTGCAAGCTGTGACCCATCCTTCCCGATGCAGGTGTGTTCTCTCATTTGGCAGTGACGATCTAGTTTCAAAAAATGAACCCATGAACTTTGAGTGTTGGCTTTATTGAGTTAGATTTTGTTCTTACGGATGACAAAATACTGTTTTTATTGAAACGTTTTACAATAATTGAGCAAAACATGTTGCTCAGTAACTGATGCTCCAATTTTAATCTGTCAGCTGCATTCAAGCTGAACTTACGGCTAACACTGCCCCAAGGTTTCTAGTTAGAAATGTCAAAACCACTGAAAGTATGTTTTAGGTCAGTCTTTTCTGATATAATTTGCATTTCATGTTGCAAATGGCAGATTGATGACTCTAGCATCAAAGTGTAATTTTAGCATGAGTCGGGAGGCCATCAGAGGCCAGCAGCAGGGGCCCAAGGGCCATGGCTGTGCTGGCTTTGGAGGAGTTTTTGCAGCTCTTTGAACTGCTGCACCGTCTGGTCCTTCACATCTGGGTTGGATATCTGGAGCCGAATACTGTCTGTGGACCAGCTCAACTCTCCTGAAAACATCTCTGTCAGGATGCGAGCCACGACAGGTACAACCTAGCAAACAAACAAACAAATAAACTATAGCAGTGCCTGAAAGCAAAATGTGAAAAAAGACATCTACCAACCTGCACAATTATGAGTTTCTTTTCTTTAGGTTTCCTGTCGGGCCAGTCTTCCCCAAAACAGAATGTGATCTCGAATGGTGGAGGGTTTTCGGCTTCACCTTTTTGAAACATTATCAGCCCTGGAAAGATTTTTAATAGGATGTTTAAAAATACACTCAGTACGATGGTGGTGTGCCTTTTTAATTTGTATTGTGTCTAATACATAAAAATTCAACTTGTAAATGTACTGTTTTGTATAGTTACTTGGCAAAATGAACATTTTAACATAAATAAAATATTTAAACAGAAAATGTATGAAATGTTAGCCATTCAAACCCCATTTGGACAAGTGCATGGGCAATATACCGGGTGTGTAAGCAGTGTGTGAGTGAAAGACTAGTGTTGGTTAAACAGACCGCTTTGCTGAAATTTCTAGAACAATATCTCACTGTATTTTAGTAAAATATTGTGGGTTCTGGATCCCAGGCAACAGACTGGCTGCCACTGTTCTAGCACCAAGTATGGAGTGGAGGGACAAACTGAGAGCAACTTTGTTCATATGGAAATGTTTTTTTAAGAGTAGTAATTTTACCAACACAAAGAAAACAACAAACAAAAAATAAGACAAAACATATGAAAAAGTAATTTCTAAGAGGGTAAATCAGTACTTTATTAAAGTATAATTACTACCTTGCAGAAAGTCATTGAGGCTGAAGACTTTGATTTTCTTCTCTCGCTCCATAGGATTAGGCACAGCTCGCTCTGGTACTCCAGGTCCGGACCAGAACACTTTGCACTGGCAGAGGCGGATGGCATAGATGTCTTGTTGCCAAATCTCAAGTATAAGACCACGGTCCATCACATCCAGAAGGGCTGCTGTGTAAAAACGCTGCTTCTGGTTCTGGATCTGCTCAGTTCCAGGAAACAGGACCTGATACAGATCAACTGGTCCAAACAGGTCCACCTGCTCCGGCGTGGGCTCCAGATGCCCAGAGTATAAACGACAGCCCTGGGAGTTACTCACAGTCAGTGAGCCTGCGGTGCGGCCCCGGTATAGAAACTTCAAGTCCAGGTCTGTCACTGTAGTGGGGGAAAGGATTTGCATTTGGATGATTCCGCAGAGGTTGATTTTGTTTTGATATTGTTCTTTACAACTCCTTTTAACTGTATATCTTAAGAACAACAAGTTGTAGTTGATTACTTAAAGAATGTATAGATTTTATAATATAAGATATTATAAATTGGCCCTAAAATGAACCAAAACAAAAGTCAAATATTTAGTAATTGATCGGCACTTACATGGGACACTGCTGAGAAGGTCATATTTGCAATTTTGGGTTTGAGAGTCATTTTCTGTGTGGACCACTCCCACAGCGTTAGTTTCCATCACAGAAGAACCAGGGAGCGAGTTCAGGTCCTGAAGGCCCACAAAGGACCCTTGGTCTACAATATGACCCGAGGCCTGAAAGTCCTCCGGGGGAAGGTTGCAGGACACAGGTGGGTTGTGGTGCATAGTCTCTGGGAGAAGGGGCATGGGTATAATTTGTGGTAATGTCTCATTGGAAGATAAGCTGAAGGAATTGACTTCAGTGCAGGCTGTGAAGGGGTTGTATGGCTGTGGGTCACTGAGTCGAGGGTCTGAGGAGAAGCCAACAACAAAGTTAGAGACACTAAAACACCATAAACAAGAATACTATTTATAAGTCATTCTCAAGTAATACTGCATTCCTGTGATCTCAGAAACAAGAATTTCAGCTCAGAAATGCACATGGAAGTGTTGGAGAGTTAGAGAGTGACAGTTTGAGATCGGAGGAGAGGATGAACACACACTGTGAGGGATTTTGTTATAACACATGACCTACTTTGCCAGTAAAACCTTAATACCAATTTATAAAAGCAGCAATTTGCCAACAAGACATAACAAATCACACATTTATTGTTTGTGTACTGTAAGTTGTTTGCAAATCTTTTTCATGAATAGACTAAGTCCATGTAAACGTTACTGCTGTTGCTGCTACCTGTGTGTTTCATGTGTATTTCACAAGCTGCTCACTAACGCTCCGAGATATTGTAAGTTATGAAGTTGGATCATAAGTACTGCATAATCTCAGAGTTTCCGAAATCACATAAATTCAGCATTCTAGTCTTTAAAGAAAGTGGAGGTTAAGGTCATACTTACTGATACTAAGCTCCATTAAATTTGGCATCTTGAAACAGAATAAACAAAATAACATCACACACACACACAACAAAAAAATAAATAGAGTTAAAATATGAAAACATATTCACCTCTTCCTCTTCATCATCATCACCAGCATCTAAAAAGAAAAACCGATACAATGATTAATAACTTGTTTGCCTAAAGTACTGCAGAAATCCCTGGATAAAGCCTCACCTGCACAGCCCAAGGTGTCACACACCTCGTAGATTTTGAACGGCTGTACTGGGGTTTCTTTGGTCCCGTCATATTTCAGTTGAAATTCACGGCTCTTGTTGAGTGCACAGCGAAGATTTGCTTTCCACTTTGCAGGATCAGGTTCATCCACACCTTCCTGGTACTTGCCCGTTTCTAGAGCCCATGCCTTGCACACCAACAAAAGGTAAACTTACTCTAACACTCACATTTTTCAGACAAGTTGAATACTTTTCTGGGCTGTATGTTCAAATATAAGGCTATTACTGAAGACGAAAAAAATAATAATAATTAATTTACTTAATGAAAGGACTAAGTATTCAATTATGCATATTCTCTGAACATGCAGTGCAGTTCTGTTAAAGTTTGTTTGGAGGAGACACCTGTGAATTGGGACATTTGGCAAATCTGAACAGCAGCAAATGTTTTTATTTGCAATTAAACATAGGACCAGAAACTCCCTCTTGTGTTTTCTCAAAATGCAACTGTGTGCAAAATGAATATGTGATCTGTAGCTTTCTACCTCCCATTTTTTCACCCACACTTTTAAGATAAGCATTGACCTACTGTTTACAGTTCATAATTTCTGTGAGGCTTTTTTACACCTCACAGAACCACTGACAGATACTGAGCTGACTGGTCAAGCGGGTGATACCTGATCCTGGGGGGCCGCTCACCTTGAAGATTGTGTTTTCCTCCTCTGATGTGGGCAGGTGTCGTGTTGCGTGTTTCCACGGGATCTGAAACAGACGTCTGTCCGCGTTGAGCCACTGCAGCCCCGGGTACCTGCCACTGCTCACCTGGGCCAAGAGCCAGGGTTTAAGCCGCACCCGGCGGGGCTGTGGGACCATTGGGACGCTCATGCTGCGACTGAAGGAGCGAGCAAGAAACACGAGCAAACACACGCAATGTCACACTTCACTGGTTATTACATGGCCTGTGCATGATTATTTAACAAAATAATCTCCATAATATGAGAAATAGTTAAGTCTTGTTTTGGGGAAGTCGATCACGAGCACAACATGTGACAAATTGTGTTGGATTCACATTGGACAAATACTAACCTTAGTAAAATCACAAAACTGGTGACGTGCCAGTCGCCTACCTGAAGCTCGGTCCCGCCAGGCACGGTGCCTCTCCAGACAAGTTCACTCTTCTCCGTCACAACGTAACCAATCCTAAAAGAAATCTTTGACAGGCGCTACTGTCCGCCAACCTGTCCGCGAGGCGTCTTCTCGTTCAAAATGGTAAGTAGCTCATGAAAGAAAATCTCGAGTTCAAAGACACTTTCACCTCGCAAACGTACGTAAAATGTCCTTTCTTTACTATGAGTGGCATTTTAGCAATTAAAGCGACAAACTCAGTGCACTTTCTTCCGGCTTTACATTGGCCTTCTTCTTTTATCCAGAAAGCAGAAGCAGGTAGTTTCCGCGCGCTACTCTGAGGAACTGAGCTCCTAAAAGCAGCCTGCTGTAGGTTCCTCCCTTTTCCCACCTATGAACATTATCATAGGCGAGTATGTAGATTAATATTAACATTGCTAATAAAAAGAGCTAAGCAAATTCAAAATTGTAGGACATGCTAATGTTTTATTTATTTATTTATTCCTGCAAGAGATGGAAGTAAAGCCTTTCTCAAAGAAGTTCGTTAGGCCTATTAAAATTTAGTGTGTAGTGTAGTTTACCTTGTGAATCACACGAGGCCGTTCAAATATGATGGAGCATGGTAAAATAAAAGAACGCTTGCATATCCAACATTTATAATTATTTTCATTGGTAATATAACCTTATGTTTAACCTGCAAGTGATTTTTAACTTCCAGGAGTTAACAAAACAAATTGAAAACAATGAAAGAAGAAAGGGAAATAAATAAATATTCTTGATATGGCCTACTTTGTGGTTTCACATCATTGCCATGGCAAATGTTTCCCAGTTTTACAGTTATATATAAGTTTATACATAGACTCTAGTGGTACAAGTGATCAAAAACCTTACTACCTCCACTAATTAAAAACATTAGAATAATAAATTACGTCTTTACGTTGATTAATACATTAGTTTCCTCAAAAGCTTATTGTATGATTGTTTTTAGACAATGGAAACCGCCATATTCTCCTCTTTTTAATGGGAAACTGTATTGTTTTTAGCCACATTTAAGCTGCTTCACTTTCTTCTGTTCACCAGCAGAGGGCCTCAGTGGCCAAACCATTGCTGCTGGAAACTGCAACATACAGTCTTGTCTGCTCAAAAATCAGAGCTGAACTGCATTTTTTTTTTCTATTAAATGAGACCTATTATGTAAAATCTGCTTTTCTGGGTTTTAACCATGTTACAACCGTGTTCTCTCATTATTAGTTTATGTTCACAGTTTATACAAAGTTGTATTTGGATTGATTCATGCGTGTTTAGTAATCTTGTATAATCCTGTTGCTGATGCTCGAGTGTTCAGAAAATCCCTGTCTTCACCTACCACCTATCCCCGCCCACTTGTCTCTATTCACTTGCGATTATTCAAAAATTAGGACTCAGAGTAAAATATGTAAGGTTCAAAATTGTCATGTAGACACTTACTTAAAAACTTTTAAATTAAATTTTACAATGAAGAAGTGGGGCTTATCAGTTCTGCAGTTTTCAACAAGAAGTCTATAGACCCATTTCTGTTTCTAAGCCGTTTTAGAACATTTTTGTGTTTTGCATTGAAAAAAAAATGTAATTATTGACCTATATGCCATAGTTTCTTCCTAAATATACAAAAAAATCACAATGGGTCTCCTTTAAGTTTCTAAATATTCTTATCATTAATCCATGTTAGGAATGGCCTTTAAAAAAATTACAAAATATCGAATCTATAATTCAGCATTTATAGTTCATTACAGTCCATTCACAGATCACAGTGACTCTTGTGCTGTTTTCGGTCACACTTGTGATTCTGTGTCTGACCGTACTGCTTTGGGTTGAATATCCTAACAAGAGCTCCTCCTGTGCTTCTGTTTTATGTCCGTTTAATGTCACTGGACTTTCTGTTGCTGAAAACACAACTGTGGCACTGGTTCCTTCATTCGTCGCTTCAGTTTAAGTCGATGAAGGAGGAACCGACTGTTTTCTGGTGTAGAAGCCGTCATGTCCGTGGAGACTATATGAGCGAGCTGGTTCACAACTCACTGGTCGACTGGTGACCTGTCCAGCAAAAGAAAAAGCTTTACTTGTGAATTTTACATATTTGAGTCTTTAGTTTCATGTAAGATCAAGCGACAACATTCAGCCAAAGATACAAAAGTAGTGTGTGATGGAGCAGGGGGTATGGCCTAACCGTTAAGGCTGGGTGATGTGGCAAAACGTTAATATTAATATCAATTGGAGCCAAAATACAATTTTGATTTTACCACCAGGCTATTTTCTTTTTTGCTTTTTAAGATAAATACAATTATTTTTATCTGTCAGTGGCAAAATCCTGCTGGCGAGTGTTGCCAGATTTTAGCCTCATTCTCAGCCCTTCAATAAAAAGTTATTAAAATATTACCATTTCTGGACATGAATATATGCTTAAAAGTCATTAATGGCTATATTTTTGTAAATCTAACCTGATAACTTGCTAAATTCCTTCTTTTATTATTTGAAAGTGCAGACAAGTTCATAAGAGATGTTTAAAAAGAAACCCAGCGCCGCTATGAAGAAGTGGACTTGGCAACTCTGAGGGAAAGAGAAGTAGGTTGGAAAAAATTGTATTTGAAACAGATGCATTAAATAGAGAAACAGGAAATCATGAGTTCATCTGCAGAGCCTCTCCAGGAGGTTCTAAAACACATCGAACGAGAGCAGAGACACAGACTGTAAAGTAGAGTCTTGTTCAAGGCTTTAGAGCAGAAGATCTCAAACTGCATGACTCCTTATGAGTACAAAAATACCCCCTGACATTCTGTACAATGGCATCACCATAAAATTGTGACATTTAAACAACGTTTCTAAACAAAATTTAATGAAAGATTACTTTTTAGTGTGTTTTTCATAACTTTCTTGTTAGTAAATCATAAGAAATTGTACTATTCAAGTAATGAACAATGGGGAATGTTTTGGGGGGAATCCCAAAATATGGCCCAAGAACTCATACTTCGAGAGTGACTGCTTCAGGCAAAAACTGTAGAGGGTATAGCCACAATTTAGGTCTATTAAGATAACCCATGAATATCATGACATACTATACATTGTCCAGCCCTAGTATGTGATTGTATATTCATTAATACATTTCATAACTACATTTCACACAGACAGGATTCAGACATTCACACTTCATGAACCTTTTGAATGTGAAATACATGCAGGAAGTACAGATGGGCAACTCAAATCACTGCAGGAGACTGACACCACAAAATCACTCAAAGCTTTGAATTTGCCAAAATACTTGGTTTAGATGCTAGAATGTGCTGCTTTAAGATGAATATAAATAATAATATAATAATATTATAAAAAATGTTCAACATAGAAAACACAATATTCACAACGATTATTGATTGAAATCACAATTATTCAAATGATTGTTAGCTTTTGGAGAAGGCAGAACATCAGCACTCCTTCAATAAAGAGAACAGATTAAATTAATTAAATTTATCTCACAAAAGGAAACTGTGTAAAGGCACTATCTGGGAGCAACTCCATGATTGAATACATTTTAGATTTAATGCTAATAAAGTTTACTTCTTGAATGCTACATAGTTATTAGAGTAATCATCATAATAGTGATTACATTTCATAAATGCATAGCCCTACTCTTAGCCAGCACACATCTTTGCTAAACCTATAGATCTGTTCAATGTTCTAATGTTAGACACTAATCCAGCAATTAATAATATACCTCTGTGGGCTGTCTCCTTGCTTCAGCTTCTCTTTCTAGCGTTTGCCTGCTGTGCTTTCTCCTGATGAGTCGTAGCAACAGAAAAAGGGCGGCAGTAAGTAGGACCAGTAAGATGGAGACTGAGACAAGTCCAGCTAGATGTGACTCCATATCTCGGACAAACTGCTCCTCGCTGAATGTTCCATGAGGGACTACAATGCAAAACAAAGAGCTTTATGGTAAGAATATAGTTGTGGATTATATAGATGTCTTTAATCAGTAAATCTGAGTAAAGGATATCTGTGCTTACTGGCTTGTCCTCTCTGAAGAACCTCAATATCCACTGAAGCAGATACTTCTTCTCCTGATTCTTCATCTCTGGCAATTACCTGCAGAGTCATCACGCAACCAGAATTAATGTAATTGGCTTATTATCTGACATGATCATTTAACACCCTAACGTAACTGCTGTGCTTGTGACTCACAGGGGGTCCATGCTGAGAAACCTTAAGCTTTGATCCCGCTGTGACTTCCAGCAGTTCACCTAATGTGTCACACTGCATTGTATTGTGTGTGTGTGCTTCTATAGAACGACAAAATTATTTGCACTGAATATGCGTTTGTAAATAATAGTCTAACAATTTAAAAAGATAATGTGAAAGAGATTATTTGAAGGGAATATTTGGCACAATGGATTTTGTGAACTGGGTGCCATCATTAAATGACCACTAATGGTTCATGCTGCTTTGACAGTGACTCAGAAGTTAGTACTAAACAATAATCATGCATTTTTGCTCAGCTGGATCCCAGTCAGTCTTCCTTTACCTGAGCCAAATTCCAAGTGCCATAGAAAAACCCACCTGTACGACATGTCGGTCAAAAGCCTGGAGGCGGTCGCTTCTGGCTATGAGCACTCCCCCTTGGGTTATGTGGTACAGCCCTTCTGTGACTGACGCACTGTTGAGGGAATATTGTATATTTGGGTTCAGCCCCTGGTGGAACAGGAACAATACCTCTGTAAAACATTCTCCATGTGAGACCCATTGTTGGCAACAAAACCTGCTTACATCTGGAAAATCCAGATCTGAAACCTGGATGAGCAACACCTGATTTCCATAAGTGGAGACAATGGCAGCAGGACTCACGCTTTGAACCACAAAACCTCTGTATGTGGATTGGTTAAACACAGGTGGGAACATGTTCTCCACCAGCACTCGGACAAAGACTGATGCAATGCTGTATTTCAGAGGGTCGTCGAGCTGAGAGGCCTGGCAATGAGCACAACATTTGTTGCAGAGGCTGGTGAAACAGTCATGGAGAGTCACAGTACCATGATGCTGAGTCTGAAGAATGGAGTGTGTCGCTGGTCTTCCACAGCTCGAGTTAATGTGATATGACCAGTGCTGTTGTTAATCACAAATCTGTCCCAGTCGCTGCCTGTTCAGACACTTCGCTGTTACACTGGTAAAAGACAGTATGACCTAATGTCTCACCTGAGAGGATGCTGTACTTCAGAGGAGTATCCAGACCCCGGTCTCCATCTTCAGCCTTTATTGGACCGGGAAAAAACTCCAACTCGAGGTCCTGCGTGAACAAAAAGTAACTTTACACTAAATATGCCTTCAGATGCAGCTATAAGCCTTCAATACTTTCAGAAACAAGAGGTTGGTTCTACACATAGAGATGCAAGAACAGGAACTCCTTGTGATGTATGAATTGACCTTTATGATTCTTGATCAATGACCTGCTGTGCTTAAGAACCATGTCCCTGCATAGCAATCAACCAACTAATCATTCAAACTAACTTTATATACCAGCAGGTTTAGATTCAACAATCATGGGACACACAGTACTTTCTTTTTGCATTTTAAACAGATTTAGTTTCAGCATTTTGAGGTGTGGTCTAAGGGCTGGGAAATATTGTGATAAAAATCAAATCGTGAGCTCATCTCTATGACAATCTGCTTTTTTTCATTAAATCTTTATATCGTGAATTCACTTAGCATATTTTTGTGCTTAATAGTTGTTGTTAATGTTAAAAAATATATTAAAATATGCCCAAATTATGAATGCTTGTTTAATGTCAACACACACAATGAACCGATAATTTTTGAAACTTTTTATTGAAGGGCTGAGGTTGTTTATTTTGAGGATTTTTTTTTTTCAAAGGCTTGGTCACTTGTTTTTCTCTGAAAATCTGGCAACAAGACAGACTTTGAAAGCTGGATTTAGGCATTGGCAGTAAAGTAAGAACTTTCTGAAAAATCTGATGTTTTTACCTGTTACCTGTTTTAAAAAAATAGACATGAATGATGATAAAATCGAAATCGTGATATAAATGTTTTGCCTTATTGCCCAGCCCTATACATAGTACTGCTTGCCTTTTGTTTGTCAGTGATATTGGTGCTGTAGGAGGGGTTTGTACAGACGGGCAGATCAGCCGACAGCAGCACGCAGGGCAGAAAGTGAGGATACTGGTCGTCTCCATCCTGGATACTTATGATCACGTCAGCAGAGGTTTTGAACATTTCTGTTGTGTTGACTTCCTACAGAAAATCAGAACAACTTTGAATTTGTATTTCTATTAAATTGTGGTGGTAATATTTTTCATTTTTGCTGTCATTGATGCCTTTTAGATGAATTAATGGATTAAGAGGATTACCATGGCCCAGATCAACAGCTTCAGGCTTGTTTGGGTTTCATAGTCCAAGGGTTTGTCCAGAACTACATTCCCAGAGTTCGGCTGATCAATCCTAAAGTAGGAGGAGTCTACCTGTTGGGCATGAGACAGGTATAAGGTGACCAAGAAAACCGCTGCAACCTTAAACATAATACACATAAACTGAAATATAATGAACAGACAATGTTAGGAAATACTTTTTTTTTTCCTTTGGCACATCTTTCTTTTTATTCAGCTGCAAAAATGACAACATTCGCTGACCTGGAGCTGTACTAGAGTAAAAGAAAGAACAAAATCTCACTGTTGTTGTGTCAATGTTGTATGTAATCATGTCTCCATCAGCATCCGTTGCCTTCACAGTGAAAACAATTGTGTTCACCGCTGCAAGCTGAAAAAACATTGCATTTTAATTATACCGTTCAAATGAACAGATAATCACGAACAGTACTGTATGCATAAAAATGGTGTTCAGTCAAACTCGAGTGCTGATAGTTCTTCCACTTTAACTGTTTAATATTAATGCCTAAATTTGGCATCATGGGATGTTGTTTTCTCTGCACGTTCAGTGGGAGGAATAAGGTTAAGTTCAGTTTGGCCTGTTGAAATAGTCTGACACAGCTTGCAGGAAAAGTTCACTTTAATAAAAGCCTTTCAGCAGTACTTCTCGAAGCTGTCAAACTACAATTCAAAAAGTATAAGAAAAGAAACTTTACAAGAAAAATTAAAACAGCTATTAGGAAGTTAAAATATCAGTTCTTTTCCCAGTAACAAAATAAGAACAGGGCTTTTGTGTGCTTTTACCTCACTGATGGTGATGGTGTTTGTGGATTCCTGTGAGAATTCTGGTTTGTTGTCATTTTCATTCAGAATATGGATTTGGATCCTGTAGTGTCTCTGTTCACAATATAACATTTATCATGTCACTGCAGTTGTATTTGTGAACAATTGTCCATTTTGAAAACTCACTTGTACAACTTCATCATTGCAGATTAGTTGTGCCTTCAGCAGTGACCCTTGGACCTGTCAGATGGGAGCAGTGTGAGACAAGTGTTTCTGTGGGGTCCATGAGGTGTCAGGGGTACCTCTCTGTCTAATACTCTGGAGTGGGACGTGTTGAGGCGTAGGGTGGGTCCATCGAGAAACATCCAATGCACGTGTGGTCCCTCCAAACACAGGCGGAGCCCATTAGAACCAGGCTCTGCAGTGAGGTTGGTGTTGGCTATGAATTCTCCCATAGGACTATTTTCTGTGATGGCTGCAAAGATGTCAGCGCCGGCCTCACAAGGGCTCCCTGATGAGACGCAGAACAGAGCTCATTCTGTTTAAAGTTTGATCTCTTGTAACTCTGTCACTTACCCACAACAGTCTGGGACACGAGTGTCACC
Organism: Mugilogobius chulae; assembly: GCA_038363315.1. NCBI lineage: Eukaryota > Metazoa > Chordata > Actinopteri > Gobiiformes > Gobiidae > Mugilogobius > Mugilogobius chulae. Next base: position 46,474,269 of record CM076409.1, on the reverse strand, counting down.
TGCAGCAGCAGCACAAATCTGCTCAGCATTCTCTTGTCTCTGTTCAAAAATCCCCAAAGCTCTCACCACTGAGAATTTTACTTTTTTCATTTGCAGACTTCTAAATCTAGCTCAACATCAAGACAATGCTGATTTGTGTTGTTTTAATTATTTGTTTTAAGTACATATTGTCATTCCTGTTCAGAGAAAATGTTCACTCACCTGAAAGTCTGTGGTGCTGATCCATTGAACAAGTGTCCTGTATGGATCTGTGTCTGTGTTGGGCTTTCATCTTTTCATTTTTACATATTCAGACGTGTCTCCAAACGGCCAGCTTCCTCTGCCTGTGTGTGTGTATCACAGTCAGTGGTGTGTATTAGCTGCTCATAAGGCTTAGCAATAATGAGCTCATAAGTAGGTCAGCAGGACTTTGCCCCTTTGACATATTTGCACTCTCACAGTAGCAAACCATTACATCATTTGTTTACTATTCTTCAAATCAAATGTGGCAATTTATTATTTTCCCATCACGCTTGAACGAGTCCCAGACTGACAAACAAAATGAGATTAAATTATGAAGCTGACACTCAGTGTTTCTGTGCTGTTTTCGTTTCAACTGACTGACAGACAGAGGTTGGCACAGTTGAAAAAAGTATTTCAAAGTATTTGTACTTTTTTGGGGAAGTACAATGTATTTTTAAAAGGTTTAATAGTTGATGTAATCAGACAAACAAAGCATTAAAAAGCAGAAGTGTGAAAGTCATGACATGGACTTGAGTCAGAATTTAGTCACTCTTTAATGACTTGGACTTGACTGTCAGTGACTTGACGACTTAAAAGCTGTGTAATTTACATTTACAAATTGAAACATCTCCTCCTCACTCTTTTTTATGACCAGAAATTAGATTATTATAAAAGATTTTAGATCATTTATAAAAATCTATGAAATTATATGAATACAAGATGTATTTCTACAATACAAAACATGAAACTAAAAGCAGAGGATTTAAACTCGAACTTGGGACTTGACTTGGACTTGCCTCTATTTGACTTGGGACTGAACTTGAGGCAAAAAACTTGAGGACTTGGTCCCACTCCCATTAAAAAGTCTATATAAATACAGTCTGGTGGGGCTTGTGGAAATGTGCTTATCAGACGGTGGACCGGGCTCAGAGGGCATACAGACTTTTTACATCTTAAATTACAATTTTGAAGAAAATGATGCCGTCGTAAGAAGACACACTTCTGAGGAAAGGTTTGACAAAAAACACAGTTCTGACCGAGTGAAGGTATGATGTACAAAACACAAAGTATTAATGCTAAAGTAATGTGCCTGAAAACAACTCTGAAAAGAACTATTTGCTACAAACATTGAGAACTGACTTTATCTGTTGCTGTGAGGCACACTGACGAGATTGTTTAATAGTTGGTCTGTTCATGTTTACTTGTCAAAATTAGCACATTTACCTGGTCAGGAAGAATCAGACAGGACATAGCAATAATTAGAACACATTAATTAAACTACTAGATTTTTTTGTGATTTGCAACTATTGCAATTGAGAATGTTTGATCTTGTTAAAGATTTTTGCACTTACGTGTATTGTCAAAAACTTGTATCTGCCTCAATGAGAAAGAAATCAAATTATTCAAGTTAGATGTAATTTTTGACAACAACACAGACCAGTGATTCTTGACCCTCCATGAGGAACGCACAATCTGTAAAATGCAATATATTTAATATGATTATTGGAGCCTCAAGGTCAAAAGGGTTAAGAACCTCTGACATAGACTGATCTTTAAAAGATAAAAACATAGGAGATTAAAATAATAACACTTTATCTTTATCCGTCAACATATTTGTAATGTTGGGGTTTTGTTTTTGATATAATTATCTCACAAGTATTGATATGATACTAAAACATTTGGTTGAGCAGCTGTCTTTGTTCCTGAGCTTAATTACTGCGTTGTTGTCTAAATGTTGTAGCCAGCTCCACTTTGTTGCTGTTTATCAGCTCTAACTTCTTTACTTCTCAATGATGCATCTAATTGAGCCCATCGCAGAGTGATTACACAGACCGATGTGAGTCTGACTGAAGCCCAGTTATTTGTGCGTCTCTGTGCACCTGAGCACAGCACCAGGTGCTTCCCAGGCACATAATTAAAGTGCATTCATTAGAGTCATGGTGGCTGTTGGTCGCCCCTCCTCCTCATTCACCATCATCGCCTTCTTTTTCTCTCTCTCGCATGTGTTTGACACTGGTGTCAGCCATTGTTCCACTTTCTCTTGTTTCTTATCAAAGGAAAGTCACGCCAATCAAAGCCAGCAGTTTTAAAACTGCATTCTGCACTGTTGGTCAGCCATGAACCTGGTCATAAGTAGAATTTTATTAAATATACAGCTGCTCCTCGTGCATTTGCACCATCAGACCGCTACATATCCTTTTCCCACTATAGTAGTTAGAAACAACCATGTGCTGAGGAAGCCTGCAACATGAAAGTGTCTCATTATGTTTCCTTTCATGTCAAACGTAAACCTTTTACTGAAAAAGCTCATAACATGAGCGTAATTGAGTGTAGAGGATAACGAACAGTGAGTTCTATAGCTTCAGCACAAAGATAATAAATGGCTTTGTTATACGATTAAAAATTATTTTGTTGTCTGATCATCTGTAAATCCTAAAAAATACAGACAATTCTACAAAAATGTGACAAGAAAAGTTAGGCCCATAAAGAAAAAAATATCAGCTAATGTTTGAATATATGATGGTTAGCCTTGACCATATTTGCTGAAATCAAACTAATACATAGAACCATCCATGCTTTTTATTTCCTTTGAAGACATACCGTACGTTGAACATATGGTCTGCCTGTTACCGTGGTTACATCCTGTCTTTTATTGGATGGATGGGACCTCATGCAGAAAATATCAGCCCCCTACAATGATACATATAAAACACATTTGCTCTACCTCTTTGTGCTTCACTTTGAGGAGCTGTGTTACTCAAAGACAGGAGAACAGGGGGTAGGTGGACAGCAGCCCCGCCCACCAAACACACACAGGTCTTTAGTACAGAGTAGTTCTACTGAATCTCACAACCTGTCACGGTAAATATGGACTACAACACATTCACATCAAAAACTGCTTCATCACAGGTATTTATGGATTTGATTTATTTATTTGTTGAAGCTGATTTCATTACGTTACCTTCACCTTACAAATACTAATATACTTTGAACAATACAATGCCATCATCCAACAAGTTTCCAATAAATATTTCACAGTAGGGGCGGGTGATATGGCAGAAAAACAATCACAATTTTCTTGGAGCCAGGTCACAATTTAGTTTTTGTCATGACTCATGTGAGCTTTATATTTTTATTGCTTTTTTGCCATCTTAAAGGGTGAATATTGCACACTCACATTGTTTTTGTCTTTTAAACCATGAAGACCCTGGAAATTAGTCCGCGATGTCCTGACCATGTCTAATATTGTCCCGTTTGATCACCCGTCTTTTCTAAGTTCGTCTGTTGTTGTTGCTAGCATTGTGGCTAACTGCTGCTAGCACTTTTGCGGCCCCTTTTGTCCCGGAAGACCCGATCCGTCCGGAAGTGTGATTAGAGCATGCACACATTGAAAATAATAATGTAAAAAAAAGCTTGTTAACTGTTAATGAACAAATAACGAAAAGTTTTGTTTAAGAAATCACTAAAAGTTGTATTTTTTTCGAGGCGCGTAAGGTCACGTGTGATGATGCGTTCAGAGGTTGAACGGAAAGATCAAACTCTTGTATTACACTAGATAAACTGCTAAAAGGCAAATAACGGCTGTGGATAATGAATAGGGCTTGTGGATGACGATAGTATTATGTGTTTAAAAAGAAGAACCAAAAACAGCCCTTAATTTCCGCTTTTTTCAGAAAAAAGGGAACTTCCGGACGAGTCGAGTCTTTTGGGATGAAAAGGGCCGCGACAAGGCCACCAGCACATCTCGCCTCTAACAGCTGTGAAAAAGCACATCCCAGTGAACAGTTCGTTGGCTCAGTCAGAATGCATTAGGTAAGTGAACAAAACATTTGGACCAATTAGGGCTGGGCCACTAATCGAAAAATTGAGAGATCGAGTCGAAACGAATTGTCAATTGTTTGGTGGTGGGTTTTGAATCGAAAGATCGAAAAAACAATCTTTTGTCAGTAAAAATGTGTAGTTTGGAGCAAAAGTCAAACTTTGAGGTAGAATATTGATATATGGTTTCAAAAAAATTGAATAATGGGGACATACTAAAAGTTCTTGTTTCGTTTATGTTCGTGAATGGCATTTTTGATTTGTTTTTAAAAAGGTTAAACAAAATTGAATTGAAAATTGAGATCGATCAATATGAGAAAAAAAATGCTGATGATATTTTTTTCCAGATCGCCCAGCCCTAAGACCGAAGTAATTATTTCTGTTTGCATTACATTGCACTATTAGGCAAGTAACAATCAATATAGAACCTTTAATGTACAAAATGTGTAATTACGCACACGACTGTCACGTTTTTCTATCTATCTCTATCTACTGACTGTAAAGGAAATGACACATGGGAAATAAACTAAGCCATCTTGCCTGATATGCTCATGCTGCAGAAAGTCTGGATGATGTGTGGACATGAAAACGGCGCTGAACACCTGGGACAGATCTGGGATATTCTGAACAGTTTTTTCTGAGGCTCAGAGAGAAAAAATAGTATTTCACAGACAGAACTCAGGCTGTGTTTCTGATGAGGAAGCAATGTCAGAACATGATTAATGTCACGTCTACGTAACATGTGGCCCTTAAAAATTTATATTTTTACATGTTTTGCTAATTTACCTCAAACTTATTCACCACAATGTGTTTTGAACAGCTTTTCACAACTTTCAGAGCCAGCGCAAGTTAAACCCTGGATTGTTAGCAAACATCAGCAGGTTTCTCCTCCAGGTTTATTGACTGAGCAGGGCTGCTTGGGTTGCAAATGTGCAATATTGAAGCTGTTAGAAGGAGGGGCTGCCCTGCTTGTAGAACCAGAGATGGCAAAAGTACTGAAGTTCACTAATCAAGTAAAAGTACAGTTACTTCTGGTAACAGTCAAAGTCCTGCTGACGCTTCTTTACTTGAGTAAAAGTGCTGTAATTTCTGCCCTATTGAGCGCACCTGAATATAAGCCGCACCCACTAGATTTAAGTAAGAAAAATGATAAAGTACATGTATAGGCCGCACTTGTTAATAATAAGTCTATGAGAATCTATCATTTTGCTGCATTGCCGTATAAGCCGCAGTGTTCAAAGCTTGAGAAAAAAGTAGCGGCTTATTGGCCAGAAATTACGGTAGAATAGTAAACAAGTGTAAATTCACTTAAGTAATAAAGTAAAAAGTATCACACTGCCAAAGGTTATTTTCTACTTTAAAACTATTAATTTGGCATCTTATTTCACTTGTTTCAAGACATTTTTCAAGAGATTTGACTTGACTCAAATTTGCCACTGAGCGTAGTAAAAATGTCTTACTTAATTAGCAAATTCTAAAATAAGAACAAATTTCTTGAAACAAGTCAGAAAACACATTGAAACTAGCCATATAATCTTGGCACATCAAGTAAAACAATCTTAACCAGAAAAAAACCCTAAAATAATCCAGATTTTAAGACATTCAACCAATCTAGAAATGCATTTTTTGCAGTGCAGAAAGTTGGTTTGTATTGTGTTGGAGCATGAGTTGGGCTTTACAGTAAATTATTTATAATTATTGTGACTTTTATCATGTGATAAATATGTCTTTGTTAGAAATGTTGCAATTTTTGGCCATTTTCAATTGTTAATTTGTTTACAGAGCTCTAATACACAACAGCATAGCCGCTCTGTAGTGTTTTAAAAGGGAAAAAAATGTTTATGGGCTCATAAAGTAGAAAGTACAGATACTTCTTGAAAAATGTATGTAAAAGTAGAAAGTCGCCTGATTTTGTAATATCTACAATCTACTAAGTAAAGTACAGATAATCAAGAAAACTACTTGTACTACTTGAGTAAAAATACTTAGTTACTTGCCATCTCTGTGTAGAACGGTAGCTAACCAAACGCTAACAACCTAAACAAGCACAGTGCTTGGGTTTTTTGGGACAAGTGACTTATTGCTGTGACAATGAACGTTGGGGGGAAACTGATTTTACAAATGTAGCGTCTTCAAACAAGTTCATTCACAGCACTGTCACAAAGACTTAACTAATTCTAGAAGTGAGTGAGCGAAAGTGTCTGCTTCATCAAAAAGCAGCGTTAATTAGAGAAACAGTGAATGAACAATATGACAGTTTCACCAGAAAAGCAGATTGTCACAGGGATGAGCTCATGATTCAATTTTTATCGCCAAATATCACCCAGCCCTGTTTCAAAGTATTCTTCACTGTAGCTTAAAATGACCGACATCATTTTATGCCTCTGGGCCAAGAAGACAAGTATCTGAGTACAAAAACTGAGTCATCCAAGACAAATGTTTTCAAAGTCTGTGAAAGACACGAACAGACCGAGGACACTGAAGGAGTCTCATGTCTGGCAGCAAAGCAGTTTGTGAAAGACGTTCCTGAACTCGGGGTTGAACACGGTGTAAATGATGGGGTTCACTGCACTGTTGACGTAACCCAGCCACGTTACCACGGAGATCAGAGTGGGGCCGATGTGGCAGGACTGGCACAGCACTTTAGTGACGTGAACTACGAAGAACGGAGTCCAGCAGAACAGGAACACACCTAAAGAGAATATAGAACACGTTAGTCAAAGTACTCTGCCACTTAAATCAGTGGAAAGAACATATAGTGCAAGTATGAGTGATCACAGGTATGTTCAGCAACTTTTATCAGTGAGAGCGAAATAAAGAACAGACAGTACAAGAATCAGTGACAGATGTACTCAGCCTTCTTTTTTCTAGTCTTTTTGTTTTCTCCCAAATGCACTAAAATGATTCTGGCTCTTATCAAAGTTGGGGTAACTAACTTTTTTAGTTGTAAATTTATAAACTTTGTGCTTTCCACTGAAAAGTATATCATAAATGCTGCACTTTGTGAGAAAATTAGACCTCTGTGTACTATCTGAAATGAATGATAAAGAGCCGAATGCTGCGCTCTGATTGGCTGTGCTTGGGTGGTCCTCTCCAGTTTCACTTTGCTGTTTGCAGGAAGTGTTTTTAAGCCATAATTGCAACCAATAATGAATAGATAAAGGAAGGAAGGATTTAGGAGAGGAAGTTGTAAGATTTAAAACCTAAATCGTGTTTGTAGTGTGAAGCTTTAAAGGTAGCATTAAAAAAAAAAAAAATCTGATTTAATTTTTTTTTTTTTTTAAATCTACATATAATTTGACTAAACTGCTTGAGATTTTGTGTAAATGCAAAGATCTACTTATTGCACATGCTCCAGGATCAGCTCAAAAAACCTCAGTTCAGTTGGCAGTAACTTGCTAAGTTTGATCCTGTCAGATCTTTGAAGCTAAGTAAGTTGGGCCTGGGCAGTAGTTGAGACCGCTGGAGGAACTCCAGGTGTCACAGTGGGGCAAAAAGAGCAGACATTTGTCCTTGTGTCCTTAGGCAAGACACTTGCATCCACACGTTCATCTGCTAATTAAATGTTGAGAGATGAGAGCGGATTGACTCTACAGTGGGTGTGAGGGAAAAAAAAGCAGTTCTAAAGCTACAATACAAAACAACAAAAATGTATGCATGTGAAAACTAGCGATCTCCCACAGTGTTTGTGAAGTCAAATCTGTGGAAAACAGTCAGAAAGGTCTTGAAACAAGTGAAATAACCTGCCAAAATGTCTAGTTTTCTAGTCAGTTTAACATTGACTAATAACTTTTTTAAGTAATTATACACAGGTTTACTTTTGTACTTTTACCCACAATATAAAATATAAATATTGTAAATTACAACTAAATAATTTACAATATTTAGTTGTAATTGACCCTTCCCCCAGGGCTCCCCTGCAAAAGAAATTCTGAATCTCAGTGGGACTTCCCTGGTTAAATAAAGGTGAGTTAAAAATAAAAATTTTAATTTAACGCCTAAGTTGACTAAAGCAGCAATGAAATCTCTAGTTTTCTTTTCTAGTTCTCCTAATTATCTTTTCACCTAAATTAATAGCTGTTTAGACCTTTAAAATGAACTTGACCTCACTTTAAATCTTGAAAGTTTAATCTCAGCTGTGATCATCCTGTTACTGGTGAGAAGTCACACGCTCAAATATAAATTTATTCTTTAATCCGAGTGAGATCACAGTTTTTCCACAAAGTTTGTCTGTATGTGATAATTGAGATTAAATTTAGCTCATAGTGTGAAGCTGCTGGTGCGCCAGTAAAATGGTTTCCAGGGAGATGGTTTCTATTTTGATTGTGTCGCTCGCAGCTTCTTTCTGTTAGTGAAAAACACGCAAACTCCAACTGAGAGGCACAATGTCTCATTTACCGTCCGTAGTGATGATTGTGGGCTTGTCTCCACAGGAAGAACATTCAAACTGATCGCCTCAAAATCAACTCATCATCTCCTACTGTCTTTTCTAGCACAATCACTGAATAGAAACCATTTAAAAAGACGTCAAAATGCTCAAATGAGGGCAATGTGAAGTCAACCGTACCTAATTTTTAAAGATTAACATCAGATAAACATAATAATTTGAAGTCATAAATAAATAAAACATACCAACATACTTACTTTTTAATTTCCAGGGTAGAAATGTGAGTTAGTTTCTATGAATGTTACAAAAGATGTAAAATATGTTAATTGGTGGTTTAATTTTGAAAATAACGCCAAAAAAGTTTTTTCTTTTTCCGAGGGTTTCAAATTGAATTGAGTGTGACTTACTTACGAGTGCTTTAACTGAAATGTGAAGGCAAAATTTATATAAATACTACAAAAAAATACATCAGAGTCGTGGAGGGACAAATGAGGTTTGAACCCAAGACCAGAAGTGCATTGAAAAGCCATATTGAAAGAGTGTAAGCTTAAAAAAGAATCATTCTATCACTAGTCAATAGTGTTCACTTGACATCACATTATAAGCAGTAAAACAGATGGAGGAAACTAAAGTAAATATTGTTGAATGTATTTTTTGTTGTTAGAAAAAAGCTGAATCAATCTAGTGACTCTTATTATTCACCAGACTGAAACTTTGTAAAATGACATTGTAGATATTTGATGGAGAAGTTAAGGATAAGGTGCACATTATTTGTCTTTGACCCATCGTTCAATGCTCAAGGACCCATCTCCTGATGTTCTTGACTACTATAGCTACGAGATTTTCTCTAACTTGCATGTTATTGGTTGGTGGGGGAACCGGAGTGCCAGAGGAAACTCTAATAAATGGATATATTAAAGTTGTTGTTTCATTTATGTTCATGAATGGCAATTTTTTTTTGAAAATGTTAAATAAAATTGAATCGAAAATTGACATCAATCAATATGACAACAAAAATCATGATTATATTTTTCCCAAATTGCCCAGCCCTATGCTTTAGTTTTTGGCAATTAGGCAAAAACAATAAGAGCTGGTTTTGGTTTTGCCAGCCAGTGACACATTGGCTCGGCGAACATCCCTATTCAGACAGAAAAGACCTTCGGCTTTGTGTTAGTTTTTGCTTCACGTAGCTCGGCTCAGACAGTACTCACCTACTACCACTGGGAGCACCTTCATGGCTTTGCGCTCGCGACCACTCACTCTGCTGCTCTTGCTGTTTCTCCTGCCTCTTTTGGCGGCGCTGCTTTTGGAGGGGCATTTTCCTCGCCTGCTGTCACCTCTCATGTCTGTCAGATCCGCATCCGACACGCTGTCATTTTGCATGGTCATGGGGTCGCTCTCCATCACCACCACCATGTCCCTGTCCTGCTCGTCGGTCACTGGGGTAACAGAGGGAGTTGTTTGGGAAATGGTGGAGGGGGAAGTGGGGCTCAGACCAGGTGCCACCGCGTACACAACCTTTTCCTGGCTGCCTGTCGACTTGGCTTTAGCGCGGCGGAGGGCAGAGCTTAGGTGTAAGGACAGGGTTTGGCGATTGTCCCTACCAGCCTGGGACCGTGAGCGCCCACTCCAGCGCCTCAGCCCGCGAAACATCCAGTAATACAAGAAGAGCATGACAGGACAAGGCACAAAGAAGGAGCAAACGGAGGAGTAGACCACAAAGCGATCGTCCTCCAGTTTGCACACGCTGGGGTCTCGTCCGGGAACCTGATTCAGACCGAAGATGACAGGGCTAGCCACGCCCAGAGACAAAACCCAGGTGGCAGCGATGAGGGCCAGCTGTCGCACGCTGAATTGGTTTCTGTTGTACTTGAGGGGCACCACCACCGCGATGTACCTGAAAGAACAAACTACTTTTAGATCATAATCAGGGGCCAAATGTGCCTAATCTAAACTACCACTGTGTAACTTCTCTGGTAGAAACTTCTCCTCTTGATACCATGGTGATTTTTATGCTTTGCCAATTTATTTTTCTATAGGTGTTTTTATTATTCACAAATTAAAGCAGAACTACTCCAGTGCTTTCTCTTGTGAAATTAGGCTAGCCAACTGAAGTGAAACTTAACATTATTTTTTTATTTTCTGAATTTTTCATTGAAATTTAGGATTGAAATAAGGCAGCAAAACACGCTTTAGCACATTTTACACTGCTAAATAAAAAAAAAAAAACAAAGAGTCAGAGTTTCTCAGGAGAAAAACTTGGGTCAGCAACACAGACAAGTTGCATTTACTGTACCTAATCTGGGACGCAGCGAAGAGAGCCAACACATGTTTCAAATGCCCCAAAATGCATATGTAACCTAACCTGGCCAGCCAGATGGTTTATCTCGCGACATTTGTGAATTCACAAACACGATATAAGCCATCTGTTCGATTGGTTTGGGAGTCTGAACCAACGGTGTTTCGGCGATGTTAAAACGGCTGTTAGCGCCCTGGCGCTAAACAAAGATGTCGGCTTTTGTGGATGTACGTGTTTCTGCTGCTTTTGATGCTGTTTTAGCAGAAATACAGAGTAATTTCTTTTTGAAAGAAAAGCTGTATGTGTGACGCGTACTTGTTCTATCTCACGCGGACATTGGATACACCATTACGAGTTGTTGCTGTGATTGGCTAAGTACAAATAAGGTAGGCCACACACCCAATCAACTCGAAGTATTTCACTAAACGCCCCACCTTTTCTCGACCGCTTTCAGCGAGTCAAGTCCCAGATGCATATAGTGAGAAGAACTCAGATAGGAGTTCAACACATGACGTGAGCCAGGTTATAGGTAACCATCATCACGAAGAATAACAAAGACATTCAACAAGGTAAAAATGTTACTTAGTTCTGCTTTAATTGTAGCTAACTGTAGTTAAATGCACAACTAGTGTTGCCAGATTTCAAAATGGTCCATACATTGAAGATAGAAACCACTGACCAATCAGTGACAAAGTTTATTATGAATCATGGGTAATACCTCGAGCTGGTAAGGAGAGCTCAGCAGCACTATATAGGCCCCAGTGATCTCGAGCGATCAATCTGACTGCAGGCAAGAAAAAAACAACTGACTTCCACTGGATTCACCACAAAGCCATGATGCATGATGGGAAATGTAGTGCAGTGAACACTGTGGACTCACAGCTGATTTGCATGTTTAATATGAGTCAGAAAAAATCCAGGCTGTTGTTTACACAGAGCATTATTAATATGATCTTAATCTGCTGAAAGTCATTCTCTCAGACAGAACTCAAGTGTGTAAACTTTATGATGAGCTCTTTTTCTTTGCTCTGGTGACGTGTGAGTGAGTTTGTGATGTGTGAGAAAAGCAGAAGTGCTTTTATAGAGGTGTACGTTGTTTTATTCAATGCAACACTTAAAACAAACGCGAGAGCTGTGTTGTCTCTGTGACTCTGTGAGACCTGACTGTTCTCGAGCACAAGAAGTGTCCAACTTGAACCACACCCCCTTGCCACAGCTGCCTGCTCTCATCTGAAATCCAGAGATTGTCACAACTTGAGCACACCTAATCACTTTGTCAGACACCTGACTCTTTGTCATGGTTTGCTCTCAAGAATAACATTTCAACACAATGTGGGTGGAGCCTAATGAGAGCTGTGTAGAAACAAGTGCAAGAGCCTGTCACAGTTGTGTCTGTGTCCTGGTGCAACATCAGTTCAAACATGTTCCTGTTTCATGGTTCAAAATCCACTTCAGGTTTTAACAAACCAAACCGGCAACCCAAATGAGAGTCATGTGAGGCTCACTCTGCTTTCCGCTTGGATAACATCGTGTCCATTGTCTTTTTAATTATGAATGACTAAGATTCACAATGACTTCAGTAAAAATAAGATTACCTTTTAACATGTTTACCTTGTATCTGTGACACACATATTGCATGTTTAAGAAATCTGAAATTAAAATCTTACATACGGTTCCTTTACATAACTATAATAATAATCCAAAGATGTTTGCTCACTTTTGTGGCCAGTGCAATGTCAACATAGTGACATTGTTGTGCCCTGATTGTTTCTGATCACAAACACCTACTGCAGAAATGCTCCTTTAGTCCTCCAGCTCTAGACTCTGTCCAGTGAAGCAATTTATTTAAAATGTGATTGTGGGCAGAATGTATGGGTTAGCTTGCCTTTTTAAACTGAAGTTCAAGTGTCATAAAAAGTGAATCAGCTGCAAAATAAACCTCAACACCCACAGACCATGCATTGCTAAACTATTCACTTTATTCTGCTCTGCTCACTTTTGCTTCTTTGAGCTACAAATCTGACACTGCTGATACTCTAAAACTCAACTGGTTAACAGAGGGAAAGACTTAAATATTGCATGTCAGTTGATTTCACGCTTCATGTGCAGACAATTCAATGCATCAAATCTCTGGACAACCTGAAAATGGCTTTAGTACAACATTATCGATCTTTGTTAATACAACCAGAAGTAAGATTAGGTCTGACGGCAGCCCCCAGGAAAATACCAGAATAAGGTGAGTAGTTTAATTTGAAAATGATTAAAATGATTCCCCTCTCGTTCTCACTTTGATAGAGGCCATTCTAACTCAATTTATCACATTATCGTAGTGTTTTTCCATATCTCTGCTTTTATCTCGAGCTTCTAAAGGTTTGAAGACCTCATTTATCAATCCAGGTGTTATATTGTGAGTGTTTTGCACTCAATTTGCTAATGGAAAATTAGTTTTTAATATCTTGCACAAAGGAATCATGCACCATCTCAGAGTTAACATTTAGTATTAGTCGTGTCTAGAGCTGGGCAAAATATCGAATTTTAGATAATATCGTTGTGATTGCTTTGAAGATATGCAAAAATGGAATATCAAATATAATGTTTATAGTAAAAAATGTTTCAAAAATAGTTGTTTAAAGATACAAATGAAGAAAATTACAACGTTGTAAAGGTGCAGAAGGTGATATTTTATTTCATTCATTGGAGTTTTAGTTACCAATTGTTTTATTAGTTAGAAGAACACTGCAAGTTTATTCAGAATTTGTTACATTAAAATCTTGTTTAGCTGCATTTTTTCTTTATGAATAGTAATTTAGCATCCAAAGTTTGTGGTCTTGTGTGGGTACTTTGGGTCAAATATTTGGTCTGAATATAGAGACAGTCACTTGTTTTGAGAAAGGGGCGACCTTCTAGTTGACTAATCAATTTTTTACACATGTTAGGTCAACCAAAAATGTCTTCAGTCAACTACAGACACATTTTTCTGATCATAAGTTTCCACGAATACACTGAATTATATAGATGAACATTTTCCGGTTGGTTTCTATTTTTGTCAGTATCGTCCAGTCGTGTCAAATTTTTGCTCGCCTAAACCTATTTTGTACGAGAGCACATGTTTGATAAGGGAGGCCTTAAGGTTTCCGGTCTCACCTGTCCACGCTGATGGCACACAGGTTCAAGATGGAGGCGGTACAGAGCATGACGTCCATGGTCATCAGCGCGTCGCAGATGGAAGTGCTCAGTGTCCATATTCCTCCCATGAACTACACAAACACAGCAGAAGAGCAGACGCACAACAGGTCAACAGTTCTTATTGCAGACTTATAGACTTTTTGAAGCTGAAGTGTGTGGCTATTGCTGTGTTGTAATTGTTGCCTTTTATTGTGAAGGGTGTTTTCTGCAGAAGAACATAATGAAAGTTATCAGGTCTGATAATTGTATATTAATGAAAATCAAACCAAATTATTGCAAGTAATGTGTATTTTTGCAATGTTCTGCGACGTTCTTATTAAATTCTAAGATAAGACCCATAATAACAAAACACTTTGAGATAGCTTGCCATCGCTCATCGAAGAGATAAAATCTTTAAACTGTTTAATTAAATTCTCGTGAATTGTAATTCACTTTACAACATATCTGCCAAGATTGTTTTTTGTTAATTAAGTTTACTCATCCTTATTCAAATTTTTCATTTTAGTAGAATTACCCTTAAGCTGCAGGTTTATGGAAATGCCCAGAAAAGTTGTCAAATATGTTTACGACTGTGTTTGTTTATACTTAAGGCTACATCCCGTAGTTGTATTTACAGATTTTTCAAGTTTAGACCAAAACAAGTTGATTTTGTGACTTCTTTTTGTGTGTGTTTATTAATGTTATTTATTTATTTATTAGTTGTTGTTTTTTTGCACATCACACTTATAAATGTGTTAGTGTAACAGGTCCAGTTACAATTTTACAAAAATACTTACTTATTTGATGGAACACTCTAAAAAACAAGCTGCTCATCTGGCGAGGTTATTCCTCTTAGAAATAGAATTATCAGTACATTAACATTTAAGCTGCCATATAAATGCTATTCTTACGTATGCCACTTATATAAATGGATTTCTTCTCAAGCCATTATGCACTTATCCAGCTTTTCCAGTTCTGATACCTGTTTTTTTCTTTGGCTTCAAGTATCTGCGGACCTGAGATCAACTAACACAGTGTAGAGAATAAAAAAAGCTTTTTTTCCCTCAAAGCACAGTTATCTTATCAGTATTTCATATTGTGCTGCGTGTTACTTGTTGTAGAAGTAACAAACTTTATGTGTCGTTGCATCAGCATTAGCCAGTTAATTTCATTAGATTATGAACTGAACTGAGATTATTGGACTGATCCAGCAGAATGATCGGTGTCAATATCCGATCCCAGTATCGGAGTGGTCATCAACATGTTTTAGCACAATTCAGTAATATTTTAAACTTTTCTGGACAAATTGTTAATAGAGTGATGATCAGATGAATAATATTTTTACCACTATGCTGCTTTATGATTAGATTATTAAAAAAACAAACGTGAAAACATGATATTTTGTTCGATACATTTAGCAACGTTGCTGTACACTGCAAAAACTATCTAGACTTGCTTAAAATAACTTGGAATCAGAATTTTAATCCTGATTTGAACTGCTTTGCTGGATAAGATTTAATTGCTTATTTACTGTAGAATATTTCACTGGTTTCCAGGGCCGGCCCTGGGCGTAGGCAAACTAGGCAGTTGCCTAGGGCGCCATCTGATGGTGAGGGCGCCAAATTGCACCCTTAATATGAAAATCAAGTTCTACCACTCATAAGCAGTTTGCCATTTTTGATTTTGTGTCAATGGACAGACGTTCATTTAGTTATGACCACAAACAGCTGGGCCACATTACAATTTGGGCCCCGAAAAGAGTATCTTGGTGAGGATATATACATAAAAGAATACCACTGTAAAAGATATTTTAAGTGGTCAAAAATACTCCAGATTATAGGAAATTGCATCTATTTTCTTCACTCACAAAATCAAACATGACCATGACCTTGCCGTCATAACCTATACAGCATTAAATTCAGAAAAAAAAAAAAAAAAAAAAATTATATAGTGTTGAGGGCGGGGGTGGAGTAGGTGGTGGGATCCAATGAAATCTTGCCTAGGGTGCCAAAAGTGCTAGGGCCGGCCCTGCTGGTTTCAATACATTTTTAACTGGTTATAGGGGAATTCGGCTTAAAATAAGAAAATAAAAATAGTGCCAATGGAGTAAGAACAATTTTCTTAACCCATTGGCAAATAATGTGGCTCGAAATAAAAAGCAATGTCTTCAAATCAGCTTGAAACACTTTGAAACGGGGAAAATAATGTCTCTAAATTGGGGTTAGATTAGTCAAAATGCTTGAAATTAGGTTTAAATCCTAGAATCAAGCAATATTAAGTTTTTTGCAGTGTAGATTTGTGGTGCTTTTGTACTTCGGCATCCATGCTCATGTCTGACCTCAGAGTAGACGTAGAGGGGCAGCACAAGCACCGCCAGCAGCAGATCAGCAACAGCCAAACTAAAGATGAAGTAGTTGGTGGCGGTTTTGAGGGAGCGCTCCGTGAGCACGCTCAGACAAACCAGGATGTTCCCCAGGATTATGACCAAAATGAGAAGCACCCCCAGGATCAGGGCCAGATAGTTGTAGCTCAGCAGGTCCATGTCATGTGGGAGGCTGCCCCAGGTCACATTGTCCATGATGGAGGGCTTGCACTCATCAGCGGTCTTCTGTCAGCAGTCAGAGCCACAGACGTAGACAAATGCAGCTCTGTAGTTCATGTTCCGGCGTTTGTGAAGTGTCTGGTGAGTTTTTACAGAGCTGATGATCATTGTAGTCCTGATCAGTTGAGTTTACTTGGATGTTCCTGCAATGAGAGGAAACAGTTGTGGAAAATAAGCAGGTTTTTTTATTTACCGGTAGGTTTTTTTTGAGTTGTTCTTTTAGAAACACGGCTGACTATATTAACTTGTGCTCAAAACATCTCTACATGATTTGATTTCTGGAGTTGTTCAATTATTCAAGTGTCATTTCAACAGTCAGAATTATTTTTGATTGTTCACATCTGTGCAGATAATCACAAGGAAAATAAGGACAAAAAGGGAGCAAATTCAAATTCATGGTTCTGCAAGATTTGAACAAAGATGGTAAGTTTTTTATTCACCAAATAAATACAAATCTGTGTTTGCTAATTCAAAGTGCAAACTTGTAAATTTTATTTTGACCTTGAGGAGGGCCTCTTTTTTTTCCCATCGAAAAGATGTTCCTTTAGTTATATTTTGCCACATAACACTCATTTAACGCTTTTAACGATGCTCCAAAGCTTTGTAATTATTTCTACTGAAATATGTAATTGACTTTTCATCCCCAGAAAGTTTTACAGTGCACCTATAAGTAGATTTTGCTATTTTAAATAATTGGAGGAGGAGTTTGCATGTTCTGTCTGTTTCACGGTGAGTTTTCTGCGGGTATTTGAGTTTCCTCTCACCTCCAAAAACATACATGTTTGGTTAATTGGCATCACTGTAAATTTTCCCCTGAATGAATGAGAGAGTGAATGGTTGTCTATGTCTAACTCTGCGGCGAGTTGGCCACTGTCCAGGGTGTTCCCCTGCCTAAGGCCCAAAGTTACTGGGATAGGCTCCAGTCACCCGCGTCCCCTAACGGGATTAAGCAGTAGAAAATGAATGAATGTGCTTAATATTGTTTTAGTCCAGAGATACAGATGTGTTTACATGACTTGTTTCAATAAACCTGTGCTTATTTCAAGCCAATTTAATTATTTGTTTCAAAGTATAATCTTTTGTGAAAAGTTAGAAAGATCTTCTGCTTGATATCATTGCTTGAACAATTAGTCAAAATCATCGAAAATTAAAATGAACATTTTGAATTCTTTCTAATCAAGACTAAAAAATCTTTCTTTTTGTAGCGTGTAAATAATATCTAACCGACACGCTCGTCGTTGGTGATCAGATTTCTCTTGTGCATGTAAATACAACAAACATCACGTGAAATTATTGGAAAATCTGATTGTGAGTAAGGATGAAATCTAGTTTTTTCTGTGAATTTGCCAAATAAAACAAGGCTTTTCAATAAATATCATTACTGCTTTGATGTAGTTTTTAGAATCATGTCTATTAAACTTAATATTTTCTGGGTCAATTTTTGTGAAATAACAAGATACAGAATGACAAAGCTCTCCCTAAAGCTCTCTACTCTAATGACAATAAGTTGCTGTTTACTTTGTCAGTGACAGAGGAATCAACCCTTTCCTAACCACACAAAAATTTCAAAACCAAGTCATGGAGGGACACATGAGGATCGAACTCAACACCACAACACCACTATCAAACTATTCAATACTATTTTCGATATTGTTCCAATCTTAATTATCTGACATGGCAGAAATAATGTAATGTACTGTAATTACATGTCTTATCATCATAATCTAACAAATAACATACATCACAGAACACAGTTTCAGGACCTACATGATACTCGTTGCCTTTTGTTGATTCTGAGCGTGCCCACTTGTCCCATGTGTATAAGGTTGTGATAAATGTCAGCTGTATTTTTTGGCCGAGTGTCTCTTCAGATCGATGCTCTGAAGCTTCACTTATATCAGAGCGTTGCCATGGCGCAGGCAAACACAAACATGTAAACATTTACTTTGAAATAGAAGAGCGTCAAACAGTTTGCAAAGGTTTTGGGAGTGTTTTCAGACAAATACACACAGCACTGTTTGTATTTGTTTTGTAAAGTCCTCAAACTGACATTTTTCTTCACAAAGCTCCTTTAGAAAGTGTATACAAACATTTTGTCTTCAAGCAAATAAAGACATGCTTTCATAGATTACAGTCACTTAATGGAAACGTATTATGTTAAAATCACTGAGTTTTTAAACAAAACAGTGTTCTCTCAACAGTAGCTTAAAGTTGTATTTGGACCGACATGTTTGACTGCTGTTGTATCTTGTATAAAAATGCCTTTCAACATTGAGTGGCAAAAGTATGATAAGAACACATGATAAATGTGTTTCCTAGTTTTTTGAGGGCTAACTTTTTCATTCAGGAAGCGTTTGTTTGGTAAAACATTATAATAATAAAATAGCTTTTCTGTCATTCACGTCATTTTTTACTCATCAAAGAGACTGAAAAACATCTTATTTAAGCATAGAAAAGGTAAGGAGTAAGTGTGTGATTCAAAAGCCTGGGTCAGTGACAAATGTGAGAGAAACCTTAGTGCTGTTGATGTTTTTCTGCTTTTCTGCTACTGTTTACCAAAATTTCTAAACTTAATATTTAGCAGTAGTTGTGGTTTTTGATATTTATTATCAGACTAGCTGCTTTTTTTCTATTTTGGTAGTGTTTGGAGTACTTACAAAAGAAATTATAATTTGTCTCTATTGACTCTCAGTCATTCTCGTCACTCAGTGCTGACATTTACCGTAGAATGATGTGATGTAAATCTGCATAATCTGATGCTAAGATCCCTGTTTTCTCCTACCACCTATCCCCGCCCACTAGTTTGCATTTACTTCTGAATTCTCAAAATTTTAATTTGCAACTCGAAGCTTTACAACAAAAATACAAAAATATAAACATACAAAACATACAAAATATAATTAAGCATAAAATACAATAAAATGTTCAAAACAAATTATAGCATTTAAAAACATTTCAGTCATAAGCATGTTGACAAAGGACTGTCTTAAGCCCTGATTTAAAAACAGTGAGAGTAGGGGCCTATCTGTCAGATTTGAGCTGCATGAAACTGAAATGCTGATTCCCCATGTTTAATCCTGACTCTGGTCCATGTTTAGTCCTGAATCTGGGCACCAGCAAGAGGCCGGTCCCTGAGGTCCTCAGAATTTGAGATGGTTCATAAGCCACTAACATGTCAGAGATATACTTTGGTGCTAGTCCATGGAGAGACTTAAACACAAGCAGAGCTGTTTTAAAGTCTATTCTCTGAGCCACTGAGAGTAAGTGCAAATACCTAAGCACAGGACTAATGTGATGGATGTACTACAGCTGTTTTACAGCTCGTTTGGATAGACCGGTGAACAGGCCGTTACAAAAGTCCAACCTACTGGAGACAAATGCATGGATAAGTCTCTCCAAGTCAGGCTTTGACACAATACTTTTGATTTTTTTAAATGGTAAAAAGCTGCTGATGTTCTTGACTTGATGTGACTGTTAAAATTCAAGTCTGAGTCCATTATTACCCCCAAATTTATAAACTTGACCTGAAGGTTTTAGAGAGAGAGACTGAAGTGACTACTGACACTTTCTCTTTGTTTCTGTGGGCCAAAGATGATAACTTCAGTCTTGTCTGAGTTTAGCTGTAGAACGTTGTTTTGCATCCAAACACTGATCTGTTGGATGCAGTGATAGAGTGAATCCACTGGCCCATATTCACCTGCTGTTAGTGACACATATCTGAGTCTACATAGTTGTGATAGTACACATTATTACTGCGTATTAATTGACCTAATGGCAGCATGTAAAGACTGAACAGAAGGGGTCCCAAAATTGACCCTTGAGGAACACCACAGGTCAAGTCCATGTGGGGACACACAATTTCCAATTTCAACAAAATACAATTAATATTTCTGTTTCAAAGCCATCAATTTATTTAATTATTGATAATCGTATTTATTATATTTTTTCATTTATTCCAAATGTTATCACAAATGCTTCCACATACTATCTATTGATCTGAAGTTTTACCCTCACAAGTTCCCCCATGTGTCCACTTCCTCCCTGCCTTGTTTTGGTGAACCTGCTGTTCAGATAAATGTAAAGGTTATGTGCACGTGCCAAGTACAAAGGTCAAGTCAATCACTGTCTGTACCTGATTTCCACAGTGACACTGAATCTTTAACAGTCAGGTTTAGCACACCTCAGATTAGACCAAACAGGTGTTAAGAAGCAAAGGGATAGAGATTAAAGCCACATTTTTTTAAGTTTGGTGTGATAGTCCTTGCGGTAAATATTTATTATAGTTTTACTTGCAAATTGTAAAGAAATAAAAGTAGAAAATTGCAGGAAGTAAACACATGTCCACTCATGTCATCAAAAAGCACCAAAATGCAAACAATATACACAGTTTCCTAAGAGTTTAGACAATAATTTAAAAGGGATCTAATATGTTATTTTTTATTAAGCATGTTTTAATGATGCTAACTCGATATTAATGTACTCAAAGTGATATTTGGATTGATTCACGCACAGCTGAGTAATCTAACTGATCTCCAAAATCTCTGTTTACACCTACACTGTAAACCTTTGCTGTAAAATTAATCACTGAAATTTCAAAGTCTTTTTTTACTGACATCCCAGGGGGAGGCATATTCCAGTGATTTGACCTATTCCTACCCTGCTGACATCTAGCGTCAATATTCACATTCCGGCCCGTAATAAAACATTTCAAATACGTATAAATGTATCACAATTGATGTGGATTAGTTAACAGTGCTCTCTTAAGTATTCATGTTGTAAAGAATAAATATGATTTAAATGTTTGTGGACTATATGTGATAATTAAAATTCCTCTCAATCTTACACAGTGCCCCTTTAAGTAAAATATTTTACCAACACACGGTTCACTCGATTTTTTATTTGTTTTTTTTGTATTATTATTATTTTAGATGGAGCACAAACAGGAAATGAACATGCCAGGAAGATAACTCAATGGGCAAGATGTTAGCATTTTTGAAAATTCCAGCAGATAAAAACTAGTGCACTCAAAATTTCCCACTATGCATTGGAAAGGTAATGGATTGATGGTCCCTAAAACAGTCAATATACCACAATGCATTGCGAGACACTATGCAGACAGCGTCAGGTCTTTAAAACAGATAAACAAACTGAATGAAAAATGATAAAAGAGCCACTTAAACGCACTGTTGAGCCAAGATAATAAACAAAACACTCATAAATAAAAAATGTTAGCCATAAAGAAGCTAAAACTTGCTGCTTATCTTAGTTTGAGCTGTAAAAGCTGAACTATCCAGTTCGTTTGATACAACTTGTATTCAGATTAGTAGTTCATAAATATGTGCATACCGGACGGAATTGATCAGTACTTATTCCAAAAGTATATTTTATCAGAAATTCACCGACTTTTTTTTTCATCCATCAGCAGAGTCACATGACCTATGGTTTGCTGAAAGTAGTGTGCCTCGTGTCCGAAAAACTAAATGAATGAGTCCACTGAACAGAGCAGGACTTTATAATGATTGAGTGGTCAGCCAACGTTCTCACACAGCTACAGTCTATTGGATTTATATTTTGTTTTGTTGTTTTTTTAAGTAAAGCAAAGCAACTACATGTATTTATTACTGTACAATAATAACACAATTCAGTTTTGTTGCAAAAGGCAGGCAGGGTTGTTGGGACAGGACAGTTTATAGGTTATAGAAGGATTCTTGGTAACTGGATTTGAGGCTAAGGAGGCAAGAGAGGCCTGGTTTGCAGGAGTGAAGGTCGGTGTGTCCCTGTTAATCATTATTCCATTATGAACTCCCATTATTAAAGTTACAAGTTTAAAGATTAATCGCACATGTGATAAAGTTTTAGAATAAGGCCATGTTCTAAAACTTTGGCGTTAAGGGGAATGCAACAGTCTTTGTTACTCAACTGAAGACGTAGTAGATCTTAAAGTATCATCGACAGTGTTCGAAATCAAAGTTCACTTCATCAAAGTCATTTCATTGATGAATAACTGACTCTGTATTTATATATAAGATAACCCTCCCCTAACTAACCCACCACTGTTCTGACTGTTCTATTTTGTAGCCTAGCTTTTCCTTTTCCTTTTTTTGTCTATTTTCTCTTTCTTCATTTTCTCTTTCTTTTTACTCCTTCTTTCATTTTCTCAGCTTCCTTTTTTTTCTGATGTGTACTGTTTCAGCTTAATAATTCCTGGTAAATTGCCCTGGCTACTGTGAACAAACAGTAGCATACTGGTGATCTTATAGACATAATCTGGAGACTGTATACTTTCAGATGAGAGTCGAAACGTCTTGATCTTCGGAAACACTGTCCAGATGACTACTTTGAAGATTCTACTATGGATCACTCCTGGAAGAAGGAGGGACTACCCGTCTAACTGAAGATGATTTAGAAAAAAAATGTATTTTTTATGCATATGCTGGTAACAAAAACAAGGTTATTTGTTTGAAATTATAGATGCTGTCTATTTTATTTTTGGTTTTTGACTAATTGAGTAGTTTGCAAGTCCAAGACAAGAAAAGTTAGAACTTTTGGTATTTTTAATCATCAAAATATTAAATCATATTCATGAATTCATACTATAATTACAAATCAAAATCACTAAATGAGCATCCTATTGATCTCCACGCAGTTCAGAAATTCCTCTATTTATCAAAAACATGTCCGAATGCCTTCCACTTTGCCCTTTTAGCAGCATGTGTTATGTTATGATCCTTCTCCCACGTGTTGCGGGGTTTGCAAAGCTAGATGATGGTATTTACTGATGCTTTTTTGTCTGATGTTTAACAGCAAACCCAAAAGCTTATGCAAAATAAATACAACATTGAACACGGACTGAAGCGCAAGAATTTGACCCGAGCCACTCACATTCAACAGGCTGCCTGCTCAACCTCGGAAGAATTTACAAAACATGACGCACATCCAGGCAATTATCAATAGACTGTAATTCGATATATAGCAACTTTGAGCATTTTAACTTATATATGCACTTTTAAAGAACACATATTATGCATGTTTTATTTTATTATAAAAACTAATACTTTACAGTAAAAGTGAAGTATCCCAGCTCAGACTTTACTTACCTTCTTTCCCTTTTGTTCTTCTGCAACCTCTATGGAGTTCACCCCGTTGGACTGACCTGTCATCTCAAGGCCTCCTCATCCTCTCGTCTTTATCCAAACGTCATGTTCGCCTCTGCGCTTTGGCCTCGGCGCGTTCCCGTCCGTCCAAAAGAGCAGATGCCTCTTTGACAGCAGCTAACACACACATAATGAATGAGGCGGCGTTAGCGAAGGGTTCGGCGCTCACAGACTCAAATGATAAAGAAATAATGGGGGCGCGATGCTGGCAGGAAGTCGCCGAAAGTAACTGGAGAGCGAAGTGAAGAGCGGCGAGGAGGAGAGGCTTGTTATAGGCCACAGTCTGTCAATCACAAAGTTTGAGACTTAATCAGAACACTGCAGCTCCCCTCTGCCCTGGATCATTAAGAAGAGAGTGAGTTATCAGGCAGCGTATGGAGCACACACATAATTAATACATTGTGTGCAGCAGAACATACTGTTTGTGACTAGTGTGCACAACTGTATCTGCAGTGAAGTTGGCTGTTTAATAGGGTGAGTTAAAAGAAGACACATCTTATTTGCGTTAAACACATTTAGAAAATATTTTCTAATAATAGTTTTGTTTTAGTGTTTTGATCATTTGTAATCATTCAAATGGTTCAAATGATGTGATGTAAAATGCATTGTGAAAACTAGGCTAAGGGTTAGTGCGTTTGGAGAAAGCAAACCAACATTCCAAAGGACTTGTTTGCAGTTGCAGTTGACCTCTGGATACAGGGTGAGGTGCAACATCTGCTGTGGTGCACAACAATAACTTGGTCCTGAACACTAAAAGACCAAGGAGATTATTGTGGACTCCAAGAATAAAAACTAAATCATCAGCCTCTTCTATCGCGCTGAGTGTAGAGAGGTGAGTAGCTTAAATTCTTAGGGGTGACTGTCAGGAGGACCTGTCCTGGGGTTTCACACTGCCTCAGCCGAGCAAGGCCAACAACGCTTATACCTGAGGAAACTGAAAAGTGCTAACATCTCAGACTATGATGATGAACTTCTACAATTGTGCATCAGTGTCTATATGATTCTTGTGTGGTATTCCAACTGCACAAAGGCTGACCAGCAGGCACTCCAACGGGTAGTGAAAACAGCGGGCAAAATTATTGGGACCACTCTCCCTGAGATAAGCGCCGCTCGCTGTTTAAAGAGAGCGCGCAACATCTTGCAGGATCGGCATCATCCAGCTCACCATCTTTTTTGCCTCCTGCCCTCAGGGAGGAGATACAGATCCATTCAGGCTAGAACAACCAGACTGACCAACAGCCTTTATCCCCAGGCTGTGAGGCTGCTGAACAGTGTCCCCCTTTCCTCTCCGCTCCCCTCCCATGGACAATAACCACATCCATCTCTGCAATAACTATGAACTGGACTTTGCATTGCTGCATTAAAACATCAAACTACACATCTGACTGTATGCCCTGCTCTCTGCTCACCTGTTCTCTGTCTCTGTGCTGTTAAAGCTGTGATGTGTTATTATTGTGCCAATGTTTACATAGTGGTTACTTGTTTACATAGGGGTTATTTATTGGGTTCAATGGGTCTTTGCACTTTAATAGTGTGTGTGTATGCTCTAAACAATTCGTTGTTTTTCTGACAATGAATAAATCTTGAATGAATTGAATTGAACTGTCACAGAACAGACTGCTGATCTGGAATAGGTTTGCAAGTCGACAAAGTATCTGAGTTGAGACTGTGGTCTCTGAGTCTCGACTGGGATGAGATCATCAGTGGATGGTTCTGAGAAGAGACAAGGACTACCAAAAATAGCGTGAACCGAAGACTGGAGGACCAATCAACTTAACGATGCTAAAGGAGGAGGAGAAGAGACTTCTGGAGGACAGATAAAAGAGACACTTTGAACTCTGCTTCTTTGTGAACATGCGACGGCAACATGAGGACGTCAACGCAGGGACAAGAACAAGATAGAGACGTTGAAGGGTTTAGAACAAGAAAGAAATGTTTTTGTAACGTTGCTTGTTTTCCCTTTGAATTCAAAGTAAACCTTAATCTAATTTGAATCTTTTGAGTCTTGGTTGTTTTTCTAAACAAGGGTTACAGTCTGGGGATTCATTTCTCTACAAACAGCTATGCACAATGAGACAGTTGCATATGACATTTTAGACACCCTTTTTCAGTAAAATAAGTTTTCTGATGGTTGTGTCCAACAAATATGACAAAGATACAGTCGGCATCATAGGCCAAGCCCACAAACATGACATTAACAGTGCATCAGAACAAACGTTTTATCACTCACTGCTCAACAACTACAGGTGCTACTTGCTGTTGTCTTTGCTAATAACCTCCCCTTTCCCCACCCTCCTGCAATGTGATTGGGCCGTTAAACCACTGGTTCAGCCCACAAATCAATCGGGCTGGTACCAGGTTAATCAGAAGTGGGACTCAAGATTTAAAGTCAGTTCAAAGAGGTCAAAAAATTATGAATGAGTGATAAAATAGGAAGTGACATCATCAATCATCATGAGACACACAACTTGCCGAGCCGAGAGTTAGTCAAACCTTACCCTATATTTCTAACCATCTGAACTGGTTAAAATGTTCTCATTGATGAGGAGTGACAAGGAAGGAGGTATTTTTAACAAATTTGGACGAGCCCTCAATCATTTACAGATGTAGTTTGGTCACGGTTGCAGTCATTTTTGCAATTGACTTGTGAATTTCCAAACGGATGATGCATTTGGCCCATTTTGGAAAATGTCCTGTTGAGTCAGTGTTGGGTCAACATGGTACATACTGTTGGGTACAAAATGCAATACTTTTGCCGGAGAAAAGTTAGGTTTTGTTTTTAAAAACTCTGAATCAACCCCATTCTTATTAAATTTGTCTTTTGCAAAATACCTTGTCTCAAAATGTCACCACAAAAAAGTGCGGTTCTGCTGAATCATGTTGGCAGCGCAGAAAAACTGATCATGAGAGAGAGCAGTCGTTTATTTATTGTGCCAAAATGGCTAAGAGATGCTGCCAAAACCTGCACATCCTTCAAGTAAAACATATAATTTGAGAGAAGCGCTGGAGCAGTGTAATTTCGATTCTGAAATATGGCAGTGAGGCTTAGACCATCAGTGTAGCCGCAAGTCAGTGTCACAATATCAAATTTTAGTATTACTATTATTATACCCAGTAGGTGTAATTTCTATTATACCTACTGTGTACCTTATTTTGTCTGAAATCAGTTAAAAAGAATTCACACTATAATATCAGGGGTGCACGGTGACAGAGAGGTTAGAGCTCTGGCTTTGTAGCAAGGAGATCGTGGGTTTGATTCTCGGGTCGAACCTCTCTGGGTGGAGTTTGCATGTTCTCCCTCTGTCATTGTGGGTTTTCTCCTGGTTCTTTGGCTTCCTCCCACCTCTAAAAACATGCATGTTTAGTTGAATTAGGCTTCACTGTTAATATCCCTGAGTGAGAATGAATGAGAGTGAATGATTGTCTTTCTCTCGTTGGCCACTGTGCAGGGTGTTCTCGTTCAAGGCCCAAAATCACTGAGACAGTCACTCGCCACGCCTAACAAGCAGTTTAAAATGAATGAATTAATGAACTCTAAGATGAAGCATTTAAATGTTAGTTGTGTGTTTTTGTGAAGGAACATGCTTTGTGTCTCAATGCTAAGGCTAAAGACTATCAATATAAAAACCAGCTACTCAACTGATGATCCATGCAGTCAATTTCTTAACCAAAATAGACTTGCAGAAAGGTTAAATTATATGGTTTTGATGTGAACAATCAAAATCTGTGTGATTACTTCAGGACGGCTTGTTGGGCCACAGAATGGATCATTATTGAACCTGGATGGACCTCCTAGTTTTTTTTCCATGAAAAACAAAAAACATATTTAACCCCATTAGGAATGTCTCAAAGTATGGCTTTAACTTTCTATTTTATTGACTCAGGTAGTTAACTTTTCACCTCCAGAAAGTTACACTGTGCAGGTTTAATAGGGAAGATAAATAATCAGATTCAAGCTACTTGTTTCATTTTTTTACTCTACTAAGATTATTTATATATTATTTTATCAGTGGTGGAATGTAACTAATGACAAAAGTAAAAGTACTGTACTTATTAGCATTAGGCCTATTTGTTATTTTTGCTTACTTAAAGGTGCATTGCGTAAGTTAAAATGCTCAAAATTGCGACTTGTCAAATTTCAGTCTAATATAAATGTGCACCATTGAGTTTTGTAAATTCTCTGAGGTTGCCTCTGTAAGAAATATAACATGTGTAAAAAGACACTGGTGCACCGAGGAAACCTTAAAGTGATCTTTATAGTTTTCACTTTTTTGTGAATGAAAAAAAAAAAAAACTGATACTGCCTGACAAAAGTATATGCAGCAGCAGCAGGAGTGTTTTCTCTGCTCTGATCACACAGGACAGTCCTGTCAGCATGATTCAGTCTGACTGACGCTCCTAAAGCCCAGTTTTACAGGGACAGAGATAAGGAGGGCATCTGGGGCTGGAACCCCCTAAATCTCGCTTCTATGGGGTCCCCCCATTTGATTTTTTATTTAACTGCTTCATGTCTTTTTAATTAGAGTAAAATGACAACCGACAATAAGATCATCACATCTAAAATTCACGCCCCATAATCCACCTGTACATCAAAACCTTGTATTGAAAAAATTGTGTTTAAATGCTTATGGATCAGGAAGAGGGGGCAGATGGCTTGAAATCTGGGCCTAGGACGCCAGAAGGGTTAGAGCAGGCACAGAATGTGACAACCAAAGTACATTATCACCCGGAGAAGAGTGAATGAGTAATTGTTAAGGTCACTGGGCGTCACTTGACATTTCAGGAAAACGGGGGTAATGAGCTATAATATATTTTATTTATCAGAAAAGAGCAACTCAGACTCTCACTAAGTGAGCAGACGATGCAACCTTTACATGCTCACCAACACTGATAAATGTGTCATTATTCTTAACCTGAGTTTGAACCGTGAGGCGAGGAAAACCTTGAGAACAGCAGCCTCAGCGAGTTCAGCCGCGCCAAAGGTCACTTAATAATTCAACAATCGCTCCCTGTTTACACTGATGACTTCTAAATGGAGTCGTCACATTAAAGCTACAGGAGAAGTGACGGGTAAAACCGCAACAAGTCTGCAAAAGCATCACATCTGTGTAAATGATGAAGGTTAAACTGGATTTGAACAGTTTATATTTTAAGGACAACTTTTGTAAAATTATTCTGGTTTGAATTCACATTTCATGCGTGCCTGGGAGACTGGCGAAATTCAATATCTCATTTAACTAATTTGATGTAAGCTGTTTAAAAAAGGGTTTGAGCAGATCTAAGCTACAGGAGCTGGCTCAATGTGAGCACTGAAACAGCCTGAAACCTCTGCAACATCTGTAACTGACCAGAATGTGGCGCCGTGACACTGACAGTCTATTGCGCATGTCACCTGCAGAAAAATCGGTTTCGTTGGCTGAGGAAACTTCTATGACAAAACAACTAAATGGTACGAGAGCAGCTTTTGGTCAGGTATGAACTGTGTGACGGATGTCTGGCTCCTGGATCTTGAGACAGCAATGTATTCTCATTTCTTGCATAAAATATCACGCCATGACAAATTGCGTGTCATGACGACATGCCTTTTTTGGCGCGAAATTACAAGCCCATTTTTTCTGGCGTGGTTTGGACACGTGACGTGGTTGAGGACAAACAGGTCTTTTGGGGTTAACGCCTAAGTTTAGGTCTGAAGTTGCAAAAATGGTAAGTTTAGGTCTGAGGCTTGGAGTTGGTTAAGGTTAGGATAGATTTAGTCTTCATGAATAATAACACGTCTTTACATTCACCATAGAAATTAACTGTGACAGAAACAGGTGAAATACACACGCAAAAAAAATAGAAATTGCGTCTGTCCCTTGAAGCTTGAGACAATGTTTTTCTCGCCGTTTTTTCACTCACTTGAATGTAAATTTTAAGAGTCGTAGGTTTGAATTTCATTGACAAATGTTGATTTAGCAGCAGAACATTTGTTTTCACACAGTGATAAACTCTTGGAATTAGCTAACATTGGTGCTTTTTTGACTTGTTTCCACTGTTTGTGTCTATGAGTGGCAGCTCTTTCTGGAGGCAGGGTGAGCGTCCGTGCGTGTGTTGATAAACAAAGAATCCTTCTATATAATGTCCTGTTATTCAACAAACTCCATTACGACTGCTTCTGTTAGCAGTATTGTAATGAACAATTCAGAGGCTCAGAATGCACCAGGGTAAATCAGTAAAATATGTGATTAATGTAGGAAGTTTAAAATGAATTACTTTGAAATTACATTGTTAAAGAAGCCAAAACTTCCAATCAAAACTGTTTTTTGCAGTTTTAAAAATAAAGTTTTACCCAGTACTGCACTGAAGTAAGTAAACACCCTCAGTCACATCTGCTTCTGTTTAGTCTGGCACAATCCAGCAAAACAATTGTCAATTTCCCATCATCTCTTCATCTGTCAGAACCGTCTCATCTTTCCACCAACACGACTGAATTTCCTTCTTTCATTTCGTCCTAATGAACAAACACCGGCACAATCACGCCTCCACTATGATCATCCCATGTAAAATCAGACAGACGAGTTCTCATTTTGACAGAGTTAATTCCCACAGAGCACAGGTCTTCGTCCCGCCGTCCAATCATCTCGCAGAAGATAAGATTCTGTGTCACTTTTGCTCAGCGTTTGAATTTCCACTCACACGGCCGTTCTCTTATCGAGCCACTGCGTCATTAAAAATCCACTTAGTAAGTCGGCTCTGGCTTCACACTTTTCATTAGCAGATATAGTCTCTGCTGCTTCGTATTTAGGTCACGATCTTTGGACCACGTGCAGTTTGTCTAACACATATTTTCTGCTGCTGCGTGACTCGAACAGAGCGTATCTCCGAGTGGATTCTGTCATATTTCACTTCACATTATTAGTGACTGGTCTTGTCCAACAAAACCAATTGAAATTCAGGTAATGACAAGCAAATATGAAACAAGAAGAAAAATGTGACAGCTGGGGAAGTATAATGTTTTGAACTTTTCATGTTTTACTATGGAATCTGATTTTTATTTTATTTTTTTAGTGAAGATATGTGGTAAGTGAAAACATATTTTCTGAGTACAAGATTAATCAAATATGCATGAATCAATTTGCTTCAAGCTCAATCACCGCTGTGCCAGTGCGCTCTTTTTGCGCAGACAGATTTGTTTTCCTCAGACCAAAAACTAGCCTTTCTTCTTCGTACTCCCGTTTGAACCCGGCAAATAACAACAAACAGCCACATTTGCGGCAACTAGCGACCACTGGCGATGCTGACTCTACCTGCAAGTCTTCAAAACCTCAGATCTCGCGAGACTGGAGCAGGGCGAAATGTTTGCCTGAGCCCACAACCGCTCTCAAACTTTCCTCATAATGTGCTAATTTTGGCACCCGAACAGGAGAAGTACTTCAGACATGATTCTATGAATATGTGATACATTCATCTGGTCGTACACTTTAAAAGGAGAACTTTATAAAATGTCGAAAAAACCGCAGTCTCCTCCGAGCACGCGCTCCGCCGCCAAGCAAACAGGTGAAGTAAAAGGAGCTGGTGCCGTGGATACATTCACCGCCGTGCAAGAATCACTTGCTACAGCTATGAGTGAGATGAAAAAGGTCAGTGATTTGGTGGAAAGACTGAGACAGGACGTAAAAGAAGTTAAGGAAGCCCAAATCAAAACTGAAAATGCAGTTGCTGAGATAACGCAACAACTGTCTGAATCAGAAGGAAAAATATTTGATTTGGAAAGAGAGAAAGACGAACTTAAAAAACGACTGTTTAACAGCGAAAAAAGTCAGGAGCTTTTGAAAGACCAAATACTTGACCTTATCAATCGAGGACGGCGCCTGAATTTAAGGATGGTGGGACTTAAAGAAAGAGATGAAATGCCAAACGCAAAAGAGAAGATACGCCAAATAATAAAAGAGTCGCTTGGCGTGGAGCTCAGCACTGACGCGCTCCAGCGCGCGCACCGTACCTGCAGCCACCGCCAAGAGAAGGAGAGCCTCCACGCCACATACTCATAAACTTTTTAAGAGATGGCGAAAGGGAAATGGTCCTAAGAACAGCTGGAAAGATCTACAGGGAGAAGGGCAAGATTGAGTGGAATGGGTGCAGAATAGCGTTCTTTCCGGACAGAGCCAAACAAGTTGCGGACAGAAGGAAGTTGTTCGTTCCCGTGATGCAGAAGCTGAAGGAGTTGGATATTCGTTACAGGCTGGCTGAGCCAGCGACACTGCGCTTCACGTGGAACGAGAGACAACTGACTTTTACTTGTCCTGAAAAAGCAGCGGATTTCATCAAGGCAGAGACGAGGTGAGAATTTAAGACACCATGAACAATGACGCTTCGTTCTCCCCAAACTATAGGGCATTTGCTTTAGTATTGACTCTTAACTACAAATTAATTTAATCTTCAAGCCCTATAGCATTTTTTCGTTATATTTTGAGGTGCTAATTAAGTTTATAAACGTATTTGCTGAAGAGGAAAGTCAAAGGAGCGTGCTGGATGAGGGCAGCCCGGCAGCAGTACTCACGTTTAAAACTTTTGGGATGGGTTTACGGGTAGCGCACGTTCGCTTACTACCCATGGAGAGGGCTTGTTTGGGAGGTTGGGTGGGATTGGGTGGTGTTTTTACGTATTTAGTTGTTTTCCTCTTTTGTTTTTGTATTGGCTAAAGTTGTATTAAAGAAATATGGTTGCATGTTAAGTCGTTGTTTAGATTATAGCATTGATTGTGGATAATAGGCCTTCAGTAAAAATTGTGACATGGAATATAAATGGTTCCCAAAATCCGCTAAAAAGACGAAGATGTCTAGCATATTTAAAAGAGAAGAGTGTTGATATAGCATTTATACAAGAGACTCATTTAGTGGAAAAGGAGGTTATAAAATGGAAGAGAGATTGGGTGGGTCATTTGGTGCATAGCTCATATACAAGTAAGAAAAATGGTGTTGTTATATATTTAAAAAACACTTAAAAATTAACTTATATAAAGAGCATAAGGATGATATAGGAAGAGTTATTTGTGCTGAAGTTTATCTGAATGGAATTAAAATGAATCTGTGTAATATTTATGCACCAAATGTAGAGGACCCAGCTTTCTTCCATAAACTTAATGAGATGATTTCTAATATATCTGATGGTCCCATAATACTAGGTGGGGATTTTAATCAAGTATTAGATGCGATCATGGATAAAACTAAATATTTAAGAAACAATCCAAAAGATAGACAGGCTATTATTATGTTAATGAAGGATCTGGGACTAGTCGATATTTGGAGGATACTGAACCCCAAAAATAAGGAATTTTCCTTCTTTTCTCATCGACATAGGACATGGTCCAGACTTGATTATTTTCTAATTTCAAAGCAATTAATCAACTGTGTTATGGATTGTAAAATAGGAGCTATCTCATTAACAGATCATGCAATGGTAGAATTACAACTGCATGTTCAACAAGAAATAATCCAAAGGAATAGATGGCGATTAAATTTGATGTTATTAGATGGTGAAGAAACCAAAAGAAAACTTGCAGAAGAATTACACCTGTTTTTTGAGGAAAATGATGGCTCAACAGAAAGAATAGCCACTATATGGGAGGCATCTAAGGCTTTTGTTAGAGGAAGAATGATAGGGTTATCTATAAAAAAGAAAAAAGAGGATTTATTGAAAGTGAAACAATTAGAAGAGCAGATAATAAATTTGGAGAGAGGTATGGAGACTGACTGCTCTGACATAAAAATACAAAAATTAAGCCAACTTAAAAGTCAGGTGTATGAAGTGTACAATGAAAAAGTAGAAGCACTTTTATTTAAAACAAAGACAACTTATTATGAGGAAGGTGATAAAATCTCAAAATTTTTGGCAAATCAAATTAAAAAGCAAGAGAATACTAATATAATTCCTGCTATTTTGGATGAACGAAATCAATTAATTTCAGAAATAAAAGGTATCAATCAAGTCTTTTTTGATTTTTATAATAAACTCTACCAATCAGAGGATGTATCTACAGATGAGGATGTTATCACGTTTTTCGAGGGGCTACAGTTACCTTATATTTCAGAGGAGCAGGCAACCATCCTGGAGGCTCCAATAACTGAACAAGAAATTCGGAAGGCCATATTGCAATTAAAAGATGGAAAGTCTCCTGGTCTTGATGGCCTTCCTGGAGAATATTACAAATGGTTTATTGATATACTTGCTCCAAAATTAACAGAAGTAATTTCTGAGTCATTTTCTATTAAACAACTTCCACAGACATTTAAGGAAGCATTGATCACGCTAATTCCCAAAAAAGATAGAGACCTAACTCATCCCTCTAATTATCGACCGATTTCTTTATGTAATGTTGATGCAAAGATTTTATCAAAAGCCTTGGCAGCAAGACTTGAACAAGTTCTCCCTAGTATCATCTATAAAGACCAGGTTGGTTTTATGAAAAATAGGAGCTCCAGTGATGGCATGCGACTCTTGCTACATCTTATATGGCAAAATGGATCAGCACCCCACCCTGTCACTGCGCTTTCTCTTGATGCGGAGAAGGCCTTTGACAGGGTGGAGTGGAAATATTTATTTGCTGTCCTTAAAAAATTTGGTTTTGGTCCGAACTTCTGTAAATGGATACATATTATGTATGATAGTCCTAAGGCCTCTGTGTTGACAAATGGAGTAATTTCTGCTTTTTTCACATTGTCACGCTCGACAAAACAGGGCGATCCAATATCTCCATTGCTCTTCCTTGTAGCACTGGAGCCTCTAGCTGCAGCTATAAGGCAGAATTATAATATAAAGGGAGTAGAAGGTGGAAATGAGGAGCATAAGCTTTTCTTATATGCTGACGATGTATTGCTGCTTTTGAAAGATCCGGAAACATCAATTCCTCATCTAATGAAAACAGTTGAAAAGTTTTCTAGAATTTCAGGTTATAAGATAAACTGGCAGAAATCTGAAGCTTTGCCTATATCTCCAAGCTGTACATCACAGATGATCACATCTCTAAATTATAAGTGTGCACAAGTTGGTATAAAGTATCTTGGCATTACTATAGTCCCTGATATGGATGAAATTATAACAATAAATGTAACACCAATTATGCAGAGGATAAGGCAAATACTGGAAAAATGGAAACTGCTGAAACTGAGTTTATGGGGGAAAATAAATGCCATTAAAATGAGCATTGTACCCAAAATTAATTACTTATTAATGATGTTGCCAGTTACCTTTCCTAAATTATTTTTTAAACAGTACAATGAGATGTTGAAGAATTTTTTCTGGGAAGGAAAAAAACCTCGTATAAGTTTAAAAAAAAATACAAACTCCTATGGAATTGGGTGGGCTGGGACTGCCAGATATTGAAATATATCATTTGGCATTTGAAGTGTCCAAATTAGCAAAATATTGGAAGATGGAAGGTGAATGTCCAAAATTCATAGATTATGAAAAGAGTATAGCAGCCCCCTTAACCCGACACAATTACTTTCACAGAAAACAAAGACATTATCCAGAATATAAACCCAATACTTTATCATGCGAGGAATGTGTGGCATATAACTCATAAAATGATGAAAATTTCCCCCTATTTACAAAAATATTCATCAGTATGGAATAACCCGGAGATCTGCGTAGGGAAGAAACCAGTGTTCTGGAAAGACTGGGTGAAGGAAGGTGTGCATACTCTAGGCGATCTTCACAAAAATGAACTTTATCTTACTTTCAATGAGATGTGTATTCAATATAATCTAACCTGTAAAGATGCTTGGAGATATATGCAAATAAAAAGCTGTGTAACAAGAGCTTTAGCCAGAAAAAATAAAGAATATAAAGATGAATCAAATGCCATTGAAAAAATGTTTTCTAAATACCAAACTGTAAATGCCTCTTTGTGCTATAAGACACTCTGCAAATTTAAGCAGACTGAAAATAATAGTCTAAGATTAATCTGGCAGAAAGACCTTGAATATGAAATCAGTCCAGACTTATGGGAGAAAATTACATGTAATTATTGGAAAAATATCACAGAGGCTAAGGGCAGAGGAATTTTATTTAAGGTTTTGAACAGAATTTATTATACACCATCAAGGTTGTATCGTATGGGACTAATTAAAGATAATAATTGCTGGAGATGTGGGAAGCAGTGGGAACCTTGCTTCACGCACTGTGGGAGTGCCCTGTCCTACAGCCTCTGTGGGAACGGGCACTGCACTGTGTGGAGGAAGGTCTCCAAACTATACTGCCAAGATCGCCAAGGCTAGCGTTGTTATGTGATAAGAGTATGGTTTTAGGGTTAAACAAGGTGGAATTTAAAATTTTATGCACTGGAATCGTGTCTGTTTTAAGACTGGCCCTGAAGCATTGGAAAAGTTCAGAAAACCCATCTTTTCATGAATGGCTAAATTCCTTTATTAGAGTAACATCTTATGAAATCATGATTGCAAAAAGAAAGGGAAATATTAGTGTTAAGACAAAATGGGCAAATTTTACTAAACATCTGAAAAAATAAAGTGCAAACAAGCTTTTTTGTCTATGTACAACACCTTGTGCAACCTAACCAAAATGACATGTCACAAAAAAAAAAAAAAATTAATAATAAATAATAATAGAAATAATAACAAAAGAGCAACCAAGGTTATAGTAAGCTGATACTGTCGTCTGTTTTTTTTTTTTTTTTTTTTTTTTTTTTTTTTTTTCATTACTATTATTATTTGTTTTCTTATTGATATTCTTATTATTATTACTATTTAATTACTGTTATGTACGTATTTCTGTATGTTTACATGTATGTGTGTATATATATGTGCTCATATGTATGTACAAGTATATATGTGTGTGCGGGTATATATGCTGAATAGGTGTATAACTGTTATTATTATTTATTTTCTTTTGTGTGTGTGGGCGGAGGGGGGGGTATGGAGGGGGGGGGGTATGGAGGGGGGGGGGGTATTGCAAAAGAAAAAAAAAAAATAGGAATATAATGTAGGATCTTGCCGATTGTCACATATTTATGCATGTGCATATTTGTCTTTACTATTAATATATATGTTTATGTGTATGTATGTATGTATGTATGTATGTATATGTTTATATATATGTATGTATATATGTGTATATATGTGTGTGTGTATGTATGTGTATATGTATATGTATATATATATATGCACAGTATACGTAATTTTCTGCACTTGCTTACTTATACAATACTCCTATTAAAAAAAAAAAAAAAAAAAAAAAAAAAAAAAAAATTTAAGCTCTAACACGCTAATGAAAAAGATTTTTAAGAATGGTTTTAAAATAAAGAAGCAAAAAATGTATATCATATTTTTCTGTTGACACACATAATGTTCAAACAATTTTTAATTGGTCAATGATACAGAAGCATATTATTAGTGGTATTATGATGAGGAAAAAATGTTGAGATATGGCTATGAAAGAAGTATTTTGCATATTCTGTGTTCTTTAGTCTCACAGGCCACGGTTATTTATTTTATTTGTTTAAAAAAAAAATAATAATAATTTTAATTATAATAATAATTTTCCTTATAATTACATCTAGATCACTTTCTTGTTAGAATATGTCTATGGTGTGTATCTGCTTGGCATGGTGCTCTGTCTGCAAATATAGTTCCTAACAGATAAATAAAGTATTTTTAATTTGATTGATTATTTTTTAAATCAGTAACTGTTGTCAGGACAAACAGAAATAGGTTTAAAATGTCACTACAGTGACAAGTCTGCTGTGTGCTTTTGACCTGCCCTATTGAGAAGAAATCCAAGTTTACATATCAAAACTCAGAAGTATGACAGGCTCCTCCTCACCTCCTCTGTTGGCAGCGTCCACAGCTTCAGCGGGCAGTCCAAACTGACTCATGAGAGGTCCCAGCTGCCCTGAGGCCAAGGCACTAGAGAACATGCTCATGGACTGGACAGGAAAAGCACCGTCAGTACATAGACACTAACAAAGAAAAGAGTTCAAAAGATTAAAGGTGGATAAGTACCTGCTGGAACTGAGGCGAGCTGAGCGTGTTCTGGATCTGCTCAGCACTTTGAGGAAGGCTCTCTCCGCTGGGCAGGAAGGGCATCAGTCTCTGCTGCACCTCAGGGTTAGACAGGATCGGAGCCATCATCTCAGGGGTGCACACACTGGCCAGGTCCACTACAAGGTAAGAGACAGGTCAACAATCTGTACACCTGTGCTTAATGAGAAAGCTCTTGAGACGATTCATGGCTTTTTGAGAGATACTGACGCTGAAAATCTACAAGGAAAAAATAAAAGATGCCCCTAACATTATGTAGGCAGAGTTTGATTCAAAAACATCTAGATTACCTGTGATTAAGACGGTTGTGCAACTGAAAGATCGAGAGATCACAAACCAGTCATGTCAAATAGTCAATTATTTATATGTGCTTTTATGAATTGGGAGCGTATATCTATACGAGACAATTCGTATCCCGATACATGTATATCCCATACATTTTCCTCAATATAAAATGTATCGATATAGTTTTCAATAAAATATCATAAATATTTGCCAAATGGGTATTTTTAGTCATGTAGAAAAATAAATCATTGATTTTTTTTTTTATCTACTATGTCTTAATCAGAGCACAACTGATTTTAGAATAATTTACATTCTCAACTTGAGCCTTCTAAAACACAAAATTCAACTTACGACCAGTAAAAATGTTTAACATGTTTTTGAGCACATGTCTCTCTAAAGTCAATGTTAAGAATGTAATATGCTTTAATATTACATACAAGTGTCTTATAAATAAGTCAATTTCAACTCCAAAGCAGCACTCCAGGTTTACAAGTGTAAAATGTATTAATTCTAAATCACAATATATCATGATACATCGAGCACAACCCTTTTTTGAGCAGAAGCCAGATTTTGGAAGAAGAAATTTGACTGTTTTCTGTGTAAAATGTCAGAGAAATCTGCTTGGTTTCTGTTCTAGAAATCATTGCAAAAGGCTAAATAAATTTAAATCCAAAATTGCGATCAATCAATAGGAGGAATAATATTGTGTTTATAGACAAGCCTGTGCATAAACTGAAGCTAAACTTCTAGATTACAATCACATTTCAAACAAAGCTGGTAAACTGGGCAGTGCTGGAGGAGTAAAGAAAAGGAGAGAAAGGAGGGGTGAGAGTGGAAAGGAGCAGTGTGACTGGTTTGACAGCAGGTGTTTGTGATCAGAAACAATCAGGGCAATCCAGACGGTCACCTATAACTGAAATGATAGGTGGCACAGCAGTGAGAAGTCCGTTTGAATCTTGCTAACTGCACTAGAATCCCCTGTATTCCCTCTGTGTAGAGTTCCACATAGACTTAGAATTTTAAGGACTGATTTGGAGGTCATTGCTTTTGGGCATGATTTCAGTTTTACAAAAACACAAAGCAGAGAAGTTTGAAGTGTTCATTTCAAAGCCATACACTACAACAGGTCTGACTTGTCTTGGAGCTATGGTTTTCCACAAAACTGAAACTTGAAAGTGTGTATTTTTGAGGATTAGAGGGGGCTTACTTAAAACAATTTGTAAAGCTGAACACAAATAGAGGCATAGTAAATGGTCTATTTATATAGTGCTTTTCCCCCTTTCCAGGAACTCAAAGCGCTTTAAAATCTAGTCCCACTCACCCAGTGTAACAGACACTGAGGCAATGTGGGTTAAGAGTCTTGCCCAAGGACACAACGTCCCACTGTTGCAACTGGTGTTCCAGCGGTCTCCCATCCAAGTACTAACCAGGCCCTAACTTGCTTATCTTCTGAGATCTGACGGGATCAGGCT
This sequence comes from Mugilogobius chulae, assembly GCA_038363315.1. Lineage (NCBI taxonomy): Eukaryota > Metazoa > Chordata > Actinopteri > Gobiiformes > Gobiidae > Mugilogobius > Mugilogobius chulae. The sequence goes on along the minus strand of CM076409.1, from coordinate 46,434,828 downwards.
TTAACAAACAGGTATGGCCACACAAGCAGATATGGCCACTATGGCCAACAGTATTGAGGAAGGAACAACACTTCAAAATAAAACTAAAATAACGTAAATTTAAATGGAATAAGTGTGTTTTTGTGTTAATTGACTGGGTTGGAAGTTAGTCTCAGGGAAAGACAATAGACACATTCTCAATTAGAACTTTTAAAAATACTATGTTATGACGATTACAAAGAGGGATCCTCCATGCAGATGGACTTTTGTTGAATGCCATGCCATTATGTGCAAAAAATGATTTCATTTAATTGAGAGAAACAAAGAAGAAGCAGGCAAAGACGAGTATAATCAGTCTTTAAGGAAATCTACTGTGCTGTGTCACCTGCAGATCCCTGAGCGCCCGCTGGGACGTTCATGGTAGCCAAAATGTTCTGGAGGTCACTGAGCTGAATGGGCTGGTGAGGGGGGCTACCTGCAGAGGCAGGAGCCACAGGGGGGGCTGCTGAGGCTGAGGCATACAACAAACACCAATGGTTAGGAACACTACAGGGATTAGTACTGCTACAGGTCCATGTACTGGAGGAGAGGGGCTGTTACCTGGTGTAGTGGGAGTAGTACCTCCAGTGGTGGCCGGTGGTGCAGCAGCAGCAGGAGTCACAGAGGGCGTGGCCTGAGAGAGCTCACTCTGGGGGCCGCGGTGGAAGAAGGAGTGGCAGCAGCCGACTGACTGCGAGAGCTTTAACACACCAGATGCAACAATTCAGGCATGTGATCGAAACGTAACTATTGTGTGTTGTTTCTGCACTGACCTGGAGGAGGAGCTGCTGGTCGCTGGTCCACCACTGCCCAGGAGGTTAGCAAGCCCTGGTCCCGCTAAAGCCCCAAGACCTAAAAGCACAAAGCAAAACATGCTCTAGAGTATGTAGGTTGATTCATAGGTTTAAAAACGCATCATTCCAGTTGGGCATTTCTCCACATCAGGAGACAGGGTACAGACGGATTTACCGAGGTAAGAAACAAACCTAGCTTACTCATGACATGCGGATACTGGCACGTATTTGTAAATTACTGTGATTTGATGTTAAAAATGCTCAGAAAGTGACTAGTGATTACTTGTTACGTAATAAAAACAGCACAGGAAATCTCACAGCTCAAATTATGATACACAATGTTTTCTGAGGCTCACGACTGCACTCATGTTTTTGTACTGGAGCATTTCCTCACCCAGTCCCCCGAGGCCGGTGGGTCCGATAAGTTGCATGAGTTGGTTATGGCTCATGTTCCCCAGAAGGTTCTGCAGTCCCCTTCTCCTCCCAGGGCAGACAGCTCATGCCCGCTGCCTCCTCCGCTGCCTGGGGCCCCGGGGATTGGAGGGTTGTTCAGGTACTCGTTCACTTTACGGCAGTATTCCTCATCTTTGTCAGTCTTAGGTTCCTTGGCAAAAGAAACAGAGAGAAGAAATTATTTATCTAGAGCAGCGGTTCCCAAACTTTTCGGAGTGCGGCCCCGTATTGGCCCGTTGATTGCCTGAAGCCCTTCAGTAATTTTACACTCCGTTCAAAATTAGGTAGAATGTATATACTCACATATTAAGATGCCAAAACAGCTAAATAATAATGCCTGTAGACTTAGTGTGGATTTGAAAGCGTAAAATAATCAAATTAAAAACATTAAAGTTAGTTTCAAACCCAGTTTTCTGTCATGCTTTTGGTGGACAACCTTTGGAGGCCCCCTGCAGAGATCTTGAGGCCTCCCAGCAGGCCCCAGACTCCACTTTGGAATCATTGAGAGGGTCAGTTCCATTACTGCAGAGATATTATTACTAGATTCAGATCTGTTGTAACCTATAACCAATATACTGATGTGTGTTCTGTTGCTTGATATTCTTTAGTATACTTCATTATAAATATCACTAGAGAGGTAAAGCTTTAGTGGATAAACGATTGACAATGTTAATTTGAAGAATTTTCAAGCATTGACTGTCACAACAAAGATGCTGTAGTTGGCTATCTGATTTGGAAGTGTTTATTATTGTTTTTCTGCAGACATTTCTGCAGACACTGCATGATCTCTGGTCATTTATGGATCAGACCTGTGGTCAAATAAAGTACTACTGTATATCTCGTAGGCTTCAGAGCTTGCACTAACTCATGCACAGAACATGGTTTTAGTCAACAAAAAGCCTTTTAGCACATCTGTGCACATCAAAAATCTAAGCTCTGAAAGAGAACTGTTTAAACTCAAAACACCAACCTGCATCCAGAAGAAGAGCCTCTTGGAGCCGGCCTTGAACTTTAGCACATAGACTCGACCTGTGGTGCACTGAGACACCCTCTTAAACTCACAATCGTCAGGGAAGATGATCAGATCCTGGAATACACAAAGACAATGTTCAGCTACCCTAGCAAGCTGCTAAAGTTAATCGATTAAACGTGACTAATCGATTATTGAAATAATCGACAAATAAGTTAGTAATCAAATAATCGTTTAGATAACTATACGCATACCCTAAAGACAAAGCAAAATGACACCTTAAATGTGTAAAATAGAAAAAAGTTTATTTGGATGACGACTCACATCGTCCACATTTCCGGTGGTTCTGTCCTTCCAGCAAAAGTGAATGAGAGAGTCGTCTGACTGCTGGATGTACACGGTTCCTTTGCGTTTGTCCGGAGTCACCACGTTTCCCTTCAGGGTCATCTTTCCAGCACGAAACTCCACAAGGTATTTACTGGAGCTGCCTCTGGAGCCGCTCACCAGACTGGGGAACAAAGCGCCGGACGACATCTTAGGATCACCTAGAAATAGAGCTAGAAAAACACAGACACAAATATGAGAAGAGAAGAGTACGACTTGTACTGTTCTAAGAGGCTATGTAAGATTGGTTGTATTAAAGATATGATGTAATAATAGTTTCTGAAGACCTGGTGCAGTGTTTCTCCGACCATTTAGGGCTGCTTTTGCTTCTGCTTCTATTTAGAATGCTAAAGTCACTTTAGATATTTAGCAAAGATATTTGCTAAATTTGTCTTGAGATAATTTCACTTGAGAACATTTTGAAGGTGTAATTTACAGCTAAACAAGTGTTTACCTAAAAACACTTAAATAACACAATGTTCATGTCATTGCTATTCCATCTGAGACTTTTCTCACCTCATGCATGTTTTGAAACCGATATAATGAACAGTTAACTATAACTGGATTCCTGAATTAGTTGCTAATTATTTTAACAATCATTTACTTGTGATTAATCATTTAATTAATTATGGATGGTTAGCAGTGAAAGGCACAATGGCATCCTACCTATCACCAATATTTATTTTTCATTTGAGAACTTCAGTTTCCCTGAAATATTCTATTAGATGTTTTATAGCAGTTGAACTATTTTTAAATGGCAATACAAGTCACAAATTACTACCCATACTTGAAAATCTAAAATGCAGAGGTCTGTATTTAGCAATAACACGCTCAAATCAGCCTTGTTCAACTAATAAATCGAGAGGACACACTGTGGTGGGTCAAAGTTTAACCTCTGCGGTCTGCAGAGTGCAGTAGCTTAAGGAGACCTATTACATTTTATCAATGTGGTTAGGAATGAACTATAATAATACGTATATGTGGATCAGTATTTACATTTTGTCTTTTCTAAAACATAAAAACAGGTCATTTACTTTCTGTGCAAAATTGCAGAACTGATAAGCCCAGCCTTTTCATTGTAAGATTTTGGATGACAAGCAGCAGTATTTATTTATTTTTATTTGTATTGTTGTAATTGTTGACTATTTTGCTTTACCATGAATCTGAATTATTGACTAATCACAATAATAAAGTGGGCAGGGTTAGATGGTAGGTGAGGACAGGGCTTTTGAGGAAACTAGTGTCGAAAGAAGGCAGTTATAACAACGCTAAAAACTTTGTAAACTAGACAATAGGTCTCCTTAAGAACTCCTTTGCTGCTAACATGCTGACAATACGTTACAAATATTTAACAAAAAAGCGCTTCATAATGTTATGTGTTAAAATGTTATATAGTGTTACTTTATGACAAAAAAGTATAGCAGGAGAGTTTGAAAAAGTCTGCAAGGACACGTCAGAACATGTTCACACAAACAGAAGAACATCCTTAACCTTGTGTGTGACTCTTCTCAGGCTGATCGAAAAGAAAGCAGCTAATATATGTTTTTCCTATTGTTTACTTTTATTTTTTATCATATTCAGGGAAGATATATTAAGCTACATTACAAATAACAGACTAGCCATGATGCTAACGTTCACTAGCCCATGACTTGGCTAAAACCGAAAAAGCACTTGAGACACAGTTAGTTCTGCTTTTTTGAGGTTGAATCAACTCACAAACACAACTAAACGTGACTTTTTGAATATACTTAATCTAGTTGCTTCACATTAAAGCAAAAGTAAAGAAAAATTATGTTATTTCTTACCTCAAAGTTAAATGTTGACAACTTTTCCTGTCGCGGAACTAGTTAGCGGAAGTGACGTAGCAAGGAGGTTTTTGGTCTGGTTTTCGCAATGTTCCATGAAAGTGCACTGGCGCCACCTGCTGAAATTAAGCTGCTGAATATGAATTTTATTTACCAGCACAAGCATAAGTACAAATTGACTAAAAAGCAAAGACGAAGCTCGACGTGAGGTTTGCACGTTTCATGGTCAGGTGCGTTTCCCATAGTCTCTGAAAATCAAGCATCATCTTGGCTTGACAAATGCAGCTTTATGTATTCTGGCTGGGTGTTTTGAATAGGCCACGCAGTGCTTTAAGTTTGCAAAAGAAGAGTAGATCCTGTTCATTTAGAGTCTCGGGAACTGTTAATTTTTATCATAGGTCAGAAGTCAGGTAAACTGAGCCACAATTTGGCAGATCAGTTGAATTAAAAGAAACATTGCATAGATACGAATTAGTGCGATTATTACAGGTATTTATGTCGAATATCTGTCTGAACACAACACATTTTTGTATATTCTAGAGCTCACGTCAATCCTCAGTGGCCTGCACAAACATAAATTTACAGATTGGATCAAGGGTCCCATACAGAACCTGCTTTGCATCACTGTTTTGTTTTGCAGAACTAAATTCATTCAAATGTTTTTCAATAATTTCTCTCATTCTTTCTCTCCCTCCTTACTCATTTATCCTGTCTCTTTTGCAGAAAACCAGCCAATATGGTGTTTCCAAAATTCCACCTGCATCCTTCACAGTGGGTATAGTATAGAGTTCACTCATTCTTCTGCTTTCAAACACAGTGAGTAAAGTTTATACCAAAAAGTTCTATTTTGGTTTCATCTGACCACACAGCACTCTCCAAGCCCTCCTTTGGCTCATCCAGGTGGTCACTGGCAAACGTAAGGTGGGCCTAGACATGTGCTGTCTATTTAACCTCTAATAAGAGGGGTGCATTTTTGTTTAAACGTCTCATTAAAATGGTCTACATTCAAATGTAAACAGTTGAATTTTTGGATGACAGGCAATGGCTGGACTCTTGTGAAGTTTTCGCCTCTGATTATAAGTCTAGTTTTAAGTGAGAAAAAGCTCTACACAAAAGAACATCAGATTTTAAAGTCGGGCCTTAAATATCTTTGGTAAATACAAGAAGCAGTAGCTGGTGTCATCAGCTGGGCCAATGACACTATAGAGAGATTAATTAATTAATTATGATCTGTAATTAATTAATCTTATGAATCTATTTTGAATCTCATCTAAACATTACTGAGAAAAACACCCAACTAAGTGTTTTGGTTTTGTTTTTATCCAATTTAATGAATTACATTATTGTTGCAGATGGGAAATCTTAATATATTGCAAAAAATAAGCACTTTAGTAAGTTTTTGAACATAACATTCCCGTCCATCGGTCCCATAACTTTCGCCTACTTCTTTATTTTTGTCCCGTTGCTACTCATCACCAGTTTAAGATTACAAAATAGATTAATGAGATTAAAAATAATAACTCAATTAATATGTCTGTAATTAATTAATCTCAATTAATGCACTAATTTGACACCCCTAAGATTTGGCATATTTTGGGTTTGGCCAATTCTTCTTCAAAAGCTGAAGCTATTTTCATTAAAAATTAGTTTTAGGAACCTTTATTAACTTATAAAAGTTTAGGCAAAGCCCATTAAAAAGTTTGATTAAATTTTGGAGAGTTTTTGGGGTATTTTTGTATTTGGAAATTTAGAGTGAAAACTTTTCTTTCCCAGAATTTGACTGTAAATAAGAGGGTTACAATTGTATTTTTATCTTTATTCATGGAGCTTGATAGTTGATTTTTATTAGATGGTGGGCAAAAATTATCAATTAAGAAAAAAATGAAAGAGCCAGTGAGGGGCCCTTTACCTCATATTGGGTTAAGCATTTGAGTTTTCTGCTTTTAAAAAATTGGGGATTTTTTTTCAAAGATGGCTAAATTCAAATATTCTTTTTAGTAGTTTGTTTCATTTGCATGTATTCACCCATAATTTGCTTTTCTGTGAATCTTGTCAAAACAAACAATTCAAACATTATGCAAATTTTCCACAGGTCTTCAGTAAAATCCGCCTCAAATGTCACCAACATGCAAAAGCAGGCTCCGCTGTGGTCTGTCATGAGGTGGATGTTAGCACTCAAGTTGAGGTTTCTGTTCTACACTTGTGCTCACTGTAGTTTTAGTTTATACAAATGTTTGTATCAAAAGTACACATTCATTTTTTTTTTTTTTTTTCATTAAAAACAATCTTGGTCAAACCTGGTACAATGAAGCCCAATATGTCTGAATTTTGCTAATATTTTACTTGTAATGTCACTGATTTTGGTTCCTCCTTCAATCTCCCTTATAAACCATATAGGCTATAAAATCTTTTATAATTTTATGAAATATAGGCTATAAAAGGATTTCCTTTTTTGTCTAGGCCAATTCACTTTAAAACAATAGGCTCTGTTTATGATGTCATAAAGCTAGATGGATTTCATTTTACTTTGTCATGAAATATCAATATGGTCAGTGACCATATTGACTTTTTGGAATGCACAAAAATAAATTTAGAAATAATTAATTAAAGGACTATACTCAATTTTTTTTTTTTTTTTTTTTTTGCAACAAATAACTTAAAACAATTTTCTGCTTCACTGATACTTGTTAATTTATCTATTCAAGTGGAAATTAGTCTCAAGTCCTATGTGTATAAAATTTGTTTGTATCCAATTTTTGTTAACCTGTTAACCTGTCAGCAAACCTCAGTGTTCCTAAGTAACTCATTGGCCCAGTTACAGTGAAGGACTGCCTAGAGAAACACATGTGCATTGTTTGAAAAACAGCAAACATTGTTGGATTGAAAATCCTCCTTTAAGTAGGAAGCTTAAAATGTTATTTCTGTTGTACATTTTAAGGATGCAAAATCAGTACAGTCCTTTAAGATGCTCTCATCTGTATTAATACTTTTGCATTATTCAGCTGTTGTGGAACTCAACCTGTTTATCAAGGGCCGGCAATTTTTGAGAAACTATGTGTGACAAAGTCGAAAGGACTAAAAAAAAACAAAATACGCTTGTATTATTTCGAGATCATGTGAATAACTAAAGTTGAAGTCATAAAAAGTTGTGATTTTTTTTATTTTTTTTTTAGATTAAACATGACTAATGCAATATAAATAATCATTTTAGGCATTGATAACATACACACATGTGCATTGTTATGAAGATTAAAATGATAAGTTTGACATCTATTGTTTCTTGTAAAAATGTTACTAGTTTATTCCAAAACCCAACTCTTTTTTTTTTTTTGTCTCTTTTACTCTGTCGTAAAATGTCCTGCAATAAATAGAATTAGTGATACCAACGGTCGCCCTCCACCATGCCTGGGTTTGAAAACGATAAAACAACAGTTGTATAACCCATAAAATAAACACCTACGTACGTCTTGTTCAAACATTTCCTTAACCAAATTGTCATGGTTTGTGTATTTTCCTAATGGTGCAGACGCGACAGTCAGAAACCTTTGCAAATATCAATGCAAACTTTACTCAACCAGAACACAATGCAAATCTAAACCCTCATCCGGCCAACAGCAGTAAACACATTATTCTGATACTTTTGAACACACAGGGAGACACGCAGGCTGGAGGAGGACATGTGGCTCCCGGTTCTGGTGTGGGTCCTGCTGATCTGGGCCCGGCTCACAGGTGCAGAGCTGGACTATGTCGCCAGAGGACACGGCATGTATCTGAGTGGAGATCATAGCATCGCAGGGCTCTTCCCGCTATTTAAAACCAGTGAAGACAGTAGTAGTCAACCTGCTCTGGAACCATGCAACAGGTATGTCCCATATTGTGAACAGTGGCAAGATAATTAGTTGGTTTAAGTTCTATAACTGTAATCATTTGAGTTGTAATGTAAATATATGTGTTCTAAAATAGCTAAACTTTTTGACTTGCTGTTCTACAGAATTATAAATTGTTTTTATATTGCTAAACAACAAATGTATGCCTAAAAATGATGAGTTTGAATACTTGTTGCCAGTAAACCATTGAGCTGATTTCTAGGTAGACAGTGGTTAGACTTTCTAGGGAAACACAAATGAGAATGTGACACTGATTTATCCATGAGCTGTGATTCAACAGCAAAGCATAATAAAAGCAAGTAGGTTATCATGTTAAAGTTATGACTTTTTTTAGATGGTCCTTTAGGTTAAAATTAATCCTAGTTTTCTGTCAGTCAAGTAGAAGTTTGTGGAAAAAAATGACAAATAAATGCTGGAATTACAGGAAGTTTAGCTGATTTATAAAATTAATCCTTACTATGACAATCCATCAAGCCCATTTGTACACAACCATGTGTTTTTCTGACAGCTGAAACAGTAATTTAACAAAAGGAAGATGGCATTTTTATTTCTCATATAACCTTTCATGTACCATCCTTTTTGTACATGGGCTAAAGCAAGAACACCTTTTTCACTGAAATGTGAACGCACACTTAACACCCAAACCAAAGTATTTGTTATCTATATTAACACTTGCTGAAAAGTGTGGTCATATTTCTCATATGCACTTTAAGTTGGTTACATATATTCCAACAAGCTCTGAGTGAAGTAATTTTATAGTCCTTGTAGGCTGTGATCATTTTATCAGTCAATATGAGTCACAATGGTAAAAAGTCAAAGTTACCTCTCATTTAAACCTATGAGCTCTAATTGAAAATGTACATGTTTACAGTTCATAAAAAATATCTAATAGTTTAAGCAACTTTGTAACATAATACAGATCATTTTTCTCAAATCATATTGTATTGGCTGTTTTAACATGTTGACAAAAATTGGTAAAACTTTTAAAATACAATCACAACCTGAAAAGAATGGAAATATTATTTATAACCAGTTTCAATTAACTTTTTAGAGGGACTCCGAACAAACACGGCTTCCACTTGATGCAGGCCATGCGCTTCACAGTGGAGCAGATCAACAATAGCTCCCTGCTCCCGGGTGTGACGCTCGGATACCAAATGTACGACATCTGCTCTGTCCCAGCGAGTATCCTGGCCACACTGGACCTGCTGGAGCCCCAACATAGAGCACTGTTCCCTCCACAGGTCACTCCAGAGAGCTCACAGGGAGAGGTGTGGGACAGGTGAACCTGGAAGAGAGCAGGGACATGGTTGCTGTCATAGGACCGGACAGCAGCAGTAAAAGCTTTGCACCAGCCTCTCTTCTGGGCTCATACCTCGTGCCACAGGTGAGAGTCTAATCATATACTATATCTATAAATATACTTTTAAGCAGTGTTTATCATTGTGAATTGGATAGAAAATGGTGGGTAGCATCTACTTTTCAGAGAAGTTTTCTAACAGTTTACTTTTAGTCTCACCTAAACAGACAACTTCAGGTTTATCAGCAGATGCTAATGCTAGTCATCATCACTGGAAATAGATTCTACATCACAGCATTGTGCAGGCCAGTAATATTTCAATCAAGTGGAGGGCAGCTAAAATCAATATTACTCCAACAATGTTCATTTTTCAATATTGATCGTAAAATCAATATTGTTTAAATACAGTTTATTTTAGTAATACAAAAGATTAATTGGTCTAGTCACCTTAGAAATCACCAGATATTTAAATTGTAAATAATTCTTGAGCTATTTCATGCTAAGCACAATAAGATGCTTAAAAGTGGGACCAAAGTGAGCCTTGGCATGGCCTGTTCTGAAAGTAGAACCCCTGCGGGCTTACTTCGGACTCATCAATGGGGGCAGTACAGGCCCATTTGTGAGGTGGAAGCAGCAAAGAGCCCTTCTTGAGCCCATGGAAACATGGCTAAAAAGCAAGGGTCTCAAACTGGCAGCCCAGGGGCCAAATACGGGCCTCCAGATGATTTCATGTGGACCCCAGGATGATTTCTGATAACTATTGATAGTGGCCCAATCAAATATTGTCCAGATGTGATTATAAAACCTTTAAAATGCACTAGAATATGGCAAATTACATACAATTTGTCCAAATTTTTCCATTCAGAACAGTTGGACTGTATCACTTGTGTGAATATGATGTAAAATGTAAAACTATGGATGTGGACATACTATATGCAATATATGCTACATTAGGTTTTATACAGTCTAATAGCTTTATTTATATAGAATATAACACAGTGAGTCCATTTGAATTTGAAACTTGTGCTATAAAGTTGGAGGGGGCAGATGTTTCCACTGGTGTGGTTCACCTGAAGCTGAGGGCGGAGTTACAGACCTCTTACGTCCCTCCCCCTCTCGCCACAGGCCAGAAGCAAGTATAGACCAGACTGCCATATTTGGCAACTCTCTATTTTTCGCAAAGATGAAAGTTTAGCCAAACTGCCTATTCTCACCCCAACAGTAATCCTAACCCCAATCTTACCAATATTTGGGGAATAAATGTTGAAAAATATAAACATTTGCTAGCATAGCCACTTACAAGAAATTACTCAGTCTGTACGGAGAGGTGCTTCCGGCCGGTAGTGAGTATCCAAGAGGTGGGCGGTACATGTCTCTTGGGAAAAATGAGAAAGTTGTCAAGCAGCTCAAAGCTAAATGCCAGTAAAAACTTGAAAAAATAAATAAATAAAACAATAATAAAAATAAAATAAAAATTACATACCTTAACATTTTATTGGAAAAGTTACATCCTGTATATCTTCCCTTCATTTCAGATCTCTTATGAAGCTTCAAACGAATTACTTAGCAACAAATACCTGTACCCATCCTTCTTCCGCACCATCCCGAGCGACAAAAACCAGGTGACGGCCATGATCCAGATTTTGGTTCGCTTCAACTGGACTTGGATCGCTCTTCTGGGCAGCGACAACGACTACGGCCTACAGGGCATGCAAAGTTTAGCCCAACAAGCCCCATTCTACGGCATCTGCATTGCTTATCAAGGCATCATTCCATCTGCATCGGACAAAACAGTGACACAGATGAGAAACATGGTGAATAGCATTCTCACCACTAAAGTTAATACAATAGTGGCGTTTTCAAGCAAGACCAAATTGAGCGGCTTTATGCCATACGTTATCGAGAAAAACATGACTGACAAAGTGTGGATAGGAACTGAAGATTGGTCGGTGGCTACATTAATTCCAAGCATACCAGGAGTGCGCACAATTGGGACGGTGATAGGAATATCGGTGAAAAGTGCAGATGTACAGGGGTTTGCGGAATTTGAGAAAAGAGATTTCGAGAAGTCCCAGCAATACAAAGAAAATGAAGATAGTTTTGGAAATATCTGTCTGCAAAGTACAAGTTTAGAAAGCCTAGTTAAGTATGACTTTTCACTGGAGACATATGACTTAACCTCTTCGTTTAACGTGTACAAAGGGGTGTACGCGGTGGCCCATGCGCTTCATAAACTTCTAGACTGTGATGCAAGAAACTGCAACAACAGAACCGTGCAGCCTTGGGAAGTAAGAGGACTTTATTTTCACTTTACTGATTTAATGAAACTGTTTTAAAATAGTTTTATTTTGCATCAGAATCTTATCTTGGTAGTTTGCAACATTTCATTTGTTTGGAGTGCCCAAATTATGGTCCATATGCAGTCTTCAGGCCAATCCCTGCTTTTTGGTCAGTTTGTAGTCCAGGAAGTAAAGCGTAAACATGTTACCCTTTCTATATACTAAACTTGTAAATTAAAAGGCATAATAGCATGTCCTAAGTAAATATTTGACTTAAGTTCAAAGGAAGAGGGTGTAGGCTATTGACCTTATTCTGCCCCGTCCACTTTTCTTGGCATCACACTTCCTGCGTAACTCTGTAAATGTATCTAAGACGTTTGCCCGTCTGTTTTGGGAGGCGATCTCAAACAGATATAATGACAGTTAAAATAAACCCACCGACTGAATTCTAGAGGCTAGCTGCAACTAAACCGGAAGTGCACTGCCAAAAAAAGTGGGCGGGCCAGAATAAGATGAAAACAGTCTGCTATCTCAAACCAGGTTGGTTCTGGCCAACACATCGCTTTGCTCCTGTTTGCTACATGGACAACCATACTTCCTGCTTAGGGGAACTGTTTGCACTTCTGCGATACCTGTGTCATTGCCCACTTCGTACCAGAAGCACACTTTGTACCTTTCTCTTTGTTTCGCACTAAGAGGTCTAAAGTGGGCAGAGGTACAAAGTAGGCAATGACCTAGAAGCTAGAATCAAGTGAAACTGAGTAGAGGCACTAGGTGGCGCCCGCAAACTAAGCACTATTGGAGAACTAAAAGTGAGAGTGAGGTGGAGTCCAAAGATATTAGGAGCAGTGAGTCTGGTCTGAATAGATATTAGAAGCAGGTATATTGTCAGTGGCCACAGTAGTGATGGCACAGCTTATCACTATTTTGACCTGAAAGCTGCAAAATTGCCTAGTTTTAGTATATCAGTTATATCATTAATATCAGTTGCTTATTCTATTTAACGACTGTTGTGGTGGCATTTGATTAGCTAACCACTACAATTTCTTTGTCTTACTGTTTGAATGATTGATCATATCCAGAGGAGATTCTTAAGACGCTTAAAAACAAAAAATCCTTTGTGTCTCTGGCTCACAGCTTCTGCCCTGGATGAAGAAGGTGCGGTTCTCTGTGGACAACACTTCAGTATACTTTGACTCAAATGGAGACCCGCCCACAGGATATGACATTGTGACTTGGATCTGGAGGGACTCTGAGTGGTCCCTGAGGCTGGTGGGGTCCTTCAGTCCAGACCCAGTCTCACTGATAATAAATGAGGATCTCATTGAGTGGCACAATATGGGATCAGATGCCACGTCAACACAGGTTTGACTCTGGAACTAGAATTGTTAAAAGTGAGAGTATAAAATTTGGTCTTACTAGAAATTTGCGCATCTCTTTTTTTTAGTGACTCCCAACCTTTTTACCCAGCAAATCTTACTTTACCTGTGGAATGGATGGTGACATGCACATTCTTCTAATACAAAAAATATATATATAACTATTTTGTAGTTAGTAAAATTTTACAGAACAATGATTTAGTTGTAGATATAAAATTTTGTCTACTGTCTGAGAACCTCTTGAGAGTCTTTGGACCCAAATTTGGGTGTTCCTCATCAACTAACCTACCCTCAGTATATAATCAATATGGTCCGAAGGGTCACAGGTCAACATCTGAAGCTAGTTCTAAGTATATCATAGTGTGTTTTTGATACAAATGTGAATAAGTAGTCGTTGAGAACATTGTCATATATGGTCATTGCACATGCACAACAACTGACAAAAGAAAGGCCAACACAGATTGTGGCCAGTGCTTGTGTCTGGTCTGGTTTCAAACCTTTAATTAGAGGCCAAAGTACAAATAAAGAAAGAAAGAAGACATGAGCAATGGGAGTAGAACCTAAGCCTGAAACAAGCAAGTACAAATGTTACAAAAGTAGCCTTATTGTTATGACACTTTTTCTGTCAAGCTAGAAAATTTTGTCCACATGGCTCTGTTCCTTTAGATAACCCACTGCTTCTGAGAGGTCAAATAAGAAAAAATACCCTATACAATACAAAACATTTTAAAGCTATAAGTGAGATAATTTATGCTCATGATTTCTGACTTTATTCAGGTGCCTTTGTCAATCTGCTCTCCCCCATGTCCTGCTGGTTATAAGAAGATCTTGACTGGACAACACAGCTGCTGTTTTGACTGCCAGGCCTGTCCTTCTGCACACTTCCTCAATAAATCAGGTAAGCTACATAACAACTGCAAACCTTATTCTTTTTAGGGGAAAAGAAAAAACAGATAGAAAAAAAATGTACAGGGGGCATTTGCAAAATCAAAAACAGCCAGAAAAAAATTAAAGGGGACATATGTAAGGTCAGCTATAATTTAATTTTACCATTGTCAGTTTCCACACCATTAGTTTCCTCAAAGTTGTATTTTTGATTCAAACAAATTTGAGTAATGTCATGGAACCACACTTTCTCCTCAGATCTTACTCAATGCCAGCCATGTCTCCTGGTGGAATGGGCCCCGGAGAAAAGTGAAAGTTGCTTGGATCGAAAGGTGTTACTCCTAACTTGGGACGATCCTTTGGCCATCGCCCTTCTCTTCTTCATGGCCTGTTGTCTCTTCATGACCGTGAGCTCGGCCATTATCCTCCTGCTCCACATCACCACCCCTGTCGCTAAATCTGCCGGCGGTCGAACCTGTCTTGTTATGCTAGCCGCGCTAACGTTAGCCGCTCTGAGTTCATTGTGCCACTTCGGACAGCCTTCTCAATTAGGCTGTCTGCTAAAACACCCATTATTTATTTTTAGCTTCACTGTGTGCCTATCTGCCATTTCAGTGCGCGCTTTTCAAGTTGTTTGCATTTTTAAATTTGCCTCCAAGCTCCCTCCGATTTATGACAGGTGGACTAAAAAGAATGGACCCGAGTGGACTATTTTTGTTGTGTCTTTCACCATTCTTGTCATTTCGATTTTGCGAGTTGCCGCAGATCCGCCAAAGCCATCCAAAGATTTTGTATTTTATTACCATAGTATCGTCCTGGAGTGTAGCAATACCTTGTCTATCGGCTCAGTAGTGGAAGTCGCATACGTCTCAATACTTAGCATGTTATGTTTCTTCCTGAGCTACATAGGTAAAGATCTTCCAGCCAATTACAATGAGGCTAAGGTTGTCACCTTTAGCTTAATGGTGTATATGATATCCTGGATTAGTTTCTTCACACTTTATTTGATTAGCCGAGGACCTTTCACAATGGCAGCCCACGTCTTTGCGATTCTCTTCAGCGTTCTGGCTTTTTACGGAGGTTACTTCCTGCCCAAAATCTACATTATTATTTTGAAACCAGAGCTGAACACTACTGCTCATTTCCAGAATTGTATCCAAATGTACACCATGAGTAAACAATGAAAAGATATGTTAGCTATATTTATTAGCTTGCAGTCGACTGAGTGTTCCGTAGCTTGCTTTCACGCTTGTTCTAGTTAAGAAAAGAATACGAGTTGACTTAAGCATTCTTGCTAGTCTCCAGAAGATCATTATATTTGAAAAATCATCCTCAACATTTTGATTCAGTGGCAAAATAATGAGTACCGTAGGTTTTTGACAGTGCAGAGCTTAGCTAGCTTTGCTAAAAGCAGTTGGACATTTTAATTGCTGTACATCAAGTAATTTTCTCTTCAAATCTGATTCAGAAACATTTTATGTAAATAGACAAAGGTAATATCTGTGTGACACTGACAAACATCTGTCAGGTTTTGTGTTCTTATGGTCTCATATACAAAGCGTGCGTACTTGAAAAAGAAATGAGCAATCCAATCTGAGAATTGAAACTATGTGCCTCTGAGAGTTCAGTGATGAGAAATTTGGACTGAGAGAGATTATCAAGCTTGTGGAGGTTGTGTTTTGTTTGTAAGTACACTTTCCATAAGAATTCAATGCAAATTCTATAGGAATTTCCCCCTTGGTGTTTAACTAATGTTCTACTTTCGTTTACCTTATTTTTCCCTATTTTAGTTGTGTTTCGAGCTCTTTCAGGAATTAAATGTTCTGCTTCCATGACGCTGAGGCTTTTTTGCCACTCACTGCTGAAGTTTAGAATGCCATCTATATCAATGCCAGTCTTTAGGGGTCAGAAGATGATTACCCTTAGCTTTTTGTGTTTTTCTCCCAATTTTGACAGGAATATTTACTAGATCATAAAAGTTCTTATCATTTCATTTCATAGTGAGATACAGATATTGATTTAATTTGTTTTGACAATATTTGTTATGCTAGACCTTTAACCTCAACTTTCTGACAAGAATACAAACATTTACGATCTGAAAGTCAGACAAACTATTGAACCAATAAGTCAACATTTTCCAAAAATTCACAGCTCTCAGCGTCACACTGACACTTCTGCTCTTTTTTGCCCTATTAACAAGTCATCCATCATTCCATGACTTTGGGGTATTTTGTGCAGGTGTTTTCGGTAAAGAATTTGAGAAATGTGTGTTTGCAGCCTTTCCCTCCAAAATGCAGCTCAAAGCAAGGGCAGAAGTGAGATGATAAAAGGCGGCTTTGTGCGTCTGGGGTCAGGCTCATTGACCTTTAGTGACCCCTGGAGGAGAGGAGGGGTCTTCCCACAGTCTGAATGTTGAAGTGTGCCACGGATGAGCGGACACAGGGTCACTTCCCGCAGTTAGAAGGTTATGGAGATGAGAGACAAGTTGAGACAAGACGCCTTCGATGTTGTCCAACTGGTGGGTTTAAAAAAATGTGACGGATGTGGAAGAATAATAATCTTTAATACTTAAAGCTGGTGTACCTGACTTTTTGTTATAAATTAATGAGTTTTGTTCTTATCACCAAAAAGTATTTTAAAAATGTATAGTACTACTTTGTGACAAAATCAAGTTGCTGTGTACTGACTGAATTTATTAACAAAGTATTTTATTTCCCACAGATGGCTGAAAGCAGTAGTCTGATTGGCTGTGCTTGATGGGTCAAATCCAGTTTCACTTCACTGTCTTAAAAAAGATGTTCTTAGTTTGGAATTGCCGCCAGAGTGTGTGAATATTAACCCTGTGCTGAAGGATATGTGAGAGCAAGGAATTAATTTTAAAGATCTAAATACTTACTTTCTGTCATAATCAGGTACATCAGCTTTAATGACCCACTTTGTAACATTTTAGATTTCAAAATGGCATACTTTTTTTCAGTTGGATGTTTTGTTGAACAAAACAAAAAAAAAACTGTATCTTTTCTGTGAGCAGGTTTCTCCCAAATTGTCTCTATTATGTCCGGAAGAGGATCTCTGCCTACAGTATATTCATTAGTAATGGTTGAAAATATAAGTTTAACTTTCTATTTCCTTAAAATTATTTAGGTGACTTTAACCTCCAGAAAGCTACACTGTGTCACTTTAACAAATTAAGTTTCAGGCCTTAAAAAGTCTTTTGTAGTTTATTGTAATGTTTGTACAAGTCTTCAATTTTTTATGGAGCAATTTCTTCATTTATTTCACATAACATAACACAATTGGTGTGTTTTCTGTTCTTTTATTTGGTTGGTGGAATGCACGGTTGCTGTATAAATAGTATACATTTTTCATAATTGTAGCAAAATATAAATTATATCTTAAATAGGTCTAAATTTGCATGTTGTGTGAAAAAAAAGTCTTACATTTGACCTCTTGATTCCAGCAGAAACCTATAGAATACAAATAAGAGGTAGTGTAGCAAGTCTAGATACATAGTCATTGTTGCTGCTTGTTTTTAGAGTTTCATTACAATCTTTGTTTTAAATCTAAACAATATTTTTCCTTAAATACTTTGTGTTAATATTGTTGTGTGTGTTTCTGGTTTGTTGTCAATAATATGTATTTACAGTTAAAAAAAGAGGTCAAAATGGAACAAAATAACTTGATGTGTAAATAAATGTAAACAATTCAAGTCAACTGAATGGTAAGTCACTAGCGGGTGTCTATTTAGCACATAATACTAAACAACTGCTTCTGTCAGCTACTTCTAAATGGAACCCAGTATATATTATTAGTATTTATGCCTCTATATCGAGACTTAAAATAAAATGTCATTATAATAGTATGTATTGTAATATTTTTTGAAGACCACCACCCATGTGTATCTGTGTCCGTATAATAAATAAATCATCAAATAACACGCATGAAAAGGTTAAACGCTGCCATTTACCCACAGGTGTGTGCAGAGATAAACACAGGTGACCTTTGACCCTGCCACTTAACACTAATCTATTCATTAAACTGTGATCTAATTATGAGTCTATCACTCCCCGGAGGTTGTATGATGAAACTGCAGCGTTAGATAAGAATTCCCCCTGGGATACACTGACAGCACATTAGGCTACATCAATCTTCTTTATCTTATCTGCTCAGCCTCCAGCCATGGCCCATCATCACCAAACCATGGAATATATTATTATAGGTTATAGTATATTTTATAGGTAATAAATGATTAGGCCTATTCTCTATGGGAGTGGTTTTGGCATGGTAATGTTGGAAGAAGCCTATGGTCATTTCAACTAACCCTCCTTGGACCGGGTCAGGACAAAGTATTCAAGCCAAGTACCACGATAGCATTTGGCATTTTAGAAAATCTTGCTTTTTATTTGTTTAATTTGCAGTATTGATTTCACTTGTATTCAACCAGAGAACCACATGGAGATAAAAAAAAAAAAAAAAAATAAACAAAATACCATCAACAAAATGAAAATATGGTATTAACAATTAACTTCTAAGATAAAAACTAAATTCTTGATAAAGATTTATTCACAAGGACAAAGTGATAATGGATTTGAATAATGTGTCATGCAACAAGTTAAAGGTGGGCTAGTTTTTACACTGATTTAGGTTTTATATCTGACAGCTTCCTCTAATAAATCTTATGACACATGGTCAATATCGACATATGTATTCATTTTGGTTGAAATTTTAGATTAAAACCCTCTTTTTACAAACAACAAAGTGAAACTGGAGAAGACCACCCAAACACAGCCAATCAGAAAGCTGCTTTTGGCTCCAATTAGAACAATAAGTCTTTATTTTTCAGACAATATCCTGTTTTATTTTTTTCCACAAAATTGTCACATGCTTTTTAATGGAAAACACAAAGAAAACTAATTTATAACAAAAAATAGTTAGTTACTCAATTTTAAGCTACACTTTTCAGTAAAACAAAACAAACACGATAATAGGCCTTTTCCTACTGAACTGTTTTTAGTTCCTAGAAATTTTGTTGTTGTTTCAGTCCTCATTTTGGGCGTGTTTGCACAGAGCAGAACTATAAACGGGGCCACTACTTAAGTCAGACCAGGAACCTTTTGGTGGCACAAGCACATTTACAGTGCTAATTTTGTTGAGAAACAAAAAAAAAAAAAAAACTTTGTTGAGAAACATGTTTTATACATTCTCACATTTAGCTTTCCTTATCCTACAGAAAAATGTTTTAAAGGCAGTAAAATATTTGTATTTAATTTGTAAATAGTAGCCTAACTATTAAAAGAATGACAGTGAATAATTTATTTAAGTGTTCCAGAATATACAGATGCTAATGCTAAAGCTAATGCTAGTTAGATCCACTTTGAGAAACTGTTGCTGTGTGAACACTAACATGGGGACAGGATAATTAAATTCTTCTGACTTATCAGGAACTGGAGGAATATTGGGATTTTTCTGTTGGTGCTTTCTGATTGTACTAAACGTTTTGTCTTATTTTCACCCAGTTTGGCTAAATTGGGTACAAACTTATTTTTTATTTTGAGCAGCAAAAATATTTTTTTTTCTGAATTTCTAGAAGTGTTAACTAGCAACCATAGGCTACTGTGCAGGAAACAAGGAACAGAATATACATAACAGACACAATAGTTGTTTTTTTATTGATTAAATAATGGTTTAAACTGTCAGGAAAAAAATGTCAATTGTGTGTGTTACTTTCCTTCGCAAATTGCTATTTGGTTGTTGTAAAACTATGCTAAATATTACTACGACTGCAACAGTAAGCGTCATATTTTGAAAAATATGAGAATCTGTCATATAGATTTTAAACAAGCTGCATTTATACTTGTGCTATAGACCTTTCATGCCACGTCACGTGACGTCACAGCTCTAGCTGGAGCAAAAAAGACGAAAACTCATAGCCGACGCACTACAAGTTCGAGGTTTTATCAGGGTTAAAATGTCGTTTTGTTGTGAACTGTGACTTGGACTTTTGTGTCTAAAGTTAGCCTGACCTTACCCTGCTGTACAGGTGCAGTTTGATGTTCAAACTGATCTGATTTATTTAGAAATTTAGCTAAACTGTACTGTTGTCAATCATTCAATTTTTACACACAAGACCCTTATATTCTACTTTAGCAAAGCCTTTGACGAGAACTAACAGATTTTCAAAGCTACAAACAACCAATTTTGTTGGACTAAATTAATCTTAAAATAATTATTAAATGTTGTGTTTCTGAAGCACTAATAATGGGAGGTGCACACATTAGCATATTTAGCATTAGCTTCAAGACGCGAATGAACGGTTAAAGGACATTTTAGCCACTACTAGGTTTAGCAAAGTAAAACGGACCTGAAACAAATGTAAAAATCACCTTTTCAGCCTCGTTAAAGAGTAGATCCTGATCCAAGACAAACCACACAAGCTCAGACAAAATGCTTCCATCCGTCAGAAGTAATTCACCAAAATCTGTGTCAGGTCCCACAGAGTAAGTTACGATATATATCCTGACAGTTCCGAGCAGAATTTGACATTTTTTCTGCTTTTGTGTTTAAAAATCCCTCCAAAAACGTGCTAGTTTACACTGGTTAAGATGGAGGTAACGTCGTCTTTTGCCTCCGGCTAAGCTCCGCCCACCAGAATTTGACGCAATGTTACAAACATGCAAGGGGTCTATACTTAACCACAGTTAAGAAACACTGGCCAACAATTGCAAGATGTGGCATTTGATGATTAACTGGTTTATGATTTAAACCTAAGATTTTGACCACCTGCCAGAAAAGCAAATCAGCTCTAATCGCAAAGAGTCACACAGTGACTCACATTGCTCTTTCTTACAAGATATATATAAAAAAAGACACCATTGTTTTTTTTACATACATTTATTTAGTTTAATATAGTTTTTTGCAATTTGCCTTGTTTCCCACTGAGGAATAAACAGCAGAGGAATTGATGAAGATGGCTTCATGCCTGTGGATTTGTGCAACGAAGTGATCAAAGTCAAGGCGGTCAATGATCTTCAGTTCCTTCCACTTCCACCTACAACACGTGAATGAATAAGAGAACAAGAAGCATTAGATCCGTACTGATGAGTGAAAACGTTTTTTAAGCACGGTAGACATTCTTTAACACGTTTTACCTTCGGTTTTCTTAAGCTAATACTCAATATGGTTCAAGCTGTTGTTACTGTATATGGATGCATGACATTATTACATAGTAACTTTTTAGAAAACAGTGAAAATAAGTTTTAAGAAAAAGTTTTATTTTTCTCAGTTTTTCTCAGTTTTATGATTGCAACTTTTATTCATTGTCATACAAGCATCCAATACAGTTAAGAGCATACAATAGATACCACAACAATTCAGGCACACATCACTCAGAATGCACTCATTACTCACTCACTCCTCCAGTCATTCGGTCACTAAATTTGGCATAAAGCACAAGAGAAATATTCTCAACAGCAGTTGCATTCAACACATAAGGGCCTTAGCACAGCCTTCACTCCACTGGAGTAACTACAGTTTGGTCCACCGTCATCAATCAAATGAGCAAAACAAACATCTAAGATCAAGCACGATTGGAATGTCCATCAATGTGATGATTAGAGCCTCCAGATCTGTCCATCAGGGGGCTCTATAGAGTCAATTGGTCCAGGTTATGTACATCATGAGAAGTACAGTTTACAGTCCCATAGTCTTTGGTAAGATGTTTACCAGGGCCTCCAAACTGGGCCACTGTTAGCAGCAGTGTCTCTGGGCTCTGGGCTGGTGGAGGAGCCCTGCAGCCACGCATCAGTTTGGGGGAGTTTGTGCACCTCCTTGTGGGGTTCTCCATGGACCTCCTCATGAGATGCTCTCTGGACTTCATTTTTGGGTTCACTTTGGCCATCTTTTTGAGGTGCTTTGTTGACCTCTTTTTGGGGCACTCTATGAACCTCCTTGTAGTGTGGTTTGTGGACTTCTTTTTGACCTGCTCTGTGGACCTCTTTTTGACCTGCTCTGTGGACCTCTTTGTGAGGTGCTCTGTGGATCACTTTGTGAGGTGCTGTGTGGACCTCTTTGTGAGGTGCTGTGTCGGCCTCTTTGTGTGTAGCACTATGAAACTCCTTGTGAAGTCCTCTGTGGACCTCTTTGTGAAGTCCTCTGTGGACCTCCTTGTAGGGTTCTCTGTGGACCTCCTTGTAGGGTCCTCTTTGCAGCTCCTTGTAGGGTCCTCTCTGCACCTCCTTGTAGGGACCTCTCTGCACATCTTTGTAGGGTCCTTGGTGGACCTCCTTGTAAGGTCCTCTGTGAACCTCCTTGTCAGGTGCAATGGGTCGAACCATTTCAGGTGTTCCATAGATCTCTTTCTGAGGGGCCCTTTGTGCCTGTCCCAGCTGCTGTTTGAGGAAGCACACAGTCATCTCCAGCACATCAGCTTTCTCCAGTTTGGGGCAGCCCTCGCAGTGCAGCTCCTTCTCCAAGAGGATCTTGAGCTGCTCGATGCAACCATTGATTCGATCACGGCGCATCTTTTCTACTACAGGCTTTCTCAACTAAAAAAAAGAACAAATAGGTATATTATTATTAGTGAATGCAGTATAAATGCATTGCTAAAGAAAAAACAGAAGATAGCCATGTAGGGTAACTTATCTGACCAACCATTCGAACAAGACTTGTAAGGCCATTCACACTGCAGCGCAGAGACCGTAAAGGTTCCAAAGCATTGATAGTAATGAGATTAGGTGCTTCTGTTCTCAAAGTGTATGGGAGAATGAAGGAGAGCACATTTCTGGATTCTATCTGTAATTTACACTTGGAGTCTTTTTTCACCAGACATCATACCTTTTCTGATTTATTTGTTAATTTTTGCCAACAGTATAGGCCTACTGCAGTCTGAGCTGCACTTCTAAGTCATTTTCTCTAGATTCTGAAATAACCGATAAAAAACTACAAATAACTACAAATCACACAATCCCTCTCAAAGCATGTTTTTGCTTATAGTAACAAAAAAATTTACTAATTAAAAAAATCCAAACGTGCAGTGATAAGTCAATCTTTACTAAAAGCATAGCACATTCTAAAAAAAACTTCTGAAGGTAAAAAGCAAGCATTGTTTAAAATACTTACTTTGATGGGATCTCTCTCATTCCTGGCTTGATGCAGGTTCGAAAAGCTTCCATAAGGAGCCATCTAGGTTCAGTTCAGTGGTTACAACTGTTGAGTGAGTTTGTGGGGCTCTTGGAGACATGCTAGCCTTTATATACTGTCCCATTACCATAACAAAAGCAGGATGTCCCAAGAGGCACTGGAGTTCCCACACTCACCACCCCCATGGGGAACACTGGGCTTTGCAAATAAGGACATTTATCTACTGTATCTGGCACAGCTGCTTCACCTAGATAACTAAGCAACAGACAAAGATAGATAAAGACATAGATTGGTTATAAATTAATGCAGACAACAAATAGAAATGAGCAGAAATGCTTCTGCACAATGACACCATATTCATTTTGGGGTTTTTTTAAGTGTGATGTAGGCTATAGTTCTTGAATTGTGTTTATTGAAAAGAGAGAGAAAAAAAAACAGAAATTTGGCTGCAACTGTCTAGTGTTGAAAGACTTTCAGTCCCATAGTTTTGTAATTTTCTATTCAAACTCAATGATCAAACAAATGTCAGACTGAATGGCTACAGTTTTCCCTATTCATGAATGTTGAGAAATTTGGACTTTTCCTATAATTAACAATGAAAAATAAATCCTATATTCTTTTGAAAAATGCTGAAAGCATTGTCTATGACATGAAGTTGAAGCCTCTGAATAACATGAGATTTTCTATTTTAAATAAGCAAGTCAAACTAATCCAGGGAATGTCTAGAATAGACTGTGTGGAACTTTATTAAACCAAAACTCTGCAAAACAGATTGTTGACATCACATGTTCCGTCTTTCTCCATTAGCCTACCAATAACAATCGACATGTTAACCGCACATGTTAGCAGCAGTCGCTGCTAATTCTGGTAATGTGCTTTTGATTACGTCATTTAATTTTAATTACTGTTTGTGAAATGATTGTTTTCCAAAGTGCACAAATGGGCTTTATGTCAATAAGTAAACAGCTATTTTTATTATTATTTTGTAAGGCTACCCAAAATGTGCGCCTTTCGGAAGCAGAGGTGTGCAGAAGGCAAGGTTACGACGGCGTCGTGGCGTTACATCCTCTGCGCTCGCGGGAGGAGGTGTGAGGTTCCCACAGAGAGGGCCACGCACGCGGGACACCAACGTCCGGGCACGCGGGTGAGGATCAAAGCAGCACGCGCACCTAGGTGAGAAAGCTAGCACCTGGGGCACGAGCCAGACCAGCGCGTGTCTCCTGTCAGACGTAGCGACGCACAGTGGGAAGCGCATGTTTATGACTGGGTTCCCACGGCGCGGAGAGAGAAAAAAGTATCTTCTCAAACACTGGCGCGCTTCAAATGTAAAATATTCTCTGGTGTAAAAAGTTAGTCAAATTCAAAGCATTCAAAGCATTTACCTTTCTATAGAACTAAGAGTCCATCCACGTGGCTAAATGACACACCTCTACTAGTCTCTACAAAAAGTTAGCTTAAATGCAGCAATAGCCAAGTTAGGCCATTTGCTGGAATAATAGCCTAAATTTATTTTCATTAGCCTATTGGCTATGTGCAGTGCAATAGCTACAGACAAAGTACATACAACATGTAGCAGTTTTATTATGCAGTTCTTCAGTCATGATAAGTAACCTATACTATATTGTGGCTTAATAGCTTGTATTAGCTTGATAGCTTGATAATCAGACGATATTTGAATCCAACAAAAATGACGTCTAATTTTATTAATAAAGTTTAATTATCAGACATGTTCTACTGAATGATTAGACTAAAAAAGTACATGCCCCCTTTTCAGAGCTAGTAAAACCTCAATGATTTTATAAAAAATTCAAGCTAAAAAGATTTTCCATTTCTAATTTAGATGTAATAAATTTGTAGCGTATACATATTTCAATGATTATTGAATAGATGACAAAATCTTCATACAACAATAATGAAATAATCACTTTCTAAAGTTATTTGAAAGTTTACAATGCATTTTTTAAAACTGCTCTTTTTGAAGCATTCTTTTATATATATATTATATATTATTTTATTATATTTTTATATATATATATATATATAATACATAAACGACATACAGGATATTCGATTTTTGTATATCTTCAAAACAACATTCACAATAATATCTAAAATTTGATATATTGCCCTGCTCTATCAGATGGGTAGACATTTTGTACTTCAACCTAATAAATTACTGAATTAAAAGTACACAGAAATAACAGTAAGGAGAAGAAAAATTAGGTTCTGTGAAAACATATAGAGCAACTGTCTGGGTGTAACTTCTATAATTTTACTTATTCATTAACCAAAATACCAGAATTATATCTAATGGGTGATGCAGGAAAAAGCACATTTTCCATAATTGTTATATTGTGAACATACTTTTAGTTGCATTTAAATTTCCTAAGTATAATAATCTCTGTCTGAGTATTGACTTTGTGTCCAGGGTACACCTCTCTCCGGCCCCTGAGTGTCTCCTGAAGCTGGCCCAGGCTGACACTGGCCCTGCCTCAGATGTGGACCCTGCTGCTTCTCTGCGGGTAGTCCTGCCTCTCCAGTTTCCCACAGTTCCACCTTCACATCTCTTGACAGGTTGGTCTTTTGTTTAGGTTCAAACAGAAAAGCGCTGCGTCCACGTCGTTCTGATGAAAGTCTGCTTAGAGCTATTCACACAGAGAGAGCGAATGTAACACACAGGAGAAAAGGAGTCACGGGGTTAAAACAGCAGCCTAATAAACTAGGCTAGTTTGTATTATATTGTTTAAAATAATAATATTGAGTTGGATTGACTGTATATACACTCAAAGACATCACACATTCACATTCTGCGCTATTCATTCACTCCACACAAGATGGTGGTAAGCTGCTATTGTAGCCACAGCTGCCTTGGGACAGACTGACAGAAGTGAGACTGCCATTTTGCATCATCAGCCACACAGAGGTGGGACCAAGTCACTGTTTTGCAAGTACCAAGTAAGTCTCAAGTCTTTTGGTTCAAGTACCAAGTCAAGTCCCAAGTCAAGTCCCAAGTCAAGTCCAAAGTCAGAGAGGTAAGTTCAAGTCAAGTCCCAAGTCTAAGAGAGGCAAGTCCAAGTCAAGCCCCAAGTCAAGTCCCAAGTCAAAAGAGACAAGTCCCAAGTCAAGTCCCAAGTTAGAGCCCCACAAGTCCAAGTTGAGTCCAAGTCCTCTGCTTTTGGTTTAAATTTTTTTTTCAAGTCAAACTACCAAATACAAATTTTTTCTACAATTGAATTGATGTTTATAAATGATTCAATTTAAAACAAAGTGCTGTTCACAAAAA
Source organism: Mugilogobius chulae (assembly GCA_038363315.1). Taxonomy (NCBI): domain Eukaryota; kingdom Metazoa; phylum Chordata; class Actinopteri; order Gobiiformes; family Gobiidae; genus Mugilogobius; species Mugilogobius chulae. The sequence continues at coordinate 46,408,253 of CM076409.1, read as the reverse complement.
AGAAACGCGGAGTAACATGTTTCAGTTTGTTAATGTAAAAATAAACTTTTTTTTTTTGTTTTTTTTTTTTTGAGGGGAAGTACCAAGTCGTCTCGAATTACTGACCTTCAAGTCCAAGTAAAGTCAGTCCATTTTATCAAGTCAAGTCAAAAGTGATCAAAATAGTGACTCAAGTCTGACCCAAGTCCAAGTCATGACACCTCTGCGGACCACCACCCACCACTCACACACATACACTCACACCAGATCCACTAGGCAAAAGTTTCTCATCTATTGGTTCCACTGTGGCACCTGAGGTTCCAGCGGTCTCCCATCCAAGTTCGGCCCAGACCCATGCTGCTTAGCTTCTGAGACAAGCTGGTATGGTATGCTATCATGCAACAATACAGTACAATAGTATGTTTTTAAAACAACCATTGTTGTGGTGTGGTTTCTCTATTACTAAAATAGATTATTAAAGAAACAAAAAAGTGCAGTCTCAAATCTACTGTCATTGTGTCCCTGAGCAGGACACTTCACCCACATACACTCTACTCCAGTTACACCACAGTGGCTTTTAGTGACAGGTAGGGCATCTGGAGCCACAGTAGTTGCTGTATGTTGATTAGAAGTGTGCTAAAATACAGCATTGCGATATAGATTTACTGTAATAACAAATGTTAAAAACAGTATCGATATCGCAGACTATCGATATCTGCTGATTTAGGTTTTAAATCTGACAACCTCCTTCAACACATGATTAACATCGACAAGTATTCTTTTTGATTGCAATTGGTTTATACATTTCTTCTTACAAACTGAAGAGGTACATTTTCCTTGGTAAATATAAGGAGCAGAATAGCTGGTGTTTGCAGACAGGGTTTGAATTACGCTATATGGTTACAATTTTCATTTTTATGTGTTTCTATTATCTTTGATGTTTATTTTTGTCAGTTGGAGGAAGAAAGGTAAAAAATGTGGCTAAAGTAAGAACCACAATTCCACAGTAGGATGTTTATTATGAAAGTCAGAGGGATTTAAAATGGTTTTAAGAGAAAGTTGAATTTAATAGAGTGTAAGTTTTTAAAATTTATTTTTTATTTGATAAATGATAAAATGACAGCAAATAACTGCAAATGTTGCCCGGAGGTGTTTAAGTTGACTGTTTTGGGGCCACAGAGAGTCAGATTTATGCAACAAGTGATTGATGTCAAAGCATTCACTACTGTCCTGTATTTAGTCAAATCTGTGGAACTTCTTAGTAGTATTTTATCTGTGTTACATTTGCATGATCTAGTCCAGTGCGAGAGCCCTGTGTCCACGGGTGAGTGTGAAGGTGAGTGTCCCACCCACAGTCCGCGGCCCACAGCTTTGAATCCTGTCGTAAAGCCCAGCAGAGGCAGAGCTGGACCTGTGAGTGTGCTATCTGCAGTTTCCCACACTCCACTGTGTTCACTCCTCCTCAGCACGGGACAATAGACGTGTGTCCTGTTACACATCACATTAGCCCACTGTTTGATCTGCTGTCCACAGACAGGACAGCAGAGGAGGGGGCAGAGGGAGGGCTGCAGAGGGACAGCTGCTCAGGACTGTCAGAGCCTGAGAAAGTCCTGCCACAGCCAAACTCCATACCACTAAAGAAAAGTTTGAATGAGTTTAGGGTGGCACATTTCGGGGGCGTGTTTCAGCGGGACATGGGAACGTGGGCGGGGTGTGTCCAGCGTGGGGCAGCTGTCAGAGAAGTAGCTGATGGGAAAAAACTCTGGACAACAGAAACAGGACAGATTCACACACATTTGTCAATGTGCAGGAATGTGCTTAATCTTATTTCACACTCAAGTATAACACACGTTGATGAGCTGACAATATCATTTACATATAATATAGGCCTGATAGGATTTACATATAGGCCTGTTAATATCTACATATACAGTAACCTGATATGATTTACATACAATATAGGTCTGACAGGATTTACATATAGGCTGCTATTATTTAATATAAACCTATATGACTTACACACATATATACTACTGTGTATAAAATATATACTGTGTGTGTGTGTGTGTGTATATATATATAGATAGATAGATAGATAGATAGATAGATAGATAGATAGATAGATAGATTAGATATAGATATAGATAGATTGAATATAAATAAAATTTAGGCCATGTCAAGCATATTGACCTAAAACCCTAATGGTATATTTTCATGAAATATATAGCACTTTTGTATTCATCATCATTTTCACATTAAGATCAGACATACGATCAGAACAGATCTGGTGAGGATTTAAACAGTTAACGACGAAAACCAGAGCAGTGTCTGAGAAACACTTATTACTCTGAGAAAGTGACTGTGATTAAATGTGTAGAGAAAGAGCAGAGACAGGCATGTCATGTTTATCAAACATGAAGTTTTCTTTATTTTCAAGTACTTCTCAGAAGCATCATAAACACACCTTTATCAAAGGCATTTCACAAGATGAACATCATCCCACATGTAGAATATACATTATAATATATAACATCATCAGACATGGGACAAATAAGGTCCAAGTTTAAATCAAATGAAATCATTTGAGATTTACACAGGCAGATCCACAGGATCACAGGTTCAACAGATACTCAGTATCACACTTTAGTTTCTCTCATTAATAATAATCACCAGTGTGGGCTTAGCAATAAACATAACCCAATGTGGGTTTATCATAAACTTAACCCAATGTGGGTTTATCACTAAACATAACCCATTGTGGGTTTAACAGTGAACACTGAAGTTTGTAAAACCAAAACATAACAAATCGGTTCCAGAGGAACAAGAAAAGGGCTTCTATAGAAGTACAAAGTCCACAGTGAGCTCTGATGAACCAGAGCTTCTTATCATCATCCACATGACCCACAGGGACAGGACAAAGTCCCATCAGGGACTGAAGGTCATCTTCAGACTGTAAGTCCTACAGCGGTCTATCACATCACAGACAGAGTTTAGTCCATTTGGGTTTAGATAGCTTAGTCCTGTCTTGATAAGTTCTACCAGGGCCTCCAGAGCCCGTTGCTTTGGATCTGGATCTTGCAGTGCTCCTTGTGCAGAGGAGAGCGTGAAGGGCTGACAGGTGGGCTCCCGGGGACCCGTCCCTGGAAGTGTCCCAGCAGCCGCCTGTGGGCCTGAGTCTGCAGCTCACAGTGGGACAGGAAGCTGACAGCCTCCTGCACACAGTGTGTGTATCCTTCTCCAGAGGTCCTCACACTGGGGACAGGGGCCGCTTTAGGGGCAGCCTGCTGCTGCCAGGCCTGGAGGTAGGCCACTGTCATCTCCAGAACGTCTGCCTTCTCCTGTTTGGAGTCAGGCTGCTGTCGGAGGAACTCTGGGCCCAGCAGAGACTTGAGCTGCTCAATGCTGGTGTTGATCCGATCACGACGCAGTTTTTCAACCATGGGCTTTCTCAGCTACAGAAAGAGAGAGAAAAGACATTTAGTACATCTGGGTCAAATCATCAACATGTGTCATCATAATACAACAGTATAGTCAAGAGAACGCACTGGAGCTTTGTTTACCTTGTGAGCTGAAGCCATCTCCTTAGAGCAGTGTGCAGACACAGTGGGAGCCATCGCAGTGGATTCACAGAAGAGCCAGTAGCTTCACAGAAGAGCCAGTAGCTTCTGATGCTCATGTCCTGCGCCTGTGCTTGTATTTATAGTCCTCCCTCTGCCTCGGAGCGTGTGGGTCCTGGATCCACCGCGCTTTCTCACAGTCCCTCAGCCAATCACAGCTCTGGGAAGGAGCTGCCACACGATCAATGGGCTGTTTAGGGTCCCGGCACAATGCCTGAGGGTCTCATGGGAGCAGGTGGAGTCGTCTGGGGAGGGGGAGGCGGGGGAGGGAGGGTCACCCCGCATGGGAAAGTCCTGACCCCACAAACAGGCAGGACGCCGGGGGTGATGAAGGCACACGTGGGAGACACACTTCCACACAGCCCAGTGAGATAGCTGGAGTAACTGAGGTATTTGAAGAAGTTTGATTGCGACACTGTTTTAAAGAAAGTTTATTGCCCATTCTACATTATATAAAGTAAAGAACAAACAAAAACGTGTGTGATGTTTTGTGGGTTGTATCCAAATTATTACTTGTTTCTAATGAGTTTTCAGATTCAAATTAATTCAAATATACTTTTAAGTACATTGTTGAATCAAGAATAGTTCACAAAACGAAAGAATTACTGTAATTCCCAGACTATAAGCCACTACTTTTTCACAACCTTTTTTTTCTACTTTTTCTCTTGTTTTTTCTAGAGGATGAAACAGTGCAGAGTGAGGAGAGACATTCGACAAACTGCGCTGTAACAGACGTCGCAGTTACTGTAGGTACATTTTCAAATCTTTCTTTCTTAAACCTCAAAACCTTCCTAACTTTTTACTGGGAAAAACAGCAAAGTCTTACCAAGCTCTGTTGCATATTAACAGATAAATCAAGAAATGAGCAAACGTACTTACTGCTCTGAGAGAAGTCTTTTGAAGTGTGATTTTACGATGTTATGTTTGCGGCAGGAGCAGCGTGAAAGGACTTATTAGGCGTTAGATTTGACACTTGTCACTTTGGGCACACTTTTGGACACACTCCGTTCACACCTCGCTCTGCTTCACTTCCTATCGACTGCTCTAGAGGGCCACAGGAACACAAAAGACGTCAGCGCCTTGTAATGTGTGTTAATGTGTGCTTCATGACCATTTTTAACCCTACTTGTTTTACTCAGAATCCGAATTTTTCAAGTAATCCTAAGTAAATACAAACATGTGGACGGGGATAGGTTTTTTGAGCACTGGAGCAAATACAAGATTACTCAAGCATGCAGGAATCAATCCAAATACAACACTGGGTAGATGAGAGAACACGCTATTAGAACATGGTTACAATCTCAAAAAAAAGTGGATTTTTACAGAATATGTCACCTTTAAATCATCAAACTTCTGACTAAAAATGTGAACCTTTTTCTCCAAAAGTAAATGCACTTCAATACTTTTACTCAGGTAGATTTTAGTACATGATACTGTAACTGCATCTTTATTTAAGTAACAAAACATACTGTAATACTAATTCACCTCTGCTAATCTGTGATATGAAAAGGTCTAATAACAAACTACAGTTTACAGTGTCCTTAAAGTGCTTTTTTATGGAAAAAAGATACAAATTTTGACTATTTGATTATTTGAAACGACACAATGTAATATTCTGGAAGTAAAAGTCAATTACAGAATAGAAACAAATCTTAAACCAGACTTTGGATTAATTCTTAGCTGAGAGAAGTACATTTTATGCCATATTGTGAAAAAATATATAGGCTAGCTAATAGGACAAGGTCCATCTCAGAGAATAGACTTTAAAACTGCTCAGTCTTCCATGAACTAGCACCAAAGTACATCTCTGACATGTTTGTACCTTATGAACCATTTGGACACTGAGTCAGGACTAAACATGGACCAGCCTTCTGCTGTTGCCAGAGCCAGGACTAAACAGGTCCCCTGCTGGTGCCAGAGTCAGGACTAAACATGGGCCTCCTGCTGGTGCCAGAGTCAGGACTAAACATGGACCAGCCTCCTGCTGGTGCCAGAGCCAGGACTAAACATGGAGAGCCAGGACTAAACATGGAGAGTCCGGACCAGCCTCTGCTGTTGCCAGAGCCAGGGACCAGAGAGCCAGGACTAAACATGGACCAGCCTCCTGCTGGTGCAGAGTCAGGACTAAACATGACCAGCCTTCTGGTGCAGAGCAGGACTAAACGTGGACCTGTTCTGCTGTGTCAGAGTCAGGACTAAACATAGACCTAACACATTTAAACCATTCTATTCATGAAAATGTAAATAAAATGTTAATTTCTCATAATTTTTTTATTTATTGATACAGTTGTGTATTATAACAACAAAGATTTTGGACCCCACTTTTAGAACCTCTGATCTAAATCATAGTTTGGTCAAAGAGTTACACAGTAGGCTTTGAAATACAACAAGGGAAAAAGATGCTGTTATGTCTACCACAGGGCTATTCAAACTACTGCTGTATTAGTATTTTGTGCAAAAATTAAAAGACGTTTGGATACTAAACTAGAACATGAACAAGACTGAATACTAAACAGCTTCAGTCCTAAACTTCAGACAATTCAATTCTTTTTGTCGCTGTTCAGTATAAATTCTATACTGTAAATAAAATAATTAGTCGACAAATACAAACTTTGGTTGACTAAACGACTACAGAACTACAGCACTACTAAACGCAGCTTGTTCTTTATCTTTTTGGAGTGTTGTGTTTTCTGTTGTTTCTGTGTAGTTTTCTGTAGTTTTATATTACCTTTAATTATGTGTTTTATCATTGTCATCAGGCCAACATTGTAAATAAGAATTTGTTTCTAATGTTTGTCTGGTAACATAAAGGTAAATAAATAAGCACATCATCTGAAATAAACTTTAAACTCATCACCAAACTTCTATCAATGAAACCAGTCTAAAAAAACACTGTGTGAATCTTAAGGAATGCATGACGTAGCAAGTCCCATTAAGAGGCACACTTCACCCCCCTGCTTTGGCCGGGGGAACGTGAGAGCCCCTACGTCTCTCTCATTCCCACACTCTGCTCTTCTCCAGGACACTGCTCCGGGGCAAAGCGGGACAAAAGAAGTGTGCTCCCTCCCCTCTCGCCCCTCTCTGTGTCGTATAAGGGACACTCAATAAAGTCCCGGCTCGCCATCTGGACCCGGGGCTATTGCTGAAGGACCATTGGCGTGAGAAACAGAGGTGAGGAGCCAGGCCAGTGGGAAAAAAAAAGTGAAGTAATGGTTTGGTCACGTTTGGAAAGTTTGGATAGTTAATGTCTCTAGTTTCTATGGGAAATGTTTATCACAGTTTTGCACTAGTCCTGTCCAGTTTGAGAAGAAAAAATAAAAGTAGAACAAGTAGAGATGAGAACCAAAGCAGGTATAAAACAGAATCAGGACTAAGCCAGAACCAAAGCAGGTCTAAAACAGAATCAGGACTAAGCCAGAACCAAAGCAGATCTAAAACAGAATCAGGACTAAGCCAGAACCAAAGCAGGTTTAAAACAGAATCGGGACTAAGCCAGAACTAAAGCAAGTCTAAAGCAGAATTAGGACTAAGCCAGAACTAATACAGGTTTAAAACAGAATCAGGACTAAGCCAGAACCAAAGCAGGTCTAAAACAGAATCAGGACTAAGCCAAAATCAAAGCAGGTCTAAAACAGAATCAGGACTAAGCCAGAACCAAAGCAGGTCTAAAACAGAATCAGGACTAAGCCAGAACCAAAGCAGGTCTAAAACAGAATCAGGACTAAGCCAGAACGAAGCAGGTCTAAAACAGAATCAGGACTAAGCCAGAACCGAAGCAGGTCTAAAACAGAATCAGGACTAAGCCAGAACAGCTAAACAGAATCAGACAACCAACGAAGCAGGTCTAAACAGAATCAGGACTAAGCAGAACCTAAGCATCAGAACCAAAGCAGGTCTAGAACAGACTAACAGAATCAGGACTAAGTCAGAACCAAAGCAGGTCTGAAACAGAATCAGGACTAAGCCAGAACCAAAGCAGGTCTAAAGCAGAATCAGAACAAACCAAATGAAGTTTAAAGTAGCACTAGTAAGTAACCTAAAATTTAGAATAGATGTTTTTTCCAATGTTTGGAAGGAGTTTGTGGGCCGGTTTTAACTAATTGGAGGGCCTGACTTGACCTCCGGGCCTTATGTGAAAAACCCTATCCTGTGTGGTATTCATAATGTATTTTAAGTTTGATACTTGTGTTCATACTGGGACTCAAATCTTTATACAAACACAATATTACCACTTAAAGGTAAAACACAAATAAATGTGTTTCAAGAAATTCAAAAATGTGTTCCATTCTTCTTAGCAAAAGACTTCTTGCCAAAAGACTTTTCTGAATAAAGGTTTTGCGTCTATCACTTCAACTTTGTTTTGACAAATGAATATAAATGCTTTTTCACCTTCCAGAACAAGAATCTCAAATTCAAACAGACCTGAAGGCCGTATGTCAAAAGCAAAATGTTTATATTCTTTCTGTAACGTTATTAGCCTACTTTATAGCCACTGTCATTATTTTATATTGTATAGTATTATATTGTCCCACACAGTATATCATTTGTATTTTGTGTGTCTGTTCCTTTGTTGAAAGTTCATTCAGCGTACACATAAAGTACACTTTTAGTTAGAATTCCACCACGTAAAAGCTTCTAAATGATCCCCCCTGGACTTTCACAGGCTTGGGCCCCTCCCTCTTGTCATTGTTGTCTGTGAACACACTCTCATTCACTAAGATCATTGTCAGAAAGCTGAGCCGTCATTGGTCAAATAGTGTGAGAACTGGTGTCTTGGGGAAAAAAAAAAGTGAGGGTGAAGTTTAAATTCAGATATTTGACCAGAGCTGACACAAGATATTTAGATTATTAAAAATGTATATTGTTTTAACTCTATTATACCATTTATGAAAGAGTTAAAGCGGATTTTCGCACCACGAACCCAGAAACAGCTACTTCTACAAGGTAATATCCACGCATATTATTTTCTTTTACTGCATTTAAACTTTAAAAAACATATTTTTACAGACAGCAAAACGAGACTGGAGGCAACCACTCCAGCACAGCCAATCAGAGCGCTGCATTTGGGGTCTTAAAGAGAAACAAAATGCCTTTTATTTTGATTTAGACAGTACACAGTGACCTGATTTTGTCACATTCAGACAGAGCTAAGCAGGGTTGGGCTTGGTTAGTACTTTGATGGGAAACCATTAGGAACTCCAGGTGTCGCAGTCAAACAGCTGTGACTGAAATGAATACTGTGGTTGTGTCCTCAGGCAAGACACTTCATCCACCCTCCCCTCTGTGTCCAGGTACGCTCGTGTATGAATGAGAGGGAGACGTTTACAACACTGCATTTCTGCTTCTTTTTCCCTGATGTTCTGCTTGGTATTGCAGCTTTCATCACAACTTTTCTTAACTGCTTTCTTATTACCGTTGTGTCTGTCTGTATTTCTACCAATTGAGTTGTTTCTTCTTTTGCTTTCCTGTCCATACTTTTCACAAATGTTCCGAACTGTTCCATTTCTATCCCTGCAGTTATGTTCAGGTCAGGAATGTCTCAGGAGCCTCTGTGCACAGCCAGGGTAGTGTCCTCCTGACTCACGCTGCCCTCCGGTGGACACACATTCAGTCCTTGGACGTTCACTTTCACCTGTTGCAGCCTCTGACCTTGTGAATGTTGTGAGTCAACAGTTAAAGCTTTGTGGATCTCTGGGACCAGCAGAACAAGAGCCTGCTCATAGAGGAGGAAAAAGAAAGACTGTGGTGAGAGACCTGTGACTAGTATTCATTTAGAGCAGTGTTTCCCAACCAGGGGTACATGGACCCTAGGAGGTACACGTGACCATTTGCCAGGGGGGTCTTTGGGATGATTGCAGATTTAAATAAAAGGTAAAATTGCAAGTATTCTAATGTGAAAAATGTATTTGCAGCAGATTTTACATGTAAAGAGGCAATTGTTTGACATGAAATACATTAAAACAATAAAATACAGGGTTATAAGTAAAATATAGGAGTGAAGATAAATAGACCTAAAACACATAACATATGGGGTACTCAGTGTGTGTGATCATGATCAGGGGTACTCAGGACAAAAAGGTTGGAACCACTGATTTAGAGTATCATCTAGGGCTGCAACAAGTTTATTGATTAATTGCAAGTAATTGATTATTTCAATAATTGTCAATTGATTCGGTAATCAGATAAATTGTTAAATCTATTAAATATAAAGTTTATAATAGGGATGGAAGAGTTCAAAAACTTTGAAAATAGTTGAAAATAGTTCGTAGTATGCAGCAATCGAATCAAAAGGCCAGAATCAATCAGTTTTGCTCATGAGCTAAAATAGTGTGTGTGTATTTGTATTCTACAACTATAGTGTGTGTGTAGGACAAACTCATTGTCCTACACACACACTATAGTTGTAGAATACAAATACAAAACACCACAATGTTTGAAGAAACAAAACGTGAACTTATGCAAGATCTGACTGAATGTGCATTATGTTGGGTTAACAACTGATGGGTGGACCTCTAAATATAAACTCACAAAATCGAAGAAAATAGAAAATTGTTATTGCAAAATCGAAAACTGAATCGATTCGCGACTCAAGTCATCCCATCCCTATTTTATACAATATTACAATATATTATATTATTTATTTAATTTTCCGCAGACTACAAGCCTGTCAAATGCCAAGAGATCTTTTGGTATTCCTTCAAAAAAAAGTACATGTAAAAGTTGTTTTACTGCAAAAGAATATAGTATATAGGCAAGAGAAAATTGTATGAATTGAGAACACTTTCCTTAAATTTTTTTTGACTTCGATACAATAACTAATACTAAGTTAAAAAAGTTGTCACCGGGCAGAGATTTTCTTGACAAGCAAAATCAGCTCAAACCAGAATAACATACACTGACTACAAACCTCTCTAAACATTATATTTTGCAGTAGTAGTCAAATTTATACAAATCTCATATTGACCAGTCTTTTATTACATAAACGAGTAATTGTTTTTAGTGACAAGGAGGAGTCTATGTGGACATGCGTGTGCTTTCCATCCAATAAGAAAAACATTTACAGGTTCAGATTTTGAATAATTAGGGCTTTATTAATTCTCGGCTAAAGTTTCCAAAAGCAGACATTCAGCGACAGTTGGACAAAAACAGTTTTAGCAGCGGGAAAGAAATTGAGAAGAAATTTGCAACAACTCCACACTCCATGCATTCGGCTTAGCTTCACATTTCCAGATGTTGTTTTGGGGGTAAAACAAACAAAACAAAAAAATCCAAGAAACTAAAGTCACAAGGCAGAAATGTGCTTGAAGAAATAACAGATTCATTTTGAATTCACTTATCGGAACAAATGCGTTTATTTGGGCGTTTGAATTCACTGCTTTTTCATTTGCTGCTCTGGTAAAGTCAATAAAATCAAAAAGAAACAAAGAAATTTTTTATTCCAGTTACATGAAAATCAACAGAAATAACCAATGAAACCTGCTCCTAACGGTTTTAAAAGCGTCAACCCAAACAAAAAGATAAAAACCAAATGCCACTCATAGTTTAAACATTGCACCCAAATATTAAGAGAGACCGACCTCAATTAAAAATGATTTCCCCAGACATTTGACCAGTTTTATAATATTAAGATTCTGTTAAAGTGAAAGATGTTTTTGGAAGGAGAGGGAGGTGAGTAGAAGCTTGGTGTTACGGAGACCTAGCAGTGCATAAAGAAAATAAATGTATTTTTTGTTAATGGTTGGTGAGTCCTTGTTTAAATTCGGGGTTTTTGGGGGTGAGTTGTTTTTTTTGGAAGGAGGGAGAGAGGAGTGGAGGTTAGGGCACAGAGTTCAACACATCCTGTAGGAACGAGTCGGGGTCTGGGATTTCAGAAAGCAGACCTGGAAAAGAGACAAGACACGGATTAGTGACTACATTAAAACATCAGCCGGTTTCATTTCATTTCACATCCTAAAATTGCATCATTGAGTTTGTTTGGAACATGATAGTTGGATAATTTTTTAATCTGCCATTTCAATTTTTTTATCTGTTGGTTCTGGCCAACACAGCGCCTCATCTCTGTTAGCCGGTTGTCTAATTGTACTTCCTTGTTTTTTGGGAGTTGTTTGCAGTTCTGCGATATCTGTAGCTGGAGTGAAATGGAAATGAGCAGGTGGTGCAAGCCTTGCTACCCAAATATGTCCCAGTAAAACAGTAAAATATAATTAGTAATACAAAAAAATCTACTGTAAACTAAAAGACAAACAAGTTTTAATGCCAAAATGTCTTGATTTTCAATGCCATAACTGTTAAGACATTTATATGTTTACTGTGTCAGTTTGGAAGCAGAACAATAAGACTAGTGAAACTACAAACTTTACAACTACCATATAAATCCTCATTTTACATTTAAGATTTAGGTTGACAAAATTAACCCTTTAGGCCTCAGAGTTTTTCCATTTAAAAGCCAGTCCAAAAAATATAGAGGCTATAAACGTATTCCTCGAGAATCCAAAGCTACCACTAGTATTGAGCTGATTTATGTTTATTCCAAGCTACTGAAACTGAGAAATTGGAGTTTGGAGAGGCGGAGCCTGGAACGACTTGGTGCAGAATTGCTACTTTGGCGCGCATGCAAGAAAGGGTTAATAGTAGATATCTGAGAGAATATTTCAATGAATCAATAAAAGGTCTTGCAATTAAACAGTAAATGGTGTTTTAATAGCACTGCCTTTTTTATATAAGATACATTTTAGTCATAAATTAACAAAACTGCTATTTCAACTTCAATGTCCTCAGTACATCACGTTATACACATAAAATATGATAATTGTGTCTGTCTGACCAGTCAAACTGCTCTTTATATCTCCAGACTCAGCCCCTTTTACAATTTTACGTTCACTCAAGCATTAAACTACATGTGTCACCAATGTTGATAAACAGTATATGTAGATGTTCTGTATTCATGTACTAACCTACGACATCAAATAACTCGGACATGCTCTCGGCGGGCATGAGTTCGTCCTGGAACGCTCGGAGCACCCTTTCTGACGCCTCGTAGATGGGCATGTCGTTGTGCCGCACGTACTCTGCCAATGAGAAGGACCAGCCGCCCTCTGTGGTACTGGTGGGAACCTTCTGTGGCACAAATGGAACAGAGTTAGTGACTGACTAGAGAAAAAACAATCGACTTGGTACGAGGCTTACCCTGAACATGTCATAGACCAGGTCCACTAGACCCCAGAAGAGAAGAGGTGAGCGGTAAACTGCATATTCCTTTGGCGCTTTGTCTGTGAGTCTGGAAGAAAAAACGTTTCTTAGTTTTGACTTAAGTAATATTACAGAGACAAACAAAAGTACAAATATCATGTTTCAATTTTGTAATCCAGACTAGAAAGTGTGTCTTACTTGTTGGTAGTGGCGGCGGACACCTTGCGTGCGTGTGCGGTGAGCAGCAGGCGTCGGAGGAAGTAGAGGCGCGTGGTCCTCCAGCGTTCGGGCGGCTGGATGTGCATGCCCAGGATGGTGTAGTAGTGCGGGCCCTCCACCTCGTACGAACTCTCCACCCACTTTTCACACGGCTGCTCCTGGAAGCTCTGCAGGTTCTTCTCCTCCCGGGAGGTAGCCCTTGTGCTGCGAACAAACAGATGGCGTATGAAGTAGAAATTTGTTGCAATAGCCTTTGTGTCATTGCCTGGTGTTTTGTTTGTTTTATTTTGTTTTGTGTAATATGGAACAGTGCCAAAATTAGCCATACAGGTTAATTTTCATCTGTAGTCCCATTGGCAGGTTGATGGCAATAGAAAAACAAAACTGTAACAGGCACAAAGACACTCAGTTCAGACACATGACAAGAAAAAAAAATGCTTAAAATCACATGCTAAACACACAACATAGTTTAAGTAGACAAAATAATCACTCCAACAAGACAATAAAAAATGTTAAGTCAACATGGTGTTCACACTTTTGATTGTCTAAAAGCCACTGTTTAATACATTTGCTAAAATTATGAAATTGTCACGTTTCCCATTTCTGTGGGGGCCAAATGCCAAGAATGACTCTGACTGAAAAAGCAGACTAAATGGGATTTTTCAGTTTTGATGCTCGCTTATTTGTTTGAGTTTAACTAAATACCCTTTCAATAGAGGTGGGGCAAGACCATGAAGGATTTTATAAACCATAGTTATGTCTGAGTACATAATTACATTTTTCCAATTTAGGAAGCTATAGTTATTGAAAATAGGAATTAGATATTTTGTCCATTGTTTTCATGTCTACTTATAGAGCTTTTCTGTGAGCAACAGTGTGCTCTTGTTTGCCTAGGTCCAACTGGTCAGTAAGTAATTTAAGTGTGAGAAATGGCATTGAGATATAATTTGTAAGCCTCTGTCTTCAAGTTTTCTTCAAGTTTCTCTCAAACAAGCTGCTTTTAGCAGAGGTTATAAAAGTAAATGTAAAAGAGCAGAGCGGGGAGGCGATATGTGAGAAAAACAACACACTGCAGATAAGTCTGGAAGCTTGTCAGCCTGTCGTGTTTTAATGACCAGAGGGGCAGATATTTAGACACTTTTCAGCAGTGTTTGCATAGCCACAAGTGAAATGAGAAAATAGATTTTTAAATTTAGTTTTTTAGTTTTAAGCCTATAGGGACAGGGATGTTTGAAAGACAACTCAGTAGATATAAAGACTTGTGACAATCCAAACTGATTAAAGGGCTAACATACAGTTGTATTGGGCAATTACTGAATGCATAGCTACATTTTTCTTGTGTTTGTCGCTTACGTGTTGAGAACATAGAGGACAGTGTGGATGATGTAGGGGATGAGGTGGATGTTGCTCTCTCTCCCTCCTCCTCCTGTGTCCACGCTGAACGACTGCTCTGTAGCGAAGCGCAGGAACAGTAGCTTTGTGTCGTGGATGTTGAGCTGGTACGTGGGCTCCCGCTGCCCCGTGCACTCCTGCAGATATGTGTTGTGCCTGGAACAGGGCAAGAGGCCAATTAGAAAACACTTGAAAGAACCCCCAATGTTTTAATTTACATTTGATTTAGAATTGCAGCATAAAACCAGAGACAAAAAAGAACATTTAAACAAAACACAATGTTAGTGATGTTTTCAATAAAGTAACAATATTGACACTAAGAGAACACAAAGTCAAAATGATGATCATAAGTCTTAGTTACCTTGCTAAACAGGTAGCAAAAGCTGATTCTGGCACATGTGGCCCCCAAACTGGAAGCAACCCATTGCACTTAGTACTGGCGTTCTGTAAAGCAGCGCTCTCCCACTCCTCCCGACCTCGAGCCAATCTGAGCAAAACAAAATATTACAAATTCAATTAAACCTTATTTCACCAGAATACTCCCGAAACAGCAAGAATGTAGTGGTTGTGTACCTGACGGCGGCTAAATGACAGTCGTAGTGGACTATGTTAAAGTGCGACACAGTGCTGTAGCCCTGCTGCTTACGAGGCTTGTTTTCAAACTCCTCCAGATTCACTCGCTTTGTGAAGGTGTAAATACCCAGAACTTTGGTTGGCTGCAAGATAAATGTACATTTTATGATCAAACGTCAATCAGTTTTTTTTTCTTTGACTTTCTTTAATCTTTTTTACCTGAAATTTGTATCCTTCTCTACAGATGCAGCAGGTCAGGCCCGGTTCCTCAATCAGCTCCTCCATTTGCTTCAACAGTGACGTCTTGGTCACCACCTGGCCCTTTTCATTCGTCTAAAAGCACAGGGCAAAACAAGAATTATTACAGATTTTACAAATATCTAAATAATTCAAAGTTGGTATATCTAATTTTCAAAGAGAGCAAAAGGAAGTATGTAGTTAAACATTTTTAATTCATTCCTCGCTTTCACAGATTTCTTGGATATTACGTCTGCACAGTCAATCAGCTCTTATCCCTAAAAGTCACACATTGGCTCACATGGCTCTTTCTTACAAGTTTCAAGCTAGAGTTAAAATATCCTTTCCATACCGTCATGCCCAGTGTGCCCAGCGCTTTCTGCCTCATGGCCATAGCCATGCGTTTCTTCTCAGCTCTGGTTTCCCTTCGAGCAGCCTCAATCTTCAGGTTCACGTCACTGTGTTCCCTCAGAGCCTCCAGAAGGTTCTCAGCCAGAGTCCCAATGCCCTCGTCACTGGAAACCTGCTCGAGCTTGTGAAGGTTTGTGATGGAATCTGTTCCTATTAAAACCTGAAGGAGAAGAGACAGAAGTCAAAAAAACAGAAATTTTTAATCGTACACCTGTAGTAGCAATGGGCCAAATGAGTCGACACGACAACACATGAATGGACCACTGGAAGTGGGACGTCTGTCAAGTTGTTGACGTTGACGTCACCCATCACTAACATGTAATGTACAATTATTAACTTAACTACAATTTTTAGTGCATGTATAGATTCAATTCTTTGGAATAATCACCAAACTATGTTTACTTATTTCAGTGCATACAAAGGTGTGCAGTGATGTAAAATGTACCACATTCTCATTTGTATTTGTGCATTTTATTATATATTTATTGCCCTCTGAGATTTATCATCTCACCTTCAATAGTAAGTAGTTGTGGATTAATATGGATCCTAAAGACCCCAAGATCTGCTTTCACAGTTCTTACATCTGTACTTAATCAAAACAAGCTATGAATGATCTTTTTTGGTATTGTTTTGCTTTCATGCTTCTCGTATAAAACATGTTCTCAAGTTTTGTTATTAATTGATTTCTAAAGTAATTACAAAAATACAACTTCTTTTTACTTTCTTCAGAGTCAGAGCCACATTAAACAGCCAAAGACAATGTGAGCACCTGTGTGGGAGGATGTTGCGTTGCTAAGCCACGTAAAAGTCTAAGAATAAAGGGCAGTGCTGGTCGCGAGAGGAACTTCTTCCACACATCTGCATCCAGACTGAAAAGCAAAAAGAAAGCATTAAAGGATAAGACAACACATGTATAAGAATACCATAATTAACATACTTTTTTGCATTGGGGATATGTTTCTTCATGTAGTCCAGTGCGCTCTGAGTGATTCCTTTCTGAAGTATCAAGTCTTTGAGTTGGTGTCCATTACTGTTGTTTTTGATTCCTGCCGCAATTTTACAGAAACAGTCTAAAAACACTTTCTCATCCGCACTGTGCTCCTCGTCATACCTGGAAAACAACACACAAAAAAAAACATTTAGCTTGGTAAAAGATGGAGAATGTGTGGTTATGCCTTGCCTGCAGTTAGAAAAGAATAAAATGTGTACTTGTCAAAACTACAGCAGGGTTTGAAGCGCTCCACCAGAATCCTCATCTTCTCCAGTTCTCCAAAAGACAGGAAGGGGATGATTCTCAAAAGGCCTTGTAAAACACTGGGGTTGGAGCGGACGAAAGGAGTATTGATCTGATCTAACAACATCACCAGCTGGTCCTTGTCTCCCGTCAGCAGCAGGTTACCCTAAAGCCAACACAAACGTACAATAGAATGTTGTTTATATTGTGTAGATTGAAGTCACAATGATGTTTGTTTAAATAATGGATTCGCTATTTGTTACCTTGTCTTCTGAAATCTCTGCGTTGGCTTCGTCCAGAATAATCTCCATTATGCTCAGGACCTGTTCAGCTATGGACGCACCTCCGCTGTCTTTACTCTCCTGCTCAGCTACTAACGCCTGAAACACACAGGATAGTCAAGAGCCGGTCAAATTAGTATCACTGACAGATTTCAATTAGTATGCAAAAAATATTATGTGACAATGTTTCCGTACCAGGTTGAGAGTCCCTAACATGACGTTGAGCGTGTTCATTTCTGGTTTCACGAGCTGTTGCCGGTTGATTTTGACCTTTACACAGTAACTAAATAATTTCAGCAGGACCTGTAAATGTAGAAGACAGAAACAGCTTATTATTATACAATTAGATAGACAACTAACCAGTGTTTCTCAAACTGTCATACTTGAGAATAATCTATTCATGTGCTCTCTTTTTTTGACCAGATGCAGGCTAATTTCAAACAATTTTTGAGCTTTTCTTTAGGCCAAAATTTAAATCCGGTGGTACTTGGTGTGAAAAGTTTGAGAACCATTGATCTAGACGTTTAAACAAAAGTCAACCATTATGTATATAAATTGTAGACTTACAGTGAGAAGGTGTCGCCCCTGTTTGAAATCTTTGATTCCTGACAGTCTATTGAGCATACACTCCAGTCCTCCGCACTGAGCCATCACACCTGCCATTTTGTAAACCTCCTCATCATCTTCCTCTTCATCTAGGGAGAGGAAAATAGTCTTGTTTGCTTTGTATATTGGTTACAATAAAAAAAAGCAAAAACAGCTGATTCTAGAGACATGAATTTGTTTTTCTCATACTAACCTGTAGTGGAGTCCAGGGATTCAATGAACTCCTCTGTAGCATCTCCCAGTAAACCTCTCATCCTGTAGATTATTCTCATGGGCTCACCCTAATGACAAAATGTCTCCGTATAAACACTTTAACTGGAATTAAAATCACACTGTTTGACAAATACATACCTCATTTGTCGGACACCACACTTTCTTGTAAACCTCAGCCACTGACAATCTAAACTAATGATTTTGTTGTTAACTAAAAGCTGTAAAAGAAGTTTAAAAATGTGAGATTAAGCTTTGTCAAAGAAACTTTTCAGTCTGAAAGAGCAAAATTGTAAATGGTCAAACCTCCATGCCACTGTCGTCCTCCAGCAGAGCCACCAGGTCACAGTCCTGACAGATCTTGTTCTTGATGTCCCTCATGAGGGGTCCGATCCCGGGCTCGTTGCTGCTGTAAGGGTTTCCCGGCATCCGACCCTGAAGGAAGTCCTCTTGCTGCGGGTCCTTCTCCAGCGTCACAAAGAACTCCGTCACCTCGTTCTCCTCCTGGAAATGAAAGGGAATGAGGTTTATCATAAAAAAAAAAAAAAAATCAATTACTGTGTGGATAAATATTACAAAAACTCACAGGGTAGATGATGCTGCAGAGCCTTTCAAATATAAAGACTGGGGTCCTGTAGTCGTCCAGATTGTACCTCTTTGCTGTTTCAATGCACACCGCCATGAATGCTTTAGTTTCCGACTCGGTACCTACAAATGTGAGGGAAAAACACTTTAGGTTAATATCTAGTTTTGGTTTTAAACTGTGTAGATAGTAAACCTGCTAAAAACACACCTGTGGTCATGTCTTCTAGCATCTCCAGCAGCATGTCCTGAGTCTCATCGATCAGTTTAGTTCTTTGCACCACTAGTTTCCTCAGACACAGGTAACCATTCAGCACTGTACCCACCAGCCGGCTCTTAAAGTGACGCTTTATAGACTCAACCTCCACAAAAGAGGAAAGTAAGCCTGCGAATTGACAGAACATGACAGGATTCAATGTCACTGAATTTGAAAAACTTTTTTGTTTTTCTAGTGTTTAGTTCAAGGGATTTGCTGGGATTGTGAGGTTGAATGTAGACTATAGTACTTCATAATGCTGCTGCTTTTCCATTTTTTTTTTAATATATATTTTTAGATTTTGCTACAATAATGTTTGCATATGAAATGAATCCACTAAAACAAACAAAAAAATGTAATTTATACAGCAACCAAGCATCTAATCCATCAACCAAATATAAGTAAAAGAAAGACACCAATTGTCTTATATTATTGAGAATATTTAGAGAATAGAAAATTTAAGTCTTTTTAAGGCCATAAATTTAATCTTTGCTATTTAAGACTTTTTTTTTGCAGTTCTCCATAGTGGCATTACCAGTTTGCAAATTGACAAAGGCTGAAAACAGAGAAAAATTTACCAGTAAGGCTCTTAAGTGCATAGCCTTGCTGAAGGTCTGTGCTCAGAGTGGCCTCTTCCAAAGCCAAAAGATTTGCAATTTCCTGTGAAAAAAAAAAAGTATGTTATTTAATAATGCTATATGCAGACAATGTCAACATTTTATTAGACTTATTATTAATATTATCTTATTATCTAATATTATTTATTAGACTTAGAGAATACAATTTTGATTAGATTTAGCAAAAAAAAAAAATCTTGTTTCTGCTAAAATTTCACTTAACAAAAACAGCCAATAAGTAGAAGTTCAGATTATATTTACCTTGGTGATAAGGTTGCCGATGTAGGGCAGGACTCCCCGAGCGGCGAGGTAAACTTTCCAGTGAGTGGGTTTGATTAGCTTCTGATACAAGCCTAGATACTCCACAGCACACTCTCCTGCTACGCTCAGCTCATCCAGGTAACTAGAAACACACATGGGTCAATCAATATACTGTAAACTAGAAAAAAAAATCAATTCTTAATTCATGTACAATGCAATTATACTATTTCTATCATTTTGTATACCTGGTGAGAAGATCTAGGACTTGTTGTTTGCGACTGGGGATGGTGGTCAAGGCTTCTACAATGGTGCATGCTGCTTGTCGAGCTGCTTGAGTGGCTGGAGTAAACAAAACCTGAAACAAGATACTAATTATTACCTCTGGGTTTTGAAATCACCACTTTCTACAATTTTATGATTGAATAAACCAACAAATGTCTATCTTACAAACCTGAACAGCTCAATTTCAAAACAAAATCATGTCTGCAAATTTGCAAATTCTGACAAGAAAATAGCTTGCTGTGTTCACCTGTCGAAGCCAGTTGTTGTGGCTGAGTTTGAGCAGTCGTGGGAACAGGCCATCTCCTTTTCTGGATCTCATGAACTGCTTCCATTTCCAGGCGTATTTCTCCAGCAGGTATTGCCTTCTCAACTCAACTTTATTCTGGGGCTTTGGCATGCTCTCCTGGCCTGTAAAAAAATACAGACAAACTTAATTATTAAAACATCTGCTGATAACTGCTGCATAATCATGTCAGCCTGGATGGTGCCTACATCTTGACGGGAGACACTTCTTCCATGCCTCGTACGATGCTTTGGGATCCTTCTTGAGCCAGAGCTGGGCCTGAGCATGAATCTCATTACTGTACGGTCTGATGGTGGTGAGAGACTCTACAGCAGCATCCTAAAGGAAATAGTAATAATATGAATGGAATTGTTCAGAAAACTGAGATTTGAGTTAAACTAACTATTGTTTTCTTTTTGTACCTTGTTCTTCTTGCTGGTTGGGGCAGGAGGCTTAATGAGCTTCTGGAGGATCCGCAAACACATTAAAGTAATGTTCTCCACCACAACTGGAGTCTTAATGTTTACAGACATGAGGAACAGGCTCAGAGCTGAAACAAAACAAAAAAAAAGAAATTACTGATTGGCTGTGGATACCGTTTTAAGCATGAGGAACTGTATTCAATAAAATGTTCTTGATGGACTTACCACAGCGCAGACGTAGCTCCCAACATCCTCCTTCTTTGGAAATAGAATCTGTCAGCAACAGCATTTCGTACTGAAGATTACTGACCTGCAAAAAAATTAAGATTAAAAGACAAATATTACGATTATTTGATGTCAGAGCTATTTTGATATAACAAAAAAAGGAATTCTACACAGCCACTTGCTTTTTTAAATATTCATATTATAATACTTAAAAAATTAAGTTAATAAAAAAAAAAAAAAAAAAAACGCAAAAACCCCAAGAAAGAAAACATGTATAAAAGCCTTATAGGTAAACAACTAATATTGGTACAACTTTTTAAACACATACCAGGTCAGGATTGGCCCAGTGACCTTTGAGGGCCGAGGAAACTTTTGCGATGATGAGGTCATTCATCTGTTGAGTGGCCTCTGGGTGATCTCTGTAAACACAAATATCAGGAAGGAAAAAACATAAAAACGGTAACTTAGAATATAGTATCAGAACTGTACAGTAGATGATAAAAAAGGGGTGCTCATTAAAAAAAAAAAAAAAACTCCAAAATACCTTGTGAGTAGGCAGACAAGTTGGCGAACCTCTTCTCTCATAGCTGCAGTCCCCTCCTCAGATTGTACTCAAATAGTTCTCTGATTAGCCCCTGCAGTACCAGTATCTGCCTGAGGGCAGGATTAGTGGCCAGGGCTCTCAGCAGAGTGATGCAGTGGCCAGTGACGGCAGAAGCACAGCCGTAGCACTTTGTGGAAGAGGTGTGTCCACAGCCCAGCACTGACAGTGCGCGGTACTGAGATGCAGTGAAAGTGGGCTGGTGGCTGCTGCTGTTGCGGGACGATTTGGTAGCTGCCTCTCGCTGCTGAAGATCATATTCCAATAGTTCTTTACGAGATGCCAGGACTTTCTAAAAATACAACAAAATGGTATTGCATTAGGTAAATTAGCAATACTCATTAATCTAGTACACAAGACTGTTCATAGAGAAAATAAAAAAAACAGAACCTGTAAAATGCATACAGTATTATAAATTAGTTTGATTGCTACCCAGCGCCATGTTTTACCTGTATAATCTTTGAGAGCTCATCAAATGAAGTTTTGCAATCTCCGCTGTACTCCTGTGCAAGCTGTTGGATGTAACGGTTGACGTTGGCAGAAGATGTACCCAGACCTGCTGCTGCTCCAGTGTCATCCTGGAAAATGCAAAGAGACGCTTGTGCTCAGAAATATTTCGTTTTTCAAAGATAACCATATGAATGACATTATTTCGTTCTTTAACCCACTTGTGGTTTTTCTGGAGCAGCCTCATTGACCTTGGACAGCAGACTCTCCAGCTGAGGACGATGACCCATGAGCTGATGGTAAACTCTGTCCGCTTTGTCCAAAAGGGTGTTGATGTTCGTCACGGCCTAGAGAGAAAGACACATTGTCATTTAGTGTTTTTTTTTTCTAAAATAAGGTTTACAACTTATTTTAGTTGTCAACATACATAGCCCAATTTCTTGTATTTCTCATGGCCTTTTACTAGCACTAGTAATTTAGTAGTACCATAATACTTTCTACAAACTAAACTTGTTGCTCTCAAATTAGACTTGGTTCAACTCCAAGTATTAACTGGTCTTAAAAAGACATTATCAGTTTAGAATCATGATATACCTTCTTTCTGTCCTCTTCATTTTCAATGGGATCCACAGCACAACATGGTTTGGCATAGAGCATGAAGTCAAAGCGTGCATATTTACAAAATCCACATGCATTGCAGAGGAATGGGTCTTTCTCGTCATAATTGATTGACCTAAAATGAAAAGAGTCATTACAAGACCGCAAAGCTATATTCTCATTATAATCACAGTAATAACAGTCACCAACCTGCATTTGTGGCACTGATAGACATTTTCTCCACAGTTGCCGCAGACACCAGGGTTGGCTGGGACAGAGGCGCTGCAGCGGGGACACTGCAGGGTCTCAGTGGAGGCCTGGTAGTTCTCATAGAAATCAGAAAACTCAATCATGAGGTTGGAGGCCACGATGGGCAGAGGCAGGTCGATTTTGACTTCAGTTTGGCCTGGAGTTAGCTGTACTTTCTTAGCTTTGTGCCAACGTGCTGGTCTGAAGATGCAACAAAAAAAATATTTAGAATATCTAGTCTTACATTGACTCTTTCAAACTGTGCAGCACAGCAATATAAATAATAACTCTGATAAAATCAGTATTTTCTACCCCTAAATTGATGCGTCTTTCTGGAATGTGGCAGACTTAAACTTACTTGTTCTTGAGCTCCACAATGGCCTGCACAGTCCTGTTGTTGTAGTAAAGGTTGATAGTGCGGACCATTTTGGTGCGTTTGAGATCCCGATCTTCACAGTAACTTTGCTGATTGTGTGACTACCAATAAGCTTCACTACCTGCTGCGTGGTTGTGTAACGAGTGTCCACTTTGATGGAGGACAATTTGATATTCTAAGGAAAAAAATAACCCTGTATTAGTTTAGCAAAAAAAGCTAGTGTGTTGAGTGTTCTTACAAACTGTTTTGTAATGGAATAACTTACTGAGAAGGGGACTTCAGGATTGTTGCAGACTAAACAGGGATCACTCTCTAAATAAAAGCCATCGAACTCCACCAGACCTGACAGTGTGCTATAGTAAAAAAAAAAAACAACGAAACAATTACTCACATAAAGCATTATTGTGTACGTAATACACTAAAGTAAAAATAAAAGTCACATACTTGTAGATGTTTGAGTTGGGGTGATTTGTCAGGATATGGTTCTGGCCCGTAAGATTTCAACGGCCTTTTGAGAATACTCCTTTAACTAAAACAGATCCCAATTAGCATCACAAGTAAAAGGGTTAGGGTTAAAATAGCAGGAATACAAACCAACCTTCTTCTCTGTTTGAGGAGTCTTAAGAGAAAAGTATCCTAGCAGATCGACAAACTGTGCAGCTTTGCGACCATAGGCAGGGAGCTCAGGCCAAATTGCCCAAGTCAGCTCGAGTAGCAACTCTTGTTGGGATTTACTTGAGTTCCTAAACATATAGAATGCAATATTTTAGATTAGATTAGAATATTACAGACTCATCTACCAAAAACATAAAATCTACATATTGTTTGCGTAGAATCATTCATAATTATTACCTGTAGATGTGCAATGCAAGACAATGAGCCTGCCAGCGAACAGCTGATGAGTTGGACTCCAAAAGAAAACAGCGCAAGAACTGGATGAGAGTTTCTTTGTCTGCAAACTTGTTGAGCTGACTGACAAGCGCCATGCAAAGCTGGTCTTCTTGGCTTCCCCCTCCATCACCTGGACAACAAATGATGACAATAGAAAACTATGGTCTGTTGCAATCACTCAACTGAATAGGCATATGATACTGTACCTTCTTTATCCTTCTCTTTTTCCTCCTTCTTGCTCTTTTTACTGGAGGATTTGCTCTGGGACGACTGGGACGCACCGGTCTGTCCTGCATTGGTGGAGCCTCCAGCTGAGAAAGAGGACGAGGTAGAGGAGGAAGTGGCCAGGACTTTACTGCCGCACAGGGCACAGGAGAGCAGCTGCAACAGGACTGGAGACACGCCCTCATCCACCAGGAAGCTCACTTGGAGCAAGAAGTACAACACAGCTGGAGATACAGAGGTGAAACAGTTTGAAACATGTTGTTTTTTTCTATTGAGGTTTTTCAAAGCCTTTAGTGTTAGTCTGGGTTACAACGCATGTCACATAATGTAGAAAAAACTGACAAGATCTACATAAGAATTAAACCACACTTAAGTGTGAATTGATCCTCAGTTTAAATTTTAAAAAGAGCAAAAAGTAATAGGGATGCACTAAAAACTTACAATCATCCTTCATGCAAAATTTCTGCCAGTTGATGGTCCGCTGCGTCGCAATTTCAGCACAAGCCTTCAAGTGCTCCATCTAAGTGATCGAAAGAAATGGTCAAAAATTGATTGAAACCAATTAACATCTTAAATCTTATAAACACTGACCAGGCTGATGAGGGTGTCGTACTGCAGGGCAGACCCAGAGGTGGCGGTGACCACTCCAGCTCTGAGGAAGATGCCCTGCTCCTCAAGTAGCTTTTTGATGCTCCTCACGTGAGAGTCCAGAGTGTGCAGGTCTCTGAGCTGACGATACTTCTCTTTTGAACCACAGATGAAGAGCAGCAGCTTTCTGACCTGTCGCCGAACGAATGGAGTCTGCTGGATCATCAAGTACTAAGGAAGAAATTGTTAGTTATTGGACATTGTTTTCATTTACATTGTCAAAATCTTTTGTCAAAATAGCACAGAAAGCTAGCCTTTGATGACTGCATAGCCTACCTCAGACAAAAAGTAGAACCAGGAGTGGTCAAAAACAGGCGGAGGGATGCGAGGGTTGGTGTCTGCTATTTTCTTAATTTGATAGGGCAATCGGAGTACCATCTCTGTCAGGAGCTGTGAGTAGGCTTCAAATACATCAGCAGCATGGCCCTGAAGTGGAACACAAGACACAATGGTCACAAAAAATGCCGATTTACAGTACTTTGCCTATGTATGATGTATAAGTGCTTCCACCATACCTTCACATACTGACGTAAGAAAAATGGGCTCATGTCTGGGGGAGAGGAAGCTGTGTGAGGCCGAAGCAGCTGGCTGGTGGTCACTGCCTCCTCTTCACCCTGTTGACTCTTCCAAAACTCGAGCAAAGACTTGAGCACATGCAGACAGTAGTCAATGGCGCCCAGGCTGAGCAGAGCAGTGGCCGTGGCGTTGGAGATAAGAGACGAAGACTGAAAACAAGAGAAACAAGATTAGGACATAATATTCCCAAACCAGAAGGAAATAAGCAAATAATAAGTAAATGTACCTCAGAGGAGGATTTGGAGCCAGATTTTGTTCGGGACATAAACACACTGAGTAACCTCATGATGACCAGGTGGACTTCATTGATGGCACTACGTTCGTTCTTTTTTGAGACATCCTAAAAAAAAAGGAGAGCACAATACCCCAAAACCAATTTAAAATCAAAGCATCAATTCTTTTCATTTGAGAGTGCATCTGAATATATAATTCTTCAAACTTAAGCTTGGACACTGAAATTAAAACAAAACATTAGACGGTAAAGTAAGTGTAAAGAGTGAAGTAAGGGATTGATTTGTGTGAACTATTACCTTCTTGTTCATGCCCAGTTCAGCGATGAGTTGAGCGAGAAGATCGTCCAGTGCTCCTTTGTCCTTCTCATCCTCTCCGTCGAGGTCAGATGTTAACATGAGAATAACCTGCATGTACGGTATGGCCTGGACTCCACCCACATTGTGTAACTGTGAAAGGTGCAGCAGAAGACGCTCCAAAAGCATGAGGCGAACCATGTGGAGTCTACTGTGAAAAAAAATATTCGTGTAAGGAAAAAAAAGACACGATATTTGGTGCAAACGCTTCATTTAGTGTTACTGACCTGTTACTGGTGTGTAAATCGCCTTCGTTCTCTGCCTCCCCCTCTGATCCCTCCCCTTCCTGCTGGGCTGTGGTGGTGCTGATGGCCCCTGTGCTGGAGCTCACGCTGCCTGGACCAGCAGGGTGACCCTCCACTGTAGTGTCACCGTAGGCACTGCTGCGACCAGACACTGTAAAATATTTGAACAATACATCAATACATTAAAATATACAATTACTTTGCATATTAAGAGAAAACATTATCTAAAAAAAAGTTCACAGTATGCTTATTCTTGATCTTTAAGAGCAAATAATGAGGCCATCTAAGCTGTTGAGCCCAATATCAAAGTGGCCGTATTTTGGCATTGAGATAATTAAAATGATATATGTTTAACAGATTTAAATGTTTTGAGTGACCCACCACTGTGCTCCCCGGCTACAGAGTCTATGGCAGATCCTCCACTCTCAGAGCCCACACTGCCCCCGTGTTCAGCAGGAGAGGTTCTAAGCGTAGAGCCGTCTGTAGCCGCTGTGCTGCCTTCGTCGTCTGAGGCCGGGGCTGAAATCATAGCAAGAGCTGGAACAGTAAATACACTGCCGTCATCTGGACATGATTCAGCATCTACATGTATACTGACATGTGCTCCATGCAACTGACATGAAAAAATAACAATATATTTCTCATGTGCTTAATGCATTGAATGGCCTCTTTCTAAGCTATTCTGTTCATTATCTTTTACCTGAGGCAGTGGTATCTGACAAAGTGCCAGCGTCCAATGAAGAGGAGCTTGGGGCCTGGCCAGAGAGGCCGAGGCTCTGTAGGCCAAGAGCACTGCTGCTGCTGCCTACAAATGCCAAACATGGAATATTCAAAATAAATAAAATGACATATATGCTAAAACTAATCTGTCTACATGATAACCACTTTATTTCTTTTTCACGAGGTTGGAAACTTAATGCTTTGACTTACCTTGCTGATCTTGCTGCAAACTGAGGGCTATTGCCAGTTCCACCATTGTTTCATCATCTGCGTCTGGAGGGATGTCCAGCATTGGAGGGAAGCCCTCAGCACCAGCCAGTAGAGCCTCCAGTGGAGATGGGTTGCCATTGTTCACATTATCAGACGTGTCAAGGACCATAGACTCAGACTGAGGAGAAATTCAAGTTTACTTTTTTTAATTTAGAGCCTAATAAGAGTTTGATATCAATAAATGTTTCTACTTACCACCATCTCAAATCCTTCATGGTCCACCTCACTCTGTTCTTGGCTCTCCTGTCGCTCCTCCTCTACCCCAGTCAGAACAGAAGATTGCATTTTGTCATCTGCATCATCATCGTCGTCATCGTCCTTGTCTCCTGGGGAAAACCCAAAAGACTTTAATTGCATGAATTGTATAATATCCGCAGGATTAACAGTCAAGACTCTAGCTCTAACATTATGATGGTAAAAAGAATTTTATATGAAAACAAATGTCACCTATGGGCGTGTTGGATCGGGGAGGCGAGGGGAGTGTAACATGGCGACGCTTGTTTCTTGGTCTGAGCACTCGAATAAGGGCCTGTTTACAAGCAAAGCTGACCGATGTGTCCTGAAAGATGATTGGGACAAAAATGATAAAGATAGTCCAAAATAAGTTTGATTATTGGCAAAATAACTTAACTCGTTGGTCATACTTACTGGACAGAGCAACATTTGCATATAAATCTTGGACGCTACATTGATGTAATCCAGTTCACAAGTGCAGTAAGCATGAATTATGTCCACCAAGGCATTCACAGTTGCCTCAATATGGGTTAGCCCTAAAAAACAGAAAACAATTAGACATACACATTACATATAATTTTACCCCACTCACTTTGAAACTTACCAGGCAGACAAGCAGGTGCAAGAAAGGCGTTCTTTGGTTTGAGGGCATGCAGTTTCCAGAAGTTGTTCATGAGTTGTGTAATAAAATTGCAGTTTTCTCCATCAACATGTTTGTGGACATCATCTGCTTGGTGGAAGGAGGACAAAATAAAACAATTAAGTTTCACTTAGTTACTCTATAAAATAAAAAAATAAAAAAATGAAACACTATTTTTTTTGTTGATGAAAATAAGATTCGTACCATCTTGCTGCAGTGCTTTGTTCTCCGTGAAGTGAACCAGATTGTTGGGTCTCATTATAGCAATGGAGCGAGCTGTGATCACCAGTCGCTGGAACACATCAGGGTCCAACTCTCGTCCTTCACGAGTGCTGTTGTTCAGACACTGCACTGCATTACTCAATAAGGATTGATCCTGAGAAGAGAAGAAAACATGATATGAGAATTAAGAGAATTGGAGGAGTACACTACAGAAGCCAGTGAAAAAAATGTTGTACATTTGCTCTGCTAAATATCAAACATATGGAGCTCAACAGTGAAAGACTGCACTGGTTGTGGAAGTACTGACCCTCATTATAAAATTAGATAGGGATTTAGAAAAATTCTCATATAAAGAGATTAAAGGAATGTCGCAGGTTAGCTGGCTAAGTGGTAACTCATATACAAAACGTGGATGTTTTCAGTCTAAAAAGCACATCTATAACTTAAAATTTGGCAAAACGTCTTAAGAACCTCACACGTTTCTAAAGCTGTTGAAACAAATTTTAACTAAAAAAATGCAGGTCTTATACTCGTGACTCACCACATAGCGGATTACCCTAAAGGGCGTTTTCAATTTTGTATTACTTTTTTCGAAATTCCTACAGGAATTTTAATGGGAGCCTGTACTTCCACAACCAAGGATATATATAATCTATATAATCTCACATACACAAAGACCATTACCTTGTGATTGTGGTAAGCAGTGCGGCTAGTGTGTAGACTCGCCAACAGTCCCTTGGTCTGCTGCTGGACTCCGGTTGGAGTTGGCATGGACAGCAGCAGAGTGGCCAGCTCCAGAGCAGCGGTCTTGTTTTTTTCCTGCAAAAAGAGAGAGACAGTCAATTAAGAGGTACAACAGAAAACACTGTCAAACTATGCTAACAAACGAATTTATTTGCACAGAATTAAACTATTTAACTGTATTCACACAACATTTATTGCCAGCTGTGTTATTTTTATTAAATTTCAACATGGCCAATGTTGTGTTGTTGTTCTTTATATAACCTATCAGAAAAAGATAAATATTTAAGTCTATTAGTAATTCAATTACAGTTGTAGCTGCCATTACCTTTTCACCTGAGGAGCCCACCGCAAAGCAGTTTTCCAAAGCCTCTAGGGAGTTGACTACCAACCTATAAAATGAAAAAAGAAATTAGCATATAACTTTATCACTAAAAGAAAAAAAAAAAAAAAAAACAAGCAGGGTCAATCAAAACTTAGTCTTCTACAAATATACTAAACTAAATGCAAAAGAATGACACTCAATGCAAGAGAAAATGGCACTGGGGGATATTTTAAAAGTGGAGATGGTGCATGGTGTGCTTACAGTTCACAGGCAGGGGGCACCAAACAAGCAGCAGACATGCACAAAACCCATTCAAGCAAGCAGAGAAAGGGCTGTTACTAACCGGTCCAATGTTGACAAGGACTCAGTTTCAGAACTTTTTATTGTATTTGTGGAAGCAAAAGAAAAAGAACAAAAAAGTGTGAGGTTCACAGAAATAAACCAGTGAATTTGAATGATTCTGTTGAACAAAGGGAGGACATGCAAGAGAGATGAAGTCACAACAGCCATGCAATATTTATATATTAATTAAGAATAGTCAAAATTACAACATATACATTGAGTATGCAATGTTTAAATGCTAAAAAGCAGACTAAGCTTTCGCTCCTGAAAATGTAGCAATGACCTAATATTTCTATCAAATTTCAAGCTCCAACTTTGAACTGGCCACCAATACTTATTCTTTAATATATAGCAACTTAATCTATAATAGTTATCAGTCTAAAGAGCAACAAAAGCCAAAGTGCATACCTTTCAAGGACGGTGCCGCTGACTGTGGTGGGGGTGGAGATGTCCCCATCATTGGAGCCATTGCCCTGGTTGAGGTTGGGGCTGCAAACATTATTGACTGATGCAGAGGAGAAGTCCTCAGGAGGGTCCTCAGGCCAGCCAAACTGCTCCTTGGTTTTACCATAGATCTTAATTGAATCCAACATAGTGACTCCGGCTGGGTCCACTGACGCGCCAACTAAAAAGCAAGAATTCATAAGATTAGAAATAGGAGGGCGAAAACATACAGCTGATTTGTGGTATGAGGTAATTGCTATGCTTTCCTTCTTTCTCTTTCCCTAAAAATAGACAGTAAACAAATGCATTCATGATAAATGTTGCTTGAAGACAAAGTCTCTGATTCCAATCTGTAGTTGGAATACCAAGAAGCCTCATAATTCTTAGTGCTATATGCTATTGAATATAGAGCATAGTAGCTTGTCCCCTTTCCAAATAAAATATTTCATTAGCTTGGACATTGCAGTTGTTCTTACTGAAAATGACAGTTTCTTGTCCGCCTGAAGGGCCTCCTCTCTGGTGAAGGGGAAGTCGAACCATCTCGCTCTGGTTAGATTGATCTGCATTGTCCGGCCAAAGACCTCCACATATGAAGGAGCTCTCTCTATGGCCTGGGTCCCCACCTGAACCCTCATACCAGTCATCACCATAGAGCTGTTGTTATTGACGGCTTCCACTGTAAACCCTCCAGGCTGAAAGTGAAAGTGAAGTAAAAGTGAGTCTGCGTTAATCATCTTAATGCATCTACTGAAGTTGGAAAGAACTTGTATCTTTTTTGTACCTTGGTGTTGGCCACATACATCCCAGTGGAGTTGAGTCTGTGTTTTATCTGTTGACCATTGTAAACCTGAAGCAAATCATTTCCTCCAAATTCCACCTCTGTCAGCTGCTGGTTGTGTTCAAAGAAGTCCACGGGAAAAGTTACCTGGCTGGAGTTCGTGTAGCTAAAATAAAAAATAGAAAGTTTTATAAGCTACTGATTTTACAAAAATAAATGCAAACAAAAGAAAATTGATGCTAAAAAACACACACAACCTGATTAAAAGCAGATTAAAGTTACTGAATCATTTACTAAACCTTAACTCAGAATTCAGTGAGTACATATTAATTTCAAAACTTACTGGTAGCGGCAGCCTTGCGTTTGCGGACAGGTTTCATGATGCTGATGCCACAGCTTGGCTGCAGAGCTGGCTGTAGCCAGTATGAGGTGTTGTCCACATTAGCCATGTAAATACGCAAACTGCCATCTTCACAAAGTAAAATCATGGTTGTGCGTTGTTGTTCATTGCTGGCAGTGTGCCTTATGGCAACCATGTCTTGAATCTGTGTGAATGAATATTGTACAGTTATTGATGCATAAAAAAACAAAAAACAGAAGAGAGAAATTAAGTTTTATGAGGTCTTTACTTTAGCTTTGGCTGGTAGAGTTTTGATCTCTTGAATGAGGAAAGTGTCTGGCTTAACCATGATAACCAGAGGTATTCCTGTAGTTTGTTGAACACAGCAGACCAGTCCAGGGTGGTTCATAACTTCAGACCACTGGCACAGAGCAGGCGACATCTTACTGCTGCCTCCATTTGACCTGAGGAAATTAGCACGCAACATTGAGGTCAAAATGTGTGTATGTGTGTGTGTTTTACATGCTTTGATTTTTCTAGCCTTACCCTTTTATGTTGATAGTGAAGAGGCGCTGTACTTCAGTGGTGCTACGGCTTACTGTGGCAGCAAAAGACTTGCCCTGACTGTAGCTGAAGAAAAGCATCTGCAGCACATGGGAGTAATACACAGAGACGCCTCCGCCCGCCACCTGACCGTTACTGTCCTGTACATGGAAAAAACATTCACCACATCAGCTAAACTGTAAATAAATACAGCTGTAGCCTGTAACAAGTAGAGAAGGGCAGTTTTAAAGAAGGAGCATGCAGGAAAAAAATAATCTTTCTAATAGGGGTGAAAGTATTTTACAATTTAATTTACCACTTCTTTTGGGAACATGAATCTCAACAAGGACATTTTGTTGATGTTTGTTACC
The DNA here is from genome assembly GCA_038363315.1 of Mugilogobius chulae. Lineage (NCBI taxonomy): Eukaryota > Metazoa > Chordata > Actinopteri > Gobiiformes > Gobiidae > Mugilogobius > Mugilogobius chulae. The sequence goes on along the minus strand of CM076409.1, from coordinate 46,375,965 downwards.
TTCAGGTCTTCATGGGTAATCTCCAGTACATTGGTGACATAGAAGGGTCCGTGCTGAGCGCTGCTTGATTCATCCATAACCTGAGTGTACATGTAACCAGCCGATGACATGATAACAATTATGTTTTTGCCTTCCTCATTGAAAAGGAAGGTAGCATCTCGAATCTTTGAGCTAGGAAGTAGAAAGTAGTACATGGGGCTCAAGGCATCTACGGATAAGTCATAGACCTGTGTGGTAAAAGGAACAATAGAAGAATCAGCACTGGTTATTCAGATCTTCAAAAAAAAAAAAATAATAATAATAATAAAAAGACAATTTTTAAGTGAAGACCTTGACAAAGTCTGCAGTGATGATGGCCAATTCAGTCTGAGAACCAGGAAGCCAGATAGCTTTGATGATGAAGTTTCCAGTGGCGAGTTGTGGATGTAGCACCAGGTGATCAGACACAGAACCTGTGCTGCTAAACGTAAGCACATGGCAGTCCTGAAAGGAAATTAATAGGAAAAGAAATTGTTGTCATTTCATGTTTTGTAATAAAGACAAAAGCATGTTTAGTCTACTAGTATATAGTCAGCAAATATTATTCCTCTTTATTGACATAAAAATAAAATAATTTGTCTAGATTTGACATGAATCATGTTGCAGTCCGTCTCCATTTTCCTTTCAGGGTTTAGATAAGCATATGATTTACTTTACATAAAAACAGTATATACCCGTTACTGACAAAATAACATACAAGTTAAACAAAACTGTAGTTGTTACAAAGTATCTCCAATTGTTTCCCAAAAGGTACACCTAAAATCTTAAATCATCATTGCAGTATTTCACCTTGAGCCCACAAACAGCCAGGTAGTCCTCATTGCATGGGTTTCCAGTGAGACTGAGTACAGTAAAAGGGACGGGAGCTGAGGCCAAACGTGTCAGAGTAAGTTTCCTCTTACTGGAGTCTGCTTGCTTCAGGAGAGTGGACAACTGCAGTACTGTGATCTATGCAAAAAATGTAACAGTTAAGCGCTTAAAAATTTTAACTGTGCAATTACACTTGAAGTGCTAGTTCTTACTTTTCCCTTCTCATGACTGACTGCGAGGTGTTGTCTGCGTCCGTGTGGTGAAGATAGCACACACATAGCCACCCGCCTAAGGACGTGAGCACTGATGAGCTGTCGGATGGTCTGGCCTTGGTCTCCACTGTAGTTCATCCTGACATTTTCAAAAGCTCCTTCCTGAGAGCCAAGTGTAGGAACCTGAAAAAACAAAGTTGTATTGTTTTTTTTTTTTTTTTTTAAAGACATGAGCATTATATCCAATAGATTACATACATATTTATTTGTGACAATTGCTAAAAATCAGATTTTAAAGTTAACCCCCCCCCCCTTGACTTGACAGGACAGCTGCAGCATTAAATGGAGAAAGAGGAACCATAGTAATTTGGAAGGTGATTGCGTTAGACAAGAAAACCCACAGATAGTAAGGGCAACGCCTTAAGTATCGCTACTAACAAAATTGTAAAGGGAACTTTATTTATTATTCTCTACTATATGTATGAACAATAAAAGAAGTATAAAAATGTGTGTACAATACCATGAGCTGGTCAGTCATGTCCACAGTTTTGTCCTGTGTGTGCAGTTCATTCAGAGCTTGCTGGGCCCGGCTGCTGCTGCCCACAGCAGAGGCCTGCTGGAAGTTAGTCTGAATGGCCTCCATCAAAAACATGAGCATTTCCAGGATTGCTGCTGCTGTCGACGAGCCCAACTGACAAGAACACAATAAAGAAGGAAAAGGCTTTCAAGATATTGCCTGAAAGCTGATATCATGAATAACCTACTCAAGCAACAATTGTATTACTGAAATTTTTTTATTAAAGTTTTTGATTGGTGCATGGGGACAGTTCAATATGTAAAGGGTTAACTATAGTAAACTAGATATTTTCAATTATTTAATACAGACACAAATTCCATAATTAACTGCGTCATGTAGTGTCAGATGTGCATCTGCAGAGCATAAACATAATTATATAACTATCTTAGATGGACCTTTTTTTGTAATTGGTTGAAAGCTGGAACAATTAGAGCAATTGCATTTCAGTTTCAATGATTAGCATAACCAGTTCATCTGTAAGTTCTAATATTTAACTCCACTTAGTATGTTGTTGAGCTTACATTGTACAGTCAACACAGCTCTATAAGTAAAACAAATAGAAAACTTGTTTTGGTACCACTTGTGACAGTACTCCTCCTGGCAGCCCTCTATGCTCTTGCACACACTGCTCTTCTTGGGCCGGTCCTCGTCTCCAGGTTTACCATCACAGATGGTCACTTTTCCCTTGTCGGACGGAGATGAGTTCTGGTGGCGTATTGCACTTTCAGGCATTCTCAGTTCACTCTGGAAGGCAGAAGACTCCTTCAGAGTGGAGCCGATACCACTGCTGGGGCTGCGTTTAACCAATGCCTGAGAAAGAAAGCGGAAATTAGAAACGATATTTAAAGAACTACAAAAATTTGAATTTGTTTATATAAATAATGAAAAATGCATTCAAAAACAATATTGGATGAAGGTGGAAGTCTACGCTAAGACAAACAAAAAAAATATAATCAATAAATTTTAAATGAATGGCATGCCAGAAGATTGTCTATCTATTTAAAAAAAAGATTTCCATAACTTCAAAAGAACAAACAATAAATGCAATCATTTTTGTGTACTTTACAAAGATAATTCTTTTAAAAGGACGTAATCATGTGTATCAGGGGAGATTTAACTTATTCCCTACAGTAGATGTATGTCAACACATGCTGGTATAATAAAATCAACAGAATTTGCTGTGCTTGGTCATACTAAAACTATTTTTTTTTTGCTATATACATATGTGTAAAAAATCCAGTTTATAGCATCGACTCTTATGTGCTTGTGACAGACTCCTGTAGGGAATAAATTTCGCTTATTAACATATTAATATTTAGTTCCACATTTACTGCTAGCTATGTCCCTGTCTGGTGAAATGAAAGGATGGTTGTCGATGGGAGAATGACTTTCGAGCCAAAGTTACCGCTGTTGTTCTCTTCCCATGATGACCTGAGGTATGCGGTCTCACCTGGCAGCTGCCATCCTCTTTGGCCCCGCAGTCACAGAAGAAAGAGCCATATTTGGCATAGGAGATCTCATGGTCTTTGTGACAGACCTTGGCGCACACTGTGCACACACCTACCCCATCCACCATCTTACAGGTGTGACAGTGGTACCTGCAGGACAAAGAGGGTCCATGGATGTTAATATAATGGCAAACACATACGTTAAGTTACAGTAGCCAGCTTAATTGTTAATAGTGGCACAACTAAAACCAGAAGCTACAGAAGTGTGTATTACTACAATGTAATGCAATACTTTTCATTACTTTCTTTTATACTAAAGGACATTGAGAGACAAACATCAAATCGACATTGTTTGGCCCACTGCTGTCACCACATACAGTCCAAAACATTTTACCAGTGCTGGTTCATGAACTCCTTCTGCGTGATAGTGAAGGTGCAAAGTTTGTTGCAAAGAGAGTCTTCATCCTGTTAGCACATACAGGGGTCATATCTACAGTAAAATATTTAAGCCAATAAAACAAAGAAATGTAGAAATTATCTTACTGAGTCCTCAGCCTGAGAGTCGTCCTCCTCCACTGCTAGTTCCTCCACCCAGTCCGAGTCCACCTCCATGGCTTTTTCCTCTCCATCCATTAACAGAGAAGAGTTCCCTTGGCCACTGCTTTGCCTCAAGGCATTCATCACGTCAGCCAGATACGAGATGATGTGACACGAGCATTCCAGCATACTAGCATGCTGTAGATCCAGACAGTTAGTGTTTATTAACAACTCTAAGACAAAAATTCCACTTTGGGACAACAAACTAAATAAAAACAATTGAAATCTATGCAACTTACCTTTCCTTGAGTTAGATTTGTGCTCACTTTTTCAACTACATTTTTCTGAGTCAGGTATTTTTTGCTGAAATTAAAAACAAATAATTATTTTTGTCATTTGAAACCAACAATTAAGCTTTTTGGCAGCAAGTCTTACCATCTTGTCAGCCAATCAATAGCTGCTCGGTGAAGCTGCAGATGCCCGGCTCCTTGTCCAGCACTGGCTAAAGTTGCCATAATCACCATAAGTTCAGGAAAGCCTGTTCCATCACCGTTGGCCAGCATATCTGTGGCCATTGGTATGAGTGTGCTGAGGAGGACTGTGCACACGCCTTCGCCGACCTGGCTGTTGTCTCGAACTATGTGGGTGGTGAGGAGCTGCAGTAGTTGGCGGTTTTCTTGAACTATGTCCAGGTGCTCTGAGTCTTTTGGCGGAGTAGCAGTCATTCTTGTTAGCCAGGACTGTAGCCGAGATGGTTCCACGCAGGCTAACTGAGCCAGAGAGCCACACAGGCACAGCAAGCTGGGATTAGGGTTTTTCTCAGCTGCAAAATAGCGCTACATTAGTTTTGAAGATTGAATGTCATGTTACTTACAAAAACTTTAATTTGTTATTTGGGCTTACTTAGTTGGAAAAGTTTAGTAAAAAACTTTAGGACCCTGTTACAGAATTTTGCAGAGAGGTTTTCATTGGCTGTGGCCATCATAATTTGGACAAGTTCACCACTGTGGAATAGGCAAAATGTTATTAGATATTAGAGAAATGATAATTATGTAGTCATTGTCAAACAAATCTTGATCAGGTTTTGCTTATGCTAACTAAATGTATACGCACAATGCGACTGACTGCTAACTAGCGTGTGCTTCACAATACCAGTAGCAAACAAATTAGCTCCTGCATGCAACTGCATTCACTACAGATAAGCCAAGAACCATGCAGAGTATTTATGTGTCTTGGTGGAATATAATAGCAATGTTCATAGGCCATACACCATTAATTACTACAGTACTTTACCCAAAAGAGAAGAACTCTTCCATTGCCTTGCGGACTTGACTGTTTTCTAGTTGTTTCTCTAAATACTGAAGACATTCCTCCAACACAGATTCGTCCAAACCACTGATGAGAAACAAAATAATATATTACAACAAATTACAGAATTAATATCAAAATTAAATTTTTAAGACATGTTACCTATTTGGGTCTGAGTGGTTAGCAATGATGTTGTAACACCCTGTCACTAGACGTTCATAAATCCGGGCAAGGAATGCATCTGACTCAGAAGGCCCCAGGATTCGCTCCAGTGAAGTGCTGCTGATTTCAGCAACACTTTCTGTGCTGCTCTCCAACAGCAGAGGCAACAGTGTCCGCACAACCTGAGACGGATTCAACTCCTCCGTTCTAAAAAAATTAAATTAAATAAAAAGCAGTTAGGTCAACCTATTTCTTTACTTTCCTTACATTTTTTTTTATTTTTCATTCATTTCACTTACACAATGAGGTCTCCAATGAGGCGAACCAAAGACAGCAGGATGTGTTTTAATGAAGAGGCGAGAGGTAAAGACTGGCAGCTTAAAGTGCCCAGGTGAGCAGCCTGGATGGCACTGATGTAACTCTCAGATGGAATGGTGTCATTGGCAAACGCATTTCGCTGAAGAGATCATTGACAATACGTTTAATTTTCACTAAATAAGTAAAAGACTGAGACTAAAATTTCTTTTATCAAAACACTACTAACCCAGGAGCCAATATTGGGAAACTCATTGGTGTGGATGCTGTTCCATGTCTCACACACTGTCTGAACAGCAGAGGGGAGGTTCTGCATTACGCTGTGGCCTGAAAAATAATAGCAGAATTTTTTAATATTAATAAAATCAAAAACAGACATGTATATTATGAAAATATATAAATACCAAGCATATTGGCTTTGCAGCGAGTTGATCCAATGGAAAGAACAGCTGCATAACCCTGGAGTTTGGCATCTGTCAGTTTATTCTCTCCTTCCTCTGGGATGTTCGTCAGCAAATAGACCTAAAATGTTTGTTTTAAAGGGTTAATGCCCAGACTAGTGAATTAAAAGACTTAGGGTGGTAGCAGAATATACAAAATTTCAATAAATGTGAAGTTTCTATTATGACAAATGACTGCAAGAGAAAAACGTGAACAAGTAGTAAATTATGAACACATTTTTAATCTATTCTCACCTTGTAAAGGCTGTGTAAACATCAGTGAGCTGCAAAGTGGCCGGCAGCAGGTTCTTGGTAATCTCTGAAGACTTCTGAGTGTCTGCTTCAATCGCCACTTTGGACAGATGTTCGTCTAGAGAAACCTGAACTTTGGAGATGACGGCGTCTAATGTGTAGATTGCCTGAAGAGAAGGCAACTGACGAAGAGGGAGGATTGCATTGGGGTCACACTAGAGAAGGTGGAAATCTGAAACAAAGATGCTAAAGATTTAAATAAAATGTACAGAGTGTATTCCATAGTGTTTTTGGTTTGCTATGTCACCTGTCTGGCGATGTACTCCTCTGCCAAGTCCACATCATATTTGACTGTACTGCACAGAGCTGCTGTTGATTCCACCAGTGTAGCAGCTTGGTCAGCTTTCATGCCCTGCTTTACCAAGTGCTCCTGCAAAAATTTTAAGTTTTCATTTATGTAGATGTGTGTGTTTTTAATATGCCCAAATGGACTCAAAATTATTTGAATAACTTAATTGTAAAGTTGTTATATTTGTTATAATATCCATTGCGCTTTATTGAAGTTTTCTTTGTTAAACAAACCTTGATCCAGTTGACATAGGTAGACACTCTCAGGCGAGACGACCATCTCAGAGTGTGAAGAATATCACTCTCACTTGGGTCACTGCAACCCGCTTTTAACTGCTCAATGTAGGCCTTGGATGGTGGTAAAACACCAAGAATCCGCCACAGCACGAGGAAGTAGTACTGCAATGAACATGCCTCCTGTACAAAGTAAGAAATATTGCTCAGTATAGATTAATTTAGAATTTATTTGGGTTTTTGATAATGAATTTGCCCATACCACTGCTGTTATTGGCTTGTTCTCTTGCCTTCTAGCTGTGTCAAATTGTGAACCTGCGGCCAAGAGTGACACAAGCCAAGCATAGAGTTCATCATATTTAATGGCTCCGCTGAAGAGCTTTGGAAAAACCTACAAAACACTGAAGTCAGTATATGTGAAAGACAACATGAACCAAATTTATTAAAACAGCGTACCTTCCCATCTAGTCTGCTTATATCATCTTCAGATGCCTCCGGGGACAGAACGCAGTAGAATTTGGGTTGAACATTTGAGTCTGTGGAATGAATATAACAATTTTAGACAAACTAGCCAGGTTGTCAAAAATACTACGGTTTTAGTTGAAAGTCCTCACCTGCTGAACAGTGCTTGGCCCAGTTTTCCTCCACCTCTTTGAAGCCGTAGTACAGAGGCAAACTGCTGCGCTTGCCTCCTTCCTGAGCAGAGCTGTGCCCGGAAGAGGGGGGAGTTAGAAGATTGTACTGCACCTGGGAAAAAAATACAAAAAGACATGACCAATACCCATTTTAGTCAAACAAGTAAAATCAACAAAGCTGGTGGGCCTAATTTCCTTACCTGTTCAAAGAGATAAAGTGGAGCTTTTGAATAGTGCCGAATGAGATAGTCAAACACCAGCAGCAGACGAGCCAGGTTGAGGGGCACAGCCTTCATTTGGGAATCTTTGCTCTGAGCCACTTCTGCAATAGCCTGTGTGACCAGAGTGAGCACGGTCCGGCGACCACGTTCCGACAAATTGTGGAAAAGGAGCAACAGAAGCTGGAGGTGCTCGACGTTAAGGTCATCGTCTCCATGAACTGTTCCCTGAAGAGTGTGCTGCTTCAGAGTGCCCAGAAATCTATAAGGAAAAGTAATAAGCTAGAGATTTTTTTTACTCATTTTAGTCCTATAGCTAAAAAGGTTTACTGGCAAAAACTCACAAATAACATCGCCAATGAGCTGTAAACCTACACACACTGCTTTATAATATAAAATACAAATATCTCTGAGTTATTGTATTTTTTGTTCCCCTATTTGCATCTAAACACTGGTCTGGGCCCTCAGGAACAAAAAATGCACCATATTTGTCCTTTAATCTATATTTGTCCTTCAATTCAAACTTACCTTTCCCAGACCTTCATACATTCAGGGACATCTGGGTCTCCCTGGACAGTGGCCTTGTGTTGCCAGATGAGCAGCAGCCTTGACAGCACCGACAGAGACTGAGGGTGGATGTACAGAGGCCAGGGGCCCTCTGAGAAAGGTGCAATCCCCAATTGTTGAAGGAGAGTGCTCTGAAAAAGACATGAAAGCACTGTAAGCCAACTGGAATTATTATTTTTCATGTAGTATTGCGAAAATTGTTTGGGGTTTAACAATAAAATGCAATTTGAAGTAATGAGCAGTTCAAAGGCATTAGCTACAAAAAATTGTTGGTACCTGTAGAGCTGGAGATGGAAGATCAGACGTAACCAAAGTGTGATTGAAGTGATACAAAGCTAAAGAAAATACTTCATCTGATGACCCTAAAGAACACATAAGTATTAAAATTTAGAAAATAAACTCATGGTAAAATTATCATCTTGGTCTGATTGAGTTACCTTTTACATCCTTGTCCACATCTTTAATGATACTGGCCAGTGTTGCCATGTGCTGCTCTGTCAGGGATACGCTGAGATAGTTGCGGATAAAGTTATTTCTTGATTTGAGCATCGAGGTGGTGATGAAATTTAAAATACTGGAGGCTAAACTGAGAAACTGTGGACAAGAAAAGTGAAATTCAATTCAAATGCATTAATGCTACAAAATGTCTGTTAGTTAGCGAGGTCCTCACCAGCTCTGGGTCTTTACGACCTGCTAAAATATTCCCATTCTCACTTGGGTTTTGTTTGCTTGGGCTTTTTAACCTGGGTGAAGTTTCCAAAGGTGGGGGTGGCGGGGGAGGTGGGGGCGCAACCTTGTCTTTCGATGGAGATATTGTCTCTTCAAACCACAACCCCAGAATTGGTTCACTGTCGTCATCTGCAGGTAAAAGCAAACAAACTATGGCACAAAACTGAAGAGGCTACACATTGGCTGAAGCTCGAAGCACTAAAAGCATGGTGTCACATCTAAAGCCAAAATGTAAAAGTGTCAAAAGACTTGCAGACACCTACAACACTGTGAAGGAAGTGGACAAAAGCCAAGGACTACAGTGCCTGTGTTGTGTTGGTGGATAACAGCTTAAAGAAGACAATTAGACAATAGAATTAGCTTGCTCTGGTTTAAAATTAAAGCACCCACACCACAATCTGTATACATGCAAAACAAAATCTAGCATCATCGAGCTGAGCGCTAAAGCAGAAATAAACGTTCTCCTAGTAATCAAATGCGCTGCAAAGCTTGTCTGTGGTTACCAAGGTAGCACCAATATGCAGAACAAAAATTAAAGTTTAATTTATGAGGGAAAAAAATCAGTTACTAGTTCAATCATTGCTTCTTAAATATTTGCAGTCTGTAACACACAATTTGCAGTCTGTAACACCCAAAGCAAAGTTTATGATTATATTACTTTTTGATTTGTTGTTGAAGGTATTGCTTCTTATTTTCTTGGAGAATATCACTAAAACGGATATTCATGTGTGCATGCGACATACACAAATCATAACTGTTCCATTGACAGCTATACAAAGTGTGATTGAGCCCCACAAGCACAATGTCTGAACAAGAACAATACCACTGTTTGACATGGGATTCTTCTATGCTCTTCAAATAATGTACATCTAGCATCAGTGACATGACAAGAATCATGTAATAAAGAAGAGAAGAAAAACACATTTTAAATTAAAGCACATCAAATGGTTTTCCATACTTCTCCGGAAAGGTGATTATTAGTATCTACAGACAACAAATGAGCAGTTATAAATCTGTAGAACAATTAATTTGCCGTGTTGTATTTTAATGGTCAGTCATGGGCAAAGTTAAGTAATGTTGACTGAAAATAGGATGGAGCTGAAATGCCTTGGGGGAGTCTAAAGCTCTAAGAGTGCGTGAAACTTTTCTACATGTCAACACCATTGGTATTATCCTTACGTCTACACTGAGCCAAAGGTGAAATACTCTGCCAGAACAAAATTTAGAGTTAAATCAATCCAGAGGCATTTGGCCAGAGTGGCTTCACCAATGGCTCAGTCTGTCCTAAACTACAGAGCCACAGCTCAAAGCCTACTGTGAGACAAACAGGGACAAAATGGTTCGGGGACAGTGAGGTGGACACTGAGACTGTTCTGACCTGAGACACAAGCTGCACTTGTCTTCTCCTGTCTTCTCTCTGCTGAGATAGAGACTGTCACTACACTGACAGCAGTAGTGTACAGACAGTTCATAGTCACAGTGTTGTGTCGCGTGTTTGTGCCCCTGACTGCTCCTGCCTGAGGCTGTTGGCAGAGCACCTGTCCCATTGTCTCTCTCATACAGCTCAGAACTGACACAAACACAAAGCTGTACATTCATTCAACTTAAATATATAAACAGCATATTTTAAAATTTCACAGCTAGTAATAGAAATTGTACATAGTGTTTTCTTTGACCTCTTCTTATATCAATGAATAAACCTGTTTTGTTTCAATTCAAACAGGTCTCACCATTCTTTGTCATTTCAAAGGTGAGGTTTCATTTAATCTAAGCATGTGAAAATAAATAAATTTAAACCGCAGCAGGAACCTAAAATGAACCACCCCATGGATTGTTGTACTTGTGTTTGGCCATGCTGAAGTACCTTGGCTGCTGTCTTCCTCTGTGCTGCTAAAGTCGTCTTCATAGTAGGTGTTAGAATCTGTGGAGGCACTGGCATCGCTGCTGACTGAGCCCTTCCTCTGTCGCTGGAGAACACAAGCCTAAAACACATTATTTTAACACATGTACTAAGTAAAGTGTTTGTATAGACAAATGTAAATGTCACTGGAGGTGCCTGTACCTTTTTGTATGACGTGGAAAGCAGTGTAAATAGGAGGTTGGTGAGGGGCACGGAGTCTATAAGCCGTTGAACTCTTTGAATTGAAGTGCTCTGTGCCATAATGTTGAGTTCGGCTGGAGGACCGTCACTCGCCCATCCCTGCACAGAAGTATGCTTGTGAAATGAATGAATTGGAGACAGACCAAAACTATATATGTATCAGTAGTAAGTAATATAACTAAATATTAAAATGGACTAGTTAAGTTGTTTACCCGGTGAAGAGCTTCTACTTGCAAATCCTGGAAAAGTGAGGTCAGGAGTTTGATAGCATGGTTTGCTAAGATAACAGACAGAACTCCAAACCCTTGATGCCTTAAAAAAAAAAAAAATCCAAGCATGTTTAGATACGGGATATTACCACAAATAAATTTAAAAAACGCAATCTAATTATACATTTACCCTTTTCCAGGACCAAGTTTGGGTGAGCCAGCTCCATCTTTAGTGCGTGCAGCAATGTCCCGAACTCTGAGAGCAGCCAGAGGGTCCTTTTCTTTGCCCTTATCAGCCAGAGCAGTGGGACTGAGGTTCAGAATTAAATACAGGCTATTCAGCAAACACCACGCTCCAAGCAACTGGAAGTTCTGGTAATGCTGTGCAGAGGAATACATAATTTAGCTACAAGGTCAAATTTTCTTGACAAAACAAAAAATATGTGTTATTTAAAAGAGCCTGTACCCGTTGCTTCATAATATTAAGGATAATGTGTTTTGCTTCAGTGCAAATATATTATAAAAGCAGCTCTTACAATCATACTGATTGCACTTACTGCATTCTGTATAATTATAGTGATTTATTTTCTGAAAACCAGGAAGTGCACTGTGAACGTGCTAGTTGTTCTTATCATTGTCATGATGGCATAACTAGCTGTGGCTTCTGGAAGTTGTGAAAAGTGCTTATAAACTCAATACAGTCAATAATCACAACGCTCAGACAATAAAAAAGTGAGGAATATCTTTGGACCAATGCAAACAGTTTAAAACAAACTAGTTTGGTATAAATCAGATAACCATTCTTTAAGGGAACGTACCTCTCCTCCAGCTCTACGAGAGTTGCTGATGGCTTGTCCAATCATTTCGTAAATTTCAAGCTAGAAAAAGAATGTTTGTGTCAATAAATGATCAGATGGACGCAGTACAGGTAAATATTGATACTTTACTTACACATTTTTGTACAATTGTGGCTGCATCATTTTCATAGTCCTCCTCTTTAGTTCCAGTGGAGGTGGAGCGAAGTTGTAAACTGCTCCCAACCTGAAGAATAGCCATGCAGGTTGCCACACTCACACCTAAGGAGGTAAAAATAGAATTAAGTACTTATAATGGTAGACTTTCTATTTCTTCAAGCGCGTTGTGTATATAGAATCCCCTGAAGACATAATTTAATTTATAATACCCACCAGCATAGAGGCAGCTCAAAGCAAGCACAGTCATGTCCAGAAGTCTCCCCGGAGTCAGAGGCTCGAGAACAGGGAGAGAGAGTGTGTCCAATGCCATTGTCACATCTATCACTAAGGAATGAAATCTGTAGAAGAAATAATACAAATAAAGAAAGCAAATTTAACATGAGAGTAGTAAGTAGATTCAAATTGTATTCTAAGTTTTCCAAACTGTAACAATACTAATCTCACTAGCTTTAAAATCATGCAAAGGTAGTTTTATTTTCTTCTTATTTATTTATTATTCAGACATACCCATTGCGGACAGCAGTAGCATCCGCCACAGTGGCAGGCATGATAAAGAAAGAGTTGGCCGACACAGCATCTTGGAAACGATTGATGTAGCGCAGGAAGTAGGGCAGGTTGAGGCACACTCGAAGCAGTTTCTCAGACCCACCTAAAAAGACGATAATGCGCATTAAAAAGAGCACTGTGAAAAAAAGAGCAAATATGCAGTTTTAGCAAAGACTCACCAAGTTCCTGTAAGCTCGACACATTCTGAGATACAAAGGCATTTTTCATTTTGGCCTGAAGAGCCTGGTCAGAAGTTTGATCGTCGCAGTCACTCTCAGTCTGTCAGAAGTTAGGAGGATATATATTTTTTTTTACATTCTTTGTATAATCGTGCAGTTGTTAACCTGTAAATGAACATATACGTACTTGCATGTGCGCCGCTGAAGGGGAGGCCAAGATGGTGGTAAGGTCCGGGTTAAAAACTGAAGTGAGCTGATTAAAGAAGTTCATCTGCACTTCTTTTTGTCGAAGCTCAGGGTTCACAGTAGCAGTGGGCAATTCCTTCTGATCTTCCACTGATAAAAAGAAAAATATATTTAAAATTTGACCTCTGTTTTTTTTTTTTTTAAATCTCTACAAACCTTAATAAAATGCTCATGACAAAAACAACATAATAATTAGGTTCTAAGCAAATTGTTTTTCTATAAAACCGCGTTCATTGCTTTTATTAAACGGAAAACTTTTGACTGGAAAATAAGGGGTTCAATCATCATGAGTTGCACACATGCTCAGCAGTCAGGAAAAAATTTATTGTGACTTACCATCTGAAAGGGTTTTGATGGTTTGAGGCAACTTGGCAGACTTCATCATAGCAGTGAAAGTAATGATTTCTGTGCGGTCCAATCTGCTGCAGCCAGTGCAAAGTCCTTTTATGAGAAGAATCAAGTGTTTCTGGAGATGAGAACAAAATGCATAAATACATGTTTTAGGGTTAATTACCTTGCATTCTTAATTGTGGAATAGACACTAATAACATGTACAAAAAAGTGTAGAGATTTGTAAATTAAAAAACAATATTTTGCAAGAATACAGTGACTGATAGAATATATGCAAATTAAAGTGATATCCTCTGTTGCAGCTCGTTTCCTACCTGTGACACTGCACATGCTTCATCCGGGTTCTCTAGTCGCAGTAGCGAGAACTCGATCAATACTTTGCATGCTGCCGCAACTGACAGCAACTGATTCCTTGGTACTGGAGACACAAGTTGCAAGTTAATTTGTGGAAAAAAAAAGATTGGATGAAGTTAGTACTGTGTTTGATACATACTTTGTCCACATACTGTGGTGATGTAATGAGCGGAGAGAGCCACAAACGACGAGTAGAAAGGCTCGTACTGCTTGTCATGGTGTAGAATATCTGTTTCACTGAAATAAATAAAAAGCAAATGGCATTCAAAACCGTATCCAACACAACTGCTTCTTTTTGTTGCATTTTAATGGAAATGCTAAAACATGCCTAAAACAAAAGTATGTTGTGACACAAGATACATAGAAACTCTTCCTGCTCCACCCAAGCTTACCTTACTTGAGCCAAGAACCAAAACTAACAGAGTTGAAACAGATTAATACATTTATTAGTCACCTAAAACTGGACATGGAATTTGCAAAAGCTTTCAAAACCAACTCAATGATCTGACCATTTTATCCAAGTGCACTGGCAACAAGATAAGAACTGCATTGGCAAAGCAGAGTAAAAGTCTCTAGCTACCTCATTCCATGCTTTTAAATTTCTGTTGTAATCCATACTTTAGAACAGAATATAAGTCAACCACATTTTGAAGAACCAAAAGGTCAGTAGCCAATTAATGGACTAAATGACTTCTAAAACAAAACACATTCAATTACAAGCACCATGTTCATATTTAGTTGTTTGTTGCTAAATACAGAATAGTTATCTCAAGAATCCACACTCAAAGTTTATACACACTGAACAATTTTCTGAAAAGTTTGTAAAAGACAAAAAAAAAAAAAAATCTCAATCAAAATGTGTTGTTTATATTTTGTTTGTATCAAAATCTGTAGTAAGCATAAAAATCGAGATTGAATTGTAAGCACCATAACAATACAAGTAAGGAGATTCTGCTTATTAGCATTATGGATTACTTTTCAAAAGCATAAATTCCTTGCACTGAATTTGTAAAAAAGTTTAAAGAGTTTACAACTAGTACGGAATTTGCAATTTAGCTGTTAAAAACACCAATGCACGTTTTTTCCAACCAGTGGACACACCTGTGTGGAAAAACAGGCAAGACTCATACATGGTGTTTGGCATAGATGTATGAAAAGAAAACTGTGTAAATGAATTATTAAAACTTCTATAATTGAGCTAATCCTGAAAGTGAAATCCCTTCAATGTGTGAACAAATAACAACATACTAAAATCAATCAAGAAGAAATTGAATCAATTTCTTCTTGATTGAATCAGTAAAATACAAATTTTAAAGGGATTCAAAGTTTGCCTAAAATGCCACCAAAGCCCAAACAGATGCTGTGTTTCGTTTTCAAGAAAATTTGCCAGGAGCGTGTTTCCGTTTCTGCCCTGCCAGGTGCACTACAAAGTGAAAACAATAGTGTGTAAAGCTTCTCAGCTGAATGCACGACGTAAGCCTGTAACAAGGGAGTGTCAAGTGACTGACAGCTGGGATCGGTGCTAATTAACTCCGAAATAACAACAATACAATTAAACTTTGGTGGTTTGAGTGGGCCGACACCCACGTAAAACAAGACTTTTTCCTCACTGAATCAGGAAATACGCGGTGACACCACAGTAGCCTATATCAAAACCATGTCATGTGAACAGTGGCGTGTTGTTTTTAAGTAAACAAAACATTAGTAGAGATAATGCTGATCGTTCACTGGTTTTAATACCAATGCATTACCACACATCAGCCCAAAGTGAGTGAAGGTCCCCGCCTACTTCAGCCCAGACAGATGTTCACTAGTAACAGCATTCTCGGCTTTTCAATACTTTGTCACGTAAAAACAGAAATATGTTCCTTATTCTAGTTTTGCAACCAATCATTCAGTATAGTAAACTGACTTAGCACTGTAAATATAAAATCTGACATTATGAAGTGAAGGCAGGAGGGCCCTTTGCTCATTTCAGCTGCTAATGTTTGTGTTAGCTAGCTAATGATGAAGCAAAATTTCATCACGCTGCATTCAGTCATCCAACACATTCTGGGCCACTTTACATTCTTGGGTTATCACTGCAGCCCATTAGCTATGCAACGATTAAAATGATCTGACACAGCTACAAACACGAGCAAACCGAAAGCATATAAAGTAAGTTGGCTAACATTAGCACGGGAGCTAACGCTCCAACTGCTTTGCTGCAGTGCAACTTAAGCCAATGTAACTTGATGCTAACTGAGAGCTAAGTTAGCATGTTAGCCGACCAGCTGACTCCAGAGAGACCACAGCCCAAACGGAGCCCCAGAGACTCCAAACAAGTTGACATTCAGCGCCTCACCTGTTTATTATTGACCCGACAAGCTGAGGTAGCTCCTTCGTTTCAAACGCGGTGTACGAAGCTGATAAAAGCGGTCGTACTGCCGCTGTCCATTCGTGTTCATCTCCTCCGCTCGACGCCATCTTGAAATCCCACAGAAAAAAGCTTGAGTCAAAAGAAAGCTCACAGGGGGCGCTGTCAACAGATCTGTGTCCAAGCAGGCACCAG
This sequence comes from Mugilogobius chulae, assembly GCA_038363315.1. Classification (NCBI taxonomy): domain Eukaryota; kingdom Metazoa; phylum Chordata; class Actinopteri; order Gobiiformes; family Gobiidae; genus Mugilogobius; species Mugilogobius chulae. The sequence goes on along the minus strand of CM076409.1, from coordinate 46,359,623 downwards.
GGTGGGTCCACTACTACCCAGTCCCAAATCAATGGAGGACACTACAACAGTATGCACCCTAGAATTGATAACTTGCCTATGTATTTGGCTGTCTAAATATATAAATTACAAACAACAATGACAATTATCATTTTAATAGCAAAATGTATACTGCTTATGCTAATTCTAAGAATCAGTTCAGTTTCTCATAAACATCTGAAAATCTTGGGTTAGGGTTAGGGTTAGGGCTTTTTAAATATATATTAAAAATCTAACAGTAATTAGAGCTTAGCAGTGTTAAAATGTGTAAAAAAAATGTTTTACTCAACCTTTTACCTCTAAAAATAATGATCGATTAAGGAACCCCCCCTGAGAAAACATTTTTAATTCTCATCATATCACTAGACCTTGTTAGAGGTTAAAGTTGAAAAAATGTATGATTTCAAACAGCCTAAATGCTAAAAAAAAAAGGCCTATATGAGCTCATTAAATAAAATGTGACAGATTCCACTAAAAATAATTAGCACCTAATATTGGTAGGTGATCAGAAAACAATAATGTGTGGCATTGGGGTTTTCAAAGTCCAAACTCCCTAGTTTAGACCTTGCTCCTTATACATGTATTACAGTCATTCAAACATATGGCATGAGGGACTTCTTGCAGCTGAATAACAATGATATGTAACAATGAAATGGTTTAGCTTTACTTTGAAGAAATTAACTTTTATAAAAATGCTAATTTCTTGGAAATGGTGTGTGTAAACAAAATCCCATGCCCAGGACCATGATGCATCAGTATGTTCATTACTCTTGGACTTTCTGAAGTCAAAACTGTAAAAAAAAAAAAAAAAAAAAAAAAAAGAAAGTAAAAATAGAGACTCTTCCAAAACACCTGAAATGCACCAGAATCACAGTGGGTAGTTATGGGTTAATATTGACTAAGACAAACGAAGGCCCACCATGTAACATCTTAGTGTGTTTTTAAATATTTTATGTTTTTGTTGGACTTAAACATAAAAATGTGCTTTCTGAGTAGGACTGAAGTTCTTCAAAATGGTCTCATTTAGGCTATGTCCTGAATAAGGGTCTCCTGCTTGTTTGCATGGAAATGTTAGTACAGTAATATTCCACAGTATTACATAGATCAGTATTAATGAATAATATTTTAACTTTGTATTTTAAGGGTGAAAGTCATTTTTCACCTCCAATAACTTATTCGTTGTTTTTAAAAAACAATTCTAGCACACTGCTGTGCTCATGCATCATGCCATAATGCAACTGTCAAGAAGCTACCCCAGTAATCTACAGTACATGTGTTGTCCAGAGTACCCTGAATGAGAGACATTAGTTGGATAAGTGAACTGCACCCAGTCGGATATGAAGGCAGACTGACTGACTGGAAAATTCAAAGCACTTGTGTTAAAAAAACAAAAACAAAAACAAAAAAAAAACAGAATGAAATAATCAAGTCTTTCTGACCATTTTTGCTCATCATATCTTCCGTCCAACTGAGAGCAAAGTCACTTCTGACTTGGTCTTTTGCAATGAGCAGAGTTCTTTGTTAGGCCATGAATAGAGAAAGGTTCACATTTAAATTCACATTTCAAATTAGTAAACTTTTTTCCACCAAAGATATATTGTAAATTTAGTATGACAAAATTAGACCAGTGAGTACCGTTCGAATCAAAAACTAAAGTTGGACAAATTTTAAGATGCAATGTGTTTTGCCATAATGTTAAAAAATCTATCCATCTTTTCCATGGAAACAAACAGGAAGAGGCCCTCCTCCAGGCACAGTAAAAGTCTATTTTGTGGCTGTGCAGGCCCGCTCAAAGTAAAAACTGAGAGTTTTATTAAATATTTAGCGCATTAAAGACAAGTTTATATTTGGTTAAAAAGCCACACAGTGCACCTTTGAACAGGCCTATCAGAAAATTGTTAATAGTGTAAACTACTCATTCACAATAGCAATTTCTTTATAATAATTTTCTAGGACAAGAAACTGCTCATGAATAAAAAAAAAATACTTCATTTGAAACTTATTTTATCATATCGATATCGTGATTATTTATTTAAATGCATTTCATAAAGTTGTATTGCATTGTGATTTTAGGGCTTTGAATTTCTTCATGTACGAATTATGCCACACAAATAAACTTGCCTTTCCTTTTTTTCTCACATAAAAAAACAACCTAAGAAAAATACAATTTCAAGTCCTGTCATGAGGACTCAATGACACTAACGTTATAACATTCCTAAACGCTAGATGGCAGTGTTCAGTAATGACAGCTTGACGTTTTCCACTTCCGGCTTCCTTCTCCCTCTGAAGAGCAATCTGCTGCAATGGCTAAGCTCATTTTACTTTTTCTGAAATGTCTTGTGCTTTTCTGCTCTGTCCAGGCGGTGTTTGAGGACCAAGTTGGGAAATTTGACTGGTAGGAGAAACTTGTCATAACCGATTGCTTTTATAATGATTTAACGTAAGATTCCTATGTAAAAATCAGTCAATGCTAACATCTGTCATACATAGCCTCGTTCCGGGCAGATTAGCTAGATGAATGAATTACGGCGACAGCATGGCAAAATTACAGATAAAAGCATCACATGTTTATATTATTGTTGTTGTTATTTAGTTAATTAATTCTTTTGTTTAATTTATTTCTCTCTCTACTATTGATTGATAGCTAATTACTAATTCAAACTGACCAAGGTCCTACATAGCAGTGACATGATCTAAGAATACTTAATATATCATGGGTTCCTTTTCAGATTTCTGATAAAATATATTGCACCACGTGTGTTGTTGTTTTTTAATGTTATTATTTAGAAATTGCTTAAATTCCACATTAAGTTGTCAAATTAGTACAAAACAACATTGAAAAAGTTTCAATTATTGAAAATAAATGTATTACAATCTCGTACCTTTTTATTTTTTTCCTTAGGAGGCAGCAGTATGTTGGCAACGTTCGCTTTGCACATTTTGACAGTCAGATTCAGTCCTCCAAAAAAGTTCTTGTAGCCACCGAAAAGAATGTTTTTGCCGCTATAAATACAAGAACAGGAGAGCTATGTAAGTTACAGTTTCCTCAGAACACAAATATAGCTCATGTAATACACGGTTATGTGTTCAAATGACTTTTTTCTAATTTGTGTTTTAGTGTGGCGCCATGTTGACAAAATAGGACCAGAGGGGAACATTGATGCGCTTTTATTGCAAGGACAAGGTAACATTTAATACTTTGATATCATTTTTGGTACATTAGCTAAGTCATGTCTATTCTTCAGATGCAGTCATGGTGGTTGGTAATGGCAGATTGCTACGCTCTTGGGAGGTGAATGTTGGTGGCTTGAATTGGGAGATTGTGCTCGATTCCGGAAGGTACAAGCCAAAATATTTGCTTGTTAGATAATACTGAAGCATTTGCATAATCGTGTGTTTTATTTTTTTGTATATCTTTTGTAGTTTCCAATTTGCCTCGTTAGTGGGGCACCAGGAACATGTCAGATATGTGGCTGTTTTGAAAAAAACTGCCATCTCTCTTCACTATCTTTCCAATGGACATCAAAAATGGATTGAGAATCTTCCAGAATGGTAGGAAAGACAAATAATTCAATTATGATCATTTAATTATTGTTTATTGTTTATTGCCTTTTTGTATTGATTAAATTGTATGAAAACATAAACACTGCCTTAGCTTGCAATGTCTTATTTGTTACAGTGACACAGTGGATTACCAATCAGTTTATTCTGCTGGTACAGGAGAAGTTTTTGTTCTGGGTCTAGTCCCTAATTCTCACATCACAGTGGTAGTTTACAGCTTGGATGATGGAGAAATACTTAAACAGGTATAATGTCAAAACCTTTTTCTTTCAAACAATTTAGCATTATTTTACTACATTTTAGTAGTAAAATAATGCTAAATGCAAGACCACATCACTATTCACTTGCAAAGACCACAACATCAGATTTTTTTTTTCATCCAAAAAGTAGATAGTTAAAACGTTTTATGAGGAAATCATTGTTACTTTCAAGGAGTGGCAATACTTTTCCTTTGCACTGTAAATACTGGAATGGAGTCTCAATGAGGCCTAGAAAGACCTAGAAATATAAATGCAAAAAAAATGTTATAGGTGAAGAGTAGAAGAGACACAAAGATTTTGGATAAAAGGGGAAGTGCATTCTGGTGGCCTAAAGTGAAACTAAGCACAAAATCAACTTTTTGGCTAGTAAGCTGGAGTTTTGGTGTTTACCTACTATTAAAAGTAATTTTTGGGCATTTTTAGTGCAGACTGAGCAAAAAACAGCAACACACATTCAAGTTTCTGGTCAAAATAGTACCAAACTGACTTTGACTTAAAGCTAATGTGTAATATATTTGTGAGAATGACATGGATTATCCTGATCGTTTCTCTTCCTTTTTTACTCTCCCAACAACAACCAGTTTACCATATCCATTTGAAATGTGATTGTGTGTTGTTTAGCGGTTTAACATAACTTTAAACTACATAGTGCCAGGAAGAGGCATAGCTGAGGTGTGGTCCTGCTCTCAAACTTACAATAACTGACTTCTCTTCATTACATTTTTTTTTTTTTTTTGCAAATTAATTCAATTTGAATCTGTTTTTGATATTTTTTGTTCAGTTCACAGTTGAAGCTCCGTGGCTGTCTGACCTCCAGTCCAGCTGCTCTGTTGTTGGAAAGGGCATGTTGACCTGTGTAGATCAGCACACTCTATCGCTGAATATTTTAGATCTGCATTCACAACCTAACATCAATCAGATCACATTGCAGGTATGCTATGCAAACGACCAATAACTGAAAAAAATTATTGAATGAGTTATGAATTAGGCCAGTGAAATACATTTATTAGCATTGACATTTTATTGTCTTTTGTTTTTGTTTTGCTCCAGTCAATTGGTCTGGAAGTTTCTGCTGATTTCCGTCCAGTGCTAGTGTCCTCCCAGCCCAATGCAGCTCGACCTCCGCTCTCTGAATTCTTCCTACAAATCGGACCAGATCAACATGTGCTGCTGCAACTCAATAAGGGGCAGATACAGACACTCAGGGACTTCAAACCAGTATGTTTATTTTGATTTCTGTTTTAGCTAAAATATTAAATCTGTGTTGACATAGTTGTGTGTGTGTGTCTGTTTGTTTTTTTAAATAAAGGCTATGCTGGTTTCATTTGCTACCTCCGGAGAGAAGACTGTTGTTGCTGTTATGTCGCCCAAGAACAAAACGGTAAGGGGCACACCTCCATATTCTCTTTTGTGATCGACTACTCTTAGCCAAACCGCCTTTCTACTTTTGTTTTTTTCAACAGGCTTCTAGTATTAACCTCTTCAGTGCTGAAACTGGACGTAGACTTCTAGACACAACTCTGATTTTTACCATGGATCCAAATGGAGGAAATCCAGAGAAGGTCGGTCTTTCACAAAACCTTTCTGCACGCCATCGTGAAATCATCAAATAGCAGCAGTGTAAATTGTGTTTTTTTTATCCTTTTGCAGCTGAATGTGCAGGCGTTTCTGAAGAAGGATGACTCAGTGGGCTACAGAGTGATGGTGCAAACAGAAGACCACCAGCTCACTTTTATCCAGCAGCCAGGTATTTAACCTTCAACAAAGTCTGTTTTAATGAGTTACTGGTGAAAGACGAGGTCAGTTGTAGGTCACTTTTTGCTCCTGCCACATGAGGGCGACAAAAACACAATTTTGTATAGTAATTATGCTGTTGTTTCCAACTTCAGGAAAAGGTGCACTCGTGCGCTTATCACATTTTTTTTGACAGAACTGTATTCAGATTCTTAATTCTTAAAGGGCCAGAATGATGCTCATTTTTGAGGCATGTTTTAATGACATTTAATCACTAAATACACACTTAAAGTTGTGCTTCCTTTCATTCACATTTGTTTTATTACAAACACTGCATGTTTATGCTGTGTTTTTCACTTGCATTGAAAACACTGTTTTCTAACTTATGATGTCCCTATGTGGTAATACAAAACATGTTTCACTGTGCTTTTATACCCCAGTCACCTTCAGTAGAATCTAGAGATGGGACGGTTCACTTTTTTACCTTAAAACAGAAAAAAGGCCATAATAAATTACATTTAAAACAAAGTTACTGTTGTTAGTTCTCAGAATTTTTTCAGTGTCCATATTTGAGTCGAACAGCAACAAATAATCAATTGGTTCTAAGCACAGAAGTCAGTTAGCTTATTTATTTAAAAAAAGTTAAAATCTTGACGGAAAAAAAATACTAAAGAACAGTGAACAGTGATTTTCTCTGAAAACGTGTAATAACTTAGAAGGAGAATATTTCACCAAAAGAACCAAAGTGTGTTTATAAAAGATGTGTTTGTCTGTCAATGCTAACGCTAAAGTCTGACATTTTGAAAATAAACAGCTTCTATGCACAGAGTCAATTATTGAATAATTAATCGTCAACTACTTTAGTAATTGAGAATAATCATTAACTGGTCTATATAGTGTTCCAAACGTGCAAAAACTGAAAAAAGACTTTTTATAGGTCTAATTGGGAAAATAAATATGTTTCTAGTAATCAAAAAATTGATCTTGATGTGCATATTTGTGATTGAAAATTCTAAAAATGAAATTTGCCAATAGACCTAAATATTTATGTGATTCTTTCAAACATTTTTTTATTTATTTTTTGCTTTTTTCAAATGAGATGCCCATTCTTCTCTATTTTAGCAAAGCAATATTATTTTTATCATTGCTCAATCTGCAATCTTACTTTAAGGCAGTGCAAATTTTACTTCAATCCGTTGCAAACTTAGTTTATTTTACTTTTGTCTGGATCAAAATTGACTTTTGCGTTTTAAACAACTAATGAAATAGTTGAAAGGATAAACACCCAACTAATCGATGACGAAAATAATTGTTAGTTGCAGCTCTAATTTAGAGGTCCACCCATCTGTTGTTAATGCAACATATAATAACTGCACATTCAGGTCAGGTCTTGCACATGTTTACACTTTGTTTCGTCATACAATGTGGCTGTTATTGTATTATTATCTTTATGATACAACTATAGTGTGTGTATTGTGGTTGCATGTGTATTTTAGCTCATGAGCGAAAATGATCGATTCCAGCCTTTTGTTTTGATTACTACGACTTCAACCCTGCAATTGTCTGACTTGTATTCTGCAGCTAAACTATTGTTTTAGCCTTGTTTAAACTTGTACCATTCAATTTACTCATAATTCAGCAAGTATTTCAGTGGCTATCGCAACTGAACACAAAAATTATATAAAAAAATTCAAGGTACCACTTTATATTAACTACAACTTAATTGGCCTTAGTAAACCATAAAAACGCATAAATAAATCCTTAATTATTCATAAACTAATGGTGAATTAATGAATGAAAAAGTTTATTAATTCTTTGTAACTACTTAACTAAGGATCTAAGGTTAGGATTTAGGGTTAGGGGCAAGATTTGGAGTAGTTAAGTAGTTTCTAAGCATTATTAAACTTTTTCATCTATTAATTATTTGTACATATTGAATTAAGTCTTTATTAAGGTGTTATTATTGATTTATTAAGCCAATTATGTTGTAAATTATTCTAAAGTGTTACCTTTTAAGATAGTCTAGTGATTTAAATAGTGGAGAATTATTCATTAAATCAGCTTAATTGAAGCTAAAAAGCTGTTAACTATATAACTACCCTCAATAACATCATAACGTGGACCAGAACATTTTAGTTTCGCTTAAGTGTCTGCAGACTGTAAAACCATATAATGTATAGTAATTTGTTTAATGTGACTGGGAGCGGCGTATGTTTGTTGTGAGTACAGCATAGCTAAAATGACTGTCGTCTTCCAGGACGAGTAATGTGGACGAGAGAGGAGGCCCTGTCTGATGTCGTAACCATGGAAATGGTAGATCTGCCACTTACAGCCACTCAGGCGGGGCTCGAGGGAGAGTTTGGCAAGAAGACTGGTAAATGATACACCAATTCCATCTTATCTAGAAAGCACATTAGCTTTAATGATAGCAGTTTCATAAAAGGACATTTCATACTCCCGGCATAACTTTGCTTTATCCTAAGTGCTGACTAACTCCACTCGCTAAATGCTTACACAGTTTGGTGGTGGGTGCTTCTGATGTATGTTTCTTCACTTGCTTTTGCTTTGTCTTCTTTTAATGCCTCTTTGGACACAGCTATTCAAGGTAAGTTTTTCAATTCTTTGTTAAGTATGGAGTTTTATGTGGAGCTGTTAAATATGTATAATTCTTTAGAATTTAATAAAAACACTTGCATGGTGTTTTTACATACTCATTCTGCCAAGGGTAATTGCATGTCCTGTTCCAAGACACAACAACAGAAACTTAAAATGTATGAGTTTATTTTTAGAATCTGATGACTCCCTAGTGTGGGCAAAAGCCACATTTTGGTAGTTACATTGCCATAAAACATACAAAGAATTTGTCCAAAAAATGTCTAATGTTAAGCTTGATACTAAGAGTGTGCATTATCGTTAATAAATAAATAATCATATTTATGGAGCCAGATCACTATTTCGATTTTATCACGATTCTTGTAAATGGTCTAGAGCTGGACAAAGACTGACCAGGGTTGCCAGATCTTCAGAGACCAACAGTCGACCAAGCTTTTGAAAAAAAAAATCCCAAACACCTCAGCCCTTCAGTAAAAAGTAGTAGTCTGTATTTGAACAAAAACATGCTTTCAATAGCAAAATTATATGACGATTTCTTCGGAAAAGCAGATTGTCACATAGATAAGCCACAATTTGATTTTTATCACAATATTGCCCAGTCCTACTTGATTCTGACTCTCTACACCCAAGAAATTACAATTAATATTGCTCTCTATTTAATTTTTTGTTTGTTTTTTGCATTATGTACAATTAGAATATCCTTTTGATGGATTCTAAACAACCTTGAACTTCTTTTTCTAATGTTCATGTCCATGCAGATGGCCTGATGTCCATGGTAATGAAGAGACTGTCCTCTCAGCTGATCTTGCTTCAGGCTTGGGCTACCCAACTTTGGAAACTCTTCTATGATGCCAGAAAACCACGGAGCCAAGTCAAGAATGAAGTGACCATTGAAAACTTGTCACGAGATGAGTTTAACTTGCAGAAGATGATGGTCATGGTGACTGCATCTGGAAAGGTACAAGAAATGTATCTGTGACGCCAACACTAGCACAACCTTTAGAAGAATATGTTTAGAAGATGTTTTTAAGATGGTTTTTTTGTGTGTGTGTTAAGGAAAACAAGATGATTGAGACTCCATATACTTTTTGCACAAATAATTTGTTTTTATTATAATTAATAATAATAATAATAATAATAATAATAATAATAATAATAATAATAATAATAATAATAATAATAATAATAATAATAATAATAATAATAATAATAATATATCATTTTATTTATAAGCACTTTTTAAAACAATGATTGACACAGCAATTTGTTGCATATAATATACGCAATTAACAAAAAGCACATGGTGTAATAAAGCAATGGAGGCGACAGAAACATAAAACAATAAAATAAAATGCCTTGTTTATTTATTTATTTGTAGATAGATAGGTAAATACATAATAAATAGGGCAGACAACAGGATGAAAGACAGACAGGCAGACACAGGGAAGGAAAAATTTGATGTGGTATTTAAATAAACTAAACTAAAGACAGTGTCATTTCTAACAATTTTTTTGGAAGATCATTCAGATGCCCTCGAACACAGGACATGAGAGTTTTAAGCCGCAGAAACAAGGACATTTTGAACATGATCACAGATGGACTTGAGGTTTAAAATCTGCTGTAAATGTTTTTTTTTTGTACCTTTGCATATTTTTGGTCTGTCTGGTTGCTCTGATTGGCTGTGTTTAAGTTCCTCACAACATGCTGAGACTTTACCATTTGTCACCATAGTGAGTGATGCTTAACCACAGACATTCTATGTTACCTGAGATATGAGCTTAAGGCTTATTCACTAGATGTTTAAACTTTATCCTATTTGTGTGATTTGGTCTGTTTCAATACATTGGTATCGGCTATCACTTTTTTCAGTTTTTGTGTTCATCTAGTTACTGCATTTATTTCTTTTCCTATATTATTTGACAACCCAATTGCAAAGACGAGTATAATTCCTTAGGCTTACAAGACTTTGCTAGACAAGCTTCAGCAAGTTTCCATGGAATGACAATTTTTTTTATACATTTGTAGCTCTTTGGCATTGACAGCAAGACCGGCACCATTGTTTGGAAGCACTACCTGGAAAATGTACCTTCGAATGCAGCTTTTAATCTGATGGTGCAGAGAACAACAGCTCACTTTCCTCACCCTCCACAGTGCACCCTGCTCATCAAGGACAAGGTAATTAATATCCACCAGTCCTTTTCAGACACATTTAATATCTAATTGACATGACTTTTTTATGAAGTTACACTGTTTCTCTGTCATTAGGATACTGGTCTGGCTACACTCCATGTTTTCAACCCCATTTATGGAAAAAAGAGCCACATCACTCCCCCTCTGCTCCCTCAGCCCATTCTCCAGTCCATGCTGCTGCCGCTGATGGACCAGGACTACGCCAAAGTCCTGCTGCTCGTGGATGACCAGTACAAAGTAAGCAGCTATCTGTTTTGTTTGATACCAAGTGCTTTCACTGTGAATGCTGTGTACCACCCCAGAAAAAGTAGGATTTAGATTAATAGATTGATAAATTCTAAGATGCACCTGTTTGAACTGTATTTTTCTTGACTTTCACAAAAGTTGTCATGTGATTTTTTTTTTTTAATATCACTTAGAGTCTTCATATTTAAAATGAAGTACAAGGATGTGCTGGGGATAGGAGTTAGCTGAAAACTTTTCTGAGCACTTGAATCTCAAGATTACATAAACGTGCCTTTAGTTGTTTAGTCAGTTTATTGGCTCTCATTGTGTCTTAGTTCAATTGTCCCTAACCTGGGGGGGGGCAGACATTGCAGGGGTCTTCAGTCTGGATAGAGGTACAGCTATAAAACTAGTGGATATAGAAACAAAACCACCATAATTTCTATTTATTTGGCTCAAAAAATGCTTTTGAATTTTATTTTGCATTATGTGAAATAGTTTTGGGAGTCGCTGCTTTAAACAAGGAGTCTGACAAGTCACCAGTTTAAGCAGGAGAGTTCAAGGAAAAACTGTTGGGAACTACCATGTTGGTTAAATATTTATAAATATTAGTTATTAGTTAGATTAAATTTTACTTTGACAGCTTTAACAGAAATACAACTTTGAATTGCCCAATAATGAAGTTAAAACTTTGATTCTGGATAATATGTTCCCTTAAAAATAAAAATGCAATTTGGTAGTTTAATATTTCTATAATTTCTTTTCAGGTGTCTGCATTTCCTTCAACAAAGAACGTCCTCCAACAACTTCAAGAAGTCGCATCCTCTTCTTCTTTTTTCTCGTTGATGCAAATCAGGGGAAGCTCAGTGGCTACAGGCTGAGAACTGTAAGTATTTTAAATGTTTTTTTTTCTTTGTTTAGAATTGTATTTATTTAAGTGTGCTTGCAGGACTTGTCGACTGAGCTAATCTGGGAGGTGGTGATTCCCGCAGAAGTGCAGAAGATTGTCTCCGTGAAAGGAAAACGGACCAACGAACACGTCCATTCTCAGGGCAGAGTCATGGGAGATCGCAGCGTACTTTACAAGGTAATAACTGCAACTTGACATGCACAATAAGTTTTTAGCTTGTTTCCTAACCAATTTGTTTGGTAGTTTTAGTCAACCAATCAGGTCTAGCTCATGTTTTTTTTTTCTTAAGATGGTATACATTTGAGCAAAAACTGATCGAAGATTTTTTTTTTGTTTCCTCCATATGATACGCTCTCTTTTTTCTTAAAGTTAGTTTGCTGTAACAATTTCTTGCTATATATATTATTTTTTTTTTTCACTGTCAGGTTGCAGTTTGAAAAATTCAGGAAGTCGAGTTAAAACTGAATTATTCCATCCATATCATAATTTACATTTGGAAAAGTGACATTTAACAATCACCTTAGCAGAATGAATGTGTTTTCAGGTATATTACTAATCATATTAAAATCATAGCTATCAATTCAAATGGACTTTGGTGCTTATGTACAGTAGGTGCTAAACATAATTGGAATGACCTCAACCTAATGTATGTCATATTTCCTGGCCAAAATACAACTATAAACATCACCAAAATAAGCATAAAGTTTAGTAAAATATTAAATGTAATCATGGTAGCAGAGTGTTTAGAGCTCTGGCTTCCCAATAAAAATCGTGGGTTGGAACCATATCAACATCTCACGTTGAAATTTGCATGTTCTCCCCATTTCACCATGGGTTTTCTCCAGGTACTCCGGTTTTCTCCCACCTCCAAAAACATGCATGTTTAGGTTAATTGGGCATCACTGGAGAGTGAATAGTTTTCTGTCTAACCTTGAAAGTTGGCCACTGTCCAGGGTGTTCTCCCGCCTAAGGCCAAAAGTGACTGGGGTATCTCCAGTCACCTGCGACCCTTAACGGAATCAAGCTGGTTGAAAATGAATGAATGAATGTAATCAACATATTCATCTATGTGCTTAACTGTAATGCCATCAAACTCATTACAGTCGAACCGAAAGAGCCGCACATAATACTAATCACAGACTTAAGTACTTAATGAGAGAAAGTTACCCACTACATGTCTGTCTTGCTCAGGCTTGCCCCCATCACACCCCGGTTCTCACATATCACACCCTCCAGCTGAATCAGTGCCTTTTATTTAGAGGGTGGGCGTAAAAAAATGAATCTCTCTGCTAATCAAAAGAAGCGGTGAATAACCTCTGACACCACTGTACTTTGGTTTCTTCATTCGTGTGACTCTCCCCGTTTCACAATTCTCCCTCTGAATCACTTCCCCCCAGGTTCAGTCTAGATAATAGTAGGGTTAACCATGTCTCTTTCTTTTTGTGTAAATTACTCCCTATTTTTAGCCATACATGAATCATCTGTACTTGTGCATGAAGGTTGTTCCACCTTGATGTAGGGCTGGGCGATTTGGTCAATGAATTAATCACAGTTTCTTTTCCCTTATGTAATGATTATTCTTGATAGCTTTTTCAAAAACATACTAAAATAAGTTTTGGTAATGATTTCTGGAATACAAAACAAACGTCTAATCTCTAACATTTAACAGAAAAAAACAATCACATTTCTGAATTGATTCAAAGACTCGATTCTGCTCCAATCCAAATGTTTTTATTGACACAAGGATTAGCTATGGAGCTGTATGTTCAAAAAGCATACCTAACAAACTGACGGTTTGACGTGATTGGATTGTGATCTCTCAGATTTTGCAGTTAATTCCCCAGCTTAATTATTAGAATTAAGGGCTGAAATAGGTATGTTTGCTGTGTCGTCACTAGGTCGTCATATTTTTATCACGTGACGCTTTGGTTGGCAAAACATTTAAATATATACGAAAAAATAAATACGAAAAAATGTTTGTATCTTGCTGTGCTCACAGTTTTGATAAGAGCCACCCATTAAGCTTTACTGTGTTTCGTAAAAATCTCACCAAGAATAAAGTTTTGGATTTTGGCAGTTATGCTCCTTCTGAAAAAACAGTAGGAGCTAGTTTTGTTTCTGCCAGTCAGTCAGCCATACCCATATTTTGACGTCACACGTTGGCTTGACGAACATCCCTATGTGTGAAGCCAAACTATTGCATTTCTCTTAAATGTGATGAAACAGCTGGGGTGTGCAACATAGCAAAAGAATTACATCACAATTGTGATTTCTGTCACGGATCTTCACTGATGTAATTTTTATTGCTTTCAAAAATTTAAGAAAATAATCAGCTACTCTAAAAACTCACATTTTTGAGATTGGCTGAATCCAGCTTTCGCTCAGCTAGCTCCTTACAGAAGCTGATCAATAGGCTAAGAGGATACACAAGAGTGTTTGAGTAGACGGCTAGATTAAAGAGGGAAATTGTGAATCACGATATGACTCGTTCACCAACAAAGGCAGATTTTTATCGCAGCATTGCCCAGCCCTAAAGTGAATCAAGCTTGTATTGTTTAATGAAGCCAGCTATAAAATAAACCCATTAATACATGCATTAGTTCTGTATGGTGCTGTTATAGTTTCTTAAAGTTACTATGCAATTCTGTGCACTATTCATTCATTCCACAGTCTTATTGAAAACAGCCATTTTGTGTACTCAGGCAATCTGACCACTCACTCACTTACACACCTAATTCATCCAAGCAAGGAGGATGAAGTATCTTATTTTCTGCATCAAAACTGTTAATTCTGTAGCTTAGATGTATACACAGACATGTCCTAGAATACAAGGTTCGTACAGTCATAGAAAACCTAAAAAGTTTTTGAATTTTATTGGTTTTGTAAAAGTTTTTAAAAATGTGAAAATATTTTTGACTTAAAAAATAGTGTTGAGATAATTTGCAGAATTGAACCCAGTAAAATTCTACACTGAACAAAAATATAAATGCAACACTTTGAGCACTTCTCTTTTGCTGACATAATTTATCCCACTTCACATGTGTGTCACATCAAGATGCTAATTAGACAGCCTGGTTATTTAGTCATTATCTAACGTGAGCACCATTTGCCTCATGCAGTGCAACACGTCTCCCAGTTGATCAGTTTGTGGATTGTGGAATGTTGGTCCACTCTTCTTCAATGGCTGTGCAAAGTTGTTTTATGTCAGCAAAGGGGAAGTGCCCACTATTTCAGATTTAAACAGATTTGTGAACAACATTTAAGAGAAATTGTTACATAGAACCTGTTTTAGATCTTTGGGTTCATCTCATAAAAATTGGGAGCAAAACCAAAAATGTTGCATTTATGTTTTTGTTCAGTGTATTATAAGACCATAATGCAGAATAATGACTTTTTTTTCTTATCTAACAATCCCAAAATAGTATATATTTTAGAATGTTTTGAGGATAAATCAGTGTGTCTATGAAAACCATGAACTATTATTTAAGTTTAAGTATTAGTATGTAACTGTTTACTTATATATGTAGGTCTTTTGATTATCATTGGAATTGAAAACGATAATGTATTAAATAACCCTGCGACAAGTTGGCCACTGTCCAGGGTGTTCCCCGCCTAAGGCCCAAAGTCACTGGGATAGGCTCCAGTCACCGCGACCCCTAACGGGATTAAGCGGTAGAAAATGAATGAAAAAATGGAATTGAAAACTACATAAAAATGTAGTTTTGAAAATGGAAGTGTACATTTTTGGATTTTTCTGAATGTAGAATTAGAATGTTCATAAAAGTAGACTATTGATTCCCTTCTTATTCACATGTGTGAATAAGTTAGAAATGGTTATGAAAAAAGCTTAAAATTTGTACAAACCTTAAAATAGCTTACATGTGATGATTTTTTTTACTTGTCTGTTCACTCACATATTTCTTTTTGTCAATCTCCCAGACAATCTTAAAATGTGACCTTAGATTTCTTTTTTATACAATGGAAGATCATTAAAACATTTAATTTGCACTAAGTTTCCTTTTTCTTCTTCCTCTTAGTACCTGAACCCAAACCTACTGGCCTTGGTGACTGAGAGCACGGACCAGCACCAGGAGCGCAGTTTTGTGGGCATCATTCTCATCGATGGCATCACTGGAAGAATTATCCACGAGGCTGTGCAGAGGAAAGCCAGAGGTCCTGTCCATATAGTCCACTCGGAGAACTGGGTGGTGGTGAGTAGGAGGCGCACACAGACTAAATAACTGGGATTACTAACCACATTTTTGTAAACACGTAATGGGAAACAGCAGAGGTGTAGTTTACAAAGCTTGAAATGGGAACATATTTGTGGAAAAATGTAGTAGGGGCAGAGTATAAAACGTAGATAAAAATAGTGTAGTGTTAGCATACATTTGAGGCATAAACTTATAAACCAAGCTCTATTCCATTCTCCAAGGGCTGCTTTCTGGATTTCTTGTTTGGTTGTCTGAACTGTTTTTTAGACCAACTCTATTCTTCTAACCCACTTTTCTCTCGTCTGTCTGCTCTACAGTATGAATACTGGAGCACTAAGTCCCGCAGAGTAGAGTTCTCTGTGATCGAGTTGTATGAGGGGATGGAACTCTACAACAGTACAGTCTTCAGCTCCCTGGACCGTCCATTCCCTCCTCAGGTCCTACAGCAGTCCTACATCTTCCCCTCGGTCATTTCTGCCATGGAGGCCACTCTGACGGAGAAGGGCATCACCAGCAGACATCTCCTCAGTGAGTTGCCGTAATATCCAGACTATAAGCTGCTACTTTTTTCACAAGCTCTTCGGTTTAAGCAAACAAAGATATGGCAAAATTATAGACTCGCATAGAGTTAAACAAGTGTGGCATACAGTATATGTATGTACTTTTTATAATGTATTTATGTTTTACTCAACTTGGTGCAGCTTATATTCTGGTGCGCTTAATAGTGCCAACTTTACAGTATTTTTATTTTCTACCGCACGTCTCTTTTTTAAACACTTTCAGTTGTAATATTTTCTTTAATCTAGAGTCAGTTTTATTTACTATTTGGGATTTTTTGAATAGTTTCTTGATTAGAAGTACAGCTGCAATTAGGGTTGAGACGCGATGCGATGTGATACGATCATGATACAAGAGGCTGTGATACACAGTATATTGTGATACACTTGATATTGCGATGCACAGGATATTGCAGTAATAGTAATTAGGTAATGCCATATTTTTACTATAAAATATGAAAAAAGTTACAATAATGTCAATGTCTATTGCAAAGCAGTAGATTTATGGTTCAGTAGTATTAGGAACTGCAATGCTGCAGAAATCATTCAAAGAACATTAAAAGTGAAGCTTATTCAAAAGTATGTATATCAGGCCATGTGTTTTGCTCCTTTACCATTCTGAACCTCCAAATATTTACTTTTTTCACAGCTGTTAGGAGCGAGACATGCCGCTATGCAATGGCAGTTAAGCACAATGCTAACAACAACGACAACAACAGACAAACTTAGTGGAGATGGGTGAACAAACGTAATATTATTGGATGTAGTCGGGACATTGTGGATTCATTCCCACCTGAATAGATATATTAAACAAGATATCTGTGCTAAGGGGAAATTGATTTTAAGTTATTTTATTGTAAAAATCGAGTATAGCCTTTATAGTATTGTGATGGATGTTCTACAATACGGAACGATACACCAAATTGTATCACGCAAAACAATATATTGTCCTTGCCCTAGCTGCAATTATTTTTTCAAAATGTATAAATATTTGATGGTGCTTGAAGAGCCAAACATATTCTTAGGTGGTACGGATTGAGAACCACTGATCTAAAACATGTTTCACGGTGCTACTAAATAAAACAACAGTCAAGACAATCTTCAATTGTTTAGATTTTATAATTAATGATGGTACAGTTACGTCTGGATGCTGTTTCTTTGTAAACCACAGGACCATATTTTTTCAACCTATTAGATTGAACTAATTAACAATGCATATAAAAAGCAGTCTCTAACTCCTTCCTCTGAAAATACTTCCATAGACTGTCATGATTTGTTCATAGAGTGAGAGAAATGCATTTTTTCCACTTTGGAGTTATGCTGCAAATGTGATTAAGCGCAACAGCTCGGTCAGAGTCACTTTCTGAGAAAAGAACAGTTCACTCTGTGTGAATGAGACTGCAGCGTGCTGTAGCAGCTTATTTATATGGAGTTTGTATTTTCCACAGTATGGCTGCACAATCAATCCAAATCGAATCGCAATTTTTATGAATGCAATTTACACAAGACTGCAACTTTTGTACTTTAATTTCTGTCATATACAACAAGATATGTCATTCTGTGCATAAAAACTATTATTCTGGTAGTTTATAGATTTCGGAAACACATGTGATTCATTCATTATTTAATTGTTCATGGACACACTATTAATTCTTCTGGACATAATTAAAATGTGTACAAAATCGTGTTATGTAAGCATAAGTCGCAAATCTAATTGGGATTTTATTGACTAGACTGCAATTACAATTAGATATTTTCCTCAAGTCGAAGAGCTAACATTATCTAGATTATAATTTATTTAATTTGAAATTTTTAGTTTGTTTTATATTGTTCAAAAGTTTTAGTACTACTCTGTGCTGTGCAGAGTTGGCAAGTAATTAGGTATTTTTACTCAAGTACTGTACTTGAGTAGTTTTTTAGAGTATCTGCACTTTACTTGAGTATCACAAAAGCTGATGACTTTTTACTTTGACTTCTTACATTTTTCAAGAAATAATTGTACTTTCTACTCCCTACATTTTAAAAACAAGTTAGTTACTTTTATGAATCCAGAAAGACCTTTTAAAACCAGGTCAGACCTGCTGTTGCCGTGTATTAAAGATTTTTGAACAAATTGACAAGTGAAAATCGTCAAAGCTTTGATTCTCACAAAGATTACATATTGTGCCATGATAAAAATCAGATGATTTGTACTTAATTTACTGTAAAGCCCAGTTTTGAGCACTGCAAAAAAAAAAAAGATTTCTAGATTAATTAAAATGACTTAAAACCTAGATTTTAATCTTTATTTTTGCCTCTTTTTTTTTGTTAAAATGATTTTACTTGATGTACCTAGATTAGATGATTTGTTTATGTCCTATTACAACATTTTTTTTCTTATTTTTCAAGTCAAATTATTTGCTGGTGAAGTAAGACATTTGAGATGTAGAAAAACATAATTCTTTTCATATTGGTAAAATGTCAATGCCAAGTTTGCCTGGTTTAAGTAATGATCTGCCTTTTACCTTAACCAAAGTATTTATCCAATAGTAATGGTTAAGTGTCTGAGAAATAAAAGTATCAGTCATAAGAGGATGTTATATAGCAATGTAGAGTTAAACTAAACTCTAAATTTGTATTCGTTTTGCTTTGTCAGTTGGTTTGCCATCTGGAGGCATTTTATCTCTACCAAAGATGTTCCTGGACCCTCGCAGACCTGAGATTGTGTCTGAGCAGAGCCGGTAAGCAACTGTACACAGCTTCATCAACTGGAAAACTTGTATTCTTTTAGCTTATTTTTTTATTGTTTGTTTTCCAGTGAGGAAAACTTGATCCCGTATGCTCCAGAGCTGCCAATCCGAACTGAGTGGTACATCAACTACAACCAGTCTGTATCACGGGTCAGAGGGATCCACACTGCCCCGTCTGGCTTGGAGTCTACATGTCTGGTGAGTTAACTATTTTTTCTCTAATTTGTTGCTATTTTAAGAATCTACCTATAGATTTCTGGTAGATAATTGTGCAAAGACAGTGTATTTAAACCTGAAACAAATCAAATTCTATTATCAAGTTTTAAAGGTATTTTACATTTTTTTAAGTACCGTAATTTCCAGATTATATGCCTCTATGGTGTGAACATTACAGTAAGCAAAAAAATAAAAGATGGCACACAGAGCACATTTTTTTTCACAATTGCCAGGATCTTTGCTTTTCTGAAGCTCTTTGCAGAATGTGACGTCATCAAAGATCTGCAACAATTCACCCAAACACCTTCTTCGTTTGGCTAGTTCACTAAGGATGCACCTGTAGATCTTTAGCCATTTAAATTTCCCACAATGCATTGAAGCTTTTATTTTTTAAGTTCTGAAATATATTTTATAAAACACAAAAAAGATATAATAACTAAATAGTTTTAGCCAGCAGGAATAACATTATTATCTGTTAAATTTTTATCAAATAGGTCATATGCTGTTAGGCTTCTGAAAGGCCATGTTTTATACTAAGATATTTGTTTAAATGTCACAAATCCTAGTGGTTTGTAACATAGAATTGTCACCAGCAAGTTTATAGTTGATAAAACAACCAGCCAAATATGTCAATAGGACCTGAATTTATTTATTTATCAACCTAAAAAAATGTGTTGAAAGAAGATTCACAGAGTTTATATGGACGTTTGATAGACTGAGACATACATCAACACATCAGGCGATTTTCTATTGCAAAAGCATATTTTTTCTTTTAGATTTGAGTTTAATCAAGCTTAATCTGACTTCCTAACCCTAACCTCCTTCCAAAGCCTGTTCCATGTGAACTTTGGAATAGGGATGCATTGATCCAATACTGGGATCAATTATTGGTGCCGATCCAGAAAATTTTGCTGGATCGGCCGATACCATTGTTGTGCATTTATTTGGACATATGAGACTAATTTAGTGGCTGAAGTTGATCCAGAATGTCTCATAATGTTTGACATTTTATTCAGTTTAAGCTGTTTAGTTGTAACTTGTACTATAAATATAAAGTTACATAACAATGTATGACCAAACATCTTGTGTTTTGTTAAAAAAAAAACTGAAAAAGCTGGATCGGTGCATTACTTATTTGGAGGAACTGATTTTGAAGGGGAGCTATGGTGTGGAAGAAGGATCCTGGGAATTGGGAAACACCCAATGATAGAGAAAAAAAACAACAGCAACAACCAAAATGATGTAATGCAATTAATGTACATATAGATTTACATAAAGTTTTTATAAACTTTTATCTGCTTTAGTTTTCTGAAAATTATTCTGAACACATATTGTCATTAGAACATCGGGTTATGCTATCTACTTATGCTATATATTTGTAACAAATACAAACAAAAACACAATAGTTCTTCTTTAAAAAAAAAAAAAAGACATAAAGATTAAAGAAAAGAAAAAATTCAGCAGTTTCTTTTGATTTTGTCTTGACCTCGTAACCCTTTGCCTTTTAGGTGGTCGCGTACGGCCTGGACATCTACCAGACCCGCGTGTACCCCTCCAAGCAGTTCGACGTTTTAAAAGATGATTACGACTACATGCTCATTTCCAGCGTCTTACTGGCTCTGTTCTTCGCCACAATGATCAGCAAGCGTCTGGCTGAGGTCAAACTACTCAACAGGGCGTGGCGATAAACTGAAAATACCTCCCAGAAATGTTCGAGAAAGTTCCATCTAAAAAAAAAAAAAAAAAAACAGGCCCTGAGGCTGCACTGAGAAGGACCCCAGTCTTAACACAAATGAGGATGTGCCTGTGAGGAATCCAGGTGTAACTTTGACTCAGAGAAACTGCACTGATGGGGGGAAGGAAGGGAGTAGAATGACTTATGTGTGTGTTTTAATTTATTTTGTATCATAACTATTAGGGATGGGCGATATAATGGAGACGTGTTGGTCTAAGTTTGAAAAAATATTTGATACCAATTTTTTAAGCTGCCTCAGTTTGTGTGCCTATATGTCCTCCGATTAGGTTTTTTTTTTTTAACTAATGGTTAAAAATAGAAAAGTAATTAGGGTAAACATGTTTTTTTTTTTTTAACACATATAATATGGTAAAGTTCACAAACATAAATGTGGCCTTACTATGAATTGAAATTCAAATTGGCATTGACAAATATTGGATAATGGTTTTCGGCAGCAACAAGATAAAAGTATAATGGACTGTCCCTAATAATTATAATGAATTGTTCAAATTAGATTTAACAAATAACTACGACAATTATAATTAATTCTTAAGGAAGATTTATTAAAATTTGACACTTGTTTTGGGAATTTTATATTTAAACTTAACATAGATAAAAAAAATCAATAGAAAATATTTAAATAAAATTGCAACTATTGGCATACGCTGGTAGTCGCACCAGTTTTTCTGTTTTCATGTGGTACCTACTGCCAGTGGATGTTATAGAAATTGAACTGTGAATAAAGTTATAAGCCTGCTGCTGTGTGAATGGATATTTAATGTGTCAGAATTTATTTTCCTTTGAATGCTTGTGGACTGTCTTTATGTACAGGCTTCAGCTTATGGCTTTGCTCATGTCAACATACTGTTTAAATTAAAGATTTCTCAACTAAACCTCTTTTTGGTGTACTAAGTAGCTCTATGGTTGTTTTGTGGTTTGTCAAGAACAGTGGTCTCCAACCTGTAGCTCAGGAGCTACCAGTAGTTCGCTACCACCTTCCAAGTAGCTTGCCAAAGGATTTTAAAACCATACAAATTATGCTTTATTACTCAAACTCTATTATTTATTTCTATTTCTACTGTAAATGTATCTTTAGTTGCCTAATTGTGTTCATTTCTAAAAAGATATTGGTTAATTCCCACATTAACTTCAACCTTTGGTCATCGCCAATAGTAGTAGCTCACCGCCAGTTTTCTTTTGCAAAAGTGGAGAAAAAGGTTGGAGACCCCTGGTCCAGAATGTTCCTTATTACAATATTACACATATACAGTATATCTAATATTCCCTAGAGCAGGGGTGCCCAAACTTTTTTCCTTAGTGGGCCAAAATTTGCTGATTTTTCCTCTGCGGGCCAAAATGTATTACGTTCAAACATGTCAAGGGCCAAACATAATTTTGTTTTGCACGCAGAAAGTTTAATTTAGAAGGAATTAAGATAAAGATGTCTTATATACTGTAGTATTAACATATTTTAAGAGATTGCACTTGAGTTGCCGTCATTTGACAGTTATTTAAACACAAAAATGAAACAGGCCTAGCTAACTTGAACACCCCTTCGCGGGCCAAATTGGACCTTCTGGCAGGCCAAGTTTGGCCCTTGGGCCCTCTTTGGGCACCACTGCCCTAGAGAATGAATACTTTGTTTCTATGTATTACGGTAGCTCTTTTATGAGTAGGTTAAGGTTTTTAAAAAAAAAAACATCTCGCAGAAAATGACATGCTTTGGACTTTAGCAATGAAAAAGATTTTTCAATTTCTAAATGGACTTTTACTTCAGTTCAACTGATTAGTTTCTTATTAATTCCCGTGTTACAGCTCTGAAGTTGAAGAATGAATCTTAATTTACATTTATGACAGACTCTGGTGGTTCAATGTATGAATAAGTTACTTTATTTCTATAAATAGATTAAACAAATGTTACATACTCTCAGAAACCTTTAAGACAAAATTATCAACATAATAATGTACAGAGGAAGCTGTAAACACTGACAGTGTAACATTACATATCTACAACATTGAGGACGGAGAAATTCATGTGCTCATTCGATTTAGAGTCCACGCGTTGATTTGAACATATTAAAGAAAAACAAAACAAGCCTATAATAACACGTTTCTATTTTTAACGAATATGGTATAGTAATGTGTGGATGGTGTACATAATCTGCCTATTAATTACAAGTGAAAAAACTAAAACTACACAAACTTGGTGACAATGTTTATAAATGCAACATTTTTAATAAATTCAATTAGGTATCTCTAACATATGTTTCAAATACTTCTGATAAATTGTACTTTAATTATATCTATAAATACACTTAATTACAGTAAAACTTGAGCAGCAAAGTCATAATAAGACTCGTCATGTCTGTACAAGCCCAGCTCGTACACAGTTCAGTCCTGGATAGGCTACTATGACAACACAGAGAGGCACTTTATTAGGTACAAAAAATATCATGTTATTTGGATTTTGTATGAAAAGACGCTCATTGGATTGTCACTTGTTTTAGACAGTAGTGGAGAACTCAATGTATTAATTACGTGAATTGTGTACCTAATAAAGTGGCCGCTGAGTGTAGACCAGCCAATCCGTAGCATTTTTAGGAGGTATCTTTCACGAAACATTGATTAAAAATACTGGAATGTTAGTTTTCTCGGTTTATGCTGAAATACTGACAGGTAACATATTAAATCTTAAAGGAATTATTTGTAGTGAAACACAGACCTGGCAACCTGATTTGATTACATTACCACTATTTAGAAACCTTGCTCATATTTGTTAAGTGAATTATGCAAATCTTTTTTTTATGGAAAGTATCATGCAAAACACTATAAAGATTGGCTATTATTATTACTAATGTGGACCAAATACTTAATACAGAGCATTATTTTGAGCAAGTGGCAATACCTGACTGGAGAATTACAATGATAACCCAAAGTACAATCCCTCCCATTTAATAAAAAAAAGTGAGCCTATCATTATATTCTATGACAGTTGTGGATCGTTATTTTAAATAAAGACTACAAAACATGCAAGAATCACTCTAAATATAACTCTGAGTGAGCTGATTTTGTAAAATATGTCTTCTTTAAACTTCTAGAGCTCCTGCAGCTGACTATTCTAGAGTCGGCAGGGACGATACCATTGAGTTCAACAACGGCAGCACCTGGCATTATTTTTGTTTATTAATTATCAAAGAAAGAGGAAAGCCAGGCCATTTCTGCAGCTGACAGACGCTATTTTGACGGAAAAAAGTGGATTTCTGCAGCTAAACTAACTAAAGGTGAGTCAAGACTTACATGAATTAAACTGCAGATGTATTGTTTGTTTCTTAATCTGGTTACTAACTTAACCTCTGTCTTAAAATAATTCAAAATCTCTGTTAGGATGTTTTGGCTATTCCGTGTTTAATTTATTAAAGAAGCAGTGAGTGAGTAGTGTCAGGAGAAAACGTTAGCGAATGCCTTTCAAATTAGTTTTTGAATGATTTATGGTTTAATAAAAGCTAAACCAAGTTAACCAATGTTAAACCAAAATGATTTTGAGGTGTTTATCACACAAAAAGATGTCAGATTTTGCTTAGATCAAGTACAAAAGCTCCACACAACATGTTTTCACTTTTGTCTCAAGATCAGATTGTTTAAATGAGTAAACATTATACGTACAGCAGGGCTTTATAGTAAATATATTTAATACAAACTTCATCAGGGAAACGAAAGCAAAGCCGGCCACAAAATGATCGCTAATAGTTTTTTAGTGTTGTTTTTTTAGATGTACGGTTATTTAGGGCCTAATTTAATGCCAAGGATAACCACAGAAGCTAAATTTTAGGCTTCTTCCCATAAGACTCAATGGTAGCGTCACATGGCACTCATATAGTCTTTTGTATTGACTATAGACCTCATTCAGATCTCCTTCATAACATCGCCTACACATATTATTCTATCTATCGTTTTTTCCAGAAGCCTCCGTTTGACTTCCTGGTTGGTTCAGTCTGCAGTCTGTCTCTCCTGTTGGCGTTGGCAGGTCGCCCCGGAGGTAGTAGAATGTAGTGTGTGGTACTGGCTTGCCTTCCGTCTTTCAAAATGGGCACATGCAAGGTGACGACGGAGTTGTACTTGGAATCCTCTCGCTGTGGTGTCGCTGTAACGTTTTGCTGACATAATTCGGGTTTGCTGCAAAACTCTGCGTGGCGGCATTACTCCGTTGATGTAAATCGGGAGCTTTTCGGACTCGGCGTCCTGGGAGGGCAAGGCGGCACCAGAGGCACTCTTGGTGGGATTTTCGGAGGTTTGTCGTCGTTTAGAGTCAAGTTTTTAGGTTTGATCGGTATGCGAGGCGGGACTTCCGGTTTGTCGTCGGGAAGAGGAGGTACGGAGCAAGAAAAGCGCATTCGGGGGTTAAATTGTCCTGTTTGCCCCAAAATGCGTCTCCATTGTCCCAGTTATTAGCCCCAAAGTTGTTACCTCTGGGTGGTATTCTGTCATCGCAACCAGGCCACGAAAATGCCAAATTCCCAGCTTCTCTGTCAAGCAAAGATACGTCCTGATAGGCATAGTTCACCTGCCCATTTTGTTTGACATTATTGCTTCCTTTACATGGGACTTTAGGAAAAGATTTGGGGAGTAGGCATTGTCGGTCGCTCGTGAAAAACTCCACCTCCTGGTCAGCAGCTTCATCCAACATTAGGTCCTCGGAATCGGGAAGAGGGGGTAAGGGTTTGGACTCTCGTTGCCGTTGGACGTTGCACCCTCTCTGGGCCGAAGGTACGACTTGATCCCCTTCTTGTGGAGGTCGCAGCAAGGATTCAGAGCCGAGGTAAGAGTCGGAGAAGTAAGACGTCTGGGAGAGAGAGGCTGTGGATAGAGGGAAAGCATATAATTTAGGTTCCAAACATTCCATTTGCAACAGCTGTTTATCTTCTATACGGTATAATATGGAAGCTCATATGACAGATTATCACATGTTTCTAATTTTGACTTTAGTTTTGCCTTACGGTAATGTTTCTTATAGTTTTACAGCAAGTTGCAATTTATGAAAAAAAAAATTACAAATACAAGGATAAATTTGAGTTCTAAAATGGAATTACGTCACATGTCCAAAAAAGATATGCAAAAAATAAATATCAGTACAGTATATTGTTTGTAGGAAAAAAAAGCAAAACTGAAAAAGAGATTCTGCACTTTCTAGAATTTATCTTAACATTTATTAATACAAACATGAAATACAATAAGTCTTTTAAGTCCTCATTATCATTCTTTATTGCTGACGACTGTGGAGTAAAATTATTGCTGCGGTAAAAACTTATTAGCAACTAATGGGAATCCAGAATAAATTAAATTACTTTCAGGCTGTAAGATTTGCCATAAAAACAAGAAGTTTTTTTTTTTTCCTTATTTGAAGTTATAAAATGCTCGTAAAACTTATCTTCTAAATGTGTAACTATATCTTAAGCTTGTTTCATTGGTAAATTGCATTTTAAAATGGTCAAAATATAGAACAAAATCACAATTTTCCTGTGCAAACCTGAAATAAGTAACTAATTAAGACCATATGTCAAAGTCAACCAAGTTTATGGTTACTTTAATCTTTATTGTTCGGATATCTAGTGTCTAACCTTGAATTATTTGTTGAACAAAAATCTGAAAAAGTCTTTTTCAGACTAATCAGATTATATTCAGTAATTTCACTTTATTAATGTACAAAATTAATGCAATATTAGTAAGTAATTTAGTTACAACGGCTGAGGACAACTCAATGCAATGCCCTTTGTCAAATGAGTTCGACACCCTGATTAGACTGTTGGAACACATTTGTTGGACTGACTTAACGTCGTTTAAATATTTATAGATAGTAAAAAAAAATAGAAGAAATTATTTTTCAATATTGCACAGCCTACTCTAAATATCAATTAGTAATGTAAGTTTACATTTGTCAAATCAATACTGCCATTTTTACAATATGGTTGCTAAGACGTTTTAACCTCTAATATATTTGCTTGACAAAAGACAATTTATTAGATTTCAATTGAAATATCCAATAAATATTGAGTTTATTGTTTATAGAAAAAAATGCTACAAAAAGCTATCTAAAAAGTAATGTTTTCCATTTTATGATTCATTTTCATATTTGTTGACAAGTGAATGCATTCACATAACATCACAAATTGTAGCAATAATATTTATACAGACAATTGACAACAACAAAACATGTTTTAACACAAGTTTTGATTTATAAAAAAATGGTCTAAATATTGTTATCAACTATCAAAATACGTAAAAAAAAAAAAAAAAAGCCATCTATTAGTTTTTATCATTATTGCCTAGAACTCGACAGTTGCAGTAAAAACCTTACCAAAATAGCCAATTGGGTGAAAACAAGCAAAGTGTTTGGTACAATCTTAAATATAATCATGTTCACTGTGTTTTACTGAAAAATGTGGCCTAACCTGTCATAGGCACTTTAAAAAAATAAGTGTTGACATTTGGTCTTGACAAGTCCACAGATCGGTTCAACAAGGACAAGTTTGTCATTTTACTTCACAAAAACAACTACATTATAACAAGTGCTAAAACAGAGAGGGCAAAAACTACAAGAACAGAATTTTGAGAATAAGGGTGGGCGATATGGCAACAAAAAAAAAAAAATGTTTTCTTGATACTGAAGCACATTTTGATTTTATCCCAATTTACATAAATGTTTTGTGCTAAATATCATCATCTTCAAGGAATGGTCTATAAGGGCAATAAAAAACAACCCTATCTGCTTCTTCACAAAGTTCCAAACCAATCTAAACAATTGAAGACTTGGACAGGAAAAATACGTCTCTACTTGAACCAACTCAAATTGAAAAAAGGCCAATCGCAATTTGACAATTTCACAATTTCACCAAAAAAGCTGGTCACAGGCCGGAGCTCAGTCCTTTTAATTTGGGATTAATACATTATATTGATAAATATTTCTTATGTAAGGCTGGGCAATATTGACAGACAACATTGAATACATATCATTTTAAATAATAAACAATATTTTGTCAGTCTAATACGAAATGTTTCAAATGGTGTCAATAGTTATACTGAAAAACGACAACATCATGTAATTCTGTTTAAAATCGATTGAATGACGTGTTTATCGTGATTTGAGTATGTTTGACTGACTTAAAAAAGTAATTTTAATCATTATTGAAGAACACACTTTTTTTTTCCTATTTCAAATTTGTGTGCATTTAAAATGACATTTTTTTCTTGTCCTGTTGGCAAGCAAGTTCAAAATGACTCAAAACATGTAAAAGTTCTTTGTTTTCTCATTTAAGTTGGTCATTTTTTTGTGTGTTTAATTATCAAACAAATTATTTGTCAAATTAATCACAAAAGTGCAGCAATCTCCCATACTAAACTTATTTTCCTGTTTAATAAGCTCTTTGAATTGCTTGATGCACAAATTCTGATACAAAACTTGCCTTGTTTTAAAGAAAAGTACAGCATTACTTACTTAATTTTATTGTAAATTTGCTTTTTTGGTCGCTGTTTCTACCATACTTAATATTACATTTTTGCATATCTTCAAAACAACATTCACGATATTATCTAACTGTATGTATATGTTTTATTGTAAATAATGTCAAGTGAAGCCCTGTAAAATAATATGTGTCATGTCATTTCATAAGCCTAACGCGTGAGTAAGAAACATCAGGCCATTGCAAACAGCATTACTTTCCAGAACATAAAAAAAACAAAGAACAAACAACTCTTAACATTTTGGAGAGGAAGCCACTGCTGAACCTAACTCCCTCATGTGTCTGTAGGAGGGCACATACCAGCGGCAGTGGGCGGCTCTCTGCAGAATTGTTTTTGTTTCTGACGGAAGCACAACTAAAAACAGAGTGAAAACCCAGGCTTAACCTATCGCCCCCTTCGTCAAACATCAGCCACAACACACAGATTAACGCTTTATCTGCAACTCAGCCTCCAGAATCTTCTCACAACATCCGACCAGCTGGGGGAGTTTTCTATTTCGTTTTTTTTGATAAGGGACAAGTATGTGCATTCAGTCTGCTACACATAACAGCATTTAGAGTCAAGGCTATGTTGCAATGTCCATCCCTAGAAAGGCCTTTACTAAGAATATTATTTCTTCCACAATATACCATCTTGCTTTGCTATTTTATACTCGATTTTTACTTCCTTAAAACAAACAAAAATAATACATATAACTTCTAGTTACATGTTTGCTAACTTGCTAATGCAACCTCACCTCAGAATTGTTCACCATATGTGTTTTAAAGTAGAACTAAGTATCTTCAGCGGTCGTGCTACCCTAGCTTCTTGTGTAAGTAAACCAGCCTACGGAATCGAAACTTAACATTTATTTATTTTTATGTTTTTACTTAATTTATGATTGAAATAGGACAAACAAAAACACGTTAGCACATTTCACTATGCAAAAAAAAAAAATCAAGGTTTCAAGAGAGTAATTCGGGTCGGAATAAGGGCGAGATGGAGAAGTTGCAGTAGCCGTATTTGGAGCGGGAGGCAGATGAGAGCCAATACATGCTTCAAATGCACCCAAAAAACAAATGTAACCATTATCATGGAAACTTACAAAGACATTTAACAAGGTGACAATGTTACTTAGTTCTGTTTTAAAGCCTTTTTCACAACTGTAAAAAGTAAAGTGTGACAGTATGCTAACAAGAGTTAGCCACAATGCTAACAACTACAACAGACATCTTAGGATTTTAATGAACAAACAGG
Source organism: Mugilogobius chulae (assembly GCA_038363315.1). Taxonomy (NCBI): domain Eukaryota; kingdom Metazoa; phylum Chordata; class Actinopteri; order Gobiiformes; family Gobiidae; genus Mugilogobius; species Mugilogobius chulae. The sequence continues at coordinate 46,329,910 of CM076409.1, read as the reverse complement.
ACATTATTAACGTAGTCATGACAGTGTGGTCTAAGTTTAACCTGATTACACACATTAGCAAGATATCTGCACTAGTGGAGTTTTTAAGTTATTTTTTTTGCTAAAAATTGGGTACACCTCTTTAAGTGTTGGCCAGAGATGAACCAGGTCCAGATCTGTGTTGTAAGAACTACTTAAATTCATAACATTGAAACTACCAGACAAAGCAATAAGTAATAAGAAACATGGCAGAGCCTCCACAAGAAAAGTTACAACTTTAAGTGCTATCTCAGAATCAGAATTAGAAAAGGTTTTACTGCTAGCGTCAGAGCACAAAAATTCACAAACTAGGAAGTTTCATCAGTGATAAGGTGCAACATAAAACACTCAGAGATAATAATAGTAAAAGATGATAAAAAGATTGATAAAAAAAATACTACTACTAATAGTGCAAAGTGCAAATATAACATGTATTTTGAACCTATTCTTATGTGTAAATCTAAATGTGTTAATTTTTTTTATTTTTAGATTGTGTAAAAAATTAACATGATGAATTGGCATTTGTCTTTCAATCATGATCAAACTGTCAAGTGTCTGCCTGAAAACACTAGAGCAGTAATGCATGAAACATGGCTCACATTTCCAACTTAGACTGTTAGGGAAAAAAAGCCTCAAAACTCATAACAACCATTCCAATAGTGGTCGTGAATTGATATAGATAACTAATAAGATAATGAAAAAACTCAAAATCACTGATACTCACCAAAGTCCTTGTGGAGGCCCCTGAGGTTGTGATCCATGTCCAGTCCAAAGCAGTCTCTGAGAAAACAGCCTTAGATCAGTATAGTGTTGTGTAGGTCAGAGTCAATCATTTGTAACATGGGCTCTGTGGTGACCCATTACATGTCTGAAAACACACACGACATATGCTCCACGGGCTGCATACATGTCCTGGGATGTTCCGGTAAACAACTAGTATTCATTTACAAGGGTCTGAAAGGCTCATACGTGACTAAATGCATTCTGGACATATTTTTATTTGATTGATTTTTTTGTTTGTGTGACCTTAGCAGCAATCAACCATTTATTGAAGGGACAATTAACCTAATTATGATTTCACAACCTTTGCTTTATTGCAGTGTTAAGAGATACGGTCATAATATTCAATGTTAGATTGGTGAAGATTTTTCAAATGCATACTGAGTAGGGCTGAGCAATATTGGGATATATTGTGCAATATTGCAAATCGTGAGCTCATTGTTGGGACAATTAGCTTTTTTGATGTGATAACATTGTGATAACATTTTAATCAGATTCATATTCAATATTTATTGTCTTTATCATAAAAAAATTGCAAATTGCATTTATTTTAATTTGAAAAAGTGTCTGTTTTAATGTGAAAAGTGTCTGTTTTAGTGTAAAAAGTTTGTGTTTTAACGTGAAGTTTCTGTTTTCATGTGTAAAATTTCTGTCTTTACAAGAAAAGTTTTGTTTTTACGAGAAAAGTATAAAGTTCCTGACCTAGGTCCTGCTATCAAGAGTTAGGGCCTGGATTCTGGTTCTAGTGGTGAAGGTGATTTCTGCGACGCAGTTGTACTCCATGGGGATCCAATATCTGAAGAAGCTTTCTGATTGTTTCTGTGTCACTAAATGTCCAGCCTGGAAGGGTTTTAGATGCATCTTGTAGCCATGGAGCAAACTATATTGGCTGAGTTGATCTTGGTGAAACATGGCCATGTTCAGCCGGTCAGACTTCTCTTTACGCCCTAACAAACGCAGTGACTTGAGTTGTCTTCACAAAGTTAACAAGCTTTTTATTATGCTCATCTTATGAACTCAAAGATAACAAACTCTCTCAATATAAAAGCGTATTATTTGGAATAACTCAAGACATTTTCGCTGGAGCAAGTTGGGAGCTGAATGAGCAGATTTCTCCATCCCCATTTTTTATCAAACTTTGGTCATAAAAACAGAATTTGTTTTGGTCATAAAAACAGAAACTTTTCATGTTAAAACAGAAACATTCCTTGTAAAAACAGAAACTAATTCAATTCAAATGAATGCAACAAGCTTACATAGAAACTCATTTTTGTTTAGAATAGTGTGTTTTTAAATTTTTCCCAGCTGTTTCTTTGATTGGTCGACCTTGTGTTGCTTTTGAGCTGGACTTAAACCAATCGCAGTGAAGTATGAACTTTCTGAAGTTGCAAGTAATGTTATTTACCTTAAAGTAGGATTGGGCGATACTGACAATCAACATCTCAACATTTTGGTGTATTACGGTAAAGTCTTTTGTAGCATAAAGTACTATAAACAATATACTCAATACAAAATGTTGCTGGAAATGATCTAAACTTAGATATTTGCCCACCCGTACTTCAAAAAACATTTTTTGATATTATGATGATTATACTATACATATGTTCTCACCTGCTCAGACTGTGCTGTCCCCAGAGTTACTCTCATTCCCAGCCATGTTTACGCCAAAAAAAGATATTGCAGTTTCACTAAAAAGCATCAAACGTCGTCTGGTATCGGTATAAGACTTGCTCCATCACTGCTTCAGGCCACACACCGACAAACTGTAGAAGAAACAAAAGAAAGAAAATCTACATCAAATCCAACGGCTAAACATGTTGACAAGTCTGTAAAATAAACACGCGGTTTGAATCAGGATTTATGGAAGAAAAATGAAGCAACGGAGAAGACGTGTAAACAGCACACATCTGGAACTGAATGTACAACACAGCTGCAGAGGTCAAAGGCCGCTCCATGAGGCAAAACAAACATACAAGCTGCATGAGGAAACACTTGACCGGCATAAAGTGGATTTCGTGGCTGTCTTAGCGAATTCTTGACTGATTCTGAGCATTGTTTGAGTTGAGTTTGTAAAAGCAGTTGCACTAGTAGCCTTAACATATTATCTTTTTTTTTTTTTTTTGGTTATTAAGCATTTTTAGATTATTTTACAAACAGTCATCAATGAACAAGATGACAAAAGCACAGTCAGCCGAAGCTATCAACTGAACAACAGCACGTTATTATTATCATTACAATAGGTCTGTGCAATTATCACACATACTGTTCCGTACGTGGAAGTTGCATAACATTATAATAACATCATAAACAAAGCAGCCAGGAAACTTCTGCAGAGTCAAAAGCAAGCACTGATTAGTCACTAGAAATGTAGTTGAAAGAATATCTTAGTCAACTAAAAATGCATGAAATTACGAAAATTTTAAATACTGTATAACAAATGGATTAAATACATATAATGGTCATACTTTTTTTTTGTATTTAGGCACCTATGGAAGTAATTACACCAGTGGACCAGTCTGATGATGTGTTTAGAGCTGTCGAAGGAATTCTTGCTTGACTAAAGACACGTCCATACCAACTAATCGACTAAAAAGGGGCTTGGCAAAAGCTAAAAAAGTCATTGATTTGACCCAATTTTGCGTAAAAAATTAAAAAGGCAATCAAGTTTATTTAAAAACAACATTTTTACAGAAAATGTATGGGAAATGTCTATTTATTACAAGAAAGATAAAATCTGATTTGTTTTATGTTCTATTGTTGTTTGCACATTTTTATAATCAAAAAAATCACTGGTCGACTACAAAAAATCTTGTTCGACTAAGACTCCAAAGAGGACTACAGCACTAAATTTATTTGAAGCAGATTCACAGTCCTTCAGCTACATTAATGATGAGACTAAGACAAGACTGAGTTAAAATGTGCTTAAGTGTGAGGCGAGACAAAGATCTTAAAAAAGTAAACTCAAGTACTACTACACTAGTGTAATGACTAAACTTGGAACTGTCAAAAACACATTTAACTCTGATTAAATAAAAAACTTTGTCTTCCATTTATTTTCTTGCAATATTCACACTTGTGCAACACATAAATGTCCTTTTTATATCACCATGAGGTCTTGTTCTTGCTCTGATACAGCTCAAAATCATTGAGTCACATTTCTCCATTTTGAGATTTTCAAGTATTGATACTTCAAATGAGTATATAGATTTGATACTATGTTTAGTATTGATTAGCATCTGATTTTTCAATACTTTTGACAACCCTAATTTTGTGATTACAATTCTGCTTTTTTTTTAAATATTCCCTTTGCCTCTTGGTTGCTATATGCACAACTGTAAATTACTGTGGGGAAATGTAAATAAAAAGAAACAAATTCTAACTTTAACACGGTTCTTATTCCAGCTAGATCAAAAACAGAACAATCTCCAGTCCAGTCCTTCAAAATCTTGTAGCTGTAAACTTTCAACATTGTAAGCAAACACAGACAAAGTAAGGGAATGTGGATGATTATCATGTTTTGCCCAAGAACACAGGCGAGATTGAACACTATTATTTTGGTTAGCGGACAATCACCTTTATCTATTTTATTTCCTCTAGGAATTTGGTCATGGTCACTTTGATGAATGTATTTTTAGCGTTAATCGGAAACTGAAGTTATCTGAAGCAATGTTTCTCAAATGGACTGCTTCTGATTCTGGCTTCCGTTTTGTGAGAGATAAATTAATCCATGTTTTTGATTCCTTTGGGTTAATCATTGTTTAAAAAGACATTATCTCTAGAGTTTCCTCTGACTATATTTAGACCTAATTTAGGCGAGTTGAGTTCAGTTCTAGCCGTACTTGTAAAGTCAAATATTACACGGCACAAAAAGGTTAAGAACCACAGGTCTATAGATAGCACACCCAGTTACCAATTATGCTAAAAATACTGCCAAAATTAGAACAGGTGTCGACACTAAAAAAAGGGCATTAATGAAACAAAGTAGGACCAAACTTTCTAGTTTTAGAAAGTCTCTATCCTAACTTTCATATTAGTGCTGCAATTAATAATTATTTTGCTAATCGATTATTCTTTCGGTTAATCGATTAGTTGTTTGATTATTCTTTCGGTTAATCGATTAGTTGTTCGATTATTCTTTTGATTAATCGATTAGTTGTTTAGAAAGCAAAAGACATTTGGATAAAAGATTTTTGCAAATGTTGAGCTGAGGGAACAATCTAGCGGTGCAAATTTACATCATTTGTCATCATCATTGCCTGTTCAATCAGAGTGTTTTCTCAGCTCAAACATGTTTTAAAATCTTTATATAAAAATAGTATAAAAAATGATGTACTATTTTGATACTAAAGCTAGTTAAAATCTGCATTCTCATTTGAGTAAATATTGGTACTAAAAATCCTTTAAGATAATATAATTTGGCCTTTTCTGAACAGTTTGAGAATGATCTACAGTACTACAAATCCTAAAACAAGAACAAAACATACATTTGAAACAACCAAAAAACTATTACTTCGTGTTGAAAGATCATAGCATTTTGAATGAATTGAAATATTGTCTTTGGTATTGAAATAAGTTTGAAATAATACAATAACAGGGTTGAAGTCAACCAAAGAAATTCCCATCGACCGATTAATCGACTAAAAGGGGGCGTGGCCAGTGCGCTAAAGCAAAAAGGTCTTTTTTGGTCTGATCAAACTGGGCTCAAAAAGACTAAAATTGTTCTAAATTTTATGAAAAAAACAAAACAAAAGTATTTAAACAGAAACTTATACTTTTTGTTGCTGTTCAACAAACACCGAAAACATACGAAATTAATAAAAAGATGTTGAAGTACTATCTATGATGATATATGAGAATATTTTGACAACATTTTATGACGATTTGTCAATAGAACACGTACATTTAGTTATTATTCAGAGTACAGATGCATTTTGGCTGATTCCAAGTGAGAATATATTATTTTTAGTAACAATATGCTTGCTCAAAATGCTCAAAATCTACTCAAAATCTGCTTATTTCAGGCACACTTCAGGTACTTGTTATCTAATTTAAGATGATCGTATTTTTCAGTGTAGCGTCTAAATAAAGAAATTAGTCGACTAAGAATGCATCGACCGATGACTCGACTAACTGACTAAAGGATTACAGCACTATACAATAATATTATTAAATTGTGACAACACTAGAATAAAAAGCAGTCAACGATTATTGATTACTAAATTGGTTGATTAGTTGCAATTAATCGATTCACTTGTTACAGCCCTTCATAATAATAGTTCATTATGCTGTTTTTTATTATCATTGCGGTATCAAAATTGGCATTGGATCTTTTTCTTGGTGCTAAAATCAAGTTCAAAACAGAACAGACTACACTTTCCACACAAAAAGGCTTGGATTGAGGGATTTTTTTTTGCTCTGAGGCACTACTCATTCAAACAGTGCCACACACGGTCCTACTCTGCCAAGTTCGGGATGTTTCCACAACTTTGGGTCGACTCTGGGAGCATGTGGGAGAGGAGAGAGAGAGAGGGGGAGAGCAGTGTCCTCCTCTGTCCCTCTGGCCTGACCGTAAACCGCACGGACAGTCTGTATCCTCACTAACAACAGGGAGGATTGTGTAGCGTTCCTCTGAAGCCCAGCAGGGACCACCTCCTCCTCCAGCTCTGCTCCGGGACCAGCGTGTCTCAAAGGGAGGGCTGTTCTCTGCAGGGTCAGCGTGAGGGAGGAGACCGGAGCTTCAAGGTCTATTATATACGGAAGAAAACTAATTTGTATTGAGAATTATTGTAGTCATTTTGGTAATAATATAACAGCTTCTTTTGGGACCAGTAGAGTTGTAACATTTTCTTAAAGCAGGAAATAGGGAAATTAAGAGTTCAATAAAAAGCTGTATTTTTTTAAACTACTTCCTGATATAAACCAATATGTGCTATTCCATTTATACTGTAATTTAAACCATGTGAGGTTTGTGTCTAGGTTAGAGCATGATTAATACAATTAGAAAATGATAAAAAAAAAAAATTAGTAGTTATTTGTTTTTTTTATTAGTATTGATCTATAGCTGATTTTATTAGGGCTGTAGTTGACCAAAGAAATTCTTGGTCGACTAAAGACATGTTCCATCCAATTGGCTAAATGATGTCCCAAATTAAAGGACTAAAAAGCTAAAAGTATCATCTGATCTGGCAATTTATCCAACTCGAACAGTGTTTGAAAAGACTAACATTGTTGGCACAGAAAATCTTTTTACAGAAAATGTATTGAAAAACAAATTAGACCAATAATTCAGTCCCAATTTCAACTAATTCCTTACTTTGTGTTCCTGTTAAATATAAATCCTTAAAATCTAAATAGAATAATTAGCTGACTAAGAAATAGTGGGATTGATTACAGGACCTTGGGATCTTAGCCTTGATTTGATATACTTTTGACAACCTTAATGTATAAATACGTCTAAATATGTGTTCTTTCACAATCAGAGACAACAATGTCAAAAAAAGTTGTCATCTCCATATGTGACCCAATAGGGCTCGATGAGGATGAGGTTTAAAACATTTACGTCAAAAAGTACGGCCAAGTAGACGAAAGACAAACATGTTCCACTGAGATTCTAAAAGTCACATGAGTGCAAACGCTCTATGTCACGCACAAAACAGATGACACCGCTTTGGTGACTTGTCAAACATAACGTGACATGTGACCCTAAAGAGGAGCAGGACGGCTTGAACTGAATGTTTCAGACCTGCAAAGTTCAAACACACAAATGCCTCAAAATCAATAAAGTTACAAAACACTCTAGGAATATTGTTTTGTCAAGATCGTGAGGTAAATAATTAGGTCAATCTAAAACATCTATTTTTGATGTTTTGCACATAAGTCTATATTTATTCGTGACATAATTTGCTGCAATTTCTTTGATAAATGTGTAAAAAAACAGACACATCTTTAGCTTCATGTTTCTGCTATCCTCTTGTTTCTCTAAGAAAAGTATGCTGGGACAATATATCGTTTTGTGATAAATCTTGATATAATTTGGCTTTGTGTAATGTACCATACTGTATTGTAGCCCAAGTATTGAAATTAGGGTGTAACTAACATCATTTTGGTAATCGATTAGTTGGCCGATTATTCTTTCGATTAATCAATTTTAAAACGTGACTTTTTTGAAGGTAGCTGAAAAAATGTCGCTTGATAAAGTCGTGGTTTGTCAAAACTGGCATGGAAACTAGATCCTCATTTGAACTAACATCTATACTTTAAAAATTACATTAAGGACAAACTGACATTTTCTGGTGAGTTTTTAATAAAGTGTTTTAAGCTGAAAATGTCAGTTTATTGTGCAGATATTTGAGGTAAAAGAGCATATTTGTAGTACAAATGAGTATTATAAGTCTATTGCTTTATTTTAAAACTTTGTATCATAGCACTTGGTGTTGGCAAAGGTTTTTACATCAAAAAGTTATTTGTGTTTAGTCTGAGTCTCCTGGGAAGGAAAAATTTATAAAGATAAGTTAATGATTATTCCATGTTGATATAAGTTATTATAAATAATTAGTTGCTTGTTGCTTAACTTGTTGTAGCCCTGACTAAATATTTTAATGCATGAATAAAATGCAGACTTAAAGAACATTTAAATGTATTTTAAGGATTTGTTATATTATAATGTCACAGTCAAAGCTGGTGTTCACATCTGGACTGTTTAAAATCACCAATCAGCACCCAACAATTGATATCTTAATGAAGTGTCATCTTTCCATTCTTTGAATTATTTCTGCAACATGGTAGTTCCTAATATTGAACCATAAACTGACCTTTTTGCATCACACATTGACTTTTTAAATAATTGTTTTCATGTTCATAAATAATTATCAATAACAGATATATAATAATATCAGATACTATAAATGAAAAAAAGTTAGGAAAACAAATCTGATCGTATCACAGACTGCAATATCCTCAATAAATCCCCACAACTCAAGCAACTAGTGTATCTACAGCATAAACCACTTCAGAGTAAAACTGCTGAATAAACCATGTTCAAACCTATTACATAATGCCATTCTTCTCTGTGACTGGGCGTCGATCTGAAACATGCATAATTCAATGACAAATCCACTACACAGAGCTTTCATTTGAATATTAATGCCCTTAAAACAAGCTAGCGTGGCGTCATATCCGTCAGTGGGGCTCGGAGATGGAAGAGGCAGAACAATCACGGATTCTACCCACAATTACCGCCCTGAATGAGGCCACTCTGAGCCGTGAATGGGCGCTTTGTGCGGGTCTGGTGCAGCCTGAACTATCCCAGGAGGTTAGGACACAGGGACACTCCATGGTGACAAGGAACCAGGCCTGAAGTATGGAGCTTGGAGCAAAAAGTGAAGGAAAAATGTTTGTTTATGTGGGATAAAAAGCATTGGAGATTCACTGGGTTTTGAGGAAGGTTGACTAATGGTGTTGGCAAAAGGTCAATTGCAAAATAAACAGCTAATTTGTCAGTTTTGAATAAGCTGCATCAGAAAGAATTAGTCTATGTAGTGAGTCTGTTCAGAGTTTGTTTCTATAGAGGTAAATGTGTCAACTGCATTGAACACGTTGACAGCTTTTGGTATTGCTGAGTTTTGAATAGTCCACAAAACATATTTATATGAGAAGCATGTGACACAACAAAGCAGAGTTACAAATCAGATTGTGGAAAGTCGACCCTGCTCACAGTAAGAACGCACTTATTTAAAAGAATTTAAAGCAGTAAAAAGACCTATCATTGACTGTGGAACATTCCAGTCAGAGTAATAACATCTCCATAATGACAGAACTCCCTGTTGGAAAAGTACATAGTGCACAATGCAGCTGAAGTAGTTAAACTAAAGCAATACTCTTCTTTTAAGTTTAATGGGAAAACCATATCACACACTGAAGTAAAGGCCCCACCTTCTAGATATGGATTTATTACATTGATTCACTGGTATATTGTATTATCCAAGTTATCGTTTTATTACACCTTATAGATGTAATGAAATGGTAACAGCAATAAATTATGTAACACTGCTTTTCTTTTGCAATATTAGAAAAATAATGCAGGATTTCACTTGCCAGCGCACAAACTATTATTGAATAGACAGAAAAACAACATATAAACAAGGCAAAATGCAACCTTTCCTGAACAATTGTAGCTTGAGCATATCAAAACTTTGTCATAACGGTATCACTCCGAATTGAAAATTAATCCTTTTTCAGACTTACGTCACGATGACGTCACAGCTCTAGTCGGCGGCAAAAGAAAACTAAAACTCATAGCCTTTGCTGTAAACTGTAACTAGGACTTTTGTGTCTAACTGACCTTCCTGATTCGTGCCAGTGCAGTTTGATGTACCATTTGATTTAGAATTGTAGCTAAAACCCTGTACTGTGCTGTCAATCATAAAATTGTTGTACACAAGACCTTTCTCTTCTGCTTTCAGTAAAGCCTTGATCAGAGGTAACAGATTTTTAGATTTGCAAGCAACCAAGCCTTTGACTTAAAGGTCAATAAAATTAAAGTTTATCAGTAAATGTTCACAACATATTAATAACTGCTTCAAGGTATGAATGAACTGTATTTTAGTCAATCAATTTGAAACAAACCTACAACAAATGTAAAAATCGCCTCTTTAGCAACATGAAAGTATCGATCCAGAGCATCTGACAAACCACACAAGCTCAGACAAAATGTTTCCATCTGCCAGATGTAATTCACCAAAATCTGTGTCAGGTCCCACAGAGTAAGTCACAATACATATTCTGACAATTACGAACAGAACTCTTCCAAAAACGTGCTAGTTTGCACTTGTTTAAATGGATGCAATGTCTGCTTTCGTTAAGCTAATGAAAAGGGTTTATTCCTTTGATCAGTCTAACTGGCATGACATCACTGGAGGTGGGCAATATATCGAATATTAGATATTGTGAATGTTATATTGAAGAATTGAAGTCCAAAGTGGTTGAATTAGGTAGCGTTCATCATAATTTAAGAATATTTTAACTTTCTTTTATGATACTCGTACATTTTCTTCCTGTTTTGCTCATGTCATGTGACACAGTATTTTTTTTTGGGTAAAACAAGATACGTTATCTTATTTATGCCAGTCAAAATCTACTCAAAACCAGATAAATATGCTTATAGACACATTTTCACTTTTACAGAAATCACCAAATTCAGAATTTGTGAAATTATCTTTTGGATATTACGTGACAAAGTACAATGTTATGAATAAGTATCTTCATCTGAACTCATGACCTCCTCACATTGTAGACCGTGAACACAACCTATTGAAATAACAGTTTGAAATGTAAATATTGTTACAACAAAACCAACAGTGACTTTTCTCTTCAGAACTTTCCACGGAATATCATTTGTCTCTTGTTTGTGTGGACACTTAAGTCGTCATTTTAGCCATAATGTAGTTGCGGCTTAGCGGGTAAATCAAATCATAAAAAGTATCGGTTTCTACCTATAGCCAAACACACAAGACTGCATTGTTTTTGCCCTTCTATTTGAAACCGCAACAATGTCACTGCACAATGGAAGGCGTCTGCAGCTCACATTCAACAATGACTGGCACATTCTGCAGCCAGATTTCTGACAAAGATGTAATCCGTCACTCAAACATTCTCCTCCAAGTCTCGAAGATATATATTTTTTTCTTTTTGGCAAGGCTTTTAGTGAGATATTAAGACACAAAATAGAAGATTACGCTATCAAACCGGAAACTTTAAGAGACAACAAGAGTTCAAGAATGAAGTGTGGTGTCTACAAGAGGGAACACTGAACATGGTTTAGTCAGAAATCATGTTTTCTGATTAAATTCAACCTTCTCAGTCTATGTTTCATCATTTCATTCATCTTCCGACTCCGACGTCAATCAGATTTACAACTAAAATGCTTCACTATGTTTTGATGTTTTGCCCTGGAGTCCAGACTTTCGGGTCATTCATTAGCGCGGCTACAAAATGGAACATATTATGTGCATTTTAAAAGGTGGGGAGTAAATCAGTAAGCATGTTTTTGAGGACAAAGTGGTGGAAACTTATGTAAGATAGTGTTCTGGTGTTACATTATTAATATTCAACTCAAATTCTCAAAAGTCTTTTCGAATTCGAAGAAATAGACGTGAGACTTGGTGCCAAATGTTGCACCACACTACAATGAATTACAAAAAATATGTCTTTATGCACATAAAAGTTAAGAAAATGTTAAGAGGGCATCAACAGCCAACAAGAAGACCTGGAAATACAATGCAATAAAGGTTCTTAGACAGTAGACTAGTTATATCTCAATCATTTTTAGGTGAATCTTGATAACGATATATGGACGATATTCCTTCAGTCCAACATAAATGTGTAAAAATCTGTGCTCAAACTACTTACACGTTTGAAATTGATTGAATTACGTAGAGTTTATTGTGATTTGAGCAGGCTGACTGTCTTAAGTAAAGCAGAACCAGTCACTTTAGTCATTAACTCAAAAACACAAGAATTTTTTTCCAAAAGCAAAAAGAGATATTCTCAAAAATGTATAATACTACTAATTCAGGCGCACATAGTCCCTTGCGTTCTCATTTTTCTAAATATACTAATTTTCCTGTTTTACTGCACACATTTTGATACAGTACATATTTAAACTTGCCTTGTTTTTAAGAAAGCACGTCATTACCTTTTTCCTTTTTTGTATTCATTTTCTAGCATGTTTTTACTCCACGATATACTCGATATTCAACTTTTGACTATCTTCAAAACAACACTCACGATATTATCTAAAATTCGATATATTGCCCAGCTCTACAGTAGACACATTTTTAACACAACATGTTGTTAGTTTACAATAATTATATTGAGATTTTTTTTCTGGTCAAGAAAAACCAGAGCTAATAAAACTGATGAAAACACCAGTTGATTATAGTCAAAAATGACAAAGAGAGAATGAAAAACTGAACTGTATTGAAATTTCTAATCAGTAGGCTAGATACTTTAAAAAAAATGTAATAATAACATAAACATCTTGATCATTTTCTTTTCATATCATGATTACGATCTTCAGATGATCTTATTTCAAACCAAGCATCAAGCATGTCTTTAAATGTACAGTATTAGTTGAAGTTTAATGATCAGAAAATTGGGCTTGAGTGGGTTGACATTGTTGGGTCGACTTTAGATTAGTTGAAAACAAGCAATTCTAGCAAGTGTCTCAATGATATGACCACATTTTTGACCCAAACTGCTTTCACAAGACCACAAGTTCAGAAGTTTGCATGCAAAATAACCACTGATAAAGAAAAACAAAAAGTAAAAACAGTGAAGTGAGATGTTCATGTAAAATATACAAATCTTGATCAACTAAGAGACCAATGAGTGATCAATTGACTAAAACATCACATTTAGCAATATCATTTTCTTATTTGTTGTTTTTAAGAGCCTTTTTTGTTATTATTTACTACAAACAATACACATGATATTTAGTTTTTGCATATCCTCAAAACAACAATCATGATTTTATTTACAATTTGATATATTGCACACGTCTATGCAAGATATAGATCATAAAATGAGATGTACTTTCTTATCCATATCGCCCAGCCCTATGGTAGTTTGTTATTCTTTGCTAGTTTTGATAAAGCTCGTCCTAGCTTTAATAAACATTAGTATTTAATAAGGCTAATCTGTACTGTAGGATGATTTTTGTTGTTGTTGTTGTTTTAAGCACTTTTTTTTTTTTTTTTTTGTCTTTTCCTTTAACAAATTCTATTAGTTTTTACTCAAATCCTTCCTTTTAAGATATTAATTATATGTTGTGTATTGCATATTTATGGTTGTAATTTTCAGCAAGCCCTAAAAAATATAATAATAATATTAATAAAAAATAAATAAAATAAAATAAATAATAATAATATTGATATAATTATTCAAATTAAATGATGTTAGGTGAAAAAAAAAAATCTTATTTACATGTTTGCCCGGTCCAAGTTCTTCTTTATAGTTGGTTATAATGAATTATTACACTCTCCTATGCTTCACATCGCCGCTAAAATGAGTACTGCGCCCACTTGTGGCGCATACCGCCTCGGCAACTGGATGCAACTAAAAAAAAAAAACTGTTTCGACAAGAAATGTATTAACTCAACTACAAAATACGCACCGAAAACGCATTACGCACGGTTAATGCTAGCTTAGCTTGTTGATAGAATTTGCACCAGATTTTTGGAAAGTGCACTGGAAATGTGTTAGAAAATACCTTGAGCCTTCAGCGATGCTACTGGAAAGTCAAATTGTATTTTAATTCCATTTAACTAACAATAATATATTTTAATCATTTCTTACCGCGCAAAACGTGACTGGAAACGTCCATTGTATCGCCAAGTAAGATTTATCCAAGTGTTTCTCGCCGGATTCCTCGTTTTTCCTTCGTTTTTACGCAGCAGGATTCCCAGCGAACATCGAACCATGTGCACATCCCAGTTCTGACAACACTCCGGGGCGGACGCACAAGTTTTGTCACGGTGACGCGTATTTCCTTCTCGCCTTTTATAAACTTCTCTAGCTCCTTCCACGGTTCAGACTCCACCCGTTGTCCTTAAAGGGAAAAAAAATCTTCCAAAACCATGGAACAACGAGGAAAACTACCAAATATTTGGATCAGAGAGAAGGGAGGGGGAATGTAGGGTAATATTAGTAAGAGGATGCCTCGCGTTTCAGCAGAGCAGCAAATAAAAACGTGTGTGTGTGGTGTGTGGATAGACTACACAAACAAAGCGTCTGGAGCATTCCGGGACAAGCGATTTACGCACAAAGTTCTCTCCAGGAAAGTCTGTCACCACTTGATACTATGGTGGCCCAAACATCAACAAATACCACATTTAAGGGCTGGATTGGAAACTGTTTGTACTTGGTTTTGTTATTTGATAATTTAATATGTAGGCTATATAGGTGTTATGGCCCATACATTTCAAAATGTTCTTCAAAACATATTCCACATTTCGTGACATAAGGCAGGGGCACTTAAAATGGCTTACAAATTTTAAAATTAAAACACAATATTGGGAATTTAAATTGTTTTCTGTGGATTTTTTAATATGTATTTTTGTAGATTTGAGAAGATTTGAGGCATAAAATGATGGAAATGGTAAAATGTACATATTGTTAGGATACACATTTAATTACCTTAAAGTTTGGGGGGTTCTTTTAGTGCAAGACAAACTAAGGGATGCGCGGGACAAAAAAAATAGTTGTAAAATGGAGCTAAGGAGCGAAAATTCAGCCTGGAAGACTATACCAGCTTCTGCCTCAGTAATCAGCACACCTGCACTTCATCTCAGATCCAATCATGTCTCGCTCTGCGCAGCTTGTTCAATCAGCTTCAGCTCTCCTCCTCCTTCTCAGCCTATCAGGGCGTCAGAGCCACATTCAAAAGAGCAGCTCAACCTCTGCTCTTGGCTTCAGCTGTCGCAAGCGTCATTTCGTCTCATCGCAATGCAATCACGTAAGCTCGTCTGACTCACTATCTTTCATTCTGACTCAATGACCGGCCTCCGCACCGAGCCCTGCCTGTATGAATGCCAAACTGCCGTCCAAGACCATGGTCACTTCTCTCTGACCGCCAAGTGCTCTTACCTGGTCCGGACTTTCTCTCTCCGCGCCAGCAGCCGGCGTCTACGTGCGCTCCTTTCTGGGCAGCCGCTCCCTCCTGCTTCTGCTCCCGCACCGCCAGCCGCATCGGTCTAGGGAGATCCCGCCTCAGCCGTGTCTGCCTCTGCCATTTAGTCATTCTCTCGAGGCGTCCACTTCAGGCCGTCGCAGACCCTATATCGGTCGCCCTTTGCGCTGCAGCAGTCCCCGCGCGTCCTCCACCGCTCCTCCCGACGCTCGCCCGCTGCCGGAGCTCTGCAGCTCCTCCCAGGCCCAGCCCAAACCTTCAGTCTAACGGGTAGGCAATTTCTCCCTCCGTTTTCCGTGTCACCCTGCGTAATGTCTAATTCTCCTTACTATAAAAAAAAAAAAAAAAAAAAAAAAAATCTCGCTCATTCACTTCAGTTACTCCGTGTCTGCAGGGACTTGAGCTGGTGATTTCTTTCTCGGTCGGCATCACGTCGTCTGCCTATACTAACTGCACAAGCAATTCGAGTCTTAATCGGCGTCAATATACGGCAGGTTCATATTTCTTTTATCACGTGGCGTTCGCAACTAAAACCACCTTTTTCTTTTTGCATTCTCATTGGACAGGTTTATGCCAGATTTTCAGAGCATCAACAGGGTTGCCAGATTTTCAGAGAAACAAGCGTCATGGCCTTTGGGAAAAAAAAAAAAAAAAAAAAAAAAAAAAAGCGACTTCAGGCACTCAATAAAAAGTTGTTAATATAAGCAATTAATTAAATATTATCTGTCACAGTAAAAATGTTGGTTGATGATTTTGGCGTATTTTAAATAGTATTTGATCATTAATAACTTTTTTTTTTAAATCATAAAATAATGCAAAAACTCCATATTGTTGTCATTAGTGGGTAATTTTCGTGAATCAAACTTTGGGAAAAAAAAAAAAAAAAAAACTGTTTATGACGCCAAGTGTCGCAAAGGAGCAAGCCCAAACGACTTTAAGCTTTTCGCAATAAAAGGCAATTAAAAGCATGTTCTAAAAGTAAGAGTTTGACTTATTTCAAATATACATAGCAAGTGTCAATTGGGGTAACTAAAAGAATGGTAATCATGGTTAAGACTTTGACTTGCTTTAATTTGATCATTACAAGACTCTAAAGCATGAAATATCTTGCAAGTTTATATTTAAGTCATTAGCAAGTTCAAACCTAATTGTTAAAAAAAAAAAAAAAAAAAAAAAAAAATTCTTGTAAATATCGTCAAGTGCGCTCAGGAGCAAGCTCAAAAACAGCAACCTGCAACCGGCAAATTCTCAACAGATTTTCCAAAAAAAAAAAAATAAAAAATAAAATAATAATAATGGTGTTGGTAAGTATCGGTTCACTCTCGACAGTTGGATGCGTTTACTTCCAGTTCAATGGCTTATTTTCATCGTTGTTTCAAGCTCAACAAATCTCGTTCAAGCCAGGTGTCGGGATAGTAGATGTCAGAGCTGCAATAGTTCTCCAGAATCTCACTCTGTCTGTCCTCTGCCTACCGTCAAGCTCTCAATCAGCTAAAGGGATCATTTGTTTTTCATCAGAGCCAATGCGCACGCACCCCATATGCAAAGAGCTGAAGCTCATTGACTCAGCCGAGAAACGACCTGAGTTAGGGCCGCTGTCGGCTGGCTTCAAGAGTTTGTCAGCGTGCGAAAACAAGTACCTCTGCCATTCATCTTTTGTGTTTGTATCTGGTTTGTATCAAACCCTTAAAAGTTACATCCAAATGTGTTAAGGACAAGACTCCGTCTCAAGCTTCAGGAGCCAGATGTCGTCAGATCGGTTCATATCTGATTGACCCAGCTGCTGTCGTGTTGTCCAGGTGTAGAGCATTCTTTCGTCATGGAGCATGCGCAGTAGGGCGAATGGTGACGTCGACTAAAAATCCCTTTATAGGACCAGTTTAGTTAGTCTCGTTTCAAGAATTCATTTAAAGCAAAGTTCTGTAGGCGCTAGTTACCCTCCGAATTACTGCAAATTCAAGTCAGTCTTTATGTACTATTCCGAATTTCCTCCATCATAGGCTCAATTATGGTCCAGTCACTAATAGGCTAGAGCTGTGCTTTAAAAAACAAAACAAGTTTAGAATATCTACATTTGCTTGAAGGCGATCCAATAAGTGTCTAACGTATTGCTCAATACTTCCGCCAAAAAAAAAAAAAAAAAAAAAAAAAAACGCTTGTGCACCCTCAAGACGTTCTGTCATGCTCCTACAACTTCGACTCATTCTATCGCCTGGATATCGCTGTGATCATATGCTCAAATTTATCAAGATTCATATGCTACTTTGTCAATATCGCCCCACCCTAATTCGCAATCCCTACCACGTCGTTCCCGCTCAGTCTGACCGTTTTCCACCGAAACCACCTACCGCATCACAGAATCCTTGTATTTTGAAAACCAGTCTCACTCGTCCACTCCCGTTATTGTCAGCTCACAGCTGTCAAATGCAATCCTTACACTGTTGTCAATCATGCCTCTTCCCTCTTCATTCTTTGCAGTGGCTCCATTTCAGTCCGCGGAAATCTCAGTAGGTGACTGTGCGCCCGAGTCTAGAACTAGTCTTCACGGATTCCGCCCCATCCGTGGGTTTTGGGGGGATTCTCTCAGGACCTGCGGTTTGCAGCCAGCTGCTTTCAAGCAAGCCTCATTCACACTTTCGAATCTTCCTCATCGTAGCTCTTCCAATCATGTCCTTTTCAGTCGCATCATGTAGTCGTCACTCTTTCTCTTCCTAACAGCCCGACAGTCCCAAGTCATTCCAATGTTCTCACTGTTGCTTGTCTAGTCTCTGTTTTCAGGCATTCCATAGTCTCCCCTCCGACACCCAAGGACACTCCTACGCCATCATCAGGGCTCATCTCAGACCTCCATTGTTCTCCAGCAGTGCTACAACTCTATCCTCCACTCCAGCCACTCATTCAGAACGTGCGGTGCCATGTCAGCCGATTTTCGAGGCCTCTCACCTACCTTGCTCCCTCACATTTACAATTTTCACGACATCTTTCCCATTAACCACTCTCTGCTATCGTTCTGTTTCATCCGTTCAATAGGTAATCATTCATTATCTGGTGGTGGTTCTCAATGTTTGGTCTCCATGCAAGCCATTCATTTCTCACTCAGGCCTTTCCAGCTTTATCAGTGCATTCTTTTCCTTTATTGTGTGCATCATTCTATCTCAGCAGGTGCTTCATCAGTTCACTGCAGCTCGTCAATGTTTCTATGCTTATTCCTGCTTCTCTAGGTCAGTGATCTTCTGACCTCTGCATGTTCCTCATCAGCATATTTATTCTTGTAAGTTTTGTTCTTCTAGGTTATTATTTTGGCTATCATCTGTTCTAATTCTGACTCCAGTCAAGGTCTGTATCATCAATCTCTTCTCCGGCCTTCTCTGCTGATCATCTTCCCTGCTCATTTTCTGCTCCTCAGGTATTGGTGCATTATTGGATCTCTCCCAAATGTCTCGTCAGCCCTTTCCAAGCATGTTCCCATTTTCTGTCTTAAGTGCTCACATCCGAGTCTCTGTGCCCTGCTTTCTCGCTCAACTACGAGGTTCTATTCTATTCCTTTATCTGCTTATCCTCTGCATCCCTCTCAGCCGCAGGTGATTGCTTTATCTCGGCGCCCCATGTCGCGCAGCCCTCACAGCATCGAAGCAATCTTTCCTATTTCTGCGCCCCATGTCGCGCATTTTCAGCATCCCTCGCACAACATCGAGGCGATCTTTCCTATCCCTGCGCACCACATCAGCGCAGCATCAGCATCCCTCGCTCAGCACGAGGCCATCTTTCCTTTTTCCGCGCCCCACATCAGCGCAGCATCAGCATCCCTCGCTCAGCAACGAGGCGATCTTTCCTTTTTCCGGGCTTTACATCAGCGCAGCCCCAGCATCCCTCGCACAGCAACGAGGTGAACGCACCTATCCCTATCCTATCCTATCCCATCCCTATCCCATCCCTATCCTATCCTATCTCTATCTTGTTTTATCCTGTCTATTTTTCTCTACCTGTTATTACCTCTGTTTGGCCTTTCCCCGGCTCTCATCTCTCTTTTTTGGGGGGAAATCTCCTACTCCAACAGCTCATCATTTATCGCATGCACATTGTTTTCTGCCGGGGCCTAAGCGCCAAACCTGTAACAATAAATGTCATCATTAATCGCATCATTTTGTCTGTTTGAGTCTGTCCAGGTTGAAATGGAGCTAAGGAGCGAAAATTCAGCCTGGAAGACTATACCAGCTTCTGCCTCAGTAATCAGCACACCTGCACTTCATCTCAGATCCAATCATGTCTCGCTCTGCGCAGCTTGTTCAATCAGCTTCAGCTCTCCTCCTCCTTCTCAGCCTATCAGGGCGTCAGAGCCACATTCAAAAGAGCAGCTCAACCTCTGCTCTTGGCTTCAGCTGTCGCAAGCGTCATTTCGTCTCATCGCAACCCTCCTCCTCCCCATCTCCACCTCACTTCCACCTTCTTCCTCTCAACCACCACCAGTGTCTAGGCTCCGGGGGGAAATCTCCTACTCCAACAGCTCATCATTTATCGCATGCACATTGTTTTCTGCCGGGGCCTAAGCGCCAAACCTGTAACAATAAATGTCATCATTAATCGCATCATTTTGTCTGTTTGAGTCTGTCCAGGTTGAAATACTGACATAAGGTAAACTGCCACTAAATGGTACTAGTTTCCCCAGGCCCAGGGCAGGAAAGAAATGTCAAAAGAATGTAATTTTTGCTTGTGAGACTGGTTCCTCTTAATGCAATTATTTGTTATATCAGAGCACTCCATCACATATTTGTGGAGAAAATTGCTGAATAAAGAGGAATAACAAATGGACAAAATTATCAATAAATTTAGTAGCTAGAAATGATAATATAAGCAAGAGTTTTGCAGTGAACAAATAGGTTGAGTTTGACACAAAATTGCCAGTTCAATAAATGGCCACATTCACAGGGTTTGGGGTCGAATAATGTCAGTATATTACAACTTCTCAATCCAGGAACATAATGTGTTGTAAATGACACAATGATTTTCTGAGGGTATTTTTGGCCAAAGTGTATCAAAAAACACAGAAATAGCTTGTTTTGGAGGCAGTTGTGACGATAAAAATCTTGAAAGTTAAAATTATAAATCATTCAATTTGATCTGCTGAAGCCAACAAAAAAAAAAACAACTAACAGCAAATTTTGGAAAATTATGTGTGGAATGTACAAAATAAATATTTATGAAGAAAGAAAATGAAATAGAAAAATAATGAAATTGGATTAAACAATCAGGGATTTTTGGTCGATGTCACTTTCCGCTCTACTGTGCATACTCCATGCAGAAAGAGGGCCGCTCTCCATCTGGTTAGCTAGGAAAACTTCTTTGAATAAAACGAAACAGAACAAGAGCAGCTGTTTCGATCAGGTCTAAACACGTCTGACAAACGTCTGTCTCCTGAAGCTTGTGCGTTTTTCTTGCAGTTTTTTCACTCACCTTAATGTAACTTTTAAGGGTCGTAGGTCAAATTTTATTCACAAATGTTGATTTAGCAGCGTGATTTTTGTTTTCGCACAGTGATAAACCCTTGTAGTTAGCTGACAATGGAGCTTTTTCGACTTGTTTTCACTGTTGTGTCTATGAGCGGTGGCTCTTTTGCAGGTTGCGCCCTTGTTGATAAAAAGATTTTGTATTATGTACCTGCGGTCCAGGATTTGTGTACGCCTCTGAGCATTGCATAGTTTTCTTTTAGCAGAATTGAAATACACTGCAAAGAGAGAGTAGTAACAAAGTACATAAATAAAAAATGGCTTAATTATTGTACTTTAACTGTACATTTGAGAGCAAAGCATTTAACTGTTACATTAGATCTATTTAAAGGACTGACAAGGAAAAAAAAAAGTGGTTTGAGGGGTTATTTTTTAACATGTTCATGCTGACATCTTGAATGAATTCAAGTCTAGAGAAACGGATTACTCCAACAACATTCATGTGTTTGAGACGTATTTACCTTGTCAACGTGTTTAAGCTACACTTCTCTTATCTTAAGTTTCATTCGACAAGATAACAGCCGAAACATGTTGACAAAGTGAATACATCCCAAATGTACTGTCTTTAAAGGTCCCATATTACACAAAAGCGACTCAAGTAAGTTTTCAGCCATTTGTTTGCACATAAAAACATACCCAAAGTTGTGCATTATTCCATTCACAAATCTTTATTAATCCTGCTTTGTACAGTTCAAAATGCTTTGTTCAACCTTGTGAGGTCATCATGTGGTGGTTTACATTAGCAGCAATTTAGCTTCTGTTGAACTGCTTTACTGCATAAAAAAACTGGAATAAGCTTAAGTTGTTGTCTTTTTCTAAATATATTTGTATTGTCACAGATATTCTCCAGTATATTCCATCACACAGACAAGGGAAGCAGCTTAAATAAGGCTAAAACAGTAGCTGCAGCTTCAAAGATAAGAAAATCCAAGGTAGAAAATGTTCATTTTTGTGAAGGTTTGTGGAGTTAAAAAAAAAAGCATAAAAGCACTTCCTGTGTTAGCACTTCATGACATCGCAAGGTGTTTTCAGGCTGAAAGAAAACTATGGTTTTGATGAAGAAGCAACAACAAAAAATTTGAGTAATATAGGCTGTTTAATAAAGAAACTAAAGATGTGAGATTGTTTACGATATGAACAAACTTTTATTAAGATCATCACATAAAAAAATGGTAATAATAATAACCATACACTTATCCTTCCACTAGAAAAATAATTATAAGACAATCATGCAAAAATGTACACTATATACTTGAACATTTAACAGCAGTCACAGATTGGATAAGGATAAACCTGCCCTAATGTGGACTTATAATATTAGTTGAGTCACATTCGCTCTGGTCTCTCGGAATCCTTGTGACGTCCGAATGTCGTGTAAAGGTCCCGGCCTGGCCCTGTCCTGGTACAGTGTGGTCCTCTGGGAACCTACCCTTCACACACAGCAGTAAACACACAGGCCCAGCGGAGACGCGTGGGCGGACTACGGCACCAACGCCACTACAGCAGTTTTTGAACGCTCCAGTTCTGGGTGAGAGTTCAGCGATTGCTTTTAACCACACAAACAACATAAAACTCATTACTATGAGTATAACAAGTTAATAAGTAAATAAGACTTATTAAAAGTAATTACGCAAAATAGACTTTTTTGAGTTTTAAAATTCTAATTGCTTCCTCATCAAAAACATAGCTGGATTTCTGTCTGTGAGATAGTTCTTTCTTCTCTGACACTCAGAAAAATGTCAATTCTGAAATCTTTTGATAGATATATATATATTTAAGTTAAGAGCAAAAGAATTCAGAGTAGCAAAGAATGCAGACCTGAACTCTAAATCGTAGCTGCAGCTCACCTCTTTCTCTTTTTCAAAAATGCACAGGTGCATTACATATAGCAAAAAAGTGTATGTAGTGAACAAACTGATTATTCTCGCCATACATTTTTTAAATTAATTTTTGTGAATTCACTTTAATTTGCAAACATTGTGTTAGTTCTCTTAACTGTCTAAACATGTTTTACCAATATTATGATTAAATGTATTTATTAACTTTTTTGTGGCTCTTTCTGACTTTGCTTTGATTTGAATTGGACAAATGTGGCTGTTTTGATGTGTAGACCCCTGCCACTAACATATCAGGCAAGATCAGTTTGATTATTTCCCCATGTTATTTCCTTTGCAGTAGCTGAAGCTCTAACTCAATTCCTGAATAAATCCTGTCATGTGTGCTTTATTGCACATTTTTAAAATATATGTTAGTTCATGTTCCTAGTGGGCCGCATTTGGCCTCCGGGCCACCATTTGAATAGACCTGTTTTAGAATCGTGACAGTTTTTTATAGCTTTATTGCAGCTAAAGTCCAACAATCGTTAGCAACCACGCTTGGGAAAACTTTGCACTGTGCCACGACAACATAAAACTATTGTCAGTTTCCGTATTAACACATTAAGTGAATTGTAAAAAACAAAAGCTCCAGGTATAAAGATTAAGCCATAAACAGCAAAAAGTACATTTTGTTTATTGTGTTGCCTATTCACCTTATTCAGCCCGTCCACTTCCTGTTTAGTTCTATTAAGGTAACTAGCGTGTTAGCTTGTCTGTCTTGCAGGACAATCTCAAATAGATAAAATAGCAACAACAAAAAAAAGTCTGAGTTTGAATTATTTAGGCTAATTGCAGCTAAACCGAAGGTCCGTTGCCAAGAAAATGAACGACCAGAAAAAGGCAAATACTTTTCCACTCATTCAGAATGATTAGGAATAGCACAGCATTCTTTCACTTTATACTTGTAATTTAGCACCTGATTGATAAATGTGGCCTATCATACCATATTGACCTAACCCAATGACGGTTGCTCACATGCATTATTTCTCTTCACATCCTGGGTATTTCCACATTGACCTTATACTTGTCCCAGTATCGATGGGTGTCTGTTTGCTCAAATGAACAGTCACTTATCAAACACACTCGATCTGCTTCCTGTTGAGTAACCAAACTATTCAAAGTAATGGGTTCCAGTGGAAAAAGACCAGTAAGGCAACATTGCGACAAAGTAAATGACAGACCGGATTCTGGGCTTATTTGGGTTTTGGAAGTACAGAGTTGGCAACAGAGGAAGAATCGATGATACGGGTCATTGGGCAAGAGTCACGCTCAATGTTTGCCGTAGAATTGAATGAAGCGATGGACAGTGTGAGGAGTGATTCAGTGAATTGAGTTTCTTGCACATGTGCTCAGATGAGTGTTGGATTGGCTAACACCACGCTCATACACTAATGAGGATTTAGGTCAGTGAAACCAGTACAGTACAAACATTTCCAGGGACAGGTAATAAAGTAATGCCGTTACTACTAACGACAACAAAAATGTGCACGATTATTGGAGTTTAACTATCTTATTACATGATTTGCTTTTTATTAGTTGTCTATCGTCAACACAAATGAGTAGTGATAGAAAAAATAAATACATTTTAAAGATTCTGGACCGGTGTGGAGACCCTGTTTGGATCATTGCATGTTTTTATGTATTATTTCTCTTCCCTTTGAGCTGTCATTTTAAAAGAGACATCATGTGCTTTCCCGGATATTTTAAATTGAACTGTAACATAAGTAGTTAAAAAAGAAATGAGCAAATTGCTCATTGGTGATTTTGGACACAAAGCTACAGGAAGCGAGGCAAACCAAGGCACTCTTCATACAATAAAAGTTTTAAAAGACTATTATTTTGGGCTACTTCATTGTTAAAATACTGTATTTCTTTTTAAAAAATGTAACAATGAAGTAGCCGAGGCTTTTTAAACTTTTATTGTATGAAGAGTGCCTTGGGTTTGCCCCTTTCCTGTAACATAAGTAGGTCATCTAAAAAAAATTATCTGTAACAAGCATCAAATTGTCATTTAAATGTGTATGTTTTTGATAAGTGTCATACATGAGAAAGAGTCCAAAATGTCCAGAGATGTGGGTGGGGCTAGGTTGTAGGTGAAAACAGGGCTTTTCAAAGCACTCAAGCATCAATTGCAAGACATTACAATATACGCAAACATGCAGGAATCAAACAATACAACATTGAATATATTATGATGAGAGAACTTGTTAGAACATTAAGCTCGTGAAAGTTGTTCTGTATATTAAGGTGTGTAACCCTATTGCAAATTAAATTTTCAGACATTATTGATTAATTCAATTATTATTTGAGGCTTGATAGTCAGACAAATGTTTAATGTTAAAAAATGGTCCCAAAAGAAGAGAAATATCTATTTTATTCCCTTTTTTGAAAGTTTTTAATGCATATCATATTTGCATATCTTCAAAACAACATTTACAATATATTATGATAAACAGTTTTGTCCAATCCTATATGCTATTTTATCTCAGCTCTGTTCTCAGCTTCCACAATTCTGAGTGAGTCACAGATGCATTTAACCATTTACAGTCCCGCGTAAACTTCCAGGAGAAGTGGATTACTTCAGCTACCTCTTCCAGGCAAAATAACAATATGTTTACATAAATTCAGATAAACTTGCCATATCTCGTTTAGTGTTTACAATTTTTTTTAAATTGCTTAACCTGATTCTTTTTTTTTTTTTTTAAAATAACTTAAAATTAAATTTCCCTTAGTTATGTGAAAATGTGTCTACAACTAATAATGTCCTGCTCACGGTGCACTTTTTTGCTTGAAAATATTCACTGGCACAACTGATCCTATAACTACCAAACTCTACAACGTTTACTATGCATCTCAAAATATAAACAAGAAAAGCTATTTATGTCAAACTTTAGACTACAAGAGTGCTCACATTTTAAACTTTTTAATTATTCACCAATGAGTTTAGAATTGCTTTTTAAAATAATTGTGAGACTGCAAATTATTCTTATTATTCATTTCATCCAATAGATACGTGGACTCCTAGTTAATATTGAAAAGTTGTTCATGTCACTGTGTCTAGCTTTTATAATGTATAGTGATTGATTTCACTCTAAATGATAAACGATATACAGTAACTACATATTTGAATCGGACATTTTTACAAGGCACACCCAGCAATAACTCAAGGTACACTAGTGTTTCCCGGCACACGGTTGAAAATCAGGATGTTAGAGTAACAATGAAATAAATAAACAAATGATTTTCAGACATAGTCCCTTCTGGTTGACATTAGTAAGTCTCATGCTGTGTAAAGTCTGGTGTGTTGCAGTTCCAGGCAGAGTAACATGCACATGCTACTTTCATGTTACAGAAACAGCCTGTGTCCGTGTGGGCCGCTCTCCCACAGGACAGGGTCAGGTCACTTCCTGCTTCAAAAGACCTCTGTCCTACAGCTGTCAAGTCTCCTGATTTATTTAGTCTTGGTCTAGAGCTAGTTTATTCAAGGTTTAGATCTGGATTAGCTGTATATGTTTCTTAATCTTTATTTAGAAGCTTTTAGTTGCATTTTAGTTCAGTAGAATTAATCCCCACTTACAGTAATTTATAAAAGAAGAACTTAAAACCCCATAGAGGGCACATCGCCCTCCTTTTGTTTAACTGAACAACTTAACTTAAACATTTTGTCCATCCCCTGATAAAAAATAAACTAATCAAGTTCCTGAAAAATGTAAAGATTATTGTTCAAACAATTTATTTAGTATCAAACTAGTCATTATGGCATTATCTTTAAACACCTTCCTCACACAATTCATGGCTTTAGTTAAATGCTCTCTTATTCAAAATTTGTAACTGCTAACCCAGCATCATTACGGTTTTTAATGCACCACTAGAAATGTGAGGACAAAAAAAAAAAAAAAAACCACTAAACACTCAGGCTGGCTGAACAAGAGGAGAAAGTGTTCTATTTGGGTCCTGTTCTCTGAGGTAGTCCTGCCTCAGGTGGACCCTCACAAAACAACACACAAAGTACAGTATATGACATTTGTAATTGGCATAGTAGATCGATTTAGGGGTGGAAATGGTACTGGGGGGCAATATATTATAACATTTGGTACTTTCATTTTTATCCATTTACAAAAGTTGGTGATGTTGACGGCAAGAAACATAACATGTGCATATACAATTATATTTGGTAAAATGCCAAAATGCTGTAGCCATTCAGGCCAGGTTGCATTGCATTGCAACGATGTCATGTTCATAGGCTATTTAGGCCTTGTGTTTGCCTTGTGTTCTAAATGCATAGGTAACATGAACAAAACATGACTATTGTAAAGTTAAATACAGCAGTAAAATGGTCTATTTATATAGCGCTTTTCTACCTTTCCAGGCACTCAAAGCTCTTTACAATGTAGGATCCACTCACTAGTTACAGCAATGTGGGTTAAGTGTCTTGTCCAAGGACACAATGACAATCTAGTTTGTCGTCCCACTGTGGCACCTGGTGTTCTAACGGTCTCCCATCCAAGTATTAACCGGGCCCTTTCTTG
Organism: Mugilogobius chulae; assembly: GCA_038363315.1. NCBI lineage: Eukaryota > Metazoa > Chordata > Actinopteri > Gobiiformes > Gobiidae > Mugilogobius > Mugilogobius chulae. Next base: position 46,302,516 of record CM076409.1, on the reverse strand, counting down.
CTTAGCTTCTGAGATCTGACAGGATCAGGCTTTGACAAGCAGGTATGGCCACACAGTTCTGCTTGTTTGCTTTCTTTAGTTGAAAAAATCAGATACAGTGATTGATTCTTGGACTTATCATTTGACTTCCTGGTTGAACATGGGAAGTGGTTGTGTAACATTATATAGTAGTAATTTATGAAACATTTATCTAGCAGTCATACTATAATTATTACCTATCATAAATGAATGCATCAAATAATACAAATGTGTTATTTCCTTTTTTTGTGTTCCTTAAATTGTTTAGCTTTTTTTCCCCCCATCAATTTACAAATGATATACCCTACAAATTATAAAATGAAAAATGACCATGTGCACACAATTTTAAAACAAACTATTGTGGTTAGAATTTTGCTGAAAGTCCTGTAGCTTAGTCTTGTATTATTATCCAGTCTCAGATTATACACAGACATAACAAAAGCTCCAATGGACATACCTTTTCCTGGACATGTTGAGAGAACTGCTCTTACATCCCTCCTTCACTGACACCTTGGAAACTGGAGTATAATGTGCAGTTTTTGGTGAGGGGGCTGTTTCCTGGGAGGTCAAAGCCTCAGGATGGAGGTCAGGTCACTTCCTGTCCCACAGCAGACTGGACCACCTCCCACAGCCGCTGCAGCAGATCTGTCAGAAACATCACGGAGTGTCACTGTGTCAAATTCGAATGCAATAAATAATTTTTTAATCAATTTTGGGTTTTACTAAGAAAAAATGAATATTCCTGATCTACAGTGAGAGAGAAAGTATTTGGACACCCATTGGACAGTCATTTTTTAAAAGGTAGGGAGAGTGGGGTTAGGTGGTTTGGTTGTCACATTCACTGTATCTCAGCTTGTGATTGATGTATTTGAAAGAAAGTCAGATTTAAAATGTTCATTAAATGAACCAAAATTCACTCGCTAAAACATTTTGTAAACATTGTTCAAGACTGTGATAAGACGACATAAAAAAAATATATAGCAAAAAGTACATTTTCAGATGTTGAGAAAAAAGTTCTGTTTTTTTCCAAAAAAGAATGTGCTGAAAGCATAAAACTGTTGACTTTACAAAGAGGAGAGTCAGAGTGACAGTTAGGACAATTTTTTTCAGAGCTGGGTTTAAAAATGTAGAAGCTTAAAAATCTGAGGTGAGAGTAAAACAGTCCAGTCGGGGTCGGTTGTCACAATTTTTTCAGGGTTGGTTGTCACATATGATTATATCTAGAGCAGCAGCACCACCAGAGCGGGGTTGGTTGTCACACAACTGTTTACAAAAGACAGATTTTCTCAAAAGACTGTATTTAAATATTCCAATTCAATGCAAGAAATGAGTGTAAAGTATCAACTAAAAAAAATCTAATTCTTGTCATGTAGCGTATTCGGTTCAAAGTTATTGATCACTAAATCACATTAAAAATATAGTTTTACAATATCATTAGAATCTTGACAAAAATGCATTTTTAAATTTCCAATTGTATTTTTCTTCCTGATTCAGAAATTATAAAACATTCTTGAATCAAAATGAAATCCAACATAAAAAAATCAAACCAAAGACAAGACACATTTCGATGGTCGAAAAACAAAACCTCCTAACTGCAAATTTTTGATTTTTGTTTTTTTGGCTAAATCTTGAGTTTAGGTCAGGGTCCACGTGTTGAGTCTATTTTGAGTGAAATTCTGGCCTTCTTTCCCCCCAAAAAAGTCAAATGAAAAAAGCTCCTATCTGTGCAGAGAGAAAAGTCCAGAAGCAAAACCTCCTATCTGCACTGTTCTCTATAGAGACAGGTCACAGTTTAGACTTCCGAGCTGTGTGTCATCGGTCTCCCATTGACATTACATTGTGACAACCAACCCCATGGGGTGTGACAACCAACCCTGACTTGGGGTTGGTTGTCACAGGTGAACAATTTACATTTAATGATCAATAACTTTTGATCAGAATAAGCTGAGAACAACAGCTGGATTCATTAGTTACCCAAGACTTTGAGCTTTTCTCTGTTGTTAAAAAGGTTAATGTGAGATTTGCTGTTTTTGAGAAATTCAAATCAAAGTAAAAAAGTGACGACCAACCCCGCTCTCCCTCTACACGACAACTATGAGAGACAGAATTAAAGAAGGAAAACAGAAAATCACTTCGTACAAATTTTAAACAATTTATTTGTATATTCTTGCAGAAACTAAATAAAAATTGCATAATATCAATAAAATGAAATAATGATTCAACATCTATAATAAATAAATGTGCAATAAATATTTGACAGAGACATTTTAAAAGCAATGACAACTCATCGGATTTCAAAACCAAAAAAACAGATCACTAACTGCGTGTACATCCATCAACATGACCTGACATGCGAAAGGTAAATTCATTTGAGTGGGCCTGAGACTTATAGAGGAACCAGCTGTGTACAAACATGCAATAGTGATTACAGTGTGTGTTTGGAGAGTCACGCTCGAGAGGACCCCCACATTCCACATGTATATGAAAACTATCACTCACTTTAATCAGCCGAGATGGAGGAAGCATTTACTGTGAACGGCTAAAACATGTGTGAGCCAAATGTGGATGTGGAGCAGGTAAAGTGGAGTTTAACTGCGCCGAATAAAGACATCGGTGAATTGTGAATTAGGAAAGACATGATAATCTGTGTAGGAGCAAGGGCAAATGAAAGCTATTGTCTTATTCTGCATATCTGCATTTCAAAATACAATCTGATTCAATGCAACCGTGAAAGTAATTGTAAACCTATGGCATTAGTGGATCGTTAATTCATATTTTCTTCAACGTAGAACACAAAACAGCTCAGAAATATAAGCAGGGTCCATTAACTTCCTGTTCAAAGTCCGCCTCTTCGCCATAAAATTGTATTGTAACAAGTAGAAGCTTTTTATTTATATATTTATTTATTGGGGGAAAGTGTCACAAGCCATAACCTGGCTCCAGCCTACATCTCTGACCTCCTCCACATCTCCACTCCTCTCGCTCTCTTCGCTCATCCTCTTCTCTCCAGCTCTCTGCCTGGTCTCATCACCATGAGGGGCAGAGCCTTCAGTCGCTCTGCCCGCTCTGGATCTCTCTCCCTCCTGACCTGCGCAACACTGACTCTCTCCCACTTTTCAAATCCAGACACAAAACGTTCCTGTTCAGACAATCCTACCCCACATAATCACTCCCTCCATCATCCAGTTTGATGCTGTTTTATTCTGTTCTTTTATGTCTTTTGACTTGGTGTTTTTATACTGTACAGTGTTCTTGGGGTCTTGAAAGGCGCTTTTAAATAAAATGTATTATTATTATAATATTAGTGATTGAATGAGAGAGTGAATGGTTGTCTGTCTATCCCTAAAACAAGTTGGCCACTGTCCAGGGTGTCCCCCGCCTAACGCCCAAAGTTACTGATAGGCTCCAGTCTTCATCTTTTCTCAAATAAACTTCTTAAATACATATCAAAATGATGTTTGCCCTTGGCCTGCTTTAACGTAATACATTTACCAAAAAAAAGTAATTTGGCCCACCAAGGAAAAAAGCTTGGACACCCCTGGTAAGTAGAGAGATTTTTTGTTTATCAACACGGGCAATGCACACACATCCCGCTTGTAGAAAAAGCCGTGCTCATAGACACAAACAGTGGAAACAAGCCAAAAAAGCTCCGTTGTCAGCTAACTACAAGAGTTTATCACTGTGAGAAAACAAAAGTTATGCTGCTAAGTCAACATTTGTGAATGAAATTAGACCCTCTGACCCTTAAATATTACATTCAGGTGAGTGAAAAAACGGCGAAAAAAACACTGTCTCGAGCTTCAGGAGACAGACGTCTGTCAGACGGTTCATACCTGATCCAAACAGCTAGTTGTTGTCCAGTTTTATTGTTTTATTCAAAGAAGTTTCCCCATGTACCCAGATGGAGAGTGGCTCTTTCTGCATAACGGATGCGCAGTAGGCCGGAAAGTGACGTCGATCGAAAATCCCTCAATACATTTGCAGGTATAGCTAATGTTTTTTGTTTACTAGGTGCAACAAAAAGATGAAATATTGTTTTATAATCTCAACTGAGTTCAATTGAGGCTAAAATGGTTGTTAGCGTTAAAACGACCACGTAGCAAATGAAGCAAATCACAACTTTGGGGTTGTTTTTGATGAGGAGACAACATTTTAACACGGTCACTTGAGTCATTTTTGCATCATTATTGTCTTGTGGTTTGGACAAATGACACACAGCTAAGTCAGGCTTCACGACTGTCTAATGAGTGGGTCTTGTACACAGTGTTTGGCCTTAGGAGCGCTCAGTTATCAAAGAACCACAGACAGGAGAAGAGGAGGAGGAAGAGGAGGAGGAGGAGGGATGAAGAGTGATGGTCAGGATGACTTTGATCATTAGAATGTGTGGGCCTTATACAAAGCCCTGAGTGAACTGTGCTGGAGGTCATTAAACAGCAGCAGCAGACACAGTGAGACAGATGAGGTCAGAAGGTCAAGGGCTAAAGATAAAGGAGACGGAGCTATAACAAGGGTGCATTGTGGGAAATGTAGTAGGCGTCGTCCCGTAAGTGAAGTGAGTAGTACTCCTGGAGACCTACTCTGCAAACATGACTGTCTACACGGCTAAAACTTTTTAAATTTAGAATTTTGGTTTTACAAATCTTTTTACAATACTATCATGTACTGTAACTACTATACTGTCAAAAATATTTGCTCACTTGTAAATAGATAAAATACACTTTAGTTGTCCACATTTGGGAAATTCTAGTGTTGCAACTCATATTGAAATTCAAAAACATCAGAAGAATAGAAAAATGAATAAAACAAGATAACTTAAAAGTAGACGCATCAGTAAAGAAAAATATAAGATTACAAAGAAGCTATATATAATAAATTGTCATGGTGGATTAAATATAAATGAAATTGTACACCAGTGAAGTGTTGTTGAGAATTTCTAAAAGTAAAATAAACCAATGACATCACATAAGTCTCATTCTATTCAAAGGTTTGGTAAAATTACGCAAAAGTTAGGCAAAATAAACACATTTTCGGACTCTGTAAACACTGATTCAACTGAATAAAGTTGTTGGCATCTACTTTTTATTCATTTTCTCTTGCATTTGTTTTGGCTCCGTATTTAACATTTCTAGTTGTAATTTTTTTTATTTGCGTTTACATAAATGATGCAACTTTTTCTTATTGAACTTTCTATCATTTACCTTGCGCATTTTCAATTATATCCTATAATCCCACAAAACCACCTTTAATACCGTGAGCATCAGACTTTACGAGCAGAGTCTTGGAGGCATTTCCCAGAGGCATTAGTGTAGTATTAGTGAATAATCTATGCGAGCAGCTGTCTTTTATGAGCCCAGACTTCCTCATTAAAGCCTGTAGTTTGGTGCTGATTGTCTGAGTTGGCCTTAAGTCAGAGTCCAGAGCCCTCACTCACTCCCACCTGCACAGGAAAGAACTCCAGTGTAGGGTTACATCCTTTTGTATCTGCGCTCGGTCACATCCTGTTGATTCACGCTGACATTGAACCTCACTCCATAGTTTAGTCATGGTTCACACATGATAGCTTGGTGGCTTTTATTGATAATAGGCGTTGTTGTAGCGAGTTTAAAATGCAATAGTTCGCCAACATCTGACCCCGCCTAGAGACCTTTACACCTGCTTTATTGGGAAATGCGTGTCTAGTTTTGTTTACCAAAGAATTAAATCTTTTGTCCCTTCGATCCAGAAATAAAAATGTATTGGCCTATGTAAAACGGGTAAAGATTTATAAACCATTAATAGGCACTTGTTATTTGTTTAAAGGAAGAATATTCAAAATAAATGGTGCACTGTTTTGACAAAAAAAAAAGAAAAGAAAAAAAGAAAATATATTTATAATAATTTTAAAATAGCATAGTTAGGAATGGAGGGATAGGATATATGTAGCACCAACTTACAAAGCACCCAAAGTGCTTACACTCAAGAATCCACTCATCCAGTGTTTACACACTTTGAGGTAAAGTGGGATATAGGAAACAATACTCGATTTTTAAAAATAAGCTAAAATCAATTACCCAGAGCACAAATCTCTTGCTAATTTATCAATTCAGAGGAAAAAAGTCTGCAATGTCCTGACTACTTAGATTTAAAGTCTCCTTTGTTCACCAAACTCCACTAAGTTAGTCTGTTGTTGTTAGCATTGCAGCTAACTGCTATTAGCATAGCATACCGGCACATTTTGCTTCTAACAGCTGTGAATGAAGCTTAAAACACATTAGGGTGAAAGTTTTGGAGGTTCAGAATGCATTAGGTAAGGGAGCAAAACATGTGGTCTGATGTAGGAAGTTTAAAATTACTTTGGTATTACTTTGGTATAAGAACAAGGACACCATCCGACTGTCGCAGTGTGTTCTAGTGTCCCCTCATTCAACTACTGACCAGACCGGGGCTTGACTGGCTTAGCTTTTGAGCTCTGACAAAATCAGGTTTTGACTTGCAGTGTACTTGTTCAATTCTTTATGAGGTTTGACTCAGGCTAACAAAAACTAGTCTGAGAGCTGCATTCAACCCCAGCATAGATACCGTATTGCTTAATGAAGTAAGATTTAGTTTACTGTGCCCGGTCTGCATCTAACCATAGATTGTTAGTCCAATAAAATTCAGGAACGGGTTATTTTCGCTAACATACCAGCAGTTTACTTTTTCAGGTAGTGAAAAGTGCCTAAAACACATTGTGGTGACTAATTTGGAGGTTCAAAATGCAGTAGGTAAGTGAGCAAAACATGTGGACATCCCAAAGAGTCACATAGTAATGTAGTAAGTACGAAACACCTTAGGAAAACATGCTATTGTTACAGATGAGTGAATGCACCTTTCCACAGATCTGACTTTTGACTTGGCCTGGAGATAAGATTAGTTTAATAGAAAATGTGATGCTCATCCTTGCATATTGCATCATTGTTTTGTCCTCAAATGCAACAAGGTTTGTAATAAATAGTAATAATAATTTAAAAAAAAGTCAGGATTAAGATAACTCTTTTCATACTCATTATTTAAAAATCTATTTTCACGTGTATTAGTTTATATTATTTTTTTATATTAAAGAAAATAATTCCATTTCGAAAACATATTTTGTTCGGGAAAATTGTTCACAAGAATTTTTCTTTTTCTTATTGTCTTCAACCAAAGAGGGGTAAAGCCATATTCTAATTGCAATGAACCAGATTTGACATTTGGAAATACTGCTATACAATATATTAACTGCATGACACTTCTATTTTTGTATATTAATTCTTCAGTCTACAACATTTCACCAAAACATGAAAAAAAATCCTGACGTGACAGCACATGTATTGTTTATTCCTGAAGAGTTTTTAAATATTACTTGAACACTGTGGTACAAAGCCAATGAAGTCTTTTGTTTTTACTTGGTGCGGTTTGTGGTTTAATCCTCCTGCTCATCTCTGGCTTTAGACATGGTTTAATATTTGATTGTGGGCTATAATTTCCCAGTGAGTCACTTTATTATCAAACTCCTCTGTTTCACCCACACATCTGTATCTACCATGAAAATAACCTCTAATAAAGCAGACAAGCCCAAACTAAGCCTGACTTTAGGCTTTGAAGTGACTTCCTGACAACGTGACTAACCTATACAGTAAGTGCAGTGTCCGAGTGAGTCAGGCTTAACCAAAATCACTATCACAGTCAAATGTACCACTTCTTTAAAAATAAAATATAATGATGATAATAATAACAATATTAAGTAGTCTTTGCATGGATGTATAAATTAGGTAGACGTATTTAATGATACACACTGTCACATGTGGTGGAGGGTCCATACCTGCAACTTTCCGAAGGGGAAGTTGTTGTATATATCTTGCCTTCTGTATATCACGCCTCTCCGCAGCTCTGACCTGTAAATAGGTTGAAGACAGTTTAGGCACAGCAGTAATGTCTTAATGCAGACAAGGAGGTGGCGCCATCAGGAATCACCATAGCCTGTTTGTAATATATTTTTAATGGTTGGGGTCTATCCACAAGAGGCTGGTTGTCTGACTTAGTGTTAGTGTTTAACTTAAAGTGCATATGACAGGTTTTACGTTAATTAATTTTTATTTATTTTAGTAGATTATTACCTCTTGTAATAATTGCATATGATACTTTTACAAGACGATGCTTGTGAAGAAAAAGTTGAAAATATGTTGAAAATAACAGGAAGTAGAGCAGAGGTCTAAACTGATGACATCATACTAGGGAGACGAGGATATTTTAAGTTTTCTCACAGTAAACAGATTTTTGTGGCTTTGTAAACACACATTTAACAAAAGGTTAGTTTGAGTGTACTTTTATGGCTCAAGTTTAAAAAAGCCTGTTACTTTAGAAGAGTTTTGACACAATTTATTGAACGATCGCCAAGCAACTACCTAGCGTGATGTCATCATTTATGAACAGGAAGCAGGTTTTGAATGCTAAAAAGTAGCTGAACTGGAATAAAACTTGAAAAGTGTTGAGTAAAATCTTAAACATAATGACCTTAACTACGTCTTTAATGAGTAGCTCAACCTTGTCATAGGCACTTTAAAACATAAAATAAACCATAATGCATGACATTTAAAACAAAGCCATTGTTGTTAGTGCTCAGAACTTGTATTTTTCTGAACTTTTGAACGGTAAACAGTAATATTTAGTGTTCATATTTAGAGGTCCACCATCATTTGTTATTTCAACATATTAATGCACGTTCAGTCAGGTCTTGCACAAGTTCACACTTTGTTTCTTCAAACATGGCTATTATTGTATTATTACACAATATTTATTAGTATTATACAACTACAGAATGTGTGTGTAGGTCATTAACTGCATGAGCATATGAGCAAGATCGATTCTGACATTTTGATTGGATCGCTGCGTACTTCAAACGATTTTCAAAGTTTTCAAAGGATTTTCCATCCCTACAAATGACTAATTTTTCAATCTTGATAGAAAGAATGTACTTGATTCTTACTACCACAATAAGTGCAAAATTAAAAAAAGTGAATAAATACTAAATAAATCCTTTTTTTTATTAATCTTTGTGGTCTGTACTGTCGTCTGTCTAATAGTTCTTCTGATAAAGCTCCAACTGTATAGCCCTGATAAATCTCAAACTGTGCAGGAAGTCGTGTTAATGTGATTATCTTTAAAACAGATAGATTTGTCTTGTTATTATTTTAATCAATGAGTCATTTGTACAATCATAACAACATAATTGTTGCTTTTATCAGTTACTTCCCCTGTTGAGTAACAAACAAGGCCGTGGATGTGAGACCAGGCTGCATCAACACCCCCTGCTGGAGAGGTCAACTGGAGGGAGGAATTACACAATTTATTTTATTACATAAACTGAAATGAATGACCGTTGACAACAATCAGACAATATTATGTGAATCCAACAAAATGGTATCTTTAAGTATTCCTACAATTGAATCCTGTTTTATTCAGGTCACCGGCATGTTTTTGAGAGTAAGCATTACTCACTGCAAAGCCTTATTATCTAGTCCAAGTTAAAACTACAAAAATTCAGAAAATTCATCTCAATTTTATTAGGAAAAAAAAGCTAATATCCGATAGCATATCCAAAGATATTTTAGCTTGAATCAAATATGCAAATCTATGTAAACAAGACAGAAACACCTCGAAACAAGTAAAATAATGTAAGTCCATCAACTAAAGCCATCTTAACCAGAAAAAAAATAATGATTAAAATCCAGATTTTTTACAATCTATATTTCTTTTATTTGATTGTCTTGGCATTGGAGCATGTGATTGCACTTGTGTTCTTAATATACACAATGAAAGGACACAACTAATAGATAACAAAATGTGCTTGCAATAATAACAAATTCTTATATTGATAATCGTGGTCCAGCCCTTTGTCACTAGTCTGGATTCGATTACTTGGGTAAAAGATATTGACCACCCCTGTGATAAATGCTCATAAACTGAATCAGTACAGACATATGACCTTATAACAGGCCTTAGCAAACAAGCTCTTTTTGCAGTTTATCTAAAAACAACATACGGCATTACCTACTTTAACCTGTTGGTCCTTCTCCATCCAAACCCTCTCACTCTGGACAAAGTGCTTGAATGAATCTACTTTCTTCACATTTCTCCTATAAAATAAAAGGAATATCTCCAGCAGACGGACTAACACTCCGCTTGACCATAAACAGAGTGGGTAACTAAGGGGCACGGATAAGTGAGCAACAATTTCCATCCAATTAAAATGAGACGACATGTACTTGTGGTTTGGAGTTTATACAAGGAAAACATTACTCATGACGTATATAGGACAGTTGGTCAGAGCGGTGTTTGATTATACGAGAATGAAAAATGTAACTGAAAAAAATATTAATGACAAATTCAGTAGGCCATAGAAAGTTTAAATTAAAACTATAATTTGTTAGGACTGATCAAAGGTGCACTGTGTAACTCTCTGGAGGTGAAAACTCAACAACTCAACTCATTTCAGTAGAAACAGAAAGTTAAAATCATACTTTGGGACATTCAGCATGGTGATAAAAACATCTGATGTCATAATCTGGCTGGCCCTAAACCAGGGCATAGCAATATTTTTTTTCAGTGGGCAATAACCAGGACAAGAGGTCGGAGGCCGGACTGCTGTCATTGGTATTCACCTTATTATGCCCCACTCGTAAGTCCTTGGGCACTTCCTGTTTGGTCACGTTTAACTTGTAGAATTCAGTTGCTGGGTTAATTTTAACTGTCATCATATCTGTCTGAGATTGCCTTTCAAGACAGATAAGATAACATGTTAGTTTCCTTAACCGAACTAAACAGGAAGAGCATTGCCAACAAAAGTGAGTGGGGAAGATTGAGGTGAATAACAAATTATCATTATTACAAGCACATTTTTGTACATCAGAAGATTATACATGTATTTTGTGATAATATAGAATAACAAGCAATGACAAATGCTCCATAGCCAAGTCAATCAAAAAAAAAAAAAAGAAAAAGAGTAACACGTACGGTCAAAAATGTGCTTGTGGCTGCACTAAAACAGTCTGAGGGCCGCATCTGGCCCCTGAACCGCAGTTTGCCAAGGCCCTAAACTGTGAAACAAACTGCCCTCTGATATGTGAACAATCATAGACATAAGCCTTTTTAAAATAGATTGACCTATTGTGCTTTTTCTGTATATTTAGGGAGAAACTATGGCAGTTGCAGGACAAAACAAGATTACTCAAACATGCAAGAATCAATCCAAATACAACTTTAGGTACACTAACAGTACACTCTTTTAACATTGCTAAAAACAAAGAAAAGTAGATTTTACACAAAAGGTACGTTTTAAATCCAGGCTCAAAACCTATTTGTTCAGGATGTTTTTTAACACTTGTACAAACAGTTTTATATTTGCTTTGTTAATTGCATTATTTCACAACTTTATGTATTTTATGCATTTAATTCAAAAGCACTTTGTGTTGTAATAATCTTCTTTATTGCATGATTGGACGCGCATTACACACGCCATCTCCAACGCACCTGTTCCAGTTCTTTATATAATTGTCACTTTGTGTTGTAAAAGGCTTAATCAATAAAGTTTGATTGAAAATACAGTTAATGAAATCATACTAGAGGCGGCTCCACCAAAGTAGTAGTGCATTAAAAGTAGTAAAGTTTGCACATTTGCATCATTAAATTAGCGCAACAAACAAATCTAAATGACAAAAACATTCAAGTCTGTTTATGTAAAAAAGAAAAACAAAAGAAAAAGGTTACATTTTAGAGAAAACAAAAATGTTCAAATTCAGATTATCAACATTTAATTTACTGAAAATGTCTTTAGTTATTTCATTTTGTTCACAGTTGTAACAAAACCAGTGAAAACCATATTAATCACGTTCCAAATGTGAAGTATTGTAAAGAATTTTCAATTAAGTTTTCATATTTACGGGTTTTTTTGTTTTTTTTTGAGAATTGAGAGATTGTTTTCCGACGACAGTAAGTTTTTCCTCTGTTCTGAATCGACTGCATTCACCAGTACATCTCGTCACTAAGAACCACGCCTCACATCAACAGCAGCAACATGTGACACGGAAACTATTTTTATGGAAGCCTAGATAAAACAGTATTTCATTGATAGCCCATATTCACTGCTATGTAAACAGTGGGGATGTTATGACAGGAAATTATGCTCTTGTGATGTCATGGTGAGGGGCGGGGCTCGAGGCTGGAAGGTGAGTCATGAGAGCTGCAGTGACTCAGGCTCAAAGAGTGAAAAACATCACTCAGAAACAAAGAGAAACAAAGGAGAAGTGCCAGGCAGTGTGTACACTACAGAACACTGCTGTTTGGATGGGGACCAGACTGGGGGAGCGCTGCAGACAACAAAGGACTACTGTTACTGCTAATATTACTACTAATGTTACTACAAATACTGCAACAACTTAAACATACATTAGCAACTTGATTTTGAGCCAGGTGTGCCTTTAAAAAGCGTTTAACTGGACAATTTATCGTTTTGGATGGTCCTGAAAGAGTCACTATTGTCCAGTTTAAACAGCCAAACATTTTTCACACGTTTTTCCTAAGCTGGTCTGATTTGGTCATATTTAGTAGAAAGCGTACCACAGAATATTTTTAAGGGTTTCAGTAATATGTTTTTCCATAAGGAAAGACGTCTGCATGTTGGGAGATGAGAAACAGCTAGAAATCATTGGCATGTATTCTGGGCATGTCCTCAGATTGTTCCCTTTTGAACTTGATTTAATAAAATACAAAGAAAAAAAAGGACTAATGGAAATACAATTTCAATTGGAAATATGTATCTGAGAGTTTTGTTAGATGTTATTGTGTCTTAAAAACTTAAATACCTAGTTCAGATTTTGAGTGCAGCGGCTCGGAAAGCTATAACTAGGAAATGGCCCCAGAGGCATTAAAGAATGGTTCAAACTGACAAGTTTCCCTACAAAGACAATAAAGTTTTCCTTAATCTTAGCAGTCAGACTACAACGACACATTTGAAAAGAAATGGAATCACTGAACTGAGTTTATAACTCCTCTGCAACCAGATTTTGTATGAGCACTAGCTGTTGTTTGCTATCTATTTATTCATAATGAAAACTATTGTGAGGCACACAATGAAAATCAATTGTTATTAATTTTCATTTTGTAAACAAACAAACAAACAAACAAAAAGTGGCTTAAATAAGGTTGGATACCCCAGTAGACAATGTACAGCCTGAATTGAATTAATACATTTAGATTGATTTGTTTCTATTCAGACTAAAGTGGGTCAAAGATAGGTCTCAATAAAATTCAACTGTTATTACGTTTTCAGTAAACATGGTATATTGTTACACAGTAAATAAAGGAATTACCTTTACACTGTAGAGCAATTATCTTGGAGCCAGATCACGATTCATGTAGATTTGTATGTAGATTAAATTGAAAAAATGTTTCAATTCAATTGCACTGTAGCAAAACAATTACCTTTGAGTTTGTTTTGTTGACAAATCTTGTTTTAAGACTTTATTTGATCCCATTTCATTTCTGGTGTAATTCTGCTTCAGACCTTATTTGGTCCTGGTTTAGATCTGGTTTAATGCTGAGTTACGGTTGAGATTTGGTTATTGCTAGCAATAAAAATAGACTGCAGCTTGAATTATTATCACTATAGAAACATATCTAGTCCTCTGAATATTTGAGACAGCTTCATGTCAAATGCAGTGACATATTGTGCAATTACCTGGCCCAGAGCCATGGTCCTTCATCAAATCTGGCCCTCAGGTAAATAAGTTGAAGTCCTATTTTCTATAAAAACATGATTTGCTTCTTCAGAAACACGGCCTGGTCAAAAGCCTTACAAAAACTGACCAATCAGAGAAACAGGAGGAAAAAAATTACTTTGAACAAATTTGAACAAACAGCTGCTGGCCCAGTAACAGGACTTGTAATATTAGATAATAATAATTATTCACACTGGTGGCAAGTTGGAACAGAACAAATATTTGTGCCAAATAAATGTTCAATATTGGATCATACTGTATATTAAATAACTAGTTATACAAATCTTGAAAAATCAAACCATTTGGATACTGTTTATCTATATAACAGTGTGATCTATCCCCTTTTGAGCATCGTGCAATTGGGAATCCAGACCTCAAACCTTCTGGTGTTTGCTTACAGCCTCGTTTCAGAAAAGTTTATTATACGTTTTGAAAAGTTTGATTGTGTTTAAAGACGCCAAAACAAATGCAACATCATCAAGCACCAAAGCACAAGTCAGTTTGTACTTGTACATTTGGAAACGATCATTTCTCTCACATGCGTTGTTACGTCCTGTCTTGTAAATCTGTCTAAAATGTAGTTGACATCAAATGGAAAGTGTAGCGTTGCCCAGAGGAGTGCCTTGTTCTGCTGATGTAATCCAACAACCCTGGCTCTGGGTCAAGGCAGTGCAGCGTTTCGTCATTTCTCTCCTACACGCCCTCAGTCTGTCAGTATATGGACCACATCTGTCATTACTACAACAAGTGAACTTACAGGGCCAAAGTTCTCTTCTGGGACTGCAGCCAAAACCATTCCTTATAATTCTTTTGTTACTCTTGACTTTATTATCATTGTGGGATCATTAACATTGGACACCTCCCTATAGGGACAGATAAGAAGTGTCACATTATATTAGTCATGGTTTATTGACTTTTTATGGTCACGATTTACAAATGTAAAGAGGTTGTTGTCAAGCGGTGCGTGCCTGGGGCCACGTTTTTGCTTTGTCAAGATTAAGACAAGAAATAAAACCAGGAATCAGTTGTACTAACATCACGTTCACAGCAATAGTACATATACAAGATTTAATTGAAGACTAAAAATAGGATGGAACTTACAAGGTACAACACACCAACAAGAACAGACCCAAAATTTGCTCCACAATGTAATAAGCCAATGTCTGTTCTTTTTCTGCCTCCATGTGGCGGGACTGAGGAGCTGCAGATATTACATTACTGCCTGACAGCTATGTTTGAAATAGTTAGTGGAAGAAGTATCAGACTTAGGGTGCACTGTGTAACTTTCAGGAGATAAAAGGTCAACTACACAGAAAGTTAAAACTATACTTTGGAACACTGTTAATAGTGACTGTGTGTTATGTCATAAATATAGAGAAAATCAAAGTAAAGACATACTTTAAGAGTTGTGATCAGCCAAAGGGGCGTGGCGAAAGCTCTAAAGATAAACATTCTATTTATTTAACCAATCTGTGCATGAAAAGACAACAAAAAATGCAATAGAGTTTATGAACAAAACAACAAATATCTAACAAATTTGATTGGATCGATGATTTGGGCCCAAAACTTCAGATTTACTCCTTTCGGGTGCTGTTCATTATTAAGTTTTGTATCTAAATAAAATAATTAGTTGACTGATAGTTGACAAATTTTGATTGACTAAGACTATCAATCATTAATGAATAAGCGACTGATTTGTATTAGTTTTCTTACTGCATCAAATAAATAAGGTCTTTATTCAGATCTTTTTTAATCAAAAGTTACACGTTGCACCATCAGGTAGAAGTGCAGATACAGGAGCAGAGTAAAACTACCAAAGACAAAAATCTACTCAAGTGAAAGAAAAAGTACACATTCAAAATGGTACTTTCTCCATTTTTTTTTTTTTTTTTGTGTGAAATGTGGTGATCTTGCCATAGATAGAATTTTTATTCTATCTTTTCTTATTCTATTCTATCTATTTATTTTATTTCTCCAGTTTTTAAGGGTATTTATGAACAAAACCTAAACTTTCACTGAAAGTCTTTGGGCAGGATGAGTGCTAAAACCAAACAAAAATGTCTTTACTCTTCAGTCCTTTCAAACATGCAGCATCTCAAAAAGCCATTTGCCATTTAAAAAACTAGAATTGTTTTACAAAATATATATAAAAAAATTATAATCACAAAAAAAAAAAAAAACATGCCAGGCTTTTGAAGATAATCTTTTCCTAATTCGGTCCAAATAATCTTGACAATAAAACTGCGAATTAGAAACATTTTATTAAATATCACAAAGTTTAACAATGAGAACAAACAAGGCAAAAGTCTATTCAATTATTGTTTGGAAGGGCAACAAAAAAACATGAAATTGTACTTCTAAAAACATAACCGTGAATAGATGTATAGAAAAGGATTTTAGATGCACAATACTAATAACAGAAAATATAGATCACATTAAACTGGGGAATCACAAAAACAGAACAACATCTTGGAATCTTGAGAATCAACCACCCTAAACACAACTATGCAACTGTTATGGTTATAAAAATACAATCTTTTAGTTAACAAAACTACTAAACCACAATCATCAAAGGTCGCTCCTCCTCACCCTCATCCTCCGCATGACAGACCACCACTTGGTCACCGGGTACAAAAACACAGCCCCAAAATACAACGGCTCTGTGAACTTGCTCTCAACAGTGTACAGCACGGACAACTTGTCATTACAGACCGAATAAAACGTCAGAATGCCTTTCTCGTGGTCTAGGAAGACGCCCACTCTATTCTTGAACTTGTTAGGAATCAGCAAAAATGTACCGTCGGCGAAATAATGCTCGTAACCCCCGCCGAAGCACGCCCAAGATTTCTCATACAAGCCCAGAACGCTTTGGTTAGCGCTGCCCTTTCTCTCAATGCTTCTGTAGGTGAGCCCCACAAAGCTGCCTCCAGACGTACGTACCTCAAAGTAGCAGCGCCCGGTAAGCGGCTCTCTGCTCAGGACTTGCACGCGGTCGGTGAAGCGCTCTGGGTGATCCGGGTAGGCTCTCGGCGGATGTAAACGTCACACATTCTTCCCCGTCGTCCGTCAGCTTCCCGGTGATGTTTCTGTGGGCAGTGTTCGGGTCCCACGTGATGGTCCAGACATCGGTGCACTTTCGAAGAGCCTCCCTGCTCTCGGTGTAGACGATTTCTGTTACCCTGGCTTCGTGGAAGACTGAAAAAGTGGTCACGCACATGGGGAATTGGGTGACGTCCATTGTGAGCTTCTTGAACGGGATCCAGTGGTGGGTGGTGTACCGGGGCTCGGGGAGTTCAGGGATCTCCAAGAGAGAGTTGTGTTTTAGGAGAAACTTGTAGGGGTCCTTCATTTTTAAGAGGACTCGCGTTGAGACATCTGCAAATTGTCTATGTCTTCATCCACACGGTTCTAGAGAAAAAAATAAATAAATGAAACAGCAAAAGTTAAAAATTTGTTTAAAAGATCACACTGCAAGATAGTTGTTTAGGCATTCCTTTTCTTCAGTTTAAGAGTATATTATACAAATGGCGGAGAAATAAACTGTAAAAATCAGGGCTACAACTAACTTTTTACTTATATAATAGATTAACCTGTCAGTGATTATGATTTCTTTGGTCCACGAAGGATATTTTACTAAATTTGATCGACATGAAGCAAAACGGATTTTAGTTAAGGTTGAAGCACATTTTATATTTTTCCTGTGTCATTGGAGTAATTACTGCATTGTCTGACTCATAAAACATGTTCTCTCAGCTCAGGGAAGGCTTTTAAATGACAATAATTTGCTATTAATCGATTAATTTGTCACAGCCCTAATAAAAACTGTATTGGAATTGGTGTGATTGTTAAATGTAGAAGATATGTTGTATGATACTTTGAATTGCCTTTTGATTGCTAATCTTTGTCATGAGTCATTATATTCATAGTCTACATGAAACAGACCCGTGCATTTGTGTAGGTTTATAGCTCCGCTGCCACATTTGGGACATATGCAGTACTTGAGACCAGACGTCAACATGCTTTAAGTCAAAACCACAAGCCTGCAGATGTTTGTGGATTTAGTTTTGAATCTTATGATACGTCACGAAGATACAATAAGCTCTCAGACGCCTATGTTAATACACTTCCCGCATCTGTGTGAAAATGATCTCAAGATGGTTAAATGTGGCTCACTTATTATTTTATGATATTAAACTTGTGTATTGAGGGGAAAAGTTGCTGGCTGTGCAATGTAAAATTATTGTATTGTTAAGCAAATATCAGAACATTTCTGTAATCATTATCCCCCTGACAAGCACTCACACACCCCTGGTTGGGAAACACTTCTGTATACATTTGCTAAACTGTTGGAGCTGGTCCATGTGAAAGATAGTCATTGAAAAATATACATACTAATGAAAAAAAAAAAAAAAAATGTATTGTAAGATTCAGAAGTGGAAATACCAAATGCTCCCGGAACCCCGCCTGGGCGCTGTGTTGATAGGTTTTTATCAGCTGCACCATTGAGGATGATCTTTCCTTCATAAAGATATCATCTGGTTAAAAATGGTTTGGTTGAGCTCAAGTGCTGCGTCTGCAGAGGAACAGAAGGCATCAGATCTCTTCCTCATCTCTTCCAGCTCCTTCTCCTTTTGCTTGATTTTGACTTTAATCTGTTGTCTTCTCTTCTCCAGTTCCTCCTGAAGCTGAGCATGTTTTCCTGTGGTCCACATTTCTTTATTACCTGAGAAGGAAGAGAAAGAGTGCAGCATAATTCCACAGTAACTTCAGTCTTCCTACTCCTGATTCTGTTCTAAAAGCTAATAAAACATGTATAGTATATTTAAGGCGTGGTTCACTTTATTTAGGCTAATACAAATTTAACACTGTAAAAACTTTTAAATGTAGATTACCCAATAATACTATTATTTATTTTTTATAAAACTAAAATAAAACTTGATATTGCACGTTTTTCGAGTTAAAATTACAGCGTTTTTGGTCGGTTAAACAGAAACTCGGGGTCCAATCCCGAGACTGTAAACCCATTATTTGGCAGTCAAGTTCAAGACTGATTATAAACTTAACTTCTGGAACCACAAAGGTAAAATACTTACGCAAAGATTGTGGTTTTGAATTAAAGGAACAAACGAATCACAAACCACGACTGCACACCACACACAAAAGCAGCTAACGTTAGCCACAAGCAGCAACACGTGCAAACAAAATTAATTAGCGTCACATCCGGCCTCTTTGAACGCGCCTTCACGCCGTCAAAAATCATAAAATTAAAGTTTTCGGATACTTCCATGGTGGAAACCTTTTAAGTTATATATGATGGTTAGTTTCATTTTTTAAAATGTATTTATTTTTATGAAATGTTGTTCAATTTTGAAAGGCAACAACACATCAGCGCATTTTTTTCAAGTGGGACGTGAAAAAAGGATCGGTAAAAGTAAAATGCGAAAATAAATAATAGCTAACTAGACAAATACAATTGGTAAAAGACTGAATTTTAGTAATTTCTGGGTCTATATCTGGTGACATGACAAACAGGTTAAAATTACGCTTTTTAAGACTATCAAAAGCAAGCCCCAAAAACTGTAACCATCCTAAAACAAATGGCAAATCGTGACGAAGAAATGTATTTCCATGGCAACTGGATGCGACACGGGCGGAAATGGTCAACTCAGGATTTCCGGTGCGAGAGAACCTGTAGCCGTGTTTAGCCGAAAGCTAACAACATAAACATCCTTTGGTATGTCTTTGCCTAAGAACGTAAAAATGAACAAAAGTCAGAGTATCCAGGCACTGGTAAAAGAGCGACTCAACGCGGCCGCAGCGGAGATCTGCGCTTTGCTGGAGCGGACCGTGGCGGAGTATGAACACGAACTAATGCGGTTACAGCAGCAGCAGCAGCAGCAACAGCAACAGCAGCAAACACGAGGAGACCAATGTGAGAGCACTGGCACTGCGATAAGGAGCACGGTGACTGGAGATGAGCTGGAGCTGAGGATCGCGGTGTTGGAACCCAAAGTGGAATTACGTGAAGAAGATATCCAGCCGTGTGTGAAGCAAGAGGAGGAACACCTGCAGGAGCTCCCTGTCACCATTGTCACTGTGAAAACTGAAAACGATGAAGAAAGATCCTCTGAGCTTCATCAAAGACCAACCAACAAGAGAAAAAAAACTAATGCAGACAGCGGTGGAACAGAGGCAGGCTGCAGCTCAAATAGTGAGAACACTGAGCATCATGCTGAGGGTCACACAGAAGAGCACATTGAGGTGCAAAGTGACAGTGAAGAAGAATGGACTCCAGAGCCAAATAAAGTCAGAAGAACATGTCAGATGCCTCATCCAAGTGGTGCTCTACAGGGGCACAAACCCTTCAGGTGCTCAGAGTGTTTGAAAGGGTTTAGATCCAAAGCAGATCTGAAGCGTCACATGACGGTTCACACTGGGGAACGTCCATACAAATGTCCTGAATGTACCAAGTGTTTTAAAGACAAGTGTAACCTTCGCTCGCACATGAGGATCCACACAGGAGAGGAACCATACAGTTGTGCCGTGTGTGACCAACGCTTCAGGTGGAAAGCTCTTCTTAACATTCACATGACGCGACACCAGCAGCCGTACGTGTGTCCAATGTGTCAGAGCAGTTTCACCATGAAGAGCCATCTCACATCACACCTCAGAACACACAGCGGAGCCAAGCCTTTCAGATGCTCAGTCTGCAAGGTTGACTTTGCAGAGAAATGTCATTTGACTTCGCACATGCTTGGAACACACACACAAGAGACGCTTTAGTCTAGCTTCTGTCATGATTTAGGTTTAAAGGAGAACTGTTGTGTAAAATCTTCTTTGCTGAGTTTGTAATCATGTTACAACAGTGTTCTCTCATCATTAGTTCTCTTGATGTATTTAGTTCATGCATGTTTGAATAATCTTGATTTTCTGTAGCTGATGCTCTAGTGCTCAGAAATGTTCTGTTTTTACTACCTCATCCCTGCCCACATACTCAACAAAATCCTGACTCCAAGTAAAACGTATAGGGGTCAAAAATGCCATGTAGTCTCTTTCCAACTAAAAAAAAAAGCTCATTAAATTTGGCAATGAAGCTGATAAGCTGATGCAATATTTAATATAGATGATATATTCTAAGCAGTTTTAGATTACTTTTGTGTTTTTTAATGAACAAAATGTAAAATGCTGCTGATTTATGTATGTTATAGTTAATACTAACACATACATTAGATCTTTTTTTAATTTTGACTCTAATGTTGCCATAGTTCAAAGCGCATATGACGGATTCTTCTGATTTCTGACTTTATTTGGTGTAGTATAACTTGATTTACTTTATTTAGTGTAGTATAACTTGATTTATTTGTTAAGAAGTGTTGGGAGTAAAAATAAATTGGTGACATCACACTATCTAAATTTACAGAGGAAGCTGACCCTTTAAACAAGAAACAGTTTTGACCCAGCGTAATAAACATAGTTGCAGGTTCAAGGTAAATCTATTTGAATTCATTCAGGGCAAGTTATTTCACTAATTATTAACGATGCACAGTTTAAAATGGTGTGTCACAATAAATTGAAAGTGCAAAATGTATTGTGACATTTTATCCCTGCCCTAATATGCAAACTAATAGTAATAAAGTGTACTTTTCTTCATCTGATCAGTTTTTGTCATACCGTATTGTCGACTTCTTGTCTGCTAAAACCACAATCTCCCCAAAATGAAGTCATAATTGGAAACAAACCCTGTCACTTAGCTGTACTATATCAGCTGAGATAAAGCAGGTAGACTAGTAGGCTAATGGTTAATTTTCAATAGTTGCAGCTCTATAAATTAAACCTTATCATTTGGAAGTTGCATTGTACTTCAAACTTAAACTTCACAGTTATCGATGTGCTGCAGCCTGAACTAGCATTTAGAGAAAGCTATTATGAAGCAGGCCCTGTTACACATTACAAGGCATTCTGCTACGTAATCTGCACAGAACACAGTCTGTGCATAGCATTAATATTTCTTTGGTGAATGTATCTAATAAAATACAATACATTCAGTAGTAAAACTTTTAGCAAACAGATTGTTGTGGGTATTTACGAACATCACATTTTATTGGTGTGCGAGATTGACTAATCTTTGACTAGGTTTAACATTATGTGTAGATTTTAGTGTTTTTGCATACAAAATTTGAGTTATTAACATTTGAGCACATCAGCCTGTATACAGTAGTTCTCCACAAAAGAGAAAACTTTGTGTCACAACATGAAGCATGTCCATTATTGTCACAGCTAAGGGCTACGTATACTTATTCGTCACTCACTGAATCCATTGTACAGCTTTTGCTGCCAATAAAATAAATATAACCTTATTGCTTATTGGCTTGTTCTAATGTTTTGTTTAAATTTTTTTTTGTTGTTGTTTTGTATGCTTTTGTTTAAAATATATTGCTTTTAAGTGGGTGATAAATTGTTTCTTACATAAATGCATTTATGTAAGAGAAATGTCCTTCCTAATCTTATCAATCTAATGCAGACCTGCAAACTGTGGCCCTCTGTCTCCCTTGAAAGGTTTATTGTTTTTGATTGACTTAGCTATGAATTATGTGTTTGTACCTGTGTTATTTTTAAATTTCACTATTAATTAGCAAAATAACACTTGAAATAGCCCATTTTTAAAAGAAACATGGCAAAAAATAAATTTTAAGACCAGTTAAAATGTCTAATTTCTAAACTGATAACCATATTTTAAAAATGTTGACATTTTGTTAAAATTGACATTTTTAGTTTGAGACTACCTTGGCAATTTATTTAGCCTTTTTTCAGATTTATGACTAATTCTTTCACTCATAAATGTGAAATATTGGACAGTATGTAAGCAGTTAAATCTTCTCTAGTCAAAACGACTCACAGATTAAAATTTAAGTCCAAGCTATTTTAAGCAAACGACAAACATTAATTTTTTGCAGTCTTGTAAAATGTTGAATTTGTTTCTGCAATTAGGCTCTTCACATCTTGTCTGCATTTGAATATGGCCCTCAGAGAAAAATACTTGCCCACCTCTGCTCTAATGAAATGGGATGTCTTCATATCCAAAAGAAAATCTGTCTCATAATAAAACACACAAATTACATGTTTCAAATCAAATGTGTTTATTTTGGACTGAATATCAAAGATATATAAAAGCATGCATGACAACTTATAAAAACACAAATATAAATGGTTTATTATTATTGAATTAGAAGAAAGAATAAATCAGAACTACATTTAACAAGTTGTGACTGAATTTGAACAAACAAATGCCAATTCAAACATTAGCTTCAAATGCTTAAAACCTAAAGGCGTTTTGGCTGTATCTATCCTAGAAGTCGAGTTGCTGTTTACTTCAGCTGAGGAAACTCCAGAGAGTTCTCTTTTTCAGTAAATCTAGCTGCAACATGCAAAGGCTTTTGAAAGACTGTCTGGATTTTTGCCAGCTGGCACATATCATTGTCGACACCATAAATTGAGATGTTTCCAGCTGTGTAGTCCAGGTACACTCCTAATCTCTCCACCTTGTAACTAGTATTCACTTCCAGCTCTTCTCCATTGTGCCACATGGTCATCTTCGAATCGTCAAAATGCAAAGCCCATGACATACTATTCATTCCCAGGACACAGTTATCACGTTTCCCTTTTCTTCCAATCATCTTGTATGTAAATCCCAAAAAACTTGGGCTGCTGTAGCCATTGCACTTCGAAGTAGCAGCGCCCTTTAAGCTCGAAGTTGCTCAAGACCTGCAGAAGGTGAGTAAACCGCTCTGGATGGTTGGGATAGTTTTGCTCCTCCTTCACCACAGTGACTTTGCTGTTGTTCTCTGACAGCACCAGTCGTTTGTGTGCGTGTTGGGGTCTAGGGTGATGTTAACAGCATATTTCAGATACTGCTCTCTGGTGATGGGTTGCTTTAACAAAGAGGGTTTTGGGTCAAAGCCAGTCCCATGTTGGAGCATGTCTGGAGTCTGTGGGGGATGTCAGTCAGAGCTTCAGTGAGCTCTTTAATAAAACACTCAGATACTTGTAAGTGACAGACTGAGGTTGCTCCTTCAGCTCAGGGAGTTGTTCATACTTCATAAGACCTGAGCTGGGTCTTGTATGAGAGACAGAGAGTCCAGCTCAGCCTCTTGTCTCTTCAGCTCCATTATTTCCTGCTCCATACAATCCTGAGAAAAAATATTAAAGAATGTCTCAAAAGTTGGACAAGTCATTTTACAGAGGAAATGTTTTATGGGCAACTATAGTTTAAACATCTTGCTTTTACTTCTGCCAATTGTAAAGATTGACATTTACCTCGAGCTTTTGAAGTGATCTCTTGTGAGCTACGACCTCGTCCTCCACCTCATACGCTCGCCTCCGCATCTGCTGTATGAAGCCCGAGAACCTCGACGTCCTTAGTGTCACCTCACTGTCTGCGTTGGTTGTAAGTGAATCAATCATATTTTCAATGCTGTCCCGGACCTTCTTGTGGTGTTGCAGTCGGGCCTTCAGAGTCTCCTTCTCTGAAACCATGGCAGTCTTCCTCCGCTTCATCTCTGCTGTGGTGGAGATAATCTGATGACCTATGCATAGAAAGAACAAATTAATTAATAAAGTTGTTTTTTGCTGCAGGGGCTGACGATGATCAAATCTGAACCTCAAAGAATCAAGCATTATTAACTTACTATGATGTTTAAAATGACCTAGTTTACCTTTATGTTGTCTTTCTGCACAGCTGGGGCAGACAACCTGGTGGTCTGTGCAGCAGTACATGGTAATATACTGATGATGGACAGGGCAGACGTTCTCTTTTAGATTTATGCCCGGATTAACCAACTGGTGCGTTTTGTACGGCTCTTTCCCGATGTAATGGTCCCAGAGGTGGCTCTCGCAGAAAGCTATCCGACACCCCATACATGTCGAGATGGCTTTGCGCTTCTTTCTCGGGCACACGTCGCATGCTACTTCTCCCGGTTTGGCGTAGACAAAGCTTGCCACCTTGTCGATCACTGCCTTCATCTCATTTTCCAGCGGGATGTTTCTGACCAGGACGGGTCTCGGGCTAAATTTCTTGCCGCACTGAGGACAGGTGTATCTACCGTCCTCGCCATCCCAGTGTTCGGTGACGCACTGGGCACAAAAAGTATGACCGCAGGGGATAGTGGCGGGTTTTTGAAGCACCTCCGAGCAAACACTACAAGAGTACTTCTCAGGACTAAAGTCACGCTCCTTTCCAATAAGCTGTAAAATAGACGGTAGCCACTCGCAATACATTTTGTTTTTTCTTAAAAAATACACACACAAAAACGAACCGTCAATCAGCGAAAAGACAGCACGAGGGCACGACGTGTGGCCGCCATGACGTTGAAACGTGTTGATGATTTCCGGAAAATTCAGCCAATTAGAAACAGCTCCCTCGCATGCCTGATTCGGCAAATGATTTTCACACTGTAAGAACAATTTAGGTTTTAAATCTCCCCTACAACTTACTCTTCTAAATCCTTCGACACATGTTAATATCGACGTGTATTTATTTTGATTGCAACTAATGGCTTATAAACAAAATGAAACTGGAGAAGACCGTCTAAGCACAGCTAATCAGAGTGCTGGTCTGGTCAGTTCAAACATATATTATTAGTTAGGTCAGTGGTCAAACACAAAGTGCTGCATTTATGATATACTTTTTAGTGAAAAACACAAAGTTTATAAATTTACAACTAAAATAGTGAGACACCACAACTTTATAGGGGACATACTATGCCTGATTTACTTTTTTGAATATCTAATACCATTCTAAAATTCTTTCCCCATCAAAAACTTCTGAAGTTTTGTCTGTCAGGTATTTTCCAAAACACTGTTTGAATGTCTCTGATCTGATGTCATAGGTAGATCTCACTGCTCTCAAGTCTATAAA
The DNA here is from genome assembly GCA_038363315.1 of Mugilogobius chulae. NCBI lineage: Eukaryota > Metazoa > Chordata > Actinopteri > Gobiiformes > Gobiidae > Mugilogobius > Mugilogobius chulae. Next base: position 46,276,812 of record CM076409.1, on the reverse strand, counting down.
TCATCCACGCTCATTTTGAGCATTTCTGCAGCTTCAGTATATCAGACAAGATTTGTTTGACAATGCAACCTCAGCTCTTAATGTAGGAAACACTTGACTGTGTGTGTTTTACTACACTTTTTTTTATTGGTTCTGGTGCCTGGTGTTTCAATGTGGAGTTGCTCAGAAGCATAAAAACATCACAAAAAATGCATAATGTTTCTTCTCTAATCCATACAAATGACCAAATGGGGAATGAGAAACCTAGATACTCATCTTCTAGTTTCATCTAAGATCTCATTGGTTAACAAGGGAATTGCTTACTGTTTTTATTTTATCAACTGTTTTGTTGTCATCATTCAATGCCATCTGTAACTACTGTTCAACATTATTAAAAGATAGGTATTCTTTTCATAACATCAAAAGTGTACGTTTGGGCCACTAGAAAACTACTCCGAAAGAAAGAGTAAATGTGAGGAGTCATAAGTTTGACAATGCAGCTCATGTAGGTGTCAGCGTAGGATTAAAAATCTCTTGCTCACAGCAGGTTGCAAAGAAATGTATTTATTTCAGCAAAATATTTCAGACCACACACACAATTACTGTATTTATGTGCTTGCTATACGTACATTTTATTAAAACTTTAAACAATCTACATATTTTAACTTGAGCCTAATGTGTGAAAACTTTATATTTTTTACCAAATAAAACTATTGACATTGGCTGAGGACAATTAAAACAAAAAAACACAGCTGTCAATCAAATATCTATATAGACCAGACGAAACAACATTTTTGCAATCTAAAAACAAAACAAAAGCCTAGAAGTAGGAACAATGAACAGGACATTTGAAAACCTTTTACCTATGCAATACATGCTTTCCTTACTAGAAGTGCTTAGCTTACTTAGTAATAAATTGTGTATATATGTAAAGCATAAATTAAGCAAAATACTAACTTAAATTGATAAGTGACGAGAGAAGAACATTAACTTTCAATGCATCCACTAGATTTTTTTCAGTGCCCCAAAATCCCTCAATCCTTGACCAGAGAACTGCGTAAGTTGAAGCATTAACAAACATTACCACCCTTTGTTCTTACTGAGCATTTGTTGATGAAGCACACCCAGGCCGTCAGTTTGTTTTTGGATAGAATAAAAGAAAGAAAAAAAGAACTCAACTAACAAAGAGGTTTGTCCTTAATGTCTGGGACCCAAATGCGATCTCCAGGATACAAAAACGACACTCCCAAATACAGAGGCTCAGTAAATTGTGTTTCCACCATATGGATATCAAACAACATGGACCCTTTTACCAGATAAATGGTAAGTGTGCCGGCTTCATGATCCAAATAGACTCCAACTCTGTTCAACACATTTGGACACAGCACCCAAGTATCACTGTTGCTCAAATTTTTTGCCTTAAAGCCTCCTCCAAAACAAGCCCAGGACTTGTCATTCAACCCCAGAACACACTGATTCCCTTTGCCTTTTCTTCAATGCTTTTGTAGGCAAGTCCGATAAAGCAGCCGCCAGATGAACAAATCTCAAAATAGCACTGTCCCGTCAGTGACTCTTTGCCTAGGACTTGAACGCAGTCAGTAAAGCGATCTGGGTGGTCTGGAACATCTCTAGGTTCGGCAGTAAACAATGCACACGGATTTCCAGCTGCAGTTGGTTCTACTTCAACGTTTCTATGGGCGGTGTTGGAGTCCAATGTGATTTTACACCAGTGTTTTAAAACATCCTCTCTTGGCGTTTGGGTTTCTTTAATATCCTCCAGTCTTGCATCATAATAGTAGCACCAGGTATGTAAATTCATGGGGATTTGTGGCTTGTTCAACACATATTTTCGAAATGATGTCATCTCTGGATTGATTTGTCGAATTTGCTCCACTTCTGGAACGATGGGCAGAGAGCAAAACGTACGCATATACTGAAAAGCGTCTTCCGTGTGGCAAACGAGATAGTTCATGTCACTTTGCTGCTTTGTCCAGAAGTTAATGTCGTCTTTAACTTGGTCCTAGTAAAAAAAAATAGCATGAATTACAAAAACAAATTTGGCAATGTTGATTACAAAGAGAAATTGTAATTGTATTTTAGGTGTAAGTAAAGTGTCCAGTCATAAACACTGTTAAGATAATATGCTAACCCTATGCTATAAATTCTTTGCACTATACATTTGTGATCACACTAGAGCCGTGTTTCCATTAGCCTGGATCTCTCAGACTGGTTCACTTTGAAGCGGTTTGGGCCACTTATGTTAATGATGGTGAGCATTTCTACTACAAAATCCCAGCTCCCAAGGGTTTGCTACGTGAGCAGCTCTCGTCACTCACAAAAATTACATGCTTTCTTATATAAAGAAAATCTAAACTGTATCTGAATTATACTTTTTCTTTCTGGTGTGACTCTTGAATTATTCGCAAAAACTGTGTAATAATTCCATGTTTGTGGCACTTGAGGATCAGACTGGTGTGAGCAAGAAACTACTTCCGGTTTATAGTCCCCTTTTGGCATTTATTTAGTTTTTCTGCAAAGTCTCTCTGAGTCTATGCTGCATTTTAAACGAGTTTTATTCAATGAATTCAGACTGAATTATGTTGGATGCACAGGATTTACATTTTTAGTGCGTTTTGCCTGGACAAAGAGGAAACCGCAAAGATTGGCTTTGCCGAGTTTACAGGCTTTGCCACAGGATCAAGTCAGCATTTGGTGAAAAACATTGCTAAAGTGTCGATCTACTCTTTTCTGACTGATTTTCACCTGAGCTTGTGTTTTCTCTTGTTTAATCATTGTGCTTAAAAATGGGACCAATAGCTCACTTGGGAGGGCCTGGTTCAGGCAAAGTCCTCTGTGAAAGTAGGACCATCTGCGGCTCACTTTGAACCCAGCAAGAGGGATGGAAGGGTCGCTTTATGCAGGGGAAAAAGCATGGGATATGGGAAGTCTATGGAAACAGGGCTTATGCTGTTATAAATAGATAACAGTAAAAATACCTGAATCAGTTTGATATCAAAGTGAGCGTTGTGTTTATGGGATTCAATCTGTTGCTCTGTTGAAGACCTTTTCTCCTTCAGCAGTTTGATGGCCTCTGTGAATGTTTCCTTGTTTAGTTGTAGCGCTGCGTCAGCTGATGTCCGTTTTAGCTCCTTCAGTTGCTTCTCTTTTTCCTCTATTTTCATTCTGATCTTCTGTCTCCTCTCTTCCAGATTCTTCTGAATGACACTATAATCAGCTTTCACAGGGGATACTTCATGACCTGTACAAAAAAAAGCAATTAATAAACTGTAAAAATTAAAACAAAAAATTTACAAACAGTAAGGTTTAACTTTATGCAATTTTACCACTGCATTTGCATCTGTCTGCGTAGGTATTTTAGTCTAAAATAAAGAGAAGAAGCTGAAGCTGAAATTTGTAATTTAGATCTACTTAAAAAAATACTATTCTCAGATAAAAGTACAAAGTAGTAGTCCAAGAGCTCAAGAATGAGTAAAAAAGTATTTTGAAGAAACGTAAAAGTAAAAGAGATAAAATAACGGTTCTAAATTTTTAAGTTGAAAAACAAAACCTTAAATGATGAAATCCCATGTCCTGGTAATAAATTGTGGGGGAAAAAAAGTAGTTCTGTGTGCTTTTGAAACTGAGGATCACGAGACACATTTTAACGAGTTTTTTAGGAGTTCTCACCGGGGTTGGCGCAACTCTCTTCGGCTGCAAACAAGGTCTTCAGTTGGGTCATCAAATTCTCCAGCATGGCATTTATGAACAGGGAAGGCCGAGAAGTGAATTTTTGTCTGCACTGCGGACAGCTGGGTTGGTCCTCTCCATCCCAGTGCTTCTCGACACACGAGCGGCAGAAGCTGTGGCCACACGGGATGGTGACAGGCTCTCTCGGCAGATCACTACAGACATGGCAGCAAAAGTCTTTTCGATCTAGTTTAAAATCGTTTTCAGACATTATATTTCACCTCTTTACTCGGTATGTATTGGAGGTGATGAATCCATGTTAAAAGTTATTCAAAGTGGAAGTAAAAAGACCAGTGGTAGCCAAGCGAGCTAAAATGCTAAAATCAAAATTAGCAGCCAAGGACATTTCCTGAACGCCTTCAGGCACGTCACATCCGGCCATACAAAATAAAAATGGTACTTTTCCCTTTTTTTTTTACATATTGGAACCAACTATACTTCCATGATAGTAATTAAGCCGGTGCAAAGAAGAAACACCTTGTAAACTGGGAAAATCAATATATGTTTTATTTCTATCATTACTACTGTTACCGCCATAGACTGTATCTATGGTTACAGCTTAACTTGTTTGGTAATTTTGTTCCAGTGTGACTTAAATATAGGCCTATTGCTCAGTGCCCAATATCTTAAAGCTTTTAATCTGACACGCATGTTTGAAATAAAATAATTTATTACAATATCTTTGACAGACTGAAGCAGGAATATAACAATGGAACATTTAATGGTAAAACATTTTAAAACAAAAAGGGAAGCAACTGGACGTATTAAGAAGATATTTTCATTAATGTTATGTCACCAATAAAACTGTAAAACTTTCTCTTAAGCAGTTGTAAAACCACAAACAGACAAATCTGAAAACCCAAAACTGAAGAAATTGCAGAACTCAAAGATTTGATCCTCTATTGCTCATTTTGTACTCTTCTGAAACCTTGCAATATGCATTACATACTGAAATTATATTAGGGATGCACCGATCCAGCTTTTTCAGTTCCGATACCGATCCCGATACTTTGGAATAAAGTATCTGTTGATACCCGATATCAACCGATACTAATATAAGAATTGATATAGCTCTTTTTTCTTTTCCAAACATAAGAAATTTTATCATATTGTTGTGTTATGTAATTAGACAACTTAATATGAATAAAATGTCAAATATTATGAGATGCTCTGGATCAACATCAGTCTCATTATGCCAATTAAAGGGACAACTAGGATATCGACTGAGCCGATATCATGGAGCCGATACCCGATCCAGCAAATTTTCCTGGATCGGCACCGATATCCGATCCCAGTATCGGATCGGTGCATCCCTAAATTATATTGAAACAAATGTGAACTCTGACTTACTAAATTAAAGCATATTTGGAGATGGAGCAGCTGATTATTGGACAAAATTGTAGATTGACTTCTAGTGCAGTCATTCTTTTGCTATGTTACTTTAGCTTGATGAACTTGATAGACACATCACAAAAGGTGAATCCAGCAGCAACATACAGTGGTTCTTTGAATGAGGTTTGAATGTGCCCGAAGTGGAACATCTCTTTTGAGTTGATGCCGTAAAAGGAGATAACTCCGGCTGGGTGGTCCAGAAATACTCCAATCTTTTCACATTGTCGTGTATTTCTAACCTGCATCTCATCTCCGTTGTGGAATATGTGGTTGGACATGCCAGTTTTGAGAGCCCAGGATACACCGTTATATCCCAAAGCAGACTCCTTTACATCTTTTTTCCTCTGAATTTTCTTGTATGTGAACCCCACGAAGCTCATTGTATCACCACACTCTACCTCAAAGTAGCATTGTCCAGTTAGTGTATCTTTGCTCAAAACTTGCCACCGATGACTGAATCTCTCTGGATGGTTGGGATAGTTTTGCTCCTCCTTCACCACCGTGACTTTGCTGTTGTTCTCTGACAGCACCAGTCGTTTGTGTGCAGTGTTGGGGTCTAGGGTGATGTTAACAGCATATTTCAGATACTGCTCTCTGGTGATGGGTTGCTGTAACAACAGAGGGTTTTGGGTCAAAGCCAGTCCCATGTTGGAACTTGTCTGGAGTCTGTGGGGGATGTCAGTCAGAGCTTCAGTGAGCTCTCTATTAAAACAGTTAGGCACTTGGTCCGTGACAGACTGAGGTTGCTCCTTCATCTCAGAGAGTTGTTCATACTTCAGTAAGACCTGAGCTGGGTCTTGTATGAGAGACAAAGAGTCCAGCTCAGCCTCCTGCCTCTTCAACTCCAACAGTTCCTGCTCCAGACTGTCCTGAATACAACAAAACAGGGATTTATTTGAGTTATTTTAACCCAATCAAAACTTCACAAAGCACAATACAATGAATACAGTAGTTATTATGCATAACTTTTTTTATTAAAAATCTTATGGGTTTTAGTGGCTACAACCAACAGACCGAACGAATAACGAATTGCCCCTCGCGGGATTAATAAAGTTGTCTGAATCTGAAGACCGACCAACTACATAAAAAAACAAATAAATACATACATAAATAGTAGATTCACAAAACTAATAATAAAATTTATTGTACCTGAAGTTTCTGGACTTGTGTCTGTGAGTTTTGCTTTTGAACTTTAATTTTCTTCTCCAATCACACCTGCGTTTGTCCATCAGATTGATGACTTCTTTGTAACTCCTATCACAGTTACTCATCTCCAAATCTGATGCTCCTTCAAGCATCTGCAGCACACGTCCAGTTCTATGCACCTCTTCTTTATAGAACTCCAGCTTCCTGTCCAACTGCTCCAATTGGCAGATCAGATAGAGCTTCAGAAGCCCCATCTGGTTTGTTGTAGTTGTTACCTGATGATCTGAGGACAAAATATGGAGGTGAGCAGATTGTTTTGTTTGATAGTATTGCTTAAGCTGGCACTTTCCACAATGGCACCAAAAATACGTTTCTTATATTGTATCATCTAAATACTTCACTTGTTCAGTGAAGTTACCTCTTTTTGAATTTCAAGTTTTTATCAAAATTATGAGTGCTATTTCTGCCTTATCAAACTCTACTATGCAGGTATAACAAAGTGCAATACACATGGACTGACATCTGCATTGTTCCTCCTAGTATGCATAGTTACTTTGATTGTTCTCCCCTTTGCGCAATGAAGGTTTTTATTTATTCAGTGTACTGTTAAGACAGATGTACCTTTGTGCTTGGTGGAAGAACACTTGATGCACATCATGTGTCCGTCAGTGAGGCAGTAGTCAGTGATGGGCCGGTGATGGAGAGGACAGTCGTTTTTGTGGAGATCATTACGTGGCGCCACAACATTGTGTCTTTTCAACAGATAGCGCTCTGTATGGACTTCCAGATGGCCTTCACAAAACGACAATCTACAACTGATGCAGGACATCGCCGCTTTCAGTTTCTTGCCATAGCAGAGGTCACAGGCTATGTCTCCGGGACCAGCAAAGTGTTTTCCCTTGGAGTCTTGCATCAGCTGCTCCATCGTCCTGGCCATCGTTATGTTTGGGACCAGGACGGGCCTCGGGCTGAATTTCTCGTGGCACTGGGGGCAGGTGTACCGCAGTGGCTGTGCTGGTCCTCTCCATCCCAGTGTTTGGAGACACATTTGGAGCAGATAGTGTGTCCGCATGGCAAAGTGACAGGGTCAGTCAGCAACTTCAAACAGACACGACAGGTGAACTTTTCTGGGTCAAAGCCACGCTTGGCCCCCTCATATTCAGTCATTTGTATCCGGGATACAGACGAAATATGTTGAAAATACATTTTTCTAACCTGTTTGTGGCAAAACACGGTAGAATGGAAAATTTAGAGCAAGGAAAAAGCAGTAACGCATGCGTTAGCTAGTTACAGCTAAAGGAGCTATCGTGTTTGCAGCGACTTCCGGTTTCAGCAGCCAATCGGATGAGACCAGAAGTGCTTCTCTTTTCCACCCTTCAGATTACTAGTGTTTATTTAAAAAGAAGACAGGTAGGGGCCAGGACAAAAAATTATACTTAAAAGTAACATAGTCATAACTATATAATAATAGCGATCTTATCCAGCCTTTTTTAAATTACAGAATTAGAATTATATATTTATTTCATGGCCACTCAAGTACTCTGGAAAAAAGACAGGCTGAAGTTTATCTGTTTTTCAAAATGATTTTGTTAATTTATTTTTAAGTAACACGTGTTCTATTGGCAGTGTTGGGGAGAATACTTTGAAAATGTATTTGGTAGGCTACATGCATTAAAAATAGTTTTATATTTCATTCTGCTATTCAGTCAAGACAGGGTATTGTATTCAGAAAACCTGGATACATTTATGCAGAATATTGCATTATTCTTATAGCCAATAAAAACATGACGTAATGGTCGAACAGTTTTTGATTTTACAGTTGGATTTTGTCCTTTTTTAAGATAAGAAAACATTTTACATGAACTAGAGAAGGACATACTTTTCATGCTTCACTCTTAAAGTTGTTTATTCAGGATTTGTCACTATTTCTGAAAAGCTTAAGTGATAAATTGTGGGTTGTAATGCCCAAATGTAATCTCTGGTGATAATACTTTTAGATGAATAGGTAGCTGTAACTAAATTAATATTATGATTAGGTATTTCCATTACAAGAAAACCAAATTGTAAACAGAAAGTTCTTCCTACAAATTACTTACCTGGTAAAACGTTCTATGAAAAAAGGTGTATTCTAGATTTGCCACATATTAGATCTTAAATTTATTATCAGAATGTTTTGTTTATTAATAAAAGAAAGTCCTTTTTTAGATGTTGAGTGGGTGGTTCTAAAGCTCACATGCTTTTTTTTTAGGCCCATTGTTTTGTGGACCTGGACAAGACACTCCACTTCACCCTCTACTCCAGTCACAATGCATAGAGCTGGTTACGACAGGAGACTGACAAATCCGCATGGGGCTGATTCACTGTGGCAACGATGAACAGATGAGTAAAATCAAAGTGCAGAGAGGAGAGATCTCAAGTATATGTGTTGTAATTGCCTTGTGTATTTTAGGGAGGCCCCGGTGAAAGTGAAGGAGGGAGTGGTTTCATCATCTATTCTGCCCATCTGATAAACTCGCCTTCCTCTCTTCTCCTTCAAACCATCAGCTGTCCAAGCGTTCGTCCTCAGTGCAGGTCAACAGGTGAGCCATTTTTTACAGTTTTAATTCATTTTATGTATGTGTTTTTTAAATTAAATTATAGATTTATATCAGTGTTGTTGTCATATAAGTATTGGTACACAATTTTTGGTGATTATCCAATTTAAGAATGCTGAATTTTTATGAATGCTTTTTCCAAGCTTTGGTTGAGACTGGTTGAGCATTTTGTCAGTGTACCCTTAACATGTTTTCTGAATTTATAAATAAAAAAAAATATTTAGAATTACAGAATGAAGGTTAAAAAAAAGTAAGATACACTTTTTAATTTCCAACATAGAAATATCTTCTTATTTTATTAAGAATATTTTATATATTAATAGATAACATGTAAACTGTATTGTAAACAATAGTTCTTACAATATTTGTCTACTAGAAACAATAAAGCAGGATAATGGCTTCATTAAAAATGCAAATTGCCTATAGCAATCTTTACAATAATCCAAAATAGATTTGTAAATGTGTAAGTTTACATGTACGTGTCACCCCTTTGATTTTTCATTATTTGTTTCAAACTTATGTAGGATGCAAACTCATGCATGTACAGGCCATAAGCCTATAGCTACAAGCATATTCACACTTGGAATCTTATACCAAGTTATATTCGTTGTTTTTGAAAGAATTTCAAGGAACATATTGGTAAATATTGTTTAAGCCAGTTAGCTTAAGTAATATTTTTCACGTTTTATGTTTTGATATTTTTTATTACGGTAGCTACTTTTTATCTTCCTTTTTAACCCCTATGATCTGAGCTCACAATTTCAGACACTTTTGAACTGATGTCACAATTACTTTTTTATGATCGTTTTAGACAATTTCAACCTATATGAACTGAGCTCACAATTTCATATTTTATTTTGTTGCTACTTTTCATCTTCTTTCTCAACCCCATGGACTGATCTCACCCTGTCAGGCAGTGTTTTTAAGTTTAAAATGCACTTCTTGTATAGAATATTATGTAATATTTTTCAGAGGACAGTGACCCTGTTTGGTTCTCTCTCCTCCTCCCTCTAAATGTAAACACCACTACCATATTATCTTTCTCAGAATAATGTAAAGATAGATAATGTACATTTTTGACCCAGTAATGTGGTTTAAAAGCCACAAAATTAGGTGATAACATCTTCAAACAGAAACCCCAAATCCCTAGAAATCCCTTATCACTAAGCCCCAGATGGTTAAGTGACGTATACAATTTTAACTACAAACTTCCAAATGTTTAATTATGCAAGCATTCTGTGACATTCTGTGAGCAATAATAAATAAGTTTTGGATAAAGATACATTTACCAATGTGAATGAAGTATTTTTATTGTATGTAGTTGAATACTTTTGATGTATTCGGAGTTGAACTTAGAATTGCGTCATACCAGTGCATTTAGAGTCTGCTAATGAAGATAATGTATCAGAGGCCGCACCCAAGAGTAGACCTGTTTCCTTGGATAATCACTATGAATTTTTATCTATTACAATATTTAATATGTAATGTACCTCTTTTTGTCTACAATATATTTATTTTTTATTTTATTAGGCGTATTTGTAATTAATAATCTAAAACTGGTCATATTTACATCAATGTGTTATTTTCAGAGTCGGGACAGCTTTAAGTCCAAAATGGCTGCCTTCCTCCATCACTGCCCGTTCCTGAAGTCCGTCCCTCAGCCCGCTCTGAGAAGAACCGGAGCTGCTCTTATGTCTATGGCCGACCAATGCCCCATCATCACAAGACAGATCAGTGTGAGTGCTCTGACCTCTCTGGAGAAGCAGTCAGCGGAGTCCGGACCCACACAGCGCAGAGTTCTAAGTTCTATTGAGAAGAAAGTCCCGGGTCTGATCCAGAAGAAGACCATGGCTCAGACTGCGACTGAGGTGGCGGTCTCTGTGTCAAGGGCTGTCCCTTCGTGAGCTCGCAGATCGGTTTGGTCCACGCCAGTCCTGAGGTGCAAGAGGATGTGCAGGAAGGTAAGATGAGGAAAATGTATCAAGAGTGTATGACAAAATGTATGATGTTTTGTTCATAAATATGTATTATTTTTTATTTAACTAAATTAATTTTTGTGCTTCATAATCAGAAAAGTCACAAATAACATTTTTCATTGGACAAAAATCACAAACGATTGTGCTTTTGCAACAGTTTTGTGATAGTAAAATACACAGTATGTAAATAACTGTCAATTATACAGTATGGGCAGGTTAACAATGCAAACATATTTTTTCCCAACTTCTTGAACTCCTGACTAAAAACAGCCTGTTTTGACATTCCCAATTGACCCCTGCATAGAAACGTTTATTTTCAAATTGTCAGCTTTAGCGTCAGCATTGACAGACAAACACATCAGAAAATACCAGTTTTCACCTACCACCTATCTCCTCCCACTTGCCTGTTGTTACTTGCGATTAAATTCAGATTCTGAGTAAAATATGCAGGGTTGAAATTATTTACTGTCACTTTCCAACAACATAAAATTGCAATTTAAAGTCTGTGGCCTATTAAAGTTACATTTTACAATGAAGAGGTAGGGCTTATCAGTTCTGCAGTTTCAACAGAACAGACTTGTTTCTATTTCTAAATTGTTTTGGATAATTTTTGTGTTTTACAATGAACAACAAGTGAATTATTGATCTGTGTATGCCATAGTTTTTCCTAAACATACAGAAAAATCACAGTAGGTAACAGGTATTACAAACTCCAAAAGCAGAGATGAAAAAATACAAACAATCGTATCTTCATACATCTAATTCAGCAAGAACCTGGCCCCCACCTGACTGTTGCCACTTGAATGTACTTTTTGATTTCTTTATTGTTGTTGTTATAATTTATAAAAGAAAACTGTCCCATAAGAATTATTTTTGACAAATTTATTTTTTTTCCACAGGGAGGATGAAGTCTCTTTTGAAAAGTATCAAGGAAACTGTTTTACAGACTCCAGCTCAACAAAACCCTGTCTCTGACCTTCTTAAAGACAATATGGGTAAGATGTAGTTCTGTAGAATTTGTTTAATGACAATTTATAACAAAATAATGTATCTAGAATTACATTAGTCAAAACAAAATGAGTAATTAGTCAAGATATAGTCACTCAAACCCCACTTACTGTGCTTTATGATGCACCTAAATGTATTCCAGAAATTGTAATCAAAACCTGATTTCTCTGTGTTTTCCAGTCGGTCCATGTTATGACTACGATCGCTTCTTTGTGGAGAAGATCAGCGAGAAGAAGCAGGATCACACATACAGAGTGTTTAAGACAGTGAACCGCAGTGCCCACTCCTTCCCCTTCGCACAGGACTTCTCTGTGGCCGGCCGAGAGGGGGCAGAGGTGTCAGTCTGGTGCAGCAACGACTATCTGGGAATGAGCCGCCACCCACGGGTCATCAAGGCCATCAGGTGGGGATAAAATGTAGTTATTTACTTTTTAAGAATGGATTAGACGCACTGTAGGTGAAATGTATATTCACTTTGTTCATGCTGGAGATTTTAAAGTGTTTTTTTTAAAGAAAGGTTAGTAATAAATGATGTTCCAAGAAAAATTTTCTATGCTAGTTTGCAAATTTGCAGGCCAGCAAATCTCTGTATACATTTATTTATTTAATTTTTTACTTTAAAAGTAAAGCACAACAAAGGCTCAAACCCACTAACACGATCATAAAATCTCACCAACACAGTGCGAGACAAACTTAAGACAATCCTCGTAAAAGTATGTCCTCAACATATCTGAAATAAAGTTCCCAAACATTAAAGAAGTGATCAGAGTATATTAAACATGTGATGTATTCCATAGGGACCAAATAGAGTAAGACTTTCTGCCAGCCCTTCACTGTAGGTCTTTTGTCCTAACCCTAATCTTAAATTTAACCTTAATTTTATCAACTAAAATTTTATTTTAACCCTAACCCTAATAATAAAACTTTTTTTCTGAACTCTTTGTTTTAGTCTGAATACATTTTTTTTTTTTTTTTAATAATTGCTAGGCCAACTGTCCCCAACCTTTTTCTTTGTAAGAACCAGTACAGGCACAAATTTCTTTTCCAGGGACTGGTAGAGGTTGGGTAGTGCCGATCACAACAATATAAAACGCAAACAACTGAATATTGTGTATATTTTTTGCTCTCTTATTGTTTGAATTTGCTGTTTATTGGGTTAAGTTGTACTATGCTGTGAGAGCAAAGTATAATAGTGATGGAGTATAAAACAAACAAAAAAAAAATATTAAAGAATCATCTGGGACCCAGTAGCCAATATTAGTTTGTACTCATTTAAACATGAGGCTTTATATTGAACAGCAATAAAAAGGACAGAATTAGCTGAGGATTTGGGACCAAATCATTGGTCTAATCCAACTTTTTCTATATTTATGCACTGCTTCCTGTCCATAAACTCCATTGAATTATTAGTGTTTACATACATAGATTGGGTCAGATAATTGATCAAATAAAAATAATATTTATTCGCTTCAGAACTTTTGCCACGCCATCTTTTTAGTGCCTACAAATTCTATTATAAAGTACGAGCATCAGCTGCAGAACATTACAAACATATCAAACACGCATGAATCAATCCAACTAAACTTTGCGTGAAGGATAAAAAAGAACACTGTTACAACATGACTAAAAACAAAAAGTGGATCTTTACGTATGTTCCTTCTTCTCAGTTCTGCCCTGGATCGACACGGTGCTGGGGCCGGTGGTACCAGGAACATCTCAGGAACCAGTAACTACCATGTGGCGCTGGAGAAAGAACTGGCACAGCTTCACCAGAAAAGCGGCGCTCTCGTGTTCAGCTCCTGCTTTGTGGCCAATGATTCCACTCTGTTCACACTGGCCAAGATGCTACCAGGTAACGTCTGACTAAATGTTTTCATCTCTACATTGCCTGGAGTGTTGGGAAAGAATTGTTCTCATGGCGTGTTTACTGTCCCCTTCAGGCTGTGAGATCTACTCTGACGCCGGTAACCATGCCTCGATGATCCAGGGCATCCGGAACAGTGGAGCCAAAAGGTTCATCTTCAGGCACAACGACAGCAAGCACCTGGAAGAGCTGCTGCGGAAGTCTGACCCAAAAACACCTAAGATCGTGGCATTCGAGACTGTGCACTCTATGGATGGTATGTAGCTATTTTTAAATTTTCATTTATGAGGAGGGGGTTTTTGTTAAAACATCTATTTAAAAACATCTAAAATTCAAATAGAAACAGTTACAGAATCCTTTAGAGCACAAACAATTGGCTAGACTCTTTGTGAAGCTGAGGCTCTGACTGAATTAATAGGTTAGGGATGTTCATCATGTCTTCTTAATACATTTATGAAAGCTTTTCCTTTTAAATCAGACAAGTACTGTCTCGTATACAAGAAAATACTTTTATAATGACTCGTTTTAAGTGAGAAAACTGCACAAAAGAACATCAGGTTTTAAAAAAAACCTAAAATTTCTTTGAGAAATATAAGAAGCAGAATAGAGGGTGTCACTAGCCTGTCACTGGGCCTGAATGGAACTAGATTTTGTATATTTTGGGTTTGGACAATTCCTCTTCAAAAGCTGAAGCTATTTCATAAAAAAATAGTTTTAGGGAACTTAAAAAAGTGTAGGCAGAACCCATTACAAAGTCCTATTAAATTTGAGAGACTTTCTGAATTATTTTTTCATTTGTAAATTTAGAGTAAAAACTCATTCTGAACCATCTCAGAATGGTTGATTTGTAATCTGTAATCTTCCATTTAATATAGTATAATAGCATTATACTGTGTATCCAGTACAATGCTATTCAATATAAGGCCCAGGAGCCAGATGAGTCCCTCCTCTGACCCAGAATCTGTCTGTATATTATTAAGAATGGAAATGCACCAAAAACAACATACACTCCAATAAAAACACATTGTACAAATAGTTGTGAAAAGAGTGGATTTATAATAAAAATTACTGGGTTTAAAGTGACATTTTTACAATTTAAATTTTTGTTCTAGACAGAACCCTGACCACAACTTTTACAAGCCACTTTTAACAAATTACTCAAGGATAGCTGAACTTTTGTCTAAATATCATCACAAGATAATCCCACATTGATTTGCCAAACTTAATTCTTGTCAGGGTAATACTTTTGTTGTACATTGAACTAATACGGTCCTGTTCTCTGTTTTTAGGTGCGATCTGCCCGCTGGAGGAGCTGTGTGACGTTGCCCACAGATATGGAGCTCTGACCTTCGTGGATGAGGTTCATGCTGTGGGTTTGTACGGAGCCCACGGAGCAGGAGTCGGAGAGAGGGACAACATCATGCACAAGATCGACATTGTTTCTGGAACCTTAGGTACATTTTTTATAGTTCAAATTTATCAAATAATAAATAGGCAGCCAAATATTATCTTCTCCCTGCACCATGACCTCGCCTAAAGGAGGTCAAATGAGGTTAGTGTGTTATCAGGTCTGACTGTGGTGCTGTAGGTTAACCTTGCATGACCCAGACGCGTCTTTTTTCCCCAACGCATTATGCCGCTACCTGGTTAGCATACCTTTCCCAAATCCTTAAACTTAATCAAATTAACTTAATCTAAGCCTTACCCTATTCCTATCCCTAACCTTACCCAAATCCCTGAAGTAAATATTTTGTAATACAAACTGTTGCTAGCATAGCCACCAATGCGAAGTAATGGCATAAGTGGGTTGGAGAAAAAAATCAGGCAACCCGACACACAAGTTCATTTTATGTAAATTGGAAATTTGGAGGACAATAATTATGTGCTATCAAAGAAATGACACAAATATTTTAACAAATTAACTAGAAATTTACAAGAATTCACAAAACACTAGACAGTTACTTTTGTTATAAATTATGGTTGCAAGCCTGTGATTGTAGATGAAAATGTTATGGGCAGTAAAATATAGACAATTAACTGATATATATTGTTATGATTTCATATTAGGTAACACATTTTTTTTTAGATATAACAGTTACTGAATGGTGTAAATTATTATTAGATTAATTAAAATATATACATATATTAATCAATAAAATTGAACTATTTAAAGAAAAATCATATTTTGATTATCGTCATGATTAAATTATGTAAAAAAGAACTTATATATTACAAGGCAAAATGTCATTTTTTTGCATTAATAAATATTATATTTTACACGTAGATAGAAACCTCCAGTCAACATATTCCAACCTTTTTTCAATGTATTCAGAGTTGGTAAAATATCTGTCTAATGAATAAATAAATAAGTAATGATAATAGCTATCATTATATGTGATAGCTATTATTATATGTCCAAATGAAAATTTTTGGGACATTTATACCAAGAATCCAATACCTTACCCTATTTTCTTCCCAGGTAAGGCCTTTGGTTGTGTGGGTGGTTACATTGCCAGCAGCGCAGCCCTGGTGGACACAGTTCGTTCCTACGCTGCTGGGTTTATCTTCACCACTGCACTCCCTCCCATGGTCCTGTCGGGGGCGCTGGAGTCCGTGCGCGTCCTGAAGAGTGTGGAGGGCCAGGCTTTACGCAGAGCCCACCAGAGGAACGTCAAACACATGAGACAGCTGCTGATGGACCGAGGACTGCCTGTGGTCAACTGTCCCAGCCACATCATCCCCATACGGGTACGTGTGGAGTGAATGGAGGTTATGCAGATGACATCACAGTATTTTACCTGTCAGTAGTGAGTGGCGAAAATAAATGAGAGTCAATGGAGACTAATTACAATTTCTCTTGCAAGTCAAAACACTACTAAAATAGAAAAAAATATTGATTTATTTGATTTGATGATGAAAAAACAAACAAACATAAACATTGGGTTTGCGTGTGACATGTAAAAGAACAAAATCAGGTAAACAGTGGCAGAAAAACAAGAGCAGCAACATGTTTGTTTCTCTCACATTTCTCACTGACACAGACTTTTGGAGAAGGTGTCCAAACTTTTTTCACTGGGGTTGCTTTTAAAAAAAATATATGAGGCAAAGATCCAAAATAAATGGAAATGAATAGAATCCTTAATTTTTGTTTTTTAGTTTTGATGAGGTGTTACTTAAATGTGGGACTGAACATTAATTTAGGCTATGTATCACCAAGTGGTCGCAATTTGGACATGTCTGCTTTAAATCACACGCAGTTCAACTCATTACCTTTTGATTCTTAAAAAAATATTTTTAATCCATGTCTATTGACCATCTGTACTGTTGCCATGACAACAGAAAGGCTACTTTATTATAATTCTGCCAAACAAATACTTCCAGGAGTAAAATTTTACTCCAAAAAAAGCTAAAAAAAACAAATTTGGGGGCGATCTGGGAAAATATATAATCACAATTTTCTTTCTCATATTTATCAATCTCCATTTTTGATTCATTTTGTTTAACCTTCTCAAGAACGAACAAAACAAAACAAAAACTTTTAATATGTCCCATTTATTCGATTTTTTAAAAACTATTTATCAATATTCTGCCTCAACAACCAAATAATTGGCGATTCGATCTCTGGATTTTTCGATTAATGGCCCAGCTCTATATTTAAGGCATATTTACAGATCACATTTTAACATGCTAGTTCATGTATACAAACTTCAAAAGAAACAATTTATTTAAGATTTCTATTGAGCGGCAACATCATTACCATAGTACTTGATTTGTTTTTAGCCAGTAACAGATCCATCCATGTATCAATGTGAAACTTAAAATGTGTTAATATACTGATAATGTTATTATACTTCATTTCTAACATTGCACACCTTGTTATGAATCCTTCCTCTGCTTGTAGGTCGGAAATGCAGAGCTGAACACCAAAGTATGTGACACTCTTTTGGAGAAATACAACATTTACGTCCAGGCCATAAACTACCCCACAGTTCCCCGAGGAGAGGAGCTGCTGAGGCTGGCCCCGTCTCCACACCACCATCCAGACATGATGGAGTACTTCGTGGGTAAGTGATTCCAAACCTAACCAAACTTTAATCGAATATTCTGGGCTTGTTGTCGCCGTTATAGGATACGATAAAAATGTTGTATATGAACGGTATTAATAAAACACTTTGAGCACACTACAAAATGAATCTATATTGTCCAGAGTGTAATGACAGAATTATTTTGCATATTATTAGTATTTTGTACAAGTTTACAAGTTATCCAAGCAGTCTTAAAGGAACTGTGTTTAAGATGCACAACTAGTATTTAAAAAAGGTATTACAATCATACATGAATTTGGGTTGCCAGAGTATAAAATGACCCACACATTGAAGATTATAAGTTATTGGCCAATCAGTGACAAGTTTTGCTATGAATCATGGGTAATAACATGCTAGTCACTTTCTCTTGTCCCCATAATTAACAATTCTACACAATGTGAGTGGAGCTTAATGAAAACTGTGTGGAAACAAGTGCATTAGCCTATTACAGCCAACTAGGCTCATTCTGCTTTCTGATTGGATAGTCCTAAACTAACCTAACTAAAACACAAAATAAACAAAAAAACATCATATCTATTGCTTTCTAAATTAAGAATAACTCAGATTAATGACTTTCACCTTGTATCTGTTAACACAGATAGGTCATGTTTATGAAATCTTACATACAGTTCCTTTAAATTAATTGAAATAAAGATTAAAAAAATGTGACAAGCTGGTGATAAGTGTTGAAAAGTCACATTTCATGTGTATTAATTTTGGGGGAAAAACCTTTAAAAAAGTCCCCAATTTGTTTGAAAGTGGGCTTTAGAGTATAGTTGCTTTGAGATGCCCATCATACAGATACTACAAGTTCAATTTTGTTATTGTTACTTAAAGCCATGGTATCTCCATTAATTTTTGACCAAGTATAGAATTTGAAAAACGTTTTTTAATCGGAAGGTTAAAGCAAGTGTATATTGCTGCTGTGATGAGTTGAAAATAATAAATAGTAGTCTGACTACTATTGTACACTGCTGCCTTGGACTAAACTGATGAAAGCTAAGTTACCAATCTGCTCAACTTCTATTCACATACACATATCCCACATGTATACAGTACTTCGCAAGGTCTGTGAACTTTTTTATCTCAGGACACATTTGCATTAGAGCAGGCATGTCCAGTGAACCCAATGCGGTCATCAAGTAATTTCATTTACAGTGAGGTTTTCTGGCCATTCTTTGGCCCAGTTTAGTTTGTTTCAACATTTTGAGGATAAAAGTTTTGAACACCCTTGTACCTTAGCATTCTCAGTGGTCCCTTTCAACTTGCTAAGCCCAACCCAGTTGGTATTAAAATACAAATATACAACACATTTTAACATCTTTAAAATGGCATTATTTTACTTCACTCTAGAATACTTGATATACAAAATATGTGTCATACAATTTACCTTTATTCTCTCTTTTCACAGATAAACTTGTGGAGGTGTGGCAGGAGGCTGGTCTTGCACTGAACAACCCAAACTTGGCCTCATGCAACTTCTGTAATCGCCCGTTGCATTTCGACCTCATGAGCGAATGGGAAAAGTCCTACTTTGGAAACATGGAGCCTCAATACATCACTGTGCTTGCTTGAAATACTAAATAATAGTTAATCCTTCCCTAAAGACATATATTTCCAAAAAGACATATTTAAAATGTGCTGGTGGACTTTATTCTGATTATATAATTGTTTGTTCATGTATTATTTGTCATATAATGAATTTAAAGTAAGAAGTGCTTATTAATGATCAAGACAAATCCTGCACAAGGCACTTTCTCTCCATTTTAGAGTGAAAAATAAAAGACTGGTCTGACTTTGGTGTGTGTGTGTGTGTTCCTAACTTATTTAAAAAAGGACTACTCGGTCATGGTAGGGAAACCATAGAACATTGAGTAGCTCCAAAGTAATATAAACTCTAGAGCAAGTTATCATGCAAGCAACAGATAAAATCAATCATTTAAAAGGCTGCAACATTTTATTTGATAAAACTTGTAATTTTTGTTATTATTTAAGGCTTACCAGGCAAATGTGAAATGTCAGTAAAACAAAAAAAGTGAAGACATTCATACCATTACAACACTTTAGTCATTTTTCTTTTGGCAGGAATTTGTTTACTCATTTGTTCATCTCTTATACAGTATGTTATTCACATACTGTATAATTTGCTATTGTCTTGCTCTAATTGATCATATGAATTACTCTGACTCCCCAAAGAAGAAAAGAGAAATAAAGACATTTAGTAAGCTACAATATAAATGACTATATAAATTTATTATTAATAAAAGCCATTTTTTTAGCCTGGCAAGTAGGTCCAGAATTTCAGAGTTTGTTGAAGGAAGAAAAAAAAAGTATCTTCTATCTTTTTTTTTAAACAGAAGAAAAAAAAAAGAATTTATAGTCATAAAAATGTTTAAATCTAATTCTATTGTCAGAGACCTCAAAGTTTCACAGATTCACATACTAATTCACATTACATGGGCTGGCAACTTCTCTTTTTACCTTTGTTCTGAGTCTCCTTAACTCTGCATTTTCACTGTCCATAGCTAACCCACATTCAACCAGCATCCATGCCTTGTCCAGCTGCTGCTCCCCGTAGTTCTGTAGTGCCCCCTTCAGGAAGCACTCGGCCGCTCTGATCCTGCCCAAACCAGACTCTATGCACTCAACAGCCTGATCCCTGTGGAGTCCCAGAGCTTTGGTGAAGTCCTCCAAAGCCAGACCTTCCTTTGAGGTTAACACCAAACTCTTACCCCGTCTGCACAAATCCTCCGACTGGATTTTGAGTTCGTCTTCTCCACAGGGGGGGCTGTTGTGGCGGAGAATGACCCGGTCCAGGTCAGAGATGGCGCGGTCGTGCAGTCCCAGTTGAGCTAAGCACGCGGCTCGTTGGCGGAGGTACTGTAGTTTGTGGTTACCGACGGCTTGGACGGACACAGTGAGGAGGGACAAAGCCTGTTCCCACTGGCCGCTAGAGGAGACTCTGCTGGCTTCTGCTGCTGCTGCCTGAAGGGAGACAAAATGATGAAAGTATTCAGTAGTGTGGTAATCAGACCGCACTAATCGAGACCAAGGCCTGTCCAAGACCACAGACTCCTGAGACCAAGGCAAGACCAAGACCATGAGAGCAAGACCAAGACCACTGAGAGTCAAGACCAAGACCATTGAGAGTCAAGACCAAGACCACTGAGAGTCAAGACCAAGACCACTGAGAGTCAAGACCAAGACCACTGAGAGTCAAGACCAAGACCACTGAGAGTCAAGACCAAGACCACTGAGAGTCAAGACCAAGACCACTGAGAGTCAAGACCAAGACCACTGAGAGTCAAGACCAGACATGAGATCAAGACCACTGAGAGTCAAGACAAGACCATGAGAGTCAAGACCAAGACCATGAAGTCAAGACCAAGCCCTGAGAGTCAAGACCAAGACAGACCAAGACTTTTATTGGTCGAGACAGAGATGAGACCAAGATTGCTGTCCATCGAGACCAAATCAAGACAGCCTTTGTAATTTTCTACATTTTCTCATTTCTTTAGTAAAATCTGTGTCTGGAACAGGTTACTACTCTGGGGGCATGTGTGATCTCAGGGTAAACTCCCTAAACCCAAACTAAAACAGAACAGGTCACTGCACTGGGGCCATGAACTCTGCTGCAGAGTTTTAGAAGTCTTGGCGTCATAACAAGACTGAGTCCTCAAGACCAAGCAAGATTGTGTTCAAATGTGCCCAAGTCGAGGCAAGACCAAGACCGATCTTGAGGACTGCTACACTAGAATTCAATAGTTTTAACACTTAAGTAAGTACAGTTATGGAGCAAAAAAGTCTAAAAATACTTAAAACCAAATGACAAATCATCATATTTTTCTAATTTTGACTTTGTTCGGTGTGATAGTCCTTGGAATAAATATTTCCAAGGACTACAGATAAGTTTTGATTACGAAGAAATTGAAAAATAAAAGTTGAAAATGACAGTAAGTACCGTAATTTATGTTCTAAAACGGAATCCCTCCACATACTGTATGTCATCAAAATTTTGGCCCAGATACTGTATACAATGTGGTTGCTAGGTAACATTTGTGGATTCCCCTCCACATATGTCATATTTACTGGACAAAATACAACTACAAACTTTGAATGATTAAGAAATGTAGTAAACATATTTAGTTAATTTAGTTAATTTGAGGATGAAATATAAAAATGGTAGAAACTATACTGACAAACAAGCTTGAAATAAAATGATTGATTTACTGAAATGCTCAAAATGGGCATTTTTAGAAGGGATGTTATTTAAAGCGCTGAGTGGCTGTATTGAGATAACTAACAATCCTTTTACCTGAGCAGTCCGTTTTCTTTGGTTGGTGGGTATTAGCTGCAGTAGAGAGCCCAGCACGTCCACATGTTTGTCTGTGAGTTTACTAAGTCGCAGCGCAGCACTGCAATACTTCTGCTCCCAGGCCTCCGTCACCCCGAGTCGGCCCTGAGCCACAGCATCTCTGGGTTCTTGTCCGAAAACCTGGACTAACTGAGTGCCAGCTGTCTTCACGTCACCTTAAACCATCAAGAACATTTAGATTTGTTTTTCTGTATTGTGTCCTCTGCATAAATTAAGTTGCCTATGTGTTTTACAAAGCATTTTTCACCTTTAGCCAACAGTAAATCCACACAGAGCAGGTGCCATCTTGGATCTCTTGTCTCGGTCTTCAGCATAGTTCCGCACACCACATTCTCCTCTCGCAGTTGTTCCTCTGATACCGGGATTTCATTACAAGTCAGAGTTTGGGACAGTTTAAGAAGGCAGAATTCATACAGCCAGTCGCACACCAGTCTGCGGGCCTTGTCCTTCAGAGAGAGGATGTCTTTGCTCACTTCGTCAGGGTAAATCAGCAGAGCAGCCAATAGGTCCTGAGTGCACTCCTGAGGCAAAAAGGAGAGACAGGATTGTGAAATACAATGACTTTAAATATGAGTAATTTCAAGAAACTTCTAGTTTATAATTCATAGCTGAAATTCAACTACAAAAATATTTATTGAGTTCTAAGGCTGATATTCTTGTAAATGTGTTCATCTATTTAACTATTTTGACCATGACCATATAATGGACCTAAAATGCATTTAAAAAACTACAATTGCACAGGAGTTCAAGCTAAACAAAAGCCAAAGAATTATGGGTAAAAAAAAAAAAAGCAGGCAAAACCAGCTCCCATACTATCTTCAGCAAATGAACTGCTTTTTCTAACTGGCTAAATGCATACAACCCCAGATGTTTAGGGTTGATTGGCTATAAAACCACGACACTGCAAAAAAAAGAAAATCTAACTAAGACCCAGTCTTACTAAGATTATTTGACTTGTTTTAAATATTCTATCTTGATTATCCTTATCTCTAAAAAACTTATTTTAAGCAATTTGTATCTGTTTGAAGCCATAACTGCCTGAATCAAGAAAATATTTGCTTAGATATCTTGTCAAGTGTACTTGAATCTTACATTTTCTGCTCAAAACAACTAAGTCAGTTAAAGTTTCTTACTGCACTGGCAGAATATTTCAGTTAAAATATCAAGCAAAATCAATCTAAAATCTAAGTATATTTCAATGAGTATCGTGTGTGTGTGGGTGTGTGTCTATTTTTGTTGTTATCTCATATTTCTATTCTCCTACTATTCTCCTAATAAGTTGTTGCAACACAGAATTTCCCCATTGTAGGACAAATGGTGATCTTACCTAACTGTGTGCTCATCCTGCCTATGACCATCCTTCGGTATTTAATTAAATCTGTTGTGTCGATAGAAACTGTACCTTTTGTTGGTTGAGCATGAGATACGTGAAGCCTCTTCCACAGAGTGCTTGTACATGCTTGGGTTTATCTTTTAAAATGGCACTGAAGTCGTAAATGGCTGTTTTTCTTTGTCCCAAAAAGGCATAGCACCGAGCTCTCTCCAGCAATGATTCAGACGCATCCCACCTATAAAGACAATAAATACAATAAAATACAAGCTGTAAAACAATTCACAATCTAATGTATCATTAAGTGACAAAAAAATTACACTGATTATGTTTATAAAATACCATCTTCATTAAGTGTACTAACCAGAGGCCATGATGCCAATGGATAGATAGGCCACTGCCTCTCTGATGTGCTCTCGTCTCTCTGGCTCTCTAGGATTCGTTTGGCCACTAAGTGACAATGTTTCTGCAGCTGAAAGCGATCCTTCTTATGAGCTATAGCCAGCAGGGGCCGCAGGCAGCTGGTGTCGCCACACTGGATCAGCTTTTTCAACAACTGTGCAGAATAAAGAAACATTTGAAAAAATAAAAGCTTCAACATCTCTGAATGTGTTCTAACTTTGTTCTACTTTCACCATTAACAAGTTCAACTAATCCAATACCAATAACATATCTAAGTTTGGTTTGGTTATCAGCGCTAGAAACCCCATGTACAAAAAAAAAAAAAGCCCTTGGCAACCTATGTGTACGTACTGTACTATTGGTCTTGTGTTTGTATCTTTAAGGATATTCTTGGCTTGTGTTTAAATGGCATAGAAAGAATGTCACCATCTAAACCAAAATGGTCTTGTATAAAAGAAAGTTCAAAAAGCTAAAATGCTTTGCAGATTATTCTCTTTTTGTCAGACCTGGTTGGTATCATACAGGAAGCCTCTGTGTAGCTGCAGCAGGGCCAGTCGAGCCAGGACTGGGGCTCTGGGAGAGTTTGGTCCAATGGATAGCAGTAGACGGTAAGCCTCCTCCACTCGCCCGAGCTGGTACAGCGAGTCTGCACTGAGGATCTGAGGCCCATCTGAACCAGGCTGAAGCTCAAGAGTAGAGAGGCCAGGCACTGCACACCTGCAGGGGTACTGACATGGAGACACACAAGCAAGGGTTACCACAAACAAAGCACTAGATTCTAATTTCAACATGTATAGATGAATTATGTACCTTTTGTGGGAACACTTGCTTGTCAAATGCGATGGGATTTTATTTTCTTTCAAAGGACATTATGTTTTTGTTTTTTTTAACTAATTCTCAATCACACCAACAATGTGTTTCCAAATATTTACCTAGTCTTGGTCAGGACCAGCTTTGTTAAAGAGATTTTGGGTTAGGACAAAACATGAGCTAGCCTCCTGTTGGTGCCAGAGTCAGGACTAAACATGGACCGACCTCCTGCTGGTGCCAGAGTCAGGACTAAACATGGACCGGCCTCCTGCTGGTGCCAGAGTCAGGACTAAACATGGACCGGCCTCCTGCTGGTGTCAGAGTCAGGACTAAACATGGTCCGGCCTCCTGCTGGTGCCAGAGTCAGGACTAAACATGAACCGGCCTCCTGCTGGTGCCAGAGTCAGGACTAAACATGGACCGACCTCCTGCTGGTGCCAGAGTCAGGACTAAACATGGACCGGCCTCCTGCTGGTGTCAGAGTCAGGACTAAACATGGTCCGGCCTCCTGCTGGTGCCAGAGTCAGGACTAAACATGAACCGGCCTCCTGCTGGTGCCAGAGTCAGGAGTAAACATGGTCCGGCCTCCTGCTGGTGCCAGAGTCAGGACTAAACATGGACCGGCCTCCTGCTGGTGCCAGAGTCAGGACTAAACATAGGCCGGCCTCCTGCTGGTGTCAGTCAGGACTAAACATGGACCGGCCTCCTGATGGTGCCAGAGTCAGGACTAAACATGGTCCAGCCTCCTGCTGGTGCCAGAGTCAGGACTAAACATGGACCGGCATCCTGCTGGTGCCAGAGTCAGGACATGGACTGGCCTCCTGCTGGTGTCAGAGTCAGGACTAAACATTTCAGTTTTATCTGTACTTATTATTTCTTTTAAAGTAAATTTTATACTGAATACTGGTATTTCTATTTCTAATATACAAAACAAAAACATGGCTTGTCAATATAAAGCACTTTGAATTACCATAGCCTTGTTTTTCATAGACTCGGTACAGGGCGGTACGATCCTATGCTATTTCGACTGTGCAAAAGAAGCCTGAACCACTTCGTTTGATCGTCCAGAGCGAGCTGCGGACGATCCTGCTTTCACAGTGAAACCTGGAGCAGCTCCTCTCACAGCTCACTTCGGTCCCCAATTTAATCATGAGGACTGAAAAACACAGAGCTGGAAACATGAAATAATGCTCCTCACTGACTTGATCCTGTGACAAATCGCCAAATTCAGGGATGGAAACCTTATCAACCACTTTGCATAATGTATCCAAATGAATCCATGACATGCGTTTAGATGCAGGAGTTTTGTGACTATTTTGACCTGAAACTTGTTGGTTGGCTCAATTTGCACAAAATTGCCTCAACATTGACTCAGAACAGTAGCCTACATAATGATTTATACACTATATTTATACACCATTTATACACTATAAACAATTTAACAGCCCAAAAAGTTGTGTTTAGCTTCACCCTAAACAAAGACATCACCTTCAAAACTAACTTACCCTGACCTGTGCTTGTCCAGCTGGCTTGCATCCTCCTCTGCCTCCTTTTGCTTCTTCTCGCTGACACAAGAAGGTGACCGCTGCTTCCCAGTCGCCTCCAGCATCACTCTGCCTTGCTCCAGTAACACCGTGAACAGCAATCCCCTGTAATTCCACGGCACTAGACTCCTCACACACAACGCGGTCTCTTGAGGATGCAACCTACAGGCCGTCATGTAGTCCAACGCTGTCAGATAATTCAGTCCGCCAATCATCCTCAACAGCCCTCTCCCACATAAAGCTCGGACACAACTGGACGGATGAGGGGCGCTGTGCTCAATAACTGCTTGAAAATCTTCTGAAGCTCCCTTGTGGTCATCTGAGAGAAATCTAGCGTATCCTCTTAAGACTTGCACCGTGTTTTGGTAGCTCTGTTGCCCCTGTGCGCTTGCAAGTTGGCTACAAATTGACAAGGCTTCCTTATGTTCACCACAAGCAACAACAATCAGCCAGGCGTACTCTTAATTCTCTTCCACCTCCATCTGGCTCCAGGTGGCACAAAGTTCGTAAATTGGCTAGAACCGGTTCAAGCAGCTGACTCCTTCTGAGGATCTTAAATCTGATCTTAAAAGCACGCATTCTTTAAAATCGGACAGTCCTCTTTCGGCTTGTTGTTGTAAATGGCTCCGAGCTGCCATTCCAGTCCCCTGCTCGGTGAAAAATGTTTGAAAACTATTTCTAGCAGTTGCAGGGTGGATTTTGAACGCTTCTCCTAAATCATAACACGCATCTTGAATTCTTCCTACTACGGAAAAGCAAGCAGCAGCTCGGCATGTAAGAGTCTGGCTATTTTTTCTACTTCAGAACAATTTTGATTTATGATGATTGAATATGTATCTATGCATTCTGCAAAATTTCTCGCAAAAAATAAATGCTGTGCTTTCAGTTCCAACACTTCTGAATTGTCTGGCGATACGCTAACGCAAATCAATCGCTAGCATAGCAATTCTATGTCTAAATGTTCGTTTTCTTCAACTAACTTAGCTTTAGAAATGAACGAAAGGTGTGTTTGCATATGTGGTCTTTAAAAGCATTCACTATCTTATCCAAATATTGACCCTGTCTGCTTTTAACTAACTGTACAGCATCTAATTTGTTTTTATGATATGCTCTGAGGTAGAGTTTTAGCCCTGTGATAGCATGGCGTTCAGAAAACAAGCAAGCTAAAGCGCGGGTTAGCTCCAAAACCAAAACAGTTTGACCCACTGGAGGCGTATTTCTCTTCCCTTCAAGTATAGTAGTACAACGAGCAAATATTTCTTCACAACTGTGCCCGCCGTTCAGAAGCAACGACTCCATTTTGAAAACAGTAGCCGAAATGTTATTTGGACAAAGTGTGGACAAAAACACAGCGACTAAACCTTTATTGAACCCTTCGGGCGGCTCATTGTTGCCATCGAGCCAAGTTTCCAAAGTAGAAATAATGACTTGTAGATTGGACAGTTTTCTCATGTGTGACACGGTGGAGCCGGCGTGAGTCCTGAAAGAAGACATGTAAAGAGATGAGGCTTTATCGAGTTCTCCAGCAGCTAAAAAACGATCCGCCTCTTCGCATAGCTCCGAAGAAGAGCCGCCATGACGAGATGGAGAGGTCATGGTCAACTGAAGGCATAGGTAGACCTGCAAGAAGAGAATAGGAACATTTAAAGTTAATTTTGCAACTCTTAAGGACAACAACGGTTCATCAGATATGCTTAATGATCAGTTATAATGTAAAATGGGTGCCTATTTTTCTTAAAGCACATATGATTATAATTTAGGGCTGGGCTATATTAACAAAAATGAATATCTTGATAAATGTTTGGCAAATCTTGATAACGATATTTGGACGATATTTTGTCAGTTCAACATAAATGTGTTAAAATCCGTGTTCAAATTAGTTGGAAACTGGAAAATCGACAACCTTAAAGAGAAGCTTAACCCTAAAATAAGTTTTTTGGCTGTTAAACTATATGGTGTTTAAATAGCATTGTCTACTGTTCTAAGTCATTTTTGGGCATTTTTAGTGCAAATTGAGCAAATTAGCAGGTTTCAGGTCAAAATAGTCACAGACTGGCTGTGTCTCTCATGTCAGCTCCAGGTTCTTTGTGACCTCAGCATGTACTGTCCATTAAGAATCGAGAAACTAATTGCAGACACCTGCTGCTCTCCACTCTAAGCCCCTCCTTTCCCTTTTTCCCAAGTGCCTGGGGTCCATTCTAATCTCCTAGTACTTTCTGTCGATTTGAACAGGAAGTGGGAATGGGAAGGCCCAGGCTATTTTCCCAATGCTTTTCAATGAGTTTGCTGTGTTTGAAATGTGTTTGTGGGTGGAGTTCGGATGTTGAGCTTACCTTTAAATATTCTAGCAAGTTTGAAACTTATTGAATGACGTAGTGTCGTGATTTGAGCGTGATTGACAGTAAAGTAGAACTATTAGTTTTAGTAACTATTTAGTTATTATGTCAAGAACACAAGATGTGAAAAATTAGATATTTTATACTTGTCAGGTTCAAACCAATCAAACATACTCAAAAAATGTAAAATGCTAATTCTATTATCAGGCAAATATTTGTCAAATTTATCACAAAAGAGCAACAATCTTCCATCATAAAATTTATTTTCCTGTTTAATAAAGCTCTTTGAATTACATAATGCACAGATTCTGATACAGTACATATTTAAACTTTCCTTGTTTACATCATCACTTTTGAATTTTTTTTTTTTTGTAAATGAGTTCTTTTGCAGCATGTTTTTTACTGCACAATATACTCGATATTCAATTTTTATCTTCATAACAACATTCACAATATTATCTAAAATTCGATATATTGCACAGCTCTAATTATAACACTTTTCTTATTATGACTTAGATTAGTGTGACAGTTTAGCATAAATTAAGTTGACAACTAAAAGTAGAAAATTAAAGGAAGTAATTAAAGCTTTAAAACATAATCCCTCCATGTGTCATCAAAAAGCGCCAACATGTAAAGACAATTTACACGCAACTGACAGTTTCCTGGCGTTTAAGCAATCATTTAACACAATAAAAGTGTTACAAGGTATAACAATTTGTTACATTGTGTTATTTATGTTGATTTTGGCCCAGATGTACAATGTGGTTGCTAGATAACATTTGTGGATTCCCGTCCACATACTGTACGTCATATTTACTGGACAAAAGACGATAATGAACTTGACTAAATGTTTATTGAAATCTTAATCACAAATATGTTTAAAGGAGACCTATTGTAATTTTTCTCTATATTTAGGATGAAACTATGGCAAAAGCAGATCAATAATTCACATTTTTTTGTTCATTGCAAAACACAAAAATGATTTAAAATGACCTAGAAATAGAAGCAGGTCCATTGACTCCCTGTTCAAAATGACAGAACTGATAAGCTCCGCCTCTTCATTGAAAAACTGTAACTTTCATAAGCAGCAGACTTTAAATTACGTTCTTTTTGTTGTTGGTAAGGGCTACGTGACAATTCTGAACCATATATGTTTTACGCAGAATCTGAATTTGTGAGTAATCGCAAGTAAATACAGACAAGTGGGCGGAGATGGGTGGTAGGTGAAGACAGGGATTTTATGAGCACTGTTAGCTACTTATCAACAACAAATAAGGCTGTTTAAAGTCTGCTGCTTATGAAAGTTGCGTTTTTACAGTGAAGAGGCTTATTATCAGTTCCACAGTTTTGAACAGGAAGTCAATGGACGGTTTCTATTTCTGTTTTAGAAGCTTTTTTTTTTAATTTAATTTTTTTTTAATTGACCTTTATTTAACCAGGGAAGTCCCACTGAGATTCAGAATCTCTTTTGCAGGGGAGCCCTGGGGGAAGGGTCAGGGGAGGCATTAATGGACATGTTTTTAGCTGTAGGAGGAAACCGGAGTACCCGGAGGAAACCTACGCAGACACGGGGAGAACATGCAAACTCCACATAGAAAGGCCCCGGGCGGCCCAGGAGTCGAACCCAGGACCTTCTTGCTATGAGGCCAGAGCGCTAACCGCTTGCGCCACCGTGTCGCCCATTGTGTTTTACAATGAACAAAATGTGAATTATTGATCAGCATATTCCATAGTTTCATCCTAAATATATAGAAAAATCACACTAGGTTTCCCTTAAAGGGGTATGTGTGTAAGATTGCTGATGTAAGTTAGGATCTGTAATCACCTTTTCACCATGATAGTATGGCTCTAAACTTAAACATCTCCATGGAGACAAGCAGCATACCACTACCAGGCCAAGTTAAAAGTCAGATCTGTGGAGAGGCTACTCATGGAAACACATGTTTTCAAGACATTTAAGTTAAACACTTTGTGAAATACCTTTTTCCAGCAGGAGATAGACTCAAGAAGACTAAAAGGAAAATTATGCTACATACATAGCACCAAACAAAAAATAACGCTACTTGTAAATGTCAAGTGCATGTAATTAAATAGCTAGCTAAGGCTATGCTAACTTTGTGATTGACAAACAAGCTAACGTTACTTTTTGAGGCGCTGATCAAGCTTGTGGTTAACGTCGTGACTCGTGCTTACCCGTGAAAGTTGAAGTATGTAAGTTAACTCTTTTGACTCATGAAGCGTAGAAAGAGTCCTCGGTTATTTGTCACGCTGTTATTTTATTGAATTTCAGCGAATACAAACACAAATCCACACTGTCTATGCGCAGGACCCTGCTTTCTTGTAACTCAATGCGTTTTGTGCACCGTCTCCAGGGCAACGGGTGTCCCGCACACAGCCTGCAACAAACACCGCAGTGTGGGCTGCAAAAGTACTGCAAGAAGAGTTTACAGCTGCACGAGGAATAAGCTTCTCACTTTAAAACTAAAAGGAAGCACCGCTAACAGGTTTTAATGACTTTTATGTTGTGCGTATCTGTTCGTGAGGTCCTGTGTCATGTGGCTCACGCAGGCACATAAACTAAATAACATGCATCCTAATAAACAGTGGCTTATGTTAACCAAGAATAAATTAGGCTTGTTTGTGCCTTTTATTTTGATCTAGTTCAGGGGTGTCAAACTCCGGCCCGGGGGCCAAATTCTGCCCTCAAGAAGATATCATGTGGCCCTAGCAGATTATTATTGATAGTGGACCCTTATATTGTTGAGATGTAATAAATGTAAAAAGCATACAATCTGTCCAAAGTTTTCTGGCAATGAAATTATGTGCAATATAATGTAATGCAACATAATGTAACCCGGGCCGTATTTGAATTTACCACAGAGGGAATTATATTTTGAGATGTGGCCCTCGACCAACTCTGACTCTAATTGATTTGGCCCTACCGCCATTTGAGTTTGACACTCGTGATCAAGTGTTTCTCAAGCAAATATTACAGAAGAAACGCCCCCTTGTGGTAACATTCTAAAATCGAGAAGCGCTGCTGAGGAAAAAAAACACTACTACCACATAACCACTTTTATTATTAGAACATTTAAAATAAATACAATACAATGCTTTTACTTTTCAAGCTTGATGTTTATGGGTCTTGGCAACCCTTTTACGAAGCCGGAGAAGGTTTTTCTTTTCGACTCCAGGCTGGGTCAAGCACAAACAAGTACTTTCTGTCTCTAATTCTCTAATGCATTCCATAAATGATTTTTATTGGATTTTTTTGTTTTGTTTTTTGTTTGCTTTATTTACTTGTTTTGCTGCCTTTTGCTTCCACCTACAGGACCAAGTAAGCTATGGTAAAATGCAATTATTATTAATAAGGTGCATGTAATGTAAAAAAATAAAATAAAATAATAATAATACAATACAGGGGTGCACGGTAGCCAAGTGGTTAGAGCTTTGGCTTCCCAATAAGGAGGTCGTGGGTTCGACTCCCGGGTCGGACCATATCAACATCTCACGATCTCTCTGGGTGGAGTTTGCATGTTCTCCCCGTGTCACCGTGGTTTCTCCGGGTACTCCGGTTTCCTCCCACCTCCAAAGACATGCATGTTTAGGTTAATTGGGCATCACTGTAAAATTTCCCTTAGTGAGTGAATGAGAGAGTGAATGGTTGTCTGTCTAGCCCTGCGGCAAGTTGGCCACTGTCCAGGGTGTTCCCCCGCCTAAGGCCCAAAGTCACTGGATAGGCTCCAGTCACCCGCGACCCTAACGGGATTTAAGCGGTAGAAAATGAATGAATGAATGAATAATAATACATAGAATAACAAAAGTAAATACATTAATAATTAGCAGTAATAGGTTTCATTTTGGGACATCTTTGTATCTATTCTACAAGTAACTGATGAATACATAGGCTACTGTATTTTAAAAAAAAAAACAGGAGTCTTATTTTGTTTAATATATTTATTTAGTGCAACAGTAAATAGCCTATATGAAAATCAGTCCACTTCTTAGTAGCTGGTCATCACCTGAACGAGAAGAGGTGGAGATGAAAAGTATAATACAGCTCATAATATAGTTGAGAAGTTTTAGAAAAAAAAAGTAACTTGTTGTGACTCACATTGCTGATCCAGTAGGAGTAGGCGCTGACCCTGGTGAAGACGGAGGGCTTCTTGTAGTAGTTGCAGCCCATACTGGAGCCAAAGCTGACGATGCCATGCACATCCCAGGAACCATCAGGGTTCTGGCAGTTCAGGGGACCACCAGAGTCTCCCTGTAGGTGCAGAAGACCAAGTGGAGGGTTACTACTACGTCTCACTCTAAAACTGGGTACTGTTTAGTTCTGTTTCATCTAAATGCCATAGAGCGATGTTTAAGCAGTGAATGATGTACAAGAAATTATTCATCTGTGTCTCACATTGCAGCTGGCCAGCTCTCCGTCTCCTCCAGCACAGATCATGCTGGTGGTGACCAGGGTGCCCCACCAGTCAGACTTGGAGCAGGTGGCATAGTCCACCACAGGGAGAAGAGCCTGCTGCAGGACGTCAGCAATGGGGCCTCCAGCTAAACAACAAGGCAAGTTTTGCACATGATTGACTTGATATTTGAGCAATAGAGCTATTCAGTATAACTTTGAGACTACGTTTATTTGTGAAGAGATGAACTTCCCAGAAGCACAATATTAAAATGAAAATGAGATGTACAGCAAATGGTAAAACTTTCAGTTGAAGATACAAAATGTAGATGTGTTGACTTGGTTTATGGATGATATCCAAGAGATCACTGGACATCCAGAATTAAAATGAAAATCCAATCAAATTAAAACTCAATCAGTAATTAATACATCTAAAATGAGAACCTAAAGGGTAATAGAAGTCAGAGCTTTTCTAAAGGGGAACGTCTTTATTTATGTATGTATTTTCAAATTTGGACAAAAGTGCGTGTCAGAAAAATATTCTGGTGTAATTTAGACAGAAAAACATAAAGTCACAAGATTAATGCAATATAAAGTTTGGTGTTTAACATTTTTGAGTTATAGATATGATTATTCTTTACTTAATTTTTTATATTTTTTAGTCATATTTTAACTTTAAAAATCTCATATTGTGGTTTTTATCACAGCCAGNTAAGTGAGGTTGGTGGTTACTATGAAGGTATTGTTTCTTCATATTTATTTTTTTGCTTGGGAAGTACTTTTTAGCATTCACATAGACTATATTAATACATTTTTCTCTGTTGTGTGGCCAACTTTATGACTTCAATATTTCTAAATAACAATATAAGCAATTTACTGTCACATGTAATTCAATGTAAATTCTCGCTCCCGAGTTAGCTGCAGTATGAAAAGAAATTGTAATATGTGCTTTATTGTAAAAGAAAATTGTTTTCCTTGGCCCTTAAGCAACACAAACAAGCAACACTAGTGAGCTGTTAGCATGCTAGTTGTTTTTAGCAGTGGTGTGAATTCCAAACTCTTAAGTAACTTGTAAAAATGTGTTTTTGTTTATTAGAGTTGGAGTAGGAAGGCATTTGGGAAGCAAGGAATTGTTTTGACCAACAGCTTAAATGAACTAAGAAGTTTTAAACATATTGAAGTGGATACTTAGCTCATTTGCACTTCCAAAAACATCTTTGAGGTGGGACCTGGAAAAGGACCTCCATAATCCCATTGAAATAGAAAGTGAAAATCATTATGAAGATAGATACAAGTCATATTGTAGAATATTATACAATTCTTTCATGGAAATACTATAAAAACACACTTTTTTAATAATGTTTTAAAAAAAAATCTGGTAACACTTTAGAATAACTACAAAATAATTAGGCTTAATAAAACATTAATAACACCTTAATAAAGACTTAGTTCAATATGTACAAATGATTAATTAATAGAAGAAAAAGCTTATTAATGCTTAGTAACTACTTAATTACCCCGAATCCTGCCCCCTAACCCTAAATCCTAACCTTAGCTCCTTAGTTAAGTAGTTACTAAGCATTAATAAACTTTTTCATTCATTAATTCACCATTAGTTCATAAATAATTAAAGATTTATTCATGCTTTGTTCATGGTTTACTAAGGCCAATTAAGGTGTAGTTAATATAAAGTGGTACCAAAAATCTAAATAAATAACCGAAGAAATACATATGTTATGTTCAAGTTTG
This sequence comes from Mugilogobius chulae, assembly GCA_038363315.1. Classification (NCBI taxonomy): domain Eukaryota; kingdom Metazoa; phylum Chordata; class Actinopteri; order Gobiiformes; family Gobiidae; genus Mugilogobius; species Mugilogobius chulae. The sequence continues at coordinate 46,242,067 of CM076409.1, read as the reverse complement.
CATTTTGGCTCAAAAGTTAGATTTACTGTTTTGCACTATTCATATCCTTATGTTCTTGGCAGCGTCCACTGTTTAACTGCAGTTGTTATATTGTTTGAGATTGCCCTGTAAAAAAGACAAGCTAACATGTTAGCTTACTTTAACTGCATTAACAGAGCTAAAGAGAAAGTGGTGAACATATCTTCATCATGTTGAATTTTGCTTTTAAAATTGCAAGCCATATTAATGTTTTATTTTTCTTACTGTTTAGTTTTGACTTGAATAATCACAAATATTGATTCATCAGACAATTTTGACATGGTTATTATAACACCCTGGCACAGCCCCCTTCTCTCTTCTGGACAACGTTACCACTATAAAAGCAGCTCACATATGGACTTCAGGCCTTGTGGTCATTGTCTGCTTTGCGTATTATCCAGAAATGTCTTTTATTATGGTACGTTTGCTTTTTATTACGCATCTTTCATGAGGAATAAATAGCATATGATTGTCTTTGTTGCAGTGAGGAGAAGAATGCAAAAGCCACAATAGAAAACAGTGGAGAAGTCATGCTGCTATATTTATCATAAGGCTCTGTGGTGTTAATGTGGGGCTCTTTTGCTCCTTGTTTCGCTCAAGAATGCTGTTTTCTTCTGATTGTTTTTCACATTGTGTGCAGACTTAAAATGTAATTCTGACATGTGGCGCTTTGAGGAAAAAAACTGGCACACGCTAGACTTTGGAAAATATATAAACGCCCCAGCCACGTTTCCAATTAGTTTGCACAGTACATGATTAATTCAGCATTTTAATTTAGTTTGAAGCATTTTAATTAATTTGTTAGGGCCAATTAAATAATTACTCTTAGCTGGGAGCAAGGTCAAGCCGTTTAATCCAACTGCCACCTGCTGCGTTGGGCACTTGCTACTGAAAGAAAGCAGCATTTTTTAGATTTAGATTTAATGCATTTTTACACTTTTAAGATGATGACTTTTTGCAGTATAAAATCATAATTGGAGGGTTTTCAAGAAGCACAAAGTTCTGAATCAATTTCTCTAAAACCTGCAACGACTAATATGAACTTGATTAGTGTTTCTCAAACTGTGGTTCTCGGGCTGCCTCTGATTGTGCTTGAAGCCGTCTGCAGTTTGAATATTTGTTTTCTTCGCAGACAAATCTATTCATGTTTTGAACTGCATTAACTTAACCAAACAACCAGGCTTCTTTCCTTGCCTCCTTCCGTCGTTCCTTGCGTCTTTCCTTCCTTGCTTCGTTCCTCACTTCCTTCCTTGCTTTTCTTTCTTTTTTGCTTTCTTCCTTCCTTGCTTCCTTCCATTGATCATTGCTTCCTTGCTTGCCTTCTACTTACTTCCTTCCTTGCTCCATTGTTCATTGCTTCCTTCCTGGCTTCCTTGCTTGTTTCCTTCCAAGGCTCCTTGCTTCCTTCTGGCTTCCATTCTTGCTTCCTTCCTTCCTTTTTTAACTTAGTTTAATTTTGAATCATTATAGGCTTTGGATATTTAAAATGATCGATTTTAAATGCAATAGATTTAATTCATGTGATTTAGTCAATTTATTGTCAATGGTGTATTGGCAGTTGAGCAAAGTTTGATTAGTTGACTAAATATTGTATTTTGATTCTATGCACTTCTATAAACAAAAGCAAAAATTAGAAGGCACAGAGAGTATAAGTAGAATATTAAATGACTATTGATTTTGTATGTTGAATAATGTGAGTCAAATTTGGTATATATATTTTGAAAGGTTTACATTTAGCTTGTGTTTCTTGTATGAGATACATCTCGAGTGTTTCCCATACATAGACTAATGTCATGGCTGGCCGCGGCAGTAGTCTATTTTTGCCCCATAGACTCAGTTTTACAGATTGTTTTTTTTTAATAAATTATTAGTGACGAATTCCTGGACTCGTGTAGGTCTATTAAAAGCATGTTTTGCCTGCTGGCAACGTATTGGCAAATACGGAATTCTCCGCTCGCCTCAGCACCAGCCCAGCCGGCTCTTGACCCAAACGAAACACGACGGACCAACTTGTTCACAAAAAGTCTCCGACTCTCCTCTGTCCGCTGTGCGTCACCGGCGAGGCTTGTGCCTGAGCTCTGCGCTCGCTGTCGGCTCTGCTCTCTCTCTCTGCTCCCGGTCTCTCTCTCCACCTGTCTCCTCAACTGCGCTAGCGTAGAGCCACCAAGAGTGAGCTGTGCTCGCGCGAAGTGAAGCCGTGTCCAATCGTATACGGACAGGACCGCGCGCTGGCTGAGCGCCTGTGCGCTTGAACTAGCGGCACGGATACGCACAAACGCAGCGCGGTAGGGCATGCACCTGCTATGGGGGCCAACAAGCCGAGCTGTGCGTCCAGCTGCTGAAACTCGATAAGTGACAGAAGAAGTCTGTCCAGACGCGTGTGCATGATGAAATCTGGAGACAGCACAGCGCGAAAATCAAGACCCTGAACCCTTGAAAATGTTCTACCACTCATAAGTCTTAGCCAATCTTTGATTTTGCGTCAATAGCACATGACTGAGCCAGTTACGAGCCAGAAATAGAGGATGAATTAGAGACGGCTGGCAGATTAACACGGCAAATGTACGCCGCGGCGAAATGACGGCGGGATTTTGACAGCATTTATGTTAGATTCTCGATTACACAAACACAAAGCCATGGAATCTAAGTCTATTTTCCTGAAGAAGTTACAGACTCTTAGTATTCCTCGAAAAACTGGCAGCGCGAGGAGTGCAGCTTAAGCTGAGCTGGTGCAGTGTGGAGGAGAAGAACAGGTGGCGGGAGCAGAGGGCAGTTTGAAGGGGCAAAGAGAGAGATGGGGGCCCCACTGGGGAAAAATTTGGAAAAAAAGTTGAAAGTTAATGGATTTAACACAAAACAGTTTGAACATGGAGGCGTATTTGCTCCCCTTCAATATAAGGGTAGTACAACGAGCAAATATTTCTTCACATGTGCCCGCCGGTTCAGAAGCAGGACGACTCCATTTGGAGAAACATAGCCGAAATGATGGGTACGAAGGGGTGGGGGGACAAGAACGAGGACGACAAACCTGTATGAACCCTGCGCGGCTCATGCGCGATGCGAGCCAAGTTGTCCAAGAGGAAATAGATAGTCTTAGACTGGGACAGGTCTCAGGTGTGAACACACGTGAGCCGCGTGTACCTGAAAGAAACAGAAAGAGAGATGAGGCTGGATCGAGTCCCGCAGCAGCGAAAAGAAACGATCCGCCTTCGCGATAGCTCCGAGAAGAGCCGCCTGACGAAGATGGAGAGTGCATGGCAAGCGATAGGCAATAGAGCTTCAAGGAGAGAATAGAATCAGAATAGAGAAGTGCAAGCGCTAAGGACAACAGAAGAGTGCAAGATGGCCTAAGGATCAGTTATAGAGGAAGAGAAGGCCCTAGTAAGGAAAAGAACACAGGTTATTGACTGATTGAAGTTGACTCGGCTATATTAACAAAAGATGAAATATCTGATAAGATGTTGGCAATCTCTAGATGATATTTGTCAGGTGTGCAATCAGTTAAAGGTAATGAGTCCGGTGTGTGAGAATGAGTAGAATACTGAGAGAAGTCGACGCGAAGCCAAGAATAGTTCTAACAATGAAAGAACAGGAAGACGTAGTGTTATCGGGGAGCTGGGTGAGGTGTGACAGTAAAGTAGAACAAATTACATTGTTATTATGTCAAAGGGAACACAAGATGTGAAAAATTAGTTATTTGTATACTTGTCGCCGTTCGAACGCAATCAAAATCGTACTCAAAAAATTTACAATGCTAATTCTATTATCAAGGTTAAGGTTAAGGTTAAGGTTAAGGTTAAGGTACACTTATTGTCCCCATAGGGGAAATTTGTCCTCTGCATGTTGCCCATCCTTCAATGCCTCGTGGGGCATTCTCCTCAGGACGAGTTGATCGCCGCGGCAGTTGCAGGCGCTCGGGGTACCCAGTGCTCCGAGATAGGCAAGATATTTGTCAATTTAGTCACAAAGAGCGAGCAAGTCGCCGCGGATTATAAAATTAATTCCTGTTAGTAGAGGCGTCGTGAATACATAATGCAAATTAGAGCGTATATATTGATGACTTCCGTTGACTCACACTGATTAGGTGTTGTAAATGAGCGCTTGCAGCAGTTGTTTTTACTAGCGGCGAGGTAACGAGATATTCAATTTTTATCATAACAACATTCACAATTATCTAAAATTCGATATATTGCACAGCTCTAATTATAACACTTTTCTTATTATGACTTAGATTAGTGTGATAGTTTAGCATAAATTAAGTTGACAACTAAAAGTAGAAAATAAAGGAAGTAATTAAAGCTTTAAACTAATCCCTCCATGTGTCTTCAAAAAGCCCAACATGTAAAGACAATTTACACGCAACTGACAGTTTCCTGGCGTTTAAGCAATCATTTAACACAATAAAAGTGTTACAAGTTAAAAATTTGTCACATTGTGTTATTTATGTTGATTTTGGCCCAGATGTACAATGTGATTGCTAGATAACATTTGTGGATTCCCGTCCACATACTGTATCGTCATATTTACTGGACAAAAGACAATATGAACTTGACTAAAACAACTAAGCTAAATGTTTATTGAAATCTTAATCACAAATATGTTTAAAGGAGACGTATTGTCATTTTCTCTATATTTAGGATGAAACTATGGCAAAAGCAAATCAATAATTCACATTTTTTGTTCATGTAAAACACAAAAATGATAAAAGACCTAGAAATAGAAGCAGGTCCATTGACTCCCTGTTCAAATGACAGAACTGATAAGCTCCGCCTCTTCATTGAAAAACTGTAACTTTCATTAGCAGCAGACTTTAAATTACGTTCTTTTTGTTGTTGTAGTGGCTACGTGACAATTTTGAACCATAAATGTTTTACGCAGAATCTGAATTGTGAGTAATCGCAAGTAAATACAGACAAGTGGGCGGAGATGGGTGGTAGGTGAAGACAGGGATTTTATGAGCACTGTTAGCTACTTATCAACAACAAATAAGGCTGTTTAAAGTCTGCTACTTATGAAAGTTGCGTTTTTACAGTGAAGAGGCTTATTATCAGTTCCACAGTTTTGAACAGGAAGTAAATGGACAGGTTTTAGATTCTTTTTTTTTTGTGTTTTACAATGAACAAAATGTGAATTATTGATCAGCATATTCCATAGTTTCATCCTAAATATATGGAAAAATCACACTAGGTCTCCTTTGAAGGGGTATGCGTGTAAGATTGCTGATGGAAAGATCTGTAATCACCTTTTCACCATGATAGTCTGGCTCTAAACTTAACATCTCCATGGAGACAAGCAGCATACCACTACCAGGCCAAGTTAAAAGTCAGATCTGTGGAGAGGCTACTAATGGAAAACATGTTTTCAAGACATTTAAACACTTTGTGAAATACCTTTTTCCAGCAGGAGATAGACTCAAGAAGACTAAAAGGAAAATTATGCTACATACATAGCACCAAACAAAAAATAACGCTACTTGTAAATGTCAAGTGCATGTAATTAAATAGCTAGCTAAGGCTATGCTAACTTTGTGATTGACAAACAAGCTACTTTTTGAGGTGCTGATCAAGCTTGTGGTTAACGTCGTGACTCGTGCTTACCCGTGAAAGTTGAAGTATGTAAGTTAACTCTTGACTCATGAAGCGTAGAAAGAGTCCTCGGTTATTTGTCACGCTGTTACTTTATTGAATTTCAGCGAATGCAAACACAAATCCACACTGTCTATGCGCAGGACCCTGCTTTCTTGTAACTCAATGCGTTTTGTGCACCGTCTCCAGGGCAACGGGTGTCCCGCTCACAGCCTGCAACAAACACCGCAGTGTGGGCTGCAAAAGTACTGCAAGAAGAGTTTACAGCTGCACGAGGAATAAGCTTCTCACTTTAAAACAAAAGGAAGCACCGCTAACGGTTTTAATGACTTTTATGTTGTGCGTATCTGTTCGTGAGGTCCTCTGTGCATGTGGCTCACGCAGGCACATAAACTAAATAACATGCATCCTAATAAACAGTGGCATGTACCAAGAATAAATTAGGCTTGTTTGTGCCTTTTATTTTGATCTAGTTCAGGGGTGTCAAACTCCGGCCCGGGGGCTAAATTCGGCCCTCAAGAAGATATCATGTGGCCCTAGCAGATTATTATTGATAGTGGACCCTTATATTGTTGAGATGTAAATGTAAAAAGCATACAATTGTCCAAAGTTTTCTGGCAATGAAATTATGTGCAATATAATTAATGCAACATAATGTAACCCTGGGCCGTATTTGAATTTACCACAGAGGGAATTATATTTTGAGATGTGGCCCTCGACCAACTCTGACTCTAATTGATTTGGCCCTACCGCCATTTGAGTTTGACACTCGTGATCAAGTGTTTCTCAAGCAAATATTACAGAAGAAACGCCCCCTTGTGGTAACATTCTAAAATCGAGAAGCGCTGCTGAGGAAAAAACACTACTACCACATAACCACTTTTATTATTAGAACATTTAAAATAAATACAATACAATGCTTTTACTTTTCAAGCTTGATGTTTATGGGTCTTGGCAACCCTTTTACGAAGCCGGAGAAGGTTTTTCTTTTCTACTCCAGGCTGGGTCAAGCACAAACAAGTACTTTCTGTCTCTAATTCTCTAATGCATTCCATAAATGATTTTTATTGGATTTTTTTGTTTTGTTTTTTGTTTGCTTTATTTACTTGTTTTGCTGCCTTTTGCTTCCACCTACAGGACCAAGTAAGCTATGGTAAAATTCTAGTATTATTAATAAAAAAATAAGATGCATGTAATGTAAAATAAATAAAATAATAATACATAGAATAACAACAATAGTGAATACATTAATAATTAGCAGTAATAGGTTATAACTTCATTTTGGGGCATCTTTGTATCTATTATGCAAGTAACTGATGAATACATAGGCTACTGTATTTAAAAAAAAACAAAAAACGGAGTCTTATTTTGTTTAATATATTTATTTAGTGCAACAGTAAATAGCCTATATGAAAATCAGTCCACTTCTTAGTAGCTGGTCATCACCTGAACGAGAAAGAGGTGGAGATGAAAAGTATGATACAGCTCATAATATAGTTGAAAAGTTTTAGAAAAAAAAAGTAACTGTGGACTCACATTGCTGATCCAGTAGGAGTAGGCGCTGACCCTGGTGAAGACGGAGGGCTTCTTGTAGTAGTTGCAGCCCATACTGGAGCCAAAGCTGACGATGCCATGCACTCCCAGGAACCATCAGGGTTCTGGCAGTTCAGGGGACCACCAGAGTCTCCCTGTAGGTGCAGAAGACCAAGTGGAGGGTTACTACTACGTCTCACTCTAAAACTGGGTACTGTTTAGTTCTGTTTCATCTAAATGCCCTAGAGCGATGTTTAAGCAGTGAATGATGTACAAGAAATTATTCATCTGTGTCTCACATTGCAGCTGGCCAGCTCTCCGTCTCCTCCAGCGCAGATCATGCTGGTGGTGACCAGGGTGCCCCACCAGTCAGACTTGGAGCAGGTGGCATAGTCCACCACAGGGAGAAGAGCCTGTGCAGGACTTCAGCAATGGGGCCTCCAGCTAAACAACAAGGCAAGTTTTGCACATGATTGACTTGATATTTGAGCAATAGAGCTATTCAGTATAACTTTGAGACTACGTTTATTGTGAAGAGATGAACTTCCCAGAAGCACAATATTAAAATGAAAATGAGATGTACAGCAAATGGTAAAACTTTCAGTTGAAGATACAAAATGTAGATGTGTTGACTTGGTTTATGGATGATATCCAAGAGATCACTGGACATCCAGAATTAAAATGAAAATCCAATCAAATTAAAACTAATCAGTAATTAATACATCTAAAATGAGAACCTAAAGGTAATAGAAGTCAGAGCTTTTCTAAAGGGGAACGTCTTTATTTATGTATGTATTTTCAAATTTGGACAAAAGTGCGTGTCAGAAAAATATTCTGGTGTAATTTCAGACAGAAAAACATAAAGTCACAAGATTAATGCAATATTAAGTTTGGTGTTTAACATTTTTGAGTTATAGATATGATTATTCTTTACTTATTTTTTATATTTTTTAGTCATATTTTAACTTTAAAAATCTCATATTGCGGTTTTTATCACGGCCAGTGTGACATTAGGCAGTTCTCAATGCACTTTAACATGAATTGTACTGAGGACATAGACATGCACTCACTCCAGAGGCGACCCCAGCCGGTGACGTAGCAGGGGAAGTTGTTGGGCAGCACTTCACCAGAGGGAGGCAGGCAGGCGGGTTTGATGGTGTCCGAGATTTTCACTGGAGTGGACAGCTTGATCAGGGCAATGTCGTTGCTTTGGAACAATACAGTGTTTTTAGTCAAAATGTATTCACAAATGTTAATGAAATAATTATGACTACACACAAAAAATGACTAGCCATGGTCACTATCAGCTAAAATATTTATTGTCAATTTACAGACTGAAAATAATAAAAACTTCCTGGGACTATTTAGGCACTTTGTGGGAACGGTATGACAAAAATTCATTGCAAAATTATGATTCATTTGAACAACATACATACATTCTTTCTCAATCGTAATAAGTTGTGCCTATTTCTGTTTTTACTGAATATAGGCCAGATGCATTCTGACACTAATCTGAAAATGATTGTTGCACGTTTTGCTGAATGAAATTGTACTTCCTAGCCTGGGTTAAACTTTTGTCTCCAGTTGAGCATAGAGGATGTCTGTTACCGGATTCTGTAAGAGTCCCAGTTCTCGTGCACGATGATCTTGGAGGGGCTGATGGCGAGGGAGCCGGCCTCGTTGCTGTTCTGCAGGTTGTGTTTGCCCAGGTACACTCTGTAGGTGCGGCTTCTGCTCACACAAAACATACAGACTTAATGCATCATTACCATTTAGTCATGTTAAAGGATTTATACAGTACATGAATGATACATATTATTAACTTACAGTGATGGAAAAAAAAATCTATTTTAGTTACAGAACGTTGAATATCTGTATTAAATTATACCATTAACATATGTTGGCATCGAACTTGAGTGTTATTTTGTGTAAAAAAACAAACAACATACATGTACGATTAAAACTGCTTTATATTTCTGACCCTTTTCTTTGTTGTTACAAATTAGTTTAAATTAATCAGGCCAGGAACTAAACAGCAGGTGCAAACTGAATAAAATGCATGTGTAATTTGTTAGTATTATGCACTAATTTTAATATTGGAACATAAAACACAAAACAAACAGAACCACCTAGTGACTCTGTAGGAGCAAATGTCAGCTATCTCAAGTTTTTGTTCCTCCTAACTTAATCCGGCCCACTGTGTATTTTTCGAAAAGCCTAAAGCCTGTATTGCATGACTATGACTTCTGTAGTGTCACTGTAGTATGACCATACAAACCCAATGCAGTGAGCAGCAGTCAGGACCCACTCGCTGGAGATCAGAGTTCCACCACAGGTGTGGTAGAAGCTGCTGCCGCTCTGGTACTGCAGCGACACCTGGTGAGTGCAAATAAAAATAGCTATGTAGTTATTTACTTTAGCATGTGAAACATTTAACACACTTAAAAGTACAAATTTGACTGTTAGTAACCATGTACCAACACAGAAAAATAAGTAATAAAGTTTTTTTTTTTTTTTTTTTTTTTATTTAAACTTTATTTAACTAGGAGGCACTCACTGAAATTGAGATCTCTTTTTCAAGAGGGATTGGCTCACGTCAAGAGCATTACGTATATACATAACAGCTAAAATACAATACATAATTATTTGGACAATTCATTTAAATTTAAAACAGGCTGGATCAGGACTAAGCTGGGACTAGACAAGAATAAACCAAGCCTACTTTCAGACTATTAACTACTATTAATTTACAAGAGAAACTAGCCAGTGTAATTATGAGTAACTGTGGGGTCTATTTTGACAAATGTTTTCTTTTGATTATTTTATCTGAACTATTGTCGGTGTCAGAGTCGTGAGTCATGATGCAAGCCACTGAAAGTCCTCAGGAGTGTCCTATAAAGTTAAAATGATGAACTTGTACCTGCCAGGGCCAGCTGTGCTGACGGACATCCTCTCCTCCGACCACTCTGGTCACAATAGGAGGGTAGGTGGGCAGGCCGCAGCCGTATGCTGTGGGCACAAATTACTAGAAAATGTATGAACCAATAAAAATATTTAGTCAACAAGATGTTATGTGAGAGCAGCTCACCCCCAGCGACAAACAAGGCCAAGATCACAAACTTCATGGTGACTCTTCAGTGGAGGTTAAAGAGCTGTTCATTCTTTTATAGAGTTGTGTGAGCTATGGAAAGTTTAGAGAAGTCAGCCTTGAGATTAGAGAGTTATTAACCGGTCTGTGAAGAGAGCACCTGGACCTGGACCTGGGGCTGAGTGAGGACTGAAACTTTGTGTCACTGCCAAATGTTGTTTGGCAGTAACTAAACACAAAAGTAAAAGTGCTGTATGCAAGTACAATGTTTAGGTACTTAAACAGAAGTATTTTACAGTGAATGCTTTGTGAAATTGGAAAATAACTCTTAATGACCAAAAGGTTCTTAACCACAATCTGATGCTTTGTTAGCTCTCAAAGTCTCTTACTCTTAAAGTAACATTTTAAATAGTTTACTTACTGACAGTGACTTTACAAATATATAATAATTCAAACAGATACACTTTACCGATAAGAATGGTGCTGTTTATAGATAGTTCTATTCACTAAAAAACCCTAAAATGTGAGATCTTTGCCAATCTGTAGTTAAAAGTTTATCACACTGATATAGACTGATTAGGTTTTCAGAAATGCTGGTAATTTTGGATAAGCAAGTGTGGAATCATTAATAAAGCTGGCATCAGGAGCAGTTGTTTATCCTGATTGTGACCTCCTGCGCTCTTTCCCTGCAGCACCAGTTGCACAATGTAGAGTGAGGATAAGAGACTTGTCTAGAGAGGTATTAAAGGACTGACCCAATCAAGCTTGTTGTACTTGTTTAATTCCTTAAGAAAGAAAATGTTCTGTTAGATTGATATATTTATTGACACATTATATACTTAAAGCTAGGATACCTGACTTTTTAGTTGTAAATTAATAAACTTTGTGTTGTCCACTACAAAGTATATGATGAATACAGCACTTAAGAAAAAATTAGACCACTTTATGCCGTCTGAATTGAATAATAAACCATTTTAGGTGTAATCAAGAGCCGAATGCTGCATTCTGATTGGCTGTGCTTGGGTGATCCTCTCCACTTTGACTTTGCTGTTTGTAAAAAGACTTTTATAAGCCATAATCACAACCAGAATTGAATACATGTCGAAGGATTAGTGACATTTTAAACCTAAAAAAAAAAAAAAAAATCAGGTACCCCATCTTTAACTACATTTGTTCAGCAAGATGCCTCTTTCTTGTATGTCGACCAGTTACTGTAACAATGCACTGCTATTAACAAATAAATATATGTAGATTGTTAAAAATTATTATTTTATTTTAAGAGGAAACATTTTAAGTGTTTATCTGTAAACCATGATTTAAACCTTCATCAAACTTGGCTGTGCGGGAGTGACCTGATGTTGCCGTTCACACAACATCAGAAGTTGCATAACGCGCTGGGTATATAAGAAAGGGGTGTTGTTTTGGCAAAGTTGAGGAACTGACACAATGAAGCTCCTGGTGCTGGCTCTGTTTGTTGTTGGGGGTAAGTTTGAATATTAAACTTGACATTTATGAAATGAACTTTTTGTGTGCTTCTGTGTAATTCCATAGCATACGGCTGCGGCCAGCCCGCCTTCCCCCCGGTGCTCAGCAGGGTGGTTGGAGGAGTGGATGCCAACCCCCACAGCTGGCCCTGGCAGGTAGGACTTCTGGTTTAGAAATGATTGACCTGTGACATACACATTTAAGCAAATCTATAGGGGAAGAGTAAGAGGAGGCATATTCTGGCAAATTCAGAATGTAACAATACAATATTTCTTGCTAAATTTTAGGAAGGTATATATGAGAACAGCTCACAATATTTGCTGACCTTTTTCAGCATTCAGTGATTCCTTCTAGGATAAAAATCACATTATTACAATTGTGGAATCCTATTGGCTAAAACAGCGGCTCAGACAGCTGATGGTTCAAAGATAATGGTTGTCGCCTTGTTTTTTGCTGTTGAACAATTTGTACATATTTTCCAAATTTTGGAGCATTAATCCTGTTGTAAAGTTGATTCCTCATCAAAAACACAGCTGGAGTTTTGTCTAGGGCAGAGGTATCAAACTCAAATGGAGCTGGGGGGCCAAATCAATCGTAGTCAGAGTTGGTCAGGGGCTACAATATAAAATATAGGTCTATTATTTAATATTCAAATAGCTATCACAACACGTTTACTGATTACATTTGCATTATCTTATTGTCATTTCAGGGAAATGGAAATAGATAATTGTTTGCAATTTGCTGCATTCCAGTGCATTTTTGGTTTTAGAGTCTTTATAGGCGCATGAACAGTTATAACAATTAATGTCAAGCACTGGTCACTTGCTAATAATCCTATAAAGACAATAATCTATTCAGAGCACACTAGAGGAACCGTTTAGCTCTAAAAAGCATTAACAGTCCTTGTTTGGTTTCAGATCTCTCTGCAGTACAACAACGCAGGAGAATGGAGGCATACCTGTGGAGGAACTCTCATCTCTGACCAATGGGTGCTCACCGCTGCCCACTGCATTGGGTAACAACACAATTTTGTCACTCAGGCCAGACTTTGCAATGTGAGGTGTTTATAAGTTTACTTGGATAGGATACACTTTAAAGTAAATAGTGACATCAGAGCATTAAGAAATACATTTGTAGATTCAGACGTATATTCAGATGTGTCATACTAACATCTGTTCCTTTGTGATTTTACAGCAATAGAGAGTACAGAGTGGCTCTGGGAAAGCAAAACCTGATCGAGACTGAAAATGGCTCTGTGTTCAAGGGCACTTCAGCCATCATCGTGCACGAGAACTGGAGCTCTTTCCTCATCCGGTATGAAATTAGAAATGTATTCAAGCCAAGCAAAGGAAATCTGCTTCTCTAAACTATCTACTAACATCACAACAAGCAGTGATTCTGTCTTAGGACTAAACTGCTACTTCCGGCCAAATGCTAACAACATAAACAAGCATACTTCCTGTTTTTAAAGAAAGATATGGGGGGAAACTGATTGTATGTGATTTTCTTAATAGAAATAGGGCAATGTACCTTTAATCTAGATTTTAGACACGTTTGTTAAAAGTAATTCTGGTTTTCTGACAAATCCTTCATCCCTGTGGTCAATAACCACATACATTAATTTTTGACTACAATTATGGTTTAAGGCATAATGTGAAACTAGAGTGAACCATCAAAGCATAGCCAATCAGAGTGCTGCTTTCGGTCATTTGTGAAGATCAATTACTCGAGTACGTAATACTATTTAATACTTAATACTGATTTTGTCACAAAATGTAGTGTTTACAACAGTAGTGGAATGATAAATTAAAAGTCAAGTTCATTAGTAGTTTTATTATGTTTAAAATGTATTATAACTATACAATGTCTAAATAACATAATTTCTCCTCTCCAAAGTAACGACATTGCCCTGATCAAGCTGGATTCCCCTGTGACTTTCTCCGACACCATCATGGCTTCTTGTTTGCCCGAGGCCGGTTACATCCTGCCCAATGAAGCGCCTGCTATGTCACCGGCTGGGGACGTATCTACAGTGAGTACAAAACTGTTACCTAAAGTCTATTTTCAAAGCAATCTTCTTTTATTAGTCAGACATGGTTTACCCCAGCGGTTGGCAATTATTTTTCTCCAAGAGCCATATTAGAATCCAGACAAGTGACAAAAGGGCCAGACCAGAATTATTGAAAAAATTGTTATTATTTCAAGCACATTTTGTAATAAAAAATAGGCTACTTATCTAATATTATTGCACTTATTAATCACAGGTGCAAACACATGACCAAGTCAACTAAATAAAAGAAATATACACAACAAAAAATGGATTGCTAAACGTCTTGAAATCTGGATTTTAATCTTTATTTTTTTGTGGTTAACATGGTTTTAGTTGATGGACAGATCATTTAACTTGCTTAAGGTGTTTTTAAATAGACTTGAAAACTTCATTCAAGCTAAAATATCTTGGAAATAGTCATACATTTTTTCAAACAAGTAAAAAATGGTACAAGATATTAACAATTTTATTCGAATCTGACTAAGATAACTAAAATTAAGATGAATATTTTGAATTCTAGTAGTTTTAACCTAGACTACATAATATAGATGATAAGACTTTGAGGATATGAGTAATGCTTATTCTCAAAAACATGTCGGGGGCCTGATTAAAACAAGTGGAGGGCCACATCTGGCCCCCGGGCCGCAGTTTGCCCAGGTCTGGTTTATACATAACACTTTGTTCCCAACCTGAAAAAAAAAATGGAATTGTCAAGGTTTTACTTTTGTACTTTGCTAAACGTTACCCTTGATGTGACCATTGGTACTTTTTGATAACCTTATTAGCAAGTTTAAAGCCAAGTCCAGAATCTTGATTTTTTAACGCTGGCATACTTACTTAATCTTGAGTCAGAGACCCTGATGTTTGGATCTTTTCCTCAGCCGGAGGTCCTATCGCTGACATCCTCCAGCAGGCTATGCTCCCCGTGGTTTCGTACGCTATCTGCTCTCAGCCCGACTGGTGGGGCTTCCAGGTCAAAGAAACCATGGTGTGCGCCGGAGGAGATGGTGTGGTGTCTGGCTGCAACGTGAGTCACAACGATTACAAATACAAAATGATAGATAATGCAAAGTTCAAACTAGAACAGATTGTTTCTAATGAACAATTCAGAAAGCGCTTAATCTAATAACAATAATCACGCATTACAATAATTCTTTGAATTTTTAAACCTAAAATACAAAATGAATGTCTGCTTTTCACATTTACATGGCCATATCTTCTTGTGGCCATACCACCTTGCCTTATCCTTTCAGATCTCAGAAGCTAGGCAAGTCAGGGCCTGGTTAGTACTTAGATGGGAGACTGCTGGAGCACCAGGTGACACAGTGCCATGACTAGAGCAAACTGTTGTAGTGTCCTTAAAAGTGCACTGTGTAGCTTTCTGGTGGTGACACAATTCAGCAGAATTACAAGATTAAAGCTTTGGGACCTTCTGAAGTGCACCTTTAAGTGAGACACTTCATCCATACTGCCTTGTATAAAGCTGGTGTGTGCACATGAATGATTGCACACAACAGATATTTAGACATATCATATTGTTGCTCTATTGAGAGTACCTGAATATAAGCAGCGCAAATTAGATCTAAAAAATAAAAAAATATATATCATCATTGTACAGACTGCAGAGTTCCTAGCTTGTGAAAAAAGTAGCAACTAATAGTCTGGAAATTACGGCATATACTGTAGAACCTATAGAAAGAATTTATATGTGAGATCCAAATCACACTTTAAACTGAAGCTTTGATTACTTTGTCTCTGAGCTCAAAACTAAGACTTTGGGTTAATATGTTTTGAAAGGTCGCTTATGAATTTTGTTAAATTGTGTTTAATTAATAGATTACATTAAGAGCTTTTTATTGAAGTGCTGAGGTCGTTTGTTTTTGGCAACAAACGACAACAATTTGGCAACCCTGCATATAACCCCAATGTTTTTTTTTTAATTCGTAACTAATTAACTCTGTTATTCTTCATATTCAAACCTAAATTGCATCGTATTTTGTATAAACATTGCACTTTATTCAACTCAACTGTCAATAACCGGCCCGCAGGGAGACTCCGGCGGTCCTCTGAACTGCCAGAACAAAGACGGCATCTGGGAAGTCCACGGCATCGTCAGCTTCGGCTCTGGCCTCAGCTGCAACTACCCCAAGAAGCCCACCGTGTTCACCCAAGTCAGCTCCTACGTCGACTGGATCAGCGCTGTAAGAAAGAAGCAACACAATCATTCAGAATAGCGGTTAAATACGCAATATATTCTTTTGTAATGTAGGTACAGTGGAAAAAAACTGTGAAAAGGAAAGTTAATAGCTGTCTTTTTTCCCCACAGAAAATGGCGGCCAATTAAGAAGACTGGACCCTCAAGAACTTTTACAAATAAAATAAAGTATTACGTTTCAAGCTAACTTGTAACGGTGTCATGTCTCTAATAAAATACAGTTTATGCGATGGGAATGTTTTCAGTCGGACCACATGGCAAATTTCCAGTCTTCATACAGCAGACCTTTTTTTCCCATAGTATCAGTAGTATCAGTATAAAATAGGTTAGCTCTGGCACTAACGCTACACAGTCCAGCATCATGAGGAGCCTGCTCGTTCTCACTTTTATGGTCGCCGCCGGTAAGAATAAACAATTTTAACAGTTTAACAACAGAATTCAATAGAAACAGATACAATAATGCGCTAGAACATTCTCATTGGGGATAATACTGTACGTTTATGTCATGATCTCAAAAAACATACCAGTAGCTAAAGTTTTTCTATGGAAACAAGCCTCCTCTTGGCCAAATAATAGTTCATTTTGTGGCCATGCTTAGAATTTCTTTTTTTTTTATCTCTCTTTCTAGGTATTTCTAGGGCTATATTTTTTTAGTCGATTAATCGGTTGATGGAATCTTAGTCGACCAAAACTTTTATTAGTCGACTATTGAGATTTTTTGGGGGGCGACGAGATGATTTCAAGATGTAATTTTACAAAAGTGACTTGTTTTATTTCTGTTTTTGTAACTTTAGCATTTTTGACTAGATTTTGGTTATATAAAGCATTCAACTAAAAAAATAAAAGCATTTTAGAAATTTCTAAAGACTCACATTTTATTTAGCTGTGAGGGTTGCAAGGAGGTTACATCCTTATTTTGTGGGTCCTGGTCTGAAAAGTTTGGGAACCACTGAATTAGAAGAAGACACTGCACCTATAAATGGTCTAATCTAGAGTTTCCCAACCTTTTATGAGTCCCGGTGTTCTGTCAAGATGGGACCCCTCACTAGCTTTTGTGACCAAACTTCCCGCGGTAAATAGTTTACAATTAATTAGGCTAAGTTTAGGCATAATTCAAAGGCTACGTTTAGGATTGGGGCTTGGGTGAGGGTTAACAAAAGTCATTTGAAAATAAAAAAATATTACTGATTTTTAGCTCTAACTTTAAACAAGGGAGTCCCATCTCGAAAAAACACAGGCATAGTTTTTTGGTTGAAATTTTTTTTGCAGCACACCATCTATTCAAATAAGGCCAAATCAGACTACCTTGGAAAACAGAATTATTAAAATTTTTAAATATTGTTTAGTACATTTTAGTGGTAGAGGGTCCATTGCCTGGTCTTGTATTATATTGCTTGGAATCTGTGTGTTACAGGAGAAGCATTTTTAAGCTATTTTGGAGAACTAAAATGGTTTATAATTGATCAACTACATGCAATATGTGTAATATTTTACATTGGAATATAATCAAGTAGTGACCTAACCTTTAGTAGGAAAGGTTACAGTTTAAAGCGCTTTTAAATTATTTGTTCTTTGCTTTCATTCTTGGTGAAAATGTTGTCCAAAACACTTCAAAATGGCAATTGATAAATAAATAAATGTGTTTAATCTTGTTTCATAGACTTAGATACTTCATAGAGTTTTTTTCAAGGCACACCTGGCAGTATCTCAAGGCACACTGGTGGAAAATCATTGGTCTAATCTGTTGTAGATATAAAAAAAAGTTTCATCTTGTTTTTTTACATGACTTCTTTTGCATATTTGAGCAGTTAGATCAAGGATACTTTTTAGCTTCAGAATTTTTGCTGTGCCCCTCTTATTAGTCGATTAATCAGTCGATGGGGCATGTCTTCAGTCAACAACAGCTCTCGTCATTTCTTAGTTAAAGGTACTGTAGCAATAGTAGTAGTATTCCTTCTCAAAATCTAGTTTAATTGACACTCAGAACAGATTTAGGTGGTACTTGTGTGAAAAGTTTAAGGACCATTGATTAAACTAGAAAAACAAACTTTTAAAGTTAATTTTTTGGCCAAATGTACAAGTTGTACATTGTTCTTATCCTCAAGTGATTGATGTTTGAGCAAAAATTACTAGAACATAATTTATAGAAATCAGATAAAATTATATAATAGTTTGGTCTGGTGTTTTTGTCTTTTTGTAGTAGGACTGTACATTTAATCAAATTTCAATACCAATTGTAATTATTTGCATAGTCGCTGATAAAAATTGTGCACTTAAGTGAGTTCGGTACATATCATGCATGTATTTATTTAGAAGGAAAAGTTGCTCATAAGTAAAAAATCTTCTACTTGTACAAAACTTTTCAAGAAGACCTTTTCTGTAAGGTTTGTTATCTACTTTCACTTTACTTTTCATCCTCCCTACCGTTTCTCTAACGGTTTTTTCTATTATCTAGCAACCCATGTAAAAATATAATATTACCAAAAATACTGGAGTGCACAATAGCAACGAGCCCTGGACGTCCAAAAAGGAAATTGTGGGTTCGATTCCCAGGTCGGGGCAAATCAACATCTCACGATCTCTCTGGGTGGAGATCGCATGTTCTTCCTGTGTCACCGTGAGCTTTCTCCATGTACTACAGTTTCCTCCCACCTCCAAAAACATGCATGTTTAGGTTAATTGGGCGTCACTGTTAATTCCCCCAATGAATGAATGAGAGAGTGAATGATTGTCTGTCTAATCCTGCGACGAATTGGCAACTGTCCAGGGTGTTTAAGTCTAAGGCCTAAAGTCACTGGAATAGGCTTCAATAATCTGCAACCCCTTACAGTAACAACCAATAAAAAATAAATGAATGAATAGAAAACAATAACATTTTGATGTCCTGTTACTGTATATGACAGACTGAACACAATTGTGAATGTGATAATCATAATACATTTACATGTATGCAAACTATAGAAAGACTTTTTTACTACGTTGTTCTGTCCTTGCAAATCTCTGCTTTGTTTATTTTTTTTTTTAAAGGCTGATTTTGAAAGCTATATGAATATAAAAAGAAACTTTAAAATAGAATGACAACATACTACTACCCATCTAATTATTTTAAAAGAAAATATTGTTTTGAAATGCACATCACTTAGTCTTCACTGAAAATACAAGCCATTTGCTCCTCAATGTACTTTTTTAATGCACTCTTGTTTGTACATTAGCGTGTGGATGTGGCGTGCCCACCTATCCCCCGGTGCTGAGCAGAGTGGTGGGAGGAGAAGATGTGCGACCACACAGCTGGCCCTGGCAGGTAACAACAGCTTCAGCTACAACACAAATACAGTTATGACACAGATACAGGCAGGGACATTTGTTTAGTGAGCGGTCCACTGTTTGTGTGTGTGTGCAGGTGTCTCTGCAGTCAGGCAAGTACGACCACTGGAGTCATGCCTGTGGAGGGACCCTCATCTCCTCTGAGTGGATTGTGACTGCTGCCCACTGCATCCTGTCAGTCAAAATGAAGTTTTATGTATTATGTAATCTGCAATCACTGATTGTATCATAAATTTAAACAGTGCAATAGGCTCTGTTCACGTTGTAGAATACAATAATGTTAAGTGTGTTTTGATATCTTCTCTCCTAAATAATTTTGTTGCACTGATGAAAAGAACTAAGTGATAGTCAAGTTCACTCAGTCATGTTTAATTTATTAACTCTTTATTACTCCTATTTTCTAGTTACATTGTCTTGAATAGTTTAAACTTAACACTGATGCAGATACAAAGCCCATCACAGTCTGATCCAAGTGGAGAAGATGAACAAAAAAGGGGGAATAAAAAGCCAAGCCAAGCCCTTTTACTTATATAGCACATTTAAAACAACAAAATGTTTATTGTCTTATGTGAAGACAAAAATATCTTTACATAAGCATTTGAAGAAAACATAACAAAATAGAAAAGCATAAATTCGGGCGTGTTTAAAATATATACAGTATTAGATTACTACTGTACTGTAGTTAAGATTTAAATGCTTTTTAGTTAGTTTTAAAATGTTCAATCGAGGGAAAAGTCTAATATAAAGATGTTTCAAAGTGTAGGGGCAGCAACAGAAAAGGCCCGATCGCCTCTGTTTGCATTAGACTTGTGTTCGTAAAGAATGAGAATAAATTGTACCTTTTCGTGGTGTCTCTCAGGACCGGGTACAGCTATCGAGTGCAGCTGGGGAAGCACAGTCTGGAGAACAGTGAGGAGAAAGGCTCACTCACACTCAGCCTGGCCAAGATCGTCAGACATCACGCTTACAACGACCACCTCAGCCGGTAACTGTCACTAAACAGTTTATTGTCAAGAAAATGGGGAGAAATGTATTGATTTTCTGTGTATTATAGGAATAAACTATAATATGTGTAGATCAGTAAAAACAGCTAAGAAATAGAAAGAGGTCCATTTACTGCCTCTTCATTGTAAGATTTTAATGTAACAAGCAGCATTTTAAATTTGTAATTTTCATTGTTGTAAAGACTATGTAGCTCTGTATTTTGAACCATACACGCTTTACTATGAATCTGATTTCTTTGAATAATCACAATTAAATACAGACAAGTGGGTGGGGATAGGTGGTAGGTGAGAACAGGGCTTTTCTGAGGACTTAATCGTCAGCTGCAAGACAACACAAGATTGTAAAACTTTGAGTAAACTAATGATAAGTAAAGACAGTTAAAACAAGATTTAAAACTTACAAAAATAGATTTCACACAATAGGTAACCTTTAATAAAATAAACAAATAAGAAAACATTCAATAAGTGTACTTAAGGAAAAAAACATAATGTTGTTCTGCTTCATTTTAGCTCGTATGAAATCTTACAAGATGGTGGCTGGATTTGGACATTTGCTATAGCTTACAATGGCTACACTTTCTCTAGCGATCATATTCTAAATTAAAGGAGAGCTATTGTGATTTTTCTGTATAATTAGGAAGAAACTAAGGCATAAATAGATCTATAATTCACATCTTGTTCTTAGCAAAGCACAGGAATGAGTTAAGACGACTTAGAAATAGTAACGGGTCCACTGACTTCCTGTTAAAAACTTCAGAACTGATAAGTACAACTTTAGACAAACTCATCATGAGAGAACAATGCTGTAACATGGTTAAAAACTCAGAAAAGTACATTTTACACAATGGGTTCTTTTAATGATCTTTTCTTGCTATGACTAGATTCACATCGTCTGTTTACTCATATATGTTGATGGTCAAATACGTCAAAGTCAAAATGAAATCTTTGTGACAGAAATGACATCGCCATGCTGAAGCTGGAAAAACCCATCACCTTCTCTGACACCATCAAACCTGCCTGTCTGCCAGCAGAGGGCACTATTCTGCCTAACGGAGCCCCTTGCTACGTCACCGGCTGGGGTCGCCTCACAAGTCAGTGGGACATGCATTATTTGGGCTCATGAATTCAAGAACACATTCTAACAAAGTGATAGATGTGTTTTTTCAAAGCTAATCTAAACTGGTGCTTTCTCCTCTTCTCCGTGTGCAGCTGAGGGTGATGGGGCCATCATCCTGCAGCAGGCCCTCCTCCCTGTGGTGTCTTATGAGATCTGCTCTCAGGACGACTGGTGGAGCTTCCTCCTCACGAGGGACATGGTCTGTGCCGGAGGAGACGGCATTAAGTCGTCCTGTATGGTGAGTCCAACAGGCAACTAGGGCGGCAGCTAATAGATTAGTTGACGAATTATTTCTTCAATTAGATGTTTAGAACATACAAGTCACTTGAATTAAAAAAAACACAGAAAAAATGCACCATTTGAATAACGCAACAAGTTCATAAGTGCTTGATTTTTTTTTTATCTCCTTTTGAGTAAGTTTTGACTGTCCTGAGATATGATTGGCTGATAGAAGAAGACATGCAAATGATGTAATTTTACTTAAAATAGGGAAATGATCAGCGTTTTCTCACTTGAAAATTTGAGGAAAAAGTCGCTGCACATAAAAAAAGGATAAAACTTGGTTGTTCTAGGGGTAAATCTTAGTGTAAGAAAGTCAAATTAAGTCAAGCACTTTTTTTTTAAATTTTAGCTTCTTTTAGTTTGTATTTTTTTCCATTGTAGCCCTGCTTGAGAACATTTTGGAGGTGTAGAAACTAGAGTGGGGCCTAAAGTGGGGCCGGGGGCCAAATTCAGCCCCAGAAGTTTAATCTGGCCCAGAAAAGTCTCTAACTGCCACAAAGTAGACCAAATGAAGTATATTCTCGTAAAATAATAATAAGTTCATAATAAGTTTGGTCACCCCTGCTTGACATCACAGACACAGTAAATGTACACAATTTTCATTGATTATCAACACTGCAGATAAACAGAAAGCCTTCAGCCACCCAACACCCCCTAAACATTATGTTCTTTTTGATGAGGAAATTCACAAGTGCTACTGTTAAAATGTCAAAAATCTCCAACTGCCGTAAATAAACAAGTTAGTGAAGCACTAGATTGTTCCCACAACAACAGGAAACTATTGTTAGTTTCTATTGCGACGTATAAAAAATCATTTGTGAAAAACAAAAACTCCAGGGATGAAATTTGGGCAGAAAAAGCTAAAAAGTACATTTTATCCATTGTGTTGCCCACAATTTTGCCACTCCGTCAGAACTAACCTACAACATTACCTTCTTACTTGTGAATGGAGTTGTTTAAATAATACAAAAACTTCAACTCACAAATAATTCTCCCAGTTAAAATCCTAACAGCCTCTCAGTGTGTTTTTTCTACAGTACAATCATTGTCAGTATCACACACCCACTCAGCATGTGCATAATTACCTGTTAAATGAGTCTTCCACTGGCTTTCAGGGAGACTCTGGTGGTCCTCTGAACTGCCAGAACGGAGACGGGTCGTGGGAGGTCCATGGAGTGGTCAGCTTCGGCTCGGGTCAGGGCTGTAACGTAGTCCAAAAGCCCAGCGTCTTCACCAGGGTCAGCGCCTACAACGAATGGATCAGTACTGTGAGTTCATGGATTTATCTTTCCAATATTATATCAAAAACTGACAACGGAAAAAGGCCTAATAAAAGCTGATTGTCACTGTAAGAGTGCATATTTTATACATATTGAATTTTAGGAAATTTGTGTTATTTACAGTATATCAAAGGAAAGCTAATGATGAAGTTTATTCTGAGTCTTTGTTTGCATTAATGTAGCTTGTTTGTGGTTTTATTGACAAAGTGCATTCAATTTTGTTTTTGCAGACAATGACCAGATATTGAGGAAACTTGTGCAGCTGAGACAATAAAACAAGAACCCAGCTGACCTGCGTCTGAGTTATTTGTGCTAACAGTAGTTACACAACTTAATATGAGCTTTATGTATAATAGTGAAC
Source organism: Mugilogobius chulae (assembly GCA_038363315.1). Classification (NCBI taxonomy): domain Eukaryota; kingdom Metazoa; phylum Chordata; class Actinopteri; order Gobiiformes; family Gobiidae; genus Mugilogobius; species Mugilogobius chulae. The sequence goes on along the minus strand of CM076409.1, from coordinate 46,218,725 downwards.
AAAAAAAAGTGTTATTCTCATTTTCTATTGTCTACAAGACAAGGAGAATTAAGTGTATTTTTAGCACTTCTATCTAATTGAAGTCAAGTCACAACCGTGTTTATATAAAGTTGTTGATGTGACCTTGTGTCAGAAAAGTAAACAGAAAGTTAAAGAAAGACGTTCAAAGCTAGCATCACGTTAGCAGTTAGCTCGCAGCTATCGTTAGCATGGTTAGACATATTCATAAACATGCATTTTACTTAGTTGGACTGTTGGATCACTTTATTCATCTCTACGTCTTCATATCCATACTTGACACACATTACCGTAAATCCACATTTGCAGATATAGTTGTTGAGTGATAAAATTGTTGTTCTCTGATTCAATCTCAATGTTAACTTTCCCCCACGGAGGTCAGGGTTGCCAGATTTTCAGAAAACAACAAGCAACCTAGCCTTTGAAAAAAAACAAACAAACAAGAAAACAAGCGACTTTAGACCTTCAGTAAAAAAATATTTGAAATCATATTTGATCATTATCAAAGGATTTAAATTACAAAAATATGTTGTCATTACATTTTCTTGAATCAAAAAAAAAAAAAAACCTGCTAAAATCTTTTTGTTTATGATGTCAAAAACGCATCCCACCACTGTCAAAATTCACAAACGACTTTCCAAAAAAAGAAGCCCTACTCTGACGGTAGTGGTAGTTTTAAAGTTAGCAGCTTTTTAGACTCAATTGAACTGGTTTATGGTACAATTCCCAAGTATTCACCAGACATCTTAAGCAGCTGCATATTTAATTGTAATCTTTTGTTCAGTTGTGATTGCCACAGTCTTCATAATTTCCAAGTGAATTTTAAGTTTAAACGGGGATAAACAATAGTTGAGCTGTACAGAACTGAAGTTGTACAAAAGATTCTACTGAAAGTGAATTATGTATAAAAGCACAGCGAGGCATGTTTTAATTTTCCACTGTGACATCATAAGGTGGAACAGATTGTTTTCAATTTAAAACAAAGAGAGCTACATAAACACAGGATTTTTTGTATTACACAAGTGTGAATGAAACGAAACGCAACTTTGAGTGTGTTTTTGGTGAGGAAATGTGATTATAACATGAATAACAAATTAGCATAGTATGGCCTTTAACAGTGCTAGCTTGCAAACATACAGTATCTTGAATTTGTCTGCAGCATTATCTTATCAGGCAAGCATTTATTCCTTTGTGTAATTCGTTTAGAGCCAGTAGGTGGAGCTCCAACTTAAATTGACATGGGAAACACTACACTTGACTTGAATGTGGTTCTGGTGCATAGGATTCCAAAGAGGTGGTGCTCAGAAGCAGGTTTGAAGGACAGGAACCATGCAAATAAAAAAACTCTTCCATTACACACATCATGTCAGGTTTCTTAGCAAATATTTTATACTTATTTTATTTATAAAAGACTAGTGAGGAAAAAAAAAATCCACATTTCTGAAAATACACATATAACATGTTCCAAAACAGCATAAGTACAGAACAGAAGAGAAGTTTTCACAGTACACACAGTATAAAAGTTAGCCTAAGGACACACTTACAGTTTACAAACATGAAAATGCATATAAGGAACATACATTCAAATACAAAATACACTTGATACATTTTTCATTAATAAAAAGTCTGTAATAAAAACAAATACTTTTAGAGCAAGAACGGTGCATACACAACTTGACAAGTCAACCAAAACAGACATGATGATGAAAAGTTGAAATGATAACAGAGAAATTATGAAGTCACAATGTTGTTCTGGTCTTTGCATGAGATATGGACACTAAACACTAAAAACAACGCCAAAACAAGCAAATATTTGACAAAAACTTAGAAAGTAATTGGAATGTTGTTAGATACATACTACGCCTGTATCTGTTGTCAATTCTTCATTAGCCCCAGTTAATTCTTTGCATAGTTTGGCATTAAAAAAGGAATGGTGATGAGTGACATTGTTGGGACACATGCAGCTGCGCGGTCAAAGGGGCTCTGTGTGCACGCTGAGGTCAGGTTACCATGGATACAAGGGAAATGCCTCTAAGTATTCCAATACCCTTTGCTTCTACGTCTAGCACTGTCCTGTGAAGAATGCTTTGTACAGTGTGTGCCCTTTTACAGATGGGACAATCAATGTTCTTCAATTCAAATGATTCTTTTACGATGTAGATAATAGAAAAGAACTATTGGCTGCATGATTTGAGAAAAATGTCTGAGTGCAAATCGATAGGCAATTCATGATGAAAATGGTAGTCTGTTCAGAGTTCATATTTTAAACTGGCCAAGACAAACTAGAAACATAAGCATTATAAAACTTGTTTGTAACATGTAAACTTAGCTTGTCTAATGCAGAATATTTAGTTGGTGGATGAAATTGCATACTTCAAAATGTGCAACTAGGGCTGCAACAGGTTAATGATTAATCGCAACTAATCATCAGCTAATTTAGTAACTGAATTATTAATGGTTAAAAATCTAACTTGCATGAACTGAACAGTTTTTTTGAAAAGAGAAGTAGTGGTGGGCAAAACATCAGATTTGAGTGGAATATCAATGTGATTTTGATGATATACAAAAATCAAATATGAGTAAAATGATACTGAAAGCAAGTTATGTTGTAAACTTTAAAATAAAGATATAAAGGTGATGCTTTAGAAACAAATTTTGACACCTTTTGGATAGGTTGACTTATTGTCTGAACTAAGTAAGCAAAAAAGTAATGCGCAATTAAGTTTTATCAATGTTGCCCTGCACTAAAGGCAGAGGAACTGAAAATGTATTAGGCTGGGTTATATGACAAAAACGAATATCTCGATGATTTTTTGGCATATTTTGATCCCATATTCAAGCGATAATTTGTTAGTCCAAAATAAATGTGCTAAAACTAGCTTAAATATTCCAATGAGCCTAAAACGGATTGACGTTTTGACTTTCTTAATATAAAAATTTGACACTACAACAAAAAACTTGCTTTTTTTCAAGAACAGGATATAGACAAGATTGTATGCTTGTTCCATTAACAGTCCTAGTTCAAACCAATGATAACCGACTCAAAACCTAAAATACTCCTCATTGTATATCATAATTTTGCTGTTTTGTGAAGCCTCTGAATACTTATTGTACTAATTCTGACAGGAAATAAACTGTTGCATCTACAGTATTAGAAATGTGCTCTTTTGTAGCGTGTTTGTACTCCACGATATACTCGATATTCAATTTTTTGCATATCTTAGAAACAACATTCACGATATTATCTAAAATTCGATATATTGCACAGCTCTAAAATGTATTATTGCTATGACAGTATTTAATCCAGATATTCATGTGCTTCAACTTCTTGTTTATAGGTGACATTTTCAAGACATTTTATAATCCAAAATAAACTGGAAATTAGTTTTGAAATGTTAATTGTCACCATTGATCTGAAACCAATGTATTGCGCCGGTAATAGAAAACAGAACAATCACTATAACTGTAGCCGAACAAAAGGCACTTAATCAAAACATTAATTCTTAGAAGCATTGGGATTCTGATAACAGCCTTGGACTAAAAACGTAATGGGAATGTCAATAATTTATTTTCTAAGATGTAGTTGTCATTGTGTTCTTAGTATTGGTGGTGACCTGCGCCTGACTTACGCGCTGGACTGGAAAACACCTGAGGGTACGACTTTCATTAACATCACAACGTATGAACTCACTAAACTATGCAAGGCTGGTTGTGCAAAGACTTTTTGACATTATCAGACTGTGACTTCTACATACAGTATCGTAAAGTAGACATATTGTGCAAAATTGACTTTCTATGCATGTTATATGTTGTCTTCTCATAGGAGTACTTTTCTACAGTTATGCTTGTTTTATGAATCTGGTTTACAAGGTCATCATTCTCTGAGCCTCAGATATCAATCACTTTTTTTTTTCTTTGTCAGGGAAAAAAAAAAAGTCCATAAAACATTCCAAACACATTTTGGAATTAAAAAATATCATAGGCTAGCATGACTCAATTTGCTCAGCAGTTACGTTACTAAAAGCTTCATTTGTGTTTTTTTTTTGGATATGAATTGTAGTTTTTGAAGCTAGAACATGAGTAACACTGTTATTCACTTTATTCCACCCGCACACTTTTCTTGGCAGTACACTTAAGCTCTGTTAAGGTAGCTAACATGTTAGTTGTCTATCTTGCAGTGTGATCTTGATTATAACTTCAATTAAAATAAACCCATTGGCTTAGCTTTTACACAAAGTGCATCATGTGTATGCTCAGTGTGATCATTACAACATTTGACGTTTGATTGTGTCTAATAACTTAGATGTGGGTCTATCAGTAGCTCTCCACCACCAAAAAAGTATTTATTACATGCTTATTTCTGTAGCTTTAGATGCTAATTGTGTCTACAGCAATTTTTCAAACGATTTCGGTGATCATTAGTTGGCCAATTATTCTTTTTGATTGATAAGTTGTTCAGAATACAAAAGTCTTTGAATACAAGATTTTTGCGAATTTTGAGCCAGAAAATGTTACTTAAGAAAGTTCTAATGTAGATTAACAGACAAACTAGTGTTATTGTCAAAAAACACTCAAATTTACCATTTTCATGGCTCATTATAGTCATTGCTGTTCTGTCTGAGCAATTTCTCAGCTGTTTTGAGATCTTTATAAAGCAGAATTGTATCAAACATCACAAACTAATCAATACTAAAGCTAGCATCAAATCTAGATTTTATAGACTCTCTCTCTTGGTATTGAAATTGTGTTTGAAGTAGTACATCAGTAATTAAGAACTGTGACAACAACACTAGTTTAAAGACCAGCTAACCATTATTCAAATAGTCGACAATTATTCAGTAACCAATTAGTTGCGTTTAATCGATTAACTTGTTGCAGCCCTAGTTTAATGTACATGTCTAAGTGCTAACTGTGATCACTTAAAGTAGTAGCTTTTGCAAAAGTAGCTTTGGAGAAATGCGGTTGTAAAGCACTGACTTAGGCTGACTCAACTAACCGGAAGTGTGCTGCTAAGAAAAGTGGGCGAGGCAGAACAAGGTAAATAAAGTCACCAAAAGCATCGTTAAAAGCTAAATAATGCATAATACGTCCACTTTCAGGCTTGTTTCCAGTATATATTTAATAAAAACGTTTTAGTTTTATTTCTTACAGCAAGAGGTATTAAACTTCTTTCTAAAGTGCCAAATACAAGCATGATAACAGAATAAAAAACTATTGTTACATTGCTAACGGTTTGCCAACAGCGCCAATGTAACGTAATGGCACTTCTTCCAAAATAAAAAAAAGGCTATTTTCTAAACAACATGTACAACGAACAGCATAAGAAACAGAGACAGCTTAATAATTAGTTTGAAAGACACTGAAAAGGTGACATTTGTAAACAAGGTGAAAAATCCAGCTCATAGTATAAAGATTTGGCTGAAAATGGGACAAACAAATGGGACAAAAGGACACTTCCTGAGACAAATTAAATAAAATATGCATCAGATATACAATACATGATTATCTGCACACAACTTACACTTTATGAACTTATTGTATTTAGAAAGATTGTATTTGGATAACCCTTGCATACTAGAACCAGCTCTATTGAATAAAAATGTCTATGGTAATGTGCAATTTGATCAGCATAAAAAGTAATTATATTCACCTCTGTTTTGTGTGCATACCAAATGTTTACGGTCTTAAAATAAATTCCCATATTTTAACATTAAAAAAAAAAGAGAAACAGCAAAAGCACAGCAATCATGAAGCTGGTGAAGTCGAATAAACACGCTTATCCTTGCCATAATAATCTCACTAGCATAATGTCCAGTTTAGAAGTGCACTTAGGAGTTTTTGGCACAATATGCTGTTAGTCATGTCCATCCAGTAAGATTGCAACCCATCCAGTGCTTTATAGAATATGGCATTGCGTATCGTCGTTTAAAGTGCAACTTGGTTTGTCCATATCCAACGTTTTGGCTCAAAATGATGAAAGGCCAAAAACATTTAAATGGAGGCACCTTATCTTCATACTGCGGCGGCGGAGTTAGCGGTTCTATACTTATTTGCGTAGGCACTTGAGATATGTCGCCGTCTTTCATGTGCAATTTCTCAGACTTTATCCTTCGAATCTTAATAGGCAGAAGTTTGTTTTTACCCAGTCTGCGGTTAGCAGAGGCAGGTTGTTCATTTATACTTGTGCTGGTGTTAGTCGCGCTGGCTCCTTCAGACTCGTACTGGAGTCCGTCCACAGGCACCAGGTCCTCGTAGGAGGGAAGCTGGGAGACACTGGGTCGCAGGTTGCTCTGTCGGACTGGATACTGCCCGCTGCCCACGGCCTCCTCGTATGTGGGACTGCATAGCGCTGGGCCTGCTCCTCCGCCCTGGATGAGAGAGGACACAGGAGGAGGGAGGTGTTAGTGACAGAAGTGGAACAATACAGGGGTCTGGAGGACTAAAGGAGAGAAAGAGAGGCACAGACTGGAGGACTAAAGAGGGAAGTAAGCCCCACCATAAACCTGAAATAACAGCCAAATTTTGTGAGAACATAACTAGCAACAGTGAACATGTCCTTAAAATGTCCTTAACGGCGCACGGTGGCTGAGCGTTACGCTCTTGCCTCACAGCAAGAAGGTCGCGGGTTCGATTCCCGAACGGGCCGGGCCTTCTGTGGAGTTTGCATGTTTCTCCCGTGTCTGGTGGGTTCCTCCGGGCACTCCGTTCCCCACCAACCAATAACATGCATGTAGGTAAAATCCTCCAGCTACAGTAGTCCTGACCAGCCTAGCAACAACACCTGAGATGGGTCCCGGCGCTGCACTGCGCGATCACTGCTCCTCAGGAATGCCCAGAGGCATGAAGATGGTCAAATGCAGAGGACAAATTTCCCTACGGGACAATAAAGTATACCTTACCAAATACCATATGCAGTTTAGTAGCACAAAGAGTTTCATTGCCACTGTCAGTGAAAAAATTTCATATACAACAGATGCAAGCAACTAGTTCCTCTTTATTTGACTGTTTCACAAAAAGGATGCATAAATAGGTTAATGTTCACCTAAAGAAATGCTGGTGACCTGAGGATATCAGACCTGTGACTCCTACACAGTCCACACCTCTTACAGTAATCCCACCAGCCTGAACTTTGAACTGCCTTATTAAACTTTCATTAGAGCTTCCATAATATCCATACTAGCTGACAGCTCCTTTTGCTTTGAACCATGTGACACTGTTCCTTCGTGAAAAATATATATATACAAGCAGTACTTTGTTTCTCAAAACGGTCACTTGCTGATGTCATGAGGTGTGCCCTGTGTCTCAACAGGAAGTGCTCTAGTTTTTATGTCTGATTCTTAGTGTCACTTCCACTACCACTTTGCTATTTTTTTAGCTTTGTATCCTTTGCTGGAACATCTTAGTGAATGCACAGTGTTTAGAATTGATTTACTTGTGAAATCTGTGGAGAAGACCATCGCAAATGTTTTGATAATTGATTAGCTAGGCGATTATTCTTCAGTTGATCAATGAGTGGCTTAGAACGCAAAAAACACTAATAACAAATTTCTACAGTTTGACTCTGACAAAGCTAAACTAGTGTCACTTGAGTACGTCCTGGTACATTTACAGACAAAAGAGTGTTTTGATCAAAAGCACTACATTTGCACAATTGCAATGTCACTGCTTTTCTCAACTCACTGCATTTTTTAAAGCTTATATAAAGACCAGTTAGCAAGTATTCAAATTGTGTAGTTGTGATTATGATTAGTCTGTTTCAGCTCTAAACTTGTTGACCCACCCAAAAATAAACTAAAGAACAGCAACAGTGTCATTGAACCATCATAAACACAGCTTAGCGTTAAGTTCTTCTTTAAGTTATAAAATACCAAATAAAGCAAACGTCGGAAAAAAAATACAGAAGCCCCCACTGTGCAACATTATATTTAGGTCCAGCTTTGTTTGACTTTTAGGAGATACTCAGGATCAACATTGCCAGTAAATTAGTTTTATTACATCAAATTAAAGACACACCTAAGATATGGGCTAAAAATATATCGTGAAGCAGATACTCAATCTAGCAAATTTCATGAAGTATATCTGATCCCTGTATCGTATAGGGATGTTTATAAGGTTAATATACAGTATAAGCATGTATATTCAACAAAAGAATCATACTTGTGTAATCTATAGAAGCAACATGAAATCTTTTCAGTCAATAGAAACTAGGGGTGAGCAAAAAAAAATGGTTTATTGTTGTTTTGAATGTTTTATTCTTATGTTCTACCATTCATGTTTGCTAAATTAACAATTTTGGGAAGTCCTCAGAGATGATTTTGGGCTGCACAAAAATAAATTGATGTGATTTTAAAATATCAGCTGCTGTATTTATAGTTATAAAAAAATAATAATAATAAATTCTGCACAAAAGCTAATTTGTATGTTGGTATCAGCAAATATTGATTTAACACTGCAGGAAGTCAAAAAATGGTTGTCAATATAAAAAAAAAATTAAAAAAAAAGGTCATTTTAGAAGCAAAACTGTGCCTTTCAATCTATATACTTTTTTTTGCATTAGCCGCAAAATTAAATATTTTAAAACAAATTGAATGAGTTTGACCTTAACGTTTTTGTCATATCAAGAAGTTTGATTTAAAAAGAGTGTCAAATTAAACTTGAGTGATGTAAAGAAATGAAAGAAAATTAGAAGATGTCACTGTTGTTTGGTCATGACTAGGGATAAGACGATTCACTTCATTCAGTTTACGATTTTGCAGCCACAATTTTCAAGTTTCTTAAACTTTTTTTTATCCATAAATTCCATTTAAAACGAAGCCACTGTTGTTAGAGCTCAGAACTTGTATTTTTATCAACATTTGAACAGTAACATAAACAGTATTTAGTGTCCATATTTAGAGGTTCCCTGTCAGTTGGAATGCACAGTCAGGTCTTGCAAAGTTCACACTTTGTTTTGTCATACTCATGTGGCTATTGTACTGTTTTTTGTATTATACAAATACAAAGTGTGTGTTTAAGTCAGTGGCAGCAAGAGCAAAACTGATCAATTTTGGCCTGTCGATTTGATTGAACTTTAATACTTGATATTAGATCTGCATTCCTAATTACAATATATCCAAAAACTGCAGCCTTTGTGATTTGGTACTTCCCACTACTAAAATTGCGTTTTGAATAAACTGCGATAGAAAGTCACTCACATCTCAGCGTCGGTCTGCCCGTCGTCGCCTGCGTCTGAGCTTGCTGCTGTCGCTGGAGATACTGCTGCTCGCGCTGCTTGTTCCTCATCCCCAAACACAAAGACAGCAGCAGGACGGCCACTCCGGATCCCACCAGAACGAAAGCCACAGACGACGCTTTGCTCTTCTTACCGGTCGGATCCGGGTCGTGGCTGACGCTGTGGTTGCCGGAGGGATCGGCCGGGACCACGCTCCACACGATCATGACGATTCCCAGCGCCACCAGGCCGACGCCCAGGGCACACAGAGCGTACTGAGAGCCGGAGTTCCCAGTGTTGTTGTTGTTGTTGTTGACTGTGGTGTTTCCGGCGACGCGGCGGCCATTTTGGCTCGTCGAGGCGTCCGCGCTTGAACGCATTTTGTAAAGAGGATGTTGATTCCGGGCAGGTCAGAGAGTCCAGCAGCGTCAAATTCTGTGAAGAGAAAAGATGGAAGGTGGTTAAAAGCAAACAGTAATCTTTGTATCAAAAAATAAATACTACACTGCAAAAATGATCAAAAATGTCTTAAATGCATTATATTTATTTGTCCATTTTTACTGGGAAAGATTTGTTTGTCGGTGACCTAGATTATGTACTGTAATTGTTTCAAGGTATTGCCTTGTTTCAATAAATGTCGTCATGTTTCAAGCCAAAACACTGCTCAATGGTGCGTTTACTTACCCTACGGCAAATTTGTATCAAGTTACATTTCTTGTAAAAAAATAGTCAGAAATACCTTGAAAAAAGTGAAATATGCGGCATCAATTAAGTAGTTCGTTCTTTGATCAAAGCTACTCAAAATGAAGTTTATTTTAATTTTAACATGAATTATTCAGCCAACAATTTTAGCAGTAGCTTGAACCCCAAAAATACCAACAGTTTGCTTTAATTTACAATATGATCATATACTACTTCTAAACTTCCAATTTAGACAGTTCAATCAGTAAAACAAGGACAAAAAATGGCCAACTTTTTTCTTGTTTCTATTTTTAGCTCAATTGGAGGTCAACAACAAAACCTTACAGTATAAACAAAGAATAAAACATTTAAATGACAGCGTAAACTGACTTTGTTATGTGAGCAGCATCTGGCATATGAAGCACAAATACAATTCTATAATACATTATTCATACACTGTTCTATAATGGGACCGGCTCCATTCACATACACACAGTTTATTTTGAGCTTGTGCAGATGTAAAGGGCTTTAGCATGGTTCTGTTTATAACTTCTATCAGCGCTTTCAAACTACAAAACTTAAATGCTCTTACGACTTTACCCATGTTCATACTAAATCAGTAAACTAAATTATGGGTGGTTGACACAAAAAAGTTGGGAAACACAGCTCTAACTGCGGTTGCAACTAACAATCATTTTGATAATTGATTAGTTGCGCGATTATTCTTTTAATTAATCAATTAGTTGTTTAGAACGCAAAAGTCAAATGACTACCAGACTTTTTTCCCCCAAATTTCAATCCAGATAAAGAACGTTTTTTGGTGGTGTAGACTATATTTACTTGCAAAATTGTTTTTTTCATCAAACACTAAAAAAATAAGCTAAAATAGTATTAAATTAGATCATGACTTCTTAACTGATTGAAAAAAAGAAAATGCCACTCCATTTGAAATAATCCACATAAATAATATCTGGTTCTATTGGCAAATTCCACATGTAGAATTTTTAGAATCACTCGACTTTGGTCACATTAACTCAAATTAACACAATATGTTCACTAGTCACATTGTCTTATTTAAGATTGTTTTTTCTAGTAAAAGCAGTAAATGTACATATTTTCTATGTCATTGAGCCCAACTTCTTTCTTTAGTTCTGGCATATTTGGAACCTATGTAAACCAGTTAATGATTAGTTGACGATTCATTCAATAATTGATTAGTTGTGATGAATTGAATAACTTGTACAAATATGTAGTATCTTTTTTTTCAATTCATATAAATTGTCTTTCAAACTTAAAGATGGTGGTGCTGTTGGCAAAAGCATTTCTCTGATCTAACCCTGAGCTCTCTCAACAGACCAGATTACAAAAGTTATACAAAATAATTATTCATACAGACAAGCGATTGAGCACACATTCTATACTGTCAAACCGAAAGCATGCTGATTCACTGTGATGTCATTAAGTGATTATACATATGTGTGCCACTTTGTTTTTAGACTCCACACACTTTCCTGGAATCATTTTAATCATTTCAGCCTTGAAATTACTACAGCTAATGTTGTAATTGATTGCCGACACAAATGAACATTAAAACTTCCACACAATGACATCACACTGGAACAAAACATTTTGAACTTTGCAGATGGAGAAGGATTACTCAAACATTCTTACTCATACTTTGGGTATGTTTTTGATGATGAAACAACATTTTACATGTCAACAGCTTACTCAAGTCAAAGTTTTATAACAATGGACTTTTAATTATGACATGACAATTCATCGCAAAAACTACCAACATAAAGTATCACATTGTCATTATCCAACCAAAACCACACATTCGATTTGCATTCCCTGTCACTAAACACGTCCTTACCTTATAAAAGAAGAGAAAGTACAATCCTTTCCATGCTCTATGTAAACTGTGTCACTTGAATGAGCTCCTACCTGCAGCTCGCTCCTTATAAAGTCCAGTCTAAACATACTTGGAGTGAAATACTTTGAAGAGTTTATGAGTTCTGAGTACACCACACATTCCCTCGCTCAGGTAAAAGCCACATAGCTTCTGTGAAACAGGCGTGTTCAAATGGGTGGGCACACATTTACAATGCACAAACTTCCTACTCAATGTCACCACTGACCCAAAGTCAACAGCACAAGGATTATGAGGACAGATAAAGAGACTACGGAGAACGGGTAATGGTATGTAGTTATATACACTATACAGCTGAAAGAGCAGTTTTTCCAAGGAAATAAACAAAAGGAGGCTCTCCTTGAGGCCAAACAATAGTTCATTTTGTGGCCATGCAAGCCTTCTCAGAGTAAAGCACATAACATTTACTACCGTAATTTCTGGACTATAAGCCGCTACTTCTTTCACAAACTTTGAACTCTGCGGCTTATACAACAACACAGCAAAATATAGATTCTATAGACTTACAATTAACAAGTACGGCCTATGTATGTACTATGTATGTCAAAAAATAGGGTCTTATTTAGTCACAAAGACATCTAAACTAGAAACCATGCTTATGTTTAAGTTTATTTAAAGAAAGCTATATGACACATTTTTCATCATGTCATGTGTGTTCAAATCATTTTACTTTGCTTTACTTTTGATGTTATACACATATGTATTTGTGGTGTTTGTTGCTGGCAAACCTCCACCTTGCCTTGTGACTACAATTGCAGCTAAAAACTGGCATATTTACAGAAATGCTCATTAATGCACACTGTTCCTGTTCAAACTAAAACAATAAACATGATTTTAGCACTAAACATTATTCAGATAACTGAGTTTTTTTCTGTCAGAAGGATGTCAAAGTTTAATTTATCTGCTTGTTCTGCAAATGTTTTGAGCCCTTAGGATGAGGCTGTTTTGATCACTTACAGCGAGACTTTTCCAGTTTGATGAATGTGCAGAGTTCAGTTCAGCATGTACACCATTACACTCTGATGAGAGCCTGTCACATATTGTAATGGAGTCATAGATAACAACATGACACAAGCCACCACATTCAGACTGGGGAGTAGTTCTATTACTAAAGTTGCATCATTTATTCTCTGTTTTATCACAGGTTTATGACACTCTGACGACAGAAGTGGTGCAATCCCCAGACTATTTCATTCACAAATGTTTGTGTGTGTGTCTGTCTGTACGGAAGCTGTATAAGTATTGTCATTCATAAATCGGAGAATGCTTGAAAGATACAGTTGAACATTATAACTATTACAACATGTTTGCGCTGAGATAAGGATTTTACATGATATACACTAGAGATGCACCTTTACAGTTTTATCAGTTCCAAGACCAATTTAAATAACTTTTTTTAAATCTCTGAATCGATATGGGACAGTTACCTGATACAGTAAAATGTCTTAGAGCGGAGCTGATATTTGATCCAGTATCTGATCAGCATCACTGTTCACAACACAATCTGTCACAAAATGACTATTATCTGTAGAAGTATCAACAACAAGATAGATCCGGGGTCAGTCGTAATGGAAACATTTTAAAGATGCACTGTGTAACTTTTTGTCCAAAAACAGACATGAATTAAAGCATGTTTTTGTTATATTGCTGGACTAAATAAATAATTAAAAAACAGTTTCTTTACTTTGAACAGGTGTTGATTTGGCCTGTTTGACCGTTTGTTGTTTTTTCCACAATTTTGCATAAAATGTATTTAGACTCTTTCAGAATGTCCCAAACTATGATTATAACTTTCTAATTCCAGTAAGTTGTGTAGTTGACTTTTCACCTCCAGAAAGTCACACAGTGCACTTTTAACTATCCACATACTTCATGATTCAATAATGATTCATATTATAACGTTTCTAGTCTCCACAGATATGTTATTGTGTTTACTGGCTGGATTATTTCGCAGTATAGCATTTGTATTTTATTTCTTAAAAATAAAATGCCGAAAATCCCCAAAAATAAAAAAAATAATGGGAAAAAAAGAAAGATATTTTTGATAACGTGGCTTTTTGTGTGATGGACTATCGAGCAGAAAAGTTACATAGTAAAACTACTGCTTGTTTCTATTTGGGATTGGAGCAAATCCTGGTTACTTAAGGTCGGGAGAACACTCTGGACTAGAGCTGTGCAATATATTGAATTTTAGATATCGTAAATGTTGTTTTCAAGATCAAAAAATAAATTTTGAGAATAACCTTTATAGTAAAAATTACCCAAAAATGCCAATTAAGTAAAGAAAATCAAAAAGCTTGGTGTTAGTTAGTGACAGTATATATTTTTCTGAAAGTAGATTATTTTCACGCGACGCCAGAACATTCTGCAAGCGAATGTGTCTAGTCATTAAAAAAAGTCAGCAGAATGAAAATTTTTAAAATGACCTTTTATTCATGGAACAAGAACAAGTTTATTTATGAGAAAAACTCAAAAACTTAACTTATGGTATCATTAAATTCTACAACATGAATACAACAAAAACTATTTTGGTCAATATCGCCCAGCCCTAATCTGGAAGTGGCCAACTCATTGCAGTTAAAACATAAAGGCAGGCACAGTCATTCTTTCATTCACAACAGGAATCTTACAGTGACGCCATCCAACCTGAAAATCCAGATAAAAGTAACAATTTTCTGACTAGAATTACAATATTTAAGTCATTTATTTCAGTTATAGCTGAAAGTTGGGCGATATGGACAAAAACATATCTTGATTTATTTTGTTCATATCTCGTAATGATATGTATCCTGATATCTTTGAAATATTTTTCTATGCCTTTAGTCTGCTAATTAGAGTTATTAAAGTTTATGTCACTTTTCTTTATAACTGTAACTACTTTTCATCAGTTTTAGGTAGGGATGCACCGATCCGATACCTGGATCGGATATCGGTGCCGATCCAGGACATTTTGCTGGATCGGGTATCGGCTCCATGATATCGGTTCAACCGATATCGTGGCTGTGCCTTTAATTGGACATAATGAGACAAATTTACAGGCTGGAAAGCAACATAATATTGGCTTTTTTTTCAGATTAAGTTGTGAAGTTGTGACTTGTACTATAAACAACCGTTACATAACACAATATGACCAAATGTATTAAGTTTTATAAGAAAAAAGAAGCAATTTCAGTCTTTCACTAGTATCGGTTGATATCGGGTATCGGCAGATAGTTAAGGCCAAATATCGGGATCGATATCAGAACAGAAAAAGCTGGATCGGTGCATCCCTAGTTTTAGGAACTCTTTTTCACCAGTGATGCAATATATATTGATATGTAAGATATGGCCAAATGTATATCTTGTCGATATATCGCCCAGCCCTAGTTCATACTTCAAAGTGTGTCTAAGATCTGACAAAACAACTGATTTGAGTCTGTTTTCTAATGTCTATGTACTGACAAACTACTACAAATCTCATGTATTTTATAGTGCTGTAATCTTTTAGTTTATTCGATTCGTCGGTTGATTAATTGGTCCAAATTTTTTAGTCAATCAATTATTCTATTTAGATTATAAAGACTTATAATACTAATAATTCACAAACTCCACACGTTACTCACTCTTCCCTTCGTGTTGTGTCTCTCTTGTCTTCTCCTGTTCTGACTGCACTTCCTGTTCAGAGTTATGACCATGACCATGACAAATGCTTATTCAGCCTCTAAACTGTTGGGTAAAAAGTTATAGTAATTCTCTGTAAACTTTAAACACGTTACGGCCTGCTGAAGATCCCTCGAGCAGCGCTGTCCTCTCCACAGTCTGACACAAAACACAGCCAGGGGAATGTGAGGAATGAACCAGAAGAATCCGAGATAAACTTCTCAGTATGTGGATCTGCAGAGTTTGACAGCTGAACAGTAATCCATTAACATAGCAAACTTAAAGAGAGCACTATACTTATGCAACTGTATGAAGAGTGTACTTTGCACTACTACAAACAGTAAACATAACTTAATAACTGTAATCATGTTTGAAGGACAGTATAGCGAGCCGTGGTGCATGTTGGGAATCACTACTGTAAACAGATGAAAAATTATGAAATGCACAAGCTCATCTTCAGTTTACAGACGATGTGATGCTGCAGTTGCAGGTAGGCCTGTCACGATAATTACTATTTCGAGTTATCGTGCGATATATAAAAACGTCCACGATAGCATTTTGAGACTTGATAAATGTGTATACACGACGCAAAAGCAATTCAGCAACTAATCACCATAAACACCACACTTTCGGCTTTAGGAGAGAGGAGAGGTAGAAACACGGCAGTGTGCACGGAGGTCAGGGAGGAAGACAGCGCGGTTCAAATTCAATGAGGCTCTTACGGCGCGTGTTGGCCACGGCACGAAGAGAGAAGAGGCAGTGCAGGTGAGTGTGTTACCTCTTTGCGTGCCCGCTCCTCGCACTCATATCACTCATCTTCCTCCTGAACTGCTCCTCCGTCACTGTTCTGTCGCAACGTAGGTCCAAAAGTAAAACTTTCCAAGCGCCACAGCGTGTAGAAGAGAAAGCACGGACCATCAAAGTGTCAGCGGCCCGTTCATGCATTTCCTCGAGTTTGTTTCGCGCTGATGGTCCTCATGCACTGGCATTTTAAGCAGATGATTTTGCACTCATGTCATGCTACTGGCACAATATTTTTCAATAATTGTGCATTAGATGAAGTGCCATGACTGGAATGAGCAGCTAATACAGTATTTGACCATACAGTTTAAAACTAATAAATAAAATAAAATAGTGAAAGCATTATAATAATGTAATTGCAAAAGGGCCATAGTCTTGGGTCTGCAGATGTGAAATTATCTTTTTTTGTTTTTGTTTTTGACTGTGGCCACCAAACACATCAAATAATATAAGTGCACACAGTATAAGTGAGAAGTACCTCACAGCATGTCTAAAAAAATTATACCCACTGTTGTGTTGTTTAATTTATACAAGACATAAAAACAAAACTCTGCCAATGTTACTTTTCTTTTATGCCAATTTTATTTTAGATCTAAGAGGATATTGCCTTGAATAATTTTAGAGAATATATTGTAAAAATGGTAAAATATTTATTGTGACAGGCCTAGTTGCAGGGACTGTGGTTGCCAGATTTTCAGAGAGAAACAAGCGACTAAGCCTTGTAAAAAAGTCCTAAACAAGTGTTAAATGTTGTTTTGCTGCATAACGTGTGCTGATAGTACGCACATTGTTTTAATAGTTTAATTACAAATAGAGCTGTGCAATATATCGAATTTTAGATAATATCGTGAATGCGGGTTTCAAGATATCCAAAAATTGAATATTGAGTATATTGTTTGTAGAAAAACAGCCACAAAAAAAAGTAAGAATAGAAAATAGAGAAAATGATGCTAGTAACTTTTAATTTAGGATATAAATGTAATATTTCTGCACTTCTGATTCATTTGCAAACATTTCACATTGTTCACGTGACATCATTTTCCACACCAACAATACTTCACACAGATGTTTGCAGCACAAATAAATCTTCAAGTCAGTTTTTGTTGCAGACAAAAGTGATTGGGTCTAGTCAGTAACTAATAGAAATCACCAGATTGAAACAGTTTAAAATCATCCTTTAGATATTTCATGACAAAGTACAGTGTTATTAATCAGATATCTTGTTCACCATCTGGATTCATGACATTTTTTGTCAATATCGCCAGCCCTAATTACAAATTTAAACGAATGCACAAAAAATTTAAGCGAAAAGAAAATATCGCAAAATGTTCACATATCACATTCTCAGAGCCCAGCCCATATCGCAGAAATGTTCAATATTGTGCTGCCCCAATATGCACCTGACTTTCTTGGTTGTAATTTAGTAAACTTTGTCTTTTCTACCAAAAAGTATATTGTAAGTGCAGCCTTTATGACAAAATCTGATTGGTGAATACAGTCAAAAGCTGCACCCTGATTGGTTGTGCTTGGGTGGTCCACTCTAGGTTCAAATTGCTGTCTGTAAAAAGATGGTTTTAAACCATCTTTTCATGTTCTGAAGAGCAGGTAGGAGATAGGAAGAAGCTGAATCTAAAATTTTGAAATGTCAAAAATGTTTATTTCTATTTCATTTGAGTCTGTTCAAATAACAAATTTGATGTTTTGATTACAAATTGGGACACACACTTACACAGAACCTCCCAGCTGTTCACTACTTTTTCACTACTTTTACACTACTTTTTCACTACTTTTACACTACTTTTCATGACTTTGAAAAGTGATCCATGTCTGCAGGTTAACAACAGTTAGCCACAAAGCTAATAACAGGGCACTTCCTGGCTAAACAACCTATTATTATATGTGGAGCACTGCAAACTAACCTTCATCTCAAGATGTACATACATACTGCTCGAGCTAACAGTACCCTGAGAGGACGCAATGCAAGAAGCTTATGAACAAAAAAGGGAACCATATGTTGAGCTAGCTGCTGAGTGCAGGCACAATGGGTGGAAAACAAAAATCTATCCAGTTGAGATTGGATGTTGTAGCTCTGCAAGCTTTTCAGCCAAGTGCTTTTTGAGGGATGTGGGCTTCCCAACACTAAAACTGAAAAAAATCTCTCGAAGATCTTGCCCTAGAAGCAGAAAACGACAGTTTTCGGCTCTGGCTGCGACGACATGACAAAGTATGGGGAACTAGAAGCATCTAGGTTGAGCTAAAGTCAAATCCAGCTGCAGGGAGCGACAGGGAGACGTTCCTGTTCACTGCCCCATCATCCTGAGAAGTTCTGGAGATTAAGGGCCAATTTATGGTCAGGTCACGTGGTCAGGAGTCGCACAAGCTGCCATTGGAGGGTCTGCCTTTTGTTTTTACCCCAGGGCTTCTGGTAGCCAATCAGAAAGCATGCAACAACGATAGCACTGTGCTCATGTTGTTCTCGTGCTCCTGCACACAAAAGTCACTTGGCGTCAAAGCGCATGGCTGATCTGTGATCTGGTTGTGATTGGTTTAACTGACTAAACACACCTGGAACCTGATTAACTCTAGACAGAAGCTCCAATGGCAGCCTGCATAACGTGACGTGGAACTATAAATTGGCCTTAAAGGGGCGAAACATACGTAAGTGAAGTATGGCTCCCAGCTGAAGACCCTGCAGCTGGCGCCCGGCACCAGCAGAGGTGATTAATTAAACCTAGGTAATTAAACCTACCAGTCACAAAACCGATACTACCTCTTCTCATAGGAAACTGATTTTAAAACAAACAAAACAAAACACTATAGTGACATTAAGATCTGCTGTTTTTTCGACAGGTATATTTTACAGGGAATAGGTGGGGCTTAGCTTTGCAGTTTTAAATAAGACGTCAGTACTTGTTTATATAAGCTCAGATCTATGTTATGTGTTGCACTTTATCAGGCGTGTTTTTCGATCAGCTTCAAGTATCTGTGGATAAGTGTTGGAACTGAAATTACTTTTAGTTCTTCTCAAAACACAGTTTAATTATTAGAAATGGGTCATGTAGTGTTCGATTACAAGACTGTAATTTATTGTGCAAGCGACAACTTTATGTAAATAATTAATCAAACATTATGAGACATGATGGATCATAATCAGCTCGTCTCATTCAACCAAGATTCAGAGAGATGACTCATTTACATTTGACAAAAACATGCAAATAAGTGATATGAAAGGCTTTGTGTTCATGTTTTGGTTCAGTTTTCTCATTTGTTGGTGTGAAAGCTTAATTTATGCATACATTTTTATGCATTTTTTATACATTTATATACTTACATGAACATCAATTGCTAAAATGACATTATGTCCAAAAAGTTAATCTCATTGGTACTTTTACTTCATACTTTTCCTTACATTTGGCTGCTCCTCCACCTCTTCACGTACGTCACACTGTCACAGACAGATAAACTTGATGATTGTATCAAGCAGGACGTCATGACAGAAACTGTGGTTTAGAGAGGTCTCACAGAAAAAGAAAGTGAAGTTCTTTCACTAGACAGACAGACAAGCTTGCACAATATTCAATTACTATTATTATTTTACCTTTTGCCATATGATAGTCAAACATAACAGTGACATCGTATTGACATTTCCTCTTGACAATGACCTGCACTGTAATGCGCTGTTGTTTCCTTTTACATTCATTTCCACTTTTAAAGCTGGCTTGGCACAAAGATGCTAAAGCTAGCTGTCAACATCAAGAAGAGTTGTGACTAGCACTTAGCATCTCACCTCAAAAGAGCAGACGGACTTTGCTAATTGACGGTCTAAATACCACAATAATGTGTCACTATGGTGAACCTGAGAGCGAACTGTCATTCTGGGACATTGTGAGAGAATCAGCAACAAACTAAGAGTCTTTCAGAGCAGTTTGAAGCTTTTGAAGACAGTTTTTTTGATGATAAAAGCGATGAAAAGTCACATAGTATCACGTCGACGCTTCCTATTGGCTCCAGTCCACTGCGTTATTAGATCTAGGCGGGCTGCTCACGTGGCCACGCCGCTACAAAAGCTGGAGGCAAACTTTTCAAGCTCCAAAACACACACATATAAACACTTATGTCAGGTAAATGGAGAACTTTCTGCAAATTCACAGCCGAAAAGCACAGGGCAGCGCGTAAAACCACAACACACAGCTTTTACGCACCTTGGCATCGTTTGGAGAGAAAAAGCGCCTCGTCTTTCCGAGCGCTGGAGACGAGTTTAGTGTAAGAAATCCACCGGCATGAATCCTGAGCTGTCCGACTGATTATTAGAGGAGGAAAGGCGTTTTAAGGAGTGTCAAAGTTGAGCTGAGATACGGATGGGCCCAGATCAGACGGTAGTGAGTAAAGCAGACGGAGAAAGAGAAAGAGGGAGGGGCGCACAGAGCACTTCCAGCCTTCAGAGGGTTAACTGTTTCACTGCTGTGCCACATAGACACAGCTTCCTCTCATTGAACTATTACGTAGTAAAAGTAACTAGTTGGCTCTCTGGTGAAAGTAGTTTCCAGTATTTTAGTCAAAAGTATTGCCTAGTAGCCTATGTTTAATGGAATAAAAAAGATTTTGGGAAACCACTATTTAAATAAGATAAACTAGACACGAATGGTCGCACACTTTTTTCCCTGTACATATTTGGGCAAGAGTTAAACTGTGTATTTTTATTTAGTAGTTAGTAGTTGGGGTAACTAACTTTTTCACTTGTAATTTAGTAAACTTTGTGTTTTCCATTCAATGTGAAAAAATAAACCACTGAGAACTGTCTGAATTGAACAATAAAGATGTTAGTTCTTATCAGGAGCCAAATGCTGCGCTCTGATTGGCTGTTCTTGGGTAGTCCTCGCCAGTTTCACTTTGTTGTTTGTAAAAAGAAGTTTATACGCTGTGATGGCAACCAAAATGAACACATGTTAACTATGTGTTTGAAGGATTTAGGAGAGGATGTCAGATTTAAAACCTAAATCAAGTTTGCAATGTGAAAATCAGCAACCCCACCTTTAAGTTAGTTTAATGTAAATTATTGTACTAATAATTGTATCTACAGCTGAAATTGGCTAGAAATTACATGTTTAACTTCCACCGCCTCCTTTTTTCTTTCACTATTTAGTTTTCAAAAAATTAAAATCTACTAAAAATGAAGATTTCAATCAGAATCAATTAATCAATCTCCTCAGGAGCAGTGAGTGCTAGTGCAGTGCTTGGGACTACATCTCCTCAACATTAAAGTAAAGCAAACACCCTAAGCTCTTCTCACAAAAACATGTTAAACAAAACTTCTCTCTAGAAAAGCTTGAGGAAAAGTTAAAGGGGTGAGTGAACAAATAAATACTGATGACATAGAGTCTAGAAGAACATTTGCCTTTAGACAAAGTTAGTTTGTGACTATTTCAACTTGAAACTTGCAAATTTACGGACTTTGCACAAAAACTCAAAATACTATATACTCACTTTAAATTTATGTGTTAAGCTTAATTTTAACAAAGCGTGGTCAGGACCATAGCTGGAAGATTTGGTCTATGGAGTGCGTTGTGGTTGGTGGAGGAATTGGAAAACATGTAAACTCACACCCTCCGGGGAACTGAACTAGCAACATACTGGCTGTGAAGCGAGAATGCTGTCACTCTGCACAGTTACTTCTTTTCAGAGAGAAACTAACCCAGGTAGGAACAATCTCAGAAAAAGCGGCCGTATGTTATTGCACTACTACTTTGACATATACTGTACTTTCAATAGAAACATACCTGAAATCGTGTTTTGTTTTGTCCTCCATGTTGTGTCTTTCACCAGGTGTTCTTGCTTTGTCTGAAATGTTCCAAAGTGCACGTGTAAGTTATGTAAAACTTGTTTTGGTATTTTTAGCATAAAGCTATTTATTCTACAGTTGTTTTACAATAGGAACCAAAAGATATTCCAATAATTAGGCAGTCCCTTGTGTGTTCCGCAGGTTCTTTGTAGTGGGACTTTTCATTGGGCCCTAGGGATGAAGCCTTCCTCATTCGTCTCAACTGGTTCCTGTCTAATGTGGGTCTTAAGTGAACTTACAACAATAGCCACTTCTGAAAGTCCAAGATTTGGCAACAATAGTGGAAATATATGCCAGGTTGTGGACTTACTTTGCTAACAAATGTGGTCAGGCAGACTATTTGTAAAATTTTTGATTTTGGACATTTTGTGTACATTTATAATCCTGAATTGAGTTCTATTTATGTGTCAATAAAATGCAGACCAAATAAATATATTACAGTTAAAACTTTTTCTATCTGCTCAAAGCTGTACACAAGTTCCTTTCACGTGACACCGCAACATACAAGCATAGCCAATATTTAGTGGGCCATTTCACAGAGCTGCGACTAATCTAGCTCCAGTTTGCTTAATACCTGCAGATAGTTTCATTCATTCCTTTGTGGGAATTTGCTGAAATGCTAAAATTAATAAATATTTAATATTCAATCACAAAGCAAAGAGCAGAATTCAAGTTAAATAATCACTAATCTTTTTAATATTAGGAAAGACTATTTTTTTCTAATCTTATGATATCATTACATTCTAGACCATGAATGCAAATAACTCAAAAAAGATGAAGTTAGCACATCACTTGACGTCTTTGCAGTGCAGTGGTTACATGTTGCTCACTTCCCTGTCGAAATGTTATGACTGTCAGAAGCACAAAAGAGTTACACAACAAAAACACAACACACTGACTGCATACAGTTTTACTTTGTGGTGGAAAAATTCTAAACTGTCTTTCATTTTATTTTAAGATCTGAGCTGAAACTGATCCTGAAATTGTGGAAAATGTGTCAGTTGGTGTCATCATTTGCCTGGGGTTTATCAGTGAGTGACAAAAAACAGTTGGTGAATAGGATTTAGTGGGAAATTCCAAGCTGGCTAGTTTAACTTAACAAACTCATTACAGTACTTTGATCATGTTCTAAAGTTCAACCTTGTTTGATGAATCTTGTTTAGTAAATCTTTTGCCTCTGAGACTCAAAAAACACATCTATATTCAGCTCTTAAAGCTTCTGCAGTATTAACAAAAAAAAAAAAACTATCTTTGACAAAAAACTTTTAACGGGTTAGCATGGCCACAAAATGGACTATTTGATTTGTCTGTTTCCAAAAATATTCTTGTAGGCTAGATATTTTTCACATTATGACATAACACGTATGTTCCTCATAAAAGGGTTATATTTCACAATAACCTAAAATCTATTTCCCCCAGCACAGTTATCTTGTTCATGTATCTATCAAGTGGAAATTAGTCCCAATGTCTTGACTACGTCTAAAAATGTCCAGTTTGTTCACCAAATTCCACTTAGTTTGTTTGCTGTTAGCATTGTGGCTAACTGCTGTTAGCATACCGACTTAACAGCTGTGAAAAAAGCTTAAAACACATCGTGGTGAACGATTTGGAGGCTCAGAATGCATTATAGACAGTGAGAAAAACATGCGGACTGATGTAGGAAGTTTAAAATTAAAGGCGCTACAGAATCGTTCGACGGCTATCAAATCTTTTTGCTCTTTTGCCGTCCTCGTGGGTTGTCATGGTAATGCGTAAGAAATACACAAAAATGGGCTTTTCTGAACTTTTGTAGTTACCACAGTCCCAATCCATTCTTTTCGTATTATTTTAGCATTTTTCTTTTTAGGTTACTATAACGTGTTCCTAAGTTGCAGACAAAGTAATCTAGCTAGCTAACATAAAAATAGTATTTACCTTGTACTTTTAACTCCACTAATCGAGTATCCATTATTTTACTTTTACACTGAGTTGGCAATCGTTAAATTGTCAGTGTATTGTCATTTGTAATATAAGATTGACAGAATAGCATTGAAAGTTCCTCCCTGTGTCTGAGTGGGTTTCTTCCAGGGACTCCAGTTTTCCCAATACCATGCATATTAGAGAACGCTTGGTGGTGGTCGGAGGTTGAGGCGCCATGTGTTTAGGGGACTTTGGAAGACATTTGTCTGTGTAAATGGGCTATATAAATCATCATCATTATTCTAGAAAAAAAATAAAACATAAATTCTCACAGTAATTTTTGTAGAAACTTGACATTTTTGAAGGTTTCTATGGGAAAAAACACAAAACATCTACATGACAGAATGTTTTTTATTTAGAGAAAACATTTTATGATAACCTTAGATTTTTTTTTTTTATGATCTTAAAGCCAGCAGCAATCAGAAACTGCACAGTATAAAACATCAGTAGAGGGCGCTACATTTGTTTTTGATACAGCAGTGTAAGTGTGCAAACAAACATTAAACATATTAGTAATAAAACATCTTTACCTTTTGAACCTTTTTACCTTTTTAGTAAAAATACAACACATTTTAAACAGTCATTCTATTAACAGACAAAAGTTATACATGTAATTGTCATTTTTTAAATTAGCATAAGGTATTTTTTATTTTTTTGTAATGTTATATACTCGCTCTTGTCCAATCAGCACTGATCCATCAACAATATCCCTTAGTTAAACAGCTATTGTTGTCCAGAGAGCTCACTGTTTGGTCAAAGCTTTCATTAAAAGGCAGAGTTTGACCTTTCAGAAGAAACTTGACTTCAAGAAATACAAAAAAAGGAATATTATAATAAATTAAAAGCGCTATAACCAATTTCCTTATTTTTCTAAGAAAAATGGTTGTTTTCATTCAGCACAATCAAAGTGCTGTTGAGGTGAAAATGAGTTTGGACTTCGCGTCTAGGTCTCTATACATCTATGTTATTTGTTTAGTAAAATACTTTTTTTTTTGCATTTGGTGATTGCTATTATTACACTGACATAGTTTAACTTGAGCTGGTGAATTGAAAACAGGTTATGAATAATTTGGAGTAGGGTTGGGCGATGGTAAAATCCTCGACATGCATCATTACGAGCCACTTACCCAGTGTTTTTCTATGGGAAAGCTGTTCTGATTGTTTGTGTTGTTTGTGTCTGATTGTTGTGTATAGGTTTATATTTTCCCTCTGGACAGGCTGATCATGGCAAACATGAGGTTTTCAAAAGTAAATGTGAAAACTCAAACAGTCTTTCTGAAGCTGGATCCTTCACACAGTCCAAACCTGTCCCAGGACATGTGCAGCTGATGGCAATACACAACAGTAGCCTGATTTCTCTGTATTCTATGCTTCTACACACCTACGCCTGCGTAGATTGGATTCTTTCGCTCACAGTTTCTAGTGCACAATGCTCGACGTGTTGCTTGCCCCACGCAACAAGCGCGGGCAGTGTGGTTTGTTTTATTGACTTTGCGTGTTTTTACTGCGCGTAGGGCTTGCGTAGAGCGAAAATCGTTTGCAGTATGTCCTGGCCTTACTTTTAGCCAGATCGCCATTTCAGGTTTATCACAATTCATGTCTTAGATTAAATATTAATCTGGTTTTACCAGATGTTTTCTCGTTATATTTGTATTGCAATTTTTAGAAAATTTAGAGAATCATGTGGCTAGATTGTGGTCTAGATGGAAGAGAACCTCATTACTTTAGTCTGTTTTAGCAGAATTACAGACCATATGGACTTGAAACTCAGCCACTTCTGCATTGGGACTCTTCGACCAATCAGATATAAATATTGCCATATTGTTGTTTTTTTTTGTAGAACTGTGTAGAACATTTATTCCAAAAATAGGGTATAGCGCTTTTTATAATGTCCATTATAAAAATCATGAGTTGTTTTTAATGTTTGCCACAGTGTTTGCCTCGAATTTTTAAATTACATTTTAGTATCACCAGAAACGACACACTACAGCTTTACGCAATCTGTATAGATCAAGTTTACCTTGTAACAGTCTTGAATCAAACATTTTTTGATCATTTATAAAGCACTATGTACACAAATACATTATAAAAATAGTCCTTCAAGCTCCATTCAAAACCAAAAAATACCTTAGACGTTCTGTAGTAAAAGTGCAGTTTGTTCAGCAGAGGCTTGTGCTACAAAAATAATCTTCCACATACAGTGTTTAGTTTTTAATCAGTGTCCGTGTTTTAGGCGCTCACACGTTGGAAACCTCGATGCTGGTGTAGCCTCGGATGGGGCTCCCGTCTGCGGTGGGGGAGTCTGGGCCGGGGGAGGGACCCAAAACTGCCGTGACAACTCAAGTCCCGCCCATGCGAGCTTTAGGGCTGAAACCTGATGGAGGCTGCAACAGAGATGAAGTAATGGTTTATAATTAAGTCTTGTCATACTGTGTCCTAATGACTTTTCTACTTTAAGTGCTTCATGGGTATTTGGAGCAAATATTCAAGCATGGGAAGCTTTTATATGTTGTTTCAGTAAAATGTTAATAAAGAATTAACTCTTAAGCCATTGTTCAAAGTAATTCAGAGTGCTTTCAGAGTCAGAGGCAAGATGGTTCATAAGGCACGAACATGTCAGAGATGTACGTTGGTGTTAAGGCCATGGAGAGACGTCTATTATTGAGCCACTGGCCAGTGCAAAGACCTAAGCACAGGACTAATGTGATTGTACTTCCTGGTTCTGGTCAGGACTTGAGCATCAGCGTTCTGGATGTACTGCAGGCCGTTACAATAGTCTAACCTACTGGAGACAAATGCATAGATAAGTCTCTCCAAATTAGGCTTTGACACAATAGTTTCGATTTTAGCAATGTTTTTTTAGATGTTAAAAAGCTGCTGATGTTATTGACTTGATGTGGCTGTTTAAGTTCAAGTCTGAGTTCATCATTACCCCCAGATTTCTAACTTGACCTGAAGGGTTTAGAGAGAGAGACTGAAGGTGACTGCTGACACGTTCTCTTTGTTTCTGTGGGTCAAAGATGACAACTTCAGTCTTGTCTGAGTTTAGCTGAAGAAAGTTGTTTTGCATCCACACACTGATCTGTTGGATGCAGTGACAGAGTGAATCCACTGGCCCATACTCACCTGCTGTTAGTGACACATAGATCTGAGTGTCCTCTGCATAGTTGTGATAGCTCACATATTATTGCGTATTAACTGAGCTAATGGCAGCATGTAAAGATTGAACGGAAGGGGTCCAAAGATTGACCCCTGGGGAACACCACAGGTCAAGGCCATGTGCTCAGACACGCAATTTCCAATTTTGACAAAATACTTCCTGTCTTCTAGATAGGACTTGAACCACTTGAGGGCAGAACCAGAGATGCCCACCCAGTCCTCTAGTCTGTGTAAAAGAATGTCATGATCGATTATGTTGTGTGATTGTATTATTGTGTTGCTTTTCATGATGATCTATTCCCGGCAGAATAATTGAACTGATGGAACTTGTCTTGTATTGTCTTCAACTCTTTGTGTGTAATGTAGTGTTTACCTTGACAGCCCTTCTCCTGAGTGAACCCTCGTCCTCAGAGTGTCGTCCTGTGCTGTGCTGTCTGTGCAGAGAGCTCTGTCTGAGAGGGGTGGGAGGGGTCCCCAAACTCAGCCGCTCAAAGTCCAGCTTAGCCTCGGCCCTACAGCACACATACACACAGGGCAAATTTTTCGAAGTGTAGGTTAAAGAGGGTACCTGATTTTGTATAGTTATAGTAACTCTGGTTAGTGCAGGACAGGCCGGACCACGAGGAAAACTTCTGGTCTCAGCGCTGGAGGACCTGGAAGTTGTGGCCAGAGCGGCATTCTGCGAGAGCTGGAGGTGAGTTAAACAACACACAAACAATATTTTAGAAAAAGAAAAAGTTCAGAGTTATTGTCTAAGTAGTTTATCAATGTTGATGGTGTTCATTCATTACTGGGAACTAAGAAAATAGGAAGACAAGGCACTCTTCATGTCTTAAAATTTGTAAAACCGTTTATGTGACTGGGCTAATCATTACTTTTGAAACATTTTAAAAGTGTGAGCTAGATTTTCTTTCCACAATAAATGGACATTTAGCACTAGCTTTTAAAATGTGTTGCCCAGTGAATAAAAGTCATTCGTCTTTTAATAAATGTGCTGTGGCTTCTGTTTTTTTTCTCTGGAAATACCACTTGTTGAGTTTGGTTATTCACGGTCACTGGGAAGATTCATTTATTCGTGTTTTTTGTTGTGCTTTCTGGCTTTAAAATAGCATTAAAAATACTCAAACATTTAATTGTTATGTAATTGTTTACTTTGTCTCTATAGAAAATATAATGCACAAAACTACATCTTAATCAGGTTGAAAAAAGAAATGGCTCCCTCTCTTCTAGGAGTCTGGAAGGAGACGGACCTCCTCAGTCTGGTACCATCTTTTCTCCCACTTACTAATCGCTCCTCCTCTCTTCATAGTCTATGGAGTTTTAGCTTTGTAAAACACAGGACATCCTAGTTGTTTTTGAATGTGACTCTAACTGCACCCTGGCAGCAAGCAAAGCCCATGGTGACGTCATTGTGACATTTGAGTGACATCACCCAGCTTCTGAACAGTCACGTTGCAGCGTCATGGTGCACCGGCATGGCAGTTTGAGCAAGGCATGCTGGGAAAGCTTGTGCAAGGGCTGATTGGTAGTTTGTTTTTGCCAGTCATAGAGCTGATCTGTCAGTCATGCATGCATCCAATAGACCCTTTGAGCATTTTTTTTTTTTTTTGAGTGACACGTGTGAATCTTGGACAAAATAGTGAAAATCATAAAATGCTGTTTGTGCTGCAGAGAATAATATTATAGGCTAGCACAACTACTGTATATTAAATTGTAATTGATGTTATTCATGTTCTCAGGGAGTAGAGAAATATAATTACATGCATATGTGTGACTTGTACTTTGCATTGCACATTTAAAACAAGATTTTTTTTAAAAGAAATAATTGTAGAATATAATACTATAACTCAGTCAGTTATACTGTATATACAGGTGCATCTCAGAAAAATTGAATATCAGAAAAAGTTCATAGTTTTTGTAACTCAAACACGTAAAGTCTTTAGTTCTTGAAATTATCATCATGACTTGTGATAATAAATATGTAATTGTTAGTCACAGAAAATTTAAGTATTGCACAAGATGAATAAAAACAAGCATATATTAAAGAAAGGTTCATGTCTATACACCAATACTTTGATTGGTGTTTTTCGTCAGTGGTTTGAGGCCTGAGGAGGAGCTTAGTCTGTGGTACTGCTCAGGGAAATGAAAAAACAGTGGCCTTCAGCTCATCTACATTGTTTTGCGTTTGGTGTCTTCTTTTGGACAAAACTATACATTTTCCATGATGTTCAGGTCTATCAAACAGAGTAATCGAACCAGTTTTGGATACTTTTGGCTGAGTGGGCAGGTACTGAAACATAAAATCTGCATCTTCACAAAGCTGGTTAGCAGAAGGAAGGAAGGAAAAATTTCAGACTGTGGACTTAAAAAAAAAACAGTAGACGAACAGCAGCAAAATATTATTAAATTCACACTGGTTCTCAAGCAACATCAATTGTGCACCTCTATACTCTTTCTCTAGACTCTTGTGCTGCTTGACTCCCAAAAAAGCACTGAGAGAAAGAGACTATTCAGGAAACCTTTGCTGGTGTTTGCAAATTCACCAGACCAAAACTTAATGGAAAGTCTGTTGAGTTTTGTCCAAAGAAGACACTACAGATGAGCTGAAGGCCACTATAAAAGCAGCCTGGGTTTACACCTGAGCAGTGCCATAAGTTGGATGTCCTCCAGGCCTCAACATAGGGGGCAGTAAAAAGGAAATCAAACCAAGTATTAGTGTTTAGAAATTAACATACTTTTTAGAAACCTAACCTTTCTTTTTTAAATGTCCTTGTTTTCTTTTATTTTGTGCAATATTCGAATTTTCTAAGACATTCTGTTTTATATTTTTTATCACAAGCTAAGATTATTAAAATTTCAAGAAATAAAAGCTTGAATTGTGTTACTATGAGTCTATATTATATAGAGGTTTGACTTACTGAATCGAGTTACTTTTTCCTGATATTCTCATTTTTAGATGCACCTGTATCAGTAATAGTAATAGTTGATAAAATAACTAACATAAAATATGTTCTTTACTTAGTCTAATATGAATGTGATTACAGTTGGTGGTCAACCATCATTTTAACTCTGGAATAATGTCTATGCAGATTTTAATTTTTTGTTGATATTGATTTGACCTTGAGTTGAATTGCTGTTGTAGGCCACAATTATGTCAGGCTCGAGCCTCAGTCTGAACCATGACCCCACCCCCCTGCGCAGCACTCTGGGACGACAGGCCAGTTTTCAGGAGAGGAACAACTCCCGTCCACAAGTAACCACTCGTCCACTCAGACATTTGCATTATTAAGATACAGTTTTGCAGATTTAACTCTGTTTTACTTTAATTTAGGTGAGTGCAAGGTCAAACACGTTACCATCAGACCCGCAGCGTAGAGCGTTTGCCATGAAGAAGATGCGTCAGGAGGTAAATGAAATCCTCAACCAGAATCCTGTGGAACTCCATAAGGTACACAAAATAAGCCACTGTAACATAAAATAAACATATATTTGTATTATATGATAAAAGTAAATATATGTATGTTCTCGTTTGTTCAGCTGACTCTGGAAAAGGTGTCCGATTTGGATGACTTTGGATTCAGTGTTTCAGACGGTTTGTTGGACCGAGGTGTTTATGTGAACAACATTCGACCAGGAGGTCCAGCAGAGCTCGCAGGGCTCAAGGCCTTTGACCGAATACTACAGGTAAAAAACATCAATGCACCATAACCCCTGTACTAATCATTAAATACATTTTTTTTATTTTCTTATATTGATTTAGATCAACCATGTCCGGACCAGAGACTTTGACTGCTGCCTTGTTGTCCCTTGATCGCAGAGTCCCAAACCGCCTTGAACTTGTCATCAGTCGAAATCCCACCTCTGTCATGACGAATCACACTGACAGCGTATCTTTGTCCCCGCCTGTGAGCACCAACATAGAGCCCACTGAGTTGTCAATCAGTGGAGAAGATGGTCCACTCAAATGGAACAAACCTGGGGACAGTGTGGGGGCAGGTCTTGTGGGGCAAGTTAATAATAATTCCTTATAGCATTAAAATATAAATATATATATTTACCGAATAGAACCACTTATACTAGATTTACTGGAAAAGTGCACAAAGGGAAAATATGAAATACAAAGATGTTTTAATCCGCCCGTCCTGGTTCAGAATGGACCGTTCATGGTGCTACACACTCTTTGGAACTGCTCTCATCGACCTGCAAAGGCAGCCTGAAAGCACACTGAGGGACTGTTGCAACTTCTTGCCTTCTCACCGTCCAGTTGTTTGAAGTCGTCACTGGAACTCAACTTATAACTACTGAAGCCACAACTGGACCAAGTCTTACTCACTGGGATGAGCTGAATTCACGAGGCTGAGTCGGACTCACTTGGCCTTTATGAAAAGGTTTATAAAACTCCTGGAGCCAGAGCCTCTGTCAAAACACATATTTTTGGTCTGAGTGGAAACAGAGGCATTTCTGAAAAAAGCCACAACTCAAAAACTCGTTTCAGACCTTACTGTGCCACAGCAGCACAAACTCTGGTGGGGCTGCTCAATTGTGTTGATTATATATGTTGCCATGGAATAAGAAATGCTCCGATTAGACTCATTGATAAATGCACCGATTAGACTACATTTTAGTTTTCATCCACATTTGTTAATCAGGTCTAGATGACTTTTCTATTGAGACTAATAAACCAAGAGCATAATATCAGTAATTATTAAATAAGTTTAAACAGTGCCAATATAAATTAAATTATTATAATTATTATTATATTTATTATAACAACTATTACTAATATTGTTTACTATACTATTATCATTGCATTTTCTGTTTCTCATATTCTTAATTTAATCTGTTTATTATCAGTATCTTGAATACAGATTAAATTTGGAATTGCAAGCACTTTAATTAGTCCTTTCAAAGAAATAATAACATGCATAGAACACTGATTAAATGATTTTAATCGGAGCATTGGAGATTATTTAAGAATAAATAAGTGAGTTTAAAAATAGTTTTACGTTCTGTGCCATGAAAAATCTGCAGATTGAATAGTAATAATTATCATGCTAATTTTGATGATGAGGCTGAGCAGATCAATAAGATTTCTTTCTACTGTTTACACCTGTTGGACTGGCCACACTGTGTGTATGTTTGTTGAGGTGTGTGCGTGTGTGGATGAGTGTGTGCGTGCGCACGTGAGCTGTGTGTATGTGATAAACACAAGGCCAGTTAAGCTCCTCCCACATTAATATGTTACCTTGGCGTCGCCCTTCCCTCCCTTGTCTCTCTAGACCAAAAGGCAGCCAGGCTGATGGATGAGAAGTGTTTTTGAGAGATTCGGTGATTGGCTGGAACCAATCAGAAAGAGCTTCCTCTGTCTGTCTGCTTGTGATGGGCAATGTTCACTCAAATGTTCCAGGAAGGAGAAAGCATGTCCCCACCATGACCTCAGACCTTGACCCTCAGTAATCGTAATTTAATATGCTAATCAATTTCTGTGTGTTTTTAAATGACTGTGTCAGTTTTGTTTGTTTTCCNGGAAGTGCAGTTCGAAAGCCACAGCTCTGAGCGCTCTAATGAAGCAACCTCGCTCAGCTGTGAAGGAGTCCTCAGTGAGGAGTTAGCAGAAGTGAGAGGAAAAGGGAGGAGGAACTGGTTTCGGAAAGGGCCTTTCACTGCTGTGCCACATAGACACAGCTTCCTCTCATTGAACTAATACGTAGTAAAAGTAACTTGTAGTGTCCAGTATTTTAGTCAAGTATTGCCTACTAGTATGTTTAATAGAATAAAAAAAATTGGGAAACCACTATTCAAATAAGATAAACTAAAAGACTTAGACACGAGGGAAAATGTTTCTCGAAATGGTCGCAAACTCGGGGAATTTCCTGTACAGATTTAGGCATGAGTTAAACTTTGTATTTTTATTTGCCTATTGTATGCAGTGTTATTGAAAAATAGGGTCACACCAAAGAAAATAAGTTTGTTTAATGTAATTTATTGTACTAACAATTGTATCTACAGCTGAAATTGGATAGAATTTACATGTTTAACTTTAACCTTTTTTCTTTTAATTAAAAAATAAAAAATAAAATCTATTAAAAAATGAAGATTTCAATCAGAATCAATTAATCAATCTCCTCAGAGCAGTGAATGCTAGTGCAGTGCTTGGGACTACATCTCCTCAACATTAAAGTGAAGCAAACACCCTAAGCTCTTCTCACAAAAACATGTTAAACAAAACTTCTCTCTGGAAAAGCATGAGGAGAAGTTAAAGGGGTGGGCTGAGGTGGACAGCAGCAGTGTGATTGGTTTGAATGCAGTTGTTTGTGATCAGCTATAGCAGTGGTCCTCACTATTTTTTAAAGAAGAGCCACATTGACGGACCAAAGAGAAGGGGAGAGCCGCAAACATAAAAAACAAGCCAGCGCAGACTATGGAACTCAAATGTGTGCTTGTATGTCAAATAGTTAACAAATGTGCAGATAAAAATGTATTTAAAATCAATGTAAATATTTTGTGTATTATAAAAAATATAGGAATTTTCAATTTGACTTGTAGCTTCCTTAGTAATATTTTTATATTACTATGGTCAGGTCATTTTACATTTAATATAGCAAATTACAAAACATTTGTTGCCATTTTTTAAACAACAATCAATGTTTTGCATTTTGAGCCCTGATGGAGTTTTAAAATTCAACATGCATCACATTATACAACCAACCCAACCACACCTGTACACTTTATTCTTTAAATACATATTAAACTGATGTGCTTCTCAGTTTTTTCTGTCTGTGTAGCTCTAGCTCCGCCCCCTCTCGCTCCCTCTCTCATCCACGCTGCTGCTGCTGCTGCGGTGACACAGAGAGACAAAAGGAGTAGTAGGCCTGTTTCTCACTTTATCCAGAGTCATACATAAATAAACCTAATGAACCTCTTTGCGGATTCTATTTAACAAAGTTCAAGTGTGGAAAACTCTCCGCTGGACTGCGGTGTTCGCGAGCGCGTGTATAGAACTAGATTTTTCCCGATCAACTTTTAAAGTGTTTAGAACTAATTATCTCCGCCAATATTGACCCTATCAATACGACTTTCTCTATCAGAATATGCCCACGACAAGTCTGTGTGTGGACGGGACATTTCACTACAGCTGCTCAAAGTTACGCAACCTATGTGAAAAGGAGAGCTCGTGCGTCCTGTGGCTGCAGTGGGAAGTCATTTGGCACAGTCTGAGCGCGTCACTTTCATTCATTCCTCAGATCGCCAAAACTTTTATTTGCTTAATATAAGACTAGC
The DNA here is from genome assembly GCA_038363315.1 of Mugilogobius chulae. Lineage (NCBI taxonomy): Eukaryota > Metazoa > Chordata > Actinopteri > Gobiiformes > Gobiidae > Mugilogobius > Mugilogobius chulae. The sequence goes on along the minus strand of CM076409.1, from coordinate 46,184,207 downwards.
GGATGAGCTCGCAGCTCCGTGCATGTCTAAAAGAATGTGCTCAGCTACATGACGTGGTTTTGTTTGGTCTATGCGCAGGCAGGGTGAAGCCGGGAGGATATGGAGTGGATGCAGCGCTGAAAAAGAGCCAAACCAAGAGCGCGCTTTAATCAAGTTTTTATAAGACGCGTGAAATGTGATCTTACCGAGAGCCGCCACGTGAGGCACAAAGAGCCGCATGTGGCTCGAGAGCCGCGCAGTGAGGAACAGGGAGCTATAGTTTTGAGTGAACAAATAAATACTGATGACATAGAGTCTAGAAAGAACATTTGCCTTTAGACAAAAGTCAGTTTGTGACTATTTCAACTTGAAACTTGCTAATTTACGGACTTGCACTAAAACTCAAAATACTATATACTCACTTTAAATTTATGTGTTAAGCTTAATTTTAACAAAGCGTGGTCAGGACCATAGCTGGAGGATTGGTCTATGGAGCGCGTTTTGGTTGGTGGAGGAATTGGAAAACATGTAAACTCACACCCTCCGGGGAACTGAACTAGCTACTTTCTGGCTGTGAGGCGAGAATGGCTCACTCTGCCACCGTTACTTCTTTTTCAGAGAGAAACTAACCCAGGTAGGACAATCTCAGAAAAGCGGCCGTATGTTATTGCACTACTACTTTGACATATACTGTACTTTCAATAGAAAACATACCTGAAATCGTGTTTTGTTTTGTCCTCCATGTTGTGTCTTTCACCAGGTGTTCTTGCTTTGTCTGAAATGTTCCAAAGTGCACGTGTAAGTTATGTAAAACTTGTTTTGGTATTTTTAGCATAAAGCTATTTATTCTATAGTTGTCTTACAATAGGAACCAAAAGATATTCCAATAATTAGGCAGTCCCTTGTGTGTTCCGCAGGTTCTTTGTAGTGGGACTTTTCATTGGGCCTAGGGATGGAGCCTTCCTCATTCGTCTCAACTGGTTCCTGTCTAATGTGGGTCTTAAGTGAACTTACAACAATAGCCACTTCTGAAAGTCCAAGATTTGGCAACAATAGTGGAAATATATGCCAGGTTGTGACTTACTTTGCTAACAAATGTGGTCATGCAGACTATTTGTAACATTTTTTTTATTTTGGACATTTTGTGTACATTTATAATCCTGAATTGAGTTCTATTTATGTGTCAATAAAATGCAGACCAAATATTACAGTTAAAACTTTTTCTATCTGCTCAAAGCTGTACACAAGTTCCTTTCACGTGACACCGCAACATACAAGCTATAGCCAATATTTAGTGGCCATTTCACAGAGCTGCGACTAAGCTAGCTCCAGTTTGCCTAATACCTGCAGATAGTTTCATTCATTCCTTTGTGGGAATTTGCTGAAATGCTAAAATGAATCAATATTTAATAATTAATCACAAAGCAAAGAGCAAATTTCAACTAAATAATCACTGGCAGAGAGTTCGGACCTTGACATTCGAGGGAAATACTATGTGAAAGTCTAGGCCACAAAAGTTGGTGGGGCAGAATATGGTGAATAATTTGAGATATTTGGAAGATGGATAGTGGGCCAGATTTAATAGGTTGGATGGCCTGATGTTATGTTGAATAGCCCTGGTCTAGATGTTTACCGTTTACTGCATACAGTTTAAATGCATTTTTTGTTGTCATACAAAAAGTGAATGGGTCTACTACACTAATAGAAAATGTGTCAATTAATCTTTTTATATTAGGAAAGGCTATTTTTTTCCTAATCTTATGATATCATTACATTCTTGACCATGAATGCAAATAACTCAAAAAAGATGAAGTTAGCACATCACTTGACGTCTTTGCAGTGCAGTGGTTACATGTTGCTCACTTCCCTGTCGTAATGTTATGACTGTCAGAAGCACAAAGAGTTACACAACAAAAACACAACACACTGACTGCATACAGTTTTACTTTGTTGTGGAAAAACTCTAAACTGTCTTTCATTTTATTTTAAGATCTGAACTGAAACTGATCCTGAAAATGTGTCAGTTGGTGTCATCATTTGCCTGGGTTTATCAGTGAGTGACAAAAAACAGTTGGTGAATCGGATTTAGTGGGAATTCCAAGCTGGCTAGTTTAACTTAACAAACTCACTACAGTACTTTGATCATGTTCTAAACTAAAGTTCAACCTTGTTTGATGAATCTTGTTTAGTAAATCTTTTGCCTCTGAGACTCAAAAAACATGTATGACAACAACTAAATATCTTTGACATAAAAAACAAACAAACTAAACAATAATAAATAAATGAAATGTGTGTCTTTACTTTTAACGGGCTAGCATGGCCACAAAATAGACTATTTGATTTGTCTGTTTCCAAAAATATTCTTGTAGGCTAGATATTTTACACATATGACATAATACGTATGTTTCCTAATAAAAGGGTTATATTTCACAATAACCTAAAATCTATTTCCCCCAGCACAGTTATCTTGTTCATGTATCTATTAAGTGGAAATTAGTCTTGACTACGTCTAAAAATGTCCAGTTTGTTCACCAAATTCCACTTAGTTTGTTTGCTGTTAGCATTGTGGCTAACTGCTGTTAGATACCGACACGCCTCGCTCTTAACAGCTGTGAAAAAAGCTTAAAACACATCGTGGTGAACGATTTGGAGGCTCAGAATGCATTATAGACAGTGAGAAAAACATGCGGACTGATGTAGGAAGTTTAAATTAAAGGCGCGGTCTACAGAATCGTTCGACGGCTATCAAATCTTTTTGCTCTTTGCCGTCCTCGTGGGTTTCATGGTAATGCGTAAGAAATACACAAAAATGGGCTTTTCTGAACTTTTGTAGTTTACCACAGTCCCAATCCATTCTTTCGTATTATTTAGCATTTTTCTTTTTAGGTTACTATAACGTGTTCCTAAGTTGCAACAAAGTAATCTAGCTAGCTAACATAAAAATAGTATTTACCTTGTACTTTTAACTCCACTAATCGAGTATCCATTATTTTACTTTTACACTGAGTTGGCAATCGTTAAATTGTCAGTATATTTGTCATTTGTAATATAAACACACAGATTGACAGAATAGCATTGAAAGTTTCTCCCTGTGTCTGAGTGGGTTTCTTCCAGGGACTCCATTTTCCCCAATACCATGCATGTTAGAGAACGCTTGGTGGTGGTCGGAGGTTGAGGTGCCATGTGTTTAGGCGACTTTGGAAGACATCTGTCTGTGTAAATGGGCTATTATAAATCATCATCATTATTCTAGAAAAAATAAAACATACATTCTCACAGTAATCTTTGTAGAAACTTGACATTTCTGAAGGTTTCTATGGAAAAAACACACACACAAAATATCTACATGACAGAATGTTTTTATTTAGAGAAAACATTTTCTGATAACTTTCTTAGATTTTTTTTTTATCATCTTAAGCCCAGCAGCAATCAGAAACTGCACAGTATAAAACATCAGTAGAGGGCGCTACATTTGTTTTTGGATACAGCAGTGTAAGTGTGCAAACAAACATTAAACATATTAGTAATTAAAACATCTTTACTTTTGAACCTTTTTACCTTTTAGTAAAATACAACACATTTTAAACAGTCATTCTATTAACAGACAAAAGTTATACATTAATTGTCATTTTTAAATTAGCATAAGGTATTTTTATTTTTTTTGTAATTTATATACTCGCTCTTGTCCAATTAGCACTGATCCATCAACAATATCCCTAAGTTAAACAGCTATTGTTGTACAGAGAGCTCACTGATTGGTCAGAGCTTTCAATAAAAGGCAGAGTTGACCTTTCAGAAGAAACTTGGCTCTAGGAAATACAAAAAAAAAAGGAAATATTATAATAAATTAAAAGCGTATAACCAATTTCCTTATTTTCTTAAGAAAAATGGTTGTTTTCATTCAGCACAATCAAAGTGCCTGTTGAGGTGAAAATGAGTTTGGACTTCGCGTCTAGGTCTCTATACATCTATGTATTTGTTTAGTAAAATACTTTTTTTTTGCATTTGGTGATTGCTATTATTACACTGACATAGTTTAACTTGAGCTGGTGAATTGAAAACAGGTTATGAATAATTCGGAGTAGGGTTGGGCGATGTTAAAATCCTCGACATGCATCATTGCGAGCCACTTACCCAGTGTTTTTCTATGGAAAGCTGTTCTGATTGTTTGTGTTTATGTTCTTGTTTCAGGTCTATAGTTAAAATAATAATCACATGAATAGGTTTATATTTCCCCTCTGGACAGGCTGATCATGGCAAACATGAAGTTTCAAAAGTAAATGTGAAAACTCAAACAGATCCTTCACACAGTCCAGACCTGTCCCAGGACATGTGCAGCTGATTGCAATACACAACAGTAGTCTGATTTCTCTGTATCTATGCTTCTACACACCTACGCCTGCGTAGACTGGATTCTTTCGCTCAGAGTTTCTAGTGCACAATGCTCGACGTGTTGCTTGCCACACGCAACAAGCGCGGGCGGTGTGGTTTGTTTTATTGACTTTGCGTGTTTTACTGCGCGTAGGGCTTGGTAGAGCGAAAATCGTTTGCAGTATGTCCCTGGCCTTACTTGGAGCCAGATCGCCATTTCAGGTTTATCACAGTTCATGTCTTACATTAAATATTAACCTGGTTTTACCAGATGTTTTCTGTTATATTTGTGATTGCAATTTTTAGAAAATTAGAGAATCCATGTGGCTTGATGTGGTCTAGATGGAAGAGAACCTCATTACTTTAGTCTGTTTTAGCAGAATTACAGACCATATGGACTGAAACTCAGCCACTTCTGCATTGGGACTCTTCGACCAATCAGATATAAATATTGCCATATTGTTTTTTTTTTGTAGAACTGTGTAGAACATTTATTCCAAAAATAGGGTATAGCGCTTTTATAATGTCCATATTAAAAAATCATGAGTTGTTTTTAATGTGTTGCCACAGTGTTTGCCTCGAATTTTTAAAATACATTTTAGTATCACCAGAAACGACACACTACAGCTTTACGCAATCTGTATAGATCAAGTTTACCTTGTAACAGTCTTGAATCAAACATTTTTTTTTATCATTTATAAAGCACTATGTACACAAATACATTATAAAAATAGTCCTTCAAGCTTCATTCAAAACCAAAAAATACCTTAGACGTTCTATGTAAAAGTGCAGTTTGTTCAGCAGAGGCTTGTGCTACAAAAATAATCTCCACATACAGTGTTTAGTTTTTAATCAGTGTTCGTGTTTTAGGTGCTCACACGTTGGAAACCTCGATGCTGGTGTAGCCTCGGATTGGGCTCCGTCTGCGGTGGGCGGAGTCTGGGCACGGGGGAGGACCCAAAACTGCCGTGACAACTCAAGTCCCGCCCATTGCGAGCTTTAGGGCTGAAACCTGATGGAGGCTGCAACAGAGATGAAGTAATGGTTTATAATTAAGTCTTGTCATACTTGTCCTAATGACTTTTCTACTTTAAGTGCTTCATGGGTATTTGGAGCAAATATTCAAGCATGGGAAGCTTTTATATGTTGTTTCAGTAAAATGTTAATAAAGAATTAACTCTTAAGCCATTGTTCAAAGTAATTCAGAGTGCTTTCAGAGTCAGAGGGCAAGATGGTTCATAAGGCACGAACATGTCAGAGATGTACGTTGGTGTTAAGGCCATGGAGAGACGTCTATTATTTGAGCCACTGGCCAGTGCAAAGACCTAAGCACAGGACTAATGTGATTGTACTTCCTGGTTCTGGTCAGGACTTGAGCATCAGCGTTCTGGATGTACTGCAGGCCGTTACAATAGTCTAACCTACTGGAGACAAATGCATAGATAAGTCTCTCCAAATTAGGCTTTGACACAATAGTTTCGATTTTAGCAATGTTTTTTTAGATGTTAAAAAGCTGCTGATGTTATTGACTTGATGTGGCTGTTTAAGTTCAAGTCTGAGTTCATCATTACCCCCAGATTTCTAACTTGACCTGAAGGGTTTAGAGAGAGAGACTGAAGGTGACTGCTGACACGTTCTCTTGTTTCTGTGGGTCAAAGATGACAACTTCAGTCTTGTCTGAGTTTAGCTGAAGAAAGTTGTTTTGCATCCACACACTGATCTGTTGGATGCAGTGACAGAGTGAATCCACTGGCCCATACTCACCTGCTGTTAGTGACACATAGATCTGAGTGTCGTCTGCATAGTTGTGATAGCTCACATTATTATTGCGTATTAACTGAGCTAATGGCAGCATGTAAAGATTGAACGGAAGGGGTCCAAAGATTGACCCCTGGGGAACACCACAGGTCAAGGCCATGTGCTCAGACACGCAATTTCCAATTTTGACAAAATACTTCCTGTCTTCTAGATAGGACTTGAACCACTTGAGGGCAGAACCAGAGATGCCCACCCAGTCCTCTAGTCTGTGTAAAAGAATGTCATGATCGATTATGTTGTGTGATTGTGTATTATTGTGTTGATACAGCTTTTCATGATGATCTATTCCCGGCAGAATAATTGAACTGATGGAACTTGTCTTGTATTGTCTTCAACTCTTTGTGTGTAATGTAGTGTTTACCTTGACAGCCCTCCTCCTGAGTGAGCCCTCGTCCTCAGAGTGTCGTCCTGTGCTGTGCTGTCTGTGCAGAGAGCTCTGTCTGAGAGGGGTGGAGGGGTCCCCAAACTCAGCCGCTCAAAGTCCAGCTTAGCCTCGGCCCTACAGCACACATACACACAGGCAAATCTTTTCTGACTGCTAGGTTAAAGGAGGGGTAACTGATTTTGGATAGTAACATAATTTTACCTTAGAAAAAATGTGAAAACACCACTTATGGTCAGAATACCAATGTGTGTGGTCTACATTTAAAAATAAGGTTTTTTATTGTCTACAAAAGAAAGTGATTTTGTTAACCTTCTTATACAGAAATTCAACATTGTCTTTTGAAATGTTATGTTCATGGGAGATTTTAAGATGTTTTAACGGGACATATGTGTTTACCTTGAATTTACTATGAAACTATAACATATGTAGATCAGCTATTTAAATTTTGCTCTTAGTGCACTGATCTAAAACAGAATAATAGAAGTGGCATAGCTGACTTCTTTAATCGTCTTCACAAACACAATTCTTGTATTGGTAGTTATGTATTTAGTCACAGTCAATGACTTATTATATTGATCAGAAAGCCATGGTAACCCTACAGCAATGTCCAGGTCCAGCAGCCTTGTTGAGTTTAAAAATTCTACTAAAAAACTAACAAATAATAGGAAGCCAAACTTTAAACTACACTTTTCCTTAAATAATTTGACTAAAACTAACAAAAAAAAAAACAAAAAAAAACACAGCTTTTATTTAAGTATGAAATCCTTCTTATATTAGCTGAATAAAAAAATACAACCCAATTAAGTTTTTTAGGATGGATATTCCTAGTCAAAGACAGGTGGATGTCTACGTATTATGAGAAACATCACAAATAAATAGCTTACTTTTATCTATGAATTGTCTTTATGTTTTTTCAATTATAATTTTGCTGCCTGACCACTCCCAAGATGGCCTCCACAACTGCCATGACAACGGAACACACCTGTAGTCACTATAATAAGAATTTTTTTCTGTATTTTCTGTATTCTGGTTTTGACCAATGATGTTCATCATTTGATTTTCTACTATTGATGTTTGCTAAATGAACAATATTAGGAAGTCCTCAGAGACGACTGTTGTTGTGATTGTGGGCAAAAAAAAATGTTCTATTTGAATTGAATGGTCACAGTCATTGTCTTGTACCTGGCTGGTCCGATCAGGTTTTTTAGTTCTTCCACCAGATGACGCCGGACCATGTGCTTGTTGCCGGGGGATACCGAGGGCCGTTGCCATGGTTTCGGTGTTGAACGTGGGGTCGAGCACCATCACAGCTCCATGCACTCCACTGTTCAAGAGGTTCTCAGCAAACTCCTGCAGAATAAACACAAGCATGTGTTGAAGTTCAAGAGTGGATTTATAGAGTTAAGCAAGAGGCACTTCCAAATGATGTTATGAGAATGTTTCAAATTCCATCTATAGAGGTAAATAAAGTAATTTAAAGAAAATATTATGAGAAGGTGCCTTTGTGAGGTTTATACTGTTCTAACATTGCTTCCTAGGCACAAACACAGCAAAGTTCTGTCTATGAGCCTCAGCCAGTAGTAAATTCAGCTTTTCTAGACTGTGGGGCGACCAACGTAATTTTCTCTTTTAATGGGAAACACTAGATTTATTTCATTTACTAAAAGACAAAAAACATAATTGTTGTTTAACTGACAATAAGAATAAAAACACTAAGAAAGTTAAGGGTGTACACAAAATGCGACCAGAGATTCCCGTCTGTGCAGGTCTCTAGTTGTATTGTGTCTATATGAAGTTGATAGCATGCTTTTTCTGTATCCATGTGGGTATTTGTCTTTACCATTGTTGGTATTTGGTCTCTGACCATAGTCAGTATTTATGTCATTACCATGTTGGTATCTACGTATGTTTGTCATATTCATATTCAAGATTGTGTATTTACCATTGTGATAACACTATCTCTTTTGTAAACAATCCATAATGTATTTCCTACTACCTATAGAGAAATTTAGTTTGTTTTGAAGAGTTGCAACGAAGTCAAGTTTTTTTCTACTCACTCCTTTTTGAGCATGATGCCTATGTAAACGTGATGTGTAATGCAATGTCCTTATTTTCGTTTTTGCTGCTCAAAAATAAATAAACTAAAATAAAAAATTACTATTATTTAGTGTTACAACTATTGCGAAACAAATATCACGATTTAGCGATCATTCACGATTCCTCTAGTTTGTGACCAATTTTATAAAAATCTAATTTTCTGAATGACAATAAAATGCTTATGTTACAAAAACTTTAGTTTTAATTTAGATTGAATTAAAAAGTTAACATGGCTGCTTCTAAAATGTTAAAAAGCGTAAAAATTGAAAGACATAATTTTGAGATCTATTATTATTTTTGGGCATTTTTTTTTAATTTAACCTGCTGTTTGTTGATTCTAATATTTTAATTTTACATCACAAACTTTATTTTTTTGTACAAAATAAATACAATATACATATATTTGGGATACACAGTATGTGCACACTGTATGTGTCAAATATTTGTGTTTTCTCTAGAAAATTAGCTGTTTCCAAAACTAACTGATAATTTGTTCATAATTTCAATGAAGTGAACTCCAAGAATTAAATTTCACTTCTAAAATTGCCACATTTATTTATTTTTTTGTTCTTACGATTACATTGTGACTTGAATAATCACAATGATGATTAACCTAATAATCTTGACATCCCTATTCGAGACAATGCAGTTTCTGCAAAGTGCCTGTTACACCAGGTGCAATCACCTGCAGTCGGGTTTTGTCCAAAGCCACGCAGAATCACATAACTTCCCGCGAGAACGTCGGTATAATGACTTAAAAGTCGCACCAGAACACTGTGATCTCCAGGAAAATAGACTTCATGTGCAGACCCACGCGGCTCCCGCATCTGCATCCACTCCTCAGAGGTCAGTGTACATGGACGCATTGTTTCAAACACTTTCTAAGTTTTGCGGGACCCGCACTGAACTCATCCCAACATTCTAAGGACCAATGTTATTTCAATCACGTGGAGGACTGGAGTAATTCAAACGCTTAATAAATCTACACACCTCAGAAATAACAAGATTTTAAATGTTTCTTTTGATACCTCATGACAAAGTACAATGTTATTATTAATAAGAAAACTTCCACTTGCCTTCTTGCAACTTTCTTTATGAATCAACTGAAACCAACCTATTATATAAGATTAGAAAAATACAACATTTCTTTACTCAAAATTGAATGATAGCTAGTTTCACTGTTGGCATTTTGTTCTCTGTCTGGTAAAGATCAACACCGCCAGTGCATTTAACAGCCCTGAGGATATGACCAGGATGTAGGAGTCCCGCCCTGAGACAGTTTTCTTTGTTAAGCCCTGACACCATAATATTGACTGAACGACGTCCCACATGCTTGTCCAGAGGATTTGTGAGCAGCCGGCAGCAGCTTAGGTTACATCAGGAGCTTTAGATCTGTGTGTGTCCAGAAGATGTGGCTCTGTGACCGAGTGGGAGCACGGAGATAAGAAAGAGGAAATGCCTCACTGACTTGACCAGTAAACTGTGCCACAAACACTTATGTATGAAAAGAACAGAGGCAAGTAGTTTGTCCAGTCAGTGTTTGTATTTATTTTATTCTATCTGTGCTATCCTTAAATTTGACTGTCTTTAAGTGTTAAACAGAAGTCACTACAATTAAAAGTGTCTTACAATGTCTTTATAGGACCTTTTATAGCAGTTTTAAATGGCATTAAAAGTCACAAATTATAACCGATAAGCTTGAACCGGCAATGGAAAAGGTCTACTGGAAGTATCTCATTAAAACACTTTTACTGGAGTCCACATTTCATTCACTTTTTAATTATTCACCAAAATGTGCTTTGAAGAGCTTTTCACAGTTGGTGTGCTAATGGAAGTTAAATACTAACAATACACTAGTTGTAGACAAGACGCGATTATTGCTGTAATTGTTTGCAAAAAATGATGTAATTGAGCAACCTCTGATTATTAACCGTTACTCATAAGTGTGTTTATACATGCACATATATTTTGTTGCTCTGGAAAAGTATGTCCCAGTTTTTCAATAGTAAATTGCATTTCCAACAGTATTTCTGTGAGATCTGGCATCTATATAATTTTATTTTTTTAATCTCTGCATTTAAGAGGTGCTAATGTCTAACCCTACTCTCTCTAAGCAAAGGATCGCTTGAATAATTGTGATTTCAGTATGATTTAAACAACTGTGATTCTTATTTTTATCATAATTGTGCAGCCCTACAAGACACTGAGAATGCATATTAATAACTATATTTCAGTGCAGCTTGTATCTTTCCTGTTTTACCTTCATGTCGATGTCCTTGATCCACCTGACGACTCGATGGGACGTCCACACTAAAGGATCAGTGTTCTGGTGCTCACACTGCAGACGGCGTGTCTGCAGAGCCTGCAGAGGAAACACAAACGGATTCAAATGATTTAACTAAATTAACAGTACGAGTATGTATCACTTTAAAGGTGTACTGTGAAGAAGAAATCAAAACAATACACATAACTCTAACCCAAACAACTTATTTTTGTGCAGCTTTCTACTTCACAACAAGGAGCACTGTCTCATTTCTGTTAAAGGTGTGTCTAGGTCCTCCCTGTGTGATAATGAGGGAGCCGCCCACATCCATGTGTGACACTTCTGAAGTCATATCTGCTCCCTATGATCTGTGATCTGTGATCTGTGACTGCTGATTAGTCCTGTAATCAGCAGATCACAGGTTCAAAACTTACAGAAGGGAGTTGTTATATTTATGCAAATTTACTTTTAGCATTTAGCAAAATTATGCACTTTTACAAACACACCGGTTTTCCCTGGTGAAGTATTTTCCTCGTATGTGAAAGTCTGAACTCGCTGCTAGTAGTTGCTCTCTGCTTTGAGTTTTTTAAAATAATAATTAATTTTAGGCATCTTGACAAATTCCCCATAAGAAATGAATGGGACAAGAAGGAACTATTCACAGATATTAAGTAAACCGGAGCTAGCGTAGCCGCAGCGTGAAAAGGGCCTATATCAGTCTTGATTAAAGAATTAAATATTGGCGCTACATCATGGACCTGGGCAAACTGTGACCCAGGGGCCAGATGCGGCTCTCCGCTTGTTGTAATCAGGCCCTCTACCCTTTTTTGTGTGATGATTTCTATTTTTTATTTATTTGTTTTTTTCTTTGTTGGGGAGCCTGTGTCAACATTTGTGATCTTAATAAAAATTACAATAAATTAACTAAATTGTGGGTTAATAAAAAAAAAAAAAAAAGAAATATCAGAAAAGTTACAATAATTTGATTCTAAATTTTTAATATTTTTCAGAAATGCTGACATATTTAAAAAAATTTTTTATATACATTTATATACTTTTAGATATTTAAATGTTCTAGACTATTTTTACTTGTTTGTGGCCAAAGTATTTATCAGTGAGTAAAAAACAATTTACTAAACCGCACTGGTACATTTATTTTCCTATTTTAAAAAGAAATCCTTTGAAATGGATGAGATATTGGAGAGAATAACAGCAATTAAAACGCATCTGTTAAAATGACTTAAATTCAGATTAAATTCACTTCACAATAGCCACAGTCACATGACACAAGCCCCTCCCGCCGGTGCTTACCTCCTTGTCGAAGTTGAGCAGGTGCAGCAGCTCGATGCCCAGCAGGACACTGACCTGGTGGCTCTTCTTGCTGATGTTGAGGTGGCGCTCCAGGTCGTGTCGGGTCAGTGAGTTGAGCATGCGTCCGTCCACCAGGTGAGTGTGGAAGGCCTGGGAGTACTGAGGTAACCCGACGTCACTGAGCCACGCCTTAGCCACCCAGTGATGGTCCATGTCTGCGGCTTTGGACAAACTGGACAGGCAAGAATCAGTTGTAGGGTTACATAGATATTTAGAACATTAAACATCATAAATAAACTGTAGAACTCCTGCATTCATGTAGAGATCCAGAGAACTTTGGCAACTAAGCACTAGCAATACGCCTGAAACTTAGCTTTGAGAGGCTATCCTTGTCACTTTTTTTAAAATTTCAACTTAATTTTGTGTCATTTTGTGTCAATTTGTGTTTGCAAAGTTTTAGAACAAGGGCACCATCCTTTAGTGGCACTGCACCTGTCCTTATTACTTAGCTGAAGATTAACTTTATCGCTCAAACGTCTCTTGTTGACAGATGTTAATTTTTCAGAATGTTTTCTGAGTGAGAAAACGAAGTTATTACTTACGAAAATGTAGATGGTGACTATTTTATTTGTTATTTTTGACAGATTGACCAGTTTCTAAACTCTAAAAGTTAGACATGGAAAGTTAGATTAAAGACTTTAGTATTATACTGTCTGTCTTATGTTCTAACTTCTAATCAAAATAATCATCAGATGAGCGTCCTATTGATCTCCAGCACAGTTCAGAGATTTCTCTATTTCTTAAAAGTATTATATATTATTTCTTTTAGCAGCACGTGTCAGCCTTCTTCTAAGTGTTGCTTGATTTGTAAACCAGATGGTGGTATTTACTCAGTACTGACTGTAGCTTTTTTCTTTTTTTTCTTCTAAAAACATTCAAGTAACAGCAAAACTGAGAGTTTATGTGAAATAAAAACAAATAATTATAATAATACAGTTAACAAGGACTAGCAGGAAAATTCGGCCTGAATCATTCACATTCATGAGGCTGTCTGCGCTTACAGAGGCAACCCCTGAGAATTTACAAAACATCATGGCACACATCCAACAACTGCAAATAAACTGTGATTTGATATTTTGCAACTTTGAGAATTTTACCTTACGCAGTGAATCTTTAGTTAAAAGTTGAAATCTGTGTCATCAAAAAGCACCAAAATGCAAAGACCTTTATTCAGAACTGACACAGCCTCCAGTTTTAACAGAATAAACGCGTTACCTGGTATTATCATTATTTTATTGTGTCATTTATGTGGATCTTGGCCCATATTTACAATATGGTTGCTAGGGAACATTTGTGGGATTACTCACACTGTATGTCAGCATGATAGGCAAAAGACAATTCTAAACCTCACCAAAGCTGTTCCACTTTATATGACTAAATGAATAACAAATACAATATGTTTTGATAAAATAGAGAAAAGATGCAGTGCTCTAAGTAATGTAAAGCTTTGGAACGCGACAAAGGCTAATTAGTTATCACGCCAATGTAATAAACACCAAAAAATGATTGTTTTGACATTATTTCGTGCTTTTATTAAACCCAAAATTCTATAAAAAACTATTTAAACATGAACTTGCCATTGCACAGGATTTAGAAATATTCTGAGACGGTGGTAGTATCATTCCACGATTAAAAAAAAAAAGTAAAAGTATATTTTTATTTTAATTCATGTATGTCCTGACCCACTTCTAGCTGCAGAAATCGACCTCAGAGTCAAACACATGAGTTCTAACCACTCTTCTAACATGCACCGCTGGAAATCCTAGGAACCACAAACACCATCTGTAATGTAACCCGTATCCAGCTCATATCTCCTCACCCTTTGCCGTTCTCTGCGTCCCTGTAGTCCTCGATGGCCAGGCGGAGTTTTCTGCGGTGCATCAAACTGGTGACCCCTAACCCTACCTCCAGGTCTTCATCTGTCAGGCCCAGCAACACCTGCAGAACACAACGGTGAAAAATAGACCACAAAATTGGTAAATGAGTTGTGCATCTCTCTATTAAGAAGCACCGTGAAAGATATTTAGTAGCAGGTTTTGCAATCTCACTCATGTCACTTATATTTAGCTCTCTAGCACTACCTTTTTTGCCAGGTCTGTTTGAAATATGGACAGATTTTAGAGGCTTACTGTCACTTTAATCATAAAACACTGATATGGATGAAGCATCTTTCCACAGAACACTAATTGAGAATCCCAGACCTTTCCACTCTTGACGTTCTCCGAGCACGTGCGGATGTACATGGGCATAGCCATGACCACCTCCAGCCAGGCCTGCACCGTCCCGGCTCTCCACAGGGACATGGGCGTGGTCCGGGCCAGCTCCACCTGCTGCAGACGGTCCAGCTGGTCCTCCGAGCCGTCCGACAGGCTCAGGGAGTGTCGCGTGGGGCTGGACGGGCTGTCAGAGTCTGTGCGCAGGGAGGGAGAGGGGTGGAAGTGAGAGGAGGGAAACTGAGATGTTAGATGAGATGCTAAGATTGTCATCATGGGCTTAACAAATTCTAGATGGTGGCAAAAGTTCTCAAAATGTGAAATAATCAGCTGAAATCTAAGCATACATTTGTGGACTTTCTCTCATTTATTTTAGTTCCTATTGCATGTAACATTTCTGGTTAATTACATAAAAATATCTATATTATAAAAATAGGGTTACATGCATTGAGATTTTTTGACTACTATGCAATTTGATTTGATTTAGTAACAGAATTCTGTTCTGAGTTCACATTTTAAGCATGTCTGGGATAAAATATACCAGTGAACAGACACATTATTAAAATAATCACATCTAAGCTGTTTTAAGACATGTCTGTGCTCATCTAAGCTACAAAATGAATGTCTTGGATGAAGAAAAACACGGGATATTTTGAAGTTTGTGAAAGAAATTGTGATACTGGTAACCTTTGCGATTTCTATTTAGTTTCAATTGACTGTGTGCATGAAATCAGTTTATAATCATATTGTAAACCTTTAACAGAAACACATCTTTATAAACACACTTTGGTTCTTTGGTGAAGTTTTCTCCGGATTTATAAAGTATTAACATGTCGTCAGAGAAACTATCACTATGTTCACTGCCTGATCTTAGGACTTTTTCATTTAGACAGAGGCAGTGAAAACCTCATAGAAATGAACTAAACAAGAACTGAACATTCCAGCAATGTTAGCTTTTTCAATAAACAAGCTATTGACGTTTATGCACAAATCAATTATTCATGCAGGTCTAATTTATGTCAAAACTATATATAAAAAGTATACCAATGCTGCCCTATCAGCATTCTTTTTAGGACATTTTAGCACACACAGTTTCTTCTTTGGTAGATATTATAGTTAATATTGGCTGTGTATAACGTTGATAAGTGAACTTGAAGTTTTGCTCCAGCAGAGGGCAGTCCAGAACAAGCATAAACCATTCACTGTCTCTCAAAGACACATGATCAGCTTCTGTTCTCACACAGCTCATATTTGCTGCTTTTTTCTAAGAAATTTGAAACACTTCTCCTGTCACTTTTGATCACATAAAACAGATGTCTGTCATGTAACCGGATAGTGGTCTACTACAGGGGAAATCTACTAGTTCTTCTTTTCCTAAGGTAACCTGCAATGACTTGGATAGCAAACGAAACCTTAATGTTCCAATCCAGAGTGTAGATGTAGTGACTTTGTGACAGAACTGGGTTAGAACAAAAAAAAATTATTGCTGCTAAAATATAAAGGTATGGAGCTCAACAGTGACTTACACCAAGGTTACAGATGTGCTAATTTGACAAAATTCCCATAATGATTCTGAAAAATATATTAGAAGTTTGAAAGTTTGCTAGGCATAATAAGCTAGTGAGCATTGAGGCTACCAATAAATTTTAGTTAAATCTGTTTGTAAAACTTTTTTTTTCCGCCTTTTTAATCAACTAATTTATTTATTGTAACACATATTAGGACAACAAGCAAAGACAACTGTCCCATAGCAAACCCAATCAAATAAATATATACATACTGTATAAACAGTAACACTTATTCTCAAAAGTGTGCTGGATGTCAGATTAAAACAGTCCCGAGGGCTGCTATTCATCATAACTGTAGTTTGAAAACACCACACAAATAATCAATGAAGTCGTTACCACTTTATAATAACGACATCAGTTTTAGCCTTAGTAAAGCCTTAATAAAGCATGAATAAAGAGTTTATATTCATAATAAATCAACAATTATTAGTAGGCTTAGTAATTGCTAACTTAAGGAGCTAAAATTAGGATTCAGGGTTGGGCTTGTAGTAATTAAGTTGTCACTAAGGCTTAGCAAATCCTTTAGTCCATTCATTTCTCATTTGTTCATTATGAATTAACTCATTATGCATGCTTTATTAGGAGTTTATTAAGGATAACCAAGGTGTAGTTCATAAAAAGTGCTACATGAAGTCTTGTCTTTTTTAGAGATTATTTTACACAGAAGTTAAACATTTTTCACATCACAGAATGCTACTTTTATATTTTCATACTAAAATACTACCTTTTAGCTCTATCAGACATTACTTACATTTTTAAAACCCACTCAACACCGAACCACTTCACGAGCACATTCTGGGTGTAAGTCGTGTCTTACTTTCGATACAGCAACTTGAAGAAGCGCTGGCTCATTCGGACGTATCCAAGCACACTCTGTATCGATTCACTTCCCGGGTCACTGTGCTCGGGGTTTGATGGAGGTCACACAGGGGTCAGGGTTAGAGGTCAGGGGTCAAATCCAAGCCAAACATTATCGACACGGTGTGCTGACACGTGTGAGTTTGGGTCCAACGGTGTCCAACATGGCGTCCTGACTGATTGAAATGAAACTGGCTGTGTCTGAATCTGGTGGCTAGCTTTGAATTTTAATGTAGAAAATTGTTCTTTATATCTAGCATTTCTTCATTAAAAATACTGGATTTTTGTTGTAAATATGTACATTTTGTTTTTTCCACCAAAAAGTCTATGATAAATGCAGCAAAAATAACAACGAAGAGTATACTCTCTGAATCAAATAATAAAGAATTTAGGTTCTCATCAGGAGCAGAATGCAGCGTTCTGATTGGCTGAGCTTGAGTGGTCCTCTCCAGTTTCACTTTAAAAGAGGAAATAAAAAGATTGTTTTATGTCAAAATTGCATATTGATATGGTACCACTTTATATTAACTACACCTTAATTGGCCTTAGTAAACCATGAATAAAGCATAAATAAAGCCTTAATTATTCATGAACTAATGGTGAATTAATAAATGAAAAAGTTTATTAATGCTTAGTAACTACTTAACTAAGGAGCTTAAGTTAGGCAGTTACTAAGCATTAATAAGCTTTTCATTTATTAATTAATCATTTGTTCATACTGAATTAAGTCTTTATTAAGTTGTTATTAATGATTTATTAAGCCTAATTATTCTGTAGTTATTCTAAAGTGTTACCATTAATATTAACAATGTGTTGAAGAATTTATGAGAAAAAGTTGTCACATTTAAACACATTTAATTGTGTTTGCGGTGTAAAAATTACCTACCCCACCTTTAACTTATTCAACTGTCCAATCGATTTTAATATAATTGTACAAATAAATGTCATGTTTGCTTTTGTTAATTTGTTGTCATGCCTCTGATTATTGACAACAAACCTATGTGCCAACGCCCAGGTGTCGTGGTATTTTATGTTGTTAATGTTTTATTTTTTTGTGTAGCCTAAGTACAAACAGCTAAGCTAAGAGTGAAAATCCGTATGCCACAGAAAGTTGTGACGTAGGCTCTGAACGGGTCTATTGTTACAATTTTTTAATTTTTTCACAGCTGTAGGATGAACGTGTCATATGCTACTGTAGTTACCACATGTAACAACAACAGATACTAGTGGATTTGACATTATTAGATGTAGTCAGGACAGTGCGGACTAATTTCCACTTGAATAGATACATTAACAAGATATCTGTGCTAGTTGGATTTTAAGATATTTTATTGTTATATTAACAGCTACTGAATTACTGCTAACCAAAATTAAAGACCTTGTTTTGAGTGTGGTTAAGGCTGGTCTTTCCTCAGTAATCCGATTAAATTCATTAGGTCTTCTGTTATAGTTATATGTTGTTTTTTTTATGAACAGATCTCTGTTTGTATCCATACCTTACGCCAGAGTCATAGGCACCGAAAGCAACAAATATCATCGCTGGATCAGGGAGGCCATCGAAATCCGAAAACGCGCCCACCAGACTGTTAATCGGGACGAGGGGGCGTATCAACTCTCTCACACCTGGGACACAGTTCTGAAGAGGTCGGACTGCAGATGGCGCCATCGTCCTACTGTCCCAAGTAGGAAAATGGAGCCAAAACCTGTATAAACCAGCTGACCAGACACGTCACAGGAACACCAAGTGAACTTCTGAAGAAGGCTACAGTGTGCAGCCGAAACTGTCAAGGTATGGATACAAACAGAGATTTGTTCATAAGAAAAAACAACATATGGTCTTTCCTCAGTTTTCAGAATGGTCTTGGTGTTAGTCAGAATATTAAGATAAAATAAACTCCTTTTGCTTTGGTTAAATATTATACAAGATAAGGATCTTGTATACAAATTAGTGCCTTAAATATGATCACAGAATAAGAATCTGTACCATTTTCTGCAAAATTTTGCAGATACTACTCACATATACAGAAACGGTCTAGACAAGAGTCATAAAATTGTAGACACTGTTATAGATTAGACGCAGTTTTCAGAGATGCAGTCTAAAATACAGTCAGGAGGCCATGTTGGATGAATTGGACTCCGCTGGTGCAGATGGAGGGTTGTGCCGGAGGGAAAAACACATGTTAAAATGAAAAGCCCTTCAGCCAGAGACACAACAAAAACACAGCACACACAGGGTAAGAGAGGACAGCCACAAATACACCTTATCCACTTTTATTTTAAAATATTCCTCTTTCTCTTTGAGTTTCCATGCCTTTAAAAGTTCCTAAAACATCTGAACACCTCACAGTCAAACCGTGAGGTCTTTAAATAAACTCTTCCATTGTAATATTAATAATAATTATGTTGCATTTACAAAAAAATATATGTGGAAAATAAAGAAATTATCACCTTGGCTTAGAACATAACATGACACAGTATTTGATATGTTTACCGTCAGCAGGAGGCAAAAGGCTGCTTCAATCAAATCAGAAATTGCCTACGTTTTCTTACAGTAATATTTTAAATAAAGTTCCTATACATACAGTGTACAATATGTGCCCAAGAGGTGCTTAAAGGAGCCATACAATGAGAGTTAGGTCACAAAATAATAAGCAGTGATGTCCGCACCATTGTAAAACAAATTCAATTCAGAAATTTTAATTGTTAGTTCATTTACAACCATAGAAAAAGTAAATCAGTGTCAAACGTGTAAAGGGTTTTTCACACCAAGCTGGGGCATCTCCTCAGGAGCAGTGATCGCCACAGTGCAGCACTCGCTAGGCTTGGTCAGGACCACCATAGCTGGAGGATATTACCCTAACGTACATGTTATTGGTTGGTGGGGGAAACCGGAGTGTCCGTAGGAAACCCACCCAGACACGGGGAGAAACATGAAACTCCACACAGAAAGGCCCGGCTCGTGCGGGAATCGAACCCGCGACCTTCTTGCTGTGAGGCAAGAGTGCTAAGCGCTCTGCCACCGTGCTGCCATAAGCGGTTTTTGTGTCGTGGTAAATGTAGCTTTCTTGTGAGACTGTGTTGGAATGAGGCTGTCACAGTCAGAAGAGCGCGGAGCAGGTTGTGGACGCTTGCTTGTGGTGTCTGTGTCGGCAGTTGCTGCATATGCAGCTGTTGGATTGGCCCGTCGTTGCTAGTGAATCAGCAAATCAGTGCGCAGAAAAATTGTGTGGATAACCGAACATGACGCTTATAAAAAAAGTAGGCTATATAGCTGAGCATGTATTTTACACAGGTTCAAACGTGACGCAAGTACGAAGGAGAACGGCTACTATTTGGACTCAGAAAAACAAAAGAACGACTGCTGTACGAAGACATAGAAGTTGAGCTTAATCTGTGGGGTAAGATTAGAAAAATCGGTTCTTCGTCAAAGTTTGACAACTACCCAGCGCAACTTAAGTTTCGCCATTTTTGTCAAGCATTGTGTCACGCGCATGGGCATTTGTGCGGAGAAAACTGCAGCGTCGCCAAACCCTGCTGACAGCGACTGGGGGTTGTGTTGGTATTAAAGACCCTTAAAATACCTAGGAAACATTTTTTGTATGTAATTGAGATGCATAGAGTGAAGCACAGCATACACTGATGGCTGCTTACAGGGCAGAAGAAAGCTGCCATGAAAGCTCTGATTTCCACGTGTACCGTCCACTTAGTCAGAAACCTTTCCTGATGCCAACGCGGAAAATCTAGTCCATGTGACTGCTTTTGGGATCCACACTTGGTTCTCAAACATGAACTGGCCTCTAACCATGGTCCATCGCCCGCTTTTGTTGGCAGTGCACTTCCTGTTTAGCTCTGGAAAGCTGTTAGCTAACAGTTAGTTGCCTCTCTTGCGGGGCGTTCTCAAATAGATATAACAACAGATAAATTAACAGATTTCTAAACACAAATCCCACTTTAAGTCATGGCTGTAGCATGTGACTGGGTCTATTCTGCTTTTGCTCTGTCCATGCACATTTTTTGGGCCTGATTATAGCTCTAGCATTGGCAGTTAAAAACCAGAATATTGTTATAGAGATTCAGATTGAAAAGAAATTGGGACTAAAGTGGATTGGGGCTTCTTGATTTTAAGATTATTCTTGTTTGGTTGCAATTACTTTCACAGTGTTTTTGTTACTGTAAACAAAAGAATAAACCAATTGACAGCTTAGGTCTAAATCACTATTAAAAACCATTGCAAATCATAACAAACTAGTCTAAAACACCATAACTCTCATTCTATGGCTCTCACTTCACACCAAACTGTGTAGTTCTTCATTGAATAAAAATATTTTTAAAAAACAGCCAGTCTGATGTTACTTTTAACGACAGTGTCATTTTACGACCATGTTTCTCCTGTGAGCAACAACAGACTTCCTCACCCTGGGAAATATCAAGTCATAAAAATAATCCATTCTTGTCTTTTGCTTGAAGTAACGTTATTAACCTTTGGCACGAGAGTTAATTGCCTTTTCTTTCCCCTGGCCTGGTCCGCTTTTGATTTTTAGCAGAGGTCCAAAGGTCATTTGAGAAGGTTTGCATTTGCTCACATTTGGATTAGCTGTTTGAGCTCGACTTGTCACCTTTCCCTGTTGGCACTTACTTTTTATTATGTTATTAGAAAAGAAGCATGATGTGTGTGTGCCCTTCTGCTCTGGAAGATAAAATGACAATGATTTTCGTTAAGACAGTCACGTTTATAAAAGACTGAAATTGGTAGCTTTGTGGGCGAGTAAGCTAGCACAGATTGAACCTGCTAGCATCTCTGTTTTCCCCAAACACAGTTACTGTATGCCATGACCCAGTTAGCATATCTTTCCCAAAGCACTAACTGTAAATAGATTAGCTTAACCTAAGCCTAACTTCACCCAGATTTTGGAAGTTAACATTATAAATATAAACATTTACTAGCATAGCCACCTAGTGATGTTGTGTGGATAGCTTGGCTAGAGAAAAATTAGGTTGCTAGCTCACTTTCTGTGGTTCAGGGCAAAATATGAACACAAAATGAGACAAATTGGATACAAGGGTCCAAGTCAACACAGTTCTAATGTAATAGACCCATAACAATGGTGTAGAAGTTTCATAGTTAACGTATGTAGCCTTAGCTTATTTTGGAATACATACTGTATTTCAAAGTTTGAAAGCTTGTTCTAGGCTAGTTAGCTAAACATTTAGCTGTGTGTGTCTTTACACACACACGTTTGTTTAGTTCATGTTGATGAGCTACTCCATATGAAGAAAAAAAAGAGATTAGCTTCCATTTCTGTTTTTCAATTGATGGAGTGAGAAGCAACATCACAGCAATCTTAGTTATTGCTACAACTGAATTTGGATTTAAAGTTGCTAAACCCATGAAAGTAATAGTTTGCAATGGGCCTTATGTGTGTGTATGTTTATCCTTAGATAGTTATACTTCAATGTGTAACAAGTAATTGCACTGCACAACCTGGAAAATAGTGACTGGATTTGGGTCAAATGTTTGAACTTCGAGACTTTGATGAATCTTTTGGGACGTCTGGTCACACTCATGCATAGTTTCATTGTTAGTTGTGCTGATTTGCTGACGTGGTTTGCTGTGGCACAGTGGGCTTTGTCTCTGAATGAGAGGACTTCCTGAAGCACAGCAGGTCAAGTACTCTGATGTGGAGAAGTGCTGAGTACAGTACACATACGACTGAGTAACTGGCCTCTCTTTGGACAGACATTTGGTCACTGTAAGACAGTGCTGGGGTTCTCATGCATTTAAACTGAAGCTGTGGGACTGTGGAGCAGGCTCAGAACACTTACACTAGTTTACATTTCATACTCTTAGTATCAGACAAGTAATAAACAGCAGTGTTATTCATTAAACGCCTTCTTTTCATTTCTAATATTAGACTATTAACCTTTTGTTAATCTGGTTAAAAATCCATTGACACTGAAATCTTCCTTTCAAGGTTTTGCCTTTTCAAAAGCAATTAAGACAAAAACACTACAAAGTTATTTGACTATTTATATTTTTTGCACTTTTCACATGTTAACTTTCATTGTGTTTTCTCTCAAAGACATGCACATATTGTCCTGAACGTGATTTTACATACATTACTTTTTACACTTTAAGTTTTTTGTTTGATCTCATTTTTGTTTTGTTTTTTCAAAATTTCTAAATTGTATTGTGATTTTATTGGATTTTTCCTGCTTTGTGCTAAACAAAATGTGCTAAACAAATAAACTTTATTTTGTATGAAGATGTAACATGAAAAATGTTTTATGGAAAACAGGCTATGTCCCATAGTGTGACTTAACCTGACAGGGTGTATAACACAATATATAACTCAGTGTTTCCCATTCATAAAAGATGGTGGCAGCACAGCCTAATAGTCTAATATTAATCTGTCAGTACACTGGACGAATATATTTGACACATAATTGGAGTTTTGTAATCAACATATAGAAGTAATTATACTGTACGCAGTGTTTTCGATCAGCAGAGACAGAAAGGTTTCTTTTACCCCCAAAATCAGATCAAATAAATACATTCAATTATGAATTTGCCTGTCCCACCATATTCTCTGTATAAGTCAAAGGGAAACACTGTAAATAACTAAAGACCAACTGTCCTTGCTCTAAGATGACATGAAAACATTTGCCTTTAAATTAAGCATATATTTTAAGTACAGATCGCAAATACTACCAGCGATACATTGCCATAGCTTGAGAATTATTGATTTTAATCATTTTAATGATTACCAAGGTTCTTTTCTTGATGTGCAACCAAACCACTTATTTTCATTTTATTAGTATCAGTAATAAAATTTATATTATTATTATTTTATTTTATTTTTTTCAATTCTTAGTGCAATGCAAGTTCTGAAAAAGATTATAAATTCTCTTCTAACCAGCCGAGCCCCTGCAGCACACAGCCTCAAAGCAGTGTCCCGGGCCACAGCATCAGTTTAAAGGACTGGGTCATGTACATGCAGGTCACACAGGGGTCACGTATGACTTCTATCTCCACAGCAGATAGAACAGGACGCACATTTCCTGTTTGGCCTTGGACAGAGACAGTGCATGCTCCGTGATGGAGAGTGGACCTAGCCTTGGCTGCATATACAACTGTGTTAGCTGTTGTTGTTGTTGTTGTTGTTGTTGTTGTTGTTGTGTGGTGGAGAATTAGACAGCAGGATTGGGGAGGTCTGAGTGTTGCCCACAGGAAATCATTTTAGTCATGGGGAAAGGGATGGACCAGGCAAGACATTAAACAAGAGGGAGTTTCATTAAGTTAAAGGAGTCCAAAAATAACAGGTACACTGCAGAGAAGGAACAGCTACAAGAGAGAAAAGAGCTTCAATTCAGAATTTTGATTTGAGTTGTTTACAGCTTTGGGTCAATTCTTATTTTAAAAGTAACAAAATAAACCACAACACCAAATAATGAAAATATCAGAAGCAAATTGTTTAAAAGCTAATTCCTATGCAGCTTCATACAATTTATACTTGTGATCGTTTTTGTTTTAGTAATTTAAAGTCTGTAAAGTCTTTGTCTGTAAAAAAGTTTGAGTTTGATCAAGAAAGTATGGAATACTTTCGGTATCAGACAAGCATTTCAAAAGATATTATAATTTTAAAAACAGAACAAATAAAATTTATCATCCCACATAAATACATTTGTTTTTATTTTAATAAAATGAAAAACAAATTATTATCTTATCAGCCTTGCTATGGATTTTAGGTTTCATTCATCTGTTTTAGTTAGGAGTCACGGGTGACTGGAGTCTACCCCAGTGACTTTGGGCCTTTGTCCAAATGCTCACTTGCAAGTTCTAAAATGTGCAACATCAAGAGTTCAGTTGTTTGCAATACAACAGCTGTAAGACGTGGAGCCAATTTTCACATCAGGCTTCAGGTGACAGATGAGAAACATTTAAAAACTGCTTAAGAAAATCTCTTATATGTAAATATATTAAATGTAAATAAAGTGTATTGTTTTTTTTTTTTTTAACATGTGCTTATAAATGTTGTAAATAAAGGGATTTTTAGTCGACGTCACATTCCGCCCTCAAGCACATGCTCCATGCTAACCATCTGGTTAGCTGGAGAAACTTCTTTGAATAAAACAACAAAACGTAACGAGAGCAGTTGTTTGGATCAGGTCTGAACCGGTCTGACAGACATCCGTCTCCTGAAGCTTGAGACGGTGTTTTTTTCGTTGTTTTTTCACTCACCTGAATGTAACTTTTACGGGTCGTAGGATCGAATTTCAATCACAAATGTTGATTTAGCAGCAGAACTTTTTGTTTACACACAGTGATACTCTTTCTACAGGTCTGGTGCGCGCACATCGCCCGTGTTGATAAACAAATGATAGTTAAAGGTGCTATGATCGACCGAAAATAGTATTTCGTTCACTTTTGTTTTGAAACTGCATTATTTTTAGATAAACATAGACAGGACAGCGGATTAATTCTGACATAAATAGATACATTAACAAGATGTCTGTGTTTGGGGGATACTGATTTTAAGTACATTTTTGTAAAAATTCTGTATAGTGCCTTTAATAAAAAACTAGACATAAAAACACTGGGATTCTACTTGTTTGGTGAATTATGTTGAGTTGTATTTTGTTTGTTGTGGGATGGGCTCTTGGGTTCTAAGCCTTTAATTTTGTCTAATTCATTCTTAAAACACAACCTTTTATGCTTTTTTACAATTGCCCTGAGAATATTTATCTTACTATTTTCCCTACAAACAACCTTAAATTCTGAATTCAAGCACAGTATCTCCTCGAACTCTTCCCTTTTGCAGTGACAGTGTTATGCATTCAGGACACCGGGAGACACATCTACAAGCACAATGTTATTTACAGGTTACAGCAGTCCTTCAAGTTTCAGTTTGAGACACAAAAATATGTTTTGGAGATTGGAGGTCCGCTCACAGCATGTTGAGAATCCTTGGTGTGCTGTGTGTCCAAGGTATTTACACTGTACACAGACTTACAGTAGCAGTCCGGTGGTTTAGAAGGCCCCAGACCGTAGCACACATGCACACACACAGAGGCTGAAGGGATAGTAGCACTGTTTTTATGGTGGACAATTCTGATATCAGGTAAGAGAGACATTAAAATAGGCTACATAAAAAAGTGGATATGTCTGGTTGCACATGATGGCATCACACTAAAAATGACTTAAACCGTTCTTTTCATTGGGCCAAAACTCTACCAAATAAAAAAATATTTTGTATCATGTTAAGGTGACCTTCGTATTGAGTACTCATTTGTACCTGAACCGAACCGCCATCTGGCTCTGATTTGAGCTTATGCTGTCTGTCCAATAATCATGTGTCACGTCCACTGCTGCAGATTTCACCCTCTGGTTTGTCTGTACAAACACTATGTACAGATACAGTCGGCAACGTGTCATATTTGGGGGCGTGGCTTGCCGTGGGGAAATTTCATGGTTAAACTATTTCAAGTCGAGTCAACTAAGTCAACTAACTCTTAATGGATGTGTTACATATACAGATAACAGATTTTACTGTATATGTAAAAAACACCAGGCAAGTTATTGGCGCGTCAAGCGAATGTGAATAAAGTAATAATATTAACTTATGATTAGGATTTTAATTTGTATCGTTGAAATTTATGAAAACTGGGAAAATAACTTTGAATGACAGGACTGACGCAGACTGGGAGGAAATAACTGTACACTCTTATGCAACGTGTTCTCCTTGTGTAAATAGCACACCATGACGAATTGCGTGTCATGACACTTGCCCTCTGCCTGTTTTGGCGTGCAATTACACGCCTGTTTTTTCTGGCGTGGTCTGGACACGCGATGTGTGTCAGGAGGTTTTTTGGGAGGTTAACGGTTAAGTTTTGGTCTGAAGTTGCAAAAATTGGTACGTTTAGGTCTGAGGCTTGGAGTTGGTTAAGTTTGGGATTAGGATTGTGTTAGTCTTCATGAATAATAACAGTCTTGTTTCAAATTGCGTGGTATTGACACGGTTATCTGTGAGAACAGGCTGTCTTACGATGCAAAAACAAGCTACGTTCATTATGGCAGACACACGTTGGATCAAGTGACAGTGCGCGTTGAGTCCGATTGCCAGAAGCGCACATCCTTGACAGGCAGTGTCTCCCCACACAATGCACACTGTTCTCCATGCTCCAACCTTTGGACCGCCGCTCTCAGAAAAGTGCCCTAAGTTTCGACTCCTTACGGTCTTCGTCAGGGCAAACAAACCCTGACGAAGACTCGTAAGGGGTCAAAATGCGTCAGTATGTCCCTGCTACATTAAAAATTTTTATACTTTTGAACATTTTATATAATGTTTGATATGTCATTTTAACCTAATATTCCTTTTTGCAGTTACTTTTTTTTTTTTTACAGTGCACTGGTTCCAGTACAAACAATAAACTATGTGAGCACAGAAACCAACTTGATAAAACCACAAAACATGAACTATCCCTTCAGTCTCACACTCACTCTCTCGTCTTACACCACAGTAGATTTCCCAGAATGCAGCTGGGCTCTAGCAGGCTCACTCTGCCATAATGTGCTTTAGTTTTACCAGTCGGCGTCCTCCTCTATGTAATAATCGGGAGTCGAAGTACCGTCAAACAAACCGGGGTCCAGAGACTTGCGTTGTTTTCCTCGTGTGAAAACTCGAGACAAAGATCCCAGACCGATCTTCTCCTTTTTCTTCTTACGCTTCGCCTCCTCCAAATCTTCGAGGGACTGCGGAGGACAGGAAGAAATGGTGAGAGGGACGACAAGGAAACGGATAGACAACTTAGTGAAAATGGAAAGAAGGAAAAGTTTATATTCATTTAAAAGTTGTTGTTTTTTCAGACCAAAGTTTGATTTTTATGCAGTTATTACTTCTCATTAGTAGTTTTTCAGCGAACTTGCACAAGTCTTGGTGCTGTTTTCCTACCAGTATAGTCAGGTCCAACAATATCTCAAGTTTGTCACAGTAAAAAGGACTTCTCAACCCTGTTTTCAATCCCTCTTCAAAAAAGAAAAACAAACTGATTTTGGTCTGAAAAAAGAACCTTTTAAATAAACTATCAGACAACTAACAAACCTTACTGGACTAAACCTAACAGAAGCACATTTTGTAGAGACAGTGACAGAGAGGCTTGTATTTGTGCTGATTAACTCTTATAGTAAACTAAACAAAAATATAAATGCAACACTTCCACTACATCCAGTTAGATGTGCTGTAAAATCTCTGAAACACCTTTGGAGGCAGAGAAACGCAGGACAACAGTTCTGATGGGCTCTCCTACAGTCAGTCAATTGTGTGCTCCAGGCATGGTGCTGTGTGCTCAAATGTAACATTTCAGAGAGTCCTTTTATTGTGGCCAGCCTAACAGGTGTACAGTGAATGTGAGTCGCACAGGACTTAGAAAGTCCTCTGGAGACACAGTATCAGTTTAAAGGACCGGGTCATGTACATGCAGGTCACACAGGGGTCACGTTTGACTTCTATCTCCACAGCAGATAGAACAGGACACACATTTCCTGTTTGGTCATGGACAGAGACAGTGCATGCAGTGACTGACAGTGGACCTAGCCTTGGCTGCATAAACAACTGTGTTAACGGCTGTTGTAGTCTGGTGGAGTGGACACGGGACCTGCTCCGAGGTCCATGTAACAAGAATAAGTATTTTTTTAAAACCAGACAGCTTTCACGTTATTATGCAAGTGTTTTCATGGGAATGCATGTGGTTTTATACAAATCCAGACCACAGTAGACCAGAACTGATGTAACATGCAGTTTGGAAGAAACTCGCAGGGGTCCCAAACCCACCACACAGTTTCTACACTATTCATGCTGTCGAATCAGCATCTTGATATGCCACATCAGTGAGGTGTGATAGATTATCTCTGCAAAGGAGAAGTGCTCCCTACCACAGACAGATTAGTGAATAATACTGGAGAGTAAGGATGGGACATTCACTTAAGTCACGATTCAATTCAGTTTTTGATTTTGCAGCCACAATTTTCGATTTTGTTTGATTTTATTAGTTTATCTATAATATATACAGTATATACGTATTAGGGATGCACCGATCCGATACTTGGATCGGATATCGGTGCCGATCCAAGGAATTTTGCTAGATCGGGTATCGACTCTATGATATTGGTTCAGCCGATACCATTGTTGTGCCTTTAATTGGACACAATGAGACTAACTTACCGGATGATGTTCATCTAAAACATTTTATAATGATTGACATTTTATTCATATTAAGTTCCTAAGTTGTGACTGCATAAATAATAGCTACATAACACTATATGACCAAATGTCTTATGTTCTTACATTGGTATCGGCTGATATTGAGTATCGGAATAGGTATATATATATATATATATATATATATATATATATATAATATATATATATATATATATATATATATATATATTTTTTATTTATTTTTTTTTTTTTTTTTACCTTGAGACACAAAATAAATCATATTACATTATGTTTAAGACCCAACACTCGCTGGAAAGATCTGTGGTCATGTTCGTTTTTAAGTGCAACATCAGCACAATTCATGCACAATTCATCCTCCTTGCTTGGACAAGTATTTTATCAAATCAAAATGTGAGTACTTTCAAATTGAGAAAAGCGCCCAAAATTTCAAAATGTATCCAGATGAATACCAGTGAAACCTGTCCTACCAGTACATATCCCAATAAAAGCAGACCCTTTGAACACTCTCTCCACATTCTTTATAAATCTCTTCACACACAAAAACTGCAAAGACCCAAAGTGACTCAAGCCAAAGTGAAAATGAGAAGGCAGCAGCAGTGGCAGCAGCAGGAGAAGCAGGAGGCGCAGTCTACACAAGGTAAAAAAAAACAAAACCATGATTACTTGTGATGTTTCGGGGGCGGGCGGCTCTTACATTGCAGAGGGAGTGTGTCCGGTGGCGCGGAGAGTTGAGGTCACTAGGCGTGGATGACCTGTCTGCGTCCATGGCTGAGGCGTCTGATGGGACGGGAGGCTGGCGGGAGTGGCAGGGGCTCACCCGAACCGCTGCCACTGGAACGGGACGAGAGGCACAAAGCACAGAGCTGATGGGTATGTGTGGGAGGACAAGCAAACACCAACATGTCACTGTTTCATGTACAAATAGTGAGGATGAGCTGTGCGTTGTGTCGGCAGCTTTGTCAGGTGAAATACATAATGCTGCATGTAAAAGGATGAGCTTGCACATTATTGGTGAAAGTTAGTTGGTTTAATCTTAGTTCACATTTGAGTGGAGCTTGTAGTAAAGGCTCCTTACACATCATAACATTTAGAATTAGTTTCTTTCATTTCTGAACAACTCACGCTGGTTTCATACTTGGTTTCAGATTGTTTCATAGCAATTTAAGCTGCATATTGAAGGAGAGACATTTTGAAATAATTATACATTTTTATTGTAAATCTATGTTTTAGACCAGGACTATTCAACATAACATAACATTTGAAAAATAATACTTGTTTCATTTTAGGTCAGCAATACTTTATGCTGGGTTCATATTGGACAGCGTTGAAGCCTCAAATTGTGTGCATTTAATCTAATTTTGATACAGAATATTTTCAAAAGGCGCGTCCAGGGGGCAAGAACACTTTTTAATACCCGACGAGCTATTCTGCGTTCCTGCTTTTTGCAAAAAGCTTTGTTTTGCGCATAGGCAGAGCACATTGAGAGAATAAGAGGGAGGGAGGGATAGAGGCTTGCTTCATTTAGAAAATGTAGCTAACAAACAACAAACAAAAACAGCTCTCAAACTTTTCCTATTATTTGCTTTCCTGCCGTTGCCAGGCGACAGTGCATGTCCTCCGAGAAGACGAATGCACAGCCGTTAGCATGTACGTGATGTCCCCGCGCTGCCCCCTGTTTGAGACGGTCCAATTATCAGAACACCTCCTGACTCCTCCACTCCTCCGTCGATAAACCCGGTCTGAGGAGGGTGAGCGGGGCAGAGCGGGCTGACAAAACTTTGGATGAGTTCACTTTGCAAAGGACACCTCTCGTACTTCTGTTAGATACGGTTAGTGAGTCTGTAGTAGTGTGGAATTAGAAAACATTAAACTGCGGCAAAGGATGGGACAATTCAGTGTCATTTATGGAGCAAAATATATACTAATACATAACTAATAATACGATCATTTTTACTAGAAAGTAGCAAATACAGTATGTTGAAACCCAATTTGTATAACTTTGTTCTTCTAAACGTTTTTGAGCCAACTTTTTGAGGTTGCACAAAATATTCCTAAATATGTTTGAAAAAATAACTATGCTGTATTAGATTTTGTAGAAACAATACAGAAGACACATGGATAACGAAAACAAGGCTAACCAGAATCAAACCAGTAAGTAAGAGCTGTTCTGGGAAACTGTGTTGTGGGTCAGTTTTAATTGGATGGAAGACCTGAACTGGTCCTCGGTCTTATGTTGAATAGCCTGGTCCGATCCAACAAGTCTATATGGTAACAGTTTCTCAGCTCAAGACTTCCAGGAAATGTGGACAGTTCTCAGAGTTTTTCAAAATGAAGACTTGTTCGGCTTAATCTTAGTAATTCATTGCATGAGCATGTGGAGTTCCTATTTTTATTTTTGATATTCTTTGTATTAGAACGTTTTTCTGAAATATAAATTTGACTTAGATGATTGAAAAACAAACAAACTTTAAATTCATGAAGCCTCAGTCAAGGCAACTTGCAAAGCTCAGTTTAATAAACGATCACCTAAAATGTATTTAGGAACCATTGTTGAATACATACATATGTGGGTTCACTAACAAATGTGCTTAAAGATGGGGTACTAGACTGATTTTTGGGGAATTAAAATAAACTTTTATTTTGTTGTTTGTTTTACAAAGCAACATGTGCTTAGTTCTCATTAGGAACCAAAACAGCTTTGTAATTGGCTGTGCTTGGGTGGTCCACTCCAGTTTCACTTTGTAATGCTAGATAGTCAGGTTCGGAAGGACAGTGCCAAGATTAGAGGAACGGGTATGTTTAGGAAAAGGGTTTGGGTAAAGGTTAAGATAAAAAAAAAAAAAAATATAATATATATATATATAAATACATTTTAGGCTATTTTAGCAACGAAAATAAACGCATTATCAACTCACACAAACATAACTATCTAGTGCTAACCTTTCACGTTTCATTTATAAAAATACGTGTTATGCTATGATTCATTAATGCACATGAATAATATTTATATCAATTAAACTTTATTTGGATTTTTTTTTTTTTTGAAATACTAAAATCTTGCCAGCATGGTGATTTGCTGTTTAGTTCATTTCTATGGGGTTTTCACAACCTCAGTCCAAAATGAAAAAATACTTTAAAATCAGCAATAAACAATGAGGGAATGATTTCTCTGACGACTTGTTAATACTTTACAAATGCGGAGAGTGCTTTTAAAAAGGATGTGTTTGTGTCTAAATGCTAATACTAAACTTGACAATTTGGAAATAAACAGCTTACAAGTCGATTACAGAAAGATTTGTGAGAGAAAGGAACCAGTCGGATAAATATAAATGACTACTTTGTACTTAGCAGAGAGGTAGTGATGGGTAGATTATAGAATTTTAGATCTGTTGTTTTAAAAATGAACAAAGACTGAATATTGAGCATAGTTGATAGTAAATAAAATGTTACGTATAAAGACAAGATATGTTAAACAATTTTCTGCTTGACTGACACGATTAAGTCAAAGTAAGAAAAAAGAAAACTTCTGAAATATGCATTTTATCAAGTGTGATGCATGTACAGTAATCATTCTATTCAGCAAAGCCAAACCATGTAGAAGCCACAGAAGCATGGAGTGGAGCATCCCAGACGTCGATAATGTAAGATGACACAAGTCCAGCTGGTCTACGTCAACATGCACGCGGCCGATGGCTTTAGTTCTAAATCCACGGTGGACAAAGTTCAGTGGACACAGGGGGTTACCTTGTCTGTCGCTGGGATGTCCCGTGTGCACGTAGAGGGTCTGCTGACTCTGTCGTATAGCGGCGGTCAGCGGGAGGTCCGCCTGCATCACCCACTCCTGATTGTTGCCGTTGACGACCGCCTCCGTGGGCATGGCCAGGGAGTGCCGCTTTGGGACGTCCTTGGTCAGGGTGGCTAGGGACTGTTTGGCCTGGACACAGATGTGAAAATGTTAGAAAATGGTTGCAAATGGGAATGTTAGGAGCTTCTAAATACCATGAATTGGGCTTTATTGTAATATTATTAAAACCTGCTGTGACTTTTGTTTTCTTAAAGGGTATATGGATTATTTGTTACTGTTATACATATTTTGGGGTACCTCTGCTTTGGCACCTCATGTTTGCAACTTAAAAAAACAAACATATTTATGAAACACCTTTGCTTGCTTTTTACCTCCTTTTTTATTGCCTGCATTGAGATGAGAGAAAATAATTATAGCCAATGTAAATTGATTTAGAGTAGCAGAGCTTAAAAGCATTCTAATATACAAATCATAAGTATAAATTGACATTCCGATGCTTGCCATAATGTTTGAATTCTATCAAATCACTGGCATAATACATCACTAAAGTTTAGAGGAAGAGGACTTACTAAACAGGATTCTTGAATGAATTTGTGTATAAAGCTGAATACAAGCGGGTTAGGTATGCCAAAAGCTAAAAAAACACTTTGGTAGAGTCTTTTATGTCAATACGTCTTTTACTCCTTTATCCTTTATCTACTTTATCAGCACTAATATTGACATGTCATGCTGCAGATAGCAAAAGACACAGAATCCAAGCATTGTAAGTGAGGTTGCCAACCGTCCCGACTTAGGCGGTATCCAAATCTCAAACTCATGCAGTGTTTTCTGTTAATGACAAAATACTTGTGCTGCGGCAAGATTCTGCTCCACGCACTAAACAGCTGATGATGCACATCCGATGCACACGTTTTGAATCAGGAAATTAAGTTATAATGCAGCTTATTCGGGACAGAGTGGCTGAGGAGTAAGATGGGACAGCTGACTTTGTGATGTACATCAGGACTACCAAAGATGAACTTTAGACAGACGCATCTGTATCGAGCGGACCTGAAGAAGGGGTGAGTCAGTGAACGTGTTAGCATGAACAGCTTCAATTCACAGGCCAAGGTGGCGGTGGAAATTTGTTTTATATTGCGCTTATGAGTTGCTGGAGAACAGTCTGATTATAAAAGTAACATCTTCGTAATTAAAGCCAATGTGCATTGAGAACAAAACAAAAGATAACAATCTAAAGTTTCAAAGCCAGGTCAAATATAGTATGTGTGTAAAAAAGTGAAATCTAACTTGAGCTGCTTTCATTTTATTAGGAGAGAGTTGTCTCATCAAGCTGCTCTATTGTAGCCTATTTACAGGCTATGATATTTTCTCATCTGTCTTGACTTGACTTCATGGTCACAAACGTCCTCCTCTACACTTAAACCTGCCGTATGTTTGTACAAGCAGGCCATTAAGGTATTTGACAAAAACCCATGAGGTGGCATCATTGTGACGTCATTCAAAAACACCACCTTTTTACATTTGAAAACTTTGTAAATGTTTGTAATTTGAAATTGTATTTTAAATGTTTAACAAATCATGTGTCGCCGCTGTTTTGTGATTTGGCTGTCAGACGTCAGGGCTCACTCAGACCTAACACCAGAGCCTCTGAGTGGAGACTGCATAGTGCTTAAGTTCAGAACATCTTTTGGACAGTCCAGTTTCTCCTCCGCTGAAATCACAACAGAGCTGTACACATGAACATGTTTAATCAGATGTACAGTTTTAATCTTTATTGTTACTGTTTTAATTTTTGTATCTGTGCTTAAAAGCCTCCTGTGGACAGGTGTTGAAAATTAGCACTTGTGCTATAACATTTTAAACAATGCATCTGGTTCGTCCCATGCAGCTGTTATGTCCATATTAAATAAATAAATAAATTTAAAAAACTAAAGAGAACAAGACTAAAGTCACAACAGCAATTCATCGAAAGATCAAAACTGAGTCATGTCAATTATTAGGTTGGGCTTTAGAGATAATCTTCTACCAGAGATCCCATGTGGACTAGAGCAGAAGTCAGACTCTGAAAGAAGAATTATTATTATTTACTGTTTTTATATATATGTATATGTATATGTATATGTATATATTTATATATTTTTTAAACTAACAGAAATTGAACTTGATTAGATCACCCGGCCTTGATTGTAAGTGTAAAGCTAAGGTGTTGACATAAAGAGCATTTGCAAACATAGCTACACTATAATCACACAGCCTCATTAATATTTGACTGCTTGCTTCTTCTCACACGTTGAAACTATCTGCTGTATTAACCTGTGAATCACACACATACATTTGAGTTGAAAAGCCAGACCTCCCTCGAGCATCGCGTGCACTTTTCTATCTTGTGATAAATGCAGTCATGTTAACGCTCATCCCTGGCGATGTCTACAAAAATCCTCTGCTACAAATGGTGAAAAATGCTGCCTGAGCCGCTGTTTGCTTCCACTGGGGCTCCGGCTGCGCAAGAATAATAGAGCTTTTATACAAGTGTTTTGACTGTGTCGGCATTGTCAATTCAATTCCTCTTGGCAACAAAAGGGAAAATGCCTTGGGAGACACGCCGAGCCTCTTTCAAAACTATTTTTGTGTTTTTGTTAATGTTTTATCTTTCGTTCCAATTTTTATCGCACAAAGCAATCTCTGAAAATCACCACAATTCACAGCAATCTAGCCATCACACGTAATAGTGCCAATCAAGGTTTTTGTCATGCAAAGTACAGCAAGCGCCAAAGGTAGAATTAGAATTGACTTTTTCTTTTGCAAGAGGTTAAATGTTGGACGTAATTCAGGCTTTTATTGTTGAGGGCATCGGGAACAGCGCTGGGTTGGATGAGGTTAGTGCCATTGTTGTGCAGCCTGGCAAATACACTGGAAAATAGGAAAAGCAACATGACTTGACATTCATTCATTTTGACCCTCTTCATTCTGAGATGAGTTGGAGGGTTTAATAACTTCAAATGTTTGACAGTTACTTTGTTAAAGACGGAAACGATTATGTCATATTCTAGTGAGTGGGCAACATCCAGTGTTTACTATTAATGACGCAATTGCTTCTACGAAATATCTAACACAAGCATGTCTAAGCTATGGCTCAGGGACTAAATGCAGCCCTCAGATCAATCTTTGCTGGACTGAAGAATTGCCAAAACAGTATAGTGAGTATCACGTTTTATCTGAAAAAAGTGAAAGACAGCAAAAAGAACCCCCCCCCCCAAGTGTCACCAAAATGTTCCTGGTCTAACTGTAAAGCAGGTGCTAAAAAAGTTTCCAAAGTGTGGCCCCAGTCCATAGTTCCTGCTGTGTGTGAACACGTCTAAAATGGGGTCTAGGAACAGAAAAAAGTTCTTCCAGTGCGAAAAATCCTATAAACACCACAACTGCAGTTTGCTTGATTCATCATCTAATATAGCTTAGGAGTTTCAAATAGAGAGGACCTGAGATTGATTTGAGAAAAAGGATTGGGTACCACTGGCTTACATTGACTCTCTTCGGTCTGTGTTTCAACATTTGGTCCTGGATGAAAAATGTTTGAACACTCCTGATCTAAAAGGTCATTTTCATCTGGTTGATTTTTGATTTTTAATAGTGACCCACTTACTTTTCTTTTTTGCCACAAAAATCTGTATTTAAACACAGTTAATTTTAGATGCCCTTCATTGGTTGTACAATGTGACATCATAAGGCCAGACTATGAGTAATGGTATTTTTTTTTTACTTTTAAAAGATTGTACTTTATTATTAAATAACTAAATGCAATTTCACAAACTTTCAAATTGGTGATTTATATTTAGTGACTAAACCCAATCATTTTGTATTACAGGAAAAACTTCATTTCAACAATCATCTATTTCAGCTTCGCTCCATCTTTATTAAAGAACAAAACCTATTAATTCAATCTCAACAGACTCAAACCAAGAGAATGAATTTCAAGTCATGTTAGCTCATGCTGTGTTTCATTCTGACAGTGTTGGGAGAGTAAATATTAGGTCACACCAAACAGAGAGAGCTTTTGGGCTTGGGATGGTCTTACCACAGAGAACCTGCGGGGGCAGACTCGATCCGACAGTCGATACTCCATTCTCTGATTGACACAGTTACTCATCTGGGGGTGAGACGTGACGCAGGAGGGACTTGTGAACACCATTTATTGGGTGTAATACTTTGAGTACACAAGGAACATTGCAGTTCTTTTTACTATTGCTAGAAGAAGGCGGCATATACAAAATCTATTTCAGAAGAGACATTACAGTTCTCTCAGTATACAGACTTACATGTGAGAACAACACAATCGTCCAATCTGTTCATAAAAATGTTTTATTATTTTATGTAATCAGCTTTATCTGTAGAGTTCTATGAAACTTTAATGAACGTTTTCTCACAGTGCATTTTCATTTATAGCGTCATTGTTCTACACACACCTATTCTAAGGTTAAGTTGTTAAAAATGTAATCTAAAAAAATGCGTCAAAATTAAAATTCCCCCTCAATTTTTTGTCAAATCAGTTTTACTCAAAAAACTAAATAAAATATCCTAAACTCTCTCTTTAAAAACCTTTGGATCTAATACTACAGATCCAACAGGCCCTTTTCACACTGCAGCTAGGCTAGTTCTGGTTTGAAATGTGGATATGTTGTTCTCGTCCCATGCATTCCTAATAGAGAATTAGCTAAAACCCTTGAGATAATTAAATATTTAAAGGACACAAAGCAGACAATAAGTTACAGCGAGACAATCACTTGCAATTTGTCAAGACCTTCACATATATGTAAAAATATTTCAACAGGGAAAACCCATGTGTTTATAAAATGTGCTATTTGTGTCTTAGAGCTAATGCTAACCTGCATTTACTGTAGTTATTAATGCTAAAATGCTAGCTTTTACAAAAACAATTGTCCTGGCATTTAATGTATATTTTTTCAAATTATTTTATCAAATTATTTACTTTTACCCATTTATTTTAACCATTATTATTACCTTTTAGAACTATGGAAGGACTAGCCTAGCTGCAGCGTGAAAAGGGCCATATTTTTGTTGTTGTTTTTTTGTATGTTTCCTTTGCATTTCATGTTCGGAAGAGCGAGTGGCGGCGTGCAATAGGAGCAGCGGCCCGGGAGCTCACTCCAAGCGTAATTTTGTTGTACTCTGTGGCAATGACAATAAATCTTTCTGTTCTGTTCTGAAATTGTCAAAAAAAAAATTTTGCTCAAACTCATGTTATTCTGGTCTTAGTGCTACCAGTTTAACTGTTGCTTATTGTTAATGATTTTCTTTTGTACATGTATATAATTGGAGTTAATTGGACAAAGCTACAAAACCTCCATAAAGACCCCAAACATTTGTGCTCCAAAGGATTCAGAAACAGTTTGAGTTGAATTTAAGCCCATTTTAATGCTGAGGATGTACATTTTTGGCCTTTTTTTTTTTTTGACATGAAATGCTTAATTTCTATATGAAAACAAGAATCAATGGAAAAAAAACATGTGATACATTTTTGTCCTGAACTAGTAAGTAAGCTAGTTTATGTTGATAGCTATAAATATATACTTTTTTTCTATTCACCTGCAGTGTCTCGCTTTAAGTTTTTAATCTTACTTATCTTGTTTCCCAAGTTTAACACAAGGTTTATTTCAATTGATTCATGAGTGCTAACTAAATTCCTGTTTTCACCTACCAAGTAGCCCCACCCACATCTCAACTGTTAACCGTAGAACTATGAAATGTCTAGTAACCACTGAAGTCGCAATGAAGAAAACATCAGAACTAATATCAAGGTGAATGTGCAAGGTGAGTCATTCTTGAAAATATCCAGTAACCACTTTTAAGAGTTCTCACCATGGCGAGCTCGGCCTCCAGCTCCTTGATGCGGTTCTCCTTCAGGTCGAGCTGTGTGCGGAGCAGGGCCGTGAGCTCCGTGGCCTCCTTGGTCTGTCTCCTCAAGTCCCACTTCTCTCTCTCCAGCAGGTCCTTCTCTTTAGCCAGAGCCTTCACCGCATCCTCGCTCTCCTGGAAGACACACACACCCTCAAGGAAAGAAAGGCTCCGGCCTCGCCCACTACTGACTAAAGTAACAGGCTCGAAATACTGTAAAGGACTTGCCATATTTTTCAATCTAACTTGATATAAACAGGTAATGGAGAACACAATTTGAATGGTCACGGTAGGCTAATTTTAGACCAATCGAGATAGAAGGTTTGTCCATTTAAAAACACAGACTTTGGGTGATATATTGTGATAAATCTTAATGTGAAAATATGGAGGAATAAAGTGGTCAAGTGGCCAAAATTGTATAAATATGTATGAATGCTACTAGCAGCTGCAGGCTAAATACCACGTTAGCAACGCCTGCTGTATATTTAAATCCTATTGTCTTCTAAAAAGTATTTCATTTAAACTTTTTTCAGCTGTCTATATGTTTTGCTGCAGTCTGAGCATCATAAATACTTGTGATGAGCTTAGAAAAAAAACAAAAAAATATATTTTTTTTAAGGCCAGCACAAGTGTTTTGTTGCTAACAGAGGCTAGCAAAAACGAACACATTGTCAACTTTGTAGCCTACCGGATGCACACTTTGCACCTTTAGCTTTACTTCTCCATTTTATTCCTTTTGAGATTTATTAAAACATCAATAAAAAAAAAAAAAACATTCCTTGCATCCCCACAAACATCAGAGTTAGCTAGCTCAGGCTCCTGTTAGCTTAGAATAAGAATAAATAAACATAGCATTCTGAGCTTTTTCGTAAATATTGTGATATAAAATAAACTATATTTACAGTACTCACAAATAACGGTTTAAGTACATTTGTTGTGCGCATACGTAGTTGCGCTAAAGGAAAAAAGTGGGCATCCAGAACAAACATTGTGTCTGTGTGCTTATAACACACAGTAAACAACTTGACGGTTTATTGTGCTTATAACACACATAAACAATAAACGCACTTTCTGAATCTTAGCCTAACAAAATGTCAAAACATACAATAAGCACATTTCACGCCTTTTTTTTTTTTTTTTTTATCAATATGTTGCGAAACGCCAAGTTTAGCCTTCAAGTTACTAAAATAGGTAAGTTTAGGACTGGGGCTTGGAGTAGGTTAAGATTCAGCCAAACAAACATAATTTTAAACTTCCTACATCAGCCCACATGTTTGCTAACCTACAAAATGCACTCTAAGCCCCTGAATTGTTTGCCACAAAGTGTTTTAAGATTTTTCAAAGCTGTTAGGAGCAAGACATGTTGGTATGCTAACAGCAGTTAGCCACAAAGGCAAACCCGACATTGTAGATTAATTTTCATCTGAACAAGATATCTGCGCTGGATGAAATTGATTTTAAGCTATTTTATGGCACACAATTGGGTAAAGTCCCTTTAAGCAACTTCTGAAAAGGATTGACCTGAAAAAAAAAAGTTGTGTTTCATTTGAATCTAATGAAAACCTTTTCCATGCTAGATCAGGCTAGAAGTATGACATGCTGTTGTCCATATTATGTTACCAACAGAAAAAGTACAGAGATAAGAACAACAAGCTGGTAAATGTAACTAAACAGTGCATAATCTCTGACCAGTTTATCAAGTTCTCATTTTCTGAGCTGCCAATATTTCTACAGCCATGATTTACTGTCTGTGCCCTCTCTCTCCACACACAGCGTACCTTCCTGTGCTGCTCGTAGTTCCGGATGAAGTCTCTTAGCTGCTCCTCGCGGCTCTCCAGTGTGGCGTACAACTGCTGCATCTGATTGACCAGGTCCGCCTTCTCCGCCTTCAGACGCTTTCGGTCCGACTTCATGGCTACAACACACAAACATATGGGAAGTCTTGAAAATGTAACAACTGAGTGTAGGAAAAAAACGATCAGAGGGACAGTTCGTAGTTTAACATTTTTGGATATTTTTCGGACTGACACAGATTTTGGGATCACACACATTTCAACAATTACTTAAAGGTGCTATGCTCTGTTTTTGCAATGTTAAAAGTTCTGAAAAGCTCAAAAAAAGTCATGCTGTGTTGGTATCCTACCTGGGAGTCAGCTCATAGTTTACATGTGCCACTGCAACCCCAGAGTATAGTGCTTTTAACTCTTTACCTGCCAATGCCAAAAATATCCGTCATTGCGTAGCCTGCCAATGACGTCTATTTTTATTCTCTGTGGTGACGTTAGGCTCTCTGATGCACGTGCTGACTTCGTCTGCAGTCAAAAACATGATGCAGTTTCACAGATTTACCAGCAGAGGGGGGTGTAGTTTGAGCACAAGGACCCAGAGGAAGTTACATGGCAATGAAAGAGTTAAATAAGACGTTTTTAAATCTCTTTGTACAGGAAATGTATTATTTTGCTACAGTAAAATGGACTGTGACTTTGACTTTCTGTGTGCAACATAAAGTCAATGTATAAAAAACAAAAGCTCCACAGAAAAAAAAAATGTCTGCAGAAATATCCAAAGTAACACAATTTATAAGGTGTCAAAAGTGTGAGAGGCACTTTTCTATTAAAATAATGCGACTACATAATGTCTCCATGTACATTTTCAGCCATCATTAAAGCCAGACCTCCTGTGACTGTGTTAGCTGCTCCTCGGTCACGCTGGGTCTAATCTCAGCCCACGCAGCGCCCTCTGAAACAGGCTCCACACTTGTTCACTAGATCACACTTTATATCCAAGACACTGTCGGCTTTCTCCGCTCAGACAAGTCTTCTGCTGCTTACACACTATCTACATCTAAACTATCTACATTTGAGGTAACGATTTGATCTTTTTATAGTCTTCACACGCAGTTTATAATAGGTTGGTTTTAAATAACATCACAACATTCTACAGGTCCATGTAGTTTCAGTCCGGTGGAGGGCAGGGAAAATGAAGATTGTTTAAATGCAGTTTAGTTTTGTAACACAAAAGATGAATGGGTCGAGCCACACCAAAAATCACTACTTTTTAAATTAGTGCATTTTTAAAATATATTTCATAGCAAAAATCCATGTACTAAGACACAAAAACAGCGTATTAAGAGCACGATTTCATTTCACGCCTTTTTGCGCACTTATGTTGCGCCATAGAAATAGCACGATATGAATAACAAGATTTCACAGCGTAAAAAACACAAATATCCATTAGACAGCAGTAAACCTTATAAGACATACTAAACATGTTTTCTGATTTTATAAAATGTATTATTAGTCACAGACACTTGCAGTTGCATGAGTATGTTGCGCAGTTATAAAGCGCACTGTGGAGTCTTAAGGCCAGAGCACACCAGGACATTCTGTCGTGCATACAATTAGACGCCTCCATTATTTTCAATGAGCATGCACACACTGGCCATGCACTTGAGCTTTGGCCATTTAGAACGTTGTGCTTTACTTAGAAATTATTCTTGTCGGCACACATACCGGTACTTTCTTCTTCCATGATTCAAAAGCCACATCGGCAGTTTGTACCAAATGGTAGTTAATTTTAAATATCTTGGCACATAATTATACAAGAGATTCACTTTTGGGCAAAACTTCTTTATTTTTAAGAAATTCTTCCGAAGAGTGTATTTGTTGCTTAGGTTGAATTATTTTGGAATCAACTAAGCTATTCTTGAAACTGTGTACTTTTAACATGTTGTGGTATGGCAATTTAAGTGTTCAGGGGAAGAATAAGCTGCAGCGTATAGTTAACATGAGCTCAAAGATCATTGGTCGGCCTCAAAAGTCTTTGAGCGGCATTTATGATGAGCTCGTAGAGAAGAAGGCTCTTCTCATCCTGTGCACAGTCACTTTGAACGGCTGCCCTCTGAAAGAAAGTATAGAGTTATGTCAGCCATTAAAACATTTTTGGGTATTTTTTTATACTGAGAGCTGTTAAGGCTGCGAACTGTAGGACTCTCCTCTGAATCGCAAAGATATACAGTATAACTACTTTGCAGTGCACATGTAAAAAAAAAAACAATCTTATCAGTTTTCTTACTGATTCTGACTGCGGAAAAATAATGCTGAGCTGATTCAGTGAGTGTTGAATAGTGGGCTTAACTCACAACAAGTGTACTTTGTGTGCGTTGGAACACTAAGACACAAGGTGCATTAAAACTGATTTACACATGGATTCAAGTTGTTTACTGTGTTTATAACACGGCTACAAACAAATGGTTCATCTGTGAATCTTTAAATCTCTCTAAAAAGCACAGATAGAACTTATGTCTAAGTTTTAAACAAAGCTATTCCCTCAC
The DNA here is from genome assembly GCA_038363315.1 of Mugilogobius chulae. Taxonomy (NCBI): domain Eukaryota; kingdom Metazoa; phylum Chordata; class Actinopteri; order Gobiiformes; family Gobiidae; genus Mugilogobius; species Mugilogobius chulae. Next base: position 46,140,997 of record CM076409.1, on the reverse strand, counting down.
AGCAGTTCATTTGTTTATCCGTTTTTATGGCAGTGATTTAATGTGGATGTGATTTAACGCACGACAGTTTGTATTGGCATTCTCACTGACTATGGTATTTTATTTAAATCCTTTGACATTAGGGACATTTTGACCAGTGTAAAACCTCTTGTTGGGTATTTCTTTAATGTGATGAAAAAGTCTAAGGTAAGAAGAAATATACTGGAAATGAGAAAACTATTCTTACCAATTAACAGATAATTTTTCCTTTTAATAGAACAAAAAGGTGCAAGTAGAGCAAACAAACAAACTGTCTTAACTGATTGAAATAATGGGAATTGTGAAAAGTGTTGCGCCATCTTGGTATTTGCAGCCACTGTGAGTTAGCCACGACACCTCCTGAGTTTGATCTACCTCCTTGTTCTCGGTCCCGTTTGGGTTTTCACTTTTCCTGCCGTCAGAGCCACGTGTGTGTGATTAATGAACCACATCACAGTTTTAATTACATGTCAGTGTTAACAAGTGTCTGGGGAGCGCTCACACAAACTCACTGTGGTCTGTTTCCAAGGACATGATTAGAACCGCTGTTAAAGCTACTACAAACTACAGAACAGGTGTGACTGCACACTATATAAGTCAACAATAATCATGTCTAAGTTTTGTTTAACATTTACTTATTTATTCTCAGTTTTTCAGCTATATATCTACTACTCTTCTAGTAAATCTGCACTGTGTGGATAACTACCCAAGTATATCATATAGTATTAGACTTCATATTTCAAAAAGACATAAAATAACATTTTAAAACACAACGCATATCATTAGAAACAAAATGGTAAGGTAAAATTTGAATAATGTACCCACAAGCCTTGATACTGTATGGTGTTAATGTATCTAACAAGGTCTAATAATGTGGTGTTTCACTAAATGTTGTAGGCTAAATACAGTCGACAACATGTCATTTTTTGGGGGGCAAATTTAGTGTATTTTTTTAGCACAACTAATTAAAGTCGAGTCACAACAATGTTGAAATGGAAGTTTTTGAGTAAAAGAAAGCATCACGTTAGCATTTAGCTCAAGCCTACCATTAGCATTGTTAGATATATTTGCATATTTGGACTGTTTGATAACTTTATTCATCTCCATGTCATTGTATCTATATTTGACACAGTATATTTCTTTAAGGCAGCGTTTGCAGTTGTAGTTGTAGTGATAAAACTGTCGTTTTGATTCACTCTCAATGTTAACTTTTTCCCATGGAGGTCTGTTAGTGGGCGTGGCCTCTGATGTCGACTGTATCTATTGCCATTAACATTATGGCTAACTGTCGTTACCATAACAGCTCCTAAAAACTATGAAAAACAATTTGGAGCCTCAACATTCATTAGGTTTGTGAGCAAAACATGTATTCAAGTATTCATGTTTTTGTTTGTTCTTGTTAGTAATCACTAGTGACTGAAGCCTATCCCAGTGACTTTGGGTCTTAAGTAGGAACACCCTGGACAGTCTAACTTGTGTGTTAAAATATCCAGCTTTTTGTTGTGACTAAAAGCTGTTTAAGTGGGTGAGAGAAACCACAGCCCACCTGCAGCAGAGCATCTTTAGAGAGGAGCCAGCACAGCTCACATCCTGCACCTGGGAGAGCCTGGCACAGTGTGGTCTCTTCAGGGACAGAGCACAAGGAAATCACTCAGCACAGATCAGTCAAAGAACCATTGACTCTAGGGAACCAGCTCAGGGCTCGTGACAGGAAAGTAAATATCTGAGCTGAAACTTACTTCTACTATGATAACTAAGTCAGTGCTGTATAGTAGCTTTGTTCTCAGGTCTCGGTACTGGCTTCCATGGTTTAGAGCAGGGGTGTCAAACTCATTTTGACAAAGGGCCACAATGACATCGTCTTTTTCCTTGAAGGGCCTGTTGTAACTGAAATTAACCTTACTAATCTTTAATGTACTACAAATAATAGTTGTATTTGATTATTGTATATTTATTGAAGTAACAATTACTGGTGCATCTTCATTAGTCTGAATATGACTTACCCTTTTAGTTTCAGACAAATCCTTTCATTAACTTAAGAGATTAATATACTAATAATAAACCTTATGAGACCTTGAGGGCCACCTGACATGAGGTAGAGGGCCACATCTGGCCCCCGGGCCTTGTGTTTGACACATGTGGTTTAGAGAATAGACTTTAAATCTGCTTGTGTTTAAGAATATCTTAGCACAACGTACATCTCTGACACACTCAAAAGATCTTATGTAACGGCCTCCTACTGGTGCCAGAGTCAAGACTAAACATGGACCAACCTCAGAGTCAGGATGAAACATGGACTGACCTCCTGATGGTGCCAGAGTCTAGACTAAACATGGACCAACCTCCTACTTGTGCCAGAGTCAGGACTAAACATGGACCGACCTCCTGGTGGTGCAGAGTCAGGACTAAACATGGACCGACCTCCTGATGGTGTCTCAGAGTCAGGACTAAACATGGACCGACCTCCTGATGGTGTCTCAGAGTCAGGACTAAACATGGACCGACCTCCTGATGGTGTCTCAGAGTCAGGACTAAACATGGACCGACCTCTGCTGGTGCTAGAGTCAGGACTAAACATGGACCGACCTCCGGCTGGTGCCAGAGTCAGGACTAAACATGGATCGACCTCCAGCTGGTCCCAGAGTCAGGACTAAACATGGACCAACCTCCTGATGGTGCCAGAGTCAGGAATAACACAAACTGACTCCACAGTACATGTTTGAAGGTCAGAAACAACACTAACAAAGCACAACATCTGTCTTTAAACAGGTGGAACAAAACCGTACACTAGAATTCAGCCGTTTACTACTAACAACAGTTTGGCAGCGTACAACGAGCTGATAGTGGTGACGAGAAGTGTTGCTTTGGTTTCATCAGTGTTTGGTATTCAGTGCCGTAAAGAGCATCTGTTGACAGTCTAATGTTTCACAACAGTGGATTAGAGCCTCATAACCAGACTGAGAGCGGGATTAGCAGAACAGGTTTCATTACGTCAGTAATATTAGACTAGATGTAGCCAGCAGCTATGCTTTTCCTTCTTTACACATCTGATTATACGAGCTGTTTCAACTGCTTTACATTACACTGTCCTGTAGTTTTTTTTCAGTTTAAAATGTTGCTTCTGATACATGTGCATCACGTGTGACATACAGAGGTCATTCCATTGCAACACGTCTGCACAGGGATTTTAGCTAGTTATAAATGTTTGGCTTTGAAGTTCTGACCTCGCATGTAGAGGGAAATTGCCTTGTGTTTGTATACTGTAAATCTAATAAATTGCACCATACTCCGGTACACAAATATGTCAGTGTGCAAATAACTACACTTATAAGACTCGGGGTGGTGACATCAAACCAACAGTAGAAATGTTTCAGTTGGTCTATATTAAACCAATGAAGAACTGAATAGCTAAAAAAAGAAAATAGCATTAACTAAATCAAAATTCTGATGCCACAAAATGTATTCCAATGAAAGTTCTGCAAACCTGACAAGAAACATGGCGGATTTGCCATTTTTTCTATTGGAAGCCTTTAAACGATAGATGACCTCTATATTTTTAAAAGCAGCTCTTCTTTGACAAATATTTTTTGGGGAAAGGATATATATTGACAATTCTTTTTTGTTGAATGGAAATCTTACTGGGAACAGAAATCTTCTGTGGATCTATGAGGTTTGGAGCAGTGTTACAATTTGAAGTAAGACACCGTGGTGGAGCTAGTTTGACTGTCCACTCATTTCTAAACTGTAAGTTTTCAAAGATCAATCTTGTTATAATGTAAAGAGGCTCCAATTTTTTTGCCTAGCAAAGTTAAAAATGTGACTATTTTTTGTTTGTTAAAGGCGACATAGGAGAGAGCACTTGCTTCCCAATAAGAAGATCCTGAGTAGTGCTGTTGTGGTTAAGACTTTTTTCCTGCGGTCTATATTGGTGTGTCAGGATGCGCAGTATAATACATGAATGCATAAAAATGCATGAACAAAGAGTTTTGAGCTTTTATGCACAATAACCACGTTATGTTTACGTTATATTTTTAATCAACGTTTTTTTAGAGTGTTTTTAAAAGTGCTACATACATACAGTGTATCTACAACCAGAGGTGTCAGATGCACAGCTGTTCATCATGTGCATCAGTGCGCTTCATAAATATCACTTTTGCGTTTTCTGTAAGCTTTGGAAAATGCGAGTCTATATTTGTACATGTTTTCATGGAATCAAGATTTTGGCAGCAATTGTCAGTACTTTTCTTTTCGCTGCGGACTTGTTTGACTGCACCTTTTCGCAAACGCTGCTCCACGCTGGATTATAACCACGACACATTTACTTTGGGTCGATGGACGATTACAGTCAAGCTTGGATCAAATTTTTGGCTTCAATCTTTCACTATAACTGCAGACTATCTGTGAGTTAATGTGGCACAGCCTCTTCGTACCTGTGATGCTTTTGAGTTACACATAGCCTACAGCTCTTCTTTACAGATAAGATTACATGATACACACACTTTGTTTGTGGAAAATACACAGTTGCCACCCATACTGACCTGCCACATAAACAAAACTGTGTGCTGTGTATTTCATAGTTCATTGATGTAAATATAAAAGTATAAAGCACCAGTGAAAGTAATACCGTTACTGCAACAACCCTAATCATGGGTTGAACCAATCAACATTTCATGATCTCTCTGGTGGCGTTTGCATGTTCTCCCTGTGTTACCATGGGTTCTTTGCAGGTACGCTGGCTTCTTCTCACTTCTAAAAAAAACATGCAGAGATCAGTTAGCTGCGAAGTGAATGAATGCCTCCAAGCCTGTGATGAGTTGGTTATCGTGTTTTCCCACCGAAGGCCAAAGTCGCTGAGATAGGCTCCACTACCCTGCAAGCAACGAATGAATAAAAGTTAGTATTTTTATTTTTTACACATCAAAATTGTGTATATTCTTTTGAAGACTGTCTTAAACAAATGTTATCATATAATTCAGTAACAAGGCTTTTCTACAACATGTCTCCTCTAAACTTGTATTTAATCACAAACCATTTCTTTTTTGTGAGCATGACTCATTTGATGATTGTAAAAGCGAACTCTGTAGACAACAGGCTCTTTCATGATGCACTTGGTGGATTTTGTTGAGCTGCCCACCGAGGTTAAACATGTTGTCAAAAGAAGCGAACGCTGAAGGACAGAGCTGCTGAACAAAGAAACAGGTGTGCTGGGTCTTTAGTGGTTTAAGTTAACACAAGCAGAATGGCTAATATGTTCCAGAGGTGTTTTGTAATTCATTATAAGAAGAGAAGGATTTGTATAGAGCTATTCTTATTTAGTTATTTGTATTTAAAGTGATTCATGCATACTAGAGAATATTTGAGACGAGCCGCCGTGACAGCCGTCAGTCCGTGTTTCACTGACACACGCCCACTGCTCTTTATGCGCTTTGTTCTGCAATCTTATTTTTGTACTTTATGCAACATGAAGGACTGGCTGGTTTCTAATGTGAAAACTGTTTGAAATCCAAAATATAGCTTAATGATTCACAAACCTCAGAAAGCTTCGGGACTGCGTGTGAGGAATTAGTACCAAGAACTAAATCCTCACACACAGTCCCTGTTTAGTCCAACCACTGTTTACATTCACACAGTGCTGCATCTGTGCAGTCTGAAACATTTTAAATAGATGAAAAAATAACCCTAACCCTAACTCAGACAGTCCTGGGCTGCATCAACAGGGAGTGGACATGGTTGTGACATGGAGCACAAATAATGCTCTAGAAATTAACACCAAAAAAAGAGGAAGTTGTCTTTAGCTCCAAACCAACAAGTGTTGCTCCCACTATTATCAACAATGTCTGTATAAAACAAGTGGAGTCATACAAATATTTAGGGGTAATGATTGACTCAACATTATCCTGGAAGCATCATGTTGACTTCATTTGTAAAAAAACAAACAAAATGTATTTTCTATGTCGCCTCAGGTCATTTGGAGCTACACAACAGGTTTCTTTTTGTTCTTTCGCTCTGTTGTCCTCAGTGTCCTGTAGTATTGTAATGCAGTGTGGTACAGTTGCCTTTAACTGCAAAATCTGGACAGAGACACCTGATAAAATATGCTCAAAATTGTGGGCCAACCATGGACAGACTGTTTGAGACGACCTATCATACAACACCATGCGATTGGCCAAAAACATCATCTCCGACCCCAGCCATGTTCTAAACAAAGAATATGTGATGTTACTATCTGGACGTCGGTATTGTGTGCCACACTTTCATAGGGTCAGGCTCAAACAGTCCTTCATACATCAGTCTATCCTGAAACTAAACGAGGAGCTTAATCCATCAAAATCAAAATAAGCAGACTGTAATTGATTTGTTGTATGTTTTTGTGTAATGTCCATGTGCAAGACAAATTTCGGACTTGTGCGGTCTGACAATAAAGATCGATCGATCGATCAATAGAAGTACCAGGAACTGAAAAATGTTCTCTACAAGCAGAAACATAATAGGTCTGCTTTAAATTTCACTCTAAAAGGGTCTAAACTTCTGACAGCAACTCCAAACTATGAGGAACATCACTGAACTGAGCCACTATTAAAAATCCTTTAACTGTCGAGTGGAGACCATAGATTTGTTCTGGCTGGGTTAGACATAGAGAATGTTCTACAGTATAGTAGTAAACAAATGAATCTTTAGTGACACCAAGACACCAAGATACAGATCAGGCGTTTTCAAGAGATTTGTTTAGCAAAAAAACTTAGTTAAACGAATGTACACCAGAGAACTTCGATAACTAATACTACAATCCAGTCCTAAAAGGAATATGCACAAACAGAATAACTAAACAATAATCACACTCGAGAGCTTCATTGTCAAATCAAACGGCTCTTAGCAGAATTGTGGCTTTTTGTTTGTAATTGCGAGATAAACCTTGCACCTGCACCTTCTTTATAGCTGGATGAAACCGTTCTGCAGCTCCCACGGCCTGNGCCCAGATCTATTTTTGCTGGACTGAAGAATTAGCATAGTGATTATCACGTTTTATCTGAAAAAAGTGAAAGACGGCAAAAAGAACATAGAAAAGACATTTTCGCAGGGTTAGGGTTTTTAAAGAAGAAAAAGGTAATAGGTTCAACTGTGTGTGATTTCAACGTCTGATAAATGTGAGAAGCTAAAGTTTATCTTCTTTGCTACAACTGTTGACTTGATTTCTCTTTTTACATGTCAGTTACAAACCCAGTGCTCAGTAGACTTGTGGTGGGTTGAATTTGTTATCAAACTGTAGTTTATTTTTCCTGTTTTAGCTGTTTATTGAACTCTTTAACAAGAGAAAATGTCCTTTCTCTCCATTAACTCTAATGCATCCTTGCCACTCAGCATTCACATTTAGAATGCTGTGACGTCACCTGCATAACCTCTATTGCATTGAGGGAAATAAGACGCGTTTTCGAACATGAAAGTACAAGAACTAAGTCCCCACCTTTCTTAACCTGTGTTCAGTCTGTGGAACTACCCTGTCACCAGTTTGCCTTCACACTGGCAACAGTTTGTGAAAGCGGGGCTGAATAGCTTTATTATTAGCAGCTAGCCTGGAACATTTAAAAACATTAAGTGGTGTTAGAAAACCATAGTTTTTTTTTCCCCAATACTGTATAAAACTACGATGCACAAAGGTACATAAGATTACTGAAATTAAGATTCACTGTTATTCCTAATAATAGCTTTTTTTTTTTTTCAAAACTGTTATTTTGGGAGCTACTGTTTTTTAAGTATTTTTTCTCGAGGATAAGAAAAGTTAGTCTAAATGTCTGAATACACTATATAAACCATGTTTCCAAACAAAGCTTTTGTTGTAAATGTGCTTGTGTCACCAATAAGTTCCTGGTCTAACTGTAAAGCAGGTGCTAAAAAGTTTCCAAAGTGTGGCCCCAGTCCATAGTTCCTGCTGTGTGTGAACACGTCTAAAATGGGGTCTAGAAAGAGAAAAAAGTTCTTCCAGTGCGAAAAATCCTATAAACACCACAACTGCAGTTTGCTTTGATTCATCATCTAATATAGCTTAGGAGTTTCAAATAGAGAGGACCTGAGATTGATTTGAGAAAAAAGGATTGGGTACCACTGGCTTACATTGACTCTCTTCGGTCTGTGTTTCAACATTTGGTCCTGGATGAAAAATGTTTGAACACTCCTGATCTAAAAGGTCATTTTCATCTGGTTGATTTTTGATTTTTAATAGTGACCGCTTACTTTTCTTTTTGCCACAAAAATCTGTATTTAAACACAGTTAATTTTAGCTGCCCTTCTGTGGTTGTACAATGTGACATCATAAGGCCAGACTATGAGTAATGGTATTTTTTTTTTCTACTTTTAAAAAGATTGTACTTTATTATTAATAACTAAATGCAATTTCACAAACTTTCAAATTGGTGATTTCTATTTAGTGACTAAACCAATCATTTTGTATTACAGGAAAAACTTCATTTCAACAATCATCTATTTCAGCTTCGCTCCATCTTTATTAAAGAACAAAACCTATTAATTCTCAACAGACTCAAACCAAGAGAATGAATTTCAAGTCATGTTAGCTCATGCTGTGTTTCATTCTGACAGTGTTGGGAGAGTAAATATTAGGTCACACCAAACAGAGAGAGCTTTTGGGCTTGGGATGGTCTTACCACAGAGAACCTGCGGGGGCAGACTCGATCCGACAGTCGATACTCCATTCTCTGATTGACACAGTTACTCATCTGAGGATGAGACGTGACGCAGGAGGGACTTGTGAACACCATTTATTGGGTGTAATACTTTGAGTACACAAGGAACATTGCAGTTCTTTTTACTATTGCTAGAAGAAGGCGGCATACACAAAATCTATTTCAGAAGAGACATTACAGTTCTCTCAGTATACAGACTTACATGTGAGAACAACACAATCGTCCAATCTGTTCATAAAAATGTTTTATTATTTTATTTATTCAGCTTTATCTGTAGAGTTCTATGAAACTTTAATGAACGTTTTCTCACAGTGCATTTTCATTTAAAGTGTCATTGTTCTACACACACCTATTCTAAGGTTAAGTTGTTAAAAATATAATCTAAAAATGCGTTGAAATTAAAATTCCCCCCTCAATTTTTGTCAAATCAGTTTTACTCAAAAAACTAAATAAAATATCCTAAACTCTCTCTTTAAAAACCTTTGAATCTAATACTGCAGATCCAACAGGCCCTTTTCACACTGCAGCTAGGCTAGTTCTGGTTTGAAATGTGGATATGTTGTTCTCGTCCCATTCATTCCTAATAGAGAATTAACTAAAACCTTAAGATAATTAAATATTTAAGGGACACAAAGCGGACAATAAGTTACAGCTAGATAATCACTTGCAACTTGTCAAAACCTTCACATATATGTAAATATTTCAACAGGGAAAACCCATGTGCTTATAAAATGTGCTATTTGTGTCTTAGAGCTAATGCTAACCTGCATTTACTGTAGTTATTAATGCTAAAATGCTAGCTTTTACAAAAACAATTGGCCTGGCATTTAATGTATATTTTTTATCAAAATTATTTACTTTTACCCATTTATTATTACCTTTTAGAACTATGGAAGGACTAGCCTAGCTGCAGCATGAAAAGGGTCATATTTTTGTTGTTGTTTTTTTGTATGTTTGCTTCGCATTTCATGTTCGGAAGAGCGAGTGCGGCGTGCAATAGGAGCAGCGGCCCGGGAGCTCACTCCAAGCGTAATTTTGTTGTACTCTGTGGCAATGACAATAAATCTTTCTGTTCTGTTCTGGAATTGTCAAAAAAAAATTTGCTCATACTTGTGTTATTCTGGTCTTAGTGCTACCAGTTTAACTGTTGCTTATTGTTAATGATTTTCTTTTGTACAGGTATATAATTGGAGTTAATTGGACAAAGCTACAAAACCTCAGGTCCATAAAGACCCCAAACATTTGTGCTCCAAAGGATTCAAAAACAGTTTGAGTTGAATTTAAGCCCATTTTAATGCTGACGATGTAAATTTTTGGCCTTTTTTTTTTTTTTTTTACATGAAATGCTTAATTTCTATATGAAAACAAGAATCAATGGAAAAAAAAAACATGTGATACATTTTTGTCCTAAACTAGTAAGTAAACTAGTTTATGTTGATAGCTATAAATATATACTTTTTTTCTATTCACCTGCAGTGTCTCGCTTTAAGTTTTTAATCTTACTTATTTGTTTCCCAAGTTTAACACAAGGTTTATTTCAATTGATTCATGAGTGCTAACTAAATTCCTGTTTTTACCTACCCTTAGCCCCACCCACATCTCAACTTATAACTGTAGAATTATGAAATGTCTAGCAACCAATGAAGTCGCTACGAAGCAAGCATCAAAACTAATATCAAGGTGAATGTGCAAGGTGAGTCATTCTTGAAAATATCCAGTAACCGCTTTAAAGAGTTCTCACCATGGCGAGCTCGGCCTCCAGCTCCTTGATGCGGTTCTCCTTCAGGTCGAGCTGTGTGCGGAGCAGGGCCGTGAGCTCCGTGGCCTCCTTGGTCTGTCTCCTCAAGTCCCACTTCTCTCTCTCCAGCAGGTCCTTCTCTTTAGCCAGAGCCTTCACCGCATCCTCGCTCTCCTGAAAGACACCACACACCCTCAAGGAAAGAAAGGCACCGACCTCACCCACTACTGACAAAAGTAACGGGCTCAAAATACTGTAAAGGACTTGCCATATTTTCAATCTAACTTAATATAAACAGGTAATGGAGAACACAATTTGAATGGTCACGGTAGGCTAATTTAGACCAATCGAGATAGAAGGTTTGTCCATTTAAAAACACAGACTTAAGGTGATATACATTGTGCTAAATCTTAACATGAAGATATGGAGGAATAAACTTGTCAAACAGCACAAATTTGTATAAATATCTATGAATGCTACTAGCAGCTGCTGGCTAAATACCATGTTAGCAACGCCTGCTGTATTTTTAACACCCATTGTTTCCTAAAATATATTTATTTAAACTTTTTTTTCAGCTGTCTATAGGTTTTACTGCAGTCTGAGCATCATAAATCATTGTGATGAGCTTAGAAAAAAATCAAAAAAAAAAAAATCTAAAGTTTTGTTGCTAACAGAGGCTAGCAAAAGCACATGGTCAACTTTGTACCGGATGCACACTTTGCACCTTTAGCTTTATTTCTCCATTTAATTACTTTTGAGATTTAATTAAACATCAATAAGTTAGCTAGCTCAGGTTCTAACTGTTAGCTTAAAATAAGAATAAATAAATGTAGCATTTTGAGCTTTTTCGTAACTATTGTGAGATAAAAATAAACTATATTTACAGTACTCACAAATAATGGTTTAAGTACATTTGTTGTGCACGTACGTAGTTGCGCTGAAGGAAACAAGTGGGCATCCGGAACAACATTGTGTCTGTGTGCTTATAACACACAGTAAACAACTTGACGGTTTATTGTGCTTATAACACACATAAACATGCTCAACACAGCTGCTTTACTGTAGCAGCAGCTTCAGTGAATCTATAAAGCCTAACAAAATTTGTCTAAAACACATAAAGCAATAAGCACATTCAGTGTGAATGCACGCCTTTTTTTTTTTTTTTTGTTATCAATATGTTGCGAAACGATTTCCAAGTGCTTAGCCTTCAAGTTACTAAAATAGGTAATGTGCACCCTTAGGACAGTGGAGCTTGCTAGTGGCCAACAGAGGAATAGGTTAAGATTCAGCTTATAACACAACAATAAACGCATAATTTTAAAAAATGTCTGTCCACATTTTCACATCAGCCGCCAAGTTTAGCAAGTTACTAAAATAGTAAGTTTAGCTAGCACCTCCGACAAAATTAGCATCTGAGCTAGTCCGGTAAGATTTAAGCTAGTCCGGAGCATTCTACTGTTTATTTTCCTATAGCCGTTAGCCCGCAAAAAACACAAGTTATGAAAGATCCAAAGGTGTCAGCTGGTACAAACTACCCACCACATTTAGCAAAGGTCAGAGCCTTGTTACAAATTATTGTTGAGTTTACAAACTTTTAGTATTTTATTGTAGATAAAAATTGTGTATAAAAACTGCTAACGGTTAGCGAACTTATGCATCTTTTAAGGCTCTAGTGACCACCAAACGTCCGCTTTTACATGTTCCTAGTGAGAACAGCAGAGGAATGACATAAATAACTCCAAACAAAGTTATAGCTTCACTTATCTGTGGAGGCGCGTCTGTCACCGGCAAGTGATGGAGCATAATCCAGTCTAAGAATATAGTAGTTTGAGAAATATAATTTCACATCGCCAAAGTTGTTTAAAAAAGCTTCATAATACACAAATCAGTCCGTTTTGCTCATGGTTTTGCTGAAATCGCTTGTTTAAGCTCGTTTAATCCATAAAAGTGCAACTTCTGCCATTGACTTCAATTGACTTGCGTCATCTATACGGAGGAATATGGCGTCGCGCTGTCCGTGTTGTGGCAACAGTGCGGAGCCGCGAACTTCGCGTCTACTAATTATATGTCTATGGCTTGGAGTAGGTTAAGATTCAGCCAAACAAACATAATTTTAAACTTCCTACATCAGTCCACATGTTTGCTAACCTACAAAATGCATTCTAAGCCTCTGAATTGTTTGCCACAAAGTGTTTTAAGATTTTTCAAAGCTGTTAGGAGCAAGACATGTTGGTATGCTAACAGCAGTTAGCCACAATGCTAACAAGAACAGCAGGCAAACAGGACATTGTATCATGGAGTCAGGACATTGTAGACTAATTTCCACCTGAACAAGATATCTGTGCTGGAAATTGATTTTAAGCTATTTTATGGCACACAATTGGGTAAAGTCCCTTCAAGCAACTACTGAAAATGACTGACCTGAATTAATTCGAGAATTAACTACAGAAAACCTTATAAGAAGAAAAAAAAAGTTGTGTTTCTTTTGAATCTATTGAAAAACCTTTTCCCATGCTGGATCAGGCCAGAAGTATGACAAACTGTTACCAACAGAAAAAGTACAGCGATGCGAACAACAAGCTGGTAAATGTAACTAAACAGTGCATAATCTCTGACAGTTTATCGAGTTCTCATTTTCTGAGCTGCAAATATTTCTACAGCCATGATTTACTGTCTGTGCCCTCTCTCTCCACACACAGCGTACCTTCCTGTGCTGCTCGTAGTTCCGGATGAAGTCTCTTAGCTGCTCCTCGCGGCTCTCCAGTGTGGCGTACAACTGCTGCATCTGATTGACCAGGTCCGCCTTCTCCGCCTTCAGACGCTTTCGGTCCGACTTCATAGCTACAACACACAAACATATGGGAAGTGTTGAAAATGTGACAACTGAGTGTAGGAAAAAACAGATCAGAAGGACAGTAGTTTGACATTTTTGGATATTTTTCGGACTGACACAGATTTTGGGATCACACACATTTCAACAATTACTTAAAGGTGCTATACTCTGTTTTTGCAATGTTAAAAGTTCTGAAAAGCTGAAAAAAAGTCATGCTGTGTTGGTATCCTACCTGGGAGTCAGCTCATATTTTACATGTGCCACTGCAACCCCAGAGTATAGTGCTTTTAAATAAGACGTTTTTAAATCTCTTTGTACAGGAAATGTATTATTTTGCTACAGTAAAATGGACTGTGACTTTGACTTTCTGTGTGCAACATAAAGTCAATGTATGAAAAACAAAAGCTCCACAGAAAAAAAAATGTCTGCAGAAAATATCCAAAGTAACACTAGTGCTGGGCGATATGACGATATATATCGTGGGGACGATAGAAAAGTGTCTATCGCGCCACGTCTCCTATATCGTTTATATCGTTTCTAATCTGTTTTTAAAATGATTTCAGCAGATATTTTATTAAATAGCCTGTGGCGATTGTAATGGTGTTGTCTTGTCACTATGCATACTCCAAGGAAAAATAAATAATTAGATTTTTCGCGAAGAAACTCCGTCCTGTAGTTTCGCGACATCACGCTGCTTTACGTTATTTCATTCTTCCCACGATTTTACGACATGCTTTACGTTACTTAACACGTGAGTGCTAAAACAATGGACGCGCAACAGGTAGACGGTTCGTGTACTGGCCTCGAGTCACAACCACAACAGACGTAGAGAGAGGTAGCAACGCAGGCAGAAGAAGAACCACTTTTACCGAAAAGAGGGGGCACGTCTGTGATTTGGTTGCATTTTGGATTTAAGAGGTCCGACGCGGAGCAGCGGACTGCTATATGCAAACTATGCAACAAGGCTGTTCCCGCGCCCGATTCCAACACATCAAACCTCTTTTATCATCTAAAGAAGATCCACGAAGAACAATACATTAGAATTCAAAACGTTCGAGCAAAACAAAGTAATGGAACAGCGGGGGCAAGTTACGCTAAGAAAAACTATAGCCAACCGAAGATAATGCATGCTTTCATTCAAGGCACACCGTATGATAAAACGTCCCAGCGCCATAAACAAATCACAAGTGCCATCTCACGTTACATTTGTAAAGGCATGGCTCCCGTGTATGAAGTTGAGAAGGACAGCTTTCGAGACCTCGTTAAAGTCCTTGATCCGAGGTACGTTATGCCCGGTCGTAAGCACTTCAGCAAAGTAGAGTTGCCTCGCTTATACGATGAATGCCGGGCCAACGTCGAAAAGGATGTTACCAGTGCGGTCCACTATGCCCTAACGACTGATCTTTGGACGAGCAGAGCTACACAGCCCTACATGAGTGCAACCATCCATTTCATAAGCAATGACTGGACCCTCTGCGCCCGCTGTTTACAAACGGCTTACTTTCCGGACGACCACACTGGAGCCATGTTAGCCCAAGGTATAAGTCTGTCTGCAATTACTACATATTTATTGTATTTTTAATGATTTTACTAACGTGAATATATAATTTAATTTTTTATTTTACTGCGCAGTCTTCTGCTGTAGTAATTCCGAGTGACCTCTAATTTGTCTTTATCTAGGTCTAAGAGATATACTAGAGTCGTGGAGAATAGAAGAAAGCCACCTTGTCTGTGTCACCACAGACAACGCAACGAACAACATATCTGCTATGGAGCTAAATGAGTGGCCACGATTGCAATGCTTTGGTCACCGTCTACAGCTGGCTATTGGTATGTGTGAATAAATCTAAATATCAAAGTTATAACAAAATTTAATTGAAATTTGTTTGGTTATCCTGTGTTATAGTTGATCAGTCTATGTATAAAACAATGAACAAGTTATTCTCCACATTTTATTTATTATTTATTTTGCCTGTCATGGTAAAGAATGAATTGTGATAATAGCTGCACACAGTGTCTACCTACTAAACCACAAATCATTAAAGTGAAACACAATAATTACAATGAAAAATCACTGTCAGACTGTTATTACAGTACATACTTTTTGTTTTATTTCAACAGAGAATTCCCTAAAAACTCTCACACCAGCATCCACAAAGCAGGCTGTAGAGCGAGCAGTTGGAGTTTGTAAAAAGGTGGTAAGTGCCTTCTCAAACTCATGGAAGAGAAAACGTGACTTGGCCAAGGCGCAAGCAGTGCTGGGCTTGCCTCCCCATCAGCTTATCACTGAAACACCTACAAGATGGAGCTCACGACAGATGATGATAGAGAGGTTCCTAGAGCAGGAGAAAGCTCTTTCACAAGTCCTCCTTGCAGACAAGAAGGTGAGACATGGCACATTATTCTTTCATTGTTGATTTAGATTTTTTTTGCAGCCTAGATTCACTTCCTTATGAAAGTAACCTATTTTTTTTTGCTTTTGTTTTCCTTTTTTCACTTAAGGCAAGGCATCTGGTGCCAAGCTGGCAAGACATGGCATTGCTGGAGTCCCTAAACAAGGCACTGGGTCCACTGTTTGAGTTTACTGACGCTTTGTCAGGGGAGAAGTATGTCAGTGTATCTTTTCTGAAGCCAGTACTGCACCTCTTCAACAATGAAATCCTCAGCAGAAAGGATGGAGACACAGAGCTCACAAAGCAGTCAAAGAGGGTGTCTTCAAATACCTCAATGAAAAGTATGATGACCAAACCACCAACAACCTCCTAGACATGGCAACACTTGTTGACCCAAGGTTTAAGACAACCTACATGAAGGAAGAAAGGGTGGAGTTTATAAAAAAAGAGCTGTAGCAGAGCTGGTGCACACGGTGGGAGCCGCAGCACCAGAAAGTGCACAAACAGCAGCTGCCTCCACGTCACCACCCCCAGCTGCTGAAGATGATCCAGAGCTTCCTCATCCCACAAAAAAAACAAAAAAAAGTTTAGGTAGCTACTTCAAAAAGACAGGTCAAGCCACCACCAACTCCCAGCCAAGCAGAGCATCCGCTGAACTGGAGCTGTCTATGTATCTTCAGGCACCTGGGCCTGACTCAGACACTGACCCATTAGAATGGTGGAAGCTGCATGAGATTAACTTCCCATTAGTGGCCAGGCTTGCTAAAAAGTACTTGTGTATTCCTGCTACCAGCTCTTCATCAGAAAGGGCCTTCAGTGCATGTGGGAACATCATCACATGTAAGAGGTCATGTCTTAAGCCAAACATGGTTGACCAACTTGTCTTCCTTGCACTCAACCTATGAATTTTATAGAAACATATCTACTTCTACAAAGTAGCATTTCATGTTTGCACTTTATTCAGTTCAACCCTGATGTTTACTTTAGACACTTTATATTGGTTTTGCAAACTTTGCATTACAAGTTTTCCAAGAGATGAACAAGAATTACATACATATATACACTTTGTGCAAAAAATTGTTTTTCTTTCCAGAAACTGTTGTGCACTTTAAAAAAAATATATATATATAATATATATTTAATATAATTTAATTTATGTTGAGTTTTGACTTTTGCCAAATCTGTTTTTGTTTTATACATTTACATTTGTGACAATTCAGTTACATTCACTTCAAAATAAAGTTGGAGAAAAATAAGCAATGAAATATTTGTCATTATATTTAGAGAATAACTGAATACATCCATTGTTGTGCTATATCGTGATATATATCGTTATTGTGATATAGAATAATCCATATCGGGATATAGGATTTTTTCCATATCGCCCAGCACTAAGTAACACAATTTATAAGGTGTCAAAAGTGTGAGAGGCACTTTTCTATTAAAATAATGCGACTACATAATGTCTCCATGTACATTTTCAGCCTTCATTAAAGCCAGACCTCCTGTGACTGTGTTAGCTGCTCCTCGGTCACGCTGGGTCTAATCTCAGCCCACGCAGCGCCCTCAGAAACAGGCTCCACACTTGTTCACTAGATCACACTTTATATCCAAGACACTGTCGGCTTTCTCCGCTCAGACAAGTCTTCTGCTGCTTACACACTATCTACATCTAAACTATCTACATTTGAGGTAACAATTTGATCTTTTTATAGTCTTCACACGCAGTTTATAATAGGTTGGTTTTAAATAACATCACAACATTCTACAGGTCCATGTAGTTTCAGTCTGGTGGAGGGCAGGGAAAATGAAGATTGTTTAAATGCAGTTTAGTTTTGTAACACAAAAGATGAATGGGTCGAGCCACACTAAAAATCACTACTTTTTAAATTAGTGCATTTTTAAAATATATTTCATAGCAAAAATCTATGTACTAAGACACAAAAACAGCGTATTAAGAGCACGATTTCATTTCACGCCTTTTTGCGCACTTATGTTGCGCCATAGAAATAGCACGATATGAATAACAAGATTTCACAGTGTAAAAAACACAAATATCCATTAGACAGCAGTAAACCTTATAACACATACTAAACATGTTTTCTGATTTTATAAAATGTATTATTAGTTACAGACACTTGCAGTTGCATGAGTACGTTGCGCAGTTATAAAGCGCACTGTGGAGTCTTAAGACACACCAGGACATTCTGTCGTGTATACAATTAGACGCCTCCATTATTTTCAATGAGCATGCACACACTGGCCGTACACCTGAGCTTTGTCCATTTAGAACGTTGTGCTTTACTTAGAAATTATTCTTGTCGGCACACATACCGGTACTTTCTTCTTCCATGATTCAAAAGCCACATTAGCAGGTTGTACCAAATGGTGGTTCATTTTAAATATCTTGGCACATAAATATACAAGAGATTCACTTTTGAGCAAAACTTCTTTATTTTTAAGAAATTCTTCAGAAGAGTGTATTTGTTGCGTAGGTTGAATTATTTTGGAATCAACCAAGCTATTCTTGAAATTGTGTACTTTTAACATGTTGATGTGGTATGGCAATTTAAGTGTTCAGGGGAAGAATAAGCTGCAGCGTATAGTTAACATGAGCTCAAAGATCATTGGTCGGCCTCAAAAGTCTTTGAGCGGCATTTATGATGAGCTCGTAGAGAGGAAGGCTCTTCTCATCCTGTGCACAGTCACTTTGAACGGCTGCCCTCTGGAAGAAGGTATAGAGTTATGTCAGCCATTAAAACATTTTTGGGTATTTTTTTATACTGAGAGCTGTTAAGCCTGCGAAATGTATGACTCTCCTCTGAATCGCAAAGATATACAGTATAACTACTTTGCAGTGCACATGTAAAAAAAAACAATCTTATCAGTTTTCTTACTGATTCTGACTGCGGAAAAATAACGCTGAGCTGATTCAGTGAGTGTTGAATAGTGGGCTTAACTCACAACAAGTGTACTTTGTGTGCGTTGGAACACTAAGACACAAGGTGCATTAAAACTGATTTACACATGGATTCAAGTTGTTTACTGTGAATATAACACGGCTACAAACAAATGGTTCATCTGTGAATCTTTAAATCTCTCTGAAAAGCACAGATAGAACTTATGTCTAAGTTTTAAAAAAGCTATTCCCTCACAGCAGTTCATTTGTTTATCCGTTTTTATGGCAGTGATTTAATGTGGATGTGATTTAACGCACGACAGTTTGTATTGGCATTCTCACTGACTATGGTATTTTATTTAAATCCTTTGACATTAGGGACATTTTGACCAGTGTAAAACCTCTTGTTGGGTATTTCTTTAATGTGATGTCATCATTTACTAATCTGAAAAAGTCTAAGGTAAGAAGAAATATACTGGAAATGAGAAAACTATTCTTACCAATTAACAGATAATTTTTCCTTTTAATAGAACAAAAAGGTGCAAGTAGAGCAAACAAACAAACTGTCTTAACTGATTGAAATAATGGGAATTGTAAAATGTGTTGCGCCATCTTGGTATTTGCAGCCACTGTGAGTTAGCCACGACACCTCCTGAGTTTGATCTACCTCCTTGTTCTCGTCCCGTTTGGGTTTTCACTTTTCCTGCCGTCAGAGCCACGTGTGTGTGATTAATGAACCACATCACAGTTTTAATTACATGTCAGTGTTAACAAGTGTCTGGGGAGCACTCACACAAACTCACTGTGGTCTGTTTCCAAGGACATGATTAGAACTGCTGTTAAAGCTACTACGAACTACAGAACAGGTGTGACTGCACACTATATAAGTCAACAATAATCATGTCTAAGTTTTTGTTTAACATTTACTTATTTATTCTCAGTTTTTCAGCTTTATATCTACTTTGTAAGTCTGTAAGTGTCTCTGATCTTCTAGTAAATCTGCACTGTGTGGATAACTACCCAAGTAATATATCACATAGTATTAGACTTCATATTTCAAAAAGACATAAAATAACATTTTAAAACACAACGCATATCATTAGAAACAAAATGGTAAGGTAAAATTTGAATAATGTACCCACAAGCCTTGATACTGTATGGTGTTAATGTATCTAACAAGGTCTAATAATGTGGTGTTTCACTAAATGTTGTAGGCTAAATACAATCGACAACATGTCATTTTTTGGGGGGCAAATTAAGTGTATTTTTAGCACAACTAATTAAAGTCGAGTCACAACAATGTTGAAATGGAGGTTGTTGAGTTAAAGAAAGCATAATTTAGCAGCTACAATTAGCATTGTTAGATATATTTGCATATTTGGACTGTTTGATCACTTTATTCATCTCCATGTCTTTGTATCTATATTTGGCACAGTATATTTCTTTAAGGCAGCGTTTGCAGTTGTAGTTGTTGAGCAAGTAGTGATAAAACTGTCGTTTTGATTCACTCTCAATGTTAACTTTTTCCCATGGAGGTCTGTTAGTGGGCGTGGCCTCTGATGTCGACTGTATCTATTGCCATTAACATTATGGCTAACTGTCGTTCCCACAACAGCTCCTAAAAACTATGAAAAACAATTTGGAGCCTCAACATTCATTAGGTTTGTGAGCAAAACATGTATTCAAGTATTCATGTTTTTGTTTGTTCTTGTTAGTAATCACTAGTGACTGAAGCCTATCCCAGTGACTTTGGGTCTTAAGTAGGAACACCCTGGACAGTGGGCAACTCGTCACATGCATAGACAGACAACCATTCACTTTTTCATTCATTCACCGGGGGAAATTTAAAATGATGTCCAATTAACCTAAACATGAATGTTTTTGGAGGTGAGCGGAAACCCGAGTAACCAGAGAAAACTGACGGTGACACAGGAAGAACATGCAAACTCCACTCAGAGAGATTGTGTTGACTTGGCTCGATCCGGGAGTTAAACTTTCAATCTTGTTATTGGGAAGATTACGGATTGTTTACATTTTTAAGGAAATGCTTTGTGTGTTTGTGAATGGTAAAGACGCTTTTTTTTTGCAATTGAATTTTTAAAAAGTTAGCTTTATCAAATTCTGAAGTATTTGTCTGTCCTGCATCTTGTTGACGGTTTTCATCGAGAGCCTTTCCAGAATGATAATACAGCACGTCATCCACATTAACACTCAACCACTGCTTGATAAAAGTCCATAAAAGTCTAACTTGTGTGTTAAAATATCCAGCTTTTTGTTGTGACTAAAAGCTGTTTAAGTGGGTGAGAGAAACCACAGCCCACCTGCAGCAGAGCATCTTTAGAGAGGAGCCAGCACAGCTCACATCCTGCACCTGGGAGAGCCTGGCACAGTGTGGTCTCTTCAGGGACAGAGCACAAGGAAATCACTCAGCACAGATCAGTCAAAGAACCATTGACTCTAGGGAACCAGCTCTCAAGGCTCGTGACAGGAAAGTAAATATCTGAGCTGAAACTTACTTCTACTATGATAACTGTCTAATCTATACAAGCATAAACTACTAAATCAGTGCTGTATAGTAGCTCTGTTCTCAGATCTTGGTACTGGATTCCATTGTTTAGAGAATAGACTTTAAATCTGCTTGTGTTTAAGAATATCTTAGCACCAACGTACATCTCTGACACACTCAAAAGATCTTATGTAACGGCCTCCTACTGGCGCCAGAGTCAAGACTAAACATGGACCAACCTCAGAGTCAGGATGAGACATGGACTGACCTCCTGATGGTGCCAGAGTCTAGACTAAACATGGACCGACCTCCTACTGGTGCCAGAGTCAAGACTAAACATGGACCAACCTCAGAGTCAGGATGAAACATGGACTGACCTCCTGATGGTGCCAGAGTCTAGACTAAACATGGACCGACCTCCTACTTGTGCCAGTGTCAGGACTAAACATGGACCGACCTCCTGGTGGTGCCAGAGTCAGGACTAAACATGGATCGACCTCCAGCTGGTCCCAGTGTCAGGACTAAACATGGACCGACCTCCTGATGGTGTCTCAGAGTCAGGACTAAACATAGACCGACGTCCGGCTGGTGCCAGAGTCAGGACTAAACATGGACCGACCTCCTGATGGTGTCTCAGAGTCAGGACTAAACATAGACCGACGTCCGGCTGGTGCCAGAGTCAGGACTAAACATGGACCGACCTCCTGATGGTGTCTCAGAGTCAGGACTAAACATAGACCGACGTCCGGCTGGTGCCAGAGTCAGGACTAAACATGGACCGACCTCCTGATGGTGTCTCAGAGTCAGGACTAAACATAGACCGACGTCCGGCTGGTGCCAGAGTCAGGACTAAACATGGACCGACCTCCTGCTGGTGCCAGAGTCAGGACTAAACATAGACCGACGTCCGGCTGGTGCCAGAGTCAGGACTAAACATGGACCAACCTCCTGATGGTGCCAGAGTCAGGAATAAACACAAACTGACCTCCACAGTACATGTTTGAAGGTCAGAAACAACACTAACAAAGCACAACATCTGTCCTTTAACACAGGTGGAACAAAACCGTAACACTAGAATTCAGCCGTTTACTACTAACAACAGTTTGGCAGCGTACAACGAGCTGATAGTGGTGACGAGAAGTGTTGCTTTGGTTTCATCAGTGTTTGGTATTCAGTGCCGTAAAGAGCATCTGTTGACAGTCTAATATTTCACAACAGTGGATTAGAGCCTCATAACCAGACTGAGAGCGGGATTAGCAGAACAGGTTTCATCACGTCAGTAATATTAGACTAGATGTACGCCAGCAGCTATGCCTTTTCCTTCTTTACACATCTGATTATACAAGCTGTTTCAACTGCTTTACATTACACCTGTCCTGTAGTTTTTTTTCAGTTTAAAATGTTGCTTCTGATACATGTGCATCACGTGTGACATACAGAGGTCATTCCATTGCAACACGTCTGCACAGGGATTTTAGCTAGTTATAAAATGTTTGGCTTTGAAGTTCTGACCTCGCATGTAGAGGGAAATTGCCTTGTGTTTGTATACTGTAAATCTAATAAATTGCACCATACTCCGGTACACAAATATGTCAGTGTGCAAATAACTACACTTATAAGACTCGGGTGGTGACATCAAACAACAGTAGAATGTTCAGTTGGTCTAATATTAAACCAATGAAGAAACTGAATAGCTAAAAAAAAGAAAATAGCATTAACTAAATCAAAATTCTGATGCCACAAAATGTATTCCAATGAAAGTTCTGCAAACCTGACAAGAAACATGGCGGATTTGCCATTTTTTCTATTGGAAGCCTTTAAACGATAGATGACCTCTATATTTTTAAAAGCAGCTCTTCTTTGACAAATATTTTTTGGGGAAAGGATATATATTGACAATTCTTTTTTGTTGAATGGAAATCTTACTGGGAACAGAAATCTTCTGTGGATCTATGAGGTTTGGAGCAGTGTTACAATCTTGAAGTAAGACACCGTGGTGGAGCTAGTTTGACTGTCCACTCATTTCTAAACTGTAAGTTTTCAAAGATCAATCTTGTTATAATGTAAAGAGGCTCCAATTTTTTTGCCTAGCAAAGTTAAAAATGTGACTATTTTTTGTTTGTTAAAGGCGACATAGGAGAGAGCACTTGCTTCCCAATAAGAAGATCCTGAGTAGTGCTGTTGTGGTTAAGACTTTTTTCCTGCGGTCTATATTGGTGTGTCAGGATGCGCAGTATAATACATGAATGCATAAAAATGCATGAACAAAGAGTTTTGAGCTTTTATGCACAATAACCACGTTATGTTTACGTTATATTTTTAAATCAACGTTTTTTTAGAGTGTTTTTAAAAGTGCTACATACATACAGTGTATCTACAACCAGAGGTGTCAGATGCACAGCTGTTCATCATGTGCATCAGTGCGCTTCATAAATATCACTTTTGCGTTTTCTGTAAGCTTGGAAAATGCGAGTCTATATTTGTACATGTTTTCATGGAATCAAGATTTTGGCAGCAAATTGTCAGTACTTTTCTTTTCGCTGCGGACTTGTTTGACTGCACCTTTTCGCAAACGCTGCTCCACGCTGGATTATAACCACGACACATTTACTTTGGGTCGAGGGACGATTACAGTCAAGCTTGGATCAAATAGTTTTGGCTTCAATCTTTCACTATAACTGCAGACTATCTGTGAGTTAATGTGGCACAGCCTCTTCGTACCTGTGATTGCTTTTTGAGTTACACATAGCTTTTTGAGTTACACATAGCCTACAGCTCTTCTGTTTACAGATAAGATTACATGATACACATCACTTTGTTTGTGGAAAATATACACAGTTGCCACCCATACTGACCTGCCACATAAACAAAACTGTGTGCTGTGTATTTCATAGTTCATTGATGTAAATATATAAAGTATAAAGCACCAGTGAAAGTAATACCGTTACTGCAACAACCCTAATCATGGGTTGAACCAAATCAACATTTCATGATCTCTCTGGTGGCGTTTGCATGTTCTCCCTGTGTTACCATGGGTTCTTTGCAGGTACGCTGGCTTCTTCTCACTTCTAAAAACAAACATGCAGAGATCAGTTAGCTGCGAAGTGAATGAATGCCTCCAAGCCTGTGATGAGTTGGTTATCGTGTTTTCCCACCGAACGGCCAAAGTCACTGAGATAGGCTCCACTACCCTGCAAGCAACGAATGAATAAAAGTTAGTATTTTTATTTTTTACACATCAAAATTGTGTATATTCTTTTGAAGACTGTCTTAAACAAATGTTATCATATAATTCAGTAACAAGGCTTTTCTACAACATGTCTCCTCTAAACTTGTATTTAATCACAAACCATTTCTTTTTTGTGAGCATGACTCATTTGATGATTGTAAAAGCGAACTCTGTAGACAACAGGCTCTTTCATGATGCACTTGGTGGATTTTGTTGAGCTGCCCACCGAGGTTAAACATGTTGTCAAAAGAAGCGAACGCTGAAGGACAGAGCTGCTGAACAAAGAAACAGGTGTGCTGGGTCTTTAGTGGTTTAAGTTAACACAAGCAGAATGGCTAATATGTTCCAGAGGTGTTTTGTAATTCATTATAAGAAGAGAAGGATTTGTATAGAGCTATTCTTATTTAGTTATTGAAGTTGTATTTAAAGTGATTCATACATATTAGAGAATATTTGAGACGAGCCGCCGTGACAGCCGTCAGTCCGTGTTTCACTGACACACGCCCACTGCTCTTTATGCGCTTTGTTCTGCAATCTTATTTTTGTACTTTATGCAACATGAAGGATCTGGCTGGTTTCTAATGTGAAAACTGTTTGAAATCCAAAATATAGCTTAATGATTCACAAACCTCAGAAAGCTTCGAGACTGCGTGTGAGGAATTAGTACCAAGAACTAAATCCTCACACACAGTCCCTGTTTAGTCCAACCACTGTTTACATTCACACAGTGCTGCATCCGTGCAGTCTGAAACATTTTAAATAGATGAAAAAATATGTGTTAAAAACACATAAGTTTTTCCATCTGAACAACAATGTGCAAAAGCTCAAACAATCAGTTTGTGCTCAAATACTCAGATGATACATTTGTTCACACTGCTACTAACTCAGACAGTCCTGGGCTGCATCAACAGGGAGTGGACATGGTTGTGACTGGAGCACAAATAATGCTCTAGAAATGAACACCAAAAAAACAGAGGAAGTTGTCTTTAGCTCCAAACCAACAAGTGTTGCTCCCACTATTATCAACAATGTCTGTATAAAACAAGTGGAGTCATACAAATATTTAGGGGTAATGATTGACTCAACATTATCCTGGAAGCATCATGTTGACTTCATTTGTAAAAAAACAAAACAAAATGTATTTTCTATGTCGCCTCAGGTCATTTGGAGCTACACAACAGGTTCTCCTTTTGTTCTTTCGCTCTGTTGTCCTCAGTGTCCTGTAGTATTGTAATGCAGTGTGGTACAGTTGCCTTTAACTGCAAAATCTGGACAGAGACACTTGATAAAAATATGCTCAAAAATTGTGGGCCAACCATGGACAGACTGTTTGAGACGACCTATCATAACAACACCATGCGATTGGCCAAAAACATCATCTCTGACCCCAGCCATGTTCTAAACAAAGAATATGTGATGTTACTATCTGGACGTCGGTATTGTGTGCCACACTTTCATAGGGTCAGGCTCAAACAGTCCTTCATACATCAGTCTATCCTGAAACTAAAGAGGAGCTTAATCCATCAAAATCAAAATAAGCAGACTGTAATTGATTTGTTGTATGTTTTTGTGTAATGTCCATGTGCAAGACAAATTTCGGACTGTGCGGTCTGACAATAAAGATCGACATCGATCATAGAAGTACCAGGAACTGAAAAATGTTCTCTACAAGCAGAAACATAATAGGTCTGCTTTAAATTTCACTCTAAAAGGGTCTTAAACTTCTGACAGCAACTCCAAAATATGAGGAACATCACTGAACTGAGCCACTATTAAAAATCCTTTAACTGTCGAGTGGAGACCATAGATTTGTTCTGGCTGGGTTAGACATAGAGAATGTTCTACAGTATAGTAGTAAACAAATGAATCTTTAGTGACACCAAGACACCAAGATACAGATCAGGCGCTTTTCAAGAGATTTGTTTAGCAAAAAAAACTTAGTTAAACGAATGTACACCAGAGAACTTCGATAACTAATACTACAATCCAGTCCTAAAAGGAATATGCACAAACAGAATAACTAAACAATAATCACACTCGAGAGCTTCATTGTCAAATCAAACGGCTCTTAGCAGAATTGTGGCTTTTTGTTTGTAATTGCGAGATAAACCTTGCACCTGCACCTTCTTTATAGCTGGATGAAACCGTTCTGCAGCTCCCCCACGGCCTGGAACACAACCTGTAATTCTAAGTGTCGGCTAATTATGCTGCTTTTTGAGCTTGGCACAGAGGCAACAAACTGGAGAGAGTGTGGGAGCCAAAAGGGAAACTAAATGTCAATGCACCCGATGAAGAAGGACTATTTTATCAACAAATCTTATTTTTTTAAATCAACTTTTATGAGTATTATGTACTACTTCCTATATCCTAGCTTTCTAAGTATAATTTTTAATCCTGTTCACTGTCCAAAGTCGTATTCGGGGACTATTTTTTAGCAGCCCGGCATTAGTTTGTTGTCAGATCCTGTCATGTTTGAACTGCCTGTCTGCAGTCATCAGTTATGTGATGTTGATGTTACATGTCTTGCTGGCTGATTTACACTCTTTGGAGCTGCTTTGACAGCAGTTTGACTTCTTTGGAACGTTATCCCAAACATAAAAAAGTAAAAACCCACCACAGCCTGATCAGTAAATGATAGTTAAGTAAAAGGTAATAGAAAGCCGTAGTACACTAAAACCTTCTGGACTAAAAGTTAAAGGGATTTGGGATCAATAATGAGCGTGAGTGTGGCCCAGTAACAATTCTCAAAAGAAATTATTTCACACAAAACTGTCTGTAAGGTCAGCATGACTTTGTTACTCTGTTTAAGTCAGGTTATAAAGTTTCAAAAGTTGCATCAGAAACTTTGCCTTAAATAGCCAATTAAACAGCCAAGACGGCGCTAGGCTTTACTGTTCTGTACCACTTTGTGTAAGAAATAGTCAAGTAGTTTGTGCAACGTTTTCATTTTATCAAACACACAACAGGTCAATGTAACCAGTCCTGTATCACCAATTTTCACTAAAGATTCATCTAAAAGCTCACATAAAGGCAACTCATGCGACTTGTCTTGTGTAGCTCATTTGTTTTCATTTTGAGATTGCACTTGATCGCGTGACACATGCTCATCTCCGCTGCAGGTCTAAAGAAAGTCTGGCCCTACGTTACTTTACTCTACTCAGTCCTACTTGGCCTGGTTGTGTTTCCATTACTCTTTAGAATCTGGTACTATATCCACGGCATCTACCCACAACAAACCAATATCCAAACAAATTCTGTGATAAACTTCACCAGCAGTCTGGCTAATAAATGTCAGTTAGAACAGCTTAGTTCCTGTTTGGCCTGATTAGGGCCAACCAGGTACTAAGAACTTCTTGGTTCCAGAGAAATAGACCTTGTGTAAGCGCTGCTAACTACAGCCGAGTAGAGTGGATTAGGGCAAGTGGAAACGCCTCGGACAATTCACTAATAAACAAGCAAATAAATGTTTAAAGTCATTTTTGTTATAAAAAAAATACAAAAGTTAATGGGTCTATTCTAGGCGTTCACAAACTTTTCAAAGCCACAGTCTCCTATTGGCCTAAGATTGCCCGAGGCCCACCAATAATTTTCACACTTTGTTCTCAATTATATATAATATAGTTCCTTTCAGATTAAGATGAAAAAACAGCCAAACGATAATGCCTGTGGACTTAGTATGGATTTACAACATGAACGCAACTTATTAAACCTTACCAAAAACAGTTATGAATTGACATTATATCGTCTGAATGTCTTGTATAAGCTAAAAATGATTGAGATATTCATTTTGCCAATAGCAAAGCTTTAGTAGAAGCTGCACAGACTGAGGAAGTAATGTCTGACATAAAAGTGACACTGAAGTTGGTCAGATATGCGTAGAAGAAGAAAATGGAGATAAGAGCAGAAACGATCAGAACAAGTGGGTACAATTTCCAAACTCATTTTTGTACTACTGTAGACCTAAAGACAAACAATGTGTCCTCTTAAAATACAGTTTTTACCTAACAGCAGGTGTGTTTGTGCCTCAGATAAAACTCTTCCTGGGGCCAAATCCAAAAGTCCCTGCCCCTCCTGAACCACATGAGTGTGATTTAAAAGAACACAAGCTGACCCCGCTGCTGCCCCCTGCTGGAGCCCTGATGGGCTGTGGACAGGGACAGCCGATGCACCTGCTGCTACTCTGGAGGGACGCTCCATCGAGCGGAAAATAACAATAAAAGGCATACATAATTCAAGAGCCGGCTGCTCTCTGCGTTTTTATGGGTCACAGTCTGGCTTCAGTCCCTATCGACTCAGCTAAAGGCTAAATACACGGCTTCTCTTACCTCACATTACCAGATAAGGCAGGTGCAGGCTTTTGTTGTGTCCTTGGGCTAAGCACTTCGCCCAGCCAAATGCTATAATCACAATCCAATTATGGGAGAATTCTGTGTTTTCTGTTCATTTTTAATACAGAATGCTGAAGGAAAATGTGTCGTAAAAGCTATTCAGACAACACCAAGCTAGCAACATTGTGTTAGGATACAATAGTTTTTACTATTATCGCTTAAATGAGACCTATATTGTGCTTTTTACATAAATATACATTATAGTGAATTCTGACATACATAAATCAGAAATTTATATTTAGTTAGATCCATTCACTTCCTGAACTGACTTTTAATTGTAACACTGTCAGGTTAACAAGCTGCTGATTAAATTATTTGTGTTTAATGTTTGAAAGAGGATATGCAGCATTGAAGCCTACATGTTTTACTTGAGAATGTGGGCGGGGATAGGTGGTAGGTGAAATCAAGAATTTTCTGTCCACGCATGAATCAATTCAAACGAAACTCTTAGTAAACAAATCATTAGAAAACACTGTTATGGCAGGGTTAAAAAAAAAAAAAAAAACACGTCACCTGCACTTTAATGGTCCCATGTTTTCTTTTATGTCTTTTTCTTTATACTGTATGTAAATAGAGCAATGCAGACTCAGGAACAAAGTCAGAGTCTAAAAAGATAAACTCATTCCTATAAAAGTTCTTTTGCAGTGAGCACTCTTGACAAATGATATATAAAAACATATATTCCCTTTTAAACTTTCACAGACAGAAAGCAGTGCACTAGGTGAGTGAGAGTGTAGTAACTTTGAAAGCATTATCTTCTCTCCCAAACTCTTTTCTATCAACTGACTGCAGGCTGTCTGGGGATTTCATTCCTTGACACGCGCCGCCTCAGTCTTTTGAACAAATCAAAGCGAAACAAAAAGGGAAAAGAACAATGGGAGCACATGAAAGAATTGCTTATCATGTCTTTGGCTTAACATTTGCCTGGAGCAGAGGAATTCAAAACCAGGCAGTGTTGTGTGTGTGAGGGACTAAGGCTCCGGCACAAACCAGTTCAGAACATGTTTACTGGTTTTGTTTGCTTTGGCACACACAGAGATACCTTGAAAAACATGTATTCAGGTTAAAGTCATA
The DNA here is from genome assembly GCA_038363315.1 of Mugilogobius chulae. NCBI lineage: Eukaryota > Metazoa > Chordata > Actinopteri > Gobiiformes > Gobiidae > Mugilogobius > Mugilogobius chulae. Next base: position 46,111,223 of record CM076409.1, on the reverse strand, counting down.
AGTGGAACACTTCAAGCAAGCACATAGAGCATCGTAGAACTACTGACGCAAAGTTAAGGTTATATTTCACATATTGGTTCATGCATTCATTTTTACTTTGGTGACAAAAGCTAACAGTATTGTCTGAAGAGGTCATGTTTTTATTCTGTATTTTTGTATGATGAACATTTCTGAGTTTTAACAATATAGCAGTCATCAGCCCTTGAAATTTGCAAACCCCATGTTGAAAAATGCACTTTTAAAGCTTGCGCCATCTATAATACATAAATGATATACTTATTTTTGAGTTCATAAGGATTAACTGAGGTTCAGGATCAAACCAACCTTCTGCCAGGTTCTCGCTCGCCCTTATGATCTTACAAGGTTGTTTAAACCTAAATTACTTTGTATTTATAGAGGAACACAAAATGCTTAACATTTTGCCGCCAGGTCATTCCTGTTTAGTTCTTTAATGAGGTTTTTTGTCTCTGGGTCATTTAATTAAATATAATGACATAAAATAAACCATCACTGAAATCTACAGGCTAAATGCAGCTAAACAGGAGTGCATGTCTAGAAAAGTTGAACAAAATAGGGTCAATACAGAAACCATATTGTAGTATGTCAAAAAGTGTAGGTTATAAGTCTTAATATAATGGCCTTAATGACAATCGTCATAAATTTCTAGAGCAACATCATACAGAGCAATTCAAATTATACAGCTTCATACTAATGACAAGTTAATTGTAAAATATTATAATATTTTATTGAACATAATCAGTAGCAGCCAACCTGACTCAACCTCAGTCAGGGAGACTTTACACCTTTGCACTATAAAACTGAAATGCTGATTCCCCATGTTCAGGCCTGACTCTGGCATCAGCAGGCTGATGCAGACTGGCTGGTTCATAAAGAACCAACTTATCAGATATATACATGGGAGCTGGGCCATGGAGAGACTTAAACACAAGAAGGGCTACTTTAAATTCTTTGAGCCACTGGAAACAGTGCAAAGACCTAAGTGCAGGACTTTTGTTGTGTACTTTCTGGTTCCAGTCAGGACTCGAGCAGCTGTTCTGTATATACTGCAGTATTTACAATAGTCCAATGTACTCAAGACTCAAACCCTTTTTCAGATGGTAAAAAGTTGCTGATGTTCCGAGTGATGTGACTATTAAAATGTAATTCTAATTCAATAACAACTCATAGATTTGTGACTTGGTTCGAGGGTTTTTGAAAGCAGGGAGCAGAGGTAACTACTGACACTGCCTCTTTGTTTCTGTGGGCCTAAAACAATCATTTTGTTTTTCTCTGTGTTCAGTTGGAGAAAGCTGCCTTGTATCCAACACTGATATCCTGGAGGCAGCGACAAAGTGAGTTTAAAGGTTCATATTCTCCAGCTGTTAGTGATACATAGAATTGGTATCATCTGCATAGCTATGATATGATATTTGACCATGATATTGGTCAAATCTATCTATACAGGCCTTTTTCAAAAGTTCTGGATGTATGCTCAACAAGAGTCTAATTTATCCTTCAGGCTCTACATCACAAAGTACAAGAGAAGTCCTGTTTTCAGCACTTATCTAAGTCATTTCATGCCTTCAAATTCTTCACCACGAAGAACCTTTCACAACTTTCACTTTAGCTGTCCCAGAAAAGCTAACATATATGCTACAAAAAATTATTATTAGATGTAGCTGGAACTGAAAACACACACATTTTTACTTGAATAGACACTTTAGTAATTTACCTGCGCTTATGATTTTGAATTATTTAAGGAAAAAGTTGCAGAACCTTTAAGTATTGGCTACAGATAATTCCAGCAAGATTCTCATTTGCCCTTGAAAGTTAGTTCTGGTTTAGCCCTAAGTACGACTAGACTTTAGACATCTTTTTGTCATACAGCTTCCTTTACCTTGCAGCGCCTCCTTCGCCCGATCCAGCTCCTCCTCTTTATGGGCCAGTTGGACTCGTAGCTCGGTGGCTGAGAGGACGTTAGCGGAGCAGCCCCCCTGAGTCTCCTCCAGGTCTTTACTCAACATGTCCTTCATCTGACGTAAGAGCTGGACCTCCTCCTGCAGCTGCGCCACCTCCTCTCGCAGAAGAACTGCACAAGACACAGAGAAAAAGGGGATTAGAATCAAAAAAGCTAATACATCGAAGTCATATCACAAAGAGAGTTGATGTGGGAGTCCTTCAGGGGTCAGTTTTGGGTCCTTTAGTATTTGTTTTTACACAATGCTAAAGTACATTTTTAGTAATTTTGTTGGGACATTAAAACATGTCACCATAAAAAAATATAATACACTGGAAAAGATTGTTGACAACTATTGCAATTGAAATATACTAGAATACAACTAGAATCTATAGTATAAGTGCATCACATCTTTTTGCAAACAGTTCACAGTAGCTTGTTGTCAGGATGCAGGAGAATGGAAATCTCTTTGTATGATACTATTACAGTTAGGGCTGTAGTCCTTAAGTTGTTTACATTTTGTTAGTAGAGTTATTGCTTTAGACTTATAGCTAAATAAAGCAATAAATCTACAAAATATTTTTGATTTATATGGGACAGAAGGTGGAAAATCATTTGCTGAATGTTTGAGATTTGGGAGCTTGAACAGCTTTCTGCACATTTACAGAAACTTTTTGAGATAAATGATTGTTTTTTTTTTACAATAACTCAAAGACAGTGAGTTTTTAGAGTGCCACTTAGGTCTAAACATGCTCAGATCATACAAATAAGGAAAAGTTTTGCAAGCTTACACACCCCCCAATCCATCGACAGGGTTGGTCTTTACAAATGATATTTTCACAGTACAATACTGTATTTCTTGCAGCAGAAATGGCTTTAAGAATTGTCATAAGAACTAAAGACGTTGAAGATGAAGACGTTTCGGTTTTCATCCAAAAGTCATTTATTATCTACTGGAAGTTGTCGGGATTCTGGACAGCTTCCGACAGATTGAAAAAAACTGTTGAATGAAAGTTGAAATAGCTCTAAAATCTTCTAAAACTTGGTCCAGATGACAACCTTCAACTTACTATGGATCATTCTGGGAAAATCGAGGGATTACATTATTACATATTTATGCAAAAAAGTGGAGAGGCTGGAACAATTGTAGAAAGGCAATACTTTGACAAGCGTTTGTTGCTAAAGCATTACAATCAACACAAACAGAACAGTTTTCCAAGAATTAAGTTAAGATTTAGAATACAGTTATGTCTTTATGTTGTCTGTACTGAAATGGAGCCAAGGATTATAGTCTAATTTGATATTTTATGATATTTTATTTTTATATAAATTCAGCTGTCACTCAATCAGAACAAGACAAATGCTGATCAATAAGAGGAATTGATTGGTCAGCTAAAAATGAGGCATGGCAAATATGTTCAAACTAAATAATATTTTTAAATAAAAATAAAAAATGGCAAGTGCATTGGAACAATTTATACGTTTTTACCAGTTTTATAAAAGAACAGATATCGCAATCATTTGCTCCTGCTATTGTCCTATAAATCCCTAATCAAAAAATTAATAATTAATCAAATAATACAAGTTTTGGTTGACTAATATTCTATTCGCACAGTAAAATATTTCCTTCTAAACTGTAACAATTACGGACATTATCTTAGTTTCTAGATCTGTGAAAATTGTCCATGTTTCCCTTGAATTATACTTCCTGTAATTCATCAAACTCAGACATCCTCCTGTAAGTCTATTCCTGTAATAATGACTCTGTGGTCTATTTTACCTTCAGATTTGAACTAAGTTATTATTACTATCGCCACGGAACATTTTCTAATCAAATTTTTTTTTTTTTTCTACAATTAAAAAACTAAACTACAATGAAATCCGTGACTTGGAAGTACAACACTCTTGTCGTGACGATGGAAAGTTGAGAAGATAGATGTTTGAGGAACCGTTTGGATAGAGCGCTGCAAAGTCTGGATGGAGGGACTTTATCACCGTAAATGGATCTAAAGAGAGGGACAACGGTGGTTTCATGAGAAATTTCATTGCGTGGATGTGATTTTCATCGATGGACGCAACAACGTGACGAGGAATCACATTTACACTGCCACAGCTCACGCCATTTCTGGAATAAAGTCTGTACAAACAAGCAAATTGAAGGCCTCGATTGTGCAAATGCCTGTAAAACACTCGGATGACGTGGGGTAATTTAAAGTCTACAAGGTAAATATTATCATGTGACTAGGGCTAAAGATACCATTGACTAATTAAGCGACTAAAGAACTACAGCCCAATAAATCACAATATGACCATTTCACCATTAATGTCACGCTCTTGGTAATGTCATCACTGGAAGCAACCAAAGTTTACCCATTCACATATTGTTTTTAAAAAGTTAGCTCGACATCGGTGCAACGACAAAGGTTCTGTGAAGTTTGGTGTTTCTAATGCAATTTATAGCGCGACATTAAGGAGCTGGCTTCACGAAAACAGCCGGTGAGCGGAAGGCTGCGATTCTTCACACCACCGTGTTCAGCAGTCAAGAGATTACTTCAATCATTTCTCAACAAAAACATTCAGGGCTGAAAATAAATAATGTGCGCAGGAAGAGCCATATGGCACGAGGAGACAGAATAATTAGTTTGTGCGGCTTTATGGGAATGAGAAGAGGGTAGTACTTTTGTTAAAATACTGCATGTGGTAATGACTAAAACGTCTTCTATGAAATGCTTGATATGTTGGTCGGCTAATGTGTTGGTGTTGGGTGGTAAAGGCCAGACAAGTCACTGACCGATCAGAGACAAAAAATCAGGTAAAGAGAGAGGAGAAAGGACAGTGAAGAAATAAGAAATGTGAAAGCCATGGCCTATACTTTAACATCCATGATTTAAGAGGAGCGATGAGATCTTACATGTAACAGTGACTAGACTGAAGAATCCTATTGCCTAATTCTGTGTGATGATTAATAAACGCTTTAATAGTAAAGAAATATTTAATGACAATTTGTGCACATTTGGTTGTTTGTCGTTATGCATGACTTTGACTCAAACAAAAAGCATTTGTCACAGCTCATTCAGTCTAGACATACTGCTTTAGTCTGTTATATTGATGTATGATATTCAAATTAACTCTGCAGCATAACTTCTGTGTTTGACTGTGATTTGACTCCAAAACAAGTTTCCTTTGGCTTACATTTGGCTGATAAGTCCCTATATATTTCGCGTTCATGATTGACGTTTCCGCAGCCCGGCTGTTCTGATTGGTCAGTTTGCGCTAACCCTCGTTCTACTGTGTGAACACGCACGACTTCATTGAGAATCCAGGTTACAGATTGAGTTCAACCTGGACAGACTCAAACAGACAAAAGGATTAGTGAGAATATTTGTTAATATTGAGGTTTGGCGCTTAGGCCCGAAAAATGAAGCAATAAATGTTTGGCTGATAGATTGGAGAATTCCCTGGAGCCTCAGTCACTCACAAACACAACACTACCTGGTTTTAATTCTTCTGCTCCTGCGCAGGGCCAAGGTGTGATTGGATATAGGATGACGTCAGAGGAGCTGATTGATGAGCGTGGCAAAGTCCATTTGTGAAGCATTTAGCTTGAGTCGGTAACTTTTATAATTTAATTTTTTTATTTAAATTTTTTTTTTTAGTTATATCTGTTTGAGTCAGCCCTGCAAGACAGACACAAGTAATGTTGGTCACACCAACCTTGATGAGGGATTGCTCCATAAAGGCATTCTTTTATGTTCTAAAACTAAAGATGCCAATGGAAGAAAGCTTCAAAAAATAAAGCCCAACTAAAACAAAGAAATCTTAATATGCAATCTTTAAAATATGACAAATTATAGAGCAACTGCATTGCTATGGCAACCCCTGATTAAATGAACCTGAATATAGTTCTTTTCAGATAAAATATGAATTGCAGTATGTTCTTAAATTAATGTAATGAGGTTAAAAAAAAATCGTTTAACACCAAGATCTGCAAAAAAACGACACTATTCTTTTGTTGTCAGTTTTATGTCCTTGCAGGGCCACCGTAGATCTTCACAGACAATAAATGACATTTAGCTTTGCAGTGTCACCTCTTTATCCCTGGACTATTTCATGTTTGACATCTCACTACTGCAAACTCTTATCCTTTTGGCCGTTTTGAAATCGCAGCATTCCACCGTGTCACAGTGGAATCATTTCTCTCTCCTCCCTTTCCTCGGATCCTCTAATCCAATCTGTGGTCCTTCACCTGTGATGGATGCATTACAGCCGGTCAGTACCAACGGCCCACACTACAACAAGCTACGACAAGAAAGCGCAGCCCCCGGAGAGACGTGGATGTGCTCTGGATCACTTTAGCCTCTCAGTGCCCTCTAAAAAGCACCTTATACTTTCACTTGGAGGATGTGGTTTTCAAATTGTGCTTCAAATTGATGGTACAGTCTGTGTCTCCAAAGTCATTGCAGTTATAAATCACACTTTATTAGAACATCTTGTAAGTTGCAAAAAATACTATAACCATTGAGTGAATGAGGAAAAAGATATTTAAAAGCCTGTCCTGCTCTTAAATTCTTCGGCAAATTGTAGAAGCTTCCATTTTTTAATATCACTTCAAACAGATGTGAGTTGTCTGGCATGTGTAGCTTGCACTTGAGCCCTGACTAAAACCAAGAAATATGATCCCATTAGTCCTGTGATTATGCTGCGTTCCAGACAACTGGGAACTGGGATATTTCCCAGCTGAAAAATACCAGCTCCCAGTTCAGAGCGTTCCATCTGAATCAACTTGTTTGTAAACATTATGACTATAATGCTAACTTTTAGGCTGAAAAAAAGGAACGTTAAATAACCTGTACTCAATGTTTACATAGTTTTTGTGACAGTTAAACCCCCAGATTCATCTTTCCTTTGGTGATTGTTGAGGTCATATGTGAAGTGGACTTCCTCGACCAGGTCCCATATCACAAGTGTTATTTACCAGTTTGACTGGCGTTCCAGTGCACTTTTACAAGTTGAAATATCCCAGTTTCCTTGAACGCATCACTAGGTCTTTGCACTGGCTTTTGAGGTTTAGAGAAGGAAGTTTAAAACAGCTCTGCTTGTGCTTAAAGGGGCACTGTGCAAGATTGAGAGAAATTTTAACTATCACATATAGTCCACAAACATTTAAATCATATTTATTCTTTACAACATGAATACTTAAGAGAGCACTGTTAACCAATCCACATCAATTGTGATACATTTATACGTATTTGAAATGTTTTATTACGGGCCGGAATGTGAATATTGACGCTAGATGTCACTATAGTAGTTAGGCAAACTGCACATGAAATGCACACCCTGGTGTTCAAAAGTGGACTTTACTTGGATCACTTTATTTTTTATTTTTTTCTTACACAGTGCCCCTTTAAGTCTCTCCATGAACTAGCACGAAAGGACATCCTGACATGTTAGTGCCTTATGAACTATTTTGGACTCTGAGAACCTCAGGACTAAACATGGACCGGCCTCCTGCTGGTGCCAGACTCAGGACTAAACATGGACCAACCTCATGCTGGTGTCGGAGTCAGAACTAAACATGGACCGACCTCTTGCTGGTGCCAGAGTCAGGACTAAACATGGACCAACCTCCTGCTGGTGTCGGAGTCAGGACTAAACATGGACCGGCCTCTTGCTGGTGCCAGAGTCAGGACTAAACATGGACCGGCCTCTTGCTGGTGCTAAAGTCAGGACTAAACGTGGACCGACCTCTTGCTGGTGCCAGAGTCAGGACTAAACATGGTCCGGCCTCTTGCTGGTGCCAGAGTCAGGACTAAACATGGACCGGCCTCTTGCTGGTCTCACAACACAGTCTCAAGAAAGTGTACATTTACCATGACACAAAAACAGCCGTAAATATGGCATGATATAAAATAGTGTAAAAATGACACAAGATTTCACAGTGTTATGACAGGAGTTTAGGTTGAAGCCACAAGAGAACATTTTCTTTAGGGGTAACAAGTAAGTTTAGGCTTCAAGTTACAAAATGAGTACATTTTGGGATGTGGCATAAGATAACATATCTTTACAACTTCCATAGAAATAAGTGAGTATGCAAATTTTGCAAAAAAGCCGTGAAATAAACGTGTGTGTGTTGCCGTTTCTATGTGGTAAACTTGCAATTTAAAAGGTAGAATAACATTTTCTCATATGTGACACCTAGTCAATGGAAGAGAACACATACACAAACCACCTGCTCCTTCCAGCTGATGGACGACCGTACTTCCTGCTTTTTGGGAACCGTCTGCAGTCCTGCGATACCTGACCTAGTAGGTGGAGTGGAATACAGTTGAGCAAAAAGCATACACATCTCTCCGTCACAAATGTATAATACCTCTATAGATACCGCCATATTTGGTTTGCTTGCGCACTTCCACTCAAACCACCAGCAAAACTTTCTTAATACATAAAATCAAATATCACAAGCATACAAACATGTGTCAGTCCTGGAAGCGTAGATTAGCTCTCGAACAAGCTGTAAAAGATCCTCTTGTTGAACTATTACGCTCCACATTTGAGGCTGTGAGTGGATTGATTACACTATAAGCCCCGGACGTGAATGGTGCTAGTAAAATCCCGTGTTTTTATTAAGCCCGGTTCATTGCCTCAACAACACTTTACCTGTTCACATTTGTCCTCGCACAATGTCTGTGAGTGGCTGGGGACACGAGCGACTGCTAAATAATGGAAATGAAATGTAAAAAGGGCTTATTATAACAAGGCTCAGCGGCGTACCTAATGGTCTTTATAATGGAGGAACATTTAATGGAAGCTGGAGCGGAGGTAGGAGGAGGAGACTGGACTGAAACTCAAATACCTGAGCGGTGAAGGGGAAAGTCTAATGGAGCGCACACGCCTGGAGGTTTTACGTTGTGTACAAGTTATATTGATCAAACGAGCCGCAAATTATTCACAACAGTGTCAACAGAGATATTAACGTCGATAAAAGTGTTTGATACGTGCAGGTCGTGGTTAAAGCTAATATAGTTGGTGGTGGAATTGGATACTATGACCACATAGAAAATGGATGTACACTTTGCTTACTACGATAGTTTAAAAGAACATGTCATTGCAATTCATTAAAGATACAGGGCTTTCTTAACCAGGCTCACGTCATTGCTATGTGTCTCACTCTGAAGAGCTGATTGGTTAAAAAGTCACAGCACGGAAATGTCGGGGAAAGAAAAGTACAGGCATCTTTTCCATAAAAAAGCATAAACTTCTGTGTAGATGTTTTTCAAAACTCAAAATAGTCCATCTGCATCCATATTTTTGGTTTTGATTCTGCCCAAACCACACTGGTTAAGCTTTGATTAGTCCGCTGCTGTGCTGAGTGGCACGTTCTATAAATGGAACAAAATAGGACTGCTCGATTAATATAATGACAACTATTTAAATTTTAATTAATTAATTTTGTTTATTATTTGGAATGCAGAGCATTAGAGTGATTTAAATGCAGAGAGTGAAGAGATGAAATTAAATGTGAGATATCTTATAAAAATGGACTGTGTAATGTAAAAAAGAAACACTCAGGGACCTATTTTACATATCTAAATATCTGCGCTCATACAAAGTCATGAGTTATGAGTCACGGTTAATGATCATGATTACGCAATATCTGTAAATGGTTACAGCAATAATAATAACTCAAATTTAATTCATTGCACAACACAATTGATGTTTGTAAAGCATGTTGTAACAGTGACCCATGGGGTTCTCTCCAGATGGATTCAAGATTTTTCAGAAAATCTCAAATATCTCGGGCTGGGGGATCTGGAAAAAAAATATAATCATGTTTTGTTTGTTTTTTCTTCATATTGATCAATCTCGATTTTTGATTAGATTTTCTTTAATCTTTTCAAAAACAAAAGGAAAATGTCATTCATAAACATAAACAAAATCCAACAAATATCACAAGAATTCATCTGGTACAACCAGCTTAGCTTTCCCAAAGTAAATGAAAGTTCAAACTGTGTGCTGCTCATGGGATATTTTAAGAATTGTTTAATTAAGTTCCATACATTCTTTAGCATTGATTAATATGAAGGGTCAAATCACTTGATTCAAGCTAGACTTGTCTATTGTTAAGAAATAACAGGACTACTCCTTTTAGGCTTGACTTTGACTTAAGCCTTATGACTTGAGTTCAACACAAAATATAAACAAGTGAAGATGAGAGTTGGTTTATAATGCATAAGCTCCTGAAACAATGCTTCAAGTTTCAAATCAAATGTAAACGCCTTTTGACAGAATAACAGACTTTGCGACCAAAGAATTCATCCAAACCCACACATGGTAAATGGTCTCTATTTATATAGCGCTTTTCCACCTTACAACGCACTCAAAACGCTTTACAGTCAGGGATCCACTCACCCAGTGTACGCAGACACTGAGGCAATGTGGGTTTAGTGTGTTGCCCAAGGACACAACGACAATCACTCTTGCCCCACTGTGGCACCTGGTGTTCCAGTGGTCTCCATCCAAGTACTCCTCAGTTTCATCAGTCCTTTCCTCATATGAACAAACTTCATCTTGGACAATGCTTTGGCCAAACCCGCAGCTCTTAAAAATGTACCCAATTCAATGGAAAACCACAGACTTGGCAACACATCACACATAGAATTTCATTTTATCTTCCATTTAGTCTCCAAGTCAAGTCTTTCCGTCGAGATTTTGCTTTAGTGAGAGTTTGATTGAGAAAAAGGCCAGATTGCACTCATCATCACTTTTCTCTCTTTTACCTCCTCTCCCTCCATCCCACGGCAACACCTCTGATGGTAAATATTCCACTGCCCCTCCTCCCTTACCCATAATGCCGCTGTTATCAGAGCTACTCCAGCACCTGCCCGTACAGCGCACTGATAACACCACGCCTGCCTCGAGTCTGCCTAATAACTGCTCCACGTATGAGCTTTAGATATGGAAAGGTATGGGGCTGCTGTTACTACATGGCACGTGTATATATTTGATGGCACCATTCAGATAGCTTTTAAATACAAGAATTTAAATGAGTTTGGCCTCAGTAAGATTAGTACATATTCACACTGCAAAAACTGATTTCCACATGAGTTAACCCATAAAGATCCATCGTGACACATGAATAGCCACTTCAGCTGCTCTGGAAGGTTCTATACGTGGTTTTGTTCGCAGTTTCTCGGACACGAAGCGCACTACTTTCAGCTAACCGCTATCTTGTTTGAAGGTCCCAAAAAAGATAAAAATGAACTTTCGTGATAAATACTGATCAAGTCTGTCTGACATGCACATATTTATAACTACTAATCATAATACAAGTTTGGTTTAACTTGGACCCACATTAAACAGCAAACAGACTGGGTAATTCAACGTTTACAGCCCAAACTAAGCTAACGTTAGCATCTTTATGGCTAACGGCTTTTAGTTTTCAGAGTGTGAGTTTAAGCGACTTTTTATTATCTGTCATTCAACACAACAGTCTTACAAGAAGGCGTACATTTACCACGACACAAAAACAGCGTCTTATGACCACGATTTCAGGCCTTTTTGAGTACTTATGTTACGTGTACATTTAACAATATGAAAAGCGTAAAAATACACGAGTTTTAGTTGAAGCCACACCGGGACTTTTTTTTTAGGTCTAACGAGTAAAGGCTTAGGCATCAAGTGACTAAAATGGGTAAGCTTTAGGTCTGTGAGCTTAATGGGCTTAGGATTTGTTAAGAGATTCCCCCCCCCCCCCCCCCCCCCCCCCCCCCCCCCCCCCCCCCCCCCCGATCTCAGCAGACTATTGGTAGATTTTTTTTTTGGTTAATATTGATGTCTTAACAACCATCATAGAAATTGGAATTGACTTGTGACAATGTAGCATATTCACGGCCAAAACATAGCAGCCGTTGAACTTGTGGCTAATCATACGCAATTTATATGTTTCCTGATGCTGTCCATTTTGTTTTTCTGATTTTCAAAATGCATTGTGGTTTATATTGACCGTTCTAGTGACCATCGAGGCTCACTACTTTTCCAGATGCATTGTGGGACATTTTGAGTGCATACTTTTTGACCTACTGGACATTTGGACACCACTACAAAATGGCGTGACCACTGCGTAGTGCACTAAAAAGCATAGGCATGTCCAAACTGCGCCCAGGGGCTAAATGGACTAATTTTTTGGCCCTCAGACTTCTTGCTAGTATTGCCAAATGACAAAAAAGTATAGTTTTTAATGTCCAATTTGAGCAAATCTTCTATCATAGCTGAAATAACAAGCATATTGATGAAATATAATTTTTTTTAATGCCTTTTAAAAGTGTCAAGGTTCATTTAAGTTAGGTCAAATGTAAAATGTTGAATGATTCAATTCACAACTATGGGTTATACGGCCCGTCGCTCTATGTACGTTTGAAACGGCCCACTGCCAAAAAAAACTTTGTTTTCACACAAGAACATTTCCAAAAGGGTCAGTTTGCTCAAGTGTCCTAACTAAACATTTTTATAAAAGTTTTTCTTGTTGAAAATAAAGTTAAACCAAGTTATGTTTTAACAGTTACATAAGGAGTCATTTATCACATACAACCTGAGATGTATGTGATAATATGAGCTGCTGAATATTTTAGCTGAGTCTGTCACATTTTACCTCAGGGCTTCAATTATACTCAAAGTTATAGAATTTATCTTTTTGTAACCATTTTTGGATTTCTTTAGTATATTCATAGACATTTTCAAACTACAGCTTCAATCAGGATCAGGTTTTACGGTCAAAACTACACAAAAGTGTTTTCTTATGTTGGTTTTATTGACTCGGCCATGCTTTTATTTTATTACAAAATTGCCCAAAATCGAAAAAAGGTGAAATAAATAAAGAAAGCACTCACTCACTCACAATTCAATCTTTGTATTTTTCAGTTTTCTATTTATCAACCCAATGCCTGTGTTAGCACGTCAGCGGCAAGCTAACACTCCTCTATCTCAAACTGCTTCAGCCTAATCAGCCCCAGTGTAAAATCCATGCATTGTTTTAAAGGACTGCTGCTGTCTCCATAGTGCACCCAACACTTTCCTCCCAGGCAGAGCACTCATGCACAAACTGAGTCAATAATCACAACTCCTCTTCCAGTGGCTGATCAGATGTGTTTTCAGGAGTGAGTAAAAGTTCAGCGGAGCTCCTGTTGTTCAGTAAATGGACTTTGTGCTGCTGCTGCTTCGTGTGATGGTGTTTCATTTGCACGACCAGTTTACAGGCCCAGGCTAATTTCGAGCTAACAGAACAGATTACAGGAATGGCTGTAATAGCAATGAACTGAACATAATGGGCTTTCTATTGGTTTGCTTTGACAGAGGGATACTGCAAGGAATACTATTGATTAGGTATTTATTGGAAAGGTCAATGGAAAAAACAAGAAATGACAAACTACTAATGTTCTGGCTGATATGGTGCATCATAAAGCAATAGAAAAAAAAAACACAAATAACAGTTAAAAAATACAAGGTTTAAAACTGATTGGTCAAAATGTCATGACTAATGCAGAAAGCACCTCTGTGTAATTCTGCTAAAATGTAACAAACCACAATGCTGCGCTGTGATTGGTCCACCATATAGCAACTGGTTTAAACTGTTCAACGTGGAAAGACTCCAGAGAAAATATATGAACTCACAAATATCACAAGTATAACCGTTTTTTTTTTTTTCCAATCATTTGTAGAATTTTTGCAGCTCACAATATACCGCAAACACATCTCGCGTCATACACTACGTGACTGCCACCGACGGAGAACAGCGTGTCGTCGAATCACCAGGAAGTTGAAAAGGCTGCTGATCTTAGCAGAGGAAACAGTTCTCCAGGAGTGACATCCATCCAAAGAGTCAACAAGTCGGGGGATGTTTTTAAGATGACCAGGACATTGTTCCAGCACGTTGTGGGTGACTGGAGCCTATCGGAGTGACTTTGGGCCTTAGGCGGGGGAACTCCCTGGACAGTGGCCAACTCGTCGCAGGGTTAGATTCATTCTCTCATTCATTCACAGGGGAAATTTACAATGATGCCCAATTAACCTAAACATGCATGTTTTTGGAGGCGAGAGGAAACTGGAGTACCCAGAGAAAACCCACGGTGACACGGGGAGAACATGCAAACTCCACCCAGTGATTCTGTGATTCTAAAATTTTATACTGTGACATTCCAAGATGTAGGACTAGACAAAATACAATAGTAAATAAAGAAGCTGGTTAAAATTATTTGTTTTTAAACTCATACGACGCATAAAGGCAAAAGCTTAGAAAAATAGAAAAGAAACAGGGGAAACAAGTCGAGAAAGCTCTGTTGTCAGCTAACTACAAGAGTTTGTCACTGTGAAGAAACAAAAGTTATGCTGCTAAGTCAACATTTGTAAATGAAATTCGACCCTACGACCCTTAAAAGTTACATTCAGGTGAGGGAAAAAAATGGCAAGAAAAACCGTCAGGGCGTTTACATGATCAGGGAAATCAGACTAGGCTAGAAAACCGGAATCTATTTGGTTTTCCCCTCAAACCGGTTGGATCAGTTTTGCTCCTGTTTACATGCAAAAGAGTAAACTGATTACCCTGAGAGACAAGTCCTGCTGTGTCAGATTCACTGCTTCATAAATCAGACTACATTATGTTGATATACCTAAATATTGTTTACTATTAGTAAGTATTTGTAATATTGTGTGTAAAAATGCACACTGATCTTTCTGGGACAGGTGGAACTGTTGTAAAGATTTAGATCTCTGTTAAACATGTAGGACTGTGTTAAGGATGTAGTTAAATGTGAGGCTGTGTGTTCCACGTTGTGCAGGGCGCTTTTCTGTTGTAAAAATGTTAACTTTATTGTTGATATGTGGAGGTAACCTGGCTCACGCCAGATCGATATGTGTATCACTCTGCATTGAGTTCTACACATATTCGATCTGGATAGGCTCTCGTCAAAGCAGTTGGGAAAGGGAGGGAGTTCTCACGAAATACTTTGATCTGATTGGACAAAGCGCCCACCCCACCTTAGCGGTGTTTTAGCCAATCACAAGACATAATCAAAATGACGTCTCCCACAAACCGCTTTGTTTCAATTCTTACCTGCGTATTGTAGAGGAGACGCCAAAACTTCCAAACAACCGTCGCCAGATGCCGAAGACTAATCCACTGATATCATTGTGTTCATATAAACAAAGTTTGAAGCACTTCACAGCATTATTCCACCGCCAGCGAGCACCAGTACGTCTGCGCCTGTTACAGCTGTCCTCCCCGTGGTTGTGTCCATCTCCAGGCGATTTGCGCTTTCCCTGCGCGCTCCGGGTCCGCTTTATCTGCGTCTCTCTCGTGAGCTCCGGGTCCGGTCTATCTGCGTCTCTCTCGTGTGCTCCGGGTCTGGTCCTCTCCGTGTTTAGTTGTCTGCGTTTCCCTCGCGTGCTAGCCTTTGCAACAGTACCTGCGTCTGTCCGCGTCGCCATGTTTGTTGTTTTGCTGTGAGCACGTGACGCCTGGCACTCGCTGATTTCACATCTGTAAATCCCGCCTCCTCCGGTAGAGAAGCCTTCTGATTGGTTCGAGTATTCGATACTCGGCTCAAACCATAGGGCGGGAGTCTTTCAAGATGGTTTCTCGTGGATTTGTAAACCCACAAATACCGCGAGAATTCATCTTGCTGCGCAAGGTTAATGTGGAGGGGCCAGGGCTTAAGAGCATGCTCAGTTGCATTTGTCCAGCTGCTAATCGATTGTCTGTTTACATGAGTCTGAAATCGGACTACAATCAGTCGGGTCCACGTGCGCCAACTGGTTTTCCGAAAACCGGTTTACAGCTCCTCAATAGGTCTTCCTGGGTTTACATGCGCTTTGGGAAAACTGGTTTAAATTGGACTAGGCTAGTTATCGGTTTTCCTGGCCTCCATGTAAACGCCCTGAATGTCTCCATCTTCAGGAGACAGATGTCTGTCAGACCGGTTCATAGCTGATGAAAACAGCTAGCTGTCGTCCTGTTTTGTTGTTTTATCCAAAGAAGTTTTCCCAGCTAATCAGATGGAGAGCAGCTCTTTCTGCATGGAGCATGCGCAGTACAGCAGAAAGGGACGTTGCCCAAAGATCCCTCGATATAATTGATACCATTGATTGTAATTGTTTTTTTTCCTCTTCTAATACAAATACAGCAAACTTAACAGTATACAATTAAAACACAAACACTAAACCAACTGTCACTAGCTTAGGAGCATTTTTGAATGAATAGTCAGCGCAATAACTTTCTCTAACAATGAGCCCATCGCAGCCCAATAAATTCGATTAACACAGTGGCCTATAAGAGTCTTAACCATTGTGTTTCTCCATCTCCATCATCACACATGTCCTTTCATATGCAGTCTTCACACAGACCTCATTAATAACAGCGCCTGTCTATTCTCTCATGCACACTTATCTTCACAGGAGGCTGATGGAGCGCTCGTCGGCAGTCGGGCCTGTCGCTGAGTGTCCCGCGCAGGATTAGCTTCAGTCACATCTCCGGGGACTAACAGTCTCCCTCCAGCACCCCGCGGGAAATGACAGGGGAACGCTTGATCAGAGAAGAACAGAATGGAGAGAAAGAGGACACCTTGCTCCAGAGCTTTCGGTCACAGGAATAAGATTGTAATGTTCTTGATGAATATGAGCACAGATGAAGGGAGATTGGGGTAGATTACTAGTGAGAGGTACACTGGGTTTGTCCCTGTTGGTTGTTTTGGTGTTTTTGGACAGTTTTATGCATCAGCCCGTTTCATTTCACGATCTTAAACCTGTCTGACATTAGAGTTTGTTCGCTTCTTAGTAGGCGGGTACCATTTGCTGGTTGTTGTCGTGAACACTTCCAGGAAAACGAGTGTAAAGACGTATGTCAGGTAAACTTACGAACTATACATAGTTGGTACAAAATCAAATTCCTAATATTTGATACTAAATCAAAGTAGGAGAACATTTACAGTCTGCTTTCTCTTCTAAGGGTGGTTCATGGCCAACACATCGCCTTGCTCCAACAGACTGTGTTGCTGATTGACCAATTGTACTTCCTGGTTTTCAGGAACTGTCTGCAGTTCTGCAATGGAGCTCAACAGTGGAAGATTGCTCTGGTTCCAGAAGGAAATTGCCCCATTGTAAAGTACGGTATAGGCTTTTTGAAAAATTCTGATATTAATGGCCAGATTTATCAAGCATTTGCTCATGTGCAAACAGGTTAGGAGGAGCAAAAAATTGAGTAGCTGACATTTTTCTTTCACATGCAGAATTTGAGGTGGTGTTTTGTGTAATGTGTGTGTGTAATGTGCATCTTGCAATATTGAAACATAAATTGCTTGCAAATAACATTTTTTTCTTTTTACTTTGCACCTGCAATTTAGCACCTGGCTTGATAAATTAGGCTCTAGGAGTTTAGACACATATCGCCAGTTGTTTTCAAGCTTTGAATATATACTTTTTTCAAAACCTCAATGGAAATTTAACAGGAAGTGAGTGAAGGTCACTGTTGAGCTCCATACCTGAACTAGCTGGAGTGAAATGACTAGTAAAATCACTAGGTGGTACCAGACTAAAGTTCTCTACTGACAGACAAACGTTTAACATTTTCACAGTGTCTACAAACCAACGGCGGGTGTTGGTTTGGGTGACTCGCAACAAGACTTAGACATGCTCAATGGCCGCAGGGCACTGTCCAAGGTGCTACTAGCCTTTTGAGTGCCCCACCATCATCATCATCATCATCCATCATCCCTTACTAAGAAGAGATCTACTTCCTGCTTCTGAAGAGTGCAGACGCTTTTACTGCTTGCTCCTGCTGCTTTCCTTCTTTACTTGCTTTTTAATTATTTATTCAATCAAATTCATCTATAAATCCTGGGATATATCATCATTTTACCATTTTTAACCAAACAAATACTTTTAAGATTATTTTTGGATGTTTTTATTCGTCTGACGAGCCAGCGACATGTCCGAGGGAAGAAACCAAACAAACTGTGAACACTGTCGGAGATATCAACAAGAAATTAACGAGCTACAAGCACGGATATTTGCCTTAGAATCTGGAAAAGGACTAAACAAGACGCTTCCAGTATCATCCAGCGGTAAGAAGCAAACAATTTCTAAAGAAAACAGAAATTTGGTGCTAGATGATGTTGTGTCTTTCCCGAAACTTTCAAAAGACCAACTTGGCACAAAGCCAAAGCGAAAAGACAGTTTCTACATAATGCCTGAAATAAAGCTTACAAACAGATTTTTACCACTGTCACAATCTGAATTTAAACAAAGAGAAGATGAGTTACTTTCACAAAAAAGAAGCCGTAATGTCGTCATAAGAGAGCTGGCAGAATCTGTGCCAAACGTCAAGGTCAGAGATACCCTGTTACTTGGAGATGGCGCTATCAGTGGAGTCAGCCACGGAAGAATGCAAACATGCTCCTGTCCCAGTGCTACTGTCACAGAGATTAAAGAAATCATTAAAACTGTTATAAACCAGGGATTTAAACACCTGATTTTGCATGTGGGTGCAGTTGACATCAAAGATCAAGGATCTGAAGTGTTAAAAGAGAGATTCATACTGTTATTTGAGGAGCTGGATAAAGTGGAGGCAAATGTTTTCATTAGTGGACCTCTTCCAAATATTGACAGGAAGATAAACAAGTTTAGCCGGCTGCTACAACTGGACACATGGCTGTCCAAAGAGTGTGCTTCTAGAGGAATACGCTATATTGAGAATTTTGATCTGTTCTGGAAACGAAAGGACCTGTTCAAGGGAAAGGGCCCACATCTGAACAGAGGTGGAGTGAGAGAGTTGACGCAAAACCTACTTCACGCTCTAAGGCATAAGGGTGGGCCTGAACAGGGTCCTGAGCAAACAGTGAGACAAAAGAGGAATGTGAGACTTATTCCTGCAGTGAAGGACGGGGCTCCAACAGCAGCACCACAACAACCACAACAACAACCACCTCCACCACCACCTCCAAGACGATCACCACCACCTGCAGTTAAGGGCGGGGCTCCAACAGCAGCACCACCACAACAGCAACAACCACCTCCACCACCACCTCCACGACGATCACCACCACCTGCGGTGAAAGACAGTGCTCCAACAGCAGCACCGCAACAACCACCTCCGGCAAAGGATTTTGCCCCAGAACCAGCTTTACCATCCCTGGGGCCTTCATCACAGGCTTTGGATTTACAGCCAAAGGTTCTTGCCTCACCTCCTTTAACCCCTGAGCAGCAGTGGGTCCCCACTGCTACATCTACTCCCACCAAAGACTCACTCTCCTTTTCATCCCCACTCTCACCCCTGGCTCTTCCCAGCCATCTTAATAGTCTTACCAAAACAGGTATTAAGATGGCTCCCCTCACACCTCTGTCCTTTAAGAACTCTACTCACACCCCACCTCCCCCTCCCCGTGTTTTACCCAAAGTCCCCTCAGATCCATCACCCAAACTCCCCCCTCCTCGGCCTCCCCCGCCTGCCCCCAGAGCAGGCATCTCCCAGTGCTAGGATGCAATGGGCCTCCAGTGTACCAGGACTGATGTCATGCTGAGGCCCTGTGATGGAGAACTCACTGCTAGAGCTATATCAGTAATTACGTCACACAGAATAGATAAGAGACGGACAGTCAGACTGTCCAATCAAAGACATTTAGTTCATATCCCATGTAAGAAGATAACGTTCAGTCCCAGTGAAACTAATCTCAAACTTGCTGTGCTCAATGTGTGAGAAAACTGTGAGAAAACTGACAAAGAAAAGGCTTCAGTATTTTGGTAAACCTAACAGCAGTATTAATACAAAATTGATTATTCCTAAGGTAAAACTGCAGGAATTTGAACAAGATTTGCATACTTTGAGTTGGGATAAGATAGTGGCCACCAAGGATGTGAATGAATGCTGTAATTCAATGACTGAATCTATTACATGCTTAATCGGAAAATATATGCAGCAAAAAAAGTGTAAGCCTAAGGAAAATACAATACCATGGCTGAATAGTGATTTAAAAAAACTGATGAAATTGCGAGATCTGGCCCTAAAGAAATCTCTTTATACAAAGCTGAACACCGATCTCTTAATGTATAAAAGTTTAAGGAATAAAGTAGTCAAAGAACTGCGTAAAGCACAAGCCTTGTATTACACTAAACTCATAGAAAATGTAAGAGGAAATAACAACTCCCTCTGGAAACATTTAGACAATTTGACCAATAAAACCCTAAAAAACAAGGGAATCAGGGAACTTGTCATAAACAACAAAATTATTAATAACAATGTGCACATGGCTAAGGAATTTAATAGTCACTTTGTGCAGTCAGTGGAAGAAATAACAAAACATTTTGAGGTTGTTGAAGATTTTAGTGTAACCCAAATGATAACGAATGACTCTTTCCAAATTTTAGACATTGATGAAACACAAGTTGAAAAATAATTACCAAATTATCAAACTCCAAATCAAATGATGTGTATAACATAAACAGTAATTTTTGAAAAATTATAAAAATGTGTTAGTCAAACCCTTAACATACCTGATCAATCTTTCTTTTAGAACTTGTACATTTCCAACAGCATGGAAAAAAGCAGTTGTTGTCCCAATATTTAAATCTGGAGCCAAAGATTGCATGTCTAATTATAGACCATTGCTATTTTACCAATTTTTTCTAAAGTAATTGAAAAGGCTGTATCGTCACAATTAATTGATCACCTTGAGGCCCACCAGCTCCTACACCCACAACAGTTTGGTTTCAGAGCGGGTTACTCCACTGAAATCGCAAACTGTTGTTTGTTGAAAGTCTAAAAGAGTCTCTGGACAAGGGGCAGGATAAACTATTAATCATAATCTACTTTTAACTAAAATGTCATCTTTCAATATCTCTCCAGAGGCAGTCCAGTGTTTGCATCTTATCTCCAATCTAGATCACAGTGTGTTAAAGTGGCGCAAGATAAATCCTCATTCTTAAACACACACATGGGCATTCCACAGGGCTCCATAATCGGTCCGCTGCTGTTCAGTCTTTTTATAAATGACTTACCTCAGTCCTGCCCAGGTGTCAAATGCCAGCTTTACGCGGATGATGCTGTTTTTTATGCTCCCGCTAAGACACCGGAGCAGGCTGCAGCAGTCCTGTCTGCATGTATGACAGAGGTAAGTAAGTGGCTAAATCAAAATCAGTTAGTGCTAAATTTGACCAAGACCTTATCTATGTGCTTTCTATTAGAAAAGTAGACCTCATAAAATTTCAAATCAAGCTGCAAAATAAAATATGTTAATCATGTAACAGAATTTAAATATTTAGGGTTGGTGCTAGACCCTCATTAAAATTTGACAGACACATCAAACACATTTCCAAAACTATTCAAAGTAATCTGAATTGTTTCAAATTAATTCGGCATTACATACCAAACCAGGCGGCCATGCGTACATGCACGGGATGATTTTCTCCCATATATCATACTGCATGACAGCATGGTCCCAGGCTGCTCCCTCTGTCATCAGGAGCATTGGTTCATTTTACAATCAAGCAATTAAAATTTGGATAAAAAACCAATTCTGGTATCATCACTGCAATATACTTAAGAAGTATAATTTGCTTAAGCTTTGAGAGCTTTACCAAATTATATCTCTTAAACTTCTTTTCAAATGTATGAACAATCTAGCACCAGAGCCACTACGTACATTTGTTCAAAGGACAAACCAGCAGCAGAGTCACTAGAACACAGCAAGTAACAACTGTGCAATCCACACCGCAGAACCACATTCGGACAGTCTGCTTTTTCTTGTAAATATGGTAATCTATGGAACTCACTTCCCACTGAACTCAAGTGCATATCAGAGCTAAAGTTGTTCACCACAAAGCTCAAGGCTTGGCTAAAAATGAATCAAAGCTGTGCCCATTTGTAAATATTGTAGCGTGTTATGTGAGAGTGTTGAGTGTGCACATGTAAAATATGAAACTGCACTGTTGTAAATATTAACATTTTATTGTTATATTTTATCTGTAGGGAAAAGCCCAACCAGGGACAGGAGTTGAAAATTAGCAGTAGCTATACACTCTATATGCGTCGCATCAGCTGCATGCTTCTGAACTATTGTCTATTATGTAATGTTTCAAACATGGTTACAAAAACACAGGAAATGCATTCTAGTAATCAGCTCCACCAACTATTTTGAATCTGAGAAGAGAGCAAAAAGTGGGGTGTGTGTCACTGTTTAGAGAAACATTGTACCAGTTGTCTTTGGGTTTTATATTAGTTTGTCCTTTAATGACTACAATTCCTCCATTCTTCATATTTTATACACTCCCCAAAATGCCAGGTTTTATTTATATTTTATAAATGCTTTCAGTATATGCACACTTGATGTTTATTATACCGATTTTATTTTGATCGACATGTAATACAAAATACAAAAGAGCTCAATCATTTTGAAGTTTTGGTCTGACTCAGATGTGATGGCCCCCCAAACAGAGCACACTCTGACTGCTCATTACAAAGGGAGTAATGTTCAAATGTCAGTGTAGTTATTTGTTTCTGATCATTTTGTTTTTATTTTTGCTCCTAACCACCGCCTGTCCCTCAGTTGTTCAGAGAAGACACATAAATGGAAGCACAGTGTACAGTTTATAAAATAATTAACTTTGAAAAATCTCATGTTCTAATGTTGATGGTTTGTTAAATTCTGTTACTTCTAATGTTTTGAATGTTTTGGACACCATCGCACCAATGAAGGTCAAAATTGTGAAAAATAAGCACAAAGCGCCTTGGAGGAATGTTGATTCGGTCAGAGCACAGAAAAGGGAGTGCCGCAGAGCCGAGAGAAAATGGCGTAAGTCAGAACTCCAAGTTCATATGAAGCTTATAAAGGAGAGTTGTACACTTACAACCAAGTTTTATTGCAGAACAAGGGAAAGATATTTTTCTGAAATAATTATAATTGCAGTAACAACGCACGTGTCCTATTCCAAACTGTAAACAGATTAACAAATCCTCCAGCTCAGTTGCCGTTAGAACTTGTTTCTACATCTAAATGTAATGAGTTTGCAAAGTTCTTTAATGACAAAGTTCAGGTATTAAAATGCCATAACTCCACAATGCAAAAAACTACCTTACAACCACCTAGTCACTTACAACTGACTGACTTTGCACCTGTAACAGACACAACTGTCCAAGAAATTATCACCTGTCTCAGTTCATCTACATGCTGCCTTGATGTTTTACCCACTAGATTTCTAAAGTCTGTGCTGAGTAGTTTGTCAGCACCAGTCACTCAAATAGTGAACATGTCGACCAATCTGGAACATTTCCAAGTGCTTTAAAAACTGCCGTCATTAAGCCTCTCCTGAAGAAGAGTAGTCTTGATGCCACAGTACTGAACAATTATCGACCCATCTCAAATCTGCCATTTTTAGGAAAAGTTCTTGAAAAGTAGTTTACCAACAACTTACTGACTTTCTCCTAATAAACAACACATTTGATGTTTTCCAGTCAGGTTTCAGACCCCACCATAGCACAGAAACAGCTCTTATCAAGGTAACTAATGACATCCGCCTGAACACAGACGCTGGCAAAGTCTCTGTCCTAATCCTGCTGGATCTGAGTGCTGCTTTTGACACTGTCGATCATGACATCCTTTTACACAGACTAGAGAACTGGGTGGGCATCTCTGGTTCTGCCCTGAAGTGGTTTAAGTCCTATCTAGAAGACAGGAAGTATTTTGTTGAAATTGGAAATTGCGTGTCTGAGCACATGGCCTTGACCTGTGGTGTGCCTCAGGGGTCAATCTTGGACCCCTTCTGTTCAATTTGTACATGTTGCCTTTAGTCAGTTAATACGCAATAATAATGTGAGCTATCACAACTATGCAGACGATACTCAGATCTATGTGTCATTAACAGCAGGTGAATATGGGCCAGTGGATTCACTCTGTCACTGCATCCAACAGATCAGTGTGTGGATGCAAAAACAACTTTCTCCAGCTTAACTCAGACAAGAGTGAAGTTATTATCTTTGGCCCACAGAAACAAAGAGAGGTTGTCAGCAGTCACCTTCAGTCTCTCTCTCTGAAACCTTCAAGTCAAGTTAGAAATCTGGGGGTAATAATGGACTCAGACTTGAACTTTAACAGCCACATTAAGTCAATAACATCAGCAGCTTTTTACCATCTAAAAAACATTGCCAAAATCAAAAGTATAGTGTCAAAGCCTGACCTGGAGAGGCTTATCCATGCATTTGTCTCCAGTAGGTTAGACTATTGTAACGGCCTGCTCACCGGCCTATCCAAACAGGCTGTAAAACAGCTGCAGTACATCCAGAACGCTGCTGCTCGAGTCCTGACCAGAACCAGGAAGTACGATCACATTAGTCCTGTGCTTAGGTCTTTGCACTGGCTTCCAGTGGCTCAGAGAATAGACTTTAAAACAGCTCTGCTTGTGTTTAAGTCTCTCCATGGACTAGCACCAAAGTACATCTCTGACATGTTAGTGCGTTATGAACCATCTCGCACTCTGAGGACCTCAGGACCGGCCTCCTGCTGGTGCCCAGAGTCAGGACTAAACATGGAGAATCAGCGTTTCAGTTTTATGCAGCTAAGATCTGGAACAGTCTTCCAGATGATGTAAGACAGGCCTCCACTGTGACAATGTTTAAATCTAGGCTGAAAACATGTCTTTTATCTGTGCATATGACTGAAATACTTTGTCTGCACTTTTATTCTTTACTTCTTTTTAAAGTAAATTTTATGCTGATTATTTAATTATTGTTGATGCATTTTCCTGCCTTGTAAAGCACTGTGAATTGCTTTGTGTATGAATTGTGCTATACAAATAAACTTGCCTTGCCTTGCCTTGCCTTGCCTTTATTACAGACTCAATGTCCAAGTTCAAAATAAATTACAAAATAGACGTTTTCCTTAACGTATGTACTATGAACTCATCCCAACATTCCTCCAGTCCCTGTTTAGTCAGAGGAACTACCCCTTCCTATGTCTGAGTTCACACAGCAACAGTTCCTGAAAGTGTCTAACTGACTTTAACATTAGAATCTGTTTATTCTGGAACATTTAAATAAGTCATAAGTAGTATCAGGGAAACACAAGTTGTCTTTGTAGTTTTGAAATAAAATTATGATCTACAAAACCTAAAAACATCACGGAAATTAACAATAAAACTAAATCACTGGTATTTACTAAACATTCGAGTAATAGTTAGGCTACTATTTGCAAATTAAATAAATATATTCTGAGCGTCACTGCTTTTAAATCATTTTTCTTACGTATAAGAAAAGTTGACCTAAATGTGAAAATGTATAAAACATGTTTCCAAACAAAGTATTGTAATTGTGCTTGTGTCACCAAAAGGTTCAAGTCTGACTGAAAGTACCTACCTCAGAGCAGGAGCTAAAAAAAAGTCCCAACTTTGTGGCCCCAGTTCATAGTTCCTGCTCTGTGTGAACGCGCCTAAAATGGGAACTGGAACAAAAAAAAGAACAAGGAACTGAAAAAGGTTCCTTGTTCTTTTATTAGCCTTTACAGTGGGGAAAAGGCCTAATAACTAAAAATATATCTGAATCACAATAGGTTTCAGTAAAAGTTACAGCAAGGTCCAAATGCAATAAGATGTTCAAATTTTCCATAAAAAATCAGCATTAAACTGCACAGCATACAATCAAGTATTCCTGAAACAATTTCTCCCCCAACAACATGACAGATCGAGCAGATTAAGGTGCTATTTTACAAGCCAGCCGCCTTTAGATGAGTTAATTACGGACATAGTAGATTTACGATGGTAGGCATTCATTGGCCGGATAAGGCGAGAGTCCGGCCGAGGTGAAGCGAAGGAGAAATGCAAAGTTTGGAGCAGATTATTCATGTGTGACATTGGCTGACCTCAGTGCAGTCATTAATATGCTTTTCTGACTTTTTCTTAGCGCAGGGAAGCTGGAGCATGTAAATATGGATGTACAGATGGTAACACGGGAGCAGAGGAGGGAGGCTGTGACCTGAGTGTAACTTTGCCTGTAATTAATCCATTAAAATGACTTGGGAGGAAGCTGCAGCGAGGGAGCAGCAAGAAAGATTTGTTAACCTTGTCAGTCAGTCACAGAATGGTATTTTTGTGTTGTCAACCAATCATGAATGATAATCTTTAACC
Source organism: Mugilogobius chulae (assembly GCA_038363315.1). Classification (NCBI taxonomy): domain Eukaryota; kingdom Metazoa; phylum Chordata; class Actinopteri; order Gobiiformes; family Gobiidae; genus Mugilogobius; species Mugilogobius chulae. Next base: position 46,085,113 of record CM076409.1, on the reverse strand, counting down.
TGGATTTCCTTCATTAACCTAAGTGCACACAATGTTACAGTGTTAATCGTCCAGCTAGTTACTCCTGACCCAAGATTTGGAAATAGAAGATTAAAAGAATTAGAAAAAGCAACATTGGCGTTCAGAATCTTCGCATTTTTAATAAATCAGAAAAGTCAGAAACGCAGAGATGGCAGTATAATTACTTATCTGTTAAAAAATACTAAAAAAATCCAGCTGAAACTCGTTGACTTGAGTAATAGTACAAAACATTGAAAGTTCAGGGGCCTCATTTATAAAGCTTGCTTACACCTTACGCAGTGCGTAAACCTCCCTCTGCGCCAAAAGTGGTATTCATAAAAACTCCACTTGGTGCAGGATTTTGCTCAGCTCTGCGCAAACCGGAACCCATGGTGCGCTGTCCGCAAAGGCTGGAGACACGGGGAAAAGACGAAACTCGTGGAGAGAAGCATAAGTGAAGAGAGTTTGAGGAAGTCTTTGATTAGGGGAATATTCATTTAGATTTATATTTCTGCCTTAAAACAAATGTTGACCAAACACGGACAATGTACCTTTAATGAATGATTTAAGATTCTCAATATAGTCATAATGAGGGATTGATTACTAACGTGACTCACGAAGGAGAAGTCTTTGTTGTCGCCTGCAAACTTAAGTGTTACTTTCAGATTGGAGTTTATGTCAAATGAAGCATGAATACTTGAGCCTCGTGACACTCTGGAACACTTCTATTAAAAGATTTAACTTTGTTTCTTTACCTCTACTTGGACAAACAACGAAAGATGTATCGAACATGATGGATCATGTTGGAAGTGTGTCGACTTTTCAACGACACAGTTTGCATATTGGATATCCATCAGCTCGAACAAAGCCCTGGTTATCGTTAGAACATCCTCTGACTTGATTCTTTGGATGAATACAACTCCTGGATACAACTCCTGCTAACTTATATCATGCAAACGTTTCTCAGTAAGTAAAAAGTACAGTAAAATGTCCCTTGACTGTGTCTTTTGCTGTGTCTCTATTTCTTTGTGTTTTCTGCATACGTTTCAATTCATTTCCATAAGTCCGCCAGCATTGGTGCATCCTCAGCGTCCCTGTCCACAGAGAAAAGTCCACATGCACACAGCCTATTTCATGGTCCACCTCTCCGGGGTAATGGGGGCTGCACTTCTGTGAGCGAGTGGGCTGGGACATAAGCTCCAGTCACACACAGGATCTGTCTTAGTTACAGTCCTGTTCACAGCTCTTCAACAAGTCGCTTCACGAGAGAAAACCACAGTGTACCAAAGAGGACGTTATCAGAACTTGTTACTTTTTCAAGTTTGGGTTTTAAGGTTTTGAGGGAAAAATACTTTACAGTCTTCGAAAAAAAACGAAATGTCAAAAACTTACCAAAATAACCAAGTCAGGTTACTAAAATGGGTAGTTTAGGGCTGGGGCTTGGGCTACGTTAAGTTTTACCAGTTAAACCCAAAGAACTTCTACCAAAATTTGTGGTTCCTTTATGTTTTGACTTTTCGTAACATATCAAGGTTAAAAAAAAAGGCAAGAAACCATGCTTATCTGTCATTTCGTCGTATATCTATGTTTTCTTTGGAGAGTGGGCGAAAAATAACCCACAATTAGTTTATACACAACTCTTTTTATCGATTTGTATTGATACGCTGCACAGGACAATCTTTCTTAGCGAATTCCATCGTCAGCAATATATCTTTTAGGTCCACGTCCACGATTAAACTAGAGGAAAGAAAGATTCATTAGCAGACAAATGCACAAACAAACTTTTCAGACAGAGATCTCCAAAGTAACCAGCATAGTCACTGAAAAAAAACACTGCACAAAAAGTAGCAGGGTTTAGATTGAATTTAAATGTGACTATAATTGTTCTTGTCTAAATCAGGTTAAACTTGTGACCCCTGACTTTTATTATATACACTGAAAAAATGTCATAATTAATAGTTTCTTTGGTACATTTGTTTCCGTTTTTTTGTCCAACTTGTTTGTATTGTGTGAACCTATTCACCTCACAAGTCACTTACACCTTTTTGCATGATGACGGCTAAGTCTTTTTATTGCAAATATTTGTTTTAGTACCAGAATTCTTTTCAGTTCAACTTTTTCAAACTTCAGTTCAGGTGAAACGACTAAATTGTTTCTATGAATTGACAAACAAGAAAGAATCACAACTTGTTTGGAACAAGCTTGCACAGATCTAAACTGTAAGATTAACTAATTTTCATACAGAAAAACATAAAATATTAAGGATTTTGTAAAGAAATTATAATATTTTGAAAATCTATTGCGGCATATTTTTAGGGCTGTAAACACTGGGTGATTCGATGTCCTACTCTAGCCTTTGCAGTTGGGCTGGATGAACAGTTCAACTAGCCTGCTTCCACCCACCAAAGTGAGCTCACTCAAGTAACATGAACTATATGACACACAAACCCATACTATGAACCAACAAATAACAGATACCATGCTAGTTGTTGTTAGGTTATCATACCTTTCAAGCATTGATCTCCATTGCAAAAGTAATTACACTTATCCAGTGTATAATAAATGAATAATTCTCACATGATAAGATTACCTTGGGGCATCTGTAAACATTAAATTATCCATGACGTCTGGGTTTTATTTACAGACATTTGCACACATAGTCAGGCTGTAATTAGCTTTTTTTGGTTAAGGATAAAACTAGATTTATCCCAACAACCTTTTGCTTCATTCGTGCTTGAGCATTTCTTCTGTTTGAGTTCATTTTATCAAGAATGACCTGAGCTGTGGCAGTGTGAATGTGGCTCCTCGTCACATTGTTTACGTTCGTTGATCAAAATCACATCCACATCATCAGATTTCTTAAACAGTCATTGTTTCAGTCTTTTAATCCAGTCCCCACATCCAAATTTTGCATCCAAACTTTTCCCCAACACATCTCGACCTTACTGTATGGTGCTACGGACAGTAGATTTTGTCATAGTTTATTTTTTAGCTTTTTAATTGGAGAATGATTCGTGGTGAACAGTAATAATAATTTTGTCCAAATCTGAATAATATGTTGCAGAGTCATTAATTAATGTATTTACAGTTCACACATTGAAACACAGACATACATTTTTGCACAGGACTAGAATTACATGAGGATGTCTGAGTTTGGCGATTTCAAAGAAAACTTTACGACCATTTTTACAGACATGGACAATTTGCACAGAACAGAATTAGGACTACGTTTGTAACTGTTATAATTTATATATCGTCTCAGGCAAATATGATCAACTGCAGACCATTTAAAACAAACCAACTCTGCTTTTTGTCTGACAGTAACAACACTTTGAAATGATCCGTGGACACTTCTTAATTCTGTCAGCCACCTCCAAACAGCCCTGACACGTGTTCGGTTCCAAACTGCGGGGGTTATATTAGAAAGATACGCTTCTAGACTAGATTCAAATTAGTGCTGAGGTAATTGTGCTGCGGATAAGAAACATGTGGAGAATATTAATATTGTGCGCTGGGCTGACGGATAATTACTGAAGCGTTTCAGAGTGGTGCCGCTGTTTAAAAGAATCAAAACAAGACATTCACGTCTGCTCATTTTTGTAGATGCTGTTGCATTTTCAGAGATTTTAACCAGATCATAATGGTTCTTAATTTTCTTTATGGGCTTACTCCATTTAGTTCAATGTATGACTGTTAAATGTGCTAGCTGCGTTTGAGGCTTAAGTGCAAATGTAAAAAATAAGAGTAAGTGATACACATTCTTGCTATTTGAGATTTTTTTGACGAGCTACACTCATGACGCCTGGAACAGCCGGCCAACCGGAACATGGTCTGTGGAGATGTGTAAGACATTTTTTATTCAGATATTGACAGCAGAAATTTGCCATCAAATTCACAGAGGAATAGCGTATACCAGGGGTGGCCGCATGCTGCTTTTGGCAATCCAAGCACTTCTTTTCACTCTCCCTCACTCCTTTCTCATTTCAGCGGTATAAGCTGCGTGCAACTGTCAGTGCAGCGTCAAACAGAGCTTTTTACAAGACAGTTAGTTTCTTTTGCGAGGTGTTTCAATTCCAGTGATACAACTGGAGCTTATATTGTCTTTATTTTGTGCAAATCTGCCTTAAAATGTCCAAAACATCCAGCGAAAATAACAGTGGTGCAAATTGCGCAAAAACGGTACAAAAAGTGATGTTTACAGCAGGTCACACAGGACAGTCCTGTCAGGTTGAGTCAGTCTAACGAGCGTTACTAAAGCCCAGTTTTTACAGGTGCAGAGCTAAGGGCAACTGGGGCTGGGGGGCTTTTTAGTATTATTTTTTTACTGACTCATGTCTTTTTAATTATAGTAAAATTACATCACAAAATAAGAATACCACATCTAAACAGACTAAATGCAAGGAAATTGCACTGAATATTCTTACAAATCTCCTGGGGGAAGGCCAGGCCCCAAACCCCCTGACTTATATCAAAATTTACATCAAAATCACTACAGCTGTCAGTGTCAGTGTGTAAATTGAACTCAATAAAAAGGAATTTCTACCATTGTGGTGGCAGTAGGTCGATCACAGGGGTAGAGAATTTTGGTTTTTGGCCTCTGACCACTTCGCCACCCCTGTTCTATGGAAATGAAATAACAATATTGGGGATGTGAGTGAGCAACTAAAGGTATTTGTTTGGTGTTCAGTGTTACTTAGGAGCTTATTTAGCCTGTTTACTCAGTGTCATTTTGACATGTGTCTTGTAATGAAAGCCTCACATCTGTGGCCACGGGGCGTCCGTGAGGTCCAGCTGCAGCGACACACACCACACACAATGACCCAGTGACACGAAAAAATACATAAATTAGCTGCATCGTTATACATGTCGCAGGGTCTTAAGCTTTAGATCAAACTCTAAAAATGACAGTACATCAAAGACTAGACTGGTGAACTAGAATTGTCAGTGGAGTGATCATGATGCTGCACAAAATATCAAAGTCACTCTATGAACAGGATGGATTTCCTGATCGATTCGACATAAATAATAACTGGAGATCACACTAAAATAGATCAAAAAGTTGTTTATATCCAATCTGATTTCCCCCGAATGCCCTTCTTTAAGTTTGAGACAGTTTGGGACATTATTTCAGTCACAGAACTAAACTCTGTAAACATCTGAAACTGTGCCACTAACTAGCTCACATCCACCTGTCCGAATCATACTCTTCTTCTTTTATCCCAAGCCCAAACATACAAATTCCCTCTCGTGACCATGTGTACTGCGTCTGTGTCATTATGTACGCTGCATCTGTATTTATGTTTGTATAGCTTCAGTCTGACCTTTGATCAGTGACAAAGTTATTTATAGAGCCAAGCCAGCGGTCCACCGCGGCCAAACTACGAGGAAATAGCATCAGGGAAATCAAATGAGTCCTTCAAGGTTAGAGTCCAGCCAGGACGCTCCGAGAAGTGTGCTTAAAATACTAACTTCAAGTCACATTGTCTGGACTTGTCTGTCTCATTATGGGTAAGTTATCTGAAGGTCTACTTCAAGAAAACTGACACGTGTTCCTTTCTATTGGAAGAGTTATACACCTTAAAAATCTTATAAGCACTGATTACAGTTAGATAAAAAAAAATGGTAAGAAAAGTAATGTCTGTATTATTGTTATTTTAATACCTTACAATGGAATTTATGTTTAGAACTTTAAGACACATATTTATGACAGATAAGAGGGTTAAGAGATCTACCTGTGACATCACAAATCCATTAGACTAATATCCCACAAATTTTTTTAAATTTATAAAAATCTTGTAGTCATGTGATGTTTGCGTTCTAAACAACTAATCGATTAGTCAAAAGAATAATTGCCCAACTAATCGAATATCAAAATAGTTGTGTGAGAAGAGACCGAGTCTACACATTCGCTCTTTTTGGTGCTGCTTTGTAGCATCAGACTTTAGCCACAAAACTCTATCGATACAACCTGACCGGTGACGTCACAAGACTGGAAACTTAAACTGAATCTGTGTGAATTCCATCAATACATTCTAATCATTTACTTAGTTTTTGTGACATCTGCGACAACAACAAAGCCCAGTACATTTCTGTAGGTTTTGAAAATGTGCTCCATGTGCCGCTTCTGTAAATGAGAATCGATGGGACTGACTTTTGGAGCAGGTCCGGTCATCTGTCCTGTAAATGTGACAATACTTTGTGACTGAGAAAATGTAATCCAGAAAAAAGAGGAAAGAGTCTGTTTACATAAAACTCTGCTGTGCAAATGTTGAGACTGATGTTTGAACAATAGATTTCATTCAGGCTAATCTCTGTTTGAATAAGGTAGTAACAGTGGCTTATCTGCAGCTGGAGATAAGAAGGAGCTCAGAAGTATACTGTTTAGTGTTAAAGGTCTTCTTGATTTTCATATTTTACTAGTTAGTGAATCAAAAGTATACTGTACGCTCTATCCAGACATACTATATATCCAAGTTAAATTAAGCTTTTTAAAAACTCACCTTAAAACTGAACCATCTTTTTGTAACATTTGCATATCTATTTCAAGCTGCCTGGCAAATAAAGAAGCTGTACTTTTTATGAAAACTGCAAGAGTAGTGTTGTCATAGAAACAGGCAGCGGCAGCAGCGATCGGTGACTAAGAAAGTGAGGACCGTCTCAGAGCAGACCATAAACTGCCACAGTGACACAGAAGGTTAAACATGGGATCCACCAGTCCTTACAAAATAATGAAGTGTTCTATCTACATCACAAACCCAGGAGAACACAGATCAGAGCAGAGACACCTCCGCTTTACTATATATACGAGGAGTAACAGGACGAATTCAACGGGGAATGAAAAAACACAACATTGGCACAACCGTCAAACCTTTCAGAAATCTAAGACAGCTTTTAGTACCCGCCAAAGACAAAATAGAACAGAAAAGAACAAAAAGACTTGGGGCTTTTCTATTAGTGCCTGCTTGGCCCTCTCCGCTTTGCGAATCATCCCTTTTAATACGAACATAGTCGCTTTTCATTTTCTTCCATTTTTCTCTGCATTGCTTTGATGTCCTTTTAAAACCGTGCTGGGACAATATATTGACAAGCTCTTGAAACACTTTTACATTTCTTGTGGCTCCGTCCAGCTGCATTTCTATCGTGTTGTCACTTAAGAAAAGTAGAAAAAAAGTGCTATCGGCAGCTATAGCTTAGCAGCGACTCACGTTAGTGTACGGCATAATACATCCACAGGCAACAACAACAAACCAGTGGCGCTTGTGTGACGTCAGGTTTAGTATCTACTCGGCTCGCTTTGGCCCTGGGGTAAAGCAGATACTAAAAAAGTACCTGGTCATTGTCATAGAGTACAACAACATTACGTTTGGAGTGAGCCTCCGGGTCGCTGCACCTTTTGCGTGCCGCCACTCGCTCTTCCAAACATGAAATGTAAAGCAAACATACAAAAATAAAAATAAAAACACAACTACACATAACAAAACACAGTTTCCCATCACATGCAGTTACGTCATAGGGATTTTTTGCAGCGTATTTGGGAAAAACATGCAAATCCGATAATAAACTGACACTTACCACACGATTTGTTGTAAAATAGGAGGCATCTTAGTTTCTATTAAAGATGTGCATCTTTTCTAAACAAAAAAGCTTTAAGGCAGATCACTCAAGCACTGCTGTTGTCCAGTTTAGATTATTGTTCCACAGTTTGGTCCAATGCAAATGCTGATTTGATAGAGAAGCTACAAAAGATCCAGAACAGTGCAACATGCATAGTTTTAAAGAAAAATTATAGAGCAAATGTAAAACAATTGCATAAAGATTTAAATTGGTTCTTTGTAAAGAAGCGGCTGAAATGTTCTTTGCTAACTTTTATCAGAAATGTGTCTGAAACACACTCTACTTGTGCTTCACAAACATCTTGAATTTAGTAAAGAAAAACATTTGTACAGCACCAGGCATGCTGCTAGTGGTAATTTCACTTTACCCAAAGTAAATTCAACATTTCTGAAACGACATTTACAGAGGCATGTACTATTTTAATTGAATTCCAAAACAGATCTCAACAGTTACAGACAAAAGACAATTTCAATCTGTGTTTAAAAAGTATTTGAGAAGCAACGGTAAAAGCAGTTGAATTGTGCTAAACTAGATTGAATGCTGATATTGTTTTGTATTGTGATATGTGAAAATGCATTATGATGACTATATAAACTGTAACTTGTAAATGAACAGGAGATTTTGAAGTCAGACCACTGTAAATAGAAAAACCACATAATGGACTGGAACAACTCACACATTATGAATCAAGAAATCAACAAATACAAACGATGGACCAAAGAACCAATAGAAAGTGAGGTTCACGCACTTTGAATCAAGATGAAGGAGCTTTCCAACTCTCCTGTACGTGGAGCAGCCTTCTCCAGAGACCACCGAGTGCAGACCTTGATGATCATCTTATGTATTTTTAGTATTATTTTGATCTTGTCTCAGGATTCAAAAGAATGTCAGCAGATACATTCAATGGCAAAATGTCTGTACTATAAATACTGAGCTCTCTCCATGTTTTCTCCATGAAGCTTAAGTGAAAACAAACAGTGAGATGAGCGTGGATTAGCCACAGGAGAACACTGGGTTCACTGCAGGTAAAGAGCTGGTCACACACATTGTACTTTTCACATGTCAGGACATTTGGACACTTATCTGTAAAGTTGAGTAAACTTTACCTTGGGACAAAAATAGCTGGAGTAAAGTTCACACACGAGAGACCACTGAGTCCGTATGACACAACAGCACGACGAGGTTTACACGGCTAACTCACACCTTCGGTACTTTATTTAAAGATTTTGTTAAAGGTGGTTAGCTGATTTTCACACTGATTTTCACCTTTCCTCTCAGAAATTCTTCAACAGATCGACATGTGTTCAGTTTTGTTGCAATTATGGCTTTAAACGTCCTTTTACAAACAACAAAGTGAAACTGGAGTGGACCACCCAAGCACAGCCAATCAGAGCGCTCCAGTTAAAAGTTTTAATTCTTTCATATTCTACTCAGACAGTACTCAGTGGGTTCAGTTCTTCACAACGTGTTGCATTTAACAAAGACTTTTTAGTGGAAAACACAAAGTTTACGCATTAGAAACCAAAAAAGTGAGTTACCCCAACTTTAATCAGAGATGGCAAAAGTACTGAAGTAAAAGTACAATTACTTATAAAAAAAAAGACTCTGGTAGAAGTCAAAGTCCTGCTGAAACTTCTTTACTTGAGTTAAAGTACAAAAGTAAACGTGTGCAAATGTACTTAAGTAAAAAGAACAATCACACTGCAAAAAAGTGATTGTCGTATCTTGGTTAAAGCGACAAGAGTTCAGAATAGTAGAATATTTTAGTTTTAGCAGTTTTAGCCAGAGTAGAATAAAAATGCAAACATTTTTTAAACACATTTCAAATCAAATTTGCCAATGTTAAAAATGTCTGCTATTTTAGACAGTGTTTATATTTGCTAAATGTATTTAGCAAATATTTTGCAGAACATTTTTTTTTTAAATAAGTCAGAAACTCCTCGAAGCAACTCCAATATCTAGGTCTATCAAGTAAAACCATCTTAAACAGGAAAACATACAAAAAATAAAGATTGAGATCTAGATTTTAAGACATTTAACCAGTCTTGACATGCACAGAGTTGTTTGTGATGTTGTGGAGTGTGAATTATCATGTGATAAATATGTATTTGTTAAAAATGATTTTCACCAGTGAACTTGTTGACAAAGCTCTGGTACAGCAGCACAACAGGTCTGAACTGACACTGTGGAACTTTCTGGAGGTGAAAATTCAACTTACTCAATCAAAGAAATACATAAAATAAAATAAAACTTTAGGACAGTCTCATTTGAGATAAATATGTTTTATGCCTTAATGTCAACAAATAAAGCTAAAGGAGCTGCTTTTCATGAAAAATCTACAGGAGGCCCTTCTCTTTGAGCATTGCTGCTCACAGTAAAGTCAGGCATTTTTATTAAACTAGAAAAACTAAAACTATTTTTATTTATTTTTTTTGCTCAAAAAGTTGTAGAGAGTAGATAGTACAGATATTTCTTGAAAAATATTCAAAGTAAAAGTAAAAAGCCAGTTGATTTTATTACAGATACTCAAAAAACTATGCCATCTCTGACTTTAAGGATTGTGTATTCTTGGAACTGATGATGGAAAATAGCTTATAATGTTCCAAATGTACATATCCTTTGTCTTGTTCCGACAACGTAAATAAACAAAAACACAAGACATGGAACAAGGCTAAAGGTGAACCCTGAGGTCACTTAAATGAGCCGTGTTTACAGTAGAAACATTAGGACACGGACCATAAACAAATGTTTTAGGATAAACAGAAGAAGTGTCTGAGAAAGTGCCAAACTGAATAGAACAGGTCTGTTTATTGTCTTGGCTGTACTGTGCATAACAATGTGAAAATCTAACCAGACCTGCATTATTTAGGAGAATTTCCTTCCCCGAAACTCTACAGACTTATTTTGACAATTAAGTGCTTAGTGAAGACGTTCATAATCATAATAGAAGACGTGTGTGTGAGCTAAAGAAAACTATGGAGAATACATTCAATTACAGAAGGAATTACAAACGAAATCAACTTTCTAAACATTGAAGGGTCATTGAAAATATATCTATTATGACACTTTGCCTCATTTTACTAAACCTTGATATTGTACATTTCTGTATTCTGATCATTGCCATTTCAAAAGTACATGGAAGTTTTTTATTTATTGAATGGGGATCCAATAAATAAATATTAACACAAACTCAACAGTCCAATGGGAATCTAGCTAGGTCTATGCTTAACTACATAATGACAAGATTTCTCAAACTAACAGTACACTGACTATGATGGGAGTTTGGTTCGAGCAAAGTCATGCGGATTCTAGTAGATTTCTGCGAGAATGCTCGTATTAATATTAATTTTTTTTTGCATCTCTTTCTAACAGTATCAAATCAAACCTATAACAGGATTTATTTTGATTTTGTTTTATTTCAACTTGTAGTCTGGAGTGTGACATTGGTGAGCATTTTCCACCCAATTTACTATTGGAAGTTGCACATTGAACATATTCTGCATCTTTAGTGTGAGAAACAAATGTGAGCAAATGCTAGATAAAAGAGGCCTTCATGGTACAAAGGCTTTTAACAAGATCAAAATGTGACTTAGTTCTGCTTTAAAATTCAAATACCAGCATCTCTTGTAGTCTGTATCTACAAATTTACAAAAAAATCCAATATAAGCCACAGATATCAACCCATCCCAACACACAAATATTCCTGAACACAAGTCATTGCACCCTTTTTTCTCTTGCAGGTGGTAGCTTGGTCTCAATTCTCTTTCCATGCATCTTTTTCTTTACTCAAAGGAGGCAAAGGAAAGGAAAGAAACAAGGTGCAGGGTTAAAGAGGCAGACAAGCTTCATCTCCTTCAGTTAATATATCGCGGGAGTCTCCAAAAATGACACTACACTCAGAGCAAGACTGCCAGGATATGTGCACCAAGAACATTTAAAGCTGAGGTCCCATTTTGTCTTGGTCTTTTGAAGCTTAAAGTCAATTGTAAATCAAATTACAAGTGTATAATTTCTCATAGACTGGTCAAAACTGAAATCTGATTGGCTGTGCTTTGGTGGTCCACTCCAGTTTCACTTTCACTTTTCACACTGTGTGTAAAAAGATGTTCTTATGCTATCATTGCAGACGAAATGAATGGATATAGACAATGCTCTGAAGGATTTGTGAGAGCGAGGAAGTGGTCTGATAAATTTCAATATCTACTTGTTTTACCTCAGCTTTAAATAATAAATATAATGTATTATGTACTGTGCTTCAGTGGTTCCCAACCTTTTTCAGTCATGACTAGGGCTGGGCCATCTAGGACAAATATAATCACATTTTTTTCCCTCATGTTGAATCTTCAGTTTTGCTATACACCACTTGTTTTACTGATAAAAGATTCAGTCTTTTTTTTTTTTCAATCTCTTGATTTTTCAGTTAAATGCCCCCAAACAGTGACCCCCAAACATAAAATGTAAGCTATCCACAAAGTGCTACTCTTTAGTCTTAAGTAAAATTTTAGTTTGAAGACAAAAGCCTAGTTATATTCATCTTTAAAACAGACAGTTTCCTCCGGGCCACTCTGGTTTCGCCACCAACCAATAACACGGAGGTTATGGTGGGAGGTTGAGGCACCAGGGGTTCGGGTGACTTGCTTCTGCAGGGCTGCTTACTCCCACTGAGTGGAGAGAGGGTTACTGTGTGAAGCACTTTGGAAGACATCTGTCTGTGTAAATGTGTTATATAAACAAACAAACCATTCATTCAACAGCGAACAGAAATGTGTTTATAGTATTACTGCAACTGGAAAAGGTCAATCTAATGTTCATCCTTATAAGATCGCCAAAAATCATTGATATGCATTTTTTTTTTTTTTAAACTTGCTTTTGAGTACATTCATTTAGGCATTTTATGCATTAGAGAAAGTGTAATAATGCCCAAATGACAGTCATGCGTTTCCCACATCAGGAATTGAGTTAGACGTTCAGTGTTTTTTCAAGTAAATTATATAGAAATTATATAAAATTTTCTATATAAATTATATAGCCCCAGAGGGGCCCACATTTTTTCCTTGGTGAGTCAGACTTAGCACATATTTTACTCAGCGGACCACAATGTATTACACTGAAGCATGCCAAGGGCCAAATTTACATTTGTTTTGCACTTAAAAAGTTTTTTTTTTTTTTTTTTATGATTAAATTATCTGACTTGGTGGACATTCTTTAACACAAAAGTGAATCCAAACGATCCTAACAAACCTGAGCACAAAGCCTCAAAAAGAGTGATTTATAAACTCTAAAAACAGTGCAGAATAAATCAGATCTGGTGTTTGAGGCTCAGACAAGAAGGAAACACCGACAATTCACCAAATGTGTTTTTTAGGAGAAAGCAATCCTCACACATGAATGGAAACTCCAATCATTAATATTTTAAAATGTCTTGAACGTATTTTGAGTGACTTCAGCTCAATCTGACAATACAAAACACGTCAAGTGAAGTTTCTCTGACCACACAAATCAAACGCCCGCACACCTTCAGTTGAGACTCACTACACCCTCACACCTCGCACTCGCTGTATTGAGTAACAGAGTTGGACAGGTCCCCACACTGTTTACAATCGTCTCTTGTGCTGCAGCTTATCTGTATCTGGAATGGTTCTTGTTGCGAGGCTAAAGTCTGCTAACGGCTCTCCAACCTGACACCTGAAATCCACACTTTTCTGCCTTGCTTTTCTCTCATTGTAAACCCTCAGAAAGCGCTCAAACTCACCGGATTTGCCTTGTTCGGCTTCGGTCTTCATCCCTTCCAAATTCGAGGGCATTCTTCTGATAAATTCCAGGCTCTTTCCGGTTTAATCCACGCAATTGTACAGCCAAATGTCTTTTGTAAGCTTATCCATGTGTGTTTGACTACCTGTCGACTCAACACTGACACATGAGACTTAGCCACTCCCACAATGCTTTGCAGAAGTGGGCAGAGTTGACTGGACTAGAGGGTTTCCCACAGATTTAAAAGTGTGAGGAGTAAAAAAAAGTGGGAGGGGCAATGTAATAAACGAATAGAATACATTTGGACAGATTTTGTCGACTGTTTAGTTTGAATGTGTTTTAACAGTTCTGTCGTTTTCAGCTTCTCAAGTTTCAAGTGTTTTTCTGTATTTTTTAACTTAAAAGTAAGGCATTGTGAGAGGAAAAAAACAGCCCAGTTTCCGAAGAAAACATATAAGACGAAATGTCACAAACGTACAATAAGCACGTTTTCATGCCTTTATTATGTCATTATGTTATGAAAAGCCAAAACGTAAAATAACTACATTTTGGTTGAAGTCACGTGGCGACAATTTGTTTGTGTTAAAGGTAAATCTTAAAGTGCCTATGACAGGTTGAACTACTCATTTCACTAATACAAAGTCAAGACCATTACATTCAAGATTTCACTAAACATTTAGCAAAGTTCATCCCAGTTTAGACATTTTTTAGGGTTAAAAATTTGCTTCCTGTTCATAGATGATGACATCACGCTAGAGAGTTGCTTTGCAACCATGTCATAAATTGGGCCAAAACTCTTCTAATGTAACAAGTTTTAACTTCTTGAGACATTAAAATACATAACAACACGCTCAATTTGTTAAATGTATGTTTATAGAGTCATTAAAATATGTTCATTGTGAGAAAAATGAAAATGTTTCCCTAGAGTGATGTCATCAGTTTAGAAGTCTCCTCTACTTCCTGTTATTTTCAACATATTTTCAAACTTTTCTTCACAAACGTGTTCTTGGTTCATGTAAGATTATCATTTATATTTACAACTAGTGTTAAGCTACTAAATTAAATCAAAATTGGAAATTTGTAGAAACCTTTCATATGCACTTTAACATACCCAAAGCCCCAGCCCTAAACGTACTAATTTTAGTGACTTGAACCCTTAGCTTACCAGTTAAACCTAAAGAAAATGTCGACATGTAGCTTCAAAAATTTGTGCTTATTTTATGTTTTGGCTTTTAACATATTGATGTATATCTACACTTTCTTTGGAGACTGTGTTACAAAAAAAAAATGTTGTTAAAAGAAAATTTCAACAGTCAGAGACAGAGTCAGTTTGGACTGAAGAACTTTTTTGAGTTTAATGTTTTATTAAATGTTAAACTCAACCAGTCTTTGTTCTATTTGCATGAGAAATACTGAGTCATATGAAAGAAATAGGAAATTCAGAAGAGTCTAATTCCTTAAATTAACAAAAACATTTCAGTTTTTTTGCCTAGATAACATAATTAAACACTATTATTATAAACACTATATAATTAACACTTTTGACTACACATAACTTTATAAAATGAAGATGACTGATTTCACACAGATGCCAAATGAAAGACATTCTATTATTAGTGTCAAAAAGAAAGAAACTTTGTCACAATATTTTTAGAGTGAACAAAGGAAATGTTAAAGCATAAGTGCATGAGGTAGATGAAGAGCCCTGCCTAAAAAAAACATCAATACACTGTAGTGTTAAAAGTAATAGGAGAGTGTTTCCCAATCTTTTTTGAGTCACAACACACTTTGAATGAAAAGCACAGCACCCACTAAAAAGGACAACTCATACTAGAAAACAAGATTATAAATATTGTCTATTACACTGTAAAGACACTATACCCAAACAAACAACTTGAAATCTTGTTATTGTATCTATTCATTCATTTTTTTCATTCATTTTCTACCGCTTAATCCCATTAGGGGTCGCAGGTGACTGGAGCCTATCCCAGGAACTATGGGCCTTAGGCGGGGAAACACCCTGGACAGTGGCCAACTTGCCGCAGGGTTAGACAGACAAACATTCACTCTCTCATTCATTCACTAAGGGAAATTTACAGTGATTCCCAATTAACCTAAACATGCATGTTTTTGGAGGTGGGAGGAAACCGGAGTGCCCGGAGAAAACCCACGGTGACACGGGGAGAACATGCAAACTCCACCCAGAGAGATCGTGAGATGTTGATATGGTTCGACCCGGGAGTCGAACCCACGACCTCCTTATTGGGAAGCCAGAGGTCTAACCACTTGGTTACCGTGTACCCCGTTATTATTGTATCTATTCAGGTGGAAATTTGTCCTCACTCTCCGGCCTGTGTCTAATGTCCTGCTTGTTCACCAAAAGCCACTAAGTTGGTCTGTTGTTTTTGTTGTTGTTAGCATTCTGGCTAACTGCTGTTGGCATACGGAACAACTTGTCCCCAACATGTGAAAAAACACATCGTGGTGAACAATTCTGCAGCTCAGAATGCATTAGGTAAGTGAGCCAAACATGTGACTAATGTAAGGAGTTTAAAGTTAAAGATGTTGTAGCTGATTTATACACTGATTTAGGTTTTAAATTTGACACATCCTCTCATAAATTGTTCGACACATGGTTAATATTAACGTGTATTAATTTTGGTTGCATTTTTGGTTTATACATTTCTTTTACAAACAACAAAGTGAAACTGGAGAGGACCACCCAAGCTCAGCCAATCAGAAAGCTGCATTCGGCTCCTGGGTACAACTAAAATTCTTAATAAATTCATTTCAGACAGTATGCAGAGGTCTAATTTTTCACAAAGTGCTGTATTTATTATATACTTTTTAGGGAGAAGCACAAAGATTACTAATTTACAACAACAACAATTTAGCTACCCCACCTTTAATCATTTCTGTCTTTACTTTTTAAGGAAGCAAAAATCAGATATAGTTTGAGCCTGAATATAGCCTAACGTAAATGCAAAACGCTTTCAATAATTTAATGTTCTTATAAAGCTTTGAATGCAACAATGGTTAACATGGAAAATAAAGGCACCATGTTTCTTGTCAGGTTTGCAGGAATAAGCTACATTAGCCAAAACAATATAAAAAGGGAACTTAACAGCAAAAAATCTTCATTAATCTCAACATGTTTGACACAGACATAATCATTTTAGTGAACTACAAAAACCACTGCAGAATAATTGCGTGTGAACCAAACGGAGCAAAAGTTGAATGTTTGAAAAATCCCTTGCACATATTTGCTGGGTGTGTCTGTAATCCGTCTGTGGACTCAGGATATTGTCATTATTATGGGTTTAAAAGCAGATTCCTCTCATTTCAAAGCAAGTTTACATTTCATTGTAAAGATCAGCTCCAAATCCTTCTCATTATGGCCTGAGAGCTTCTGGGAAATGAACAGAAGTGTGTTGTGATTATGTAGACAAGACTGAGAAAACAACACATTATCAAAAAGACAAGTTTGTAAAGTGAAAGACAAGGATTTGGGTAAAAATGAGAGTTCAGTCATATGAACAACAGCCGGGACTTGAAGCTTTATTTGCTGTAAATAACTGAATATATAATGCTTAATACCATGGACATATAATTGTGCACTGTGATGCTGTCAAACACCTAGCATCTGAGCTAGTCTGGTAGGATTTAACCCTGTCTTTTCTCCTATAAGGATGTTGGTCGAGCAGACATGTGACGTCAAAATGGTTAGCAGAACCAAGCTAGTTCCGGCTAGCTCTCATCGTTTTTCCCATTGGGATCTAACTGCCAAAATTAGAAGCTTTTTTTTTGGTGTAGGATTTTTCTGAACATAGTAGGAGCTCTATGGATTGCTCTTATCAAACCTGTTAGCACACCGAGTCACACAGCAACAGACAAATAGTGTCTTTTTGTGTTTGTTCACCTTGCCGCCAATACGTTTTAACTACTTCTGCCAACCAACATCCCTATAGTTGTTAGCATTAGCTCCCCAAAACACAAAAGCTGGTAACTTATCGACTACGTTTTGTAAAAAAGAAGCTAAATAGATAAATATACAGGGCTCTCAACTCTCACGCAATGACCGTGTGACACACGCAATTCACCTCCTTCACACGCTCTCACGCCACACCTGGCATATCTCACGCTGAAAAATCAGACACAATTTTTTTTTTTAAACCAAAATTAAATAGTCTCAAATGTATAGAGCCTAGAACGGCCGAGCAGTGCATCTGCATTTCAGATGCGCTGTCTTAAGATCGCTCTCTTTCTTTCTCTCTCTCTCTCTCTCTCTCTCTCTCTCTCTCTCTCTCTCTCTCCCTCGGGAAGCTGCATGTGTCAGGGCAGCGTCACATCAGAGCTATTTAACAGACAGATCGTTTCTTTGAGACGCATTTCAAACTCCCAGTGATATTCTGTGAAACTGAAGCTTCATAGTCATCCATAGTTTGTGCAAATCAGCCTTATATTGACGGAGAAAAGGCTCAAAATGTACAGTGAAAGATAACGTGTGTAAATAACAGCGGGGAAAATCGCGCAAACGGCGCACCGCGGAAATATTTGAAGAGGTCTTTACAACTGTTACTTTTCCCTGAATGTGACATAAAACAAACACTAACCTTATAAAAGCAGCAGCTCTCGTGTTTTCCCTCCTCTGATCACTCAGGACAGTCCTGTCAGGTCGAGTCAGTCTGCCTGACGCTCCTAAAGCCCAGTTTTACAGGGGCGGAGCTAAGGGCATTTGGGGCTTGGGCCCCCTAATTCTGGCCTCAATAGGGGGACCCTATTTGTATTTTTGTTTATTTAACTGCCTCATGTCTTTTTAATTATATAAAAATGACATCACACAATAGGATCATAACATCTAAAACTCACCAAAATACAGGAAATTGCATTGATTTTATAAAAATTCCCCAGACCCCCCTGGATTACATCTGAACCTTGTTAGATTTAAATATATTTGTATTTACAGGCATATGGGTCTGAGGGTCTGTCTGTAAATTTAAATAACATTAAAATTTATTTTGGGAGAGTGGTTATCTATCAGGAGCGTGATTTGAAATCTCACCTAGGGTGATAAAACGACTAGAGCCCACACTGTTACATTGTTATTTGTCAAAGGGCTGATCCATTAAAATTTTTCCCAGGCTGAAAATGAGTCCCACTCCGGCCCTGGACACTGCAGATCATTTCATTCACTGTCCCAGGACACAGGACACGTAAAAGGGATACTAAGTGTGAGTTCAGATGTCCTGATCCAGGTTTGTAAAGTTTGTGGAGTTTTAGAGCCTCTACAGCCCCAGCTCCACTGTCACTGCTGCGTAAAGGCTGACTCTGTATCCACGGTCTGCGCTGGGAAGTGCAGGGCCCTTTGAAAGGGATTTAAGGACCTTTAAAGGGGGTGTGGGGGCTCAGCAGCTAACATGAAAAACTTCCAATTAATAATACAATGTTATATTACTTTCATGTTTCTGACATTTTTATGTCTTTGTTACACCAAATAGATAATTAAAAAAAACAAACAGTGTTTTTACTTTGGACAGACTTGTATGGCCACAAAATGGGCTGTTATTTGCCCTGGAGGAGGAGGGCCCACGCATGTTGTTTTGATAAAAAAAAGTGTGGTTTTTTTTCATAGTATGCCATAAAATGTATTTATCACCATATAGAATGTCCCAAACAGGGGTTTTATTTTCTAATTCTACTGAAATGTATGGATGACTTTTCACCCTCAGAAAGTTAAAGTAAATTATGGTGATGGAGCACGAAGTGTCTGCACAAAAGGTTTAGGCAGAACTGTTGTTGGAGGAGCCTATGTGCATTGTCCACTGTGAAGTAGCAGCAGCTCACAGACAGAGGCAGCTCTAAAGCCAGCAGAGGTAGAGCTGGAGGCTGCAGTCTCAGGACCTGCAGTTTGAACATCTGCAAAACCAGGAGCTGCAGTCTGAAGGCCCCTCACTGACATGTCTCCCACTGAGCAGGACAGAAGAGTATTAGGACTCCACTGTGACCCACTGACACAGGATTTGGACATGTGAAGGCCTAAAAGTAGAAATTTCGAGGTGAAATTTCTAACATACAGCTGACTTTGTGCCAGTGTAAATCTGCTAGAAAATAGGATATGTTAGTTAAAAACACTTCAGATTCCCGGAAACTACATCTATTTTGACCAAAATCTCTTGGGGAACTCCCAGACTCGACTCCTCAGGGCCACGTGAACAGAAGGCCTAATTCCCATTTACTTTTATTTACTTGGTTGTTTGAACACCTGTTTCAATTTTTAATTTTTATAAAATAAGCTTAGAGTAATTGAAAGTGTTATCCAATATGACAATTTTAGTCTCACTTTTTTCAGCCACTTGAAGCCTGTAAAATGTCTCAAAATGCACCAAAATGTGTCTGTTTTTTTCAAAGATTTCTGGGGGAGGACCCCCAGACCCCCGTTCATTCTTTCACCGTCTACAACATGGTTTCTCCACTGCTGAAATACATCTGATGCCCATCAACCACTGAATAACATAGACTTCCAATTAGGTTGCTGCTTTACAAATTCTCCACGTAGATTTCAGAGCCTCACTCCACCCAGAATCAGCAAATGATATGCACCCTCACAAAAAATCTCACTCCAAGCCAAAATCAAAAGTTGAGAGCCCTGTAAATATAACAGGTACAGTAAGTCAGCCATCTTTGATTATATAGCACCTTTCACATATCAAAATCAGTCAGGTTCACAAAAAGAGTTTGACCGATTTGGAGCAGAGTTCTAAGCTGACAACGCCACACTATAGGATTTTTTACACGGCTATGTAAACTACGCTATGTTAACTTGACAATTCAAAACAAAGTTACAAAAGAGGAGTTTAAGTTCAGAATGCAATGTATCATTAGGATGCAAAATATTTATTCCAAAATTGGCTAATTTTGACAAATTGCAAATGTATTGATCTGTGTTTTAGTTAAACGATTATTGTCACGGTCATTTTAACTATATTTAAACTATTAAAGTATTTATATATTAGTTTTACACTAACAGGCATACTCAGACAAAAACAAGAAACTTGAAATATAAGAAAATGTAAATCTATTGTACTTGTTTTTTGTTTTTTTATCCTTAAATTTAATACTTTTAATGATTTTGAAAGCCAGGTAGGTAGCTGCCTTTTTAAAAATGGTAATTGCTTTAAGAAACCCTACCTCAATTTCTTTAACACAAAAGTAACTTAAAATAAATTTCCCCTAAACAAAGATCTTGTTAATGTATCTATTCAAGTGAAAATGAGTTCACAATATCCTGACCAGAACAGACTTTCCTGTTTTCTCACCACACTCCATGAAGTTCATCTGTAACTGTGTTAACATACTGGCACGTTTCGCTCATAACTGTGACAAAAGCTTCAAACATCATGGTGAACAATGTGATCAGTGAGTAAGTGGTTAGTGAGCAAACATGTCGACTGATAGGAAGTTTTAAATGGATTATATCTGTTTATTTACAGTTTTAAGGAAGCAAACATTGAGTATAGGACCTTTAAATACACCTATGTTTTAATTGTTGAACTGGGAGACAATCCAATGAAATAAACTAAAAGCAAATAAAGTGTGTGGTCAGTGAGCAGCTGAATGTCCCTGTTCTCCTCCTGCAACAGTGTTAGCATTCACATTAACCTCTGCTCCTTTATACACAGCCTCAGAGCGTGACTAAGCACGAATGTGCTTTTAATTAAACTCTGGATTTGTTTCTGTGCCGTAATCACTAATGATTTGTCATTAAACCGTTTAATAACACGGCCCAGTGGAGCCTTCTCACACACAAAAACATCAACTCAGAGGCTAAAACTACTTTGGACTGGATCTTCTGAAAACCTCATGATGCACTGTGGAACCTTTCAGCCAGGTGTAAGCGAGTATATGCAGCGCTGAATAGACAAGGAAACAGCACAACAAATATACTGTATGCAACTTTATTATGTTATCTCTCACCATCAGGCCTTGGGTAGACTTGCTTTAATCCTAGAGAGTCATATATTTTGTCTTATTCAAATATTTGGTACTGATGCTGATGGTTGGTTCTACATGAGTGCCATAACTTCCACCGCATTATACTGTGTTTGTTTTTCTTTATAAGAAAGACTGTGGCCAGGATAGACTGTATGGAGACCCTGACCTGGCCCCTGGGCCTTAAGTCGAACAGCTCTATGGAGATATTACTTTACTTGGAATAATGCTTCTAGCATTTTTTGTCTTTTTATTGCCCAAAAATATATCTACAAGTTTAATACAGTATGATTCCCTACCATTACAAATCCCATATTAATACCTTTAAAGAATGCCTTTTAGTCCCCTTAGCCTCAGTCTCGTCCTCTTCACCATCACACTCTGCTCAGTCTCATCTGCTTCCTTTCATTATTTGTCTTTACCACCCTTTACAGTGCTATTACATCTAAATTCATACATTCCTACTTAATAGTCACCATCTTGGAGCCAAATTGCAGAGTCTCCTTTTATGAACTCCAGAGGACATCATTGTCTTTGCTCCACTGCCCTTTCCCTAATACTTGCCTTTGACAAATACCAATGTGAGACATGATTCAGCAGTTCACATACTGTGGAGCAGAGGGAGTAGAGAAACCAAAAAAGGCCTAATAGTCCTATTTGTCAAGTGGAAGTGAGCTGCAGTTATTTTAAAGTCTCTTAGTCACAGAGCTGGCTCATCAAAAACATGTCTGCTTATACTGCTTCGATCACACTTAGGCTCATTTACACTGCCTCACTTCTAAGTCTACCAATTAGGAGTGTTGTTTGTGTCCTTGAGCTTTGGCCCTTTCCACAGATGCAGAAGCAGATTAGACATTCTTCCTCTCTCAGGTGGCCAACGTCCAATAACTTTGTTTGATGATGTTTCAGCCTTAATGCCTTCGTCAGAATTCATTTTGTCACTTACTTATCTCATTACTTGTCCGTGTGGAAAAGCATGAAAAGGCAAAACAAGCTGAGCACGAAAAACAAATATTAGTGGACATAAAAGTACAATCAGATGTATAAACATGGCCTATCTATTTGGTGGCAGAACATTTTGTCAGTGACATTAGGATTGGGTTCATAGATACGAAGCATTGTTTCTCAAAGTGGATTGTGAAATGATTTCATATGGTAACTTTACAATTTTCACCTGTTTATTGTACTGAAATGTTTGAGTGAAAGTAATACGGTAATTAAAAATTGTTTACAAAAAAAAACCACAATGAAGCCAATTTTGAATGGTTTTGCGAAATCTATTACCAATACATAGAAGTACAAACCGCCAAAGTAACAATGGGCTTCTCAAAAGACCTGCTCCAACAGATCGCTGACCTCAGAGAGCAGTTACACCGGCAAACACCTTCCAAAAAATATGCTAAAGACAGTCTGGGGTTTGAAGTCTTGGCACCAAACAGAAATAGACACAGTGAAAAAAAAAAAAAATAATAATAATCAAGATTGAGGACTAAAAAGAGCTCATAGCCAAAATTGCACTCCTTTAGTGCTCAGGTGAAGAAAGCCAACATCATTTAGCTGGTTTTGTAAAGCAGGACAAAACTAGGTCTAAGACTGGACTGTAATAACTCAAACTGGACTAAAGCAAGACAAGATCAGGATGAAAACTGGAATAATCCAGGACTGTCATGACTAAAACTAGACTAGAGCAGGACAAGATCATGTTGAAAACTGAACAAGTCCAGGACTAGCAGGCTTAAAAGCAGGCAAGACCAGATCTTGTCTGCTTTTAAGATCTGGGCAAGATCTGGGTCTGCAGAAAGAGACGCTGTCCATCTAGTTCCCTAATAAAAACAACAAACGGAACGAGTGCTAGCTGTTTCGATCAGGTGTGAACCGACCTGATGAACATTTAGATCCTAAAGCTTGAGACAGTGTTTTTCACTGGATTTTTTCACCACATAATGGGCAAGTACAGGACATTTATTTACATTTAAATGTATATAGTCATGTGAATGTCTGAAAAATATAGTTTATATGTATTTAGTCATGTAGATGTTTGAAAAATGTAAGAAGTAAAAAGCCACATTTTGAAATACACAAAGTACAGATACTCAAAAAAAACTAGCTTGCCATCTCTGGTACACAATAACATTCTTACTAAAGCATTCTACTCTAACTGCATTTTGGACAACAAAATCTTTCAAAAAGCTCTTTCAAATCTCCATCAACATCTCAAAGCATACTAGCCTCATGACCCTGCCATTTGCTGCCTTTACCGTCCACTTATCGACGTTAGCTCCGGTCCTGCAGGTTCCTCACTGCAGCTTTCCCCCCAAGGCCACAAGAACATTTCCTTAAGTGAAAATCAATATCTCTCCTTCTCCGCCGCATTTACACATCAACTCTGCGGACAGGGCTGCCATTTGGGCCTGCCAAGAACGCGTCAGCCCCTCAGCGATCGCGCGAAGAGAGAGGGGCGAATTAGGAATCAATTGTACTGAGAGAAAACAGCCCGGAGTAGGGTACGGGTTCTGGGGCATCCATCTTGTTTAAGGCCTGTAAAGAACATTGGATATTGTCACGACACGCACGCATTGTTAATAGAAAACCGTGTCCTCATCAATTCTCATTTTTTCTCATTTCCGATAGAAAGGAGAAAGAAGCTAGCTCAGCGAAAACGGCGATGTAAGGGCTGGGGTCAATGGAGCAGCAAATGTTTAGCCTGTTAGCATATGGGAGCGGCTAAATGGCTAGTTTTACTGGGATTGTGCGCAACCAATGATTATTTTGGTGATCAATTGTTGTGTTGATTATTTCTTACGATGAATTGGTTTTACTTATGTCCCAATAAGATTGTTTTTTAAATTTAGTAAATACTGCAAAAACTAATGGGTCTCCATGGGGGAAAACATGACATGAACAGTGCATCAGAACAGTTTTGTCACTTACTGCTCTACAAGTACAACAGCAAATGTAGACATAATGAAATATATTGTGTCATTACGAATATAAAGACATTGGATGAGATGAATAAAGTGATCCAATGGTTCAAATATGTAAATATATCCAACAATGCTAAGGATAGCAACAGAAGTGTCAGTTTACTGTTGTAACATAAAGCTACTACTACAACCTCCATTTAAATGTGGTTGTAACTCATCTTCCCACTCTAGATTGACCTAGGTCGCTACATCCGGTGGCGTAGTTGCCATTGCGACACAGTTGTTAATCCTGGCTCTCTAGCGTTTGTTAGTTGTTCACAGAAAGTCAATCTCCTATGAAGGGGCTACCAGTGTGCTAGCTAGGCTAAAGCTACAGATCTTGTTGTAGACGTAAGAGGAAGAAGAATCCTTTGTTCGCTTGCATCAGGTGTGCGCTGATGGCTGCAAATGCGATGGACATCAGACGCAGAGGTTTTGAACTAGTCCTTAAGTCATCCTCCAAATAAAAAAGTACTCTTTTGTCATCTGTTTTAGGCGCAGAGACGGCTGTAACAGCAGGAAAAGTGCAAATTCTGAACCGGGTGCACAGAGTTGCTCTGAGCACAAGGAGTCTCAGTATGTGCGTAGAGCCTCTGCTCGCTTAGTTCGCTCACACTTTTACAAACTTTTCATTATGAAAACCTGGTTCAGAAGCTGTACTTTTCTTGCTGTTACAGCTGTTGCTACGTCTACAACAGATGACAAAACAGGACTTTTTTTTTTTAAGGAGGATTGCGTCAGAACTAGCCCAAAATCCTGTGTATGTTGTACGCCGCTTTTGGAGTTAACAACTGTGTCACTATGACAACTACGTCACCGGATGTAGCGACCCATATCACCTGAGACCTGAAGATGTTAGTGCATATCCCCTTTCATATGTGCTAAAAATACACTTCAACGTCCTAAAAAAAGTCCTAAAAGAAGTAAAAGGTTTGGCTTCCCATTGCCTTAACGTAGGACTTTCCCTATGCTTTTCCCATTTTTTCTTACTTCAAGTTAAAATACAGTAGCATTTGGTTAGGGTTCACATCTCCATGATGTTTGTATGTATGGAATGGTATGTAAAAAGCTTCAGAATTATGGCGTGCACTGTATGCTCAAAGTACATATGAACACAGTACCTATTTGTAGTTCTTAGAGTATGTCGTTTTTGCCACTTTCAGAATATATACCTATTACTAGCTTGACTATTTCAGCTTTGCCATGTTTCATCTGTGATCACTCAAAATGGCAATCTTATATAACCTAACCTTTACAAGTATGCCTTTGTTAACAGGAGTGGTACTTGTCAGAAGTAGCAGGAAAGGTTTGGTGGTTTTAGCTGAAGTATTATTCTACTCTTGTGTGTCTTCTTGAAACATAACTCTCTTCAGGAAACCTTGAATACTCTGCATGTTTGTGTTCTGTCAGATCGGCTTCTCTTTTGTGATTGTGATGAGTATTTGTGTCCATAACTTAGAACAAGAATACAGCGATGTTGGCTGTTATAAGCTGTTTTTCAAAAGTCCATCTAAGGTGAGTTGTTTTAGTTGAAGCACATTTGTTTGGAAAGATCCATGAGAACTCACTTTACATCTAAATCACTCTAGTGTGTCTCTTGTGACTCGCAGATACAGTCCTGAATCCAGATTAGCTTGAGGTTGCGTTTTCACAGAGTTTGAAGGGCAAGCTTAAAATATCACACATGACCTGCTGTATGGATGAGCTGGCACCGCTCCACATGTCAAGCACAGACAAGGTGACGCGGGAATAGAAAACACAACTTCAGTAGAAATCTATCAACTACGTCAGTACAAGTCCTCAATACGGCCTTAAACATGTACAGTATATAAACGATACCTTGAAAACGCTGTGTTGTGTACTGTATGTGCGTCTACAGATTTGCCCTGGTGACACTTGTCTCCGGGAAGTGATTCTCTACAACATACTGTAGAATATTCCCGGCAAAGCACAAACATCTCCATGAAAACAAACAGGTAAGAGACCGTAAACAAGAAAAAGTTACATAATGTGTTTTTAATCCTTTACAGTGCATTGTTTTAAACTTGTTTTGGGACAGATTTGTTTGCATAGTCTCAAATTGTACCTCTGTCTGTACACCTTTAAGTCCTTAATTAGATATTGGTTTAGATCTCCTTTAACCAATGTTTAGACTAGGTTTAGATATTGCATAGTGCTGGTTTCTGATCATTGTGCCTGCAAACCCAATAGCCTAGAACAGCCTATTTTGCAAAGCAATACCTAAATGACGCAATGTGTACTTATACTCTCACGTTAAGTTGATATTGTGAGAAGGAGGTACCCAAAGTGTAATTTAAACTTTTACTGCAGGTATCTCTTGGACACAGGCCTTAGGGAAAGTGCAAAATATGCAATCACAAGTGTGCAAGATGTGCAATCAAAGTTGCACACTGGATTTCGAAAATGTGCTATCAAAATTGCATTACCCTTAAGAAAATGATCCAAAAAACATATAAAGGCGTTTAGAAAAAGTGCAATCACAACTGTGCATAGGCTTTAGAAAATGTGCAATCAAAACTGTCCATAGGCTTTAGAAAATGTGCAATCAAAACTGTCCATAGACTTTAGGAAATGTGCGATCAAAACTGAGCATAAGCTTTAGAAAATGTGCAATCAAAACTGTTCATAGGCTTTAGAAAATGTGTAATCAAAACTGAGCATAGGCTTTAAAAATGTGCGATCAAAACTCTAGGCTTTTGAAGATGTGCAATCAAATTTGAGTATAGTTTTGGGAAAATGTGCAATCAAAACTGGGCATAGGGCTTCAGAAAATGTGCAATCAAAACTGAGCATAGGCTTTAGAAAATGTGCAATCACAACTGTCCATAAACTTTAGAAAATGTGCAATCAAAACTGAGCATAGGCTTTAAAAATGTGCAATCAAAACTGTCCAAAGCTTTAGAAAATGTGCAATCAAAACTGAGCATAGACTTTAGAAAATGTGCAATCAAAACTGTCCATAGGCTTTAGAAAATGTGCAATCAAAACTGAGCATAGGCTTTAGAAAATGTGCAATCAAAACTGAGCATAGGCTTTAGAAAATGTGCGATCAAAACTGAGCATAGGCTTTAGAAAATGTGCAATCAAAACTGTGGATAAACTTTAGAAAATGTGCAATCAAAACTGAGCATAGGCTTTTGAAAACGTGTAATAAAAACTTTCCATAGACTTTAGAAATGTGCAATCAAAACTGAGCATAGGCTTTAGAAAATGTGCAATCAAAACTGTCCATAGGCTTTAGAAAATGTGCAATTAAAACTGAGCATAGGCTTTAGAAAATGTGCAATCAAAACTTTGCATAGGCTTTAAAAATGTGCAATCAAAACTGTCCATAGGCTTAGAAAATGTGCAATCAAAACTGTGGATAGGCTTTAGAAAATTCGCAATCAAAACATTAAAAAAGGGGGCTATTAAAACTTTTTAAAATGTGCTATTGAACCATAGATTTTAAGGTAAGTGGAATCTTAACTGTACATAAAACTGTGTATAGTAGCTCAATGTTATTTTAGTCTCCTTAAGGCAACAATGGAAGTTTACCAGAAACACGTTGACAATACTGGTGATGTCTTTTCTGCGTTTGTCAAAGCAGCTGTTCCCAATACAAATTTCTCCCATGAGACACAATAAAGGGATTACCTTATCTTCGTGGGTTTGTAGGTGGGATCTGAGTGCAAAATGAACACACACAAACCAAAGACTAAAGTCGAGAGAGAGTGAGGAGGCGTTTAATCCCAAAACCTGGAGGAGAGAGGCCGTGTGTGGACTTGTACTAACACATAATGGGGAACAAACCACAAAGAGCAGGATCCATTTTTGTCAATAGCATGATATTCTTTTTATAAAGTCCGGCAGAATCAAGAATAGTCATTTAATTTTAAACCCACTAGATGCTTCTGGTTTATAAAGCTCTCCTAGATATGGTTCCATCTTATTTGTCTTCACTTCTCCAAAGAGCCACCAACCATTATAGTTTTGCTCCAGTGGCATTTATCAGTTGCATGTTCCTCGTGTTCGAACCGAGTTGGGAAAGCAAGCTTTTAGTTTCTCTGCTCCCTCTTCATGGAACTTACTTCAGACAGAAACAAAATGGCCTGCTCTGGTTCCTTTTAACATGTTTCAAACGTTTTTACTACAACGGCAACGAGATTCTATCTCTCAGTGCTTGTGTTTTTAGATTTATTAATGTGAACTTGTGTCTACAGCCTATTGTTAATTCATGCATTCACTATTTTATTTTCACATAGTGCTTTGCACTATATGAAATATAAATATTGTATTTTAGGGCTGAATTGTCATGCATTGTATTTGAGTTATTGTGTACATAATGTTCTTGTCGTGTGCTGCTTGACCTCTTGGCCAGGTCCCCCTTGAAAAAGAGATCTCGATCTCAATGGGTGCCTGTTGGTTAAATAAAGTTTAAAAAAATAAAATAAAAATGGTAGTCCTGTTTTGTGGTAGACCTGCATTGAAATGCTCCAATATGCTTAAGGTTTAGCAGTGGGTCAAAGTACAGATCCATCTACCATTTACAGAAGAACATTTCCAATAGGATAACAGTGAGAAAATAGCATGGTTTGACAGTATACCTTGGAGTTTCAGTTTAGCTCAGCAACTGGCAGGTTTAAGATCATGATTACTACAGTATACAGGAGACATACATAGTGCATACATCTGTACAGAATGTCACAAACCAAGTTTTTTTCTAAGAATAACATCACTCCCACCAACACACAAGAAGCTGAGTAAAAACTTTATTCATGTTTGTATCTGTTGCAGTTGAAGCACCAAAGTTTTCTCATTTGAAAATCTGAGCTCAGTTTTGGTTTAAGCCTACATCTATCATGCATCTTAAAAGTGAAGCAGCTGATTTTTACACTGCTGACAACTTCCTCTCCTAAATCCTCCGACACATGGCTAATATCGACATGAATTCTTTTTGATTGCATTTATGGCTTATAAACTTTTTACAAGCAACAAAGTGAAACTGGGTAGGTCCACCCAAGCGCAGCCAATCGGAACGCAGCAAACGGAAATTCTTTATTATTCATTTCAGACAGTACACAGTGGTCTATTTTTTTCACAAAGTGCTGTATTTACTGTGTACATTTTAGTGGAAAGCACAAAGTTTACTAATTTACAACTAAAAATCTCACTACCCCACATTTAATATAGTAAAATAATATTTTCTCTCTCTCTCTCTCTCTTCTGTTCCATGGAGCCTGAGTAAGCAGCTGGTCTGTATTCATAAAGCTGCAGATTCTCCACACAAACCTGCACACTTCTCAGGGCAAAGTTCAAGTCCACAAACACTTTCAGTAGCTGAAGTTTGAGGTGCACTAAGGTAACTCTTCTGCATTAAGAATGTGTGCATTAGATGTGGGATGGTGTGAGGTGATTTCAGGATCACTGGTCTGTGGTATTGTTCTGCTGAGACGTGTTGTCAGTGCTGACTCAGGATGAGTGCGGCGCCCCCTGTAGTGAGCTCCTGCCATCACAGCTCCTCCCCTGAGACAGATGACAGTGGGGTCAGCACATTCAGCTCTGCAGAGAGGCACAGGCACAGCAGTGGTGTTACAGTACAGTGTCATTCTGTGTGTGCACCCAACCAGAGATGTGCACGTGATTCAGACTTGAGTCACTATTTGGATGACTTGACAATTGATTTGATAAAAGAGACTAAAAGACTTGGAACTCAACTTGGACTTAAATGTCAGTAACAGGTGACATGACTTGGATTTCAACATAATTTTGCATTTATAAACTAAAACATGTATCTCCTCATTTATTTTTTGTGACCAGCAATTTGTTTTAAATGGGATCATTCATAAAAATCAATGAAGTTGAAGAAATACAAGATGTTTTTGATGGTTTGATTTAAAGATTTGAAACTAAAAGCAGGGGACTTGTACTTGTGGGGCTTTGACTTGGGATTGGACTTGAGGTGAAAGACTTGAGACTTGGTCCCACCACTGCACCTAACAAAGCATCGCACAAATATGAAGTCATTGGGTAGTTATTGAGAGGAAAGAAAAATGCAAAACACACAGCCTGGGCTTCCAGGGACTTGAACTTGCAACAAGCTAACTTGTTTTAGCCAGGCAGTGAAACTGACGTATGGTTTTAGGCTGTAATAGCGAAGACAATACAGAATTTGAATGACATACACACATTTAAACTTCTAATGCACTTATACTACTGAGTTTAAATTGTATTTAATGTATAGATTATTGAAGTGATTGGGAATATGTTATCAAATGTTTAGAATAGAAAATAGAGCTATGTGACAATATGTTAAAACATTATTCATTTTGTATAGGGTTCAATAGTTATTTTGTCTGTTTTTCTTTGCAATAGAGAAATGGAAGGGTTTTCATATTTTAATACTGCGTTTGCCCTGTACATCAGAACATTTTCCTGAGTGTCATTTTTGAATCCAGCAGTGTCGAACCATGATCATTTGTGTAACAAATTCTCATCATAGCAAGCACATTTTTGTACAATATGTATTATTTTGTCCATTTATTGTGATCTCTTAAGAACATAAATGCAGACACATACTATGGCTAAGTCAATCAAATATATACTTACTAATATTTAAAACTAACATGAAAAAGAACACAAGGTCATAGTTTGTCCAGGTCAGCTGTACGCATAGATCATTTGATCTTTTAACAATATTGTACATGGGCTACTAGGAATGAGTCTATCTTCACTATCACTATGTTACTGTGTCAGTCCAGGATACTGTAGACTATGAGTAGTATATGTCAGTCCATTACGCCAGAGCACTGAGGTCAAAGTGCAAAGGTCATTTCAGACAGAGAACATGAACAGCAATAACATAATGAACCTACAGCACTAGTGAATGTGTGTGGATAAAGGTTTGGTGTGATGTTTTTGCTCCAGCTGCTGTCCCGTGCAGCAGAACCACAGGGGGCCCGCTCTGAGCCCCTGCAGCCTGATGGTCTCTGCAGGAGCCTGGGGAAGGTGAATATACTTACAGCCAGCGCCTGGAGCTGAGCTGCTGGTCCAACAAGATTATCTGTTGTGCTTATTCTGGGATATAGGCTGCTTCTACGAGTCTTGTAGTTTCATTCGAATTGTATATTATTATAAAGAGTGACTAAAAGGAGAAGAGTAAACGAAGAAGAACAGCAAATATGTCATATACAGCAAAAAGGAAGTCAGAGTCATGTCTTCTTACACCAGACTGACACTGCCTCTGGTCCAGGTCCAGATCCTGATCCAGATCAGCCTGTGTGCGTTGGCCACTCACACTGACACCGGAGCATACATACGTATGTACAGACTCTGCTGGTATCGTGAGACCACAAGTTTATGAGGGTTCATTCTCAACATGGGAGTTCAGGCAATCCCTGAGTACATGAACAAAAATACTGATAAACAAAGAACACGTCCATCGAGTTTTGGGCTTATTTTTTCTGTTTGTTTTTAGCCAAACAATGGATAAGCACGTTTACTAACACTTGTGTATATAGTTGTTTATATGTTTATAATTTGGATGTATTTGTATTATTAAAAGTAGCAAGAAATTATTTTATTTAAAAAAACGCCAGATGCACTTCACTAGGCACACTTGGTTTCCTGTCTGTTGTGTTTTGTTTTCACAACTTCACCAGAAGGACTCTGGACAGCAGGAGCTTCCAACAAAAAGGATCCAGACGACCAGAGCACATTGATGGACCAGACGGAGTGCTAGTGAGTGCTCTCGTTTTAATCAAACGGAAAGCTTCCGGTGGCCGGACTGGAGTGCAGACTGGATGTAGTCTGAACTCATAGTTGGAACCAAGTAACCTTATTAAATATCTTTGTAAGTCTCTATAATGTACGTGTGTGTGATTTTGAGACATTTGAAACATGCAATGGCTTTCTACTGCCTCCTGCTGGAAAATCTGCCAGTGCAGTTTTTGTGTCCCGACAACTGACCCAACAACAGCTTTTCTTAAAAAAACTTGTGCAGAAATGCTTTGAATGTGTTTTTACTGCCTTATTTCTATTTAAATGCCTAATGATCTAACTGGCAGCACAAAAAGAACATTATGCAAAAGACTCAAAAATGAAAAATGTCTAAACACATGAGCACAATCAGCTTGAACAGATTTAAGTCACAAACTTGTTGCGTGTCATTTGTGTTACATTTAAAAGTGAGTGTGAGAGTGATGTGGTGTGACAATCAAGATTCTTAGAGAAGTGTTCCAAGCTCAAATATATGGTTTGTTTACAATTATGATCAATGATCATCTGGTCTGGTCAGTCCCCATGTCCAAAAGAAAAAGCCCTGTCATAATTTGTGTCCCAAGAGAAAGACCATGCCCCCCATTCACAGTAGATAAACAGAAGGAGCACAGTACAACTCTGACCCATGAAATGGAACAATCATCATATGACACTTACAGGTCCTGGATACAGAGGGGAACAACACCTTCATCACACTTACAATGCAATAGAATCACATTAACAAATGCTCCTGCAATTTGATTATAGAAGGAATAACACCTTCGATCATAAAACTGCACCAACAGGTGCACATACTGTACGCTCTGGTCATGAGGGGGTTTAATATCACAATAATATGTACACATAATATATAATATACATGTTTGACTGATTACAGAAGGAATAACACCTTTGATCATAAAACTGCACTAACAGGTGCACAGACCGTACGCTCTGGTCATGAGGGGGTTTAATATCACAATAATATGTACACATAATATATAATATACATGTTTGATTGATTATAGAAGGAATAATACTTCGATCATAAAACTGCACCAACATGAGGGGGTTTAAAATCACAATAATACTGTATGTACACACAATATATGTATAATACACATGTTTGATTGATTATAGGAGGAATAATATCCTAGAAGAGCAGAATTTTGGTCTTTTCAAATGCTCCTGACCACTCTTACGATTTGTTATCCCAGAAGAACAAATTTTGTGAATGCCAAAAATGTTGCTATGGAAACCCTAAAAACAAATTTGTCATGAGTGTTAGTTTCTGTTCTACACATGATGTAAAAACACAATTTTCTGGAGCATCCTGATCAACAACACAGGTTTAAAGTTAATATGGAGTTTGACACAGAAAGTCTCCACAAAGTTCCAGGGTTAGCAGCACACTGTGGACACAGTACATGATGTAACCTCGAGGTAAACCAGCCTGAACCAGAGCTGTGGCTCCAGGATTTGTAAACACACTGAGCAAACAAAACACTGGCTGAAGACTCAAAAGTATCACTACATTTGCATTTCCACAACCAGAAAATACAGCTACATAACATAGTTGTCTGCAACAAAACTGACAAAGCTAACCTTGAGCTCTGTATTTCCTACTTTCTCCTCTCCCTTGACAACATTCTGTCACTGTCAGTCAATCCCTTCTCATTCATTCTCGTTCATCATCCAGTTTAAGGTTTTCTCAATTGAGCCAAAAAAAATAAAAAATACTACATAATGATACATGTAGTATTTTTATATATATATATATATATATATATATATATATATATATATTATATATATATATATATATATATATATATATATATATATATATATATATATATATATATATATATATATATTTATATAAATATAAACTTTAAAATGATGCCAAGTTAGCAGGTTAGACTGGTGTGTAGGTGTTCTGTAAGGCGAACACAAGCACTTTGTGCTTTATGGAAAAAAAAGTTTTCTGGTCTGAGTGGATTTTTCTGCAGCAGTAGCAAATTAATGTCTTCTACTCCAACTGGAGACGGTATTAACTCCTTCTGTGCCAATGATGTCTATTTTTGTCATTGGACTTTTATTAAATGGGGCAACAGAGGGCTCTCTGATGCACGTGCTGCCTTTGTCTACAGTCAAATACATGATGCAGTTTCACAGATTCACCAGCAGAGGGGGAAACAGTGTGAGCACAAAGACCCAGAGGACCGAAAAATATATCTCTTCTTTGATTATTTTTACGCAGCGCAGTCGGTTTTGTTTACGTTCACGGCTGCTTCTGGAAGCAGCCTTTCTTTTCAAACAGATTACAGGCAAATCATCTTGGACTAAAAACATAGTTGAGTAAGTTTAGAGCAGATTTTTGATCTTTAAAATGAAGAAAAGACAATCCTACTTGAGTGAGTCAAACTACTGGATTTCTTTATGTTTGGAGGGTTAAGTATAACCTATGCCCCATATCTATAGAATCTGCATCAGAAAGTAGAAAACTGCTGTGCCGCCTCCTCGTCTGTAACACATTTTTTGTTGGTTTAAAGATTAAAAAAGACACTCATCCTCATTGTTTTAATCATGTAAACTTCATATTTTTATCCCAAAGACATTATTTTTTTGTCGTAGCTCATATTCTTTCACCAAAAAGTAGAACAAAAAAAATAACACTGACATGAAGTTTGAAAGGACGTTAACGCTGAAATCTAATGAAAACAAGGAATTTCAAATGCCTATAAAAAGAGAACGAATTAATGTAGAATAACAATTCTTTTTTAAAATGAAAGTAGACACTTACTGTATAGGTCTCATTAGTCTGTAATGCATCTGATATTATCCAAACCCAATATATTACATAACGAGATATTAGACACACAGAGAAGTAAACTAAATGCATATAAAGCCGATGATAAACAAGATTAGTCTCACAGAGTTACAAGCTTGGAAACATCTTTTTGAAAGAAGAACTGTGTTGAAGAACTCTAAGTGAACCAGCCTGAGCGAGCAGGGCCAGTGTACATGTGCCTGCAGTACACAGGGCGACAGAGCCATACTTTGTCGAGCGAAGCATCAGGGGAGTTGAAATCCATCAAACTGCTGACTTCACTTTTGTAGCAGAGGTCAGTGCTGGGAGCCTTCTGCCTGTGGTGCGGAGAGGGCTCTGGAAGAGAGAGGATGACAAAAGATCAGAAAACAGCAAAAAATACAGTTATTAAAGGCCCTGTAATATGCACAATTGACTAATGTGTGATTTTTATCATTTGTGGTGTGCTTGACCCACAAAACATTTGAGTAATTCTGCTTTTTTTTTAATCTCCAGAGTTCAAAAGGGTCTCGCCCACCTTGAGAAGTTACAGTCATTTTTAGCCTCAATTGCTTTAAGTTTACACTAAATAACCTCATAACAATAGGTGCGGGAAGTGGGTTGCACAAACAAAAAAACAAACAACAAAGAAAAGTTAGTTGAAGGTGGCTTTGAAGAGGTTAGTTTTCAAGGATTTTACACATTTCACATTAGTCCCCTAAGGGTCTTAGTTTCTCTTGCTCTGATCGCTCCCAACTAATCCCGAGATATTCTTTATTTAATCAATGTAGCTTAATAGTTTATGAATGCAGCTCAATAGGCTGCTGCACGCATGGCCCTGACATGAGCAGAAAGCTGTGCCATATGATGACTCTTGCCACAAGTTTATGCCAAGTCGGTACTGTGTTTAAGAAAGTCTTACTTTGACAACATCCCTACTGCTGCGATGCGCTCACGACCAGTCGCAGCAGATTCTTTCACAAAGTTATTTCAACTTTAGCTTTATTTGCACTTTGTTCGTGACCTATTTACATGCTTGAAAGTGCTTGCTATGATAAAAAAAATCCACTTGGATGCGTCAGGGACCAACAGAAAACCCCAGGGCTGTGGGTCAGTTTAATACAAGCTAATATTATGATGTCCTTATATTAAGGCACAATACAGTCCTCAGCCCCCTGGTCTCAACTCACCTCTCTCGCCCCTAAGCTCGTCTCGTGACTTTTTAAATACAATAAAATATGAAACTTTATTCAAGTGATTGTAGTGAAGAAATGTGGAGTTTAAACAAGTAGAGCAAGTTTTGTATGCCACCTAATGGCATCACAAAATAGAACAGTTAAAGAGAATTCTAATCTAATTATGCAAGACAAACGATAACAAACAAGCACCATTTTCATTAATTTTACTTATTTTAAATTAAACAAGCACCAGCTAAAAATAGCACAAACAATCATTACATTCTCTATAATAAATATCTTTTACTATAAACATTATCGACTCTGAGGACAAAATGAAATGAGTCACGACACACGCAGACTTCCGAACACACCGGCTGCCTTCAGGGACCCATAGATATGCACGTTAATATTAGCATTTTTATGACACCGCAGCCACTCGGGTTCTGTGCAGGCATTCACTGGTTTTTAATACACTTCTCCAACAATAAGGCCTTGAGTTCAAACGCAGCAGATGCAGATGGTAAGGTTGGGCTGTACTGTA
This sequence comes from Mugilogobius chulae, assembly GCA_038363315.1. Classification (NCBI taxonomy): domain Eukaryota; kingdom Metazoa; phylum Chordata; class Actinopteri; order Gobiiformes; family Gobiidae; genus Mugilogobius; species Mugilogobius chulae. The sequence continues at coordinate 46,048,507 of CM076409.1, read as the reverse complement.
ATGTCTGTCCCAGAATCATGAACCGGTTTGAGAAATAGTTTAAGGGTCTTGTTCTGACTGCTTAAAGAAAACTGTTTAACAAAGGTCAAACTAGAAGTGAAAGAGAGACTTCTTTTGATTCCATAAACAAATGTAAAGTTTTGGATATACAGCAGGTCTAGTGTAAAACCATATGATGAGCTTGAAAGGACTATAATCATGTATTCGGAATAGTATTTATGAGTACTTGTATTCCTTCACAGTTACTGCTCAGAGGCACAGAAAAAACAATGTCCAATCAGATTTGGCGTTGTTTAGTGGCCTGCAGACAGACTGACCAATCAGATTGTCCCTTTATTGACAGTTCATTATAAGTTTGTTGATGGCTAGCTTATCTGTTTTAACTTTTTCGGGAGTTTATTTCAACAAAACATTCACACAAGTTGCAGCCGACGATTAACAAAGATTTCTGACACCTTTTGGATGTTTGCTCTGTCTTTCTTTTTCCGAAGAGCGAGTGGCGGCGCACAAAAAGTGCAGCGGCCCGGGGGCTCACTTCAAATGTAATTTCGTTGTACTCTGTGACAATGACATGTTCTGTCTTTCTTCTTGAGATAAATGAACTGTTATTGGGCTAAACCCACGATGAGCACTCGTGTAAAGCTAATGTAAACTCCTCCTGAAACAGCGCTGTGTTCAGAAGTTATTTAAACATATTTACGTGGATGTTCCATTGTATTGCTTTGTTATTATGGGTATGATTTATTTGAGTGTCAAAGTACTCAGGGAAACAGTCTTTGATTTGACTAAGTAGCAATGCAATACATACATAATATAGATCTATCTGACTAAATGAGTGTTCTTCCAACACTGCCAACAATGCTTTGAAATAAATAATGTGAAAGGGGGGGGGTTTCTTGTGAACAGGATTAATAAAGCAAGCACTAAAGAAACACAAGATAATGAATATTAAAACATGGCTTGATCACAAGAGCACAAATGTAACCTTGTCTTGCACCTCTGCTCCATTAGCGTCGCAGGCCTGTTATTACGGCACAGTGAGGGCAGAGTGCTGCATCATTGTGCACACGTGCTGGAGAGAAAACTACAGCTAAAGCCAGTGGCCATTATACTGAAATTACTCAACGCAGTTGTCTAGACCCACTTTCTACGGACAATGACATTTTTCTGCTCAGCTGCCTGGAGCTCTGGGAACAGACCGCCAAGTTTTTTTTTTTACAATTTAAATTGTGTTAAAAATCTTGGTGTGAGAATACCAGTGAAGACAAGTTTGATGTTGTAAACGTGGTCAGCTCTCTGCAAACAATTCAAGGCAAAACAATGGATTCATTGGTCAATGGCTCTCAAATGTTGAAAAGTTTCTCAAAAGTTAAAGCCAGTTCATGGACTAATCATAGGTCATTGAAACTTTCAGTACAACACTGAAACCACCGGGTCCTGCCCAAGGGCACAAATGTAGATCATAATTGTGGAGAAATTTTGTATTTGTATAGTGTACTAGTGTACATTACTTTCTGCTTAATATAAAGTCATACTGATTCTGCAATTCAGAACACATGGCAGTGTAAGTCAATCCCAAAGCCTGTTTATACCAACTTAACTATGAGCTGCACACAAACTTGTTTGTTGTTGATGTGAGCAAAGGAAAGCTGGCTCTCAAGCCCCTCCTCTCAGTGTTACCATAGTAATCATAGTGATGATAGCTCTTTCATAATTTTTTTTGAAGCCACAATCATTTATTTTTAAATACAGCCTACTGTGTTACATTGTATCAAGTTTAGACAATAGCTTACATTTAGATTAAATATTATTATCATAATGTTTAAGAAAGTCTATAGGCCAACAGTGTTTCAATAAGCTATATACTAGTCTGCAAATCAAAACGCTCAACATCGCCACTTAAATAAAATAATGTAAATCCATAGGTAGATCTTCAGGCTGTGCTCAGTCTAAAAGTAGCTTGCGAGCTGAAAAAGGCTGGAGACCACTGGGTTAAAGGTTTGGGCTCTTTTAATGGCAGAGTACATGCTCTGGGCATGACTCCAGGTCAAGGATTGCTCTGGTCGGTGGAGACACTTTTACATCCAATTTGCTCCAAGCCAAACCATAATTATTCCAGTGACTCAGTTTAGCAACTGACATTTTGTTTTGTAATTAGAGCTGGGTAATATATCGAATTTTAGAAAATATCGTCAATGTTAATTTGGTGATATGCAAAAATTGAATATTGAGTATATCATGCAGTAGAATTTACTTTAAAAATAGACAAGGGAAGTTTACATGAATGTGTACAGGAAGTAATTAAAAATGCTTCACAAAAGAGAAATCTAATTTGACAGATATTTGTCTGATAATTAAACACACTGGATAAGAACGATCATCCTTAACTAGAAAACAAGAGAATTTGTGCCTGAAACAAGTCACATTTGACATGTTTTGAGTGGATTTTGATTGGTTTGAACTTCAATTGCCAATGGGACAAGCATAAAATATCTTGTTTCACTAAAAAAAC